>OY283150.1:62400000-64800000 GCA_958299815.1 Sarcophaga carnaria
ATCGTTTAAAATTAAAATGATAAACAAACGCTACAAAAACAAAAACAATGGACTTGTTTACATGATCAACAAGTAAACAAAAAAATGTAGCAACAACATCAGTATAAAAAAAGAGGGATAAACAAGTAAACAAAAATGTAACAACAAATATTACCAGAATTTATAGATTATTTATTTATGGAGATCTGGAGAATTCAAAGCTGCGAACATTCGACTTCAAGATCATTCATCAGACTGTTTACGTAGCCATATAAAAGGCAAGAAAAAAAGGTTCAGTCAGTGTTGTGTGAAGACCCGGTGTGTTTGAAGAGAGTAATCGTGGTTTGAAGATCTCCGTTACAAAGACCAGTCAAACAATTATCTAGTAATTGTTATTGTTTATGCAAATGGTGTAAACAGAGGAATAACAAACCAAGCAATCGTTGTTGTATACATAAAGTTGTAAACAGTGGAACACAGAATTATGCGAATAATAAAGAATTTTAATTAAAACTAAACACAGATTTATTTTTATTTTATTTACAATCTACGAGCTCATATTTTAAACGTTTTTAAAAATGGTAAAAACGTCACAATATAATATCAAATCAAACTAAACAAAAACCAACTACCATGAAGTCGCCGTAGTCTACTAGGTAATGTGTTGGCTTATTAGACGTAAAGCCAGGGTTCAAACCCCAGGCCAGACATCAAAACGGAAATATGAAAAAGTATTTCTTCGGCGACTTCCTCTCAGCAGATTTCTGGCAAAAAAACGCTGAGAGTAAATAAAATTGCCATGAAAACTTTCTCAAAAATCTGTCGTTCGGAGTCGACTTTAAATTGTAGGTCCCACCACCCATGTATAAAATTAACACATTAATGACCAATTATGTATGTATGAACTACCATCAGTGTTGCTAACTCCAAGTTTAAAACCTCAAAAATAGTAATTAAAAATTCAGATATCGCCTTGAGATTTAACAAATTATACGCTAGACGTTGTATTAACAACACAATCCTTGTTAATCTTGATATTTTACTGAAGCAAAAGCTAGTCCAAAGAACTTTTTGATTCCTACAATAAGAAAAAGGTAGCAAGGTGCAGTGATTAAACAGCTCAACTACGAACCTATGGACTACAGGTTAGAATTTGGGAAAAGCCAAAAATAATGTTTACCGTTGATTTCAAATATCTTAGATTAAAATATAAAATACTTTTCCATTAATCCTCTCAGGATTTATTGTAAAGAGTTCATAAAAAGAAAAGATTAACTCTTTGACGTAAAATAAAAAGGTTGTGCAAATACTTTTGAACTTTTAACGCTTTGACATGAAATGGTTGCCACTTGAGAGAATTAATTCGTAAATTAGTTTTGTGGTCTTTAACAAAATAAATATTTCCTTTAAATTTAAAATTATTATGAAAAGTATTTGACAAGTGCAATTTAAATTTAAAGAGGATATTTATAATACACAGTGAGAGAGGGAGAAAAAGAAATTCTTTACGAAACTTTTCCATTTTGGAAAAGTTCTCAAACCTTTTAGCATTTTTTGTGTTTTTTTTTACCACAAATTTAAAATTATTTAGTTTAGTGTCATTAATTTTTATTTTACAAAGATGTGTTCCATATTTGTTGGCGTTGTTTTTGTTGTATGTACTCTGTACAACAACAAACCGAACAATCCTTTCAAAAGTATTTCTTGACTTTTTAAATTTTATTATATGGACGACCAGTTTGTGAGTTTGAAAATTGAAGACTAAAACAATTTACGAAACGAAAATGTACAAATGTGCGAGCGGTTGTATTGTATATACATACATATATAAGTATGTGTGTGTATATGAAATATTTGTGTGTGTGCATAGAACTTTGAACATTTCTCAACTCTTTGAGAAAATGTTTGACCATGTTTTTCTTTTCCACTTGATTTTATTTTATTTTATTTGTTGTTGCTGTCGTTGTTGTTGTTATTGATGTTGTATTTTTATAACATTTTTTTGGCAAGTCATTTTCTTATGTCAAGTATGGTACAATAAAATCCTCTCTTAAGGACAAAAGTATGTGGCATTGTGTATATGAATGTATGTGTTCACCATTTATTTGCTTTTATTGGACTGTGGTTTTGTCAAGTTCCCTTATCACAAAAAAAAAATTTAAACATTTTCGTCGAATGCAGAAAATATATTAAAATCATGCTGGGATAGTTTTTTCACTTCGTAATTTAAATTCGAAATCGATTTGAGAATGTAGTGCTGAACAGAATTTCTAAATATTACTGCTGAAAAGTAAGATTTTAAAACAGAGTGTGTCCATACAACTTTTAAGGAACTCATAACAGATATTGTCACACCCTCTCGTAGGGTATGTTCGCTAAAGTTGCATCCATAGTTTTTGGGGGTTCGACATTGTTTGTGAAAAGTACACCATGAGCAGCCATTACTGAATTCTTCTAGAATAGCTCCAATCCTGAACTATTTCTGAGATTACTGCAGAGGTACGTAAGTACATCTTTGCCAAAGGCATGCGTATATTTAAAGGTGTAGAGTTATACAAATTTCTTCACAAAGCTTATGTTTCTCAAAAGATAGCATTGATGTGATAAGACCAAGCAAGTTGGCTATTATTTGATTACACAAAGATTTTTGGCATATTTAATTATTTTAATAGAGTATGCGCCGATGATGCCAGTGAATCCATTTATGCAATTCATTTTCCCAATAGTAATAGCTTTCGATTTTTTTGCATTCAAACAGAGGACGATGGCTGAGGCCAACTTGTGTATGCTATTAAGGTCATAGTTTTGTTAACAATATAATTGTTAATATCGGTCCTAGGACAGATTACGTACAGTTGAATATTGCCACGTAAGCCAACATTGACTTTTTGTTCTTTTCCCAGAAGCCATTTATCGATACTAGCACTGATATTATACGATTTTATTCGTAGCTACACAAAAATGGCAGGTTTAGTGGGTACGAGATAACTCGTAGTTGGCTACCTAGAAGGGAACGTAATCTACGAGCTATCTCGTGGTCGGCAGTCAACTTGTTAAGCAATCTGCTGACTTCTTATTACCTCAATCAACTTCTATCCGCAATGAATCGTTTTTCGCTACCCATAAGCACTCATGCAATTTTGAATATAAGTGAGTCAACAATATTGAAATTTAGCTATGTACTCTGATTCATTCGTACTCACTACAACATTGATTTATAAGTATAGGTTGCAATAAGTATGCATACAACGTTGACATCAAGCTCATACCATTCGAAATATGTTTGATTCATACGCCTACTCATTCAGATTCATAACTTTAGGAAAATACTTTTAATACTAGTAAATGATTCGAGTGACTTGAATCATTCACCAGAATTTACAGTCTTAGTTGTTGTTACATTTACAAAAAAGGAAAAACGACACATAAGCAGAAAAAGCACACCTTTTAGTGTGTATTTTAGTATTCGTATGCGAATCATACTTATTTTGTGATTCTTATAAATGTTGGGTCAATCTGATGAGTACTTCAAACTTTGAATATGAGTAGTATGAGTACGATATTAGAGTTAGTATGAATGCGTATAAGTATCAGAAATTATGAGTATGATTCAATTCTACTCATCTTTTTGAATACTCATTGCTGACCTCTGCACGTGAATATGAATGAAGTAATTTCACAGCAGATGGTAAAAAGTTAAAAGTGTTTCTCAACGTATGGCAAAGTATGTTATGATCAACAGAATCGAAAGCTTTCGAATGATCACGGAGTACTAGATATCAAGCCTTGTCCCTATCTAAATTCACCTTTAATTACTCAGTAACAAACGCAGTTATACAGGCAGATTGTTTGGTTGTAATTAAGGAGTTTTAGTTGAAATATTTAAAAAAACTGTTCATGAACTATGCGCTCAAATGCCTAAGATAAATATGGCAGTGTTGCTATAGACCTGTAGACCTAGCTATAGACCTGTATAATGCGATTCAATATCGTAAAGCCATTCTTGTTAATATTAGATTTGGGCATTGGTATATTGGCAAATTCAAGGTTCAATTGATCAATATCTACGTCATTTTCATTCTCTGTGACTTTATCTAATACACCCATGTCACGAATTTATCGAATTAAATATTTTTGGAAGAAATATTTTTTTTTTAACTTCGGCAGTTATTAAGTTAGTATAGATATAGTTCTATTCAGGGTGACATGAAAATTTCTTTCCTTTTCCTTAGTGCATCACTATCATTCTAATTTTCAACTCCTATAAAGATTTGCTTCCATTCATAGAAATTCAGAATCAAATAGTTTGGGGTCTAGTTAATGAAGTGCGTTCTGTTGGCACTTTGATGATGATCGTGTATACCAGAGAAAGAGGAAAATAAATCGAGAGACGATCGGGCCAACAAAAAAAAAAAAGGAATATAAAATGCAAAATTGCTAATATCTTGTGGACTTAAAGACTGCATTCCAGCAAGTAACTATTACTTGCGAATAACTCTGCCTAAGTAATAGCTTTAACTGTGGAGCAAAGGAACATAACTAATGATTAAATTTTGCTCAAATATTGACTAAAGTGTTCCATTTAGCTTAGATTAAGACTCAATATATATACATATATAAATTATTAATAATAATTTCAAATCAGTTATGCTTTATTTAATTGGCCATTGCTAGTCTTAAGCCAGGGCTAGACAGGAATCGCACTATCCATGTGGATTATTTAACCCATAAGACACGGGATCTACAGCTTAACTTCCACTTCGAATGAAAGAAAGTTCTTCAAATTGCTCAGAATATCTAGTGTGGCTTGAGCTGTGTGACACGTAGAGGCGTCATGTTGGGACCACTTGTCATTCGAAAAATTGGTAGTCATCGACCTTTACTGCGCGCCGTCGAGAGGAGATGGTCTGGTCAATGTCGTTCTCAAGGAATATGAATCGATGACGCCACCAGCTCAAAATCCACGTCAAACAGTGAATTTTTGGTGCTAATGGCAGTTCTTAAATCTCAAATCATTATCGCCTCAAATTTGAAAATTTTGTTTGTTCACGTATCCATTCATCCAGAAATGAGCTCATCGTTGAAGATGATTTTTTATGAAAATTAACGTCAGTTTCCAACTGCGCGATATCCCATTCAGTAAACACACGTAGTTATCTATGGTCATTTACCTTAAGTTCCAGGTTCAGTTGAGTTTTGAACGGCCGCAGGTCCCGACCACCACGGAATTTATTTCGAAGTTGTTATCTTGTGAGCGTCGAGTTCAGATTCTTCTGCATAATCCCACAGGTAGCGGCAATGGTTTCGGCAGATTCTGGTTTCCATTAACGTTGGTCAATTGTTTACTGAACCTGTAGACTCGAATTTATCCATAACATTGCAAATAACCTTCTCGGTAGGATGATTACGGCGATCATAAAATGGGGAAAGCGTAAGGTACGTTGTACGACCAGAACACACATTTTGATAAAGAATTATAAAGAATATGTTTAAGTTTGAACGTGTATCAAAAATAAACGATCTTAGTGATCAATTTGTACTTCAAAGAGTTAGATTCTGCTTGAGTGGGTTTTTGATTTTCTTTTTTTGTTTACGACAATAAAATATATCAGCTACCAGGTCTTCTTGAAAGCCTGTGGGTCTGGATTTATAAAAAGAATGCAAAGTTTCAGCTTAAGCCATGTATTTCTGTCAGTTCATAGACCACTTCACAACTGAGCGAAAGAAGCACTTACAGCTGTAGATTGAATTGGAGGTTCGAATTGCTTCATCACGCATTTTATTCGACAGATGTAGCACTTCGGCTTTATTTGTATTTTCAAACTTAAAAAAGATCCGTCTTTTGCAGAAGAATTAGCAACAGTCATCAGTCAAGAGGAGCTACGATTAATCAAATCTTTTAAACATTGCTAAAAAGAGATTGAGTTCAAATATGAGGAACACATTTGCTAAGTTCATTATTTATTTCCTGTTGGGCCGTGTGTTTAATAACCGCCCTCGTATTTTTGATTTTCTTTTTCTTAATTTCTTTCTCATGGTTGGATATCACATGGTTGAATATCAGTGGACGACATGTGACCGTAACCAACAATTTTACTTTAATTTGAATGATTTTCACCACTGTCGGTCGGATGTTTGATGATGTGTTTGACGATGTATGTCTGTAGTTGCTCTTTCTGTCTTTGTCGCTGTCGTTAAATATTTTGTGTTTCATAAATTTTGTTGCTGTTTGAGTGTTTTTATAAAAATGTTTTTCCTCCGTTTTTTCTTCTTTTTGTTGCCATTTTTCAGCAATTGCAATTTTTCTTTATTATTTTTCTTTAGATTTTCTACGCCATAGATTATTTTCTTGGTTATTGTGGTGCCAAATGACAAACAATTGCTATTTGTTGTTTTTTTGTTCTGTCATCTCTCTTTCATTTCACTATTTTTCCAAGGAAATGATAAAACAATTTTCATTTCAACATCATTTTCGTTTATTTTTTTCGATTTTTTCTTTCGTTTATTATGTTTTTTTTTTATTTTTGTGGGTTAAGTGGTTATTTTGTATTGTATTTTGCTATTATTTGTTTTTGTTGCTATTCTAATAGGATACCATTGTTGCTATTATAAATAGTTTTAAGAGTCAAAAAATAAAAAAAAAATAAGCAAAATTATTCACAATAAATTGCGTGAAATGAATTCGCTGTTCGTTATTCCAGTCTTTTCTAGTTTAATTTTGTTATGCATAAATGCCGCATTACAAAAATAGTAGAAATTTTTATTTTTTTTTTGTCTCATGTATTAAATTTATTACACGCTCATTAATAAAATTATAATTGAGTTTTCATCAAATATTTATCATCAGTGTGGCAAAAATAACATTAGCAGAGTCAAGGGTGGTTAATTAATAAGTCACTTAAACTGAAAATAACAGTTGTTTTCTAAACTTATAAGTACATACGTATTTACTTACTTACTTCCTTATCATTAATTTACGTACCAATCATACATACATACATAGTTGGTCATTACAACCCTTCAGTCAGGAATACAAACTAGCTTCTCACACCACTTATGTTGTGTGAGTTACTTATGTATTTATGTGTGTATTATTTTTGCAAACAACTTTGGGCTGAGCAAGTTTTGAGAATTGCTTGACTCCATATTGTTTGCTAAAGCATCAGAAATTGAACATTTTTCAAGTTTCCGCTGACATATACAGACATTAAATATTAAAGAAAAAACCGATTAAATGAACTAGATAACTCGATATTAGGTTATACTATGTTCAGATATGCACTTTTTTTGAGTCAATATTCGGTTTATTGAGTACAATATTTTAAGTGTTCAGACATAATAATATACGCAGTTCAGCTGCTTATTCAATATTCATTTGACAGCTGTTTTTTTTGTCGTTGTTGACATTTGAGTTGTCAAATATCAACAGAAAGTGTTCAGTTAATTGTAATATGAGCACTGAACATACATACTTATGACAGTGCTGCATTTTAAGTTTTACTCAATATTATAACAATTTGCGTATTTATTGCGCAATAATTAATTGAAACTTTATATGAAATATTGAGCTCAATAATGGCGTTTATTGCGATTTACGCAATAAAGGTGCATATCTGAACACCGTATTAGGTTAGGTTAGAGTGGTAGCCTTGATGCCAAAAGCTCAATTGAGCACGCGTTGTGACCCGTTGTGATGCCACAGGTGAACGCAGTCTCTGTACTGACCAAGTTATCCAAACCAAGGAGGGAGAAGTTGGTCAGCGCAAGAGCTGCACATTTTAAAGCACGACTACCCTACGCCGGAAAACCAGCCAGAAAGCTCGATAAACGAGGCTATAACCTTGACATCAATGGACGAAAGCTCCGTCAAGCTGGCAAGAATTGGAGAGCCAAATAACCTCCATCTGCACCTCGCAAGAGATGGGCATTGATAAAGAAAGTGAACGTCAGTCTCCTCTTCCTCAGCGGATCTGCACCCACGGCAGAAGTCGTTAGATGGGAGCTGCATTCTCTGCGCGTGGCTACCCATAACACAATGAACCGTAAGCACGGCCACAGTGATTGAGCTGATGTCACGACCAAGTCCGATTAACTAGTTGGTGCGCCTTCTATCCATCGAATGCCAAGTGTGCCTAGCGGTGGAGCAGGACTCCTCATTGACCTCGGGTAAGTTGGCGTCTCGAAAGAATTTCCGCTCATGAGGCCAGCTTGACCGAGGTAAGTGCATCCCCAGGTCGACTGAAGAGGAGTCCGCCGGCCCAGGTTTCCGGAATATTGCTGTGCCCTTGGACCCAGATTTGTGTGACACTGAAGCGCCCAGTAAGAAGGCAACATTCCAAGGCTGGATATAAAAAGAAAAGAAATGTAATTAATAGGTATTGATTGGGAAAAAAATCAACACATTATCAAAGCGGTCAGTTACGAAAATGGTAGCGATAAAATCAAAGTGAAGTGAAGTTATTGAAGTCTCCGTAGTCTAGTGGGTAGTTAGCTTAGACATCACCAACCAAACGGGATAGAAACAAATTTTTCTTAGGCAACTTCCCCTCGAATTTATTTTTAAATTTATGGCAAAAATTCTGAGAGTTAATAAAATTGTTTTGGAAAAAAATCTGTTGTTCGTAGTCGACTTTAGACCGCAAGCCCCGCCACTCATGTATAAAATTTACAAACACAACATAAGTGGTGTGAGAAGCGATGTCGTAATCATGACTGAATGATTGTAATGTCCAATCACGTGTGTATCCATGATCATAAGTGGAAAAGATCAAGCCAACCCTGACCCTTAGAATGATTTTGTATACCACCAGTGTAGTAGGATTGGCAAAGAAACACATGCTAAACAATGTTGCTCTTTAGTCACACTTGACCAAGAGGACAAAATATTTTTCTTGTGTTATTACTCATAAGTTGCCCGGTTAGTGCAACTTTTAGTTCCACCTTAGCTCCACTTGTTTTTGCTTACGGCAAATAATTTTGTTAGAAAAAAATTTTATTTTATTTTAAGATTGTAAATTCCCTGTCCCTGTGTTTTGAAATGGAGATTAATAGTAGGCTCATAATGGGTTTGCTTTCAAAATGATTACAAGTTACAAGTTACTATGGAAAGCTGTTTAAAATCTCGATCTAAAAAAAGTTATAAGAAATTGAAAAAAAAAATTTATTTTCTTTCTTGGATTAATTGGATTTGAGATATTAAAACATCTCAAATTTGACCAATTTGAAATTATTTTATTATTAATAATTGTTATTTTTTATTATTTATTTAATATAAACAGACTTAGCCTTTGCCCGCTTCAAAGCAATGACTTTTGAATTGGACCACTCATATCATTTCTACTGTTTATGCGATTTTAAAGTCTCAGCAGCCATTTATTTTAAATTACAAGTAATCATAACCTACACTTTGACTTTGACAGAAACTCTCTTAAATATTATTAAGTGTCTGACTAATGTCATGATTCAACTTCATCAACATACTTATGGAAAACTTAGTGAATTTTAAAACAAAGTTAAGTTTCTTGGAAATTTCACCTTAACACTGGCATGTTTGTTTGTTTGTTTGTTTCTCTTTCAAAACTAATGACATTATTTTAATGCGTTAGTTACCACATTAATCTCAAACTTTATAATGTCAAATCATGTTATTAAACTAAATAATAATAATTATAACAAGTCGGAATTCTCAGAAGGGCAGAAATTAATTATTTTTGTTTGAAATTAGTTCGAAATATTTAATAAATTTTGTAGAAAATTTTGTGTCAATCGAAAAAATTTGTTGAATTTCTTAGTAGTTAATGTAGTGAAAGTAAAATTGTTTATAAAATAGGACGTTTTTTTTCGACTGTTAAGTTCTAAGTCGCCGTACTCTAGTGGGCAGTGTGTTGGCTAAGTGAGGCTACATTTGACGTGAGGTCCCAGGTCCACCTAAACGAAATATGAAAAAAAATATTTCTTCGATGACTTCATCTCAGCAGATTTCTGCCAAAAGCGCTAAGAGTATTTAAAATTGCCATGAAAAAGATTTTCAAAAATCTGTCTTTCGGAGTCGACTGTAGGTTCAAATATTAAAAATTAAGAATTATTTGTATACTCTTTGTGCCGATAGCGCAAAGAAAAGACTAATTTTTACTGTTCCCATAAATCTCCAGTGCCCGTGTTTTATTTTACTGATTTTTAAGGTTTCATTTACGTACCACATGTACAATGGGTCAATTCGACCTCCGGGTACTGTAATTGTCTTAATTGACAAGTACACGTCCTCCAACCTATGTACCATAATTATGTTAAATTCGAAAAGTATTAGTTTTATACATACGTGTACATACATAATTGGTCATTACAACCCTTTAGTCAGGATTACGACTTGGTGTCTCATACCACTTATGTTGTGTGCGTTAATTTTATACAAGGTTGGCGGGACCTACAGTTTAAAGTCGATTCCGAACGACAGATTTTTGAAAATCTTTTTCATGGCAATTTTAAATACTCTTAGCGCTTTTGGCAGAAATCTGCTGAGAGGAAGTTGCCGAAGAAATATTTTTTCATATTTCGTTTAGTTGGAGATGCCTGACCTGGTGTTTAAACCGAGGCCTCACGTCTAATAACCCTTCACACTACCTACTAGACCACAATCTATTAGTTTCAGTATATTTTAATAAAAGAACCGCCGATATCAGTTTTATTACACGAGCTTTTCTTTAAAAAGATCACTATGATCCCTATGAATAATACAACAATGTTTGTATGCCACAGATCACTGGCAATTTTACTTTTCGCTCTGTTTGTACTTAATTTTTTCTGATCTGATAGTTTTCGTTGTATGTCTCTGTAGATATGTTATTGTACTCTGTATTTTACTAGCCGTTGTTATTGTAATATCTTTGATTTTTGGCATTAAGCTTAGAGTGTATCCTGCTTTCGATACACTCGCACTGGCTGAAGCCTATCTGTCTTGAATACATGCATTATATACGTAATTGGTCATTACAACCCTACCTTCTCACACCACTTATGTTGTGTGCGTTAATTTAAAAAATGAGTGGCGGGACCTACGGTTTCAGTTGAATTCAACTCCGAACAACAGATTTTTGAAAAACTCATTGTATTTTGCTTTCTCAGAGCATTTGCCAGAAATCTGCTGAGAAGCGGTGGCCGTGGGAATATTTTTTCATATTTCGTTTTGATCGAAATGTCTGACCTGGGGTTTGAACCGTGGCATCACTTTTAATAAGCTAATACACTACTAAACTACGGCAACTACGTTCGTCTTGAAAAGGTACATTAGAATCTCTTCTGTAATTGTACAACTTACATACTGGACATCGGTTTATTATGCCTTTGAATCCAATAGAACACTTGATTACAATATAAAGTCCATTCTACTCAACCTAAAATTTGGAGGATACACTTTTCTCCGTTGTAGTTTGGCATTCGTTGTAACCTTTAAAGTATTGATTGGAAGTCGTATCTGAATTCCATCTTTTCACTTGTCACTTTAATTCGGTTGTGCATAGAGTTATGCTAACCGTTAAAGTCATTAGACTTATTATTTAGAAAAGAACCCGCTTTGCCCATTAATATCTGTTCGAGTCCAGCTTCCAAATTACATTGCACAGGTTTTCTTTACTATATACCTTTAGTTGGAATACTTTTATTTTTTCAAGCAAGACATTTTTCCGTTTGTAGTAACATTGTCAAGATAAACCATTCAGGTCTTCCAATACTGTACTCATACATAGTGCATACTTTATCAGGCGCTTAAATGGTGCAGACGGCGTTATCTTAAACTGCCATTAAGTGCAGCTTGCATTTAAGTTTTTTTTTATCTTATCTCTAACTGCCAGCACCAATTTTTTGAAATGTCCGGTAACAGTCTTCCTCGGGATAAGCCAGTTAAATCAGTGTTTCCATGATGATGCGCAGATGAAATTCAGAAGTATATGCATTCGGCATTACTGTTTGAAATTGGTGCAAGTCCTTTTGTTTGTGTTTCTCGCTAAACTTTTGTTAAAGAGTCGTTTTCGCTATTTTTTAACGCAAATTTATTTACTCACAGAGTTTTTCCCAGAAATCTGCTGAGAGTAACTCGCCGAAGAAATACATACATACATACATACATACATACATTATTGGTCATTACAACCCTTCAGTTAGGAGTACGACCTAGGTTCTCACACCGCTTATGTTGTGTGGGTTTATTTTATACATGAGTGGCGGGACCTACAGTTTAAAGTCGACTCCGAACGACAGATATTTGGGAAAGTTTTCATGGTAATTTTTTATTTACCCTCAGAGTTTTTGCCAAAAGTCTGCTGAGAGGAAGTCACCGAAGAAGTATTTATCATATTCCAATTTGTTGGAGATGTCTGACCTGTAGTTTGAACCGTAGCCTGACGTCTCATAAGCTACCACACTACCTACTAGACTATGACTACTTGGTTTGCATACTATGGTATAATTCTAAATTTCGCCAGGAGTTTCTTAACCTGATTTCTATATTTATGCCGCCTAACACTGATTTTGGGCCAAAACTTTTCAGTTTCCTACCGATCTTTAAAAACTTGTAATTTTGCTCCGCGACACACAAATTATCGCATTCGCAGAGTGATAAGGAAGAAACACAAGCTTTCAACATGTATGTTTACTCTGGGAAGCTGTACATGAAATATATGCATTTTTCGCTTTCCTAATTCGGCGCCACTATTTTTAATGATTATGCCTCTGTGCTACTGAAGCCGATCCACTGGATTTAGTTGAGTTTGTCGAAGATTTATTTGTCTGCGATCCGCATTTTATATGTTCAATTTGAGACCAACATTAGGGGACTCAAAATAAAGGTCATGTAACTTCTTCAACGTATCTATTCGTTGAGTATATAAGTTAAGAATTTGCACGTTGAAAATTCTAAAAAAATTTTATTTATTTTTTATTAAATTTTTTTGGTCCGACGACCAACTTTATTCAAGAAATTACAATACAAGAAGGAACTTAAAAACTAATGATTTTCTTATTTTATACCAACTTAATTATGTTAAAAAGAGGCGTGATTATTGTTATTGCCAAATAAACAGTTTATTCACATGCTAACTATTAATGCAAGATCAACGATTTATTGCAGACGCTGATCTTGCAATTTTACAATTATAAACTTAAAATTATTTATAGGGTTCGTTAACTTTGTTTGAGTTAACTTATAGCATGCTACGCCTCTAGGCTTATTTGCAGTCACACGCTTGGATACTGCATTTATTCTAAACTTGCACTTTTTCAATCCTATATTTCATTCACACTCAATTTCTGTTTAATTAAGGAGTACACAACACTATGATGTAAATTTAATGACTTTAATTTATAAATTTTCCTTAATTTCAAACAGTTTAATTCCAAACAGGGATTAATTCTTGTCGTGTTTTGTAGATTTATGAACCACATTCATAATTTTAAGTATACATTTCATAATTTTTATTAGAAATAAAATGCTTATTTTTATTTTATTTTATTAAAGATTTACCGAACTTTATCAACATTTTGCAGTTAAAGTTCGTTAATTAATATTAATTATGTAATTAAGTGTATCTATAAGAGTATAATATGGGTTTGTTAATTAAATTTTGTTAATTACATATGTATGGCCTATAAAATACATGAGTACTATCGTGACTTTCATAGAATTAAACGTATAATATATTGCCTAAAAATGTTTTTATTATCTTTTCTATTCCACTAATCCCAACTAAATTGCATTATTTTTCTCTCTTTTTTCTCTCTCCTACTGTTTTTTCAATATTTCATTAAAAGCAATCAATAGAATACAATAGAATTAAAAATAATATGAAGAAGAAAAGAAACAAAGAAAAAAAAAAAATAAAAATAAGAAACGATTTCTATAGATCCCCAGTAGTCCATATATAACAACACTCATTCACTATTTAATTCCCTAATACGGTAACAATACACACAATTACACCGCCATTTATCAATCCCAAGCGAATTTCTTTAATGCCTTTCTCGTTTTTTTTTTTTGTTTTTTTTTTGCTAAAATGGATTTTGATTCATTGTTGTTCCTTGGCCAATACAACTACAATATTTTTATCTTTAATATCCGTTTAGAACATTACCGCCTCCACCACACCACACCGCACCGCAAACGAAATGCCAAACTAAAAACCACACAAAAAAAAAACAAATTTTCGAAATCCTACAGAAGCTTCAACTACAATGTATTGTAAACCCTACCTTCATACATAAGGCTTCTATAGTTGGAACCTCTTTATATGTGTATACACTTACACCCACACACACACACACAATAAATGAATGGACATTGGTTAGTATTGCAGTGGGCTCAAGGAACGATAAAGAACAAATTGAACGTTAAACAGGTCAAAAGTGAAAATACGAAAGTTATCTTACGATTACGACTACGATGTACGATGTACGATGTACGTTGTTGATGATGATGGTGTTGCGATACTGTTGCTGATATACAAACACATACTCTTCTCTCCATTTGTGCCGTACAGCTTCAGATAAACAGACAATTGCTTTTCAATGGCCGATTGTATTATAGGATAATAGAAGGATTTTGGTTTTCTGTGTGTTTTTTTCTGTTTTTTTTTCTCTATGATTCTTTACTACCCCCTACTATTTCATCGTACAAACATCGAATGGTCATTAATACATCATGTAGGAGAGGCAGAATAAAGAAAACTGCAAATGGAAAAAAAATTCTATTGAAATTTGTTGATATTAGTTGCTCCTAGTCAAATACATACAGAGAGTGTCTTGCGAAAAGTGTTAAAGGGACTGGAATAGGGCGCCGACATTAAGATAAGAAATACAACTTAAGACGTGTACATGTGTACGCATATTTAATGCGAATACTTGTATAGCTTGCTCGAGCAACTGAAATTCTAAAACAATTTTGAAATATATTTTCTGATTTATGTATATGTATACGTATACATATTGTTACCAAAACGTTTTTATTATCGTGATCTCGTAGATTGCACTCGTAGAATACCAGAAATTGTTTACTCCTTATCTGTTCTGATCGTTCTACACTTGTAGGGAAGCTTAGCTTTCATACACAGAATAACATAATTGATAATTAGAACCCTTCCTTCTGTTAGGGTTACGACCCAGCTTCTCGCACTACTTATGTATGTTGTGTGTGTTTAAAGTCGACTCATAACGACAGATTTTTGGAGAAACTTTTCATGGCAGTTTTATTTACTTTCAGAGTTTTTGTTAGAATTCTACTAAGAAGAATAAGTATTCAAATTTTGTTTTGTGTCGCAATGTCTGACCTGGGGTTTGAACCGAGGCCTCATGTATAATAAGCCAAAACACTACCTACTAAACTATGGCGACTTGCAAAAGTGTGGATTACTTCACGATTTTGCGTATTATCCTTGCGCAGGGGCCACACTAGCCTTCTCTGTGTCATTCCAATTTTAATATATTTTCTGTCGAAGCAAGTTTTCATGCCAAATTGAAATTTTAAAAGCGAAAGAGGCATACTAACACAATATGTCTTTATCTCGTTCTATTGCTGCAAATTAGCGCTCAATTGTTCTCCTTCCTTCGACTTCGTTAGCGCTTGTTTACTACCACTACCATTGGTCTTTCATTCTTTCTGCGAGCGTCACTTCTATAACAGCTTTATTAATTTTTATTTTCCTTCTGGTGTTCTTGACAGCGGCTAATACCGTTGCAAAGTCTCCTCTGCTTGGCATTGATCGAGTGCTGCAAACTTTCTTTTCCTCGTCCTCCTCTACGCAAAAGGCTTTGATGTCGATACCTTGTTCTTGGAAGCTCTCTATTCAATTTTTTTTAACTTCTCATTGTATACCGACCGATAATAAATCCAGTTTAGCTAGCTCCCCTTTTAGTCGAACCAATTAAAATAAAACAAAATTTACTTCCGATGGTTTTTGTCTCTGTATTTAATTAAACAACATACTTCAACTGATAATACTTTACTATCCATTTTATTTACGATCCTTACTAAAAGGAGTCAAACTTTGGATTTGTAACACCAACTTTTCAGTACAACTCTCGTTTAGTTGCACAAAAAATGAATCAGCACTAATGACTGCTTTCTCTGACAAGCTTACCATACAGTGAATTAAGTCGATACACACCTATTCTATTTAGAGGTTCTTAAAAAAACTGCTGGTTAACCTCCTCCGAATTCCGTACTCTGAATATAAAATACACACCTTGGTTTTTAACACTTACATAGGGCAAACGTCAAGGTAATTAACGTCAAGGTAATAAATATTTAGATACCCCGTAGTCTAGTAGGTAGTGTATTGGCTTATTAGACGTGAGGCCACGGTTCAAACTTCTCCACCAAAACGAAGAATGCAAACATATTTCTTTCAGCGACTTCCTCTCAGAAGATTTCTGGAAATTGCCATGTAAAATTTCTCAAAAAACCTGTCGTTCGGAGTCGACTTTAAATTGAAAAATTAAACTGATGGTCTGACTAATTGGTTGTGCCGCCACTTATATTATGTATGTAATATGTAAAAATAAACAGTGCACGTCGTTCTTCAAGACGTAAGTCGTGTTAGAAATTACAGTGATTGTGATGCTGACCCTGTTGAAGTTTACGGCTTTGAAAATGCTGTGAGCAAACTCTGGATTCAGAAATGATTTGTTTGATACTGTCTCAGAAATTCCACCAGGAATAATGTATGTTTGGTTAAATTCTGGTCAAACAGCGAAAAACGTGCAGTGAAAAATTATTGGCAATTAAGAATCAGAGAAATGGGCAATTGATATTAAAAAAAAACCTAATATTGATCAAATTCACAAATGACTGCAAAGCCTGTAATAGATTTAAGGAAATATTTTATATTGATGTTTGAGGGAGAGAGAAGAGAATTAAACTTATATGTTGTGACAACCTGATGTAACGATCAGATGTAATTTCTGCTGTTTAAAATAGGCCGTTTAAATTGACTGGAAAGTTGATTATAAAAAATCCCATACAAAATCCCGCCGAAAAACTCTAGGCCTAGTTTTCTTCAATAAATGTCAGAACTTGAAGAAAAATCAGATCATAAAATTATTACAATTAATGTCAAACATGTACACTCAGCCACAAAAGTATACATACGGATAACAAATTTCAGAAATTTTTCAACTAATCCGTTTTCGGTGAAAATATTTATAATTGTCTGACATCGTTCTTCGATTTTAAGACGGTCTTTTGCATTGATTCAGAAATTTGTGAAATTTGTAAATCGGATGCATACCTTTGTGGACCTGTGCAGGGCCACAATTCAGTTCAATTACAGAAATTTTTTAACCAATGCAAAAGACCGTCTTGACATCAAGGAAACTATAAAGATTTTCAACGAAAACGGATTAGTTTTATAATTTCTAAGATTTTTTAACCGTATGTATACTTGACTAACTGTGTGTATGTATACAAGTTCATTGAAATTCCTGGTAAAGAAATTTTCAACAATTTTTCATTTCATAGTAATGGGCCCCTGGTAATTGATTCCTTAGCACTTAACAATTTACTTCACTACAGTTTCGAATATATTTTCAGTTCTTGTTTAAGGAAAAAAGGGGTTTGCACCAAACTGTGGTATAAACGTTTTAAAAATTGTATAAAACTGCTCCTACAGACATAAATACACTTGAGGCCTATTACAAATGAGTGATAACTGGTCATCTTAGGTTTATTCGAAGGTATACTCGTATGTATCCAATTGTTGTGGTTGTTGAAATTGAGAAAAAAAAAGAAGAACAAAGCAGATGGACTACCACTTAAATAAATATTCTATTGAATGCTTGTTTGACTATCAATAAGAGAGAGAGAGAGAGAGGGAGATGCTGTTGTATTGTATTGTATTTGATTGGATTGGATAGGATACTATACATCAGTGTTTTATTATATTTTTTCTTTTTTGTTCATTTTTTTTTTTGGTCTTCTTATTCCTTTGGCTTATCTTTTAAATCATGGTTGGGCTTATTTGTTTGAATATCCCAAAGTTGTACAAATATTTTCTTTTTGTCCCGTATATTTACTAGACAAAGATAACAGTGTTGTGTTGATGTGTTAGGCAATTAACAGCAAATCAACAGTTTTGACAGAAATCGAAATAAATCGGATTTCAAGGGTGCCATCTACTCCAAATATACAATAAATAAAAATAAACAAATGCACAAAACTACAATATTAAAAAGATAATATTGGTGTTAGTATCTACGTCTATCTGACTATCTGTATGTATGTGTGTATGTCCATTGCTGTCAAATCAATAATTCCTTTCAAGGAAATACAATGGATTATTTCCTAATGAGAATAAATTAGAAACGATAATGGCTTAAAGTGGCCACAGATATGTTATGATATGAAAGCAATAAATCCAGTGCAAATCGTGCTCTGGAATATATGTGGCGGCCAGGCCACAGGTACAAATCTAGAATGTGAGCGATAATGACTCATAATGAATAGGAGGCAATTGTATTGTATAATTCGTTTAAAACTTCTATTCTATATTATTATCAATTTTGTTTAATATTTTATTCGTTAATAAAAAATTTTTAAATTAAAAGAAAGAAGAAATTATTTTTCGTTACAATATAATCAAATGAATACTTTAATATCCACAAAATTAATAATAATTTTTAATAATAACTCCCGTGTGTTTTAAATAATTAAGGAATTAACTCAGATTAAGCATTAAAATACTTCTTTTTAATTATTGTTGTACCGTTATATGTCATAATTAAGTATCATTAGCTAAGCGAAGAATAATTTTAATTAAACAATGTCTTCTTAGCTAAGTTGCATACACATGATAACAAGAGTTACTGGCTCTGGTGTTACATTTTTACGTTCAAAATGCCAGAACAGAACAAGTACATACGGGATGTACGTATAAGGGATGTATGAACAAAATGTTAAATTTGGTGTTTAGATGTGTGTGCAATGAGCGAAGTGTTTACTGTTATTATTATAATAATTTTTTTAGTACAATTCATAATCCATACATGTTGTTTAATAAAAAAATTCTAATTATCTCCGTTGCGTGGCAGTAATTTTGGTTCGTCAAAGGATTTTTCGGTTTCCACAAAAACACTTCAATTCAAAATTGTTCCAAGTCTTTCGCTTGTACTGAGGGTTTCAAATCAAAGATATATGAGAAGAATTATCGTGGGGTTTTCGAAGAATGTGCCCATACTAGTCAGTTCTGCAAGTAATTCTCCTTGGATCATTATTAAATAAAATTCTAAAAGAAGTCGTCGTAGTCTAGTAGGTAGTGCCTTGGCTTATTAGACGTGAGACCACGGTTCAAACCCCAGGTCAGGCATCTCCAACTGAACGAAATATGAAAAAACATTTCTTCGGCGGCATAGTTTCAGCAGATTACTGGCAAAAACTCTGAGTAAATAAAATTGCCCTGAAAAGGTACTCAAAAATCGGTCGTTTAGAGTCAACTTTAAACTGTAAGTCCCGCCACCCATTGTTAAAATTAACCTACACAACATATGTACATAGATGATGTGAGAAGCTGATAATATTTCGAAGGCAGGGTTTTTGAAACTCGGCAGTTCTGTCCTTCTTCCTCTGCCACGAGTCGTAGACATAAAAACACATAATTTTGTTGCTGTTCTGATAGTATTGTGCTCACTTCATAGCTTGACAAATGCCTAACGAACATTTTATTTGCGACCTTCCATAGGTTGAAAAAAACAACACCTAAATAATACCTAAATTCACCGTAAGTGCAAGAGTGGAAGAACAAGAAATGTTTTTGTTGTATTCAAGTAATTCTTTAAGGCCTCAATTTTCCGCTTGTTCGGAGAACTGTTAGAAATCTGTAATAAGTCACCCGGCACAGTGCGATGCAAGAGCGAAAGAAGGTATTTTTCCTTTACACAAGAGTGGTCTCCGGCTCTTGTGTGATTTACTAAATTTGCCGTGTACATAAACTGACATTTAGTGGCGGCATAGCTATTGGGTATTGCATATATTGCCTTGCATGATATTACCGTGATTTAAAAACGCTCCAAATGAGTTCTCGCTCCATTGAGGCGAAATCTTTTTCATAATCAATAAAAACTACGTACATTGTACTGTTATACTCAATACATGGCAGCTAACAAATCCTCAGGGTGTCAATGCAGCATCGACTTGCCACAAAGTTGTCTTTTTCGTTAAAGGTTGTGGCTATAAGGGATTTCTGACATTCGGAGATAATCGTATCAAAATTCGGTATGTTAATGAACCAAGGATTCGACGCTGTTAGCCGGTATAGAATTTTATTTATTTAAACATTTATTAATTACAATACAATTACAAATTGAATTTAATTATTTACGAACTGGGTAACTTCGACCTTAAGCTCGACCTTAGTCTCTGGTGGGAATCGAACCCACAATTTCACACTAATAGTCTAGCACTGTACCCACTAGAACATATCTTCCTTATTTCTGTTCTTCCTTCTTCCAGACATCTTCGTAGTTAATTTACGCATAGCAAACCATCTTCGGCAAACACATTCAAGCTGTTACAAAAAAGCAATAGGTTACTGCCAAAATGCCTTCCCTTCATGCCACACCTTCAGCTGTACATGTTCCGCCAATGATAAATTGCTTTTTTCATCTCTAATAAAGACAGTCCTTTTTAGTCTATTGTAGGTGACCACTTTCTGGGCTTTTGCGCTAATTTGTTAAAAAAGTGGCTCTTGTCCTGCGTGAAATGTGAACCTTTTTGTTTACTTATTTACATTTCAGCACAATTTTCCAATACTTCTCGTTTAGGGCAGAGTCTGACCTTCGATATTCGACAAGTTGCCAACATAGTGGAAAGGCACACTCATCTTACATCTTTTTGGGCCTTTCCACATTGGCGGAAATTTAAGTATTCGTATTCCTCCAAACAGTTTCCATAACCCTTTCGGTGCTTGACATAGGTATCTTACATGTGTCCATCATGCAGTATTAAACATTGCTGTAAGTGTTACTTGGTTGAACTTATTGAAAAGACCACTAACTTAAAATTAATTTGAAAAGTATAATAGAAACAATTTCGTTTTTTGGAAAATTTCTTTAAAATATTGTTACGAAAATGGCAAATCAAGAAACTGGTGTTTTGCTTTTACATCGTTTAACATTAAAATTGTAAACAAAAGCTATGAACTTGTTTACAAATTATCGCATTACGTATTATAACAACAAACACCAGCATCAAAACTGATAAAAAAAAGTAAACAAAAATATACCAACAAACACCAGCATAAAAAAAATTGTAAACAAGTAAACGAAAATTCAACAACAAACACTACAAGAATATATGTAAACAAAATACACAAATAACAATAATGAAATAACGATGTTTACATTTATAGAGATCTCGAGAAGGCGAAGCCACTAACATTCACCTTCATGAACATTCATCAGATTGTTTGCTCTGCCATATAAAAGGCAAAGCAATGCAGGCGAGTGAGTTAGTAAAAGTACAGTTAGTCTTGTGTGAAGACGCGGTGTGTTTGAAGAGAGTAATCCTAGTTTGAAGCTCTCCGTTATAAAGATTTGTCGAACAATTGTCTAGTAATTGTTATTGTTTATGCAAAGGGTGTAAACAGAGGAATAACAAACAAAACAAAAGTTGTGAACATTGACACACAGAATTGTGCGAATAATAAAGAATTTTAATTAAAACTAAACACAGATTTATTTTTATTTTATTTGCAATCCAAGATCTCATATTTTAAATGTTTTTAAAAGGTAAAAATGTAACAATATATTCGAAATCTATTTCAATTTTTATGAATACATTTATTTTCTAAGCAGCAGCCTATTCTTTAAGTACGAACTCTACTTTGTTCATAATTGACCGTGCTATACAATATATTTAAATGCACAAATGCAATTTGCGTTCAAAAATGTTAAATGAACATGAAAGTTTTGCTTAAAAATAATCGACAAACTTAAAATAAACTCTTGTAGTAGAAAACTCAGTCAATGGCATAATACTTAATGTTATAATAACACAATCGATTATCTTTAATTTAGGTCATCTAATCATTACTTACTCTGGCCTGTAGGTATTTCTCTTAACACTGCTCTAGTTTCATCCAAACAATACTCATTAAAATTATGCTGAGTTCTCGCTGGATACTTAATAATAAAACACGAGTGTTCAGCAGATAGTGTATGTCATGGATTTTAACAGGCAACCATCAACATTAACATTCACGTTCGATGGCAGAAATCCTTTTTTTTTTCTTTCCATAAATAGAATGGAAATTACTCTCATTCGTGGACCAACAAAAGATGATGACCGAAATGATCAAATAACCAGAAAATTATAAAAAAAAACTAGAAAATTTATGGTATAATCATGAGAAAGTATTGTTAAGTTTTAAACTGTAGAGAATACTCATTTCATGCATCCCCATGAATAATGATATGAAGCTCACTCATTTGTTTGATTAAAATGAAAGAAAAAGAAAATGGTTTTGATTCTTTAATGCTGGGCATAAATTTAGTTTTTTTAAATATTTGTTTCAACTAATTTATCATTTTTATTTGCAGTTTTTTTAATACGTTCTATTATTATAGGGTTTAAGGCCAATGATTTTATAATTATGTTTAGCAGGCGTATAATAAAATTGCCTTTCGGAGTCGACATTAAGTTGTAGATGCCGCCACTCATGGATAAAATTAACACACACAAAATGAGTGGTGTGAGCAGATAAGTCTTAATTCCGACTAAAGGGTAGTAGTGACCAATTCAGTAAGTAAGTAAGTACAAGTTCCACCAAGGAAGCCTATCAGATACTAATGACACTCTCTCTCGATATGATCATAAATACTGGAACAATAATGTTTGTCTTCATTGCCCTTCAGAAAATAGTCCAACATTGTCAAATCTCAGCTTCTTATCGGCCAATTCACATGCATACATAATTGGTCACTACAACCCTTTAGTCAGGATTACGAACTAGATTCTCACACCACTTACGTTGTGTGCGTTAATTTTTATACATGAGTGGCGGGACCTACAGTTTAAAGCCGACTCCAAACAACAGATTTTTGAGAAACTTTTTATGGCAGTTCTTGCCAGAAATCTGCAGAGAAACTTGCCGAAGAAACATTTTTTCATATTTCATTTAATTGGAGACGTCTGACCTGTGGTTTGATCCAAGGTCTCACGTCTAATAAGCCAACACAATAAATACTAGACCACAGCGACCAATTGGCATCACCATTTCGGCTTATTAAACGGCCATCCAACATTTGACGCAATAAATCGATTGTAACACGAGATGTGTGGCAAAACAAACATCTCCTGTTGGAACCAAACATCGCTTACATTAATACCATGAGGATTTGGTACAGAAAAAAATCAGTTATCATGGTGCGATTGGTGTTTCCGCTGACCGTAATGGTTGCGCCGTCCTCATTTTGAAAGAAATATGAGCCAATGATGCCTCCGCTCCACAAGCCGCACCGAACAGGCACTCGTAATGGGTGCCTTGGGCTCTGTAAGACCACGTGTGGGCTTTCTTGAACTTTGTAAGGCGTCAGTCATACCGCTCACGAGTAGATGTTGATGGATTCTCACGCACACTCTCAGCCACAGCTTCGATATAGTCGGGTATAGGCATTGTTCAAGCACACTCACGTCTTAGCGCATCAACAATGAAACTAGTTTCACGAAATTAAGCAATAAACCTGCGTATACCGGGCTCTGTTGGTCCTTCTCTGCAATCAAATTGTGTACGATTTTCTGTGCAATTTCCGAGCAATTGTCTTTGTTTTGGAAATAAATATCCAATAAATCCCAACGTTGCTCAAGAGCAAATCGATTCATTACGTTCAGTGGAAGTAATATACTAACAAATCTCACGTCATATGAGGCTTTGAAAAAAAGCACCGCTGTCAGTCCGTTGTTGTCATTTGCAATTATTCAAGTTAATACAACTGTTTCGGATATTTCGTATATGCATTCTGTTAGAGAGAAAGTTAATACATACTTATATACATACTTAGTGGCACCATATTTTTGCACCACAAAAGTGTAAGTACCCCCGAGTAGAACTCAGAATAAATTTAAAATTCAAAAGCCCAATATATTAAAATGTTATGCCAAATACTCCATTTAACCCATTTAGTATTGAATATTCCAGTATTGTTTAGTGTTTTCTGTTAATATCTGTCGCCATGCACTCATGAGCAAGTTCTACAATTGAAGTTGTTTTAAGGTTTAGAAATTACTTAACCCTCCAAATGATCTCCTAAATACTCTCTTGGAGTCACATCAGGACTTTGTGCAAGATTGTTAAGCCTGTGGGGACTTTGGTAGGCAAATCACATCTTACCATCCACAGAAATGACATGCTAGAGGTAATAGTTATTACGAATTCCTTATTCTTCTGTACTTCAGGTGAATTTGTTTTTTAGAATGTTTAAATACTCTCCTTTATGTATTATTTCCTCAATAAATTTCAAACATCCGAACCTTGGTGCCGGAATACACCCAATCAAAATTGTACTACGGAGGCCTTGATTAACTACGAGGCAGTACGACATCAATCCACATGGGAAATGCATTCAATACTTCCGAAAAAGTCACGGTTTGGTGTGGATTTTGACTGGCGACGTCATTGGTCCATATTTCTTTGAGCTAGACAATGGACAGGCCATCAAATCATCCGACAGCGAGCACTATAGGCCGCAACTCCCTTTCGAATGCATTAGATGATTTGGACATCCATGGCAAGTAGTTGCAGCAGGACAACACTACATACAACTGAACTTATGACATTCCGCACGAGTGATTTGAAATGGACGGTCATGAAACATTGTGGTGATGTGAACTGGCCTCCGGGACCATGCGATTTGATCTCCTTATACTTTTTTGTAGAGTTTGCTTAAGTCGCAGTGCATGCGAATAGGCCACAAATCACATAAATCATGACGTCGGTCAAATTCAGCCTGATTTATGAAAACATTTACATATCGTATATACTCCATCCAAAGACGAACGGGCAGACATTTGATTGATGTTATACTCCACAGATAGTTTCGATAATATCTCACACACACTTTGTTTTAGTTAAACTAAAATATTGGACGAATCACCACGAGTCATCGCAGAATTAGTGACTGATTCCAATTAGTATTCCCCGGATATTAGCACCCCAGATATGGTAATTCCCTCCCTTAGTACCACTGAAACTTATGCAATCTTGATTTTTGCCTTAAAATGTACTGAAACTATTTCGATAGGTGCATACCGCTTTTAAGCATTCCCTGCTTATAAACGCCAGAAATTGTACTTCATACTCTACATTTACTTTAAAAAAATTCATTTATATGCACTCGTTCTGTGGCAAATTTCTTTCTGGATTTCTTTTTATGGGCCTAGGTTAAGTCATAGGGTTATGCTGATAAATTAGCAACTCTTGAGACATGGGAAGTGCATGTTCACCATTATGGCCATTCACGTATTTATTGGAAAAAGTAATCAAAATGTGGACTCTTCTTTCCTTCTACTTATCTGGCCTGGCATAAGTCTCGGGCGAGTAAACGGCCTGACTCTCTGCCTAGTTAATGGTACAATATGACTCGTGATTGTGCCTATAAAGTCTACTGTGGATCCATATCATTCAGCAATTTCTTCGCAGTGATCTCGAAGTGACACGGGGACCGAACAAATTACAATTTTGTTCACCACACCGAGTAGTAGGAGGTGAACAAAGCCCTTTCCGACCACCCCACATTCCATCGAATGGCAATGAGATAAATAGAATTAAATTAGCTTGAATGACACATGGTTATTTGCTCTCAGTTTCGAGATTTCGAATTAAAAATTTCTCGCATTTATGCACTGTTAAGCAAGCATTTTGGAAAGTGCTTATATCTGGGGAATACTGTAGTTCAATTCGTAAATTGTTCAATCAGAAATCTAAATAAAAGAAAGTTCTTCCAACAAATTTTGCTACACGAAAGTCTAACCTACAATATTGAAACGAAGTCGCCGTGGTCTAGTAGGCAGACATGATTGGCTTATTAGACGTGAGACCTCGGTTCAAACCCCAGGTCAGGCATGAAAAAATATTTCTTACGTGACTTCCTCTCAGCAGATTTCTGGCAACAACTCTGAGAGCAAAGAAAATTGCCATGAAAAGTTTCTTAGAAATCAGTCTTTCGGATTCGACTTTAAACTGTAGGTCCCGCCACTAATGTATAAAAATTAATGCACACAATATAAGTGGAGTGAGAAACTAGGTCGTAATCCAGACTAAAGGCTTATAATGACCAATTATGTATGTAATATTGAAACTATAATTAAGCCCGTCATTCATATTTTGATCACAACAACAGAGAATTAGTAAACAATTTGACTTCGATGACTTATTTTGATCTGATTTTGATCTGATTTGTAAACTCCTGTAGTTGGCGTATGCATCGCAACAATACATTGTGTGCAAAATTCATCAAGGATGTAGTCATTTCCGGCAGACTTAAATTATTTTTCTTTTTTTCATAGTCGAAAGTTTCAAGAATTTTAATTCTAATTCTCATTGTGATAGAGTTTCGATAATTTTGTGCAAATTTTAATTGTCAGCAATTATTTCGTCGTTTCGTATTTGACAATTTCAGTTCCCAACGTAATGTGCACTGCATTCCCCAAAAGGTATTTTCATATCTGCTCTCTTTATTTACACTCGACAATAAATTTTCTTTCATTAATTTATTCGATGACTCGTCTGTTCATTCATTCCCTCGTTCTTTTCGTTTCTTTAATTTGATTTCTTGTTTCTAGTCTATTCAGTTTGAAATGCCACAGTGGAGCGATTAATTCCAGAATACGTTGATTTTCGAAAATTTTAATGAATTTTCTTTTTTGCATCTGTTAGTCACACTGTTCGTTAATTGTAGATATTTTTGTTTCATAACAAACAGACAAACAAGCAGAATATATTGTATGTACAAACGTGAATTCATTTCAACATGGCTGTGGGAAGGCGAATAGGCGTTTGTGGCATTGCATACCTGCCTTGTGAAAATTACTATGTATTCGTAGCATTCTAATCCATAGTCACCGAGAAGACATTCTAAATAAATATTTGTTTGTATGTTTGTGTATGCCGTGATGAAAGGATACAAACGCTATTGTTGAGGTTTCAGATGACGCATATTTTATTCAGCAAAAGAGAATGTGGAACATGGAATATTTGGCTTCAATTAAAGCAATTCAATTTTATTTATGTTTTTGTGTTGTGCGTGCATATGAGGAGCAAGAGAAGGAGTTTAAGATATATTGGCTTGTGACCAATGTATTGTCTATCAATGTGAAACAGTTTCAATTAGAATCCTTATTTAGACTGGAAGCGATGTGCAGCCCTTGCGCTGACCAACTTCTACCTCTTCCCTGGTTTTGGTAGAACTTGGTCAGTACAGAGACTGTGTTCACCTGTGGCATCACAACGGGCCGCTATACGTACTCAAGTGAGCTTTTTGATATTAGAACTACCACTCCGACCTGGATTGGCAAACCAATAAGTTAAATTCATGATGGTCGAAACATTTTGTTTGATCGGTTACCAACAATTAGTCGGAAATCGATCATAGCAGTGGTTACTGTATATATCGGGTGGGCCATATATCGGTTTAAATTTCAACCATCGGTTACTTCGAATCTGCAATACTTACTATGTCATTCTACTGTGTTACAACATTCAGTATATATTCCAGTATATTATCTCCACTGAACGCAATAAATCGATTTACGTTTGGGGTTTATTGGAAATTTGTTTCCAAAACCAAGACAATTGGTCGGAAATTGCATGAAAATATCGTCCAATATTTGGTCGCAGAGAAGTTCAACCAGTGCCCGGTATACGCAAGTTTCATTGACGTGCGTGCTCGTACTGTGGCTGAGAGCGTGCATGAGAGTCCATCAACATTAACTCGTCATCGTCCACAAGAACTGAATATTTTTTACGTAACTTTTGACGTCGAATTTTGCGAAAAGTGCTCGGTATGACGCCTTATAAAGTTCAATTGGTTCAAGAATTGAACCATTAGTTGAAACTGCACTATGATGGTGATTTAGCCAAAAAAAAAAAAAAAAAAACATCTTTACGGATGCAGCTCATTTTCATGCTGGTGGGTACGGTAATAAGCGAAATTGCCGTAGTTGGGGCTCAGAAAACCCACAAGTGGTCTTACAGAAGTCAATGCACCCATTACGAGTAACTATTTGGTGCGGCCTGGTCGTCTAGCGGATAGTGTGCTAAACTATTAGCGTGAGATCGAGTCTTCGATTCCCACCAGAGATTGTGTTCTGTTCCACTATACTGAACATAAAATCTAAGTTTCACTCAATTCATACACATACATGTAACATAATTTGTAGATGTATTGTAATGAATAAATAAATAAAATACAATGCAGGTAGACATCTGCAACAAAACGAAATATGAAAAAATATTTCTTCGGCGACTGCCTCTCAACAGATATCAGGCAAAAAGTGTGAGAGTGAAAAAAAATTGCCATTAAAAGTTTCTCAGAAAAAACTGTCGTTCGGAGTCAACTTAAAACTTTAGGCCCCGCCATATAAAAATGAATGTGTGTTTATTTGTTTGTGGGTTTGTTTGTTTGTTTGAAGTCTATAGACGGCTAACTGGCTGGACCAATTTTCTTGAAATTTTAACAGTATCTTCCTGTAGGTCCGGAAGGAGTTATAGGCTACTTTTTATTTTAACATTTCAAGTAGGCGAGGTGCCACGCCCACATACCCAATAAGTATTTAATGTCGCATATCTCATAAACTGCAACAGCTAGAGTACTTAAATTTTGTATGGACGACTTTGACGTGTATATGAACAGAATGTGCAGATTGCCTATAGTGGGCATGTCACCTCCCATAGTCTATATATATAAAAATGAATGTTTGTTTGTATGTACCTTATAGAATCGTAAACTATGCATTTCTGAGTTTCTAAGTTGATTACCAATATCCGATAGGTGGCGCCACTGAAAATTATTTAAAATGAACTAAATCGTAAACTATGCATTTGATCATGATATGATCTTTAGCAAATTTGTTGCGCATAAGCCGACGAAGGTTTCTAAGTTGGTATGACTAATATCTGATAAGTAACGCCACTGAAAATTACTTAAAATTAATTAAATCGTAAACTGTGCATTCTTTAATAAAGTTGTTGCGTATGAGTCGACGGAGGTTGGTGCGATTAATATCCGATGGCGTCACTAAAAATTATTCAAAATGAATGACAAGCAATTGGTCGACCTACACTTCAAGAGCGGAAGAGAAGAGCATTGCGAGCCTCAGAATCAGACGAGCATTGAGACTGGAAAATCTTCGACTATATGCCGCTGAGGCGCGTTCGTTTGAACCAATTAAACAACGAGAAGTGAGATTAGAAACTGATCGAATGCGTATTACTCAGGCCTGCTCATCTGAATCATCAGGACAACGGGAAACAAAATCAATAAAATGATTCAAAATTAATTGGACATTTGTGTAATGTCTTTCCTTCAAATTTATTTTAGTTGGTGGCGTAGCAACACGCGCAGGTTGCAGCTAGTTTATGCATAAAATGAACACACAATATAAGTGGTGTGAGAAGCCAGGTCCTAGTCCTAATTATGAACGGACTGCAATTGAAGTGTCCTTAATAAACAGAATGTAATTTATTAACGTTTTACATTTCTATGGTAAACAACCTAATTTAAGTGTTGTATTCTGAAACTTTTAGGGAGTACGGATAGAAACAATCTTCTTTTAAATTCTGTTGTTATTAATGTTTTGTTCACATGTGAACATTCCATTTGTCTGGTTTGCAAAATATACTGAATATCAGAAAAATTTAGTAACAGGTTGACTAGGACTTCAATAATTCATATGTAGCACTTTAAATCTTCCAAAAAAAAAAAACTCAAATTGTGTGGGCATTTTGCCTTTGAGTGTAAGTGTGTGGGCATTTTAGAAATTCCGGCTTAATGCGTTATAACCAAAGTAAATAAACCATAATATTTATTATGGGAATAACTTCTGTTTTTTTTTATTATTTTCATTTCGTTTAATTTTTTTTTTTGTGGTTGTAACGAAAATTAATGTGCGTAGGGTTGTATAAGTTTGTTATGTGTTCATATGTGTTCATAGTATGTTCTCGTAGGCGTAGGGAATTTCTTTGCTTTACTCCTGTGACCTGGCGTATGTTAAATTTTGTGGAAAATAGGTACCCAGAGATAGTAGACGAACATTTTTTTTTGTTTTTAACATAAAAAAAAACTAAAATGAATTTATTGCTTAAATCTGTTGTAAGTAAACTTTGGTACATTATTTATTTTACAGCAAGATTACAAAAAACAAAAAAATAAGAATAAAAAAACAGTGTACCATGTAGCTTAACGCCAAATATTTTTTATGCTGGCATTATAAACAAAATATACACGTACACAGAATAAAATCATTTAAAATAAATATTGGATTTCAAGACTTTGGCTTTAGACATTCAAAACTGTGGCAAAATGGCGGAATTGATTGAATTGAAATCGTCGCAATGGTTCGATGAGTGGTACATTCACTTACCAAACGGAAGCTCGAGAGTTATAAACTCTGTTCTGACAACCGAAAAAAATGAAAAAGAATGTATTTCTTTCGGCAAGCCACTCTCAGTAATCTTCAGGCAACAAGCTCTGAGAGTAAACTAGTTGCCATGAAAATGCTGCTTAAATACGTCTTTTAGAGCCGAGCATAGGATGTAGATCCTGCCATTCGTGGTTAAAATGAACACACAATCAGCAAGCGTGATGTGAAGAGTTAAGCCGTAATCCGGAAAGTTATGGAGTAATAAAAATTGCTTTTCAAACTAAACTTTTGCCTAAAATCGGGTTCTCATTCCTTTTCTAAATGTTGGTAAAAACAAAATGAATGGTTCGAGAAACCAAGGATCAATTGAATTTCTAAAATTATGGAGTCACGGTTAACGAGAAACTTGTGAATAACTTGAAGTCAGACGAGCTGTAGAGTGTGTTCTATTGTTGACATTGTCGGTACTGTTATTCGAAAGCGGAAGTAGCTGCACTTAATCTTTTGGTGCGAGTGACATTGTACTAAAGACATTTCGAAGACTTTTAAGAACAAGTGGCAGGACACGTACAGTGTTAATTATATGCCGGCAATTTAAAAGATGTTCTAATCCGGTTATCAATGGAACGAGAATATATATTCAATACCTCCACTTTATTTTATTTAAATTTCAGTGGCTGTCTGACCAGGAGTTTGAACAGCGGCCTCACGCCTAATCAGCCAACACACTATCTACTAGACTACGGCGAATCTTGTCTTCGGAAACAAGATACTTTAATTCAATACAGAATAATCCGCTGCATTGGCAATAGAACAGTAAAATACTAGGCACTTAGCGGCGAAGTTCCAATCAATCAATGAAGTTGAATATTTATTTATTTTTTTCATTTATTAATTAGGAGATCGAATGTATAAATGAATACTTCTTTTAAAACTTAAAAAATATGCTGAGGCAAACGAGTGCTGACACCATAAGCAATACATACATAATTGGCCATTACAACCCTTTAGTCAGGATTACAATCTAGCTTGTCACACCACCCATGTTGTGTGTGTTAATTTTATCCATGAGCGGCGGGACCTACAGTTTATATTTCTTTATATTTTATTTTTCTGAGAAACTCATCATGGCTATTTTATTTATTAGAGTTTTTGCCAGAAATCTGCTGAGAGGAAGTCGCCGAAAAAAAAATTTCGTTTTGTTGGAAATGTCTTCTGACCTGGGTCAACACTTTACCTACAGTAGACTACGGTGGCTATTGGACTACGGTGTTAATAATGTGCCAGCAACTTAAATTCTATTCTAATCCGACAATCAATGGAACCACAATATTTTTCAAATGCCTTCACTTTATTTTATTTAACAACTCTACCCTTTATTTGTGTTCCCAAATTATTATATATTTTGGGATTAAAAAATCAATTTTCTCCGTAAATCATTTCTCGAACCATTGACTCAGACGATCTCTCCGATAAAGTGTAGTACTACATAAAAATATGTGATTTTTGGAAACAAAACGCTTTATTTTACTACAGCACACTACCTTGTCAATAGAACAGTGAAATAAAAGTCACTTAGCAGCGAAGTTCCTGTTATCATTAATGAATGCCTTCGTATTCTAGGCACCTGTTCATTCAAGCTTTGTATTCCATTTTTGGACGAATAGAAGTGATTTAACACGATCGAATGTTGGGAAGTATTTGTTGCACTGTCTGAAGAAATCAAATACATTGAGTACTTTTTTTAACACTTGAAAAATATGCTAACACCATAAGCAATAGGTTTTCGTAAATGTCTACCATTACAACATACTGACAAAATTGTTGGAAATATCGAAATCCACAATCTTACACTCAAAATCGTTGAATGGACTAGTGTTTCATTTTTTTGAGGTGCAACATCAACAGGTCGCTAGTACAACAAATCTCACAGACCTTGTTGCTAATCCAAACTTTTCATAATCTTGGAAAGAACGTTATTTTATGTAAATCTGAAAAAATTTAAAATTTTGGTCGCCAAATTCGTTTCGTCATTTTGAATATGAAAATATTTGCCTCAAATTTGAACTGAGCAACTTCAATAACCTGCGGATACTACACTTCGACTGACTTCCTCAACATTTACATCAGCAATACCCCACTAAATGGGGATTACAACTTGCATATGTCAACTAATGATACCAAATAAACTTTCGAATATACAGGAGTGGCCGAAAATATTTATAAATACCACGGCAGTGGACCAAAAAACTGAAGCAACTGAACATCGTGCTCTATTAGCGATACTGAATAAAATGTCTTATGAAATAAGAGAACATTTAAAATTAAAACTGATTGTTCTTAAGGACAGCTAAAGTGTTCTGCCACAACAGAGAATGCTTGGACAAGTCGAGGATTTAAAGGGTTTCTACAAGTTCAGACCTTAAGTTCACATCTTAAGTGAAACACTCGTACTATTCAAAGAAGAACTGTATCAATAGGAAAAAAATATTTTTTCCAAAGATTTTACTGCCTCTTATTATGTTAGTTCTAAAGTCCATTACATACATACATACATACATACATACATACATACATACATACATAACTGGTCATTGTAACAACTCAGTCGGGTTTACGACTTAGCTTGTCACACTACTTACATATGTTCTGTGTATTAATATTATTCTAAGGCGGCGGGAACTACATTTAAAAGTCGACTCCGAACGACAGATTTTTGAGAAATTTATCATGCGAATTGTATTTACTCTCAGAGATTTTGCCGGAAATCCGCTGAGTGGCAGCCGCCGAAGAAATTATTTTTCATAATTCGTTTTTCGGTTAAATTGCCTAATTTTCAAAACTTTTTTTATATAAATTTGGACACAGATTTTTCGTTGCAGGTGATTTTAATGCCAAACACCCCTGGTGGGGTTCAAGACTAGTTAATCCTAAGGGTAGCGAGCTTTACAGATGTATAGTTAATAATAATTACTCTGTCCTATCAACCGGTAATCCAACATATTGGCCTATAGATACTACAAAAATACCTGATGTCTTAGATTTTGCTGTTTTCTCTGGAATTTCTAGTCAAGTTCTTGACATTGTGAATATGGATGAAATCAGCTCTGACCACATACCTCTCATAGCCACACTTAATACTACTTTTGAGCCAGATACAACAAAAACTATCATAAATAATAGAACCGATTTAAAATCGTTTTCTACTTGGATTGAGAGAAATATAAATCTTAATATATCTCTCAAAACTCCTCCAGAAATTGATGATGCTATTGAAAGGCTTAATTATGTAATTCATAAAGCAGGATTTTTATCAACTCAAAAATCACCGATTCAACGTAATCATAACCAAATTTTGTTAACATCTGAGATCAGGCAGCTTTTATTAATAAAGAGAAGGTTTAGAAAAAGATGGCAAAATAGCAGAGATCCTAACGACAAACGCATTTTTAATAAAACTGCTAAAGACCTCAAAATTGCTCTTTATAATATGAAAAATGATCAGATATCTTAGTAATTTGAATACGAATAATATAAAAAATAATGAGTTCTCGTTGTGGAATGCCACCAAATATATAAAAAGACCAACAAAAAGAAATGCTCCGGTGAAAGATAGTAGCAATGTATGGTGCAAAACCGATAAAAGTAAGGCAGAAGCATTTGCTCGTCATCTACAAAATACTTTTCAACCTTACGCAAATCCTAACCCTTTTACTGATGAAATAAATTCATTTATACATACATAGTTCTTGCCCTATGGATTGGCCAATAAAGCATGTATCTCCAACTGAAGTAAAAGAAGAAATAAAACAACTAAACTGCAAAAAGTCCCCTTGTTACGACGGCATAAATGGAAAAGCAATTCAAGCACTGCCAAAAAAGGCTATCTTATATTTAACATTTATTTATAACTCTATGTTAAGACTGACTTACTTTCCCTCGCAGTGGAAGTGCGCAGATATAATAATGGTAAATAAGCCGAACAAGCCTGAAGGAAATCGTGTATCCTATAGACCAGCCGTGCCCAAACGGTCGATCGCGATCGACTGTCGATCTTTCGATGGTTTTCGGTCGATCTTTCTTTTGTTTTAGAAAATCTTTCATTAAAGAAATCTAAAGAAAAGTAAAAATTAAATAATATTTAGAATTGAATGTTATTTTTCTAACGTTCACAACTGAGCTTTCATTTATAATTTTTTCGGTAAAAAAAGCATGATATACTGTGTTTTATTTGAAGTCATAATGAAAAAACATTTCACTTACATACATTCGTTGTCAATGAAAATTCAGTTGAATGTGTAATTCCTAAAAGAAAACATAATTTTTCTTAAAGTTTTAAAAGCCAGCAATAAAAATATATGAAATAATTTTAAGTTTTTTTTTGGTGTCCTGGTAGTCTAGTGTGTAGTGTACTAGGCTATTAGCGTGAGGGTCGTGGGTTCGATTCCCACCAGAGACTCTGGTCTGTGACACTACACCGATCATATGGTCAAAGTTACTCAGGTCTTATGTAATTAGAATATAATTTGTAATTGTATTGTAATTAATAAATAAATAAATAAATAAATAATTTGAAGTTTTAGTCCTAAATGAGTGTTATTAAAAAACCGAGAACATATCACTTCCACGATGAGCGGGAGGAAAATTATTTCTTTAATCTAATTAAAGAAAAGTGCGTGTGTCTGATATGCAATTCCATAATATCGATGCAAAAAAAAGGAAATCTAGAGCGACATTATAAATCCAATCATATGAATTATGAAGCTGAATAGCAGTTGAATATGCTGAAAAATCAACTTGGAGCCCAACAATCTATGTTTACCAAGCCACACATAGGGCCAACAGCAGCAACGAAAGCTTCCTTTCGAATAAGTTTTCTTTTAGTTCAACATAAAAAGCCTTTTAGTGACGGCGAATTAGTGAAAAAAGATTTTATAGAAGGTGCAGAAGTTTTATTTGCAAATTTTAAAAACAAGTCGCAAATTATATCAGCTATTAATGATGTGCAACTTTCGCGCCAATCAGTCACAAGAAGAGTTAAAGCTATGGTAATTGAGTTGAATCAAAAACTGAAACAAGACATCGCCGAATGCAAATACTTTTCACTTCAGTTTGACGAATCAACCGACGTAGTTGATATTGCCCAATTATGCATTTATATAAGAATGAGTTTCACTGACATGACTTCAAAGAAAGATCTTTTAACAATTCTTCCACTAAAAGGCAATACCAGTGGTGAAGACATTTATTACGAGTTTATAAAATTTGTGAAAAAGTTTCCACTACCGTTGCACAAACTTGTATGCGCAGCAACAGACGGTGCTCCCGCCATGGTGGGCCGGTTAAACGGTTTTGTTACTCTTTGTCGACAAAATTATGATATTCCAGATTTTGTATCGTTTCATTGTCCTATACATCACCATGCGTTATGTGCATGGGTTATAGATTTTGCTTTTAAAATAGTTAATTCAATTCGTTCAAGAAGTTTACAGTGACGATTTTTTAAAATTCAGTTAGAAGAAAATGAGTCAGAATATTGTGATTGGTTGTTGCACACTGATGTCAGATGGCTGAGTCGTGGAGGATTTTTGGAAAGATTTCAAGAATTACTACTACTACTTTTTGGATTCAAGAGGAGAAAGATATGACCAATTGTCGAATGAAAAATGGTTTCATGAATTGATTTTTTTAACAGATTTTAAAATCACCTGAATATACTTAATCTGGAGCTTCAAGGAGAAAACATAACTTTTACTGAATTAGTAAGCTATATTAATATCTTCAAATTAAAATTAAAGCTTTTTAAATCGCAATTGTGAGCAGAAGATTTAAAGAACTTTAAAAGTTTAAACTCAGTATCAGAAAAGTTCAAATTTAATACAACATTTGATGACTATATTGCAGAGATTAGAGAAATTGAGAGTGAGTTTGAACATCGTTTTCAAGATATTAAAAAAATAGAGCCAATTCTGCTATTTATGTCATTCCCTTTCGGAAATCAGAATGTTAAAGAAATGTCTGTTAAAATAGCTGATTTTTTTGCAATTGACTCTTCAAAAATAGAAGATGAAATTATAGCTCTCAATTCAGATATTTTTATAAAATCAAGAGCGTCTGAAAACAATTACTGGTCGTTGCTACAAGAAGAAAAATATCCATGTTTAAGAGATATTGCTTTGCAGTTGACCGCGTATATTGGATCTACCTACTTATGCGAATCAGCTTTTTCACATATGAAAATAATAAAATCAAAATGCAACAGCACTCTAACAGCTGAACATTTAAAACTGCACTTAGCAGTTACCAATAACGTGCCATCGTTCGACAATATGCTGGCAATATGCAATGTATATATATACAATGTATATATATATATATGCATATACATCTAAATAAAAATTGCAAATTTATTTTAAGTGGCTGCAATATTAATGATTAAATAAAAATTTTCTAAAAAATTACATTTATTTTTAGTCGATCTTTGCTTCTGAGTTTTAGACAAAGTCGATCTTCATCAAGAAAAGTCTGGCCACGCCTGCTATAGACCCATAAGGTTACTGTCTATATTCTCCAAAATATTTGAAAGTAAATTTTTGAAGAGATTATTGCCAGTTTTGGAAAAAAAAACAACTACATTCCTGATCACCAATTTGGTTTTAGGAAAAAAACATGATACTCCGTAACAATGCCATCGTATCGTTGCATTTATAAGGGATACATTAAAAATATTGTTCAGGGGTTTTTCTGGATGTACAGCAGGCCTTTGATAAAGTATGGCATGGTGGGTTATATTTCTGAACTGAAAAAATTACTTCCAACCCCATTTTATTTGCTCTTGAAATCGTACCTAACTGAAAGAAACTTCTATGTGAAAATAAAAGGCACGTTTTCCCAAATATGCGATATTCAAGCAAGTGTTCCCCAGGGTAGCGTACTTGGACCAATACTATACACAATTTTCACCTCAGACATTCCAATCAGCGAATGCGCTTTAATTGCAACATAAGCAGATGATACTGCTATTTTAACGACCGATGCTTGTCCAAACACCGCATCAGTTAAGCTTCAAAATGAACTGAATGCAATTGAGACTTAGCTAAACAAATGCAACATCAAAGTCAACAGCGAAAAATCAACACATGTCACATTTTCATTATGATGAGGTAACTGCCCTGAAATACCTCTAAACAATAATCCTATTCCTCAAAGTGACTGCGTGAAATATTTAGGAATGCGTATTGACAGAAGGTTAACATGGAAGACTCATATTAAAATGAAAAAAGCAGCAGTTAAATATAAAAACAAAACGTCAATTCTGGCTATTAGGCCCAAAATCTCGTTTGAGTTTAAGAAACAAAGTTCTGATCTACAAAACTATCCTGAAACCAGTTTGGACCTATGGAATTCAACTTTGCGGAACGGCCATTTATTCGAATATTGAATTATTTCAAAGTTACCTGTCAAAAATTATGAGACTCATTGTCAACGCTCCATGGTTTGTATCGAATTTTTTAATCCACAATGACCTTTCCATTCCAAAGGTAATAGACGAAAGAAGAAGGTACAGTGAAAACTAATTAGACAGGCTAATTCACCACGACAATCCATTAGCTATTGCTCTTCTTGATCACACCAACGAAATAAATCGACTGAACAGACACCACATTCTGGATTTGCCATTTCGAAATTAATTATATATATGGGCAATTTCGTGGCAAGTGACCCAATTTTTAAAATCGATGTCTTCCGGTTTGGATGCACCAAGGTTAGTACTATTGGATAGTAGGCCAGACACAAATCTTCAGCTCTATCAGTCGAGAACAGCCGAAGTTAGAGGGGGTCAAAGTTGAACATTTTGGTCATACAGGGTTTTTTTTAAATGTGTGTAACCTATTGGTCCTAACAAAAATTTTCCAAAGCTGAGCCTAGTAACTCCCAGAAAGGATTGGCAAAAAAGCAGAAAATGAAGGCAATAAATAAGGAGGACGAAAGATTGCAAATTCAAAATTTATATATTAATTTTATTAAATTTTTTATTATTATTGTTATTTCGTATTATAAGTAATAAATAAAATATTGAAATAATATTGAAAAATCTTATTCTTGAGTTAAAAAATAATTTTTTTGATAGATATCCCACTCGCATCCCATTAAGCGATTATAAAGGCCTTAAAGGAAATTGCATAAGCCCATTTTGAAAAATTATTAAAAAAAAATTAATAAAAAAAAAATTTTTTAAAATTAAAAAAATTATTTTTGGAAATATTGAAGAAATAGCTATCTAATATCCTTTGGAAAATTTTTGCTAGGACCAATAGGTGAAAAGTTACACACATTTAAAAAAAACCCTGTATAACCAAAATGTCCAAATTTGACCTCCTCTAACTCCGGCTGTTCTCGACTGATAGAGCTGAAGATTTGTGTCTGGCCTACTATCGAATAGTACTAACCTTGGTGGAAATTTCATCCAAATCGGAAGACTTCGATTTTAAAAATTGGGTGACTTGACGCGAAATTGCCCATGTATCTATTTTTCTGATTATAAATATGTAAATATGTATATATTTAACTATTATTAATTTATAGATAAAATTTGCATAAGTATGTATGTTGTTGGTCTCAATTGAGTTCAACAAATATGTCAAATAAATATTGTATCAAATTTGCTTATTTTCCCAAAGGGATAGATTGTAAATAAAGTGTTGAGAAAAAAAAATATAATTCGTTTTATTGGAGATGTCTGACCTGGGGAGTGATGTCCATATGCATAGTTCTTTATAATCTCTGAACGCATCATTTTTAGTCAGTTATTTTTTGAAGCATCTAGTGAAGGTTTATCGCACATTTAAAAGGCGTGTTGCAGTTCTCAAAGACAAAGTGTTCAAAGTGAAATAGTATCGAAATCGTTTTGCTATTCAATTATAAACTACATGCGGATAAATGGATGTAATGGATGGATTGAAATACCACAATCCAATATTTATTTTTCATTTTTTTTTCATTCCGAGTCAATCGGTTTATTTAGGAGTCCATATTACTTCCATATTAATTAACATTTATAAAATATTTTTCCTTAACTAATACGATAATCTCTTTTTTTTACTTCACCTTGTATACCTTACTAGTCGATTAGTTAAATCATGCTCATCAACCTTTGTTTCATTTATTTGTTTTGCTTTTGTAAAAATTAATTTTTTTTTCGTTTTTTCTGATATTTTGGATGATAACACTGCGCTGCTATTTATTTGACGATCCCTTAACAACTGACAACGATATATTTTATTGCTTTTATTAATTAACAAAAAAGAAACAAACACAAATGAAGTCGAAAAATTAAATTAAATGAAATGAAATAAAATAGAAAAACACCAGCATGTGTTTTTTTTTAGTTGTTTTTCGTTTTTATTTTCAGCTTTTATTTGCTTGTTGGGAGTAAGAAAATAAAACATGTTTTCCATTTATAATTTTCCAAATGGTTTTCACTCTCATTTTTGTTTTTATTTTTGCATTTTGAAAGAAATCACGTAGTTAAGCAATTAACAAGAAGAGTTTCCACTGTTTCCACAAATGAAAATGTTGATGTAAATTTCTGTGTATGTATGTATGTATACATGGGAGCAAGAACTCCAAGTTAAATATGGTATTTAGCTTAAAATATATGCTGACAGCTGAATATGTATTTACACGCACATGCACATACATGGAGTATGCAAGGTTAGTTCTCACCCTCACTCACGAAATATGAGTGGATAAAGATCTTTTACAAAAGTACACGTTTAACTTCCTGTTGGCTTCATTTCCTTATGCTGAGTAACAAAAAAAGGAAAAAGACGAGAATCTACATGCAAAAACTGAGCATTAGAGAAACGTACAGAAGAGGATTTCAAATTGGAGACACGTACACTTAACAAAATCATTTTAGATGTGTTTGTGTGTATGTGTGTGTGTGAGTGTAGAGTAAACTAAACTGAGAACTTACAATAGTAGTTTTACTATGACTACTACAACTACATCGAATAAATAATCTTTAATCTTAATTGGTCGTAAATCCCTGACGTCTCTTTACTCCAACTCCACTTATCATATCATCTCTAGAACATGCACACATCCGCATACATACACAACATCATTTAGTAAATGGGCACAGAGTAGAGAGCGGCACACACACAAATGTATATAATAAATAATTTACGTAACAACAGTTTCAATCAAAACCAAACATAGCCGAGATATAAAGGAAACGGAATTCGTACAACATCTTTCATGAGAGGGCCCTGCTCATCAGAACGGACGTCATCGGTTTTTGTGTGACAGAACGTGCCAGTAAGGGAACTGACCGATTTCATCCGGAGGTCGGTGTGGTTCAAACCCACCACTAACGGATCATGACAAGGAGCTTACTTCACACTGGGCCATATGGGCCATCGAGTGAACCTGCTTGTTAACGGCAAGCTACCTTCTAAGATAATCTAAGCACTTTCTTTCCTTAAACTAAAATAAAATAAAACGAAATTTTTTATTCGTTTTATAGAAGTGTTAATGCAATTATGTTTAGAATCTAACATCGTTCAAATGTACACCATGCTTCTCTAGGTAGAAAACCTCCGAACTGGCCCAATTTCTATGACTTTGGTGAGTAAATCAATTTCACCGATAGCATGAGTTATGTGGCTTCGAGGATCGGCTGCCTGCGGCTTTATAAAACTACACAAGAAAAAATGAAACAGTTCAAATCGTACGATTCCGATGGACAGTTCGCTTAAAATCTACGTAGGATGACTATTTACTCATATTGTTTGTGCAGAATATCCAATGTGGTATAAGTTGTGTGGCACATAGCGGCATCCTGTTGGGAGTACATGTTGTTTATGTTTAAGATAATTTGGTCATTACGACCTAGCCTCTCACACTACATATGTTGCGTGTGCTAATTTTACACATGGATGGCGAGATCTACAGTTTAAAGTCGACTCCGAACGTCAGATTTTTTTAGATACTTTAGATACTAGTTTTGATCGACACTGCACATGTATGTATATTTAAACACGATTGTCAAATAGACAATCATTGAAACAATTCAAATGAAATACTTTTATTTGGTAAAATCAACATTTTTGTGTTTTTTTTTCTATTAAAACAAAAAAAATCAATGTAACATTAAATGTGACTCATTCATACGTGCATACATACATACAGTAGAATAAATTTAGATTCTTTACATAAGAAAGGCAGAACAAAATCAGGATTGGTTTGGTTTCTGAAATACTTTTTTATAACCGTAAGAGCAACGTATTGTTACGAAAATGGAAAAAAAATCTAAATACTGGTGTTATGCTTTTACATTGTTTAACATTAAAGTTATAAATAAAAGCTACAAAAACAAAAAAAAAAAAAACAATGAACTTGTTTACTAATTATCGCACTGCGTAATATAACAAAAAACACCAGCATAAAAAAATGGTAAACAAGTAAACAAAAATACAACAACAAACACTATAAGAATAAATGTAAACAAAATACACAAACAACAGCAATGAAACAACGATGTTTCCATTTATACATTCATCAGACTGTTTACGTTGCCATATAAAAGGCAAGGCAAAGCAGGCAACGGAGTTAGTAAAAGTTCAGTTAGTCTTGTGTGAAGACGCGGTGTGTTTGAAGAGAATAATCGTGGCTTGAAGAGCTCCGTTACGAAGATCTCTCGAACAATTGTCAAGTAATTGTTATTGTGTATGCAAAATGTGTAAACAAAGGAATAGCAAACAGAGCAATTATTGTTGTTACATCAAGTTGTAAACAGTGGCACACAGAATTGTGCGAATAATAAATTTGTTTTTATTTTATTTGCAATCTGCGAGCTCCTATTTTAAACGTTTTTAAAAGGTAAAAACGTAACAGTATTCAAATTTCTTCGTAGCTCCATGTAAGAATTCTTACAGTAACAAAGAAAATTAATTTTAAAACAAAATCTAATATGTTTTCATTTGTTATGTAAGCTGTGTTGTTACTAAAATGCAAAGTGCCTGTAATATTAGAAAATAAAATTAATTTTTGCTCATAAAGCTGGAAATGAAAAGTGCACTTTTAGACTTATTATGATAAGGCTTTGGTGGTCAATAATTTATATTATGCTCAATCGTTACTCTGATTTTCAAAATGAAATTCAATTGGCGTTAAAATTACACATTAATTCTAATACAATTACCTCTAAATCGCATGCTTTCAGAAACGTTTTCTTTTATCATCTGTTTACAAGCCTCTAAGTTTTAATATTGAAATTCTAATAAATCTCTGGGGACACACTTTCTCTTAGCCGATGCTTCCAATTCCAAACAAACCTTTAGAGGATCGTGACGTGTTATCTTATCCTCTATCTTAGACCATGGAACTCTAAATACAGTGGGATTCTTTAAGGTCATCCTTAAAATTGGAGATAAAGAGATCAACATCCTCTGGTGTTCATAACATAACATAATTGGTCATTACAACCCATCAGTCAGGATTACGGCCTAGCTTCTACCACCACACATGTTGTGTGTGTTAATTTTATCCATGAGTGGCGGGGCCTACATTTTAAAATTGCACACGAACGACAGATTTTTGAGAAACTTTTCGTGACAAGAGGAATTCGTCGAAGAAATATTTGTTTATATTTTTATTTGAACCGTGTCCTTACGTCTAATAAGCCAACACACTACCTACTAGACTACGGCGACTGGTGTTATCAGCACTATATTTTTGCATATAGCATTAGGAAGCGTGCAGTCCGAGTACAAATTAAATGTAAAACATTCAGTTGGCTGATCAATCAATACGTGTGACGTCCAAACCCATTTAGAAGAATAATCTGCATCGCGATTCTGTTTTTGAGAGTAAACAACAAAATTTTGAATTTTGAAATTCAGTAACTTTTATACAAGATGTTCGTTATAGATAACGTCTGATTCTTAACAACAACAACAATTTTGGTGTTGTTTATTTCACTGAAAAATTCTACATTTTTTAAATTTTTAACTTTTTTAATATATTCCAGGGGGAGTCAGTTTGTAGAGTTCATCGCAGAGTTTCTCGATATTTGTGCACGCCGTTGGAACTATTTGCAACAGAATTTTTAAGTAAAACTGTACCAATTCAGTCCGGAATTGACCAGTATTGAATTGACTTTGTTAGCTTGAGGGTTAGTTACGTAGTTCAAGAATTACGGCAATATCAACTGAAAAACAGGAAATCATTTTTTTCTACACGGCCGTGTGTTTCTTTGCTGCTGGTGAGTCAGTGCTCCATAAGTAGTACATCGTGCAGCGAATGCAGTTAACAACACTATGTTTTGCGCCGAAGTGAAATTTCCAATGATTCAAGAAGATCGCCAGGCTGCAAAAACTGTATTTTCTGTATCGAACTCATCTTTTGCTATCGATGCTTTCGACTGCATACATGTTTCGATTTTGGCACTGAAAAATCATGAAATGCTTATTTCTACCATTCAATCAAAGTTCAAAGAGCCGATTATAAAGCTACTTGCATTTAACTTCCAGTTATGAGATGCAAATCCGAAAATTTTAAATGTTAATGCTTTATATCCGGGAGCACCATATGATTCCTGCATTTGGAGGAATAGAATACGCAATAGATATCACGAAAATATCGATTGTTTAAAATCGCTATGCATATATCGGAATAGTTTCCGTACATTTTGAAGCGAAAATTATGATTGCATAAGTTTCAGTGCCAATAAACGGGAAACTAATATATGGGGGGTGCATATATCGGGTGTGGCGGCTACTTTGTGAGTGCTTCGCAATTCATTGCAGTTGTTGTGTCACAGGGTAGGTTACCATCTTGACCCGTCTGAAATATACTACTGAGCACTTTTAATTTGACTTTCGCTGAAGACTGTGCTTTGCAAACATGTGTATGTATACATACATTAGGAAATGTAAATTCCAAACTTTAAATTTGTATTTCATTAAATTATGTATCGTTGACGAGTTTGAGAATTCCAATAAATATTTCGCAAACAAAGTATCCAATTTTAAAAGTGTAAGTAAGTACAGATTTTTTTATTTTAATTTCAAAATAATCTGACTTGCTCTTCCATTCATTGCAGTCTGTTGCCAATTTCACTTATAAAATCTTACAAATTTCCAAAAAAAGTTTTTACTTCATAATTGTAGAATAAAAATGTGGTCCACCATTCTGTTTTTATTTCAATTTAATGACGGTTAGTCGCTTCTATTCCGCTTACCCCTGCTTAGCCGCTGGCAAAATAATTTTTCCGTACATTTGATTATTCTTTCGAATCAAATGCAGAGTACTAGGGGAGGGGAAAAATCCGAAAAATGGACAAAGAATAGAAACGTAGAGTTTATCTTGTGAGTTTATCAAATGCCATGCATGTCTTTATTATTTGGTTTGAAGCCAAAAATTTTCATAAAAATTCTATCGAATGCATTTGTATGTGTATGTACATACATATGTATGACGGTGTAAGTGGAGTTGACTACAACGTTTATTTCTTGGCCCTAAAAAGAACACCACATTTTAGCTGACTTAAGCAAACTTTTAAATGAATACAAAATCTAGTATGTGTGTGTACTACCATATCAAATGAGAAAGAAAAAATAAGAAAAAAAAATGGAAAGAAACAAAAACTTTTGAATAGAATTGAATCGGTTTTTAAAAAATTTTTACTATATGATTTTGGTGCATTTGGCAAGTAAAATGCTTTTTTGCAAAATTATTACATGATATTGTTTGCTGCTAAACTTAAATGCAATATTTCATTATGCTTCTATGCAACGTATAGTATACATCTTTATATACATACATATAGAGATTGGATTTTGTAACAAGAAAAAGTATACACTGAACTGAGTGTAAATACATACATACATATTGATAAATAGAAATAGAATAGAAATAGAATAGAAGTTACAATGAGTTTCAATGTGTGTATAAATGATAATAAATTAAGAAAATTAAATACTCTGAAGTACTTACATATTTAATGCGTATAATTATTAAACTTCAAATAATTATTTAATAGTAGATGGCGATAAAAAAGTGTGATAAAAATAAATCGATTACTTTCCCAATTACTTCCTTAAACTGGCTTTGACAGGTAATTATAGCTGCCATCCTTAACAAAAACTTTTCTCCAGATCTACATATTCTGACTGCCACGCTACATACTTACATAACATAAATAATTTATCATTACCACACCCTTCAGTTAGGATTACGACCTAGTTTCTCACACCACTTATGCTGTGTCTGTTAACTAAATTAAATACATGAGTGGCAGGAACTTAAAGTTTAAAGTCGACTCTGAACGACTGATTTTTGAGAAAATTTTCATGACAATTTTATTTCACTCACAGAGTTTTGCCAGAAAATTGCTGCGAGGTATTGACCGAAGAAATATTTCTTGCATATTTCAATTCATGGGAGCTGTTTGACGAGGGATTTCAACCGAGGCCTTACGTCTAATAAGTCAACAAACACACTATCCACTAGACTACGGCGACTTCATGACGCAGTATAAATTTAATTACTTACCAAATATGTCTCCCTATTAATTTACGATATCGCGTGTGATACCGCCGTGTCAACAAAGTTCAATTCTCCCAGTTTGTACAAAAGATTCAGTAATCATCGCGCAGTACCTTGATCCATTGACTCGAACTTTTCAATTTCAAATCATTACTAAGAAATGCGGTTCAATGATGTCATCAGCACATACACCGCCCCAAACAGTGCATTTTGCTGAAGGCATTCAATAAATACAACGTATGTTCGTTCGGTCATTGTGAAAAATGTATCTTTAGCTAGTTTCCCCTCACCAAATTTATTCTTCAAATAAACGAACTTGTGAATGTAGATTTTCGAAAGAAATGAAAAAGGGCAAAAAAGTTTGAGAAAATTGAAATAAAATTGAATTACTTCCAAGTAATTTAACAAATGGTTAAGATGCACTGGAATAAATTATTTGCGACGTAAAGAAGCGCTTTTAAATCAAATATCTCCTTTCCCTGTTGAGTACATACCCTTTGTTTAATGATAGTTATGGCATACCGTCACCTTGCCTGAAATTTCTAGTTGTCGTAGGGCAAACCAGAAGTTGAATTATTCATCTTAATATTGAGTTAATTATCCTAAGGATAATCCAGCGATACAAGACTCCCTTATAACATCAAGAAGTTTATCTCTTCCTATGCTGCCATACGATTTTTTTCTAATCTTCGTGCATTCTACTGAAAACGAGCGCTTTTTTGAAAGCTATTTCATGTTTAGGAATGAAAAACGTTTGAATAAGTTTTTCAAATAAAAAATTATCTTCGAATGCTTATTTATTTTAAACATTGATTCAATTGATCAACTCTAAATTAGAAAAGGCTTTGGGTGGAAACAACCAATTACGCCGTTTTCGAAATATGAGGTTACTCTAATAGTGGGCACTAAAAGTCAGGGTACGGAATAACGTGGAAACTAGGACTTCTCGCACAAATAAGCAAATTGATTTTGAGTCTGTAGACCCTAAACTTATAAGAAGATTTGCAAAAAGGTTTACATGTAAAAATCGTTCGATTTTTACCATAGTGGCTACCAAAAGCAAAGGAACATACATACATAATTGGTCATTACAATCCTTCAGTCAGTATTACAACCTAGCTTCTCACACCACTGATGTTGTGTGTGTTAATTTTATATATGAGACTCCGAACGACAGATTTTTTGAGAAACTTTTCATTTCAATTTTATTTACTCTCAGAGTCTTTGCCAGAAATCTGCTGAGAGGAAGTCGGCGAAGAAATACTTTTTGTATTTTATTTTGATGTCTGGCCTGGGGTCGAACCCTGGCTTTTCATCTAATAAGCCAACACACTACCTACTAGACCACGGTGACTTCATAGCAAAAGCAAAGGACTCAATACTATTTATAAACTACGCAGCCTACAAGTTTGTTTACAATCTCATAACCCGTATGCAATGTGTTGATTCATTAGAAGGTCAAGATCATGGTTTTGTTATATATTAGAGAACAGCTTGAATGCTTTTGTCATACATTCATTCAACATCAATTTCTACTGATGTTGCTTTGTTCACACTGACTTTTACACACCCTTTTTTTTATAATACCAAGACAGCAAATAACGAATGATCTCGTATTAAAAAAGAACAAACAATCGCTATATTCTCTCGTTGGGTGAAATATACACACACATAAATACTTTGAAAACTAATTTTATGTTTCATTCAATAGACATTTTAACCATTCATTCTGCATTCATTCTGTATTTATTGCTTTCTCAAATGTCAGATGACTTTAAGAGAAGACAAGCAATGCATGAATTTCGTTACATTTGCTCTTCACATGTGTTGTCTGTCATCCCTTTGTTAAGTGAAATAGCGAAAATTAATAACAATGTACTCTATTCTTGTGAATGTATTCAAAGCTAGTAATAAGGCATTCAAATCATTCTCTGCTACATATTGCCCTGAAAATTTTAATCTCTTGCTTTCCATGGAAGTGCAAGAATTCACATGATTTGTCATTATTTTCAGTTTTTTAAAGCACCTTCAAAGCGTCAGAAATTTTTTTCTTTTTCCTTTGGAATACTTATTTTATTTAATATTTTATATCCTTTATTTATGGTATCCTTTTTAAATGGCTTCATGAAGTTGTTCATTCCATCTTCTGGTTTGTTGTTCCGCGATGGGAAATAACGATCCTCTAAACACTTTGATGTGTAGTAGACAAGGTGTAGTGCTTTGAATTTCTAGACGATAGCTCCGATTCAAATCTCTGCTGTAAGATCGTGAAAAAAGTCACGTGAAATAAAAAGGTGTGCAAATCTATTGTTCGGGGACGGCATTAAATTAAAGAAAATTGATACATACAACGCAGAAGATGTGAAAATCTAGACTGTAATGCTGACTGTAAATAGTTTTAGCGGCTTTAAATTTTAAATATTTGCTTGTATGTTATTTCTTTAAGACTTTTCCCAAACCATACTAGTTTCAAGAAATCCAAACGTTTGTTGAGAATTTAAAATAGTAAGAGATCTGAGTTATGCATTAAGCAGTCCAATAGAAATCTGAGTCTCGTAAATGGTCTTTTAATGTAATCTTAATACGTCGCTGTGTTTAAAATCTAGATTCTGTGATGGTGAGAATGAATCATCTTGGTGTCTGTATGGCACTAAAGCATCGCAGCAGAAAACATCTGGCAGCATAACAGATGCTGGGCCGGAAATTATCTTTGTTGACATAGAATAGCATTATGAAGTTTGTTAGGGCAATAGGCTTAATAGAGACATACCATATAAAGTTTGATGGAAGTACAATACATCGTGTGGTCATACTCTCTTCAACTTCACTTTACAAGTTCCCAATTGCATTGGTATCATTGCATTTATTCTCCTAAGCAGCTTTTCATAAGTGCTCATGTGTACTTTGGCTCATTGTCATTCATGAAGTGGCAAATTAACGATAAATTATGTATCAATTTATTTTTATTTTAGTCTAGTAGGTAGTGTGTTGGCTTATTAGACGTAAAGCCAGGGTTCGAGTCCCAGGCCAGACATCAAACAAGAATACAAGAAGTATTTCTTCGGCGACTTCCTCTCAGCAGATTTCTGGCAAAAACTCTGAGAATAAATAAAAAATTGCCATGAAAAGTTTCTCAAAAATCTGTCGGTCGGAGTCGACTTTAAACTGTAGGTCCCGCCACTCACGTATAAAATTAACACACACAACATAAGTGGTGTGAGAAACTAGGTCGTAATCCTGACTGAAGGGTTGTAATGACCAATTATGTATGTAATTTGTATAAAAGGTTTTGTCCATGCTTAAACAGATCCTCAAAATTGTTGCAATACCATGCTAATAAGACTCACCTCCCACATAATAATGTTGCCGCCATGTTGTTGATTGTTGCCGCCATCATATATAATTCTTTTGAAGGTATATCTGGAATTGCTATGTTGGTTAACTAGACGCCGCACTATGTGGCATTTTGCCTGAAAACATGGCCAAAATTAATAGAAGTGTTTTATGAGTTAATGGCTGGAATTCGCATAATTCGTACGCCATATGGCTTTATTGCCCATGGCTTTATTACACTGCGTCTAAAATTTTAAATTTTTCAAAAAAAGTAAAATTTTCAAAAAATTGCCAGAAGTAATTGTGCAAATTTGCGCAAATTTTTTTTTTTGTTCCGGAATATAGAGAGTTCATATTTTCTTGTGGTATATAACATTAAACTACTAAAAACTACTTTAACCTTTAAAATCCTTATCATTTTTTAGGGAGGGTAAAAAATGTGAAATTTTTATTATTTTTAAATTTTGAACGAATAATTTTAACATTAATATATGAGATATATATATATATAAAAAAACCGAAAGTAGCAGTTTTTCATACCTTTCAAATAGAAAAAAAATCAATATAAAACCTCATTCGTTTAGCCACAAAAAAATATCATATAAACCTATTAAAATTTCAAAAAAACCCCAAAAACGTATTTAATTTTCTTCACTTTCCTGACTTTGACATCGTCTCAAATCTACAAATCTCAACCTAAAGTCGTGAAAATTCACTATATAATGCACTCACTATATAATGTTGTCTATCGAATTGCATACTCAGTTTCTTAAATTTCTTTAAATTCATTTTGCCTTTTTGGCCAGCTTTTCGGGGTAAATGACACATAGTGCGCCGTATATACCGTTTTCCATGTGATCCCAATTTGTAGCGATGTAAACTATAAAATAAAAAATAAATTTGTTTTCAGTTTTAATTCAACACAACGTGATGTAAACAACAACAATTGCTTTGTTTGTTATTCCTTTGTTTACACTCTTTGCATAAACAATAACAATTCCTAGTCAATTGTTCGACAGATCTGTGTAATGGAGATCTTCAAACCACGATTACTCTCTTCAAACACATCGCGTCTTCACACAAGACTGACTAAACTTTTGCTGACTCCGTTGCCTGTAATGTCTTGCCTTTTATATGGCAACGTAAACAGTCTAATGAATGTTCTGAAAGGCGAAAGTTCGTGGCTTTGACTTCTCAAGATCTCTATAAATGTAAACATCGTTGTTTCATTATTGTTGTTTGTGTATTTGGTTTACATTTATTCCTGTGGAGTTTATTGGTCGATTTTTGTTTAATTTTTTATCACTTTTTATGCTTGTGTTTTGTTGCTATATTACTGAGTGCGATAATTAGTAAACTAGTTCATTGTTTTTGGTGCTTTTGTTCATAATTTTAATGTTAAACGATGTAAAAGCAAAGCGCCAGTATCTAGATTCTTCCATTTTTGTAATAGTATTAATATTATATGATGAGGCAATCCAACTTATAGCTCCTTAGAGCTTTTATATGGGTCAGCTTTAGAGGCTCTTATGGTTATTGCATCTTCCCTGGCTTTGGTTTTAACGAGTTTGGTTTCATAAAACCAAAGGATAAGAAAAACAAAAAGGTAGTACAATGTATATCGTTAGTCTCATTCGCAAATGTGTTAAGTCCCTTTTTTCAAATTTTACAGGAGACATAAAAAACATTGCGGCTTCTTCAGTTTTTAAAATTTTTAAACTTTTTAAACGCAATTATTTTTACAAAAATTAAGAATAATTAATAATTAATATTCGTGGAGTTAGCATGTGCTGTTAAATTTTTTTCGCAGATTTGTGGACTTAGCGTTTTTGCAAACCACAAAATTTCAACAACTTTAAACTACATACTGACATTTTTTTTGTCGTAAAATATGTATTTGGTATAGTGTTATCGTTTTGCATTAAAATCTCAATTTTGGAAAAAAGTGGACTTAGCGTCTTTGCGAATTATACTAACGATATAGGTACATATGCCGTTATATAAGTCGAAATAAAAATAAATCTATTTTATCAATTGTTAACTACAATACCGAAACATGGTTGACGTCAACAATGTTGAACATCAAACGATAAAACGAAACTGTAAAAAGGAAACAATATGACTGCAGAAGAAAAAAACGATCAAATACGATCAAAACTGAAAAAGCAATTCTTTTTAAAGATATTGAAAATTGCAGTGAATGATAGAGAATTGTTTAAATGTACCTGTGATCCACAGTGCTGTAAACGGAATGTGAAAGTATTTTCCTAAACACATCTGACACGACTATACTTCTTATTTTAATGATCTATTCCCTATGACTTCACATCGTACTTTTTTGCAGATGACAGGAATATTTGCCACTCATATTCCTTAGGAAGTCTTTTAGAAATTGTGGAAAAGGTTTGGGAAACTAGAATATATTGGGGGGTTTTCACGTCAGAAAAGTACGATACCAGCATATTTTTCAAATGCCTCGTTTCCTAACTATTTACACTGCCAATATACTAATAGAGTACGACTCGCATATTTTCTCAGGCGCCCCAAGTCTGTTGTGAAGCTTGTTGGCTGCTTACAAGAGAGGGTATACAAATCTACTCATTGATTAGAGCACCGCCGCAATGTGTCTTGCAAGGCATTATTTTATTGCTACTCCAGCGGAAGACTTGTTCATGAAATCGAAATATTTTACTTATTACTTGATTATCAAAGTCGCCGTAGTCTAGTAGGTAGTATCATAGCTTATTAGACGTGTGGCCACGTTTCAAAACCCAGTTATGATATCTCCAACCAAACGAAATATGAAGAAAAATATTTTTTCGGTGACTTCCTCTCAGCAAATTTTTGACAAAAACTTAGGGAGTAAATGAAAAATTGTCATGGCAAAGTTTTTCAAAAAAAAAAAAAAACTGTCGTTCGGAGTCGACTTTAAATCGTAAAGTGCCACCACTTACGTATAAAATTAAGTGTAGTGGTGTAAGAAACTAGGTCCTGACGCTGACTGAAGGATTGTAATGACCAATCATGTATGTATGTGTGCACTTGATTATCATTTTGTGGTCGATTGACTAGTGGATCGTGCAATGCATTACCACGAAACGTGTTCCCGTATTATCCGTATGAGAATTCCATTTTCGGCAGAACACTGGTTACTTACAATATAAAAATATTCAAATAAAGTATCGCCATTAAGACTACTCCTTCTTTCCTTCTGCCCTAAATCAATTTTCTGAGCTCCAACACAATTCGCTGCTTAAGTACGGGCCTTAATTTTGCCTGTAAAAAATGGATTTATTACGCAAATGATAGATTACTTTGTACTTAATTTTTCAAATATTTTTTTTTTATTTCTAAATTAATTAAAATGTACATACATACATACATAATAATAATTTTCCTAAGAGGAGTTTTATGAATATATTTACAAAAATTATATTTCGTTCCGTTCTTAGATTTCAAATAAGGAACCATCATTGGTCTTCTGCTTGTCGTACTTAAGTTCATCTTAAGTGCGTAAGTAATCTTGTTTAATTTACATCAATATGATATAAAATATTGCTTTTGTATGCAAATTGAAATACAATATATTTTATAATTTCATGCAAGAAGAAATTTTGCAAATTTTACATGTTTTAGTAGATTTGCTTTGCTTTATTCAATTTACTTTACGACTTGTTGTTGTATAATTTGACACTTACACAAATTTTTTCCATTAGACAGATGCACATGCACATATAAACATACATACATACGTACTTACTATGGGCAGGATATTATAATTTTAAAGCATGTCCAAATCGAGTAAGTACCATAACTATGAAGAGATATACAAGCACTATACAGGCTTTCCCCATTTAAATTCTTTAAATTTTATATACGATATTTACAATAGCTTTACGAGACTTAAACGTTTTAAATTTTCTCTGCCAATAGAGTAAGAAATCTTTTCCTTGCAGGAGACAATATAATAAATTGTACGTTTTTAAATGGATTTTCTATTCATATTTTTTTTTTGGTAGCATAAGCCATAGCATATGTTAAATGCCTAAAAAATTCTTTTCTTCATTCGAAATACCGTCAAGAATATAATTTTTTTTTCTTGTCTATTTGTAAGAATTTTTAAATTTATGAGGTAAACGTAACGAACCGTAACATGGTCTGTATAAATTACTTTGAATACACATTTTATGTTCAACTGCTTAGTGTGTGTGTATCTTTGTCCAAATCTCAAACTTTGAGTTTGTAATTTGCAAGCAGACTGCCTAGACATGGTCACTTTATGGCCTTAAAGATTTTAAGGGGATGATATTCGTAGTTGGATATTCTTATGGGACAGTTTTGAAAAGTAAAAAATGTCTGAAACATAAGAGAACGTGAAATTAAAGATAATGGTCGGCTACCAGGCAATCCTAATGGAAACCATAAACGTCAATGTATTTTTGGATTGACTTTTCTAAGCAATAGTATAAGCTATATTTGGTTTAATTTGTAATCGTTTTATCGAGAAAATCAGTTTTACGAATACCTTTATCATACATATGTATATAATTGGTCATTACAACCCTTCAGTCATACTTATTGTATATATGAATAAATACAGTAATCTTGAACTAATTTTGGGAAAATGTTGCGAATTACATTACAATTGAAAACTAATCCCATAGTATTTGGTGATGTAGCGTATAGACACATAAAAGTGTGCAATATTGTATGGGACGCTATGACATATTATTTGCGCTATTTGTGCTCTAATGTTGTAAATTAATTCTTTAGTAAATTTATATGTCGTCCCATATTATACATATATAACTCGTCATTACAACCCTTCAGCCAGGATTACAACCTAGCTTCTGACACCACCTATGTTGTGTGTACGGCAATATATTTTAGCAATTTCATGCATTTTAGCCAAAAGTTTGTATACAAATTTATAGTTTATAACTTTATTTTATTAATTTATTTCTGTTTTATTATAAAACAAACAATTTTTTAATGTTTTACATAAAACAAGAGAAAAATAAGGAAAAGTTTCAGATGACTCCATAGGTACCCCCAAAGAGAACCCTGAGTAAATTTAAAATTCAAAGGCCTAATATATGAAAATGTTATCGCTTGTATTTAGTAGAATATCTCTTAAGGTCAAGCACTCCATTTAACGGATTTGGAGTTGAATGTACAAGTGTTGTTTAGTGTTTTCTGGTGGCACCATGAGGTTTGTTTGAGGTTTAGCGATTACGTAACCGTTCTTTCAAATGATCTCCTAAATACTCTCTTGAAGTCATATCGGGACTTTGTGCAAGAGTATTAAGCCTGTGTGGACTTTTTTTTGTCAAAACATATTGCCGTACTAAGACTTTTGCTGTCCACGTAAGTGGCGGTACCTCAACTTCGAATGCCAGTTTCCTGAGAAACTTTTTCATGCCAATTTTATTTACTTTCAGAGTTTTGTCCAGAAATCTGCTGAGAGGTAGTCGCCGAAAGAAATATTTTTTCATATTTCGTTTAGTTGGAAATGTCTGACCTGGGGTTTGAACTGTAGTCTCACGTCTAATAAGCCAACACACTACCCACTAGACTATAACGACTTCATCGGCCCATATCAACTCAACCAATATATCAAATGATTTAGTGGCTGTTTGCCACTTGCCATGTTGGCATAAAATTCTTCTGATTTTGTATAAAACTAACCAATTTTGTTCGATTATTTCTATCACACAGTCGAGTTGTTAAAATTCTCGATTGCAATGAAGAAACAGCCAGGACGACAGCAGTTCATAACAGAAAACACACAACGAAATCTTTGTGACTCGTAAAACTTTTCTGCAAATGTTTATTCTGCCTTATACCTATTCTCCACGACCTTATAAATTACTCCTGTAGCAGGGTCTAGCATAACCCAAAATATCGACTACTGTAAAACTGTAATGAGTTGTTTTAGTATTTTAGTGGTGAGGTACTCCGCATATTGTGTCCAGAGCTATAAACACAATAAACTCAACGCAGCAATCTCTCAAAAATAGATTACATGGGTGTTTATTGCAGTGATTATTTTAAAGGCAAAGAGACAACAAGCAAAGATTCTCCAGCTGTGCATTTACGCTAATTTCTATTTTTATTCGTAGCAAGGAGAAAATTATTGCTTACAGTGAAATGATTTATGCTGGTAATGCGAGGATTAATGCTGTCTATATAATAACATGCATGAAATGGAGTTTTTAAAAACGCGATATAACGCGAAAGTCGCACAGATGATTTTTAACTTGTTTTGCTTATGGTTTGCTGCCGCTGTCTTTTTTACAATTAATACGCATTCAACTTACCTTAAGAGCTGGCTACTCAAGCGTAGGGAACGTAAAAACCTATCGTGCGTTGCCATAAGAACGTTTGTGTACTTATAGAACAGGACAGCTGTCAACGAAGAATGTAAAAAAACGAAACAGAACACAAAGCAACACACAAATTAACACAACACAATGCAAAGAAATTGATATACATACATATATTTGCACGAAGTCAGCTGTTCAGAGCAGTGATAAGTTTGTTAAGGTAAAGCAAAATTCAAAAAGTACCAATTGGGTGCTTTTAATGAGAACAAGTTATATTTGCTTCCTAAGTTTTATGTTATTTAAAATATTTATTCTTGTATGTATTCTAGCTAGAATAGTAATTACAAAAAATACTCTTATAATTCTTTATGAACATTAGAATCATAAGAAAATGCATTTAAAAATTTTAAAGGTTAAAAAGATTTACGTATAAATAGGAAAGTACCAAAAATGAAAATATTTTCTTATTATTATTTTAATCAAAAATTAAAAATTTCATTATATACATACATGTAACAATTTAAAAGTACCATGAAGTACTGCATACGTTGAAAATGCGTTAATACATACTCATACGTATATACATATATCGAAGACCACTCTATCACGCATCAAAAGACTAAAGGCACGAACTTTTTTAATTATTGTCAGCGAGCATGCGCGGCGTGTTAGAAAGTGCTGTGATTAAAATTTGATGCATTCTTTTCATGAATACATACATACATATATAAATGGTCATTACAACCTTTTAGTCTCTCAAACCATATCTTTGGTTTAAGAAAAAGACCTGTACCGTTGCTAGCCCATATTGCTAGAGACCATATCGCTAGTAGCCATGTCGCTAGCGGCTATGTTACTATTGGCCATGTAGCTAGAGGCCATATTGTTAGAGGCCATGTTGCTAGAAGCCATATTGCTAGAGGACATATTGTTAGCGCTACTTTGGAAACGGCCACGTTGTTGAGACCTTATTGCTAGCGCCACATTGCTAACGACCACGTTGCTAAAGGCCAATTTGCTAGAGGCCATATTACCAGTGGTCATGTTGCTAGCGGCTATGTTGCTATTGGCTATGTTGCTTGAGGCCATATTGTTAGAGGCCATATTGCTAGCGGCCATATTGCTAGCGGCCATGTTGCTAACAGCTATGTTGGTATTCATCATGTATGAGGTTTGTCAGGTATTTTTTTAAGACTTCCCTTGAGTCTTTTCTAAGGTTTTTCGAATTTTTTTTATGAAAATTCCAGATAAAAAGGAGTTGTTTGCTACATGATTTCATCATTGGAGTCAAATCTCTTTTGCCGAACCATATCTTTTGATTTTTAAACCAGAAGTAATAGCATACAGGATTGCTGCCTAGCTTCTCACACCACTCACACACCACTTGTGTGTTTTATACATGAGTGACAGGAACCTACAGTTTAAAGTCAATTCCGAACGACAGATTTTTGAGAAACTTTTTTTTTTGACATGGGGTTTGAACCGTGGCGTTACGTCTAATAATCCAACACACTACCTACTAGACTGTGGGGGTCTAGATTGATTATTTGGATACATTATTAATATTTTTTGTTTGCGCCTAACTTCTTAAACCACTACACTAACCATTCCTTCTCTGTACTTATTGGTTTCCAGTTTTGACTTTCATTACAAAACAAATGATCAGACTATATGAACCTTTTGAGATCAATTAAACAATAATACGGACTGCTAAAATTTTGAACCCAAAAAAATAGCCTAAATTTTTTTCAATGTTTTTGGTGCGCTAAATCCGAAGCAGCATTTCTCCATCATCCTAGGTTATCGAGACATCCTTGGCAAAAAGTGATAAAAACACGGTATTTGGTTATATTCGAGTGGATATCATGCCACGAAATAACTTTTTTTCTGAAATCTCGTTGCAGCATCTCCAAGTTCTAATCTTAAGTATCCTGCAAGACAATCAGATGATGCAATTAGATTTGCATGCAGACTAATGAGATTTAAAAAAAAAACTTCAATAAAATAAACTTGAGTTTGTTCTACCATACAACAGCAAATGCCAGTTATTGTGCAAGCAAAACGGCAATGATTGTAGCTTTACCAGGATGTGTAGCAAATTTTTCAATATCTTATTCGTCTCAGTAGTGAAAAGAAAAGAAAAAAACAAAACCACAAAAAGTTGATGAATAAAGATGATGGAAATGAAGTACAGAATACCATGGGGCATGAGTTATTTGTGGCTTATTTAAACGATGAAAATGCATGAGTTGATTGTGTTTTAGGAGTAGAAGAAATTGAATCTCTACTTTAACGTTTACCATTTCCATTGTCTAATGCAATATAAACCTAAGAAATCCTCCCACGATTGGCTTATCACATTTTCAACACAGTCATCGTCCTTAGTTGCTACCAAAATCATCACACATTTTGCAGCCGTCATCATCTACACCCAAGCCATTGCCGCAGCTACTTGACTTCATCATCATCATCATTGTAATCATTTGTATCTACTTTTCCAAAACTATTCCGAGGAGGGATTCAGATTATGCAAATTGTTCTACCCTCTTCACAAAAACCGTTTATTTTTCGTTCCATTTTGAATAGAAAAATCGCTGAATTTAAATATACGAACAAGAGAAAAAGAAACTCAAAGAAGTAAAATAAATTCAGTATTGGTGGCCGGCTTTTTTTTTGACGTTTTACTCTTCAAACGAAGTACTCGTAGAACTTGTAGTGTGGTTGATGACAGCCATGGTCATAGCGTTGAAGATTGTCAAAAAGCCTGCAATAACAATTCACAATGCAGTAGTTTTAAAGCCATAGTTTCGGTTTGAGTTTTAGCATGTCCGTATAAATTTTATACATTATTAAGGCATTTCAATTAAATCCGAAATTATGAATTCAGTTTAAATTTTATATTCTGCTTACTTTTCGTAGGACCTTGTGGTTGATAAATTGTTGTAAAACGATTCAAATAAAAGCTTGTAAGTATTAAATAAACTTTAATTAGACCAGTAAACATCATTTAAATATTCACATGTTTATGAAGAAGTCAAGTCGTTTGGCCAAATTTAAGCGTTAAAATAACCATTTGATCAATCGTAGGTGGTGTTACTAGAATCCAAACTTCCGATTCTAAACTTCCGATTCTTTCATTTAAACTTGCAATGACATTTCTGACGGCTTAAATTAGTTCAATAAACTTTTTGCATTCGATCATGTAGATTTATTTGCCTCATAATATTTGGTGGATAATTTAATGAAACAATACCACACACATAAATACACAATTGGTCAGTACAACCCTTCAGTTAGGGATTACAATGTAACTTTTCACATTACTTGTATTGTGCGTGTTAATTTTATATAAATTATATATTAGTGGCGGGTCCTACAGTTTAAAGTCGACTGCGAGCTACAGATTTTTGAGAAACTTTTAATGGCCGTTTTGTTTACTGTGAGAGCTTTGCAGAAATCTGCTGAGAGGAAGTCGCCGATGGAGTATTTTATTTCGTATTTCGTTTTGTTGGAGAAGTCTGACCTGTGGTTTAAACTATGGCCTCACATCTAATAATAGACTAGGCGAATGAAGCAATAACAACAACAACAAATAAAGTTTATGAAATCTGCTAAACAATTGTTCGATTAATATTTTAAGTTTTTTGTTCGAAAATTGGAAGAAAAAGGTCAGAATATTTACAGAAGCGAATGAAACATTTATATTTGTAGCGAAAAATTATTGACAGTCATTAATATTGCCCACGGCTGAGCAGTTTATTCATTCACTGCAATAACAGTATAATCTGTCCAGTATTTCGGAAGGTATCTCACCAATAGCAATTATTCTCTTCCAATTTGAGGCTTGTTCTTCTACTCGAAAGAGTAGCAATAGTGTGGATGTGTTAAATCACATAATGTTGATGTTTATGGGAATGGTCCACTGCAATTGTTTAATTGCTAACCACACACGCTTCTGTCAACAAAGTTTAATTCTTCCACTTTGCGCAAAACAGTCAGTAAACATCGCACAGTACCTTGTTCCAATGACTCCAATTTTTCAGTTTTCATCACATTATGAAGAAGTCCTGTTCAATACTCATACACCGCACCAAACAGTGCATTTTGCTGGGAGCATTCAATAAATACATGTGTTGCGGTCATTGTGAAGAACGATTCTTTAACTAACTTTTCCTCAGGCCTATTCATCAAATAAACGTTCTTGAGATTTTGCATTTTCTTGTGAAACAGCAGTTAATTTCATTATAAAGAGATGGAAAAAGGCAGAAATGGCTGAGAAAATTAAAATAAAATTGAGTACCTCCAATTAATCTGACAATTGACTCAAGACGCACAGATTATGTTGCGGCATCCGTCATCAATTTTAAGAACAAGGCCATTATTGTTGTATTAAAAAATATTTTTTACGACGAAGTAAACTATATTTAAAGCAATCTGATAAAAACTTAAAACAATAATAGGAGCAGAATAAACAAAATATGGAAGAAGGTTTCTGACAAATTTATAAACACACAATAGGATTTTCTGTTGCATAAGATTCTAACATTGGTAACTCAGAGCTCTCTGAATAGAAAAATCAGTCAAACCATCATGATTAAGACAAGAAACTTCAGATATAAAGACTTGTAAAGAAAATCCACAGATTCTATTGTCAAAACTGTCTAAAGAAAAATATCTTTAACATGTGGCACTCAAATATAAGAAACATAGTGAAAAGAACGACAGGGGTTTTGAAGAAAAGGTTTCGGTGTTGATGGTATTCATTACTCCCACAGTAAGCCATATACAGAATTGGACAACAATTGTGAACTTTTTAAGAAGATGGGCAACATCAGAAGAAACATTCTATTGTATGCAGTATCCTCATTAACTAATACTTCTGATGTTAAAAAAAGCATTTAATATAAGTACTAGCAATGTTATAAAGGATCGTGTAAACATAAAGCATGATGTTAATTGTGAGTCGAGTTTTTTACCCAACTTAATTTGACATTTCATTGTTTCAGTGTTTGACAAATTCACTGGATTGGTATACAATCGTATACCGCGTTAAGATTGTCGAAGCCTTTTACGAAAATGGTCATTCAAATAAAAACGCTTTTCGAGCACAGAATTGTATACAAATTTAAGCAAACCAGATCTGTAGGAAATGCAAAAACACTTGCTCATGCTCGCCCAGTTCGTGATAGTGTGCCAGAAGAACCGTCAACATAGACTCGTCGTCGTGCCCAACAATTGAACGTCTCACGAACATCACTAATTCGAAATTTGAATAAAGATTTGAATTTAAAAGCTTGCATAACATAATTGGTCATTACAACCCTTTAGTCAGGATTACGAGCTAGTTTCTCACACCACTTATATTGTGTGCGGGACCTACAGTTTAAAGTCGACTCCGAACGACAGATTTTTGAGAAACTTTTTATGTCAAAAACTCTGAGAGTAAGAGTTTTTGCCAGAAATCTGCTGAGAGGAAGTCGCCGAAGGAATATTTTTTCATATTTCGTTCAGTTTGAGATGCCTGAACTGGGGTTTGAACTCACGACTAATAAGCCAACACACTACCTACTAGACCTCGGCGACTTAAATTTTTTTTTTAAGATTTAATTGACTCGAGAGCTGAAGCCTAGTAACCAAACCAAGAGTCGACAATTTGCCGAATGGTTTGTTGAACAGACAGAAGTCACTGGGTGACCTTAGAAAGAAAGTTATCTTCAGCGATGAAGCATACTTGTCCTCAGTAGATTCATTAACAACCAGAATTGCCACATTTAGGCAAATGAGATTATACGAGTGATTGTTGAAAAACGCTACATCCCCAAAGAGTGACAATTTGGTGCGATTTAAGGATTGGCGGCATCATCGAGTTGTATTTTTTCAAAAATTAGGTCGGCCAAGTAGTTACGTGAATGGTATTCGCCATCGAGAGATGATAACGATCTTTTTGTGGCCAGAAATTGAGGATATGGACCTGGAACGGAATGTGATTCCAACAGGACGGTGTCACTTGTCACACAGCCACTGAAACAATGGCTCTTTTGCGCGACAAATTTAATGGCCATGAACCTCAATTATAGCTCAGAAATATCATTGAAAATACAGTGAACTCGCGATAACGTGAACTAATTTTTACCAAGGCAGTTCACATTTTCGAGTTTGTTCACGTTATCGAGTACCCAAATTCAAAACAAAAAATTACCCTATTTAATGATTAAAAATGCTAAATACTATTTTAAATTAATTTTTAGTAACAAAAATTGAAATGCAATATATGTACATAGTATATAACTCACTTTGCATTTGATGCATACCAAAAAAAAATATATAAAATAAAGGATACAAAAAATTCGTGTTAATTAACAAAAACAACAAAAAATTAACTAAAACTATATAGGAACATTTCTTCCGATGGATAATTAAGTTAAATAAATTTTAAAGGAAGAAATCAGTAATGTTTTTGGGGAAGTTTTTTGTTTAGCCATCTTTAACAGAGCTTTTTCTTTAAGGTTTCTCAGCACTCTAATGTCACTACCATTTCGTTTTCAGCCTATATTAAAGCCTTATCAAAAGCTTAAACAGCTTCCTTGGGTTTAATTGTAATTTCTGACTGGAATATAAACGAATCGTCATCATCGTCGGTATCATCCTGAATTTCAATACTTCCTACTTCTGTCTTATTTCTGGAGGAAAAGACTTAAGAGAATATTATCATCCGAGTAATCTTTGTCCGAAACTGAATTTAAAATACTTTTCCAATTGTTTAAAATTTGTGGCGAATTTTTTTTTTTTTGTTGTTTTATAGTTAATATCTTAATGGAATCTAACAATTCTGTTAGTTTTCCAGTCACTAATGCCAAGAGACTGTTTCTATGAGACAGTTTTGTTATTTTAAAACCATCTGGTCCATGGGCTGAATTAACTATGTAACGTTAGGTGGCAAAAACATTGCACAAATGAATCGGTCATCAGAAATCAATTGGAATTCAGACGGATGTGCATGGGTATTGTCTATTAACAGAAGGGCTTTTACCGGTAGCCCCTTTTTAGTGAAGAACTCAGTAACTTAAAGCTAAAAATTATAACAAAGTTTTCAGTTTTAAATTTGTCAGTTGTAATCTATCTGTTTAACAAAACATTGTTGAAACCAGTCATGAAAAATTTTACATGTCATCCATGGTGACTTAGAGAATTATTAATTCACTGGACAAGTAAAGCTTTTCAAACTTCGTGGATTTTTAGATCTTCAAATTACCAGTAAATTAAGTTTGTGGGTCCCCGGCGCATTTAAATATTGAAAACAGATTACAAAAACAAACAAAAAAATGTTCACGTTTTAGAGCTTTCGGATGTTGTTCACGTTTTAGAATACTCTGCGGAAAAATAAATTTGTTCACGTTTCTGAGACGTTCACACTTTCGAGTGTTCACGTTTTCGCGAGTTCACTGTATGTACCATAGGAAAAAGGTATGCCACGATATTTTGTTGCATACATAATTGTCACATATTTTCTTTTTTTTTTTTTTGATTTACTTACAGTTAACATTGAGCATTTTAGTTGGAATACTCTTCATGTATAATAGAAATAAAGCATTAAAAAGAAAATGTAAAAAACTGATGCCATCAGTATAGGGGATAGAATACCTTAGTATTTATGTTGACAAGCACTAATCTGTATTAAAAGATGGCATTCACTAGTTTTAACATTCACCTGTTTCTGAAGCAAATTCTACTTAATCTTCTTCTTACATCTACTTCACAGTAATGACTGAATTTTTCTATGACATCTCGTCATAATGCTGCCTTCCTAGGACAATTTATTTTTTTTTTCGTTGCAAGTTTTCAGTAGTCAATGCACTACTATGATAAAATATTTACTACATGCAAAGTCTTTTTTAAAATATCATACAGTCTTTCATGCATTGACATGTTTTATTGGTATTATTCTGACTTTTCCCAGGATGCCCACACACACCATTTTTCAACAACTCCGCCTTCGTTGACATTAATTTTTGTTTTTCAACCTGTAAACAAAAGTTAAAAGTTGTTCCATTACAAAATCATCAACTTTGAAAAGAGTGGTACAAACGCGCAACTGTAAAAACTAGAATAGAAATTCCCAATATTAAGTATTTTATTTCCCAAAAAAATGCCTCTTAACGGAGACAAATTTTATGCTTATTAGTTCCAAGTCTAAATCGTTTTAGAATGTCGACGAAAATATTTGAAGTGCAAACTTCAAAATCTAAGAAAATTAATTATATCGTCAGGGATAATAATTTTACAAGAATTATAGTCAGTAATCTTTAGCTAAATTTATATTTCACATAAAGCGACTTCTCATTTCAAAATATGCTTCTTCTTGATTTATTAATATTATTTTATATACATATAGCTGTACACTGCGCGTGTTGCTGCGCCACCAACTAAAATAAATTTGACGGAAAGACATTACACAAATGTCCAATTAATTTTGAATGATTTTATTGATTTTGTTTCCCGTTGTCCTGATGGTTCAGATGAACGGGCCTGAGTAGTACGCATTCGATCAGTTTCTAATCTCACTTCTCGTTGTTCAAGTGGTTCAATCGAACGGGTCTCAGTGGCATATACTCGAAGATTTTCCAGTCTCAATGCTTGTCTGATTCTGAGGCGCGTAATGTTCTTTTCTTCCGTGCTTGAGGTGTAGGTCGACCAATTGCTTGTCATTCATTTTGAATAATTTTCAGTGACGCGATCCTTCGGAAATTAATCACACCAACCTCCGTCGACTCATACGCAACAACTTTGTTAAAGAATGCACAGTTTACGATTTAATTCATTTTAAGTAATTTTCAGTGGCGCCACCCATCGGATATTGGCAACTAACTTAGAAACAGAAACGCATAGTTCACGATTCTATAAGGTACATACAAGCAAACATTTATTTTTATATATATAGACGACGGAATGTGATACGCGCACTATAACCAATCCGCCCATTTTCTTCATACATATATACGTCAAAGTCGTCCATACAAAATTTGAGGACTCTAGCTGTTGCAGTTTATGAGATATGCGACATTAAATACTTATTGAGTATGTGGGCGGGGCACCTCGCCTATTTGAAATTTTAAAATAAAATGTAGCCTATAGTTCCTTCCAGACATACAGGAAGGTACTGATAAAATTTCAAGAATATCGGTCCAGCCGTTTAGCCGTCTATAGACTTCAAACAAACAAACAAACCCACAAACAAATAAACACACATTCATTTTTATATATAAGAAGATAATGTTATCGAATAATTATCGAATTTTATCTGAAAGTTGACAAAAGATCTGAGAGTTTAATTTTATTTTTAACAGCAGGTCTATCCATTTTCCTTTATCTTATAATCGTGACATTAATTTATCTTTTCCTTCTATTTTATATTGGAAAATTCTTTATATCATGATGATGAGAATAGAAAAGATTAGGCTAAAGTCCAGTTTCCCCTTCCTCAGATGGAATCCTTTTTATGGTTTAATGGAAATTTTGTTCAGGATATATTCATAGACAGATCGGACCAGTTCCGTCCGGTCATTCTTTCTTTTGCAAATGAGTAAATTTTCTATTTCAATAGCACATATGAATTCATTCCATTGTAACAGTGTTTGCAAATGTGCCAGGTTTGTTGTTACCTTATCTGACTGTAACGCATATGTATCCAGGAACTCATATGGAGGTAATCGTCTTATGTTTCGTTGTCTTGTCCAGGGACACCCTTAATTCTTGAACAATCTTAGATATGGGATACAAAATTTGAAGGGCATTCTTATTGTAACTAAATATGCTTATATCGTCTTTTGACATTCTCATGTACGTCTGAACAGTATTGCAATAGTTAAAGAAGAAAATCTTAGATTCTACTGTTCTGGCGATCCGACTTTGTCGCGGAATCTGGGCTTGTCGCCGTTATATGGAATGATGATATAATGTTGTGATGCTATTTCAGTTACTGGTACCGGTATCTCTTACATGCTTTATGCAATGAATTTTAATCAGATCCCAATCTTTCCCACAGTCAGTCTTATATATAAATATAGACTCGTGAAATAACCCCAACCCGATTTTAAACCAATAAAATAATTAAAAACTTTTTAAATATCTCTCCACAAGAGAGCGTTTATTATACGTAATGCTATAAAAATATTCACAAAATTATTTTGCTAAGCCAACTTCACCTAACCCAATAGCTGGTTTACTAGAATATATTTTCACTGACCATGTAAATCCTTTAGTAGAGCAAATTTTAAACAGTTTTATTCCATACGGATGAGCCTTATTGGGAATATATTGTCGGAAAACAAGTCTGCCTCTCCATGGAATCAGTGTTTCATCAATAACAATATTTTTTTCCTGATACATAAACTTTTTGGTACCGCATCTGGAGCATATCTAACAATGGTTGGATGTTCACCTGGAATAATGCATAAAATGAATGAAAACGATTTCGGGACATTGTTTTTCCAGGAATGTTAAAGTTAAACAGGTTATTTCTTGACCAATAATCTGAAAGAGAAACAACTCTCATCAAACCCATCCATAAGAGAAGTCCCAGAAAATTTTTAATTTCAGGGTTTATTGTCGGTACCCATTGTTTTTGTCTCGAAGATCTAGTTAAGGCGGTTTTGTCCAAAATCTCAAATTTTTTGTCCAAAATACAAATAGCAAATATGTATCCAAACATGAAATGTCTGATGAAATATTTTGCTGGATACCACATTTTCCAGTAAATGTAAATTTCTTTTGACGTGATGGAAATGCAGTCCAATTTACTTCGGTATTCAACATTTCCACGTCTACTGTTCAACTATCCTCTTCAGCTTCATCTTCCATATTGATACCATCTTCAAACAACATGCCATCGATTTCTACTGGATCTGTGTCAGGCTCAGAGTCAGAATCCGAAACCTCCGGTATCCAATCAAAATCATCATCGTTTGAGAAATCTCCATAACTCTCCACCAAGGCTTCCAATATTTCCTTTTCGCTTAACTTTCGTTTCAACATTTTAGGTATTTACAATTTCCACAAATGAGAAATTATTGCAAACTAAAAAAGAAAAGAAACAAACATAAAAAATAATAAATAAAAAAGGAAAAAGAAAAAACGTTGTAAATAATAAATGTAAATGTAATATAAAATAAAAAGCAAGGGGCAGAATGGACTAGGGATATCTCACAAATCGGTTTCCATCACTAATAAACTCTGTTAACAAAACAAAGAAAATTATTAGCCTTCTGGAAAGGTTTTCGTCAAAACCGCTTGGCTCTCAATGTGTTAAGGCGGAATTGGACAAAAGTTTAATAAGAGATGGTTATCGTGAATTGGTTGAATTATATCAGAGAAAATAAAGTATAAAGAATGTGCATTTTAACATATTTTGGAATATTTTTCAAAAATATTTCATTACGCGGGGGGAAAGATAGAAGGGAAGGTTACAGAAACCAAGAGCGTAACAATGCGTTGTTCTCATCGTGCGTTTTTGTTGTTTGACCACTTTTTATTTATTTCTCTGGTGTTAAAAACAGACGTCGGCACCAATGTCCCTCAGGGGAAGAATGTTCGTTAAAAAGAGAATGTTCGTTAAAAGGAACGTAAAAATCTTGTCACCTTTTAAAGAAGAACGTTCATGTCGCTTTTTCAGACTTCAATTATACACCCAAAGAAATATCACAGTAGTATTCACTAATATCAATGAGAAATGATTTCGATTTTTGGAAGAGTACTTGCCAAGTTAAATACGGTGTCTTTAGGGATTTAATGCAGTACAATTTTTCTATATTTTCCAATCACATATACATATCATTGGGTTAATAAGTAGACTTGAAATTATTACTAACAATTTTCCTATAGGTTAACACATGCCTATGGTTATGGATTGGTGAGTGAGAGAGAGAGAAAATAAGTTGACAGAATTTATTTATTTGCAGCCATATAAAAGTGTTAGTAATATACTCTATTTTTATTTTTATTTCATCAACATACATATGTAAAGATGTCTATCTTTGGCTTGATAATTTTAGATAAATAAAAATAAAATAAAAAATCGATTTTATTATTAAAAGAACATAAAGCTATCCATCTTGGGCTTAAAAATTAGGCCATGTTTTTTAGATAAATAAAAATAAAAAGAATAAAAAACCATTCTTTATTAAAAGAAAAAAAAACGATCATTCCAAAGCATTTACAAAAAATATACTATGGGACAAAATAAAAAATAAAATACGCCCAGCTAATGACATAGAACATTTTTAACACAAAATATTCTTCGAGTGTTATTCTGAAATAAAATGATAAAGCATCCGCAGCACATGTATTCTTGTCGCAGTCTGATCGACAACCAGTGTTGCCAGAAGATTCTGGTGAAAAATCATCATTTGAAGGAAAAAAAATCATATTTTGGGGTGAAAAATCATCACTTTTTAACTTTTATTTGTAAAAAAAAATTAAAAAATAAATAACAATTCAAAATAAAAGTGTATTACATTAATTGGTTATCGGGTTTTGTTATCATATACTAACTTTATTCTTGAGGATATGATATAACCCGATAATAAAACCATTTTAAATTAATTACATGTTTTACCAAAAATATTATATACAAACAAAATAAAAAATAAATATGTATATTATACATAAAAGACAATTCAATTTAATTAAAATTAATTTTAAAAAATCCATACTACATATTGTCGTCTGGCCTTCAAATTGGCTTATATAATTTTCAACAAATTTTCAGAAGACCTAAAAAACAACATAATTTTTATATGAAAGTCATACAAAACTACTTAAATATTTTTGCAATAATTTTGGAACCAGCGGAGACGTTGGACAAATTTTTGCTATAGTGATGGACCAAAAATAAGACTTAAAAATGGGCGAATAAAAGAAATTTCCAAAAAGGCACATAGGCCATTTTGCAGTCCAGCCGACGATATGTAAGTAGTAATTTTATAAGGTACAAAAATGAGATCTAAATAGAAAAGTAGAGTTTTGTAAAACTTTTGGTAGTTTCCTATAATAATTTAATTATAATACTGGGAAGGTTTCATATCTTTTACAATATCTTCATCAATCAAGATTATAACAGGAACACCTTTTAACTAGTAAATAATCCTGTGTGCATTTGCAAGCCTGTTCCTGTACTTAGTTTCATTTAAATTAACTTTAGAAAAAATTCTTTCAACGTTTTGCAGATGAACTGGGAAGACAAAGTATAATGGACACCAATTTCGTCAATGTTGGAAAAACTAAATCGTTATCAACACGAGTTATTTTAGAAACTCTGGCCCAAAAATCCTCACAACTAATATTTTCTAAGGTTTGAAAATATTGTTTAAAATCTATGTGACGAAGATCTCTAAATTCATCGTCTAGGTTTTGAGAATCATTTTCATTAATTAAATTTGGAGATCTTTCTATTAGTGGAGACAATGAAGAAACTTTCTTGTTAATAATATTATGTGGATCATTAGATGACATTTCTTTTAAGGAAGTATCTTTAAAATTAAAACGTTTGGTTAATTGTTTACAAAACTCAATGTAAAATGAAACGCAGTAATTATTGAATTCAGTTAATTCACTATTGGTAAATTTTGTTTCAGAAATCTTTTTTTTTACAAATACTCCTAAATATACATCTTCGGCGTTTAAAAAAAAAACGTCTTTATTTGCAATATTTTCCTCAAATTGCTACTGATTTGCGATGTATAAAAGCCGTTTAACATTTGAAAATAATCAGTGCTGCATTTTTGTGCATTTGTACCTTAATTGGATCAATCCACACAATGCATAAAACGTAACCGCAACTGTAATTAATTACTTAACTGAAACATAAAAGGCTTGGTTAAAAAAATCATATTTTTGGAAAAAAAATTCATATTTTTTGGAGAAAAATCATTAAATCATATTTTAGTTAAAAATTCATCAAAAATATGATAAAATCATCATTCTGGTAACGCTGTCGACAACTAAATCAAAAAACACAAGAATACATACACATGTACATACGTACGATGAGAGCAACACATTGTTACGCTCTTTGTTTGTATTCATTTTCCTTCTGTCTTCCTCCCTCTCATCAAGAAATGATTTTTAAAAATATTTTGGTGAGAGCGGGTCGTAATGTTACGACCCGCCATAAGAAATTTTACTTCTACATGATGCGTATTCTCTATATATTCATATTCTTTGATTATATGTAATGTTTTCGGTTGGCGACACACAGAGAAATTAAAACTCAAGCACCCTGGGGCTAAGCATCAGGCGCGATGGATGGCGAACATGATATATTCTTTAAAAATGTGTTTGCTTCAACTCAAAATTATTGCGAAAGATAAAAATCCTCTACAAAAGATTTGTTTATTTATTATCAAGTCGTGCATCATACTCTGGGTGCAATGCACAGTCGAAACTAAAGCACCTAACCGAGATTTGAGCTTCTTGAAGATGGCAATAGAGAGAGTTAACACTACAATTTCAAAAATTTGGTTAAGCAAGTTTACCCATCATTTGTGTTATTTGTGTGATGGCACAATCGTATTCTATGTGCCTAGTTGGTAGTGTGTTGGCTTATTAGCCATAAGGCTAAACCTTAGGTCAGACATCTCAAACAAACTGAAATATTTGTTTCATTCATATTAGTTTCATAAATGAACCCAAATAATTATCAAGACTAAACGCAATTTCTCATATTTTGAAGCACGGACATTTAATGTGTGAATGTATTTTAGCATTGATGGTATGGGCTTTTTTTGCACATGTAAGGGACACCCTAACATACATACATATAGAAATAAATAAAGCGAAAGAGTTAAAAAGAATAAACATGTTTTTTATGTATTAAAAACAAAATAAAATAAATAAACGGATCGCCTTTGTGTTTTTTAATCAAATTTTAACAATTTTAGTCACGTTTTCATCACGTCATTCATAAAAAAATAAAAACAACTTCATTTTCGAAAAACCCAAAATGTGAAAGAGAGAAGAAAAAACAAACAAATGAAACTTCTCCCTTTTATTTAAAATAAAAAATGAAAAAAGAAGAAAATAAAAAACTGAAATAAAATAGATAAAGAAAAATAAAAAACAAATAAAAGAAGCTGTAAATGAAATGCGAACATAAATAAATGCTCCTCATCAACAACACGATGTTTTTAAACATTCAAATATTGACGCAGGAAAAACAGTTTTCCTCTTTAAAGAATTTTTTTTTTATTTAATTTTCGAGTTTCTTTTTGAGTAGATACGGATTTCATTATGATAAATAAATGTTTGGCTGAAACACAGGCATACATATGTACATATGTAGTCTAAATCTATGTAAAAAGCTAGAAAGGAAATGTGAATAAATTTCGTCTTCAGTTAGTAGAAATAAAAAAAAACCGATATGAAGTTCAAATATATGTATGTATGATACTTACTTATACTGATAGAAACACAAACGCACGTATATTTCTTTGTAATCTTAACAGTATTTATGTTCACACACATGTAAGTTAACCTTTTTATCATGAATTTCAGATAAAAATTATGGAGCGATTCGGGTTCATTTTTCTTTTTTTTTATCAAAATCCTAAGCACAGGGAAAGAAAATTTTGATTGTATTATTTGATGGATGATAGCAAGAAAGTACTTTGGCTTTCAGATAGGGCCACTTGAAAAATTAATTGAGAAAAAGAGCTTATATAAGCCCATATAGCGGTTATTCTAACGAAGTTGTCAAGGCTTTTGGCTTGGAGTATTTCTGGATTGGTTATTGAGTCCTAAAAAAGAGTGCAATTATATCTACTAAATGTTTCCTTGTCCAAAATAAATAAAAGCTAAGTTCAGCATTTTTAAACATTAGTTTCCTTTTTTATTTGTATTTAAAATCTTCCTAATGAAATCGGAAAACGAACTCCTTTTGGAAAATAGCGCTGAACAATTTGGGTGCCAAGGCCATGGGTTCGATTTGTGATTGTTTGTCTGACATTACATATGCATTTTTTTTTTTTTTTTGTAAAACCAGCACTCAGGGGATGGCCCCTACTCATGCAGTGCATTGTGCAGGTTTAGGAAAATAGGTTATAGGAAGGTGGAAAGAGGGAGTAGTGTTTGTGGACATTTGATTAAAACTCAAGATGCGAATGGCAAGGAAACGAGTTGCTGCTAGGTGACTATATATTGGCCAGTGCTATATCTTCACCATTAGACAGTCTGCAGCATTCGTCCCCAAGAAGCCCGCATCTTAAGGTTATTTGAGTTCAAATATTTAAAATATTGCGGTTAAGTGTGTGTAATAGGTATGTATGTATGTAATAGGTTATTTTTAATAACTATTTCGTTTGATGGTGTTGTTGTTTAAAAACAAAAATAGACGGACGACACAAAATAGACGGACAGTGCGATTACATCTGCACACGACGGATGACAAACCACTATTTTCTAATAGCTCACAATAGAAAAAAGAAAGTGAGAATTATTAATGAAAAGCAGTTCTTGGAAAAAAGAACGAAGTATACACTGTTAATTAATCAAAAAAAAAAAAAAATGCCACACACTATAAACTATCTTTCATGTACTCCAACACAATGCACTGCATGAATAGCGGTCATCTCCTGAGTGTTAGACAAAAAAAAAAAACTATTCCAACACAATCGCAAAGCCAGTAAAAGCCAGTAAAGCCACATGCAACCATATTGTTTATTCACCTATTTACCGAGTCGTGAATATTTTCAAACTTTCTGTTAGGTAAAGATTCATTTCCAGTTAATTTGCATCCCATGTTCTAAATAAAGCTGCTCTTTAATTGATTAAATTGAATTCTAAAGAATTGAAGATGCCATAGTCTAGTAGGTAGTGTGTTGACTTATTACACGTAAAGCCACGGTTCAAACTCTAAGTCATACATCAAAACGGAAATATGAAAAAATATTTCTTCGGCGACTTCCTCTCAGCAGATTGATTTCTGGCAAAAACTCAGTGAGTGAAATAAAATTGCCACGAAAAGTAACCCAAAAAATCTGTCATTCGGAGTCGACTTTGAACTGTAGGTCCCGCCACTCATGTATAAAATTTACACACAATATAAGTGGTGTGAGAAACTACGTCCATAATCCTGACTGAAGGGTTGTAATGTAATGTTATGTATGTAATGGGGCTTCATTACGGCTTAGTTAAACATGTTTTTTATTACTAAGTTTTTAAGAAAGATTGTTAGAAAAACGGGTTCTTACGTAAATATAAAATTGTCTGAGTGGGATATGTTATTGCTTGCAACCACTGAATTACTGATGCTTAATTTTTGAGCGCGATAAGCTGAATGCGGAAGCAGAGCGCTCTTAAATCTATCGTACGTCATGATTCATTAACTGTTAGCTGTATTAGCCGTTTGTTAAACTCTTGAAGTTGCTCTTACAGTCACAGATTTCGGATAACGATACATTGTGTTTCAAGTCAGAAAGATAAAGATAAAAGACATTGAATAGAAAGCTAAAGGCCTATGAACTTTTATTTTAAATTGTAGTAATTGACCCTAAGATCACATCATAATTTTCCTTATTTTCCTTACTGTGATTTAAAGTTTCGCTAAGAGTTTCGATCACCTTCAAACTTGTGTTGGACGATGTTAAAGTTTTATTGTATGAGACAAATACCGAATTCCGTTTCACATGAAATATTCCAGATGGATTTTCTGTTCAAATAATTATTAGTTAGATTGCTTAAAGGATCAAAGTCTCTGTTATGTACAAAATGTCTAATAACAGATGGTATCATTTTTGTGCCTAGAAAACTTAAATATTTATCAGTTACCCTTTGTCTCTATATTGTAAAATGTCTATTCGATTATTCGATTTAAATAATACATACCTATGAGGGCACTTTACATTCCATCAAAGAGTACGTGTGGAATGTAACTTTTTTCTTCTTTTACATCATACTTAAACTTGTAACATTGCTATTTACATGTAATGAATCTTGATAACGAGAACGAGAAAAACTTGAACGTTAATAAAACGAATATTTAATGTAAAATCTGCTCTTCACTCTTATCTGTTTTTTTTTTATTTTTTTTAATTTTTTCCTTGTTTTTCATTTCTTTGCGTTTTTCCTTTTTCCAAACAGTTCGCTAATGTTTTAAAACTTTTTTCGGATACATTTATAATATTAATATTACACATACGATTACATTAGAAGAATGAAAACAAATAAAAAAGCAAAAGAGGAAAAAATTCAGATAAATAATTACACCGCCTCCTTCCGACACTCTCAAGTACTTTGAAAAGTTAGATTTTCTTTGAAAAACTTTTTCTAAAGGGTTACATGAAAAATATTAAATCTCTTGAAAGTTTTATGTTCGATGACGAGGTTTGAGACTGTTTTCATGATGTATGTACATACATATGTGCCTAAATACGATATTAATGTATAAGCGAGTGTAAACAAAAAATGGGAAAAAATGGGATTGTTAAAAAACATTATTTTATAATTATGCTACTGGAAATAAATACATACATATTATTACTTAAGTACACCCTATTAGGTTCGCTTTTAGATGAAGTTAACAATTGTAGTAGCCTTCTCTGACACATCCATTTGTTTTTCTCAGTGTCTGCTTAGTAGTAGTCGCCTTAGTCTAGTAGGTAGTGTGTTGGCTTAAGTGACGTGAGGCCACGGTTCAAATCCCAGCTCAGACATATCCAACAACTTCTTCTCAGTAGATTTCTGGCAAAAACTCTGAGAGTAAATAGTTTTGCCATGAACAGGTTTCTCAAAAATCTGTCATTTCGAGTCGGCTTAAAACTATTGGTCCTGCCACTCATTTATAAAATTAACACACACAACATAAGTGGTGTGAAGGGTTGTATTGACCAATTAAGTATGTATCCCTGTATCCTCACCTTAGAAATTGTGCTCTTAATCACAAACCACGACGCATGTAATTCAAGCTGAAAGAATTTTAATTGTCTTATTGACAACACTGGCTTCGTATTTGATTGAATGCCGACTGGTCGGAGAGTTAGGTTAGGTTAGGTCAGAGTGGTAGCTTCGATATCAAAAGCTCCCTTGAGCATACATAGAGGCCGTTGTGACGCCACAGGTGAACGCAGTCCCTGTACTGACCAAGTTCCTCCATACCAGGGAAGAAGAAGTTGGTCAGCGCAAGGTCTGCACTGGTCGAAGGGTGCTTCGATCATCTTATACAACTCGGTGCGGTGAACAAAAACATGTAATATTCTTTCTATGGTAGTATTAACGATGCAGAGTCAAGTCATTAATTTTTCGAGGTATGCACCAGGCCAGTTTATTAGAAGAAGAAATCAATTATCTGATATTGCTTTGCTTCAGTTGGTTATGCAGTATGGATGCAACAGAGTGCAACCTCTGCCTCGAGGAGAATGAAACCATTAGGCATATTCTATGGAATTGTATTGCGATGTCCAATTTTTTATTTCATTTTCCAATAAAATTGTCGTATGGCCAAAGACTCAACATGTCCCCATTAAAAAAAAAATCCAAAAACGTTCAATCGCATAAACGCATGAGTTAGTGTACGCAACCAATTTCGGAATGAAAGTTTCACAAAGCTGCAAATAAACTAATTTTTTTTAAAGTAAATTTAGAGCATAAAGTACCATTTTTCGTGTTTATAAGCGGGAAAAGCTTAAAAGCTGGATACATACATCGTAATAAACGGTGAACCCTTTAAAAGTTTAAATTTTAAAAACGCAAAAAATGGTTTGAAATTTTGCCAATTTTTTTTTTTTGTGACGTATAATTGTTCCGCTGGACTCACAATACCTCAATCGGTCGGATCAATTTTAGTGCACTTTTTCGAGTGTATGGGGTCGTATCTCTGCTATGGCATCGCAAATGTTGACCTTCAAATGCTCAATTGTCTCAGGTTTGAGGGCATAATACTTTTCTTTAATGGTGCCCCACAAAAAATAGTCCAACGGTGCCAAATTGCAGTTTCTTGGCGGCCAATTGACCTCACCAATTCGGCTAGTTAAACGGCCATCAAACGTTTGACGCAATAAATCGATTGTGATATGAGATGTATGGCAAGTTGCACCATCTTGTAGAGGCCAAACATCGTTCACATCAATACAATAAAGAGCGGGTACAAAAAAATCGGTTATCATGGTGCGATATGTGTCTCCATTGACTGTAATAGTTGCGTCGTCCTCATTTTCAAAGAAATATGGGCCAATGATGTCTCCGCTCCACAATCCGCATCAAACAGTCATTCGTAATGCATATATTGGCTTCTGTAAGACCACATTTAGTCGCCGTGGTCTAGTAGGTAGTGTGTTGGCTTATTAAACGAAAAGCCAGGGTTCGAGCCCCAGGCCAGACATCAAAATAAAATACAAAAAGAATTTCTTGGGCGACTTCCTCTCAGCAGATTTCTGGCAAAGAAACTCTGAGAGTAAATAAAATTGCCATGAAAAGTTTCTCAAAAATCTGTCGTTCGGAGTCGAATTTAAACTGCAGGTCCCGACACTCATGTATAAAATTAACACACACAACATAAGTGGTATGAGAAACTAGGTCGTAATCCTGACTGAAGCGTTGTAATGACCAATTATGTATGTATGTAAGACCACGTGTGGGTTTTCTGAGCACCAAATACGGCAAATTTTGCTTATTAGCGTACTCACCAGGATGAAAATGAGCTTCTTCCAGATAAATTATTTTTTTTTAGAAATTCAATATCATCGTGCTTTTTCTCCCAATAAATCCTAACGTTGATCAAGCGTAAATCGATTCATTACGTTCAGTGGAGATAATATACTCACTTTTGTGACAGAATAAAATGACATAAGTATTGCCAGATTCGAAATAACCGATGCACTATGTGGCATTTACCCCGAAAAGCTGGCTTTTTTTTATTTGAAAGGTATGAGCAACTGCTAATTTCAGTTTTTTTGTTATATATATATATCTCATATTTTAATGTTAAAATTATTCGTTCAAAATTTAAAAATAATAAAAATTTCACATTTTTTACCCTCCCTAAAAAAAGATAAGGATTTTAAAGGTGAAAGTAGTTTTTAGTAGTTTAATGTTATATACCACAAGAAAATATGAACTCTCTATATTCCGGAACAAAAAAAAAAGTTTGCGCAAATTTGCGCAATTATTTTTGGTGATTTTTTGTAAATTTTACTTTTCTTTGAAAAATTTAAAATTTTAGACGCAGTGTAATAAAGCCATAGGCAATAAAGCCATATGGCGTACGAATTATGCGAGGAAATTCAGTAGAAGCGATACCAATCGAGATGTCCTGAATAGGTTACTTTTAATCAGTGACCCTTTTATAAGCTGCAGTACACAAAAATCGCGAAGGAATAGAAAAGCATTTTCATCAGATACTATTAAATTACTCCTTCCTGACATTGATGATAAAAATGATAACGATTTTAACGATTGTAGTTAATTTCACTTTTTAAGTATTTTTAAGTTAAGTATTAAATAATGTAAAATAAATATTATGAATAAATATTAATTATCATAGAAGTTTAAAAACTTAATTACATATGTATGTATATAGACTATTATAACAATATGAGATGTATGTTTGATTTTCTTAATGAACCGTATGTGGTACCTAGGGGCACTTATGATCCGATCATAATAAAATGTTATCATACATGATTCACATTCATATTAAACATGTTCATGTCGAATTTCATCGAGGTAATAAAATTTTTAAGCCAATTATAATTGCTAAACATATTTTCTTAAGGGGCCCTATTTTGGACCAAGGGGCAATTATGGACCGACAATAACAAAATTTGGTAATATGATTTAGGTTTACAAAATACAAGTTCGTACCGAATTTCATCACGATACCGATGTTTTTAAGCCATTTATAAGCGCAAACGTGAATTTCTAAAGGGGACTTTATATGGGGACCAGGGTCAAATGTGATCCGATTTTCACCAAACTTTACACCATGATTTCTTGGTACACAGAACTGATTCCTGCTAAATTTTATCTTGATTGTTGCATAATTACCATAATTATGTGTAAATAAATGCAATTTCGAGGTGAATTTGTATGGGAGCTAGGCGAAATCACGGACCGATTTGAAACAAAATCAGTTGGGTTCATCCTTGGGCCTAATTATCACTAACACTATCAAAAAATTCCAGCCATTAACTCATAAAACACTTCTATTAATTTTGGCCAGGTTTTCAGGCAAAATGCCACATAGGGCGATGGTTAAAATTTAAACCGATAGATGGCCCACCCGATAGCTTTAGTACATAAATGTCAGTGCCACTATGCGGGGAATTATTATATCCGTAGTGCCTTATCCGGGGAATGCGGTATATCGTACAAATATTATTTAATTTGTACCATAAAAGATAAGCTGACTACTCAGATGACATCTCGCAAAAAATTATTTTTAATTTTTTTATACCCTAAAGAATTAAAATTACATTTTTATACCACAACTATGGCTACCTAAGCGTATTGCTTTTGTCCATCATAGTTTCCATGCAATTTTAAAATAAATTTGAATTTCAAATATTTTTTTTTTTTATATTTTATTTGCCATCAATTTCGTTTCGTTTTTTAATCGTTCTTTTTTATTGCAAAAATGCTTTTAGATTTGTTTTAGAAAATTTATTCATTCAGTTCGAATCGTGTTCTTGCATATATTTTGAGCATTATTGTGGAAAGTTTATGGTGTTCATTCATTCATTGCGTTGCACCATGTTCTACATTGGCCAGAGCATAAAATGATAATTAATATCGTGATAAATTCTTTAATGCAAGCCTTAAATGCATTTGTTGTAACAATCACTGTAAACGGCGTACAAATGCAAACAATTCATTTGTATATATTCTCCGTATGTAAACTACACAGGAGCGACTATTTTAAAAATATTCGTGTTTATAGTGGCCATTATGATGCCATAGAGAGAATAAATTAAAAAATAACTCATTATTAGGCACGCCGTTCAAATGTATTGGTTTTATTTACTCTGAACACAGTACATCAATTATGTATCGTTCATTAGTTAAATATGGAATCTACTACTAGAATTGATTACATTCACTTAAAATTTTTTTATACTTTTTCATTTTGCAAGTGATTCTGTTATCGCTATATGTTATCGATATTTGTTATCGATATTTGTTATTGATATCTGTTATCAATATTTGTTATCGATATCTGTTATCGATATCTGTTATCGATATATGTTATCTGTTATATATACACCTCTTATAACAGTCACTGTAGTCTTCTAGCTAGTGTATTGGCTTCTTAGATGTGAGGCCCCAGGTCAAACATCTCCTCCAAAAAGAAATACCAAAAAAAATATTTCTTCGGCGACTTCCTCTCAGTAGATTTCTGGCAAAAACTCTGACGGGATATAAATTTGCCATGAAATGTTTCTCAAAAAATCTGTCGATCGGAGTCAACTTTAAACTGTAGGTTCCGCCACTCATGTATGAAATTTAGCACACAGAACAGAAATGATGTCAGAAGCTAGGTCGGTTGTAATGGCCACTTATATATGTATGTACGTATGTATGCATAACAGATCGAAAATGGATTACACTATTATGTGTAAGCCGGTGCTTAAAAGTTTTTTAGCCTTCTCGACGTAGTACAAGAGATGGCAAGATGACGGTTGAGTATCCAACCTTATTTAATTATTGACATCTTTTTAACGACTATAAGCCAGTCTTCGATAATCCTATAAGAAATCATTTTCTTGCCGCAATGCCTGAGCTCGGTATTCCTGCGAAGCTGATAAGGCTGTGCAGAATGACGTTGAGCAACTCCTGCAGCTCCGTTAAGGTAGGTATAAACCTCTACGAACCTTTTAATACCGTGCGATGTTCAAGACAAGGTAATACCTTATCATGTGACCTCTTCAACTTTGTCATGGAGAATGTTATTCGAAAGGCGGGAGCACATCACAATGGCACTATTTTCCATAAGGGTCCAGATGCTTACATGAGCTGACGACATTGTCAACAAGATGTTACTGTTATCTTTAGTACTATTGAACGAGAGACTATCAAGATGTGCCTGGCAGTCAATGAGAGCAAGACAAAGTACATGTTGTCGACAAATAGGGAGATGCGGCGTATAGAATCCTAGAATACGGGCAATAATTATAATTTTGATGTTATCAATAAATTTAATGAATTACAGTGTCCAGTTGCTCTTTATTACCGCCCTTTAACTATTTTTCCAGGTTTCACTACAAAGCACTGCATGAGCAAAGGGGGTGGAGCATTTCTGATTATACTTAACTAAACAGCTTGTTTTTGGGATTTGACTGATTATAATTTTATCACCTGATTTTATTTCAACAATTCATTGCAAAGCTTTGAAATTGATCCTTTATTTTTTTTTTTGTGAAGAGGACATAAATAGCTTTGTAGCCGTAATATTAGTACTTCGTATCTATGAGTTTTTATCTGTGAGTTGGGAATTAAAAAAGCGTCTCAACTTGACAATTACGATGCTGCTCGTATTTATGGCATAGTTTTACTTCTGATCCCATAAAAATGTCATTTCGAAAGTAATTCGAATTTTACTATTTACGTGAGTATTTTGTACCGTATAACCGTTTATATGGCGAAATGAAATACGGTTTGTATTGATATTTGGATTTAAAAACGTTTTTCGCTTTAATTTTACAATCTTTGGAATTCCCTCGTAGATACTTAAGCAAAATCTCGACAAAATGTGTTTGCATGAAATGGTTGGTGAAATTTATTTCATACTAAAACAAATCGTAACGACCAACAACATTTCTAAAAACCCACTCATACACATGTATACGTTCATTTTTATGCACACTCGCATCGCATACATTCAATATATTTGTATGTTCACGTTTATGATAATGTAAGTTTACACAAATACATACATACAATCTCATGGAGAGATAGACAGAGAGTGAGAGAGTAAAAGCCCTAAGCTTTATGGATTTAAGCGATAAAACATTGCAGCTATTTTGATATGCGGCAATACATATACAAATACACTGAGATTCATCCATGTATGTACGAGTATATGTAGATGAACTCACTCTACTAATGTCGTTTGCCAATTCACAACATAAGCAGTAACAATATCAACAACAACCAGTAACAACAACAAAAACAACAACAACAATGTGAATGCATGTAATTGTAGGCAATAATGTCTCTCTAATGCTGCTAAATAAAAGGAACGTATAAATTTCTAAGCCTGTATGGAGATAAGTGGGCGACAGACAAACAACAAATGCTAGAGATTGTGATGGGGACATGGGTCTACGGGGAAAGTAAACTGCAATATGCCTTAAAGTGTTTCATTGCAAGTTGCTGGTGTTTATACAGCAGCAGCAACAAAAGATAGAGATGATGCCAATAAAGGTGTTTGTTTCAGCCTGAAAAATGTTTGAGGCAAGTTGCTTTAGCAAATCGTATTGATGATACAGCAATTTCTGTATCTGGCTGTAGCTACTACTTGCTGTGCGGCTGTCGTTTTTCGTTTAAAACTTAACATGAAAAACGAAAAAACAAAAAAAAACAAAAAAACTTTATGTCATGTGTTAAATTTACAACTGGTGTGAATTGTAAAAAACAAATACCAGTATGTAGTAAATTTTTATATACGATATCCAACAATTCTAGTTACAACAAACAACATAAACACACACACACACCAACATTTTGCTGGCAACATTTCACACTTTGCAGCTAACGCTGCCATGCTTCTTGTCTTCAGTTTTCGGTAAACTACAGGAATTCTTCACGTAAACGTACATGATTGGGTGAAATTCTTAATGCCGCATAGTGTCGAATAAATGTTTAAGATGGAGCAGCTGGTTTCAGGAGACTTTTTAAATTTAATTTCAATTCAAAGGAGTCAAACTGTATGTCTCCTACTTATTATCATGTATTCTTGAAATTATATTTAGGCATACAAAAAGGATTACATGTAAATGTGTAAGGTCTTGAGCAATTTTCATCAAGAAAGTAAATCGAAATCTATTGCTCTTAAATATTTGCAATGACTTCCAGGGATAATCCAGTATTAAGACAATAAATCGTGATGATAAAATCTTCGGGGTGTAATTTACACTCGACTCATAGCTATTTTTAAGACATATTTAACGGTCGATTGATCTATCAACGCCGTAGTCTAGTAGGTTGTGTGTTGGCTTATTACACGTAAGGCCACAGTTCAAACCCCAGGTCAGACATCAAAACGAAAATATGAAAAAAATATTTCTTCAGTAATGAATGCAAATAATATTGCCATGAAAAATTTCTCAAAAAAAACTTTCGTTCGGTGTTCGGACAGGTGTGAGTGGTGTGATAAACTAGGTCCATAATCCTGACTGAAGGGTTTGTAATGACCAATTATGTATATGTACGAGTATGTATGCTCTATCAACGATACTGGTTCTGGTTCCGCAATGAATTATAAAGCGATAACACTGATAATACAGGGGTTTGAAATAAAAAATTGGCTTTGGCTACGGTTACATCAGTTGTTATGACCGTGTTGTCATTAAAATATGTACATATGTTTTCTATTTCTGTCTGTTTGTAGTCCGCAGCCTTGAATGTGTTTATAAGATCTTCATTTAGCATACATTTCAACATAAACCAAAAATTATTGCATTTTTGGTTTCTTTCATAGTCCAAAGCAAAACCAAAGCAACTTTCGTTTAGAAAAGATATCAGGCGATTGCATAACATCAATTCTAGATGTAGAAAAAAACACCCCGACTATATGTATGTATATATCGATCATTTAATCATTAATTCCTTTGAATAATATAATAATAGCCTAACATACTATCTACTGGACTACGGCGATTACACCAATGTACAATAATACACCAAAGTTTGTTCATAAATTTTGTCAAACATTGAACACTCTTTTGTTATGTGCCATGTCTAAGGCAGTTTTATCGATAACAATTTTCCATTTAAGAAATAAAGCCATCAATGCAAAAATTATGGATCTTTTAAACGAAAAACTGATCCAGTAGCCTTTAGTGGTAGTGGGTCTCTAGAAAATGTAAGTGTAGTTTCCGGGCTGTGAGTAACAAAACTACTCCGCCAAGTCCTTTCGGTTTCTGCTGCGCCATCAAATACGTTTGTAACCTGGTATGGATCACAATACCATTTCATTGATCACTTTAATTTATTTTAATTGGAATATTTGCCTCAATGCCATTAATCAGCCAGCATTATAAGTCAGAAACAAAAGTTTGACCAGTTTGTAGAAGATGATGCAGTTTATAATGCAAGTGATATTGCACTTCTAGCGATAATTTGTAACTGAACACAATATTTTTAGGGTATTTTTACCACGTGATAGTACACATACATACATAATTGGCCAATACAACCCTACAGTCAGGATTACGACCTAGTTTCTCAGACCAGTTATGTTGTGTTTGTTAATTTTATACATGAGTGGCGGAACCTACAGTTTAAAGTCGACTCCGAATAACAGATTTTTGAGAAACTTTTCATTGCAATTTTTTATTTACACTCAGAGTTTTTGCCAATAAACTGCTGATAGGAAGTCGCCGAAGAAATATTTTTTCATATTTCGTTTTGATGTCTGACATGGGGTTTAAACCGTGGCCTTTCGTTTAATAAGCCAACACACTACCTACTAGACTACGGCGACTCCACGTGATAGTACTATGTTTGAAATCAAAATTTTTGATTCTCATCGCAAACCTAGTGCTTAGTATCAAAAATGGACAGTTTTATGACGCTTATCAACTATAAATAGCTTATCAATTAATGTATACCATAAGACAAACAAAATCGAAACATTATAATTAATATTAAAATACAATTGCTGCTTATGGCAGTTATTTACAAAAAATAAATTTTTTCAGTCTTAAAGACTCAATATTTTGTTATTTTCCCATTTAAATATTCGCTTTATTCTGTAATTCACTGTTTTCGTGTTCACATGCTACACACGATAAGTTGTTTATGTACATACATATATTGTATGTGATAAATATGTAAATCCTTTTACATATTTCGTTTACCAAAAAAATACTTTGAAAAACATACAAAGTTATTGTGGTGTTCAGAGTTGAAAAAAAAACGAGTATAAATATGTTGAAATAATTTTTTACAACCATTGAAAGACACAAAAATATTTGCAATTTTTTTTTGTTGTTTTCCTTTATCGAAAACTATAAAATATTTAAATGCACATACTATACATATACACATACACATATGTTGGAATGTGTGAAAATTCTCAATAAACAAACATGCACAAAGGTTTTCGAGCTACTAAAGGGCCCTTTACAAAATTCCCTACACCACCATATGCTATTTAAACTATTTTCAGGTTTTCTTTATAAGACTTGGGATGCATAAAGAGTAGAGGTTTACCACATTCAATTGCGAATTTCAAATTCGGTTCGTTTTTGTAAAAAAAAATTGATTTTCTTAAGATACTTGAGTTAAGCCCACTTCACACGGTAATACTTTACGTACGTAAAGTCTAATGAAAAAGTAAAATGAAATTCCATCCGTATGACAAAAAAGAGAATAAAAGTCGTATGATTTATATTTTTTGCGTTTACATGATCGGTATAAGACAATAACAAAATAAAATGAAAACAGCTGTTACACTTTTTTTCTATGTGTTTACATAAAAATACATCCCTGATCTAATGCGACTTGCTTGTTTTTTGAATCATTTCAAAAAATGAAGAGAGCCATACGACTGTCAAACTTTTCATCCGTATTTTCTCTCAATGTGTGATGGTTTCATTACATAGTGCGTTTAGACGATCACATCCGTACTCTTCTACACAAAATTTTGACAGATCATATTACTTGTGGGACCGTGTAAAGTAGGCTTTAGTAAAAGTAGATTTCCGAATTCGAATTTAAATTACTCAAAAAGTTGTTAATTTACATGATAGTCGCCGTAGTCTAGTAGGTAGTATAAGATTTGAGATCTCGGTTCAAATCCTTGGTCAAACATCTTCAACAAAACGAAACATGATAAAATATTTCTGCCGGATTGCCTAAAAATATACTTTTGATATAGTCAAGGAATTTATTAATCTTGGCTCCTTCGTTACCACCAAAAATGATGTCAGTCTGGAGATCAAGCGCAGGATCACTCTTGCCAACAGGTGCTACTATAGTCTCAATAGGCGATTGAGTAGCAGAGACCTCTCTCGTACGACAAAACTAATACTCTACAAGACGCTCATCCTCCTCGTGCTTCTTTATTGCGCAGAGACATGGACCCTATTAAGCACTGATGCAGCAGCCTTGAGAGTATTCGAGGGAAAAGTCTTACGTAAGATCTTCGGTCCAGTGCGAGTTGGTGATGATTTCCGCATCCGATTCAACAGTGAGCTGTATGAGCTCCTAAACGGCATAGACGTTGTGCAGCGTATTAATATCCAGCGGGTGCGCTGGCTAGGCCATGCCGTTCAAATGGAGGAGGATGCTCCGGCGAGACGGGTATTTGATGCGGCGATCTGCGGAAGTCGGCGAAGAGGACCACCTTGTTTGCGTTGGAAGGACTAGATCGAGTAAACCTTGTCATCGATTGGTGAGACCAACAAGAAGCAGAGGCGCCTAGAATTATATTTTGTGGGAGGCCGAAATCCGTTAATCGGGTTGTTAATGGCCAAAACAAAATTGCCATGAAAAGTTTCTCAAAAATCTGTGGTTCGAAATAGACTTTAAACTGTAAGTTCCGTCACTCATGGATAAAAATAACACACACAACGTAAGTGGAGTGAGAAATTATGTCGTAAGCCTGACTGATTGAGAATAGAAGCATTTAATTTCTTAAAATAATATTAAAATAAAATCGATTGTATAAATTTAATTCCTTATTATTACTTTTTTTGCTGCACTGTAGGCCTAATAGGAAGGTTCCGCTGTAGGTCTAATTTTAAAAATTCTACAGCGTATACAAATGGTTGTGTAGGGTATCAGATAGCCGATCATAATGTTTCACAACAAAAAAACATATTGTTACGAAAATGGAAACGGTGTACCATCGTTTAACATTAAAACGATAAACAAAAGCTACACAAACGAAATTTCTTGCATATACCAACATCAATATGAAAGAAAAGGGGATACACAAGTAAGCGAGAACGTAACAAGAAGCAACGTGAACAAAATAGACAAACAACAATAAAGTCGCGATAGAGCTCTCGAGACGGCGAACACACGAACATTCATCAGACTTATTACGTGTGCATATAAAAAGTCAAGACAAAGCAGGCAAAGAGTAGTAAGAATTCAGTCAGTCTTGTGTGAATACGCGTTGCGTGTGAAGACAATAGTCGTGGCTGGAAGATCGCCGTTGAAAACATCTGCATTCTAAGCAAAGGATAATAGCGAACAAGCAATTATTGTTGTATTCGTCAAGTTGTATACGGTGGCATACAAAAGTAGTGCGAAATATAAAGAATTGATTTAAAACTAAACACCAATATATTATTATTTTGTTTACGATCAACGAGCTCATATCCTAAACGTTTTTAAAAATGCAAAAACGTAACAATATTTTTCACAGTTGTTATCTAAAAGTGGCGCTGTAAACATTAAGGACTGCAAACGAATTTTCAAACTTTTTATGTCTTAGAATAACTATAACTGAAAGGAATTCATAGATAATAATAATTTTCAAGACTTAACTGTGATATTACTCATTCAGTTTTATTTTACAAATGTTTGCTTTCTTTAATATGCATCACCGGTAAGAATATAAAACGTAGCCTTTACTAGCTGGTTTGGGAAGTGTTAAGTAAACAATTAAAAGCCATTTGAGTTTATTTTTCTTTTCCGTTTTGTGTGCAAAAGGTGTACTTTGCTATAAAATAAAAACTTATTTCGGTAGTACTTGCCAGAATTATTACAACATTTGCATTTTTGTCCATCTGATGCATTCGTGTTTGGTGTGTTCATCTCTCGTCTAATGATTATTCAATGAACTTCGATGCAGTACGTCAATCATTACATTGCTTATGAGAAATTACTTTTACACAGACACCAACAACAACAGCAACAACAATATTTTATTTTCGTTTGTTTGCTTGAATCACAATTGGATGAAATTCTAATTTTTTTTTCATTCATTCATTTTTTCTTTGCATGGTAGAGTGATTTTATGTCAACGGAACGTACACTTCATGTCATTTCATCACACTCATCAAATGAAAGTTATCCAGCCATCCATCCAACCATCCATCCATCTATCAAGTTATAAAATCACTAACTTTGCCACTTGTTAATACCAATACACACATAACCGTATACACATATTTTTTCCTTTGCAAAAAGCAAATTAAATATTGAATTTTGCAAAGGAAACAAGTGTAAGAAATTTCAAGCCACCGAACTCCGACTGCGTAATAACCTACACTACCATCATACAAAGTGCTCCTCTTAAGATGGCAATGACTATATGAATCATCGGTTATTTCGAATCTGACAATACTTATGTATGTCATTCCATTCTGTCACGAAATTCAGTACATATTCTCCACTGAAGGTAATGAATCGATTTACGCTTGAGCAACGTTGGGATTTATTGGGCCAACGACAAACTGCACGATGATATGGATTTTACCAAAAAAAAAAGCATCTTTTCGTTAATAAGCACAATTGCCGTATTTGGGGCTCAGAAAACCCACACGTGGTCTTACAAAAGCCAATGCATCCATAATGAGTGTCTGTTTGGTGCGGCTTGTGGAACGGAAGCATTATTGGCTCATATTTTTTTGAAAATGAGGACGGCTCAACCATTACTGTCAATGGAGACACCTATCGCACCGCGATAACCGATTTTTTTCTATCCGCTCTTCATGGCATTGATGTGAACCTGTTTCAACAGGATGATGCATCTTGCCACACATCTCATGCCACAATCGATTTATTGCGTCAAACGTTGGATGACCGTTTAGTTAGCCGAAATGGTGATGTCAATTGGCCGCCAAGCAATTTGCACCGTTGGACTATTTTCTGTGGGGCGCTGTTAAAGAAAAGTGTAATGCCGTCCTACCAGTGACAATTGAGTATTTAAAGGCCAACATTCGTGACGCCATTGCACATTGGTTTAAAATCGATTTTTTTTGGCCGAAATTATTTACGACGGGAATATAATAGTTTTTTGTTAATATTTGAATTATTATTAATTATTAATATCATATTTTGTCAATTCTGTGAAATTTAATTAAAAATTGTCTTTTCTCTCTACACATATTAATTAAAAGCGACGAATTTCAAATATTTCTAAATACTAGTTTTATTTATAAAGAAAAGATAAACAATTATATTTCAAAAAGGAATAGTATTGTTAGTTTAAAATACTCTAAAAAATACTAATATCAAAGGCCTACAAAACCGAGTGGATTGGGGTGTTATGTTACACCATATTTGTGATGTATCCAAAAGTCTTAATGGTATTACTGTTGTTGCAAAAAGACTTGAAGCACTAATATGTGATTAGCTTGGTTCGAGAAGTCGTTGTTTAAACTGAGCTTGACCAGTACTTCCATCGAATCCATAGCTCAGAATTAACTCTGCCGAAATAGGATTTTTGTTATCAATATTCATTGCAGCTGAAATCATATCTTTCTTCATTTCCACAATTCTTTTTGCAGTGTGTTCTAGTAGCATTTGTAATGGTACTTTTGCTACTATTTAGCTAATTTCTTAGGTCGGCACATGTTTTTTACTTCTAAGACCTTACAGTGAGGAGAAAATATATTACAGTTTCTTTGTTTATTCTGCATACGGATAGCACAGCACTGTTTTTTTTGAGAAATTGCTTTCGATAAGAATAGCAAGTGCTTCCTCGCTAGAGAGAGCAACAGGCTCCTTTGAGTTTTTCCCGCACAGTTTTCGTATTTTCGGTGGTCGTTAGCTAAGTCTTTTTATCCCTTTTTACGAGCAGACATACGCGCTGCATTACTAATAAATCTGTAGTAATTTCTTTGGATGAAGACATAATTGCTGCTTCTCTTCTCTTGCTACGATTCGACATTTCATTAAAAGACATTCGTGGCCGACCTGCTTTAGAGGTGCTTGGTACTTCAGTTAAAACTTTTTTAAAAAATACTTCAGAATTTAGCCATTTCATGTTTCGAGACATAAATACATTAGTGTTTCTGAAGTATTCTGACCACTTTGCATCTAATTTTACGTAATATATCCTTATTTTTTCTTTTAAATGTTTTAAATAATCCTAAGGAGGATTTGCAGTTCCACATTTTTCTAGAACGAAGTTCAAAAGTTCCTCCTTTTTCTTTTCTTTAGCATTTGTTTTTCGCCAAATTTTGAAGAGCTCTTCATTTTCGAAGCCAAGGTAGTCTAGTAAAAAGCAAATATCTCAAGTTATTGCGAGTTATTGCAGCAAAAAAACTTTAGAATGTGTTGCACAAGACCACATGCTATTTTCGAATTTTGTTTTTTCACTGGACAAAGTTGGACATTTTTTTAAAAGTTTAAATTTACGAAAAAACAAAATAATAATTGAATGCGCGAATATGCATGTAAACAACACACGTTATATCTATGTCTATTTATTTATTTTTTTCACTTTTTATTTTACAATTAGTTAATATATACCATAAACTTTATTATCCATTAAAAATATTTTTTTTAACTTTTTAATTTTATTCAAAAACACTATTTAACCAACTACTTAAATTAAAATACTTGTACTTGATTATTCAACAATAGTAAAAAGTTCTATGTTTGTCGCTCTGTAGACTAACGGTAAATACCGGTTTAGACCATGCTGTATTAAGAAATTTGCAAAAAACGAAAATTAAAAAATTACATTTTGGCCAAAAAAACTGAATTTTAAACCAATGTGCATTGCCGAGATGCGACCTCATACCCTCGAAAAAGAGCACGAAAATTTGGTAAGATAGAAAGAGGTACTGTAACGCCAGCGGCGGCAGTCACATTAATGAAAGAGTATTCCTTTTTTAACCGGAACAATTGTAATTCACTACAAAAATATAAATTTGGCAAAAATTCAATGTGTATTTTTAAATTTAAACTTTTAAATTATCCACCCTATATTTTCAATTAATTTCGTTTCATTTTCCCTGAGTATTAATAGTTTTGATATTGAAGTCGCCGGAGTCTAGTAGGTAGTGTGTTGGCTTATTAGACGTAAGGCCACGGCTCAAACCTCATGTCAGGCATCTCCAACTGAACGAAATATGAAAAAATATTTCTTCGCCGACTTCCTCTCAAAAACTCTGACAGTAAATAAAATTGCCATGAAAAAGGTTCTCAAAAATCTGTCTTTCGGAGTCGACTTTAAATTGTAGGTCCCGCCACGCATGTATAAAAATTAACGCACACAACATAAGTGGTGTGAGAAACTAGGTTGTAATACTGATTAAAGGATTGTAATTTCCAGTTTTGTATGTATGTATGTATGTATGTATGGCACATTAACTTAAGCAGTTAGTTGAAGCAAAAAAAATTTTTTTTGCTTTAATTTGGTTTCAGATTTTCTTCTACTTCTACGAAGCAAGATTTTAAAGGGAACTTTGGCCTTTTGGTTTAAGGCACTATAATATCCATTAGAAATGATGTCAAACTCTTTGCCAACCGTAGCGTGGGTTGTAAAAAAATTACTTGAAATATTACGCAGGCATTGCACACAAGTTCAAGTATACATACCATATGGACACATTTAATGCCATACGTGAACTGAAGTTAAAAACTCAGTGCCAGTGATAAATGTCAAATCAAAAATACACACAAAAAGAAAAAAAAACAAGAAAAAATACATCAGAACGATGGGAATAAAATTAAAGGTAGTTGGATAGATGAAGCACACTTGGACAGATAAGTGATCACAATGAAATGAAAAAATAATTGAAAGCAATTGACATGAATACGGAGGTGTTCAGCGATAAAAGTAAAACAAAAATCAATAATCCCGAAGAAACATATGCATCGACCATATGTTTAAAGCGATTAAAAATAAGACAAACAGATTATAAGCTACCATATGAACGCATTCTTCGGTTGCTTTGTACCAGTTTGAAAGTGGAATTATCGTCCTTGTCTTACATGACTGATATGGATTGCAATAGTAATGCATGTACATATAATATGCACGAATGAAATTCATTTAAAGCTGTATTTACGCTCCTGGTTACTACAGCGACTTAAGTAGAAAAACTTTTCATTTTCAATATTAAAAACCAACATTTTACACTTTAACTTGCTCTTATTTTCGACGTTTTAGAGTGAACAGTTTGAATTAAAAAAAGAAACACAATTATGTCGAAATATTATGAATATTTCAATGTGTTAGTAATGGATTGATTTTGAGAGCATAATTGAGAGAGTAATAAACTAGGCTGTCAAAATAAAATAGATTTTATTTCACGATTGCTTTTGTGTATGGCCACAATTCTGTTTCATTTCTTACAGCGCAAAAGCTGGACGCTAGATTACGTTCCGCTTAAGGAGCTAATTTTGATTAAACTTTAACCGTAGATCGAGCTTTGGATCAAAACTGATACATTTAAATTTTTGAGACTACATATATAACGTTAATTCAGAACAAGTTAGATGCCTGATATCTTTTTAATTCGTTAGTATTGTTATCGCCATTATTTTAAACCAAAAAAAAAATCCTAGGGATTCTTCGGTGTTGTGTATGTAATTTTTTTAAGTTTTCAAAGATTTTGTAAAATTTTATCGTAAATAATACATTACTTATGGTATTTGAGAAAGAAAAGAAAGTTAAGTGTTGAATGAAAATGAAAAAGTTGAATTTTCTATTCTTGATATTGATTGAAGTGGTCGTCGTCTAGTATGTAGCGTGTTATCTTATTAGACATCAGATCAAGGTTCAAATCTCAGGTCAGACATTTCCAATTTACAACGAATGGTGGTCATTACAACATTTCTGTATGTATGTAATGTTCCTGCTGCCGAAGACTCTGATGAAGAAGAAATCAGAAGCTCATCTTATGAACTCAAGAAAGTATTGGCAGCAACAAACATGACAGTAGGATGGTACTGCTTGGAACACAGAACCGTATGCCTTTAGTAGTTTGGGAAGAGAAAATATCACCAATTTTCACGCAGGTTCCTGGCAGCTGTTTCTTGAAATGTTGTAGAGTCTTTCTTACTGCTTTTCTCATATTTATCTCACGTGGCAGACAAACTTCAGAAAAAAGTGTTTCGTCCCATGTTTTATTTCATAGATATTAGAGATGATAATATTCCGGTCAACTACGTTTGTATGAGATCATTCACTTTGGTAATATGCTACACCTTTTCGAAAAATGAGCTGAAAGTCTTTCAGCTTTTAATAATCCCAATAATTTTGCCGCTGTAGGTTAGTAACAGATTAAATTTTATGGCCGTTATAAATTTCGTGGTCCACCAAAATCGAATTAGCAGTTTTAGATTCTAGTTCATGCTACGTACGTAGTAGCTGCTTACAGCCGTATTTGGGGAAACCTGTGTCCGGGAAACCAGAGAGGAATCAAAGAGAGAGCACTGTTATTGATAACAATGTTCTATTGCAACAGGAAATTGCAACAGAAAAGTTTTTAACCTCACATAACGTTGACAGCAAACTTTTCTAACGAAATATAACAACGAAATATAACTCTTCAGCCAGCCGTCAATTGAAAGCGTTACTGATGCGAGTGGCAATAAGCTGTCCCATATAAACAACTGGAAACTTATAAATCGCCACAAAGCAAGGGTGCTAGATGTCAAATTATTACTCGTATCATTTAGAAAAAAATAAAACCAAGCTTACATTAAGTATTTGATTTTTACGTAAAAAACATGCCGCAATGTACATCAGGTTAAAAATTTTGCGGTAAATTTCTTAAAAGTGGTAATAAAATCTAAAAATATAAAAATAGTTTTATTAAAACGAATTAAAATAAATAAAAATAATTAAATTTTTTAACAAAATCTATGAACCGTGACAATTCTATGTACCACAATTATGAATTAAAAATACTACATAAACTAGAATTGTGAAGTTTTTTTAAGGCTCGACCTACGGTTAAGTACGTAAGAATTAATGTTTATTTAATACAACCACCACCACAGCAATAAGCGAACGTTTTTAGATGCAACTCATCAGTATTTTGTTGCAGTAACACAGCTAATGCTTGTTTTATTGGCATATTCTTGGAAAAATAATAAAATATTTAAATTTTAAAAACAAACATTTTGGGAATTGAAATGCTCAAATCGTTTCCAAAAGGCTGCTACCTCTGGCGTTTTCGTCATTGGGTCCCTTAGACGTTAGAGTGCTCCTAATGATGATACGGGAGTTTAAGCGTATATGTATGTGACACAAGCCTTTCCAGCATATGTTGGTTCTTGTCCATTGACCACTTCGGGAGCGCTTAACAACTGTAGATAAAATTTCCCCTTACCATGGTAGTTACGAAACCAGTGTCTAGTAACCAGTAAAGTACCAAGGACCTAAATGGAAGGACTTCTCCATAGAGGTAGAAACATTTAAATTAATGTTGTATACTTTTCACATGACTGGGAAAATGGCCGTGGACTTGCTGCGGGGCGTACATCAGATGCTAAGCACGGCATGTGGTGCCTAGGAGATCTACATGAAGGCGGCGGTTTCCCTGCTACTGGTGGAATAATGAAATTCCCGATCTAAGGTCAGCATGCTTAAGGGCTAAGAGAAGAACATCGAAAATCGAGGAGAGGAGGTGTACAGATTAGATACAGCATCTACAGCATCAACTTAGAAAAGCCATGATTAACAAAAAACTGTCCTAGCAGATGTTTACAGAATAATGTGCACAAAAATCACAGACTCGCAAGTACTATTTTATTTACGAAAACTATTGGCACCTTTTTCCCACTGGTACTGGCACTGGCGGAATTATACACGGTTACAGGCAGTTGGTGGAAGTGACCCGTTTATATACCCGTTACAAGACAGTAGATACTTACGACATGCGCTAAAATAGGAGAAAGTGAAAATACCGGGTACAGACAAATTCTTCAATATGTCTTCCTACTGGATACGATGGGAAAAATATTGAAGAAGATTACATATGATTGACTGCTGATATGTACCGAAGCCAACGGAAGCTCTTTCGAACCAACCAGTTCCTTCAGTGGCACTTTTGCCACCATGCCCAGATCTTCAAACGTTCTGGCACCCAAAAACCACTGACGACAGTTCTGAAGTACAGGGCAATAGCGCAGTGTCTCGTTAAAATTCCTATTAGAATGCGAACCGTTCAACATTTTTGAAATTCGGCAACCAGGTATGTTGGACCACGTACAGTTTTATGAATTCCATGTTGGTTTTTCCAATTTGGAAAAGTATTCTTGTAGGAGTGCATATATCACAATCGTTTCCTCGTAAGACATCTCCAAAACCTTTCATCCAAGTTCGTTCGCCATTTCGTTCCCCTTTGTGCTGCAGTGGCCCGGAACCCAGTAAAGGAGGGTCTTGATTCGACGTATGCGGTTTAAGCAGTCCATGCATGTAGGGTGCAACGCACTTCTTATAGTCACTTAAAATGTAACATAAATGCATTGACACATACAATGCATTTGTGTTACTACAGAAGGGAAAAGAAAAATTATCACTTGTGCAAGCAAAACATATGCTTGCCCTAGATATATTTCGGTTATTGACCAATAGTGATTAATTTGCACTATTATTGCAATAATAACAATAATTTATTAAAAAAAATATATATTACTTACTAAGCAATAAAATAATATTGTATAAAATATTTAGGTCATAAACAATAATATTGTATAAAATAAGAAAGTTTTTTAATAATAAAATATATTAATATAGTGGAGCTCAAGGTTAAGTTAGGTTAGAGGACGTGTACTTGTCAATTAAGATAAGTACAGTACCCGGAGGTCGAATTGACCCATTGTCCAACGTCCTAGTTTCTCACACCACTTATGTTGTGTGTGTTAATTTTATACATGAGTGGTGGGACCTACAGTTTAAAGTCGCCTCCGAACGACAGATTTTTGAGAAACCTTTCAAAGCTCTTTCGAACCTGCAATGTAGATATCGAAAAGGACGGGAAAAGAACTTTGCTAGAAACGAAATAGAAGGCGAAAGATCGAGATATACTGTGCGGTTGTCACACTTGATGTTAAGAGGCAATTGGCCTTTAATTCCGCCAACTGGGGCAGATTAAGAAAGCTCTTTTCAATATAGCTTCGCTGCCATACTTGATGTAAATTTGAAATGACCATCTTTGAAACCGGAGTGTAATATATTCAGTGGTTGATGGAAAGAAGAAATATGTACTGTCTGTGGGCCGTTACTATAGAATATTATGTACGGCTACAATTACTTACTAGTTAAGAATAACAGCATTGCCGTTCGTAGAATAAGAATCTTCAATTAAAGTCTATGCTTTTACATTTTATTCTGTTCATTGAAAAGATATTGGAAATCCATTTACTAATACAGCAGTGATATTCGAAATTGCAATTATTAAGGGTGGTTGCGTATTAATCTGCCAAGACAGAGGTTTTGGATTTGCCTTCCTTTCCGATAATTTCATCCGTTAGACTATGTTGGGTATCTAATAAAGAATTGTACTGTGATTTAAAAAATTAAATAATCAAATAAATTTATTTCAAACAATTTACATGGGAATGAACTTGAAGCACTTAATTTTACATTCATATTTATTTTTATAAATTAATTCAGAGCGATAAGTGTCCATAGCAGTTTTGATTCAAACATATTCATTCGCTTTATTTTCTATCATTAAATAATACCAATACAAAGCTAATACTCTTCTATTGATTGATCATACGTTCCAATGGAACAATGGATACGTTTCAATGGAATTTTATGGTCATCATGCATATCAGCAGGAAATTCCAAATTACGGCTTTAAAAGCATTACTGTTGGCTGTGGCTAGATTTCTAGATTTAAACAAAAGTAACTGGCTGGAGACCAAAGCATTCATCACGTTTGACATCTCTTTGTTTATATGCATGTATACCCAATGTATGTACATATGTATGCAGTGGTCCATACTTTTTGCTAAAGCAACTAAAACTCACACACAATGGAACTCTACTTAGAGTCTACTATAACATATATGTACATACATATGTATATGTACGTACAATATTATGAATAAGAGCAACTAAACAACACATTATTTAGAAAAGCACACTCACACAAAAAAAAAAAAAGAAAAGAAAAATAAAAAGTTTAAAACAACAACAAGAGCACTCATGTACATATGAATGTATGTATGTACCTATAATACTAATATTTATTGTATGTTCGTTCGAACATAGTATGTATGAGTGGATATGTGTTTCAGTTTGGTGAATAAATGCAGTTTTCCAGAACACTTTTTACACTGCCTCAGGGAGTGCAGTGTACAACACTCTGTGTATTTCAACAACTACAAGTGCATTGGCGTAACAAATAACAACACAACCACTAGGCCAATGCTATTGTTAGCCAGAATACAGTAGTGAAAATAATTAAAATACATAAGAAAAGAAAAATTTTAAATATTTTAAATAATTTTTTTTAAATTTTTCGTATTTAACAAAGAAGGAAACTAATGTTGCCTTGATTATGTTAAGTATGAATTTTGATCACCTTAAATTGAAAAATGTCTACAGTTGTTTGCGTACGCTGACGACATTGACATCATAGGACGTACCAAGCGAGATGTTTCTGCTGCCTTTAGTGCTATTGAACGAGAGTTCTGGGTATCCAAATGAAATATATGTTGTCAACAAGATTACGGCCGATAACTATACGTCGATATAGTCAGTGATTTGTTTATCTTGGCTCCGCCATTACCACCAAAAATGATATACGTCTGGAGTTAAAGCGTAGTATCACTCTTGTCAACAGGTACTGCTATGATAAGCAATCAAGTAACAAAACTATTACTCTACATGACGCTCATCCTCCCCGCGCACGTTTATGGTGCAGAAGCATGGACACTAGCAGCCTTGAGAGTATTCGAGAGAACAGCTCTACATAAGATCTTTGGTCCAGTGTGAGCTGGCGATGAATTCCGCATTCGATCCAACAAAGAGCTGTATTCTGTGTTGCGTATTAACAGGCACCGACTAAGCTGGTTCGGCCATGCCGTTAGAATGGATGAGATCGTCCGGCGAGACGGGTATTTAATGCGGGGATTTGCGGAAGCCGGTGAAGAGGGCGATCTTGTTTATGTTGGAAGGATATAGTCGAGGACGCCCTGTCATCGATTAGTGTGACCAACTGGCGAAGGTGTGCAAGAAGGAGAGGCGCCTGGAAGGATGTGCAGGCTGAAATTTGATAATCGGTTAACGATAAGAAGAAATAAGAAATTGGAAACATTTTGTAACATTCAATGCACGAAGTTTGATGCAAGATTTGCTAAGTATGCAATCCACATTTTTGTAACGACTAGTTGTAGCAAATGCAAAAGGTGATATGTATCATGAAATTGCTAATACTGAGCAGTCCACAACTTTGTTTTACTAATGGACCAGAATGCGAAGAATGTGGGAAGAGTTGTTAAGACTCGTAAAATCCATTCAATTTTGAGGAGTTGAAATATTACTTGTACTACTTCTCCTTGGTTCGAAAAAAGGCTTATCGTTTAGGATGGTGAATACGTTTTCGACTTTTCTGTGCAAAGAGAGATTAGTGCATCGATTATAGACTTCCTCTACTCTGGATCTAACTGTAACATCCGCAAGTAGGTTTTAGTTTTTCAACTTGTCAAAAAACTCTTGTCAAAATTTTATAAAAGTAGGCAAGTACCATAGTAAGTACACACTACATGTTGTTTTATTATGTTTGAAACTTTCGTTCTTTATTCATTGAAATATATTTTTTCCAAATTGTATTTAAACTTAATTTCCATTGCTATTGACTGAATTTAGTTGGCGAACTCCCTCGAAAAAAGTTCCACTTAGACCAGCATTTGGGCCCATTGTGATATCACAATTCATTCTACCCGGGGGTCAACCATTCCCTATGGGAAACCATTCCAAGTTCACAATAATTCTTCCCAAAAGTAGAGAATAGAAACTGCTATCCCTTTATAACTAGAGCAAGGCACTGACACATGAGGTGCGATTTAAGTACAGAAGAGCCCAGCAGTCTGGCAATATTTTAGGTACCTTCCTGCTGCCAACGAGATTAGTCCTCTTCGTGGACAATATCCAAATTAACCGAGGCAATGGGAATACCTATGCTTGTAACATGCCGGAGATTACCAACTTCGTATCGGCCCTGGTCTACTCATCAGCCATGCAATTTCCAACGATATTCCTGCGTCCCGGAACCTATATAAGAGTTACCTTTGAATTATCCGAAATTTCGGATGATGGACAAGGACGGATTGCAGCCTGATTGTTCGAATAAATCATTCCGCTATTCAAAAAAAAAATTGCGGCGCCTTTAAAATTGCCACGACATCTGTTCGTAAAACACTGCAGTGATAAGAAAATTTAATATCAGTACCCTTAATAAAGATACCAGAGCTCTCCTATAACTCATGTGCGCACTGGTAATCAGTACAGCTGACTCATATTCTTTTCAATATAAAATGAAGAGAATAATATTGAGGATACCGAAATTGTCAAACTATGGTACTATATTTTCATTCATACGAATATTTTATTCATACACACACACGAATAATGCACAATTTTTGTTTACCAGTGTACATGAGAGATTCTGTTGCCTGTGTTACTGGGCTACTTAAATTGTCACCATTTGTGTGTGTGTGTGTGTGTGTATGTACTTTGTGTTGCAGGTACCAATTAAAAGAGTAATGGCAACTCAGAGCCATTGTTTTAAAGCTCAAAGCAACAATAGAAGACAAACGGGCTATTCGTACAAGCATTCAGGCAAACCATTTGCTCTCACCAATGTTGCTGTGGAATTTACGAATTACAACCCACCAGTTCGAAATCGAAGATTGTCTCCTGATGCCATACAATACGATCTTTTCACATGTCACTTGACTAGTCAGAAGCTGTCTACTAAATGCAATTGTAGGTTTTTATACCTCGAGAAACTAAAAAGTGACGACTGCTACTTGTATTGTCTTACAAAAGATGGCGCTGCTAATGTTGTTGTTTTGTTAAAGAACATAAGATGAGGTTGACCGGAGCAACTGTATTTGAATTTTGCAGTCTCATTTTCCAATTGTAGCACTCATCTCAACATACAATTTTCATTCTTGTTGTTGGTGGGTCTTTATCAATGCGGAAACGTTCCCGCGAATCGCAGAAGCGCGTACACTCCCATATCCAATGCATAAGTCTAACAGTGTGTGTATACGAGCGTTGATTAGATTTCATTGTGAGCTCGCGTGTTTGCATGTGTGTGTGTAGTGTGTGTATGCGTATGTGTGACATTATTAAAAAAGAGTTAACACATAAGCGGTAATTATGTGTGTATTGTATGTCCTATTTACCTCACTCTCTTGTGTTGTTTTTGCTACTTTTGGTGTAATTTCGGTTGTACCATGTCGTAACAAAGTTTTTTTCACTTTATTTGCGGAAAAGTTGTTCGTTCCTTCATGACTTTATCTAAAATATTACAAAAATGTCTGTATGTAAGCGAATACCATACATGTGTGAATTGTTCAGATTACAACCATACGCGTGTATATGTGTGTGTATGTAACTGTGGTGTGTATGTGTGTTTTCAGCTGATGACTACTATCTAAATTCTCAGCGGATTTGCCAACATTAAAACTCATTAAATAAAATTTCTCTTTCCTTTATTTTTTCCTTTTTCTCTCTCCCTCTATCTTCGTTTTTTTGTAATGTAATCATTAAACATTTTTCAACATTAAATGTAAAAATATTAATTGAGTTTTTGTGTAACAATTTTTGTACTTTTCTTATGTGTGCGTATGTATGTATGTTTAGACTTTTTTTAATTAAATCTAATGTCGTATTAATGTTACTTTTGCTGCCTTATGTCACAATCAGAGAATTAGTATGTTTTTTAGGTCTTTTAAGCTTATAAAAGATAGAAGAATAATTATCATTTGTTTTAATCTCGTGTAAGCTGCTGCCTCTTCAATTGCCCGGCCGAAACCAGAATACTTCTAATGATTCGGTTAAAATACAAAATTTAATTTCATCAAAATTATGATGAATGATAGACAGTTGTGGTTAAATAAACTCATTCCTAAAAAGTGTTTGTTTTCGTTATTTTAAACAAACTATTTTAAATTTGAAATATTAATGGGCGGTCGAGAGTTATTAAAAGAAATTCTTATTTAGAGTTACAGAACAGATATACGGATTACTAGAACGCTAATCAAATATAATTTTTCTTGAAGTATTGTAAATTCCTAGGTAAGGTTAGGATAGCGGGTAGCTTGCCATTCGCAGGCAAGTTCAATCGGTGACAAATGAAGTCCATTGTGTTTCCCAGTGTCATGATCATCAGCATCAGATGAAACCAACCAGTTCCTTCAGTGGCACTTTTGCCACCATGCCCAGATCTTCAAACGTTCTGGCACCCAAAAACCACTGACGACAGTTCTGAAGTACAGGGCAATAGCGCAGTGTCTCGTTAAAATTCCTATTAGAATGCGAACCGTTCAACATTTTTGAAATTCGGCAACCAGGTATGTTGGACCACGTACAGTTTTATGAATTCCATGTTGGTTTTTCCAATTTGGAAAAGTATTCTTGTAGGAGTGCATATATCACAATCGTTTCCTCGTAAGACATCTCCAAAACCTTTCATCCAAGTTCGTTCGCCATTTCGTTCCCCTTTGTGCTGCAGTGGCCCGGAACCCAGTAAAGGAGGGTCTTGATTCGACGTATGCGGTTTAAGCAGTCCATGCATGTAGGGTGCAACGCACTTCTTATAGTCACTTAAAATGTAACATAAATGCATTGACACATACAATGCATTTGTGTTACTACAGAAGGGAAAAGAAAAATTATCACTTGTGCAAGCAAAACATATGCTTGCCCTAGATATATTTCGGTTATTGACCAATAGTGATTAATTTGCACTATTATTGCAATAATAACAATAATTTTTTAAAAAAAATATATATTACTTACTAAGCAATAAAATAATATTGTATAAAATATTTAGGTCATAAACAATAATATTGTATAAAATAAGAAAGTTTTTTAATAATAAAATATATTAATATAGTGGAGCTCAAGGTTAAGTTAGGTTAGAGGACGTGTACTTGTCAATTAAGATAAGTACAGTACCCGGAGGTCGAATTGACCCATTGTCCAACGTCCTAGTTTCTCACACCACTTATGTTGTGTGTGTTAATTTTATACATGGGTGGTGGGACCTACAGTTTAAAGTCGACTCCGAACGACAGATTTTTGAGAAACCTTTCAAGGCAATTTTATTTACTCTCAGAGCTTTTGCCAGAAATCTGCTGAGAGGAAGTCGCCGAAGAAAAACTTTTTGTATTTACGTCTAATAAGCCAACGCACTACCTACATACTATACTACGGCGACTTCTAGTGGAATTCAAAGTTAAAAGTGTTTTTCTTTCCAATAACCAACACATGCAACTCCTGACGCCCTTTGATGATGTAGAATCCCAGCGCTTTGATTGCTGCTTGACTGTCCATACATATGATCATTGTTCGAATGAGGTAAGTTCCCGGTTGCAATCATATAGCAAAAATCTTCGTCTGAAATACGCTGGTCTGGTTAGGTAACATATAACATATAAGTTTGAATAAAATGTTTATCTATATCGTGTGAAAGGCTAATAAATTTTTTTAATTAAAATAAGTTCAAACATATTTGGGTAATCAATAAATTTGTAAATAAATAATAATACTAAACTTAATAAATACCTAACTACATATAAAAGAGTCAGAATTTTATTACAGCCTGAAGCAGTGCTTAATGTAGTCCTTCCTATCAAAGGCTTCGTTGTTATACCAAGTACCACATTTTTAATATCAGACAGTAACCACAGTTAATTTTATGAACATATTGTCAGATACATTATGCAGATGATTAATTTTGTCTTAATCGAGAAAAAGGAATCTCCCCTTCTGCTGAAGTCGTTTTACATCATTTGGGCTCGTATGTCTAGAGTTCAGTGTCTCGTTAACATATGTGTATGGTTATACGTGTAAAGTCGTCTGTTTACAATTGTTGTTACTTCCTCGCCTGTTCCCTCGCCTATTATTTTAATAACAATAATTCAGTAGATTAAGATTTCTCATATAACCTTCATATGACATGTCTTCATCAATTCTCCGGAACGTATGAGCCATTGTCAGAATAATGTTATAAGTCATGTAATAAAACGATGTACAGCATTCTTTAGAATTTCGTAATGACCGTAGTAGTATGTTTATGGGGTTTCTGGCTCAATTATTTCATACAAATGTGGGAGCATGCCTACGCTACAGTCGGTAGTGTTAGGTTAGTTGATAGGTTTGTAACATGTAGATTGGACGGATAGAATGTGTGTGTGTTTTTTTTTTTATAGCTTTACGAGCTAAAGGTTGGGAATCTTCGAAAGACATTGGTAGCCCGGCCTACCAATGTGCACGATTCGCCGTAAGACTTACTCTCGGCTTGCTAAACGCATACGTACTAAACCCAACCTAGTTCGTCACACTTTCAACCATTTGCTCCCCCCGGGACCACAATCAAGTATTACTTCGGGGGGGTGGAGATTCAGCGAGTGCTGCCTTCAAATTCTGCTGACCTTGCTCTCTCAGCCAATCTTTGCTGCGTCAACACCTTCCTTGCGAAAACACATACTGCGTTCCAATTGTCACATGAGGTTAACATCAGGTTAACTATGTTATCGGGCGTTACCTGGATTCCTACTGTCCTCTCCAGGCAATTTCGTTGAACAACATATCGCGGGCAAGTAAAGAAAACGTGCTCCGCCGTCTCCCTTTCATTGGGACATTCTGGGCATGCCTCGTCTACATCATGACCATACCTATAGAGATATGCTCTATAGCATCCATGGCCGGTTAGTAACTGTGTCAGGTAGAAGTTCACCTGACCGTGTCTCCTTTTGGTCCATTCGCCTATGCTCGGTATGAGTCTGTGGGTCCACCTTCCTTTGGTTGAATTGACCCAGTCATGCTGCCATCTATGCATAGCGTCATCCACTAACTGAACAGGACTGGGGAGATCCATTCCCCTCCTTGTGTCATGTTTCCTCCTCTCTACATCCACTACTAGCCTCAGGGGCATCATCCCCGCAATCACCAATGCTGCATCAGTAGACACCGTGCGAAAGGCAGAAATCACCCTGAGAGCTGATCTCCTGTAGGCCGTTTCTATACCTGCTCTATAGGTCCTCTTATCCATGGCCCCGGCCCATATAGGGGCCGCATATATAGCGATCGAAGTCACTACCTTCATCAGTAACCGCCTCCTCTCCTGTTTTGGGCCTCCAAGGTTAGGCATTAATCGGGAAAGTGCACATGTTGTCGCCGCACACTTTCCACCGACGTACATCAGGTGTTCCCTAAACGTGAGCCTGTTATCAATCATTACTCCCAGATATTTAATCGCCTGCTTTGATGTTATGCGCTGGTCGCCTACTGTTAGTGTAATAAATTCCATCTTCTTCCTACTGCTTACAAGTAGTACATCCGTCTTGTGATCAGCAAGTTTGAGACCTATTCCCGTGATCCAGTTCCTGACCATACCAACCGCAGTGTTACATGTTCTCACTAATTCATCTAAATGTTTTCCCCTTATCACCAGGGCAATATCGTCCGCAAAACCAATGATCTGTGTACCTCTAGGGAATCTAAGCCCCAGTACACCATCATACATGACATTCCATAGTATTGGGCCCAGCACGGAACCTTGCGGGACCCCCGCCGATACCGCATATGTCTTCCTGCCATCATCTGTGTCATATAAGAGCACTCTATCCTTAAAGTAGTCCTTAATAAGTTCCAACAAGTAGTTCGGTACATCCTTTCCATCTAGGGCTGTTAAAGTGGCATCCCAATCCGCAGAGTTGAATGCGTTCTTGACGTCCAGGGTGATGATAGCGCAGTACTCCTTATCGCCCTCCAGCCAGCGCTCACCACTGATAGCATCCTTTGCTATTGTCATAGCCATCTCTATTGCATCTATTGTGGAACGGGCTTTTCGGAAACCAAATTGGCGATCCGACAAGCCTTCTGCCCCCAGGAATGCTTCCAGTCTCCTACAAATTATCCTCTCCAAAAGTTTTCCAGCTGTGTCGATCATACAGAGCGGGCGGTAGCCCGATGCATCCTGCGCGTTGTTACCCTTCGGAATTAGAACCAGTCTCTGTCTCTTCCATATCCTAGGGAACGTCCTCTCCTGAATACAAGCATTAAAAACTTGTCTAAACAGCTCAGTATTACTTTCAATGGCCGCCTTAAGCGCAATGTTTGGGATCCCGTCGATCCCCGGTGCTTTGTTAAGTTTCATTTCCCCACAGACTGATTCCAATTCCTGCCTGCTGACTTCTGGGATTTCCTCCGGTGACCGTATATCCCGAACGCAGTATGTAATTTCGGCTTTGCGCGGAAAAAGGTCCGCAACGATTGATTGCAGCTTAGCTGCACATGACGTTGCTGGTGGTCGGAAGCAGTTCAGCTTTCTCATCACCACCTTATATCCAGTTCCCCAGGGATTCTCGTCCACATCGGCGCACATTTCCCTGTAGCATCTTCTCTTGCTGAGCGCAATGGCCCCATTAAGGCTGGTCCTACACCTTCTATATCTTTCACGCAGTTCTGCAAATTCATCCCGGCCTCTGGCCCTTTGGAATAGCCGCCGTGCGCGGTTGCATTTACGCCTCAGATCCGCTATATCCGCGTTCCACCAGTAGACGTGTTTCTTCCCAGACATATTACGCCTCCTTGCCATAGAAACGTTGCAAGCCTCCGTTATGGAGCGCATAAGTTCCATCGCCTTGTCATTCGCGTTCCCGAATAACCGAATATCCTCCAATGCGAGGACAAAGGTTTCCCTGTCAAAGGTGGAGTCCTTCCAAAGAGGGTTCGGCGGTGCGGCAGGAACGTTGTGTCCCGTAGAGCGTTCCCGGATCTCAAAAATGATAGTGTGATGATCGCTATGTGTGTAGATGTCAGACACCAACCAGGTAGATGAGGTCGCCAGTGAGTCGCTGACGAATGTCAGGTCAATTTTAGAGCAGCGTCCATTTCTCGAGAATGTATCCCTATCACCGCTATTAAGTAAAACAACATCCAATGTTGCAAGTGCGTCGAGGCATTCTCCTCTTGGATTAGTGAATGCCGAGCCCCATTCAACAGCCCAAGCATTGAAATCCCCGGCAATTACCACAGGTCTCACGTGCCTTGCTTCCTTAACGATGTCATCTATTCTGCGTCTATAGTCTTCTATTGATAGGCTAGGGGGAAGATAACAGCTGAAGAAATGTACCCCATTAACGGTGCATTCCACAAAGCTCTCCCACCTGCCGTCGACATTTCCCATTGGGAATTTACCATAGGACCACATCGAAGCCCTATTGCATTTGCTGGCTATCCAACGCTGGTTTTCAGTTGCTCTGTAGTGCTCGCTCAGTACTGCCAAGTCTATCCTCTGCTCCCGCACCGTCTGTTTAAGTAGCTCCTGCGCCGCTTCGCAATGGTTCAAGTTCAACTGCAGGACTCTCACTTACCTGAGTATGTCAACTTCCGTCGTGCCGCTAGATAGTGTGCGCACTTATGTCCTCCCGTGATATGCTTCGCGTCCGCGTCCGGATCGCCTCTACAAAGAAGGCAGTGAGGTTCACGGTCGCAAGCCTTGGCAATGTGACCTTGCCCTCCGCATTTGAAGCAGTGTTTGGACCAGTCACTATTACTGCTACACTTTCCTGCTACATGCCCGAACTGTAAGCACTTGTAACATCTCCTTGGGGTTACCTTTCTCAGTAAGCGGCAAACTGTCCACCCTACACGCAGTTTACCAACTTCCTCTGCCCTGCCTGCCAGCTTCATAGGGATTGCGATTACCGCCGTCCTAGTACCTCCTGGAACGTTCCTGGTCGTCTTGAGAGCCGACGGTTGTATTTCCCCGATTTGGTCCCTCCATGCGGCGATTATTTCCTCCTCAGTTGTTACTTCATCCAGGTATCTGAGTTCGAATGTAGCCTCCTCAGTTATTGTTCTGACCTCTATCTCTTCGGCCAATAAGCTCCTTAGCTTAGAACGGTGCATCTCCGTAGCCACCTCTGCCGATCTTCTAAACTCCAGAAGGATTTCGCCCCTTTGTGTCTTCTTCACAAGCTGGACATCCTCGCCAACTGATTTAAGCTCCGGGGCATTCCTTACCTTCCTTGGAATGTCCGCAAACGATAGTTTCTCGGTTGGCTTTATTATCACTGCGTCTGGTCTTGGAGGTTTTCTGCGCTTCCTAGTTTTCACGATCCAATCATTGTGCTCCTGGGTGTTTTCCTCTGTTACTGCGGGCACTACCACAGTCTGGTTCGTAGCAGTTGCTGGTCGCCCAGGCGAGTCACTATTCCTAACCTCAGCGGCAGGCTTGACTAGTCCACGAGGACGGGTTGTCCTGGTCTTCTTTGGAGGTGTTCTCCTTGGTTTTTCCAATTCATCCCTCTGCCTTTTGGAAGCACAAGGTGTCCCTTGTTGCATGATCGTCTGTGTGCTTCTGTCATTGGTTCTGACCTTTACCTCCTGTTCCGCAACTTTATCCTTAGCGGCTTGCTGGTATAGTGACGATATAGAAGCTACTAAATCGCGCATCGCTTGGTGGATGGACCTCCTTCCTCCGCCCATCATCTCGACGAGTTCCGAGATTCTGTCGCCTAGCTTGGTGAAATCATCCACCTCCTTTTCAGGAGCTTTGCTCCTCTGTAACTCCGGTGGTGACGAGCGAGATCTCTCGCCGTTCTGCTTCAGCGGTGGTGAGTGGAGTAACCTCGAAGCCCTCCGGAAAGGATTCAGGAAAGGGCTGTCCTGCTGGGTCTCCTTTGCACCCTCGGTGCCGGCTGGAGAAGTAGCGCCTGTAAAGTTATATAGATTGTTGCTTGTGTTAAATTCCATTTTATTGGGTCCCAACTTGGAGCCGTTATCTTGGATTCGTTGTGTAGTTACCCTTATTGTGGTCCCATGGTTATCTTTGCAATGCAGGGAGGCCATGCGAGGGTTGACACAAGTCCTCATGAGAGCTTGTGTTCAGAGCCAGACCGGGAGCTAAACAGAAGAAATTCTTAACTGCCCCTACACCCCAACTCAACGGGACGAGTCCAAGATCGTTCTCCAAGGCTTGCCAGGTTTTAACGGGACGGAGACAGATGGTGTATTAGCCTGAAAGCCGTCTGTACCAGATTTCACTCCAGCACATATTGGTAACAGAATACCCCATCCGCCAGCCCATGTCATCAAATCCAAATAGTAGTGTAGTCCAGTATACCATAATCAGAATCTTACTGGAATCAATTCTGATGCCTATACGACTAGGCTCCGATCGTCCACATCCGTTGGGTGCGTGCTTGCACGCATGCTGGTATGTGATTCCCACGGTGCTATCGTGATACCACGGTAGTTCAATACTTTGAGCGGCATTGTTTCGCTTTAAAGCATCAGCGTCATTGGGTATATGCCAGACTTTTCATCCGCACCCTCTACCTTTGCCCTCCCATTTAGTCGCCTTTTACGACAAGCAGGGAACCACTATGGTAGTATTCTAATCCGCTACCACACGGTATAGAATGTGTGTGTGTGTGTGTATGTGTGTGTGTGTGTGTGTGGTTAGCCATCCTTTGATTGAAATTGAGTAGGTTCGTTCGTCTTGCTTTTGTTTATTTAATTTTTTTTTTGCCTTTGCTGATGATGAAAAGTGGGACAACGACACACTGTTACAAACAATAGCAGTGCTTTGTTCTAAACAAAACAACAACAAACAGCGAGACTCCTAAAGATTTCTTATTCTTAAGCATAAGTTCAATTAGAATATTTTTTAATGTAAACAAACTTTAAAACGCTTGGCTCATATTACATTTTTTTAATGTAAACAAATACAGAATTTTGGATGTGGTTATGTTTAAATTATTTTTTTTTTTTTAAGAAATATAGTTGTACGTGTTGTTGTTGTTGTGTTTATAACAGCGCTTTGTTTTGAGCAGGATTTCTTTTTCTTCAGTTTTTTTTGTCAGGTTTTAAATAAATAAAATTATATAATAAAGGGATTAATTAAAACAAATTAAATTTTTTTCCTAAGATATGTATATTTTATTTCCAGATTTTGTTACAGTTCACATATTTCTATTTCTCCTTTAAGAAAATCTATTAATCACTTAATTTTATCATTTCCTTTAACATATATGACAGAGTATAGTTGTTCCCTTTTAAATTTTATATATTTAGTTTTTACTGTTTAAAATAAATAAAATTATAAATATAATAAAGAGATTAATTAAAACAAATTAGTTTTTTATTTCATTAGATTTTTTCCTATGATTTTTTTTTTAAGATGATTTTGTTATTGGTTGAAAGGTATCTTCTAATAAATAACTTCAACTATTTGACTCAGTTTAATAATTTTTCACTTGTCCTTTAGAGCAGCCCTTGTCTTTACATGATCTTCTAACATTTTATTATGATAATTTTTAGACATTATAATAATTTTTGTATTGATTTTGATCTGCTTTATATCTGGTAACGATCTGCTTTGTATCTCGTAACGATCTGATTTGTATCTGTTCACATCTGATGTATACCTTATCATGATCTGCTTCATGTGTTATGTCTGTGTATTCTGAATTTGAGTACGCTATATCGTGCTTTCTACAATCTGCATCCACTAAATTTATTCCTTTGTCTCCTTTTGCTAATCGTTTTTGAAGTTTTGTATCAGGTCCACAAAACTGTTAACCAGGTAGATGTAATTCAACAATTTGTTTATTATGTTGTTTACAAAACCTTTTCCAATCTTACACTAATTAGCATCATTTTTCTTTGTTTTGATTGTAGTTTATAACCATTTTGTTTTTCATTAATTTCATACCCCTTCGTATGAAACACTGAAACAGTGGCTAGCTATTTATACCAGCTATACTAGCTATATAAGCTATACAAACTGAACTAGCTATATCAGCTATACTAGCTACACTAGCTATACTAGCTATACCAGCTCTATCAGCTATACTAGCTATACCAGCTATACTAGCTACACCAGCTATACTAGCTATACCAGCTATACCAGCTATACTAGCTATACCAGCTCTATCAGCTATACTAGCTATACCAGCTATACTAGCTATACCAGCTATACTAGCTATATAAGCTATACACGCTGAACTAGCTATATAAGCTATACACGCTGAACTAGCTATATCAGCTATACTAGCTATACCAGCTCTATCAGCTATACTAGCTATACCAGCTATACTAGCTATACCAGCTATACTAGCTATATAAGCTATACAAGCTGAACTAGCTATATCAGCTTTACTAGCTATACCAGCTATATCAGCTATACAAGCTGTACCAGCTATACTAGCTAAAAAAAAAATGGCATAGAAAAGTTTCTCAAAAATCTGTCGAACTCGACTTTAAACTGTAGGTCCTGCTTCTCATATATTAAATAAGTGCTGTAATCCTGGCTGAAGGCTTGTAATGACCAATTATGTATATTTTATGATCGCCATCATTCTCTTTATACGTTTTAACCACATTTAGTATTTTTTTTTTTCATCATCCTGCGGCTGTGTAAAAAAGACTTGGTATGATTTGAAGTCTTATTGCCAACAAACATTTTCCAGGACGCTTTTCTTCCTTAGAGACAAATATACTCTTATAGGCTGTAAGATTCGGAATAAAAGAAGATAAATGTTAACATATTCTGATAATTCAGCAAAAGAGTATCCATGTTAAACACGCTTGTATGAAAACAAAAATTTGAAATGTTAATCATTTATACGGTCCATCAAATGTATTCCTTTTAATGGGTATTTTCGATATGTCATAGACATGTTTGCGTTTGGAACTCCGAAGGGAACACTATTGCCACAAATGCGTCTAAGTATCTTCACAGTTAATGTACATTTCCATTCTGAGAATTTGAACTGAAATTGTTGGACATAATAATTCGAAGTGAATTTTGTTTTGTTAACTTCCAACACTGTAGGATCCCTTCTTAACTTTTCCAATCATCTTTCTTAATACGTTGTGTGAAAATTTATATGAAACCAATTGACTGTTTACATTGGCCTCGCTACAGTTTCCTGTATAATGTGCAGTTGCCTGTATTTTAGCACTCCGCATTGTATTCCAATAAGATTTATTTACCGCATCTGTTTAAACGTTATCAAGGACTTTAAAGTTCGCCGACCAAGACCTATTCTATTCAGAAGTTTTTTTGTTGCTGGTAATTGTAACATCAAGAACCTGATCTATTTTTGTCTCTTTTGCATATTTTTCGATATAACCCGTAAGCCCTTCGTGAATAGTTTGAAGCGATTTGGTCTAATACGAACCGTTTTCAAGAAGTAAGTTTCACCAAATGGTTTTCCAAACATGAAATAGACAAGAAAGAAACGGAACTGGACGAAGAAGAGGAGTTTCCCATTGTTAAAGATTTCTTGCCACATAGCATTGAACTTTTGAATGATGATATAATTGCAACAGGAAGTGCAAGCACTTTGAAATGAAATAAAGAGGTCAGATCTAGGCGGTCAGATCAAGCGCTCTAGAACTACGGCTGCTAAATTCCAAAGACTTGCTTCAAAAAACTGCAGACGAAATTGATCAATTAAATGCAACACCTACAACTGCTGAAGACAACTTTTAAAAACGTTTAAAATATGTGCTCGTAGATTGCAAATAAAATAAAAATAAATTTGTGTTTAGTTTTAATTAAAATTCATTAATGTTCGCACAATTCTGTTTGCCATTGTTCACAATTTAATGTAAACAACAGCAATTGCTTTGTTTGTTATTCTTCTTTACACTATTTTGCGTAAACAATAACAATTGCCCGACAGATCTTTATAACGGAGGCTTTCAAACCACGATTATTCTCTTCACACGCAATGGGTTTTTACACAAGACTGACTGAATTTTTACTGACTCTGTTGGGTGCTTTGTCTAGCTTTTTATATGCCAACGTAAACAATCTGATGAATGATCTTGAAATCGAATGTTCGTCGCCTTTTCGAGATCTCCATAAATCTAAACACCGTTGTTTCATTTTTGTTTGTGTATTTTGCTTACAATGTTTGTTGTTGCATTTTTTTTACTTGTTTATCCTCTTTTTTTATACCGATGTTGTTGACAAATTTTTGTTTACTTGTTTGTCATGTAAACAAGATCATTGTTTTTGTTTTTGTAGCTTTTGTTTATCATTTTAATGTTACACGATGTAACACAATTTCCATTTTCGTAACAGTATATATCTATAGGCCTAATTCTGGAGTCGTGTAAAATGGATGGTCAGATATAAGCTCTCTTAGATGGAGGCAAAGTAATATATCATTATAACTGAAAACTTATTCATTTCAGGGCACTCAAATTCGAATCGGACGACAGGACTAATCGTAGCAATCGAAAATAGCTCTGCGTGATGTTTGTACGTAGTTGTGGACTCCTCTGGCAGGCTTTCATTTCCATTTCATGCAGGAGCCTTGCATAATTTATTTTTATTTTTAGAGACGCTTATAATAAATACTGAAATTTTGTGATAGGTTTTCGAAAAGCAAACACTCACGATAGGTTTGTAGTTATGTTCACAAATAATTTTCAAAGTAACACTACCGGTATTTTTAATTATTTTGTGTTATAACAAAAACAACAGAAAGACATAAGAAACAATTTTATTTACATACATACATACATACATACATAATATTCATACAATATAATGCCAGAATAATCACACGCATATAAACTTCCGTTTAAATATAAAGTTGTGTTCATTACAAAAGTAACCAACCAAGAACATCAACAAGTTTTCTCTTCTCCCTTCCCACTGTAATGTTCTAAAAAGCTCATTAAGAACAATTTTGACACGTAAATACTGGAAAAGTTTTTATTTTCCTTTATTGAACGTACACATCCGTAGTTTTCAACAGATCGCTCGTATGTATCGTATGTGTGTAAGCAAGTACTCGTTATCAGTCACCAACTCTTGCAACAGGGAAAACAATAAAAATCTGTCATGAGTTTTTCTTTTGGTATCGTTGGATTTAAGGTATCCAATTTATAGAGATTTCACTGTAGATACATAAGTTTTATATTTTGAGTATATTTACCACTCCATCAATATACACTTTATTGGTGCAAATATTACTTACATTGATGCCATTTGTAAAGTATAGTTTTCTGGTACGTGCAAGTCGTATATGGTATGTATTCTTCATATGTATTCTTCGTAATACTTTTCTTTATGAGTTCATAGATTAACTTAAAGGCTAAACTTTTAGACTCACACTGTTTATAGTGTGTAAGTATGTATTGCGTGGCCCTTTGCTTCAACTTGGAGCCGTCAATATATTAATACAGGGTTTTCAAAATTCAAGTGACTTTATTAAATATAAGCTAAAAATTTGGAAATCTATAGAGTGGGACATTTAAAAGTTTAAATTTTAAAAAGTGCAATAAAACAAAAACGATTTGAAATTATGCCAAATTTATGTTTTTTAATGTGAAGTACAATTGTTCCGGTTTGAAATGGAATATTATTTCACTCATATGGCTGCCGCGGCTGGTCTCACAGTACCTCATTCGATCGGACCAATTTTCGTGCACTTTTTTGAGTTTATGGGGTCGTACCTCGTCAGTTGCATTACGAATGTTTGCCTTCAAATGCTCAATTGTCTCTGGTTTGTCGGCATATCATTTTTTTTTACGGCACCCGACAGAAAATAGTGCAAAGGTGTTAAATCTCTAATTAAACGGCTATCACATCTATGACGCAATAAATCAATTGTGGCATGAGATGTGTGGCAAGTTGCATGATCCTGTTGAAGCGAAACATTGTTTAGATTAATACCATGAAGACCTGGTATAAAAAAATCGTTTATCATGGTGCAGTAGACTGTAATAGTTGCGCCGTCCTCATTTTCAAAGAAATATGAGCCAATGATGTTCCTCTCCACAAGCCGCACCAAACAGTCACTCATATTAGGTGCATTGGCTTCTGTGTGACCACGTGTGAGTTCTCTGAGCTCCAATTACGGCAATTTTAACTTATTAACGTACCTACCAAGATGAAAATGAGCTTCATCCGTAAAGATGATTTTTTTTGGGTAAAACCGACATCATAGTGCAGTTTCTCTTTGACCCAATAAATCCTAACGTTTCTCAAGTGTAAGTCGATTCATTAAGTTTAGAGGCGATAAGATAATGAATTTTGTGACAGAATAGAATAACACACGCGTTGTCAGTTTCGAAATAACCGATGGTTTATTTTTAAGCTGATAGATGGCCCACCTAATATATGTACGTAAAAGTGTATGAATAAGAGGGGATTTACAATTAATATATGACTTGCGATAACTGCCGAGTAGCTGCCGAGTAGTAGTTTCTTTTTTGTTTTCGGATATTTTCAGTCACATTCCAACATAAATGAGGGTTTTTCTCCTCAATTTCGTATCGAATGTTACCTCTATTGCTGCTGGCATGCTTATTTAAACTCTCAGAAAGGTAGACGTTGTTATATCTCCTGATATTGTTGGCCGAGTTATAACAATTCTTTGTAAGATTTTCATTGCATTTTATTCTATGTGGTAAATTAAAATTATATGCAATAAATACATACAAAATTGGTCATTAAAACCCTTAAGTCAGGATAACGACCTAGCTTCTCACACCACTTCTGTTGTGTGTGTTAAGAAACTTTTTAATCGAATTTTTGTTGCATCTCAGCAGATTTCTGGCAAAAATATTTTTTTTATATTTCGTTTAGTTGGAGACGTCTGACTTATGGTTTAAACCGTGGCCTCACGTCTAATAAGCCTAAGCTGCTAATCCTAGGGATGTCGAATAAATTGTAATCATGATTTCGTATTAAAACCAAAAAAAAAAAATACAATTATAGTCCATAATGCGTTTCCAATCCATGGAGTGTTCTGTTGCCACAGAGAAGACAATATTGACAACAAATTTGAAAGATAAATTTACTCACTACTACGTTCCAATACATGTTCACTGGGGTAGTTGCTTCTATGCGATGGCCTGCAATGCATTTTGCAATGCTAGCATAAGACACAGTAGACAGATCATCTGCTTCCTGGAAATCAAAATGAAATTAAAATTTTTTACGATCTTAAGATAGTAGAAATACTTTTTGCCAGCCTTATGGTGCTTAAAGGAACTAAAAATCTTAGAATTACGTAACATGATTTTAGTTTCTTCTGGACTTAGGCTTCTTCAATACAAAAACTCTTAGGTTATTGTCAATCAAACTATGGTCAACTTTTTGTTAAAAGTAGAAACATAATGCTATCGGTAGAAACTATTGTTAGGTAATGCTGCCATTACATTACAGTGTCTATATTGTAAATTGAGGAATCTGAACAAAAAAAATTTCTGCAAATTTCTAGCAAAAACTCTGAGAGTAAATAAAATTGCCATGTAGAAGTTTATCAAATATTTGTCGTTCGGAATCGACTTTAAACTGTAGGTCCCGCCACTCATGTACAAAATTAAAACACGCAAGTGGTGTGAGAAGCTGGGTCGTAATCCTTACTGAAAGGTTGCAATGACCTTTATAATTGTATGTATGAATAAAAACTTTCGATTAAGTTTTATTGACTAGAACTTTTATTAAAATACACTTTTTTAACAGAATATTTTAGTAATCTTTCTGAAGTTCTCCACTGAATTGTCCACTTTTTGCCACGTACGTCCGGAAGTTATCAGAATCTATCCGAATAAAATAAAATGCTATTTAGAAGAAAATTGAACTTCGAATACCCTGTTCATATGGTATATACGTATATGGAGTACATTCATTATATTGTTTACCAACAAAGTAATATAAAAAGAATAGGTGTAGGCGAGGCATGTGGCATAAGCAATAAGGCTTAACGTTTTTGTCCAACTTTGAACTTAATTAAAATTGACACTTCCTAGACTACTCTCGTACTTTATACAAATAACTGTGAACTAAGCTTGCACTATCCGGCTCTCTGCTTAAACACTTTTAATATTAAATATTTTCTGTTTTATTTTGCCTTTTTGTTTTCTTTCTGTTTTCTGTTTTTCTTTTCTTTTTTTTCATTAAACTTTTATAGTTTTGTTTGCGTTGTTTTAATGTTGATTAGCTATTAAGCCTTAATGAATTACGTGATCATTACGTATTGAACCCGTATAGACTCAGTTGTAACCCGTACTGCAACTAGTACCAGTTAACGTTCAGCAGTCCACCGTTCTCGCAAATCAAGTCAGTTTATACGATGGGAAACACTTTTTTTCATCGTATTTCTTTATTCATTCATTTTCTTTTTTTTTGTAATTTCTTACTTTTGCAATAATTTGATGTGTTTATTGGATTTGTGTTAAGTTTTCTCATTAATAAGAAATTTTCAAAAACTTTTGCAATATTTCCGAGAAAGTTTCTTAAACATCAGTGTCTCACACTTATACTTACATTTACGCTTACACTTATACTTCATAGCTAGTCGATGTAAACTTATTTACAAGAAATTAAAGAACTTGAAATAAGATATAGGAATTAAAAATTTACACGTGTGACCGCATAGCAGTGGAAACTATCGTATTGAATGGAAAGTGAATTCATATATTAAATATATGTATGTATTTATGTAAGTAGATATGAATGTAAAACTAAAATGATGAATAATATCTATTATATATATATATTATATATTATTATTATTATTACAAAAAAACTGTTGAATTATGATTATAGTATATACAAAATATCTGGTGGGCCATCTAACGGTTTAAATTTGAACCAACGGTATTCTGTCACAAAATTCAGTATATTATCTCCACTGAACATAATCAATCACTGAACGTGATTTACGCTTGACCAACGTTGAAGACAGAAAATCAATGGTCCGGCCGAATGAGCTACTGTGAGATCAGCCGCTGCAGTCAGATGAATGAAATCATATTCCATTTCATACCGGAATTGTACTTCACAACAAAAAAATAAATTTGGCAAAATTTTAAACAGTTTTTATTTTATTGCATTTTTAAAATATAAACTTTTAAATCACCCACTCTATATATGCATACCATATGTATACATACCATATTTGTAGTAATTTAGACAGAAAAGAGTAATTAAGAATTGAAAACTGCATTTAAATCTGCGTAAACACGACTGCAGTAAACTGGCAGGAATGAAAAACCTTCAACCTTTAGTTGAGAAAATAGTATCAGAACCATTGCATCACTAAATTTTAATTTAAATCCTGTAATTAAATTCACTAGCATTAGAGTTTTTCAAGTCCCTCATTAGTATGAAATTAAAGCTGGATTCTCTCACGCTTTTCGGACAAAATATTTGGCTTGTTCCCGTATCTTGCCTGTACAGTGAGCTCAAGTGAGCGTATAGTGGACGATGGTCTGTATGAAGTTATTACTTACTCGACTCTCAAAATTAAAAGGCATTTTAAGCAAAAATAAAATGTTACTAATCGTCGCACTGCCCCTTGTTTTTCATCGTCTTTCCAGAATGCATCTGCATATCATCAAATACCTCATGGTGGCTCTTCACACAAAATTTGGCAAATTTGTTTGTTTCAAGCATCCATTGAGTAAAAAAAACTTTATCGCTTAAGAAAATTAGATTTGGGAAATATATTTCACACACACCACGAATTTTAATTGGAAAATTCTATGATTTGCAAGGCTTGTACATTTATTACATTGATTTACGATTTATAGGATGATACATACGATTCCCATCAGTTATTGTTTAGGAGATATGCAGCGGTAAAGGACTTTGGCCTCTACTCTTCTACTCTTTTCCAGGACGTGGCACTGCTAAACATCGGAGATCAGCAATGAATCGTTTTTCGCTACTAATACTCACTACAACGTTGATTTATTAGTAGAGGTTGCAATGAGTATGAGTACAACTGTGACATCACACTCATACCATTCGAAACATTCAGATTCATAAATTTAGAAAAATACTTATAATACTCATAAATGATTCGAATTATTCATCAAAATTTACAAAAAAAAAGGCACATAAGCAGAAGAAGACAGAGAAGCAAGCAGAGTAAACACACAACCTTTTAATTAGTATATTAGCTTTCGTACGTGAATCATGCTTATTTTGTAATTCTTGTAAATGTTGAGTCATGCAGTGCCGAAATCAACAACATCACCCGTATTGTTAAGTGTGAGTACGATTAGCACTTCAATATGATATTAAAATAAGTATGAATACGTATAAGTATCAGCAATTATGAGTATGATTCGATTCTACTAATCTTTTTGAATGCTCAAACATCCCAATGTTATTGACGTTATACGCTCCTCTCTCCTTTATGTCTTATTTGGAAAAGAATTGATTTGAGCCTTAGATTCGAATCTCATTTGTTCGAAGTTCAAGATGCCAGGACACCTTGTACTTTCTAGCTTTCAAATATTACAATAGATTGCTAGTGAAATTCGAATTTGAATTCGCCCTAGTCTAGTATGTAGTGTTTAGGCTTATTGGACGATAGGGCTCGGTTCAAACACTAGATCAGACATCTCCAACGTAACGAAATATTAAAAAATATTTCCCCGGTCACTTCCTCTCACCAGATTTCTAGCAAAAACTCCGAGAGTAAATAAAATTGCCATGAAAAAGGTTCTCAAAAATCTGTCGTTCGGTGTCGACTTTAAACTGTAGGTCCCACCACTGAAGTATAATATTAACACACACAACACAAGTGGTGTGAGAAACTAGGTTGTAGTCCTGGCTGAAGGGTTGTAATGACAAATTATTTATGTATGTACTGATGGAATTAGAAAATACGTTGGAAGTTAAACTAAATGTATTGAACAATTCTGACAATTTTCTTTCTGTAATGTTTGTTTGTTAATCTGTCAGTATTTAAACTACTGCGGTCTTCATTGTTACACAGTCTTTGGTTACAAAGAATTTCAAAAGAGCTCATCATTATGATCAGTGCAGTTATTATCATATTATGGAACTTTTGATCGATTTCGGCAATCATATAAAAGACAATCAGATAAAAATGTAAAGTGAATAAAAAAAGTAAAAAAAACCAAGTACAAGGACACGGGTTTATTCCCCAATCGAAGCTGCTACCCTTTGTCCATAGGAGCATTCACTACTAATGGTCCCATGTTCATTTGTGAAACAAGGAAGCGATGCAACAGTAGTTATGGGAACAGAGCTAAACATGTGCCTAGCGGCAGCCAGCTCCAACCGAACATATTACAACAAACTTAACGGCATAACAAAAGATTTAAGATCTAAGACAAAACCCCAACGTTATCAGTTCATGTAGTTTACGTTAGGTTAGGTTAGCGGGTAGCTTGACGGTCACAAGCAAGTTCATTCGGTGGCTATATGGCCCATTGTGTTGCCCACTGTCATAATTTGTTAGTGGTAGGAGCTCCGAATGAAACAAGCCAGTTAGCTTAGTGGCCAAATCTTGAAAAATTGACGTCTGTCCTGAAGTGCAGGTGAAGTGCACAATAAAGGTGTTGCACCAATTACGTTTCTTCCTCATCATGACAGCTTCTGCAGTAATTTTGGTAGGGTAGACTGAGCATGTCAGCGAACGAGCCAATAGCGCAGTATCTCGTTAAAATTTCTAGTCGAACTCAAGTAAGTAGTTCCTTGCTTCTACTGCTGTCCTCTGCTCGACACAGCAGTTTTGAAATTCGGCAACCATGTATGTCGGACCACCCACTGTTTGTTGAATTCCATTTATGTGGTTTACAAACACTAAATTCAACGTAAGCTACAAAGAGAATCCCAACATCTCTTAATTTGTAACCTCCATAAAGGAGGCTCTCTCACTAGTGGACTAAAAGTCATAAAAGAAATCGATTGTGTAGTTTGATTAAAATAAACTCATATACAAAATAGAAGTTGTTCACCACATAATAAGTAAGCTTAGGAAAATAAAATTTTTTTGAGATTCACAAGATCCCGTATGTCCCGATTGCCTTCATACATACATACATAATTGGTCATTATAACATTTCGGACAGGATTACGACTTAACATCTCACACTACTTATGTTGTGTGTCTTAATTTTATACATGAGTGGCGGGACCTACAGTTTATAGTCGACTCCGAACGTCAGATTTTTGAGAAACTTCAAGGCAATTTTATTTACTCTCAGAGTTTTTGCCAGAGATCTGTTTGAGAGGAAGTCGCTGAAGAAATATTTTTTAAAATTTTTGTTTTGATGTCTGACCTGAGGTTTCAACCCTGGCCTTACATCTAATAAGCTAATACACTATCTACTAGACTATGGCGACTTCAATTGCCTTTATAAAATGCCGATTTTCTACAGAGCACTTACGGAGAGTAAGGTTTCTACTGAAACTAACCAGGGGTCTAATTCCCGCAGTCGTGATCGAAATTGTGTTCGAATAGAAAATAATTTCTAAAGCTAGAAATTTTCTAATGATGTTACTCGATTTGTTGCTCAGGTGTTGTGAAACGAGTTAATTATTTCGTTTTCCAGCACTGACTAAAATGTAAAAATTGTAAACAAAAAACATATGTTCGCTTACAAAAATAAAAGAAATTTAATTAATCCAAGGAAGAAAAGTTTTATTAAAATTGTAATATTTCGTATAATGGATAATATGTTTTGGTTTTACTTTATTATTAGCTGGGGCTGAAGTTTCTTCTGCAGTATCATCTTCAAATTCCATCTTGTCTTCGTCATAATACGATAAACAGCAGGGAGATACGTCAGGAATACTACTACAAAAGTTTGGACATTTTTTAGACCCTCAACAGAATTTTAAACTAAACAAGAGTTTGTTAAGCTACCTTGCGTCACATTGTTGCATCTTTGATTGGTGGGCCGGAAGCATTGAGTTTAGCTGTGAGCTGTTCCCATAGCTGATTAGCTCTTGCCTTTCCCTGAGAAGTATTTGGTATAATACTCTTTGCCAATTCTGAATGCTTAACCATAATATTTCCAAGAATTTCCTTCTGGATGTGATTAATTTTGAAAAGTTTTGATCTACAAATACTGCCATTAATTTTTTATTCATAAATTATTATAAATTTGTTACTTAAATTTTTTGTATTGTTCTTTACAGCAGAAAAACTTTAATTCGAAAGCTTTAGTGCTTACGAGTAAAAACTCGCAAGGCGGCATTCGAATGATCACACGTTATCGAATGCCATCATTAGAAATTTCGATACACTTTACTCGATAACGAATAAGAGAATTCCAAAACTAAAAAACTCACACATTTGAGTAAAAATTCTTTCGTATACGACTGCCAGAATTAGCCCCCAGTAATAAACTAAAATCGGTTGCCAGATTTTTATATTTTATCAGGGATTCAAAAAGTCAATGGTGATCGTACATACTTTCCGCACTTGTGTTCTGCAATAGAATTGCAAATGATATCCCAATTGTTATAAACTTTGATTCAATGCTTTGTAACCGAGACAGAATCTCTGGTGGTAATTGAACCTACACTGACACAATAGCACACTACCAACTAGATTACCACGTCAATTAAAATATTAAACATAAACATTTTCCTTCCGTTAACTTTTTCTATCTGTTGTGCTTTTTTTTTTTGGTTGCTAAGAAACTATCTTTAACGGGTTGGTTCATGTCACTGCGTTCGTCTTTCTAATGGGTGGACAGGTGTTCCATAGAAAGTTTTCTATGCCATCTAGATTTATCAGGGGAAAATTGTTGTTAATTACATGTTTTAGTCATTGTTAGAATCAGAAAAAAAAAGAAACTTTCTTCTAATATTTCACCACGATAATGAAAATTTATTTCACAAAGTTTTATTGGGTATGCATGGAACTCTCTAAACGGAAGTCCTTTAAAATATTTGTACTAAATAATGACTAAGATTGTCTGCACGTGCATGAGCATGGCATATGGCAGTCATGATAGCGTTTTTTCACAGAAATAAATCAACAAAAAGTTAATGTAACAATACCAACCTAAAGGAGTAAAACAATTATTCTGTAAATGAACCGCAAATGGTACCAAATTTATTGTGGTTATCTTTGTTTTGTTGTTGTTCTCTTGTTTATTTTGAAATACAATATTTCATCATAAAATAAAATATATTTTCTGTTTGCCATTATTGTTATCGTTGCTATTTGCCCATGTTGACTGTTGCTGGTGTTTTGTTGTTGACCAATACAAAGACAAAAAAATAAAAATGAAAAATAATATGAAATACAATGGATTCAAATGAAATATATTTTATTTTTTAGTATTTGTTGTTGTTGTTAGTGTGTTTTTTGCTTTTATATTTCATTTAAGCTAACCGACCATGCAGCCATTACAAGGACAACAAAGCACAATTTAACAATACGACGACAGCAACAACAAAGCAATCAATAAAGCTTTTTTATTGATTACTTTGTTTTCTATTTCATTACACCCTATACTCTGTCACCTGGTAACGGTGACAATATTAAGTTACATGTCACAAACGAACACAAACGTTAATGAATAGCTTTTTGGTGACTCAAAGTTATTTTCTCATGACGGAATCTTTTAATTAAGACCGAAGAATGATATGGCATTTCAGGGCTGCTGTAAAAATTGATCTTAATTGGTCCTGAATAAAGCAAAATTTTTGTTCACAGTAATGCATGAAAAGGGAGACCCTACGATATGCGCCAATTACAGGGGTATAAGTATTCTCTCTATCGCATATAAAGTTCTTACCGGAGTATTGGATGAAGCCACTCGTCAGTCCACCATCGACCAGATCTTCATACTGCACCTAATCCTAGCAAAGACCCACGAAAGACAAGTCGACACATACCATCTTTTTGTCGACTATAAGGCAGCCTTCGATAGCCCCATAAGGGATCGTGTTTTTGCCGCAATGTCTGAGCTCGGTATACCTGCGAAGCTGATAAGGCTATGCAGAATGACGCTGAGCAATTCCTGCAGCTTCGTCAAGGTAGGAAAGGACCTCTCCGAAGCTTTGGGTATCGTGCGAGGTTTCAAACAAGGCGACCTCTTATCAACTCTTCAACTTCGTCATGGAGAGTGTTCTGCGGAAGGCGGGAGTAAATCGCAATGCCAGTATTTTTAAAAAAAGTTTCCAGTTGCTTGCGTACGCTGACGACATTGACATCATAGAGCTTACCAAGCGAAATGTTACTGCTGCCTTTAGTGCCATTGAACGGGAGTCTATGAAGATGGGCCTGGCAGTAAATGAGGGCAAAACGAAGTATACGTTATCGACAAGTAAAGATATGCGGCGTATTGATTCTCAGATTACGGCCGATAACTATACTTTTGATACAATCAAGGCATTTATTCATCTTGGCTCCGCAGTTACAACCAAAAATGATGTCAGTCTGGAGATCAAGCGTAGGATCACTCTTGCCAACAGGTGCTACTATGGTTTCAATAGGCAATTGAATAGCAGAGACCTCTATCGCACGACAAAACTAATACTCTACAAGACGTTCATCCTCCTCGTGCTTCTTATGGCGCAGAGACATGGACACTATTAAGCACTGATGTAGCAGCCTTGAGAGTATTCGAGAGAAAAGTCCTACTTAAGATATGCGGTCCAGTGCGAGTTGACGATGATTTCCGCATCCGATCCAACAGTGAGCTGTATGAGCTCCTCAACGACATAGACGTTGTGCAGCGTATTAATATCCAGCGGCAGCTCTGGCTCGGCTATGTCGTTCGAAATGAAGAGGATGCTCCGACGAAACGGGTATTTGATGCGGGGATCTGCGGAAGTCGGCGAAGAGGGCGACCTTGTTTGCGTTGGAAAGACCACATCGAGGAAGCCATTTCATCGATTGGTGTGATCAACTGGCGTAGGCGCGCAAGAAGCAGAGGCGCCTGAAATGTTGTGTTGCGGCAGGCCGAAATCCATTAATCGGGTTGGTAATGGCCAATTAAGTAAGTAAGTAATGCTTAAATGCCCGTCATAATCAGCGTGATGTCAATTTGAATTTAGAAATATTGCTGATCTATAGGACGGCAAAGTTATATCCCCAAATTAAGTATACGCTCAGCCGGATCCAACTCTATAGCCATTTTCGCTGACATAACTCCACCAACTGCATTCGATCACCATATGGTTAGAATTTGCCGCAGACGTTTATTTTTTATTAAAAGTCTAAAAGTTTAAATCTTAAAATGCAATAAAACAAAAACAGTTTAAAATTTTGCCAAATTTTTTTTTTTTTTTTTTTTTTTGGTGAACATGTTAGAAATGAAATATTATTTCATTCATATGGCTGACGCGGCTATCGCCATTGTACCCCATTCGATTGGACCAATTTTCGCGCACTTTTTCGAGTGTATAGGGTCCTATATCGGTAATGGCATCACGAATGTGGGCCTTTAAATGCTCAATTGTCTCTGGTTGGACGGCATAACACTTTTCTTTAACGACACCCCACAGAAAATAGTTCAGCGATATCAAATCGCAACTTCTTCTTCTTGGCCATTCACCATTTCGGCTAAATAAATTGCCATAAAACGCCGTCCTTATTTTCAAAGAAATACAGGCCAATAATAGGTGCATTGCTGTCTATAAAACCACGTGTGTATTTTCTGAGGCCCAATAAATGCCAATGTTGCTCAAGCATAAATCGTTGCATTACATTCAATGGAGATAATATATTGAATTTTGTGACAGAATAGAATGACCGATAGATGGCCCATCCTATATAACGGTACGTGTCGATTACACTTGAGCTACTCCAAGTTCGCAACTATAAAGCTGGATACACTCTTCAGCACAGTGTGATTAGATTTGTTTTATTCTGGGATGAGCCAGATTTCAAAATATTAACTAATTTGGGAAAAACCGACACATGCTTTACGTTGGCACGTGAAATAAGGCAGTAGTAGTTTGTTAAATGTTTCAGTCACAGGCTAAATCAGTCAAACATTTCGTACCTCCAAAAGAGTCAATCCCACTTCGCTATTAAAATACTGGGCCAAAGAAAGGGGAAATGCATAGGTTATACCGTGGAACAAAATTAATCTGTTCTCCTATGGTACAGCTATCAGGAAGAAAGCTTCATATATAAATATAATTCTGAATCTTAAATATACATTAAATGATGGTTATAATTTCTCAAACACACTTGTTGTACGGCGCAAGTGACTATTTTATTTATTTATATATTAATTACAATACAATTAGAAATTATATGTATATAACTGACTAACTTAGACCTTCTGCTCGTTGTAATCGAATAGACTAAAGTCATTGGTGGGAATCGAACCCACGGCCCTCAAACTAATAGTATTGCACACTATCCACTAGACTACCAGGGAACCTATAAATGAGTAAGTGGACCATTACTTATCATTCAAGTGCTGAACATAATGTTGAATTCTCTCTATTGAAACAATGAGAATTGTTTACAAGTAATCGGATCCATTATAGTCAGCGTGCTTTCGGTCAATATTATTATTTTTCTAAAATGTAAGCTCTTTAAAGTATTCCCAGTTCGATTAAGTCTTACCGTCTTATTTTTTATTCCCATTGTTGTGTTTGCTGTTTGAATAAAGTGGACGAAGTATTTTTGTTACCTTTTAAAAAATAAATTACGACAGCAGTTTGATTTTATTGTTTGTAAGTCAAGGATTTTATGTTGTGGTCAAGTGATTCATTAAATTTGAGTTGAGTATAAGGTATTGGAGATAGTAATGCAGACGTATGAAAGATTTAACACATACTACGTTAACTTATCATCAAGAAAATCCAACAAATTTTTCATTCGACTTTAATATTCCTTTCATACATTTCGTCTTCACAAGGGCGTTTTGTTCAATCCAAATTCAAATTGAAAAATTACTCCTCCATGCCATTCCACAGATATTGGGACATTTCCTTATATTCTTCCGATATTGTAATGTTTCCAGTTACTGGAAAACTAAGACTAGTTCTCTCATTAGCCTTTTTTACAGCGGTAACTCTGATGTTATTCTCGTTCATTTGTTTGATCACTGCAGCCTAGCGTGTCACATCAACATGTTGTATGTCTTAATTTCGAACGTGTTTGGCGGGTCTTACAGCTTAATGTTGACTTCGAACAACAGTTTCGAGAAACTTTTTCATGCAACTGGTTTTCCGATTTTTATTTTCATCGAGCCACACGAACAGTTCAGGAGGATATGAAAGCTACTAGCAGATCTACTCTTTGTTTTGTTCTAAATTCTATAAAGTAATACAGAAACCAGAAGTCGCCGTAGTCTAGTAGGTAGTGTGTTGGCTTATTAGATGCAAAAGCCTGGGTTCGAGCCCCATCAAAGACAAAATACAAAAAGTATTTTTTCGGCGACTTCCTCCCAGTAGATTTCTGGCAAAAACTCTGAGAGTAAATAAAAATTGCCATAAAAAGTTTCTCAATAAATAAAAATCTGTTGTTCGGAGTCGACTTTAAACTGTAGGCCCCACCACTCATGTATAAAATTAACACACACAACATAAGTGGTGTGAGAAACTAGGACGTTGTACAATGGGCCAATTCGACCTCAGGGTACTGTACTTGTCTTAATTGACAAGTACACGTCCTCTAACCTAACCTAGCCTAATACAGAAACCATTAACATACACACGTAATTGGTCATTACAACCCTTCAGTCAGGATTACGACCTTGCTTTTCACACCACTTGTTGTTGTGTGATTTTATACACAAGCTGAGGGACCTACAGTTTAAAGGTGGCTCGGAACAATAGATTTTTGAGAAACTATTCATGACAATTTTATTTCTCACAGAGTTTTTGTCAGAAATCGGCTGAGAGGAAGTCGCCGAGGAAATATTTTGTCATATTTAGTTCAGTTGGGGATGCCTGACCTGGGTTTTGAACCGTGGTCTGACTCCTAATAAGCCTCAAACTATCTACTAGACTACGGCGACTGCTGCTATGATTAGAATAATTATAAACAGAACCATCGTAAGGTGACTAATAGATTGGCTAAGAGATCTCTTCTTAACAATCCCCTGGGACTAAATAATAAAACTGAATAAAGTAATTTGGTTGCTACATACCTAGTAGACTACAGCGAGTAATTATATCTTTAGCATTTTTTTACTGCAGCAACTCGGATGTTATTCCCGCTAATTTGTTTGATGACCAAAGCAATGGTCAACCTTATCCTTTAGTCAGTACTGCAGCCTAGCATATCACACCACCCATTTTTTATGTTTTAATATTAAACACGTTTGGCGGGACTTATAGCTTAACGTCGACTTCGAACAATAGATTCGAGAAGCTTTGCGAGTCACACGGGGGAATATGGCGGCAACTACTAGAAGTGCTCTTTGTCTGGATATAAAGCCTCTAAAGCAATAGAGAAACCATTCATACCTAACATACATACATAATTGGTCTTTACAACCCTTTTGTCAGGATTACGACCTAGTTTCTCACACCACTTATGTTGTGTGCGTTAATTTTTATACATGAGTGGCGGGGCCTACAGTTTAAAGTCGACTACAAACAACAGATTTTTTTCAGAAACTTTTCATGGAATTTTTTAATTTACTCTCAGAGTTTTTGCCAGAAATCTACTGAGAGGAAGTCGCCGAAGAAATATTTTTTCATATTTCATTTAGTTGGAGATGCCTGACATGGTGTTTGAACCTAGGCCTCACGTCTAAAAAGCCTATACACTGCCTACTAGATCACGGCGATTTCAGAAACCATTTATACTGACTATAATTTAATCAGTTTTATTGAGTGTTACATTGTCAGGTGATTGAGAGTATAGTGGGTACCATTACCATTTTTGGTAAATTTTTTTGATATCATTTTTGGCATTGAAATCTCCCTCTCCTTGCCTGTAGAATTATTCCTTTAAAGTAAACAGAAACAGATTTTTATTGAATTAAGGACGTTAATAATAAAATCACTCTCTTAAGAACTGAAATGTTTAATTTATTGTGAGTAACTGGGGAATGTTAAAATAAAAAAATGATTGTCAAAATACACGCTCCTAAGGCTTAAACAAATAAAGAAAAAGAGAGACGCATTTCATTAGTAAAGAAATTTATGAAAATGTGAACACGTTTATTAATTTGTTATTCTTTTTTCTGTTTAATTCGTATGATTTTTCGTTTGTGATGACCAAATAGTTTTCTCACATTTACTTGTTGTTGTTTTTTTTGCTCAGTCAGTCTTAATTTGAATTGATTCTATTTCAGACGACAACGTAATGTTCTTTGGCCGTCCAAGAAACCCAAGTATGTCAAGTTATCGCAAACTTAACAAACGCAGACAGGTAGAGTTTTATTTAAAATCATTCGTCGTAGTCCACTTCAAATATTTCAAATAAAACACGTATTTTATGGTAAAACAGTGTCTCCGTCATGAATCGATTTAATCGATACAATTCATTGCGTATATCTATGTATGTTGGTCGCGATTGAAAAAAGAGCAGAACGGGGTATACAATATTTTTAAAGCATCTGATAAGTGAAATAAAATAAAAAAAAATACAATTTGACTCGATGACCTCTTTTTTTTAAATCTGATTGCTTACTTGCTTGCTCTCTTTACTCGTTGCTAATTAATATTTCTTTAATTTTATACGATAAAAAAACGTAGAGTAAAGAAAATGTGTCATGTATGCATGTATGAAAGTGTTGTGTAAATGCGGTTTTATTTTTTTTATTAACGAATTTTGTAATTAAGGCAATCAGTTTAAAAGCAGTTTTTCATTTAAATATGAATGAGAGTTTTTTTTTTCTTATTTTTCGTTTTTTATCAGTTAATTTTTATCACAAAAACCTTCCTTCCTTCCACCTTCTTGCGAGCATTAAAAATATTTGCATGACCATCAACGAAATGAACGAACAAATTTAAATTGAAGTGAAGCATGTAAAGAAAAAAAAAAATTAAAAAAAAAAACAAAATTAAAAAACTTAATTTACTCTGTATTCCATCAAGCCATATGGAATTTTTTCTGTTTAAATATTGGTAAGTGCAAGGACATGGGGACATGATATCATTACACTGTCTGATGACATCAATTTACACCATTTGCATGAGTAATTTTTCTTTAACAACTAGGTTTAAAAGACATGTAAAATTTACCTAAAATAGCTAATGTTTAAACGAAAGAACGTTTAAAACGTATTGTGTGTTAGTGTTAGTTATCAATACGTAAATGAGAAGCAATACTCACAAAAATATCGTCAACTACTTTCAAGGAATAAATTTTTACTGAACAAAAATAGTTAGGCAGCAACACCATTTAGTGACTCGACCACTGTTTATAAGGTCGTTGTAGTATAGTAGGCAGTATGTTAGCTTATTTGACGTGAGGCCACGGTTCATAACCCTAGTCCGACATCTTCAACAAAACGAAATACGAAAAAAAATAGATTTCTGGCAAAAGCTTTGAGAGAAAATAAAATTGCCATGAAAAAGTTTCTTAAATCCGTCGTTCGCAGTCAACTTTAAACTGTGGGTCCCGCCACTCATGTATAAAATTAACACACACACAACATAAGTGGTGTGATAAGCTATATCGAAACCTTGACTGAAGGGTTGTAATAAGCAATTATACATACATAAGTGATTTCCTCTAAATCACCATCAAAAAACAAAAATAATCTTTTACATACAGGCTGTGTGGAATGATAATGTCAGTATACAGTACTTCTGTCAACTACAAGAAGTTAAAAGTATTTATTAAAAATGTATTGTAATTTAGATTTAAAAAATAGTCTGTTCAACACAATAGGAAATACTTTTCACACTGAAGTTGTGCATTAACAATGAAACTTTTTCTGCGGCAGGTATGAAGAGGTACAAACAGGCTCATACAGAAAGATAGGGTAACCAATCTCTGGCGTGGTAGGCTCTCAATCTTTGGCGATACAGAGGAAATAGGAATTCCCGAAGGTTAAACTACACAATCTTTAGAAACCCGTTTTTATGTGTCGAACATCTTCATAATTTTTTATTCGCTTCAAAGACTTATTAATGCCATTATGTATGGAATATAACGTTATACAAGTCCCGCCACGATTTCTTGAGATAGAACGAATTCCAAATGTGGAATTTTCAATGACTTTGGCACATAAATCATATCGAATTTGACCAACAGCATAGGTTATATGGTTAGTTCATGAATTGACTTATTAGACGTGAGGCCACGTTTCAAATCCCAGATCACAAATCTCCAATAAAATATTTCTTTGGCGACTTTCTCTCAGCAGATTTCTGGCAAAAACTCTGGTAGTAAATAAAATTGATATGAAAAGTTCCTCAGTCAGTTTAAATTGTAAGTCCCGCCACTCATGTGTAAAACTAACTAACTATCTTCCATGGGAAGCTAGGTCGTAATCCTAACTGAAGGATGGTAATGAACAATTATGTTATGTATGTAATGTATGCATGGGCTGTATTGGATTTGAATACAGTCGTGTTTTGTGGCTTATTCGCATATATCTAACGGGGATAAATCGCACGTTCTCGGTAGCCAGTCGATATGACCTCTAAGTGGGATGACCATACCCTCCAATCGCTCGTGCAGAATATCCAATGTGGCATAAGTCTCAGCAACAAGTCTTGGTGTTCAGATCATTCAACTCAGGATAAAAGAAATTGGTGATCACCGACCTCTCCAGAAGCTAGTGTTCCGTAAGGAAGGAGAATAAATATCCAATACAGTACAAAAATGATTTGTTTTATTTTCTCGGAAGTAAGATTCAGTCAGTTCAACGTTACGAACTCTTTAAGCGTTAGTCATGGAGTGGAATTTATCTCTGTAACACAGTTTCTTAAAATGTCCCCATGTCCAGGAATCCAAATAATAAAGACATTTCAAACATTAAAAAAAAAACAGGCAGCATTAGTGAGCAAGTTTATACGGTGTTAAGATATGCACCTTTATTGCGTAAATCATAATAAACGCCATTATTGAGCATAATATTTCATATAAAGTATCAATTAATTATTGCGCAATAAACACGAAAATTGTTATAATATTGAGTAAAACTTAAAATGCAGCACACGTCATAAGTGTATTTAGCGAGCATATTACATTTAACCGAACACTTTCTGTTTATATTTCACAACTCAAATGTCAACAAAGACAAACAAAAAACAAACAAAAAATAAAAAAAGAAAATAAAAACAATGTTGTTGAAACAATCAGCTGTTTTGTTTACCAGCTGTCAGATGAATATTGAACAAGCAGCTGAACTGCGTATATTATTATGCCTGGACCCTTGAAATATTGTACTCAATAAACCGAATATTGACTTAGAACAATATTAAAAAAAAAAACATAGTATTAGACGTCGATATTATTGAATCTTGGATGACCAAGTAGATTATTATATTCTCAGGGCATAACGTGCTACTTATATTGATGATTTTTACCTGAAAAACATTGAACTTATCCGGTAATTGTACGAGCTGGTAATACTGTCATCAAGTCATCGGTATACAAACCACAAAACATTTTCATATTCAACTTTTCAAAAGGTATTCATGGCATATTAGTAGTAATATTTTTATTTCGACTGAATTATTGTATTCACCGTATTCTAGTAGGTAGTGTGTTGGCTTATTTGACGTGAACTTATTAGACCAAAGCCCATGCCAGGGCATCTTAAAAAATTTTTCTTCGGTGACATCCTCTCAGCAAATTTTTGGAGGAAACTCTTGAAAGCAAATAAAATTGCCTTGAAAAAGTTTCTCAAAAATCTATCCTTCGCGGTCGACTTTAAACTGTCGGTCCCGTCATTCATGTATAAAAGGTTGTAATCCTGACTGAAGGGTTGAATGACCAATTATTTTGAAATTGCTGCCTACATTTGCAGTTATTATGCATAAACATACATAACGTTTTTATAAGAAGACTCCTTATAAACATATATTTTTATTAGCATGAGTCGACAATGAATAAATTGTTTGCCTTTGCCATGGTGTAGCTGGTATTATTAACACAGAAGTCATTCTGTGCCCTACAATTAAATAAAGACCACATATGGTTTGATTACATCAGGGGTAGTTTTTTTGATTATTCATTGTCGACAATATTTTTTTTAACGAAACATAAGTATCATTGTGCTGTTATTGTCAAGGCTGATTAATCGTAACGTAATTGTCCTGTTTTTTCGTTTTTTTTTAATTTTTTAAACACGAATTCCCTTTTATGATAAAATAGTTTTAGGAATTTTAATACTTCAACTAAACAGTTCACAACGAAAGCTGGTCAGTGACAGACACTTTAACGTCCGGTGTTAAACATTCACGTAATAAAACTAAAAGTTCCCGTATATATAAATACAATAAAATCAACTTAAATAATGGGCGAAGACGACAATGTAAGTATATTGTGTGAGTGAGTGAGTTATTGAATCAAATTTCTTTGATTTACCCTAAGGTATGTCTTAGTTGTATAAGAAAGCTGACGAAAAGATTTCTAAAGAAACATTTTTTAAAGAAACGTTTATTAAATGATCAAAATTGTGCATTTTGTTTAATTTAAAGTAAATTATATGTGAATTTTTTTTTTCTATACAACAACTATCTCTCGGGGTGGAAAAAAAATATTTTGTGTACATTTTATAACATTAGCAACGGGAATAACAACACCTGCTGTTACACGCAGGTTTATATCGTGGCATAAACCGATTTGTGGTAATAAAAGAAAATGGTGAACCAAAAATAAGGAACACCATACAATAATTACCCGCAGTTTGGTACGGCGCAAGCAATACAGACATAAAGTGTTTAAAGTTTCGTTTTTTTTTCTTTTTTGTACAAAAACTGTTTCATGTAAAAAATTATTTTTTCTCGTTATTTCATCCACCTGAATTCGATGAAGCGGTTAACGAATATTACATTAAATAAACCTGCATTACTTTTTAATTAATTGGGAATAACATTTTAAAAAAGGTTTTCAGAAATATAGAAAATTTTCAACAAATTTAGACAGTGTGTTGCCAAACTAAAGGGGATTTTCGAATTCCTTAACCTAGAGTCCAAAATCTTGAAAAAAAGAATATGAAAGTAAATCTTCAGCAAATTCGTTTAGCGAACAATTCCGAGGCTAAATTAATTGCCATGAAAAAGTTTCAGCAGGTCCATACGTTTGTAATTGGCAACAACTTAAATATGTATAAATTCTGTATCTATCCGAAAAAAACGGACATTTCAAGAGTGAAACATTTTAAAAGTTGTATGTTAAAAACCCTTAAAAAGTTTTTTTCCCATTCTCCGTTATTTTTGACTATGTATCATGGGAAAATTAATTCATTTATTTTTTAATTACAATAAATTGAAGAAAAATAAGTTCATATTGATGTGGTACAAAAGACCACAGTCGGCAGTGCAATGAATCAAGCTTCCAAACCTCACTTTGAAGAATTAACGTAGTACATACCATACTAAAGAGACACTCGTCTGTCAGTATGGATTCATTTAAAAGTGGCACCGATAAGTTAACAAAATAAAATGTTTACACTTCTTATAGGAAACTTTACATACAGTGTACAGCAAAAGTCTTAGTATATATAACATAATTGACCATTACAACCCTTCAGTTAGTATTACGCTAGGCCGTAACCTAGCACCACTCATGTTGTGTGTGTTAATTTTATATATGAGTAGCGGGACCTACAGTGTAAAGTCGATTCCGAACGACAGATTTTTGAGAAACTTTTTATGACAATTTTATTTACTCTCAGAGTATTTGCCAGAAATCTGCTGAGAGGAAGTCGCCAAAGAAATATTTTTTTTTCGTATTTCGTTTTGATGTCTGACCTGGAGCTTGAACATTGGCCTTTCGTCTGATAAACCAACGCATTACCTACTAGACTACGGCGACTTCTGGCTTAGTATACCAATGTATTTTATCAATTGTATGCATTTTCAGCAATAATATGTAAAATTAATTGATATTTTCAAAATTATTTCATTTATTTATTTCTCTTTTATTATAAAACAAAAAGATTTTAAGGTATTTCATAAACCAAAAGAAGAATAATGGAAACATTCTGGTGTCTCCATATATTTACATAGCAAAAGTGTAGGTACCACCAAGAAGAACTCAGAGAAAGTTTTGATATATATTATAATGTTGTACGCAATATTAAGTATGATATCCCTTAAGGTCAGGCACTCCCACTCCATTTAGCCCATTTGGCATTGAACGTACCAGTTTTGTTTAGCATTTTCTGTTTATATTTGCCGCTTATGAGTAATTTTTTCAGACGACTTTTGTTTAAGGTTTAGCTGCTACCGGTAACCGTTCTTCCAAATGATTTCCGAAATACTCTCTTGGAGTCATATCGGGACTTTGTTCAAGAGTATTAAGTAGAGTTGTCAACTATTCGAAAAAATCAAAAAACCGGTTTTCGAATACTGTAAAAAACCACACATTTTCAAAAACCGGGTTTCGGCTTTTTATTTGAAAACCAGTTCGAATAACCGGGCATTACGGGTTTTTCCATTAATAAAAATATATACAATATACATACATATGTATTTAAATTTTTAGTTCTGATTTTTATTACTATTTTAACCTCTTTTTTCTCGGCCACACATGTGGACGTTTAATTGTTTATAATTATAATAATAATAAAAATAATAATAATTTGATAATAACTTATTGACTACCAAATCCTCTAACAAGAGAAGTAAACATTTTACAGTTTTTCTGTACTGATGATATTATTTCCAATGCATAGTTAGATACAAAAAAAATGTGAAATATTTCTTCTGCAATCTGTCCAATAAGGATTATATCAAGAAATCGTTAATATTTGAAAAAAATAATATTAGTTATATTTAATATAATAAGTTTCATCATCACTACCTAAATAATCTAAAAGCTGAACTAAAGTTAATCTTGGAATTAGACTGGACGGTATAGGTCATTATTTTAAATACAAGGAAGTAAAAAATCCCCATAGATGTCACGACAAAAATTGTGTAAGACGAACTCTCTACATTTGTGAGAAATGTTAGGAATATATATGCCTCATATGCCCGGAATGTATGAAATCATTTCACACATACATATATGTATTACCATTAACGCTCAGTGGCCACAAATGTGGACGTTATCTCTTTTTGTGAATTTTCATTGTTTTTGCTTTCTGAATTCCTATTAAAATAAAATTAATTAATTTAAAAAGAAAACAAATTTATATTCACATTTCAGCCTTAACATTAATCTGAAGTAAATTTCAAATTTAAAGCAATATAGAAAAGTCAAGAATTAAATATTTTAATTAGTTTTGTTAAAATAATATTTCAAAAATAGGACGCAGTTTAAATGTTTAGATGACATACGACGTTCACTTATTGTAGAAGTTGGGTTAATTGTGAGTAGCGCTGTATATAATTGATTTATTTTTTTTAGATATTTTAGAAAATTTGTCTAAATAATCAAAGTCTTCATTTAAATCACTATTATTAAGTAATTTGTTTCTTTTTGGTGGATTTTGCAATTCATTTAAAGTAATATTGAGTTCCTCTTCTAAATTTTGGAGTTCGCTTTCTACATATTCTCAATCCCACCTTGAACTGTCTTGTAAATCTGATTGTTGATAGTCAGAAAAAAGTCTATCATACAACTCATCGATGGAGAAAAAGTGTTGCATACGTAATTTAAATTTGTTAAAAAAGAGCCGTAAAATAGAATATACTTAAAAATGAAAAATAAAATTTCGAATAATTCGAAAACCGGTCGTGACAACTCTAGTATTAAGCCTATGGGACTTAGGTATGCAAATTACATATTCACATTAGCTGCGGTATGATTGGGTTCATTGACTTGTTGGAAGTATTAACCATTACGAACTCTTAATTCTTTCGAACTTTTGTTGAATTTGTTCTATAAACTGTTCAAATACTCTTCAATAGTACCTATAATATAGTGAAAAAAGATAGCCCAATCTGCTATTTGTATGGCAGTAAAAAAGGATGATGATGATAGAAGTGAACATATTATTCGAAAAGAATAGAAATACTATCAAATAGGAAAGCAACGGATGAAAAAGATATAAAAACAGTGACAAGCAACTAAAGACATTGTGTTCTAAGTTAAGGTTAAAAGTTTTAAATTGTAGAACAAAAATCAATAATTTCGAAATGTTTTTACTTGCTTAATTGGTTATTCGAAACATTTAGTCAGTGTTTAGACATAGCTTCTCATACCAACAGAGTTACTTTAAAAAAGTTCCACGAAGAAGGCCAACAACTTAGTAACTAAAGGAGGAACATTTCAACGCGGAGTGGGCTTAATCACGCACAGAAACCTTTAATAAAGTAAGCGGTTATACTAGTAGAGGTACCGCCGTAGACGAGTAGGTAGTGTTTTGGCTTATAAGATGTGAAGCCTCGATCCAGATCCCATATCAGAACATCTCCAACATAATGAAATGAGAATATTTCTTCGGCGACTTCCTCTCAGCAGATTACTGGCAAAAATTTTGAGTGTAAATAAAATTGCCATGAAGAAGTTTCTCAGAAATCTGTCCTTGGGAGTCGACTATATGCTGTAGGTCCCGCCACTCATATATAAATTTAACACACATAACATAAGTGGAGTAAGAAGCTAAGTCGTAATCCTGCCTGGAGGAGGGTGTCATAGCCAATTATATACGTATGTATGTATGTATGTAAATGTGTATGTATTTGTATCATCTTAAAACCTAGAGAGAGCAACTTCTAAGATTTAGCTTCGAACCATATTTAAGTGATGAACATATGCTGTGATCTATTTACAATCTCAATTTAAAAGTCGACGTTATTCACGTTAATGGAGAATGACGTATTTTTGCTTGCATAAGAACAGAATATTTTTGGAATAAAATCCCTCATTTAATACTTCAATAGTTAGTAAACTATCTTTTAATGCTTCATTTCGTCCCACAAGTTATTATTATTTTATATCTGCAGATTAATTTGGAATAATTTATACAAATTTCGGTTGTTTCCTCAGAGTTTTTAAAGAATTTAATGAATTCTATTATCATATTGAGGGGAATATAATTAACACTCTCCCCTTTAGAAATCAAATAAATTTGGGGTATTTTTATGCTTGTTTCTTATCATGTTTTGCCAATTGTTCCTTTTTTATATACATAGTTAAAGATGCACATGCCTATTTAGATTTATTAATTACTTTAAATTATTTATTGATATTATTATTAACATTATAACCATTTATTGCAACATTGAGGGGCGTTGAAATTTGCAACCAATAACACATTTTCCATTAGTCGTATAAATAACGATTTTTTTTCTTTGCTAAATTTAGTCAATTTTAATTACTAGAATTAAAAATTAATTTTTGTCCAATAACTGGAAAATGTAAATATAGAAACCATTACTCCTACTAATAAAATACAAACAAGTACATCCATACCCTATAAATTAAATAAAGGAGTTACGATATTGATTGACTGATAGAATCAAAGCAGACTTAGATGGCTGGCTAGAAATTTCGTGAAATGTCGATAATGTTTTAATGTTTAAATTTATACAGACAATTTTTAAGTACAATCAGCGTTGCGGTAATTTTTTTTAAATTCTTTTTATTCCCAGAGATATTATTTTTACAAAAAAGAGTGTTTTCTACAAAAGTATCAACATTTTCAAAGGAAACACCGGAGACCGGTGCCCTCTATTGGTGTTTCTTTGCCACTTTTGCCCGGAACTAATAAAATGCACAATATTTTATTTAAAAATGTAAATATTTCGTGTTATTGTTGCATTTATTGAAATTTTAAATTTTTCGAAAAAAAAAATATGTTTTGTTAGAAACCAACTTTAATGAAAACTTTTTCGCATCTCAAAAAACTTGAAAAAAAGGAAAATCTTTGCAAATGGCAACGCTGAGCAATACATTTGAATCTACGTTCAAAATGATCGCTTGAGCCTTTGGTAATTCCAGAAAAAATGTGCAAAAATATCATTTTATTTGCCTCAAAAGCTGTCGAAAAGGTTAAGGGCGAATAATATAAGGAAATATATTCAAAAGTCGCCGTAGTCTAGTAACAAGTTATTGGACATGAGGTCTCGGACCCTACGTCAGACAGCTCTAACAAAACGAAATAAAAAAAATAATTTTTCGGCAACTATCCGTCAGCAGATTTCTGGCAAAAAATCGGAGTAAATAAAATTGCCGTGAAAAAGTTTCTCAAAAATTTCTCGTTAGGTTTCGACATTAGGTCTCGCCACTCAGGTATAAAATTAATACACACAACATGAGTGGTATGAGAAACTAGGTCGTAATCCTGACTGCGAGGTTGTAATTTAACACTTTAAAGTCGACTTCAAACTAAAGACGTGCACAGTTACAACTGTTCGCACATGTTTCAGTATGTATACTGAACTGAGTGCGAATAGATGAGTGGTTATGCGTTTCAGTGCGTTGTTTGTTATTATTTGTAGCAGGCGTCGTGTGAGTGGATAAAAAAATAATGAGAATAACATATTGGTTTTACTATATTTCTCACAAGCAAATGCTTGTAGTTGATGGTGAAATACCATAAGTAACTTATTGTATTCATAAAAATTCTGCATACCAATGAGTTTCAGACACAAAGAAAACATGATAAATATGTGAGTGTATTTGTGAGAAGCATGTGTATAACCCAGAGGAAAATTGTTAGTAATTATTGTTTCAAGCAGTGTTCAAACAAATATTGTTTACAAAATACTGTGCTTTTTGATGCCATGTATTACTCTTCGGAATAATAGAAATATTTCACATCAAAATTCAAAGAAAAATCTGTGAATTTTACCCATTGTAAAGGATGGCAATATTTCACCAGGCAGAAAATATCATTATGGAAAGGTTTACATGCATATTAATGTATGGAAATTTTGTGGAGATCAATTTGCGAAAAGATGACCATAAAATATAACCCTTTGGAAAGTTCTGGTACCACAATTTTTAAAACTGTAATCTTCTATGTAGCCAGTGCACTTTTTTCAAACGAACGACATTGGTATTTTTCGCACAAGTTTTTATGGTTTTGTAGCAAGAGTCATCATTACATATTGCAGGTACCTGAATATTTCATAGGGTTATATTTTATGGTCCTCTGTTTCGCAAATCGGTCACCACAAAATTTCCATACATTATTATGTATGTAAATCTTTTCATAATCATGTTTGCTACCTTCAGAAATATTTCATTTACAATGAGAAACAGTTCTTTTGCGAATCTAAAAATTCCATGAGTTGATCAATGTTAATTTTTTTGTCATAATTTTTTATTTTTAATAATATTTCTAAATGACTATTCGTCAATTTGCATCTATGATTATATTTTATTTGTGACATTGTAGGAAATGACGACATTTTAATTAAATTTTTCTTTAGGCGTATAATTGAAATACAAATTTATTTAATATTTACTTAACGCACCAAAGTCCTTTTGTATACTGGCTTCACACCCAATATTTTTGAAATACTTATAGTTATTTGAAATGAAAAAACAGCGTATGAGTCATAGCTATGACATACTCCACTCAAACTTAAAGCAACAAAATCCTCTTGTATACAGGCTTCACCACCAATATTTTTAGAATACTTACAATATTTTTGAAATACTTATGGTTACAATAGTTATTTGAGATGAAAAATAGCCTATAACATACTCTACTCAAAACAATAAACACCTGTTTTTGTTGTGCAGAGTATGGTGTGGGTGCAAAGCGAAAACCATACAACATCTGTTACACTCATTCTCTCATTTATATCCATTGTAACAGAGATGTACATAGTGTAGCTGTTTTGACATGGTGTAGCTGTTTTACAACTTTGCGCGTCTATACTTCGAACGACAGATTTTTGACAAACTTTTCATGACAATTTTATTCACTCTCAAATTTTGCCAAAAATCTGCTGAGAGAAAGTTCTTGAAGAAATATATTTTATATTTCGGTTTTTGTTGGAGGTGTCTGACCTGGTGTTTGAACCGTGGCCTCACATCGAATAAGCCAGCACTTTATCTACTAGACGACGACTGCAATAATAATTATTTATTTATTTATTAATTACAATACAATTACAAATTATATTCTAATTATATACGAGTTGAGTAACTTGACCATATGCTCGGTGTAGTGTCACAGACCAGAGTCTCTGGTGGGAATCGAACCTACGACACTCACGCTAATAGTCTAGCACACTACCCACTAGACTGCCAGGGCACCCAATATTATTCTATTCAATTTGATGAAATCATCTCTCTGATATTTATGTGCCTTGTCTTACTATAAAAATATTAACAATGAACATAAAACATTCAGGACAAGGATAAAAAACATAATCCAACGTCAATTAACTGAAAAATTTGTAACAAATCATGTGTTCTTACTAACGAATTTGTATAATAATATTTATTTGGAGAAGACCACAATCTACAACAGTTTCAACAAACCTATTAAATTCTGAAGCGGTTCAAGGTTCGAAACTGAATTAATATTCAACGTTTAAAGTCAGTACATACATACATACAGAACATAATTGGTCATTACAAGCTTTTAGTCAGGATTACGACCTAGTTTCTCACACCACTTATGTTGTTAATTTTATACATGAGTGTCGGGATGTAATGTTTAACGTCGATTCAGAACGACAGATTTTTGAGAAACTTTTCATGGCAATTTTATTTACACTCTCAGAGTTTTTGCCAGAAATTCACTGGGAGGAAGTTGCCGAAGAAATATTTTTTTTTCATATTTTCGTTTTGATGTCTGACCTGGGGTTTGGCCTCATGGCCTCATATCTAATAAGCCAACACACTACCTACTAGACCACATACTTATATATAATCGGTTTTAATATAATCAGTAAAACTGTAACTTTTAGTATATAGGTTATGAAAGCTTTTTGTAACTTTGATTTAATGCAAGTGGGTTAATACAGTTAAAAACTTTTAGATTTCTTTCTTAGCTTCAATTTATATCCAAGCGATAGGGAATGAACATTTCTGTAAGCGATGGATATCAAAGAAAAGATGGTGATTAAATATGGTTGAACATCATCGCTTTCTTTCCATATTTTCAAAAGTCTTTCTCACTTCGCAATATGTGCACCATTAAGATGTAAAGTTGTACCTGCGAAACTAACTGACTTAATTAATGCCATGTAACGAATGAAGTTTTCTCGTATAAAACAGAATTTCCGAAAGTGTGGGAATGGCTAAAATGCTCTGTATGGTTTTGCATTTCAGCATGAATTTGCTCAAAAACGAACAAACGTTTGAAAATCTATGGATTTTTTTAAATAAATACTCAGGGTGCTTGGGAAATATGTTTCCTAAAACGAAAAGTCTAAAACTTATTGTCAGCGAAGATGCTCTTTTATGAATTAATGGAGACGTCAATGCACAAAAATTTCGAATTTACTATGAAGAACAACCAGGAACAGTCCAAGACTGCCAAGACGCACTGTTTAGAGGATTTTCTTTCAAAAACAATGCAATTTGCAACGTTGCAGTTATTTTACCCCAAACGAAATAACTGAAGTTGGTTAACATTTAGTTTTAACAAGATGGTGTTCATGCCAGCGATATCATAAATTTATTGAGAGAAGAATTTGGAAGGTCATGAGCCGCCGAGGTTATATAATTTCACTCCACTAGACAATTTTTTTTTTAATATGGACAGTTCAGCCACAATCCCAGCCCTGGAAGACAACATTAAAACTACGATTTGTGGGATGCCAAAAATATTGTTGAGTATAAACACATGCATACATAATTAGTTATTACAACCCTTCAAAATTGTTTTGCGTTCATTTTATACATGAGTAGCGGGACCTACAGTTTAAACTCGACTCAGAAAGACAGATTTTTGAGAAACTTTTCATGACAATTTTTATTTACTCTCGGAGTTTTTGCCAGAAATCTGCTGAGAGGCAGTTGCCGTATTTCGTTTTGTTCGAGATATCTGACGTGGGGTTTAAACTGTGGCTTCACGTCTAATAAGCCAACACCTATATATACCTTAGATTTAATTTTTTTTTTTACTTTACATAGCATGTATGTATTTTTTTTTTTTTTGTTGTTTATACAATACAGTTACAAATTACAAATTATATTGTATCATTGCAAGAATCGAACTCGTGACACTTACACTAAAAGACTAGTCTCTAACCTAATAGATTGGATTACCATGGAGACAAACATAATATGTCTAAATGACCTATCATGGCTATAGCGAGGCAATTTGTATTCTCAGCAGCTATAAAATAAAGAGACTGATGTGTTGTAAGGACCAATTATGTATGTATGTATGGATATGTATGCGCATCACAATGAACTTAAATATTTGAGTATATTTTCTTGTAACGAAAAATAGTCTCTTAAGCTATTTTATCTGCGTATACCATTCACAGTTTAGTAGCGTACATTCGCATTTGCAATCACAATTAATTCTACAAAAAATGATACTTCTTTGTACACTCTATTATACAATGTATGTATATTAGAACTCCATTATTATAATTTTTATTAAGTATTTGTTTGAGTCTGAATGCATTATTTTTGTGATATTTTTGTTTAATCAGGCAAAAAATAAAATAATTTGAATTGATTGCAGCTAAGAGTACGAGACTTGTATTCGATTGAAGCAAAATTGGCACAAAAGTCACAACGCGAATTAAGCGATGGCACTGAGAAGGATGCCCTAACCAAATTGCGTCTTTTATGTCTTAGCCGTGGTGCTACTGGCATATCTGGACTGGGAAGGTAATAAACAATTGCTTTTGTATGTTGTATGCTACTCACAAAGCTTTCTTTAAATTTTTTTTCATTTTCATTTATTTTATGCGGCATAATGGCATGAAAGAGATTTATTTTCTAATTGAGACAAATTATGAAAGATTTATTATTTTCAAATATTTTTCTACTTCTTCTTAATTTTGTCTGCATTCATTTCATTTTGATTTACGTTTTTTTTGTTTTTTTTTTTTGGTTTTTTTTTTCATTAACAAAAAGAGCATTTCGGACTATGGACGATGATGGTAGCAAAGCATTAAATGAAGAAGAATTTGTCAAGGGTATACGTGAGTTTGGTTTGGACCTGAGCGATGAGGAACTTAATGAATTGTTTCAGACGTAAGTTTAATAAATATAAATTACAACAACACACTTAAATATAAAAGAAAAAATTTTTACAAAAAGTTTCGATGAAGATGGCAGTGGCTCTATTAATATGACAGAATTTTTATTGAAATTACGTGTAAGTATCCTTTAGCCATTGGAGATAACTTGGCTATTGCCGTTAAAGGCGAAAAGCATAATGATAATGTTTTCTTGTGCTCTTTGTTTTTGTTTTTTTTTGGGACATATCCATACCATAGCCACCCATGCCCCAGAGTCGTCTAGACATTATTGAGCAGGCTTTTAATAAAATGGACAAAAATGGCGATGGTGTCATTACGGTGGAGGATTTAAAAAATGTTTATTCCGTAAAAGACCATCCCAAGTACGAAAGTGGTGAAATGACAGAAGAAGAAATACTCAAAGATTATTTAAATAATTTCGAAGGTGTGCGCGGCAATAATGATGGCACTGTAAGTACTACTAAGATTAAGAATCGTTTAATAAGAATTTATGCGCAGACAAGTATAAATTATACTCTATTAAGAAAGATTAAAGAAAAAGAAAAATAGAAGAAAATTGTATAAACAAAGAAAAGCATTGGTATACTATAGTATGAGAATACCTACATATAATACTGATAATTATACACATAGAATAAGTAAATTTATTTTGTTTTTTTATTCGTCTTTATTTTGCAGATAACAAAAGAGGAATTCACAAACTACTATGCCTCTATAAGTGCATCGATCGATAACAACTTGTATTTCGATTTAATGATGAGACGTGCTTTCTCTTTATAAATTATCATCCAAAGAGTTGTTGGCCCCTACATCTCTACTCGCATTTTGGTTTTTTTAAATAAATTTTTTAGCCTTAAAGTATTGCTTACCAAATACACATTTTAATTCACTTGAATGAATTTTTAATAAATAATCTTATGACAACAACAAAGTAAATCTATGGATGATTAAAATATTAAATTTGCAATAATCTTATTAACAAATGGCGGAGCATGTTCCTTCACATAAGTACTTCCAAAAGAATAATATTTTGTATAGTCTGTATAGTTCTATTCGATGTGTGTTCTTTACAGGGCTGCCAGATTTGACGATTTTGAGCTCCAAAAATATCATATTGACGATTTGACGATTTATATCCTTATTTTGACTAGTTTTAGAAATTAGAAATTTACATCATATTCTTTACTTTAGTACATTGAAAGCCACTTTTTAAGCTTTGTACTTGCTTTGCAAATGTTATTATTGGAAATTTAGGTTAGTAATAACGAGTAGTGAAGATTTATATTTTTAAGTTATTTGCGAACATCTGTAATAATTTTTCTGTATTTATTCCTTTTTAATCCCATAAAAGCCAAAAAATGGCAACTCCTAAGTTACCTCGTAGTTGAGAATAATTTATCACGAGTAGAGCTTCTAATATTACCATCGGAAGAGCAAAGGCAAACGCCGTTATTTTGTTTCGTGCGACCAACAATCAGGGGATGTATGGAATTGTGTTTGGAACTATGAAGATATGTCATGTGAAGGAGGAAAGAGAGAACAGTGTTTATGGCCTCTGCAGAAATGAGTTCCACATACGAATAGTCCTACTAAAAAAGTTATTTTTACTGTAATGCAGTGTGCGATCCACTGGCCAATCGACCACATGCGGAAGTGGAGGTCGACAAAGACGAGCGTTGCGTAGGAATATATGATTTTCGTGAAAAGGCCCCTTACTTCGTTCGAGCAAAATCCTTTTGTCGAAGCGATAGAACAATGAAACACAAACCACATTGCAACGATTCTCCAATGATTTAATGGAGTTGGATACACTACCGTCATTAACGAGCTACTAGGGCCTCTCCTGTACACCGTCGAGAAACCTCAAAATAGACGTTGAGGCACCGACCTTATGACTAGTATAAACGAAATCTTAAGAAGGTACTGAAAAATGTGTCTGTTGCAGCCAACATTACACTGAATTTTCATAATTAGAATGTCAAGAGCTTCTGACTCCCTAATATCTATACCACCCATAGATATAAATGATGTAATATTATTGCTGCCCTTATGTGTCAATAAACAACACTGGGATAGATTTTTTAAACCTTAAACAATTTTTTCCTGAAAATGATACAACATTTCTCCATTTATGGAAAAAAAATTAATAAATGAGGATGAGGGACACTAGCTTTTAATTTCTAACAATTGTTTTTTTAATGTTTTATTTTTGAACTCAGATATGTACCCAGCTAGCATTTGGAAGATTGTTTTTTGAAAAATCACCTTGCTTATGACTCATAAATGATTCGCGCCAATGAGTAAAATAAGTTCGATTTAAAATACAATAAAAAATTGTATAGCAATCTAAAATTAATCATCCAGATGTTTAAAATGTGACTATTATTTACATTATTTATTATTAAATTCTACTTATACTGTAGATTGAAAAACGATTAATCAAAAACACATCATGCAGGTGTTTAAAAAGTGATTATAAGTATGTATTTATGATCATATTTTGGACAGATGGATGATTAAACAATGCTTTTTTTCACCCTCTCTATATAAATTTTCATTAATGTAAAAAGATGGCTATGAAATGAAGTACAATTTGTTTTTAAATATAAATATAATATTCTTTCTTTGGTAGTCGCCAACTTCCTTTCAGTTTAGTTTCTCAAAAATCTGTCGTTCGGAGTCGACGTTAAACTGTAGGTCCCGCTACTCACGTATAAAATTAACGAACATTGCATGAGTGGTGTGAGAAGCTAGGTCGTAATCCTGACTGAGGGGTTGTAATGGCCAATTATATATGTCTGTATGTATGAAGCCCCAAGCTTTTATTAGCTAAAGTCGAATTTTAACAATCTTTTCGTTGTATGCCTTTAAAGATGCATTTTAATGTTTTGTCACCTTGATTAGTCGTTGGGGTCGGCTAAAAACACATTTTGAAATACGACTAATAAATGACTCAAATTATAATCATAAATGACGCAAAAAGGAGTCCAGATTAATACAAACATGACTGATAAATGACAATAAAAGGACTCCTAAACATACTGATAAATTACTCATAAAAGACTCGGTTGCGATTAAACTATGACTGAAAGACGACCCGAAAAAGAAGCATAAACGAAGTTAAATACGACTAATAAATGATCAGAAAGCGATTCCAAAATGATCACAAAACTATTCGAAAACGCATCGAAAATGACTCGAAATTAATATAGAAAATGACTCATAAATGATTTTTTGAGAAGAGTCGCCCGTAGTAACACTTTTCTCCCGACAAATGAGTCTTTTATGATCAGAAAATGAGCGCACATTCTTACTTTTCAATCGTGCAGAAGAGTCAAAAAAGACTCGAATTTGATTAAAATTTTCAAAAAATGCTGGCTGGGTACATACATTGACTTTATATGTATGCTTTACTACAATAGAAATAATTTTGGTTTTTAAAAACTTTTAATTAATTTATTTATATTTTTTGACGATTTCTATAAACGACTTTGACGATTTTTTTCAAATATTTGACGATTTGGTACCTCATTTATCTGGCAGCTATGGTTCTATATCTCGTCAGTAAGCTTTACTTCATTTAATTTACGAATCAATTTTGAAAAAATATGCAAATACGCAAGCTACTAGTGATCACCCTTATTATGGTATACATACATAACAGAGATCAGCAATGAGTATTCAAAAAGAGGATTAGAATACTCATAATTTCTGATACTTATACGCATTCGTACTTATACTACTCATACTACTCATATTCAAAGTTTGAAGTACTAATCGTACTCATACTTAACAATACGCATGATATTGTTGATCTCGACACTCCTTTACTCTGTATGCTTTGCTTGCTTTACTGTGTATGCTTTGCTTGCTGTCTTTGTCCTTTTATTTTTTTGTAAATGCGACAACAACTAAGACTGTAAATTTTGATGAATGCTTCGAGTCACTCGAATCATTTATGAGTATTAGAAGTATTTTTCTAAATTTATGAATCTGAATGAGTAGGCGTATGAATCAAACATATTTCGAATGGTATGAGTTTGATGTCAACGTTGTACTCATACTCATTGCAACCTGTACTAATAAATCGACGTTGTAGTGAGAATGAATGTATCAGAGTACATAGTTAAATTTAAATCTTGTTGACTCACTTGTATTCAAAATTTTATAAGTGCTTATGAGTAGCGAAAAACGTTTGCTGATCTCTGATATGTACATACATTAAACGATAATGCTAAATGGGATAAAAAAAAGATCGGAAAACTTAAATAAATTACCATTGAAAGCTTTAAAATTAATTGTGGATAGCAGTCAGTGGTTAAGAACACCGATTATAACGATTTCACTGTAGATCGTTATTAAAAAAGATCATAATTCGAGCTTATGTATCACTTTTGATACATACTTGTAGTATATAGAATTATCGCAATTATTGATGGATTTTGGTAAAAAAAAATTACATATTTTTATTTATTTTAATTCATTTTAATCAAACTATTATTATATTATTACGTTTTATTAGCACTTTTATGCAACGAACGTAAGCGTTTTTGACATGATGTGCATTGCAGCACGGTTTTCTAGGTAAAAATCAAACACTCCATGTCGGCTTGGTTTTAATTTTTGACATCTAGCTCCCTTGCTTTGCTGCGATTTATAAGTTTTCAATTCTTTAGATGAAGCAGCTCGCACCAGTAATGCTTTCAATTGAGCGTTGGCTGAAACCTAATGGTACAAACCATTGTTATATTTCGTTACACATATTAGTTGTCAATGTCATGTGATATAAAAAAGTTTCCCGTATTATGTCCTCTTAGAGCATCAACTATATGAATAACAATGCCCTCTCTTTCATTCCTCTCTGGTTTCCCGGATACAGGTTTCCCCAAGTACGGGTGTAATCTAAGACTGTCAATTCGATATCAGTTGACCACGATGGACCATAAAATTCACTAAGTTACTCATCTACAGCAGCAATATTATTTTGATTTTAAGCAAGACTTTCAGCTCATTTTTTTAACACTTCCGAGTAGCAGCATATCAAAGCGAATATTCCTGTTGTCTTAGACGTATATAGTTGACCTAAATAATGTCCTTCAGTAATATCTATGAAATAAAACAAAGGGTGAAACATATACACATAAATGGTCATTACAACCCTTCAGTCAGGATTACGACCTAGTTTCTCACACCACTTATGATGTTGTGTGTATTAATTTTATGCATGTGTGGCGGGACCTACAGTTTAAAGTCGACTCCGAACGACAGATTTTTGAGAAACTTTTCATGGCAATTTTATTTACTCTCACAGTTTTTGCCAGAAATCTGCTGAGAGGAAGTCGCCGAAGAAATACTTTTTTGTCTTTTGTTTGATGTGTGGCCTGGGGTTTGAACCCTGGGTTTACGTCTAAAAGGCCAACAAACTACCTACTAGACTACGGCGACTTCAACGAGAGATGAGTATAAGACAAGCAGTATGAATGTCTTTACAACATTTCAGGAAACAATGTGCACACAAATTGATAATATTTTCTCTTCCCAAACAACAGACCGCATACGGGTCGCTGCTCCAAGTAGGATCATCTTTCTCGATAAACAGCTTATTACCATGTTTGTAGCTGCTGCTGCTTTCATCAGTTGATAAGACGACATTCTGTTTTTTTCTTCGTCTTCAGAGTCCAGCAGCGTGAACATCAAGAACAGAAAACTCATGCTCTTCAATTTCATCCTACATTTAACTTTCAAACTGAAACTTCTCAAATACCGTACTATTTATCAAATAAAACTTCACATGATCCAGAATTATAAATTCTTAAGCACTGTTTGATTTGAATTTTCTTTTTTTTTTATTTGGTTTAAAATAACGACAACAACAAAACTAACAAAACGAGAACAAATCGATTCCGGACGACAAATTTCTGAAGAACTTTTCAACTTTTATTTTACTCTCAGAGTTTTTGCCAGAAATTTGTTGAGAGGAAACCACCAAAGAATTTTTTTTTTTTCATTATTTCGTTTTGATGTCTGACCTGGGGTTTGACTCAAAGCTACCTAAGTTTTCTAAGCCTGCATAGTTAATACTTCCTTTAAGGATTTTCATACCATCCATACATCCATAATTTACTGCAGGTTTGGAAATAAATACATGGAAATGGCTTGAAATTTTTTAATAGAAATCTAAGTCAGACTGAATTTAACCGATTATACAAGGATTATGGTGACTTTGATTACAGCTGTGATATAAGCAGAAAAATCGCATAAACTCGTTGGTCAGTTTGCATGACTTATATGTGAGACCAATATACACCGAAATCGTTAGTGCAAAAGTCTTAGTACGGCAATATATTTTAGCAATTTCACGAATTTTAGCCAAAAGTTTGTATACAAATTTATAGTTTTTATATTTATTTTATTAATTTATTTCTGTTTTATTATAAAATAAACAATTTTTAATGTTTTTCATAAAAGTTTCAGATGACTCCGTAGGTACCCCCAAGGAGAACCCTGAGTAAATTTAAAATTCAAAGGCCTAATATATGAAAATGTTATCGCTTGTAATTAGTAGAATATCCCTTATCGTAAAGCACTTCATTTAACCCATTTGGAATTAAATGTACAAGTTTTGTTTAGTGTTTTCTGGTGGCACCAAGGGCAAGTTTTCCGGTTGACCTTTGTTTGAGGTTTAGCGATTACGTAACCCTTCTTTCAAATGATCTCCTAAATACTCTCTGGAAGTTATATCGGGACTTTGTGCAAGAGTATTAAACCTGTGGGGCTTTTTTGTCAAAATATATTGCCATACTGAGAATTTTGCTGTCCATTGTATGTTGTTGGTGTCCAAATCATCTAATACAGGCGAAAAGAAGTGCGAAATCATTAACCTATAGCGCTCGCCATTGGCATTTATGATTTGGTTAAAATCGTTCTCAAAGGAACTAAAATCTACATCAATTAACTAATTTTTTCTGGATGTAATGGGCGCTCTTGGATTTCATGTGATTTTGAATCGTTCTAAATTTGATTTCTCAAAAAAAAAAAACGTTATCAACTGTTATTGTTCGAAAATCATTGTTCGATGACCGTATATTTGAAATTTGTGGTGGGTAATACAATATCATATGCAATCATAAGAATAGGAGTGGAAAGATCAGATGATAAATCCAATGGCATTTTTTGAATCATTTGTCATTTCGTGGTTGATTGCCCATTGGAAACGACATATAAATACATGTATATATGGACGTATCTCACATCAATTTGTTTTCTTGAAATTTTTTATTATCGTCTGCCGTTTGTGCTCCATAAGCAGATTCTCAAACAATTAAGCAGTAGCCCCTCGTCGCCATCATTAAATTGGTCATATTTGTTGTAAAGCAGTTCCTTAACTCTAGCAGTTTTTCTAATCGCTTTAGATTAATCGTTTAATTAATAAACGTTAAAAAAAGAAACGAAAAACGTTTTACAAATCAATAATCAAATACTAGAATAAAAGAAGACACAACTAAACAAATCGTATATTTTTAATCGTACGCTATTCAAGTAATTATGGTGGTATTACCACCCTCCCCAATCAATTCAAAGCTACAAATGGCAATTCAGTGATAATTCAGCAAAGGCAGTAACTCGTTCCAAGTTCAAACTTTATCTGGGGGTGCATAATGATGATAGAAAACTTGCAAAAAAAAAATATTTAAAGTTTTCACTGCAGTTCAACTCTCATTAATAATGCGTTCAACAGTTGTTGTTAACATCGAATAACAACTGCTAAAACTTTTAATTGACTTTATTTATGCCGAAGCTTTAAAATTAAAAAAAGAAGTCGGCTTGAATTGAATTTAAAATAAGGGGATATACGAATATACAAAGATGCTACTCTTAACTGTACTTAAGTACTTAATTAGTGTTGTGGTAAAATTTTCTATACATTGAAAAGTATAAGTTTAAGTATATTGTTACGAAAATGGAAATGGTGTTTCGCTTTCACATCGTTTAAATTTTAAACAAAAGCCACAAAAACAATGAACTTGTTTACATGATAAACAAGTAAACAAAAATATACCAACAAGACACCAATATAAAAAAGTGATAAACAAGTAAACAAAAACGCAAACAACAAACACTGCAAGAATAAATTTAAACAAAAATAAATAAACAACAATAATGTGACAACGATTTTTACATTTATACAGACCTCGAGAAGGTGAAGTCACACACATTCGACTTCAAGATCATTCATCAGATTATTTACGTTGGCATATAAAAGGCAAGACAAAGCAGGCAACGGAGTCAGTAAAAATTCAGTCAGTCTTGTGTGAAGACGCGTTGCATCTGAAGAGAATAATCGTGGTTTGAAGATCTCCGTTATAAAGATCTGTCGAACAATTGTTATTGCTTACGCAAAGAGTGTAAAGAAGAATAACAAACAAAGCAATTGTTGTTATTTGCATCAAGTTGTAAACAGAATTGTGCAAACAATAAAGTGTAAAACGGTAACATTCTTAAATTTTTAAATTGATTCTTGATAGATTTATGCAAGAAACTTTAATTCTTAGCAATTGAGATTTTTTAGCTCAGATCCAGAGGAAAGTTGTATTTTTGAATTTGATGAAATAGCTACAGCTTAATTATTTATGTTTTTAATTGCTGGTACACTTCTTCATAACAATTCATAACAGTTTCAGCACTACTAATGTATATAAATAAGCAATTTTAACAATTTCAATTTAGACAGAACATCTTATGCTGATGGTGATGGAATATTTATATGAAAGATCACTGTTACACATTCAATATACAGTCACACAGATAATTATACGTACTCCCCTAAAAATCATTTTTTTAAAAAGTAATGAACTTCTAATCTAAAATTTCTTTACATTAGCGTCTGTAACGACACATTTACTTAAATAAAGAAAAAAGATTCCCAAAATCTATGAATTTGTGGCTACAGTTTGCTTAAAACCATTATGACACCACAGAAAATTATACGTACGACGTATATTTCGTATAAGATTTCTCCAAGGGGAGCCCGATATATAAAAGGTATTGTGAATAAAAGTCCTAGGACTACAGCCGTAGAAATACGAAATACCTCGGAAAGTGACAACAATGTTATTGTGCATTCCGAAACAGTTCGAAGTGTTTTGTGCCGAGAAAAAAGCCACGATTGGAATCCCCAATAATATATGGACAAGTCAACTGATTTTTGGGCAAATGTAATATTTAGTGATGAGAACAAATATAATTTATTCGGCTGTGACGGGAAACAAAAAATTTGGCGCAAAAATCAGTTGTCTTGTCCATATATTATCATTAAAAAAAATGATTTTAGGGGTGTACGTATAATTATCTGTGTGACTGTATAGTGAACGTTATCACATTTTTTATTGGGAGTCTATATACAGTATATATATATGTATATAAAGTCACCGTAGCCTAGTAGGCAGTGTGTTGGCTTATTAGACGTGACAGACATCTCCAACAAAATGAAATACGAAAAAATAAAACATTTCTTCGGCGACTGCCTCTCAGTAGATTTCTGACCAAAGCTCTGAGGGTAAATAAAATTGCCATGAAAAGTTTCTCAAAAAATCTGTCGTCAGGGTCCTATGGTCAGCCACTCATGTATAAAATGAAAACACAAAACATAAGTGGTGTGAGAAGCTGGGTCGTAAACCTGACTCAAGGGTTGTAACAACCAATTATGTATGTACATATGTATGTATGGCTTAATGGCTGAACAAGCAAAGTTATTGCTATTAATGTCTCAGTCTACATATTTCCTAGTGCTTACATTATTGTGTAACCATGACACAATAGAAAGAATTGCAGAAATATGCTGTAGCGATTCCGATAGGGAAAAACCATGAGTATTTTAAAACTGAATAAGGTCGACTTGAGTACAGTAACGAGCGTTCTCATGGAGCACTTCGCCTGATGTGCCGAATGCAGGGTAGGTGGTAAGAACATCGACATTGCCCGGTCTTCGTCTGTTCGAGACCCCAATATTTTAAGGAACATACTATAACAGACATAACTTATCTAAAAGGAAGCTTGTACAAAATATTAATTTTTATGGAACGTATGATTGGAATCAATTAACCGTGAGCACGCAGAAAACCAATACATATGAGACCTCGAACCCTTCAACCTACCTACAGTGAGCCTCAAAAGAAACTGTACACTAAGGATAAAATTATAACAATCGCCAAACTCAACTTTTACCACTTAAAGAGAGTGCCCGAAAAAATTTGACAATATTTAAATTTTTTTTATTTTTTTGTTTCAATTTTAAAAACTTTCAATGAAACAATTTTAAAATAAAGATAACGTTAATTTATTAATGTATATTTTTTAATGTACATTTTCTTTCGACTCTCACTGTACATACTTTTTTCATTATTTAATTATTCATTTAAAATTAAAATTTTCCAATTTTATTGGCAGCTGCTTGAGGTCCTTACATTCGAGTTTTTGATGTACCAAGGTGCTGCTATGATCAAGAGCAACATTTTATTTTTGACGTCTTTGAAATGTTTAGGTATGCGAAGTAAAGTTAGTTTCCCTTGACTGAATAACATACATAAGTGCAGTCGCAGATTTACGGAAATCAAACGATAAATTTTGGCTTGCAAAATCAAAACATTGTGATGTTGGGTGTCTTTATAACCGACGTTGACCGGCTGTAACTTCATTTGTTTAATAAAATATCTTCTCTTCTCTTCTTTTCTTCTTTTTTGTTTTTTGTTTTATATACTCATGTCACAGTCTCTCTCCTACAATTGTTGGAAAATCATATTCTTTTCCCCATTGCTACTGTTTTATTGACTCAAAATGGAATGAACATTTTTCAGTTTGTCAAAAATCCTCTGCTTTTTTTGTTTTCTCCATTATTTTGCTACAAACTGTTTTATTTTTGTTTTGTTGAAAATTTTCAAAGTTTTTCATTTTTATCTTTGTTTTTGTATTTTTTTTCTCTACTTTTTCTTAATTAGTAAAGTTTATTATAATTTAGTTTGAAATGTTGTTTTTTTATGTTTAATGAATTTATATTCAGTTTGACAATTCGTTAACAGTTGTTGTAGTTGCTGATGTGCTTTTATTTGCCAATTGGACTGTGTTAAAAAGATACATTTTCAGTAGAAATAAATCATACAATTGCAATTAGACTATGGGAGCCTTTCATAAATGCTAGAGTTGGTAACATAAAATTTTTTTACTTACTTTACATTACTTAAATGCATGATAGCGGAATGCAGTTGGATGCAGCTGGATACTGGGAGACTTTGTAAATTTCTTTCTTAATTTTTAATTGTTCGGTTTGATATTGTGTTTCTGTTAACTTTAGAGTGTGGTACCGTGTGCCTAGTAGTTAAGGCTAAACACAGTTTATACTTACTATTGTTAAGCTGTTACTTTTAAAGAGTTTAACACGTTCACGCCGGCTCTGTAATTCATGCTAGTCGCCCAATGGCGGCTGCAGTTAGTGCTTTTCTCTCTATCGGACGGCAACTATTATGCAGCATAGACAATCCAATAATTCAACGGTATCGTGTACAGTTTCGTCTGATTGACTAAGGGTAGATTCTTTGTAAATTCGTCAGACCCTCACTAAATATTCTGAATTTTTACCGTGAAATAAAAAAATGAAAAGTGCTCAATTAACTAAGGAAGAAATGAACTCACGTCACCCGATGTGACCGTCTAGTGCGGGCCACCGGTGATACGAGCCGCCCTATAAGGCAGTCTAGTGGTACGGTGTTACGCGCTGGCATGAACGTGCTAAACGCTATAAATACGTTATCATTCCTCTATTTGAGCGCATCATAGTTTATACCCCAGCAATATAGAATAATGCTGTCCGTTTCTTTCCTTCTATAAAGATTTGTCATATCGGATCCACAAATATCTCCGACTGATAATTGCGTGACCTCCCGAATCCATATCAAGCTAGACAGGTAGGGGTTTTTATATGATAAGAAAATTAACTTCAGACAGAATAGGTAGGTGGGTTGAAGTGATGTGATCATCATTTGAGTCTCGTGCTTATACTTTTTTTTCGGTCTATTGAGCGCTCTCACAGAAGAAATGTCAACCACGTAAAATTCACAAGAGATCCGTATCGTTTAAGTATTTCCTTGATTTGTTCAAATTGACTCGTTTTAGATGATTAATGCTTAATGAAGTATCAACCAAAAACAAAGCAATAACATAGAAAGTATTCCAAACTTTTGGGTGCCCTCTCCATATGCATTACATTCGCTGTTATTTGATGCACTTGTGCGACTCAAATGCATTCACTTATACCTAAAATTCTACTCAATTCATCATTGTCCAGGCTTAACATGCTTCTTCTTCCATACATATATCTTCCATAATGCCTCAGTATATTCTAGTAAACTGTAGGTCCTGCCACTTATGTATAAAATTTACACACACAACATAAGTGATGTAAAAACTTGGTGGTAATCCTGACAGAAGGCTTATAATGACCAATTACGTGTGTATGTATGTAATTCCTAGTCCTAGTAATTGTTGTAAGTTTCACGCAGTCCCTTGCGAAGTTTTAGCCTTCATCCACAAATAATGCTTATTGTATCACATCAAGAAAATTGTTAATTGCTGTCTTATAGTTCAAAGTCATTGAAGACTTTGTGTTTCTATTTTTCACTTGGTAATCATTAGAGATATTAACATGAATACAGGTTATTCCACCTGAAGAACTATATTATTATTAGATATACCGATAGCTAATGCTATATTCCATCCTTTCATTAAGTTTAAAGTCTATCCAGTAGCAACATGTGCCCTGGCACAGTTAAGCCAGGATTCGAATCCAATAGTGTGATACAATTGCTCGAAATAGATACAGTATACTAAACGATATTTCACGGCTATGTTTTAAAGTTCTCAAATATTTAAAGTGTCGGCTAATCTAATCCTTTATACTACTACTAGACTACTAGAATCGTGGACTACCAGAATCGTTTCTAATGCCCTCATTGCACCACTTATTTCTAGGCAGAATATCCGATTACAACTCTTGATAGTATCTTCACTTCGCATTCAATTTTCTTTATCATACATTTGATACGTACTTTAGTAAGTAAGTAATCACGCCCATGAGAGTAATTTTTCTTAATGTTACCCTGGACTGTAGTCATCTAGTCCCTTTGTTATAATTGCGATCATTCAATATCATTCACTTCATTTGACTATTACAGACGAATATCAGTGAAAAGAAAAGAACATTTCCTATCCACGTCTTCCTGACATCTGTATACGTTGGGAGGCAAGATAGTTTTAACAGAACTTAAAGATGGTTTGAACGTGGCTAGATTTTTTAGCAGGGTTTCGAATCGGTTCCTTACATACTTCCATGCATAGTTGATCATTGATTGTGTTAATTTTATACAAGAGCGGCGGGACCTACAGTTTAAGGCCGACTGCGTATGACAGATTATTTACAAATTTTTTAATGTCAATTTGTTTTTACTATCAGGAATTCGCCGAAGAATAAATTTTTTCCATATTTTGTTTTGTTGGAGACGTCTGACTTGGGGTTTGAACCGAGGCCTCATGTCTAATAAGCCAAAACACTTCTTACTAGAATGGGACGCCTACTTGATTCCTTTGCGGATAGAAGTGGACATCTTGATATCTTTTTGATTTGCGCAGCGTTGTTGTCGATTTTCGTATATCTTATGATATAAACACAATCAACGAAATGCAATAAACGCAGGAATATAGCAACAACAGTTTAATTGTTGTCGCTTTGCCTTTAACATTTTTTTTCCGTTTACATCCTTGTATTATAGTTTTGAGAGGTTGCTGTGTTTAGTTTACTGTGTTTATAGCATGAGGCTTGATTTCTTTTATTACGTCGTTCGAGTATTAGTAAGTGGGATTGAGAATTTTTTGTTTCATTTTCTTTCTACCATTCGTACCTAACCTATATATTTTTTCTATTTTTTTCTCTATCTCTCTCCCTCACACTCTCTTTCACTCTCTCTCTCTCACTCTCTCTCTCTCACTTTCTCTCTCTCACTCTCCCTCTCTCCTAAACTCTGCCTAATAATCATTGAATTGCTCGATAAACTATAGGCTAAAGTCGCTGCGGTCTAGTACGTAGTGTGTTGGCTTATTAGACGTATGGCCACGGTTCAAATCCCAGGTCAGACATCTTCAGCAAAACGAAATATAAAAAATATTTTTTCGGCGATTTCCTCTCAGCTGATTTCTGGCAAAAGCTCTGAGAGTAAATAAAATTGCCATGAAAAGTTTCCCAATAATCTGTCGTTTGGAATCGTCTTTAAACTGTAGTTCCCGCCACTCATGTATAAAATTAACACACACAACATGAGTGGTGAGGAGAAACTAGGTCGTAATCCTGGCTGAAAAGTTGTAATGGCCAATTATGTTATGTATGTATGTATGTATGTCGTATATAGTCGACATAAAGTCTTCCAAAAGTCTTTCGTGGTTTAAAAACAATTTTTTTTAAATTTTTTTAACTAAACTTGTTTTTTTTTTTTTGTATTTGAGGTTATTTAAATCAGCATGACTATCTACCCACAAATATACTCCTTAGGGTTTTATATTGACTGATACCAGAGTATAAAAACACGCACATTCGAACGTATACCCTTCTTATTATAATTTCAAATTTATTATGTATGTCACAAGATATGTATGTACATATGTACATATATTACAGTCTCATATCATATTTAATAACATTATGAAAGCATTGATAGAGAAATTTGTGTAATTTAATTGTTTTTAATGTGCCGCTGCTGCATAACAATAAAACATGAACAGAATGAAGTACAAGTGAAATAAACATGACATTAACAATACCAAGCAGTAACACGAAAATGATGAGTAACGAAAACACAACCATCATCGGTGCCACCAAATATATACCAACATGAGCAACAGCCATGTCCATGACAACACAACAACAAATCGACAACTTCAACAGCAATATATTAAAACAACAACAATAGCAACAACAACAACAATCATAATGACAATGACAACATAAAGTGAAAATAACAACATTTGTTAAACAAAAAATATTAATTATACAAACAACATGAATGTAATTACACGTAATTAATATCATTTAGTCACAATTTTTATTTAAAATTTATTACAACAAACAAACAACAACAAAAAATAATAACCACATCTACATACTTACAATGCATACATACATACATACATACATACAATACACATTTACATAAAAAGAAAAACAAAAAAAAAGAAGAGGAAAAAAACATGACAACATAAAATATTGTACATTGTCATTAACATAGATACATAAATACATACATACATACATATCTATAGTGATACTCTACATTGTACAGGACAAAGTGGATAGATGGTGGGATATGGTTGGTTATGTTGCATTGCACAATAGTTCCACCTTTGTCGCATTGTTATGCGCCGTGGTCTGGTTTCTAGCATGGTCAACAGCATGGTAAGGCTATTTATTGTTATGTTGCTGTTGTTGCCATGACTTTTACAAATTATACGCGCTTTAACATAAAAACAATGCATTTTAAATACTATTTATTTATTTTACAATTATTTACATTAATTTGTAGTTATTTGTTCAATGTTTTAAATTATAGTCGTACATACATACGTACGTACAAGGATAGCGAGTATTGTTATCCCAATCACAAACATTGCTTGACTACTAGATGCGACCATGAATGTGCCACTAACCCAGTAAACCGTGTGATTCAATGTTTAGTTCAGTTTCCTATTGAATTGCAAGTTTATTTCATTTATTTTTTATTTATTTATTAATAACAATATAATTACAAATTATATTTAATTATTTACGAGCTGAGTAACTTCGTGTCTGGTGACAATCGAACCCACAACCCTCACGCTAATAGTCTAGCACACTACCCACTGGACTACCAGCGTACCTTGAATCGCCCGTTATTACAATTAAACAATATAAATACGCGTATGAAGTCGCCGTAGTCTAGTAGGTAGTGTGTTGACTTATTATACGTAAGAACCCCAAGGTCAGACATCAAAACGAAAAAATAGAAAAATATTTCTTAGGCGAGTTCCTCTCAGCAGATTCCTGGCAAAAACTTTGAGGGTAAAATAAAATTGCCAAAAATCTGCCGTTCGGAGTCGACTTCAAACTCATTTATAAAATTAATGCACACGACATGAGTGGTGTGAGAAGCTAGGCCGTAATGTTATGTAAATATGCCTACTTTTATTGAAGTTTAAAATTATGATGAAGTATTGCTTAGTCTTTGCAGCGAAATTGAACACCACATAAACCATGTTTCATCACAACTTTTATTTACATCATTTGACTAAACATAGAATATCTGCCATTTCTAGACTGTAGAGTTCAAGCATAAATACAATAAAGTTCTTCGCTAAATTATCTTTAAAACAATTGAGCGAAAGATTAAATACATACATACATACACACACAATTGGTCATTACAACCTTTAAATCAGGATTAAGATTTAGCTTCTCACATCACTTATGTTGTGGTTGGTAATTTTATACATGAGCAGCGGGACCTTCATTTTAAAGTCGACTCCAAACGACAGATTTGTGAGTTTCGGAGTTTTTGTCAGAAATCTGCTGAGAGGATGTCGCCGAAGAAATATTACTTGATATTTCATTTTGCCAAAGATGTCTGCTGTGTGGTTTGAACCGCGGTCTCACGTCTAATAAGCCAATACACTACCTACTAGACTACGGCGTCGTCAAGATTAAATAATAGCCATTAATTCTGGCTGGTTTACTTTTGGAACCTTTTTAAATAGAAAAATTTTTAACATTCTATACTTAAGACGCGTATTCTCTTGAAACTCGTATTAATAACTAGAATTTTAAGTTTTTGTTATTTCGCTGGTGTAATATTAGTGCCAGTAACAACGTTGAAGGATGACAAGCAAAGAAAAAATATTTTCCGTAATGCAGCGATGTCATTCCGGTAAATTTAAAGGAACACATACAAACGTTGTGGAAATCCAACTGCAGGAAATGTCAGTAAACTATAGCTTATCGTTGTGTTTAATTCTCAAGCGAGCATTTTTTTGTAATGCGTTAAACCGTGCACAAATAATTGAATACAAAACAGAGCTCCATATGCCACAAATCGCAATAAACGCCATTATTGAACACAATATTTCATATAAAGTTTCAATTAATTATTGCGCAATAAATACGCAAATTGTTATAATATTGAGTAAAACTTAAAATACAGCACTGTCATAGGTGTGTTTAGTGAGCATATTACAATTAACCGAACACTTTTTGTTGATATTTGACAACTTAATCGTCAAAAAAAATAACAAAACAAAAAACCAAATAAAAACAATGTTGTTGAAACAACCAGCTGTTTTGTTTACCAGCTGTCAAATGAATATTGAATAAGCAGCTGCCCGGCGTATATTATTATGCCTGAACACTTAAAATATTGTACTCAATTAACCGAATATTGACTCAATAAAAGTGCATATTTGAACATAGTATTATGGACCACATTTACAGCAGCAAAATCAGGTAATTTTGGATTGGATAGTAACTGTTGGTCACTTCCGACAACGACACATTAAAATTGTTCATTGCAACCCTTCAGTCAGGATTACGACCTAGCTTCGAACATCACTTCTGTTGTGTGTGTTATTTTATATATGAGTGGCGGAATCTATAGTATAAAGTCGACTGCGAACAACAGATTTTTGGGAGAATTTTCATGGTAACTTTATTTTACTCGCAGAGTTTTTGCCAGAAATCTGCTGAGAGGAATACGCCGAAGAAATGTTTTTTTTTCATATATCGTCTAACGTGTGGCTTGAACCGTGGCTTCGCATCTAATAAGCGAAGACACTACCTACTAAAGTTCGGCGACTTATAGCAATAAAGAGGTCTATCCATACAGCAATTTTCAAATATTTTAATTATTATTCGGTTTGAGAATTTGATTACTTCTATATCCACTGCCTTCTCCAGACCCATCATTAAGTTCCTAGCAAAATGAAAAAGTATAAGAAAGTTGATTATCTTAGTTTAATCCCATCTTAAGTTCATCCTCTAAAGCTATTCAGAATATTTTTCTTTAATGCTTCTGCCTCTTTGCAGTTGTAAATATTATGTGATGGGTTCTTTGGGTTATTTTTTCATACAGGTGTGATGAATCGTAGCGAAATATCGTGTCTCATCTTTTGTACACACATACTCCGCATATCCAGTTATAAGACATAACGTAGCTTGTGTGTGCACATACGTTACAGGTGTGATGATATCGTAGCGAAATATCGTGTCTCATCTTTTGTACACACATACTTCGCATATCCAGTTATAAGACATAACGTAGCTTGTGTGTGCACATACGTTTGTCTATAAATTATAATTATTCAACACATTAGTTTCGTTTTGTCACATAGTGCTATATTTTCATACCCAACTGCATGTTGCAGCAAAAATTTATGACCTCGTATGTTTATCGTTGATCTGTATCTGTGCGAATGTGTTGATTACTATGTACAGCCACTGTTACGTCCAATTGAACATTGTGTTTATGTTGGTAATTTATTTTTAAATAATTTTTAATGCACCACTAATTGGCAGCTAATGTTTGCTAATGGTACATGACATTATTCTGAGCCTGTTGGCAATTGCTATTTTGAAATTTTCGGGTACCTTTAATGCCAACAACCCCTTTTCCAACAACTGACCGTTTTTACTCTAGTCCCTTTACTGGTCACAAACTGTCTCACCTTTTCTTAGGACAATACAGCAAATATTGTTTTTTAGTAGAGGAAGTAGTGGCAGCAGAAATTTAAAGTAACCGTAAGAAAGCAGTTAAGTTAGGTTAGAGAAATTTATGTCAAGCTCTAAGTAATACTGTGTTGCTTTGTCTTATTTTGGCTTAATTTAGGTTAGATTAGTAGCGATTTGGATTAGATGTATCATGTTTTGTTAGGCCAACTATAGTTACAATCTTGAGATTAATCATTTTAAATCAGAGTTTTAAACCGACGACCGATAGATCTACCGTAAGATAGAAATACGTTATGAAATACGTCTAGAAAGCGCCGAAATATTTTAGTCCCGTTTAAAACGTTTAAATTCGATAACTCACCCACAAAATTGAGTACAATATATCACGAGGTCTGAGTGGAAGAGGGTCTTGACTTGACTTTGTTTTACCATTTTTGTATCTTCAACCTCATATTGAAATGAAAATAAGTTTTTCTATTAACATGTATCAATTATTTACTCCCGGTCTTCATTAGGAATAAATTTAACTTATGCGATTATTTATATAATGTTAAACGCTTCCTATCTTTATATATAAATAAGACAGAGTGTGCGTGAGATTTCATCGATATTTTTTATTTGTTTGGAAGACCGGTTCATGTCGTTATGTGGGACATAAATATCCGCCACGAGTCTTCTAAGTGGAGTGCATTCGAAATGTCAAATTTTCCATGACTCCGGCATGGATTATATTGACTTTGAGTATCGCTGTGAGTTGTAGTTTATGTTCATGCACCTGAGACAAATCTTCCCACAAAAAAAAGGAGTCAAACGATGTCAAACTGTTACAACTGTTACCACTTCTTCGAATTCAAGCGAGACCACAACGCCCTCGTTTATGAAGTATATCCAATACGGATTGAGTTGTGTAACACGTAGCGTCGTTTTGATGAATCCATCATCCATCGTCATTTCAGGCCAAAATACTTTGATAATCATCGACACATAGTACTAGCCGTTGACAATGAGGGCGCAACTAATGCCGTTCGCAAAGAAATATGGACTGAAGAAGTGGCCACACCAAAATCCTTACCAAACAGTGAATTTTTCGAAATGCATTGGACGGCCTCGGATGTCATCTAGATTGGGATCATAATTTAATCAAGAAAGTAGCCTCATCGCTGAAGAAGGCTTTTCTTTGACTTGTAGAATAGATGTTTGTACTCCAACTCCAAGCGTGTGAGTTTCTATAAATTAATTAAAATATCTAAAAGACTTTTAATATAATTACAGTTAATGTTGCTTCTTTATGAAATTTCAAAGATGAATTCTAACATAATTCATGTGAAAGCGAAGTGCCATTATTTGGTCATTGGTTTGAACTCAGTTCTTTGTTAAGGCTTGTAGTCTATTGGCCAATAGCTATTTTACTAATTCATATACATATTTTAGTCGTAAGCAAGGCATTCGAAAAGAGAATAAAATAAAAAGTATCTGAGTAGTAGCCTCGACGATAATTGTATATTCAAAGGATAGCGAACTATTGGTTAAAGAAATTAAAAAATATTGGACAAACTATATGATGAAGCTCTTATTCCACTCCTTGGCTAGTAACATATGTACTATACAATCGTTGTCACATTCGACTATAGAAAAGAAAGGCTTTCTTAGTCATCTCCAAAGAAGATGTAAACAAAACTATGAAATCTGAATTCATTTGTGGTGCTACCAATAAATAGTTTTAAGGAATTAAAACGTATTGCCAGTTGAATATAAAATTATATACAGAATCATACCAGTGATGAGAGAAAAAAGAAGTTTTTAATTTTTAACAATCATATGAGGAATTCTTGTATGTTATTTAAATATTACTTTGCAAATTAGAGCGCACCAGGATTTAAAATTCATCATCAGTACAGCAGGATATGTGCAAAATATGAAAATACTTTCGATATTTTTCAGTTTCGCTAGCGGGTAAATACTTGTGGTGCTGTTTTGGTATTGTTTCTGGGAAATTTGATGAAAATTTTTTTTAAAATACAAACTCTTACGTTTTTATCTTTTAAAAACGTTTAAAATATGATCACGTAGATTGCAAATAATATAAAAAATAAATCTGTGTTTAGTTTTAATTAAAATTCCTTATTGTTCGTACAATTCTGTGTGCCACTATTTACAACTTGATTTCAAACATAACAATTGCTGTTCATTTTTGTACTTTAAGGTTACTCTTCGTTGAATCGACGAACACTTTAACCGTAATTCGTTACTGTTCGTCGAATCGACGAAGCTCATTTACACTTTATCATATAATTCTTTTATGTTTGACCAAATTTCGCTCTTTTTATCAACAATGTTGGTTGATAACGAAAGCTTGTAGAGAGTAAACGTACCCTGGCCACCCATTTTTTAAATCCTGGATGGCCATTGTGGCGAATCGTTGATTCGACGAACAGAAAATTTTTTTTTCGTCTACGGACTGCAAGCTTTCATTATCAACTAACGGTGAGCTTCGTCGATTCGACTAACAGTAACCGTCCAAGGTTAAAAGTGTAGTACAAGATTTGATACGATTAAAAGTTATTGAAATTAAAAATAATATGTGTAGTGAATAAGCGTGCGGGTGTCAAAACAATTTGGAACAACGTGAAATAAAAGTGTGAGAGTTTCTATCGCTATGGTGATAATATGCACTACAATTAAATATGAATGAAAAAAGTTTAATACAGTTTAAGAAAAAACACTTTAAAGAGCTTTGTAGAACTTTAATGACAGATCAGTGGAATACATTGAATGCCAAAGATATGTGTTCATATACAATCTAATGCAATATACCAGCGCTAACATTTCAATTTTATATTTATGTTCAAATACAACATTTTGTCTTTGAAATATGTACGCCGGTCAAAATTATATTTTTTCGGCGAATTCCTCTCAGCAGATTTCTGGCAAAAGCTCTGAAAGTAAATAAAATTGCCATATAAAGTCTCCCAAAAATCTGTCGTTCGGAATCGGCTTTAAACTGTAGGTCCCGCCACTCATGTATAATATTAACACACACAACAGAGGTAGTATAAGAAGCTAGGTCGTAATCCTAACAGAAGTGTTTAAAGACCAATTATGTATGTATGTAATGGGTTAATTCGGTGAATTTTTAATGCTGAACTGAAATTTTTGATAAAAAAATCTGTAAAAACTTTAAAAGGGCAGTGTATAGGACTTAGCGCTATGTTGGCTTTAAATTTCTAAATTTAATGACAGCATTTTTTTTAAATCATAAATAAATTGTTAAAACAAAAATTAATACTTTAGTTCTTATTTATATTCGTTTGTGACCAATGAATTCATTAGTACGGTAACTTCCCCGACAACAGTTTGTGTGGGTATTTTTCGATTTTACTGCATATTTGCCTGTGAGTAAGTATGTTTGATTTTATTTAAATTTAAATTTATTCTCATTTGCAATTATCATATCTGTACAATACATACATACATATATACGTATGTACATACATATATGTATGCTGATATTATTGTTTTCATTAAAGTTAAATAGCCTGGACACTTTTGCTCTGTACGGTGGTGCTGCTAACATTGCTCACATTGCAGGCATACATTGCATATGTTTTTAATAATAGGCGGCCTTTTTTAAAAATGCTCTCGCGGGTTTAAAAATTTTAATTTTTGTCAATTTATTTAGCTATTGTGCCATCGAAAGTCAACCATATCCGTTCATACATACGTATATACCCTGGAGATTATTTTAATTTCATTAACTTGTTATATTTCATGTGTTTCTGGTTTCATTTATTTTTTTTGTTTTTCTGTTTTTGTTTTTGTATGGCCTTTTACCATAAACTAACATTTACATTTGGCACAATTTGTTATTTTTAATTTGGCCAGCATTTACCCTATTGGCCAGCAATGGAGTGAATAAATAAAATTATTTCCACAATGGTGATTGCATGTATCGTGTTTCTTTAAAACATTTCTCGAAAAATCTAATGTAGACCTGAGGGAAACTTTTTTAATTGCAAAAATCGTTCGAATGTTTAATGGTCTAAGAATGGGTAGAGTGTGTGAAGACAGGATGGCCGCCTGACCAGCTGTAACCCTCTTTTAAGGCATATACGGATATAATTATTGTACAAAACAAAAAGGTACATGTGTAATACGCTTTTATTGTTATTATGTTTCATATAAAATTTCAATTAATTATTGCACAATAAATACGCAAATTGTTATAATGTTGAGTAAAACTTAAAATACGGCACACGTTAGTGAGCATATTACGATTAACCGAACACTTTTTGTTGATATTTGACAACTCAAATATCAACAACGACAAACAAAAAAAAAACAATGTTATTGAAACAACCAGCTGTTTTGTTTACCAGTTGTCAAATGAATATTGAATAAGCAGCTGAACTCCGTATTTTATTGTGCCTGAACACTTAAAATATTGTACTCAATAAACCGAATAGTGACTCAATAAAAGTGCATATATTAACACATTATTAGATGTTCAAAACTGAAAAATATAATGACAATCTATTGAATCATTATTGAAATTGTTGGTATTAAACTTAAGAACACCAAGAGAAATTTTTGAAGATCTCTTTACGGTGAAAACCAGTGCGGCTGGTAGACTTTGCAAACTTTTGGCAAAGACCATAATATTAGATCGTATTATGGTTTATGGAATACCTACAGTAATTAGACTTTTAAAGTCTCTTTGATGCACATTTTCCGGCTAATGGTTAATGCGGTTCCAACCCATTACACTTCATTACGTTATAACTCCTTTCTAGTGCTTTTTCCAGTTCCGACTGAAAAACTTTTGGTTTCTAGCACGAAGTATCTCCAAACTTTGTTAAACCTTCTGGCCAATGGCTCTAATCACACGAGAACAATTTTTAGTCGCACAATTTTTGTTCTTTTCAAATCACACGAGATGAATATTAGTTTGACATGAAATATATACATATACACAGCTTTGTATGTATTAGTGTTTTTGCATTCATTTGAAGTTTGGCTGATTTTTAAGAATGTGCATGTAGCTGGTTGAAACTTTACGTCACCAAAAAACCATTCTCTTCACCTCTCTTGCCTATAAACTATCATATTACGCCAGCACAATTGTTTTCGTGTGATTAGAGCCAATGGAATCAATATTTCTGACTATCCAAACATCTACAGCAAAAGATCTTAAAACATTAATAAGGATTCTAGTCAATAAAGTAACAATATTCTACAGTATATGCCAACAAAAAGGATCAATGCACCGCGAATAGTCTCCATTGGCTGCCTTTCAAGAGCTGGACATTTGGCTGTCAGGGCTATCATTACAAGCAATTTTTTGACGATGGAAACAAGTAGAGTTAACCGCCAATGAGGGATTCCCTCGGCCTACTGCAGAACATCGTTGTGTATGGATAGGTGGAAACGCTATAAAGATGAACAAATCTGGCCATTATAGTGCCAGGCTTCAGCCACATATTCTTTCCTTAATTCAGGCATTAAAACTTATTACAAATTGTTGCTCGACTGCATCAATCCTCGTAGAGCAGAACTGATGCTTTTCACCAAAATAAATACGATATCGACCTTTATTTATTTATTTATTAATTACAATATAATCCTAATTTCTTTTTAATTTTATACGAGCTTAATAAGTTTGGCCAGAGTCTCTGATAGGAATCGAACCAGCGACCCTCACGGTAAAGTCCAGCACACTACCCACTAGACTACCACGATAACTTATCTAGCTTTAAATTGCTATACTTATTCAAACTCTCTGTGAGTAATGCTGCGAAGAGGATCAGTATACGTATTCAACTAGCTGTCTATCTTCAGGGCTGAGATCTAGGATTTCACCAGCAATTTACTTGAGATCTATACTGGTGGTTCCCAAATGTATACTTTTATATATTTCAGTTGAAGATCATGGCAATACTGAAAGATGTGCAATGATTATTCATTGGTAGGATTTTCCTTCAAATCTCCTGATTTACTTAGACAGTCAGTCTGATATCAAGCCCATTACGAACATTTACCCAATGTTTGTTGACGTCACGTGTTTTGAAGTCGCCGTGGTCTAGTACGTAGAGTGTGTTGGCTTATTAGACGTGAGGCCTCGGTTCAAACCCCAGGTCAGGCATCCCCAACTGAACGAAATATGAAAAAATATTTCTTCGGCGACTTCCTCTCAGTAGATTTCTGGCAAAAACTCTGAAAGCAAATAAAATTGCCATGAAAACAGTTTCTCAAAAATCTGCCGTTCGGAGTCGACATGAAACTGTAGGCCCCGCCACTTATGTTTAAAAATTAACGCACACAACATAAGTGGTGTGAGAAACTAGGTCGTAATCCTGACTAAAGGGTTGTAATAAACAATTGTGTATGTTGTTCATGTCCATGAGTGCCTAGGGTTTATCTAGGAAATTTATAATTGTTCCATTATATGGATTTCAAGACGAACTAACCAGAGCGAGTACAGAATTTAGAAATTCCGAATTGTTATCAGTTGTAGGTATTCCAATTACCTCATTTAAAGTGAGTAACCTCAGGTTGGCAGATTTTAGCACTATTATATTGGACTAGATGAGGCTTTTTTTCGTGAAACGTATGGTCATATAATAATCGGTTTCAGTCACAAGTCATTACCCTTCTGAAAAATGTCAATGTTCTCTCGCATCAGAAATCAGCAATGAATCGTTTTTTCACTACTCATAAGTACTCATGAAATTTTGATTATGAGTGAGTCAACAATATTGAAATTCAACTACTCTGCTTCATTCGTACTCACTACAACGTTGACTTATAAGTACAGGTTGCAATGATTATAAGTACAACGTTGACATCAAACTCATAACATTCGATGTTTGATTCATAACTTTAGAAAAATATTTATAATACTCATAAATGATTCGAGTGATTCGAATCATTCATCAAAATTTACAGTCTTAGTTGTTGTTGCATTTACAAAAAAAGATGAAAGAAAAAGACAAAGACAGCAAGCAAAGCAAACACACAACCTTCTAGTGAGTATTGTAGTGTTCGTACGCGAGTCATTTTTATTCTGTGATTCTTTTAAATCTTTAGTAAAGTACGATGAGTACCTCAAACTTTGAATATGAGTAGTATGAGTATGATATTAAACTAAGTATGAATGCGTATAAGTATCAGAAATTATGAGTATGATTCGAATCTACTCATCTTTTTGAATACTCATTGCTGATCTCTGTCTCGCATGACATTAGTCGGAACTGTGAATATAAGTTGTAGGAAAAGACTATAATTTACCACATAGTGTGTCAATGTTCAAATTATATCATGGAAGGTAGACGCTTTTGGTATCTCAATTCTTGTCGTCTCTAAACTCTTCAAAATAAATTTTACTGCAGTAGTGATAATTATGTTGGAGTCGGAATGGTTGTATACAGTGATATGTTTAAGGCAATCTAAACTTCTTTTCATAAAATATAATAGATTTGAGTTATGTGTCAAACTATCCAGACATAACCTTAGGTTAACAACCGATCTCTTGACAGGGCACTGGGAACTTAAAGTGCACTTGTTCAGAATGAGGATCATATCGAACACAACACGTAGATTCTGTGATGGTAAGAATGAATAATGAGAACGCATTCTTGGAACCAGTGACATACATGTATTCAATGTAGTTTTATTTGCCTTATTGCATTCATATTCAAATAGGTTTCATAAATTTTAAAAATTCTTAAATATATTCCTTTAAAATGCTTACAATAATGCGTATGACATGTAATTTTTTTCTTCGTTGTAAATGCTTAACGTTCAGTATGAATGTTTTTAAAAATTCTTCCTAAGTAAGTACGTACTTTAGGGACAAAAATAAGGAAAAAACAGCAGAAATAAGCTGTTTTGTAACATGTACGTGTCACTGTCACTAGCAAATAAATCTCTATTCGTGTAACAAGTATTATAAATTATTACTGGCATCAGTTTTACATATGAACCTGAGGTAAAGGAATAATATATCATAGTACTTATAAAAATGTAGAGTTAGTTAGCGATGTGACTTGTGAGAAGCGGAAAAAGTCAAACAAAATCTTTTTAAAATCATTTTGAGTTATCAGTATACGGAAGGGTTTTTATGCGTAAGTATGGCGTAAGGGTTTTAGAATATTTCAATAAAACAAATCATATATGCTTCCAATAATAACTATGCATTGGTCACACGCCAGTAAATTTAAAATTCCAATCACAAGTTACACTCATCTGACACGTATTTGCATACACAGGAGTAAGAGTTGTGGTTGCCTTAAACCCACTTGATTGTAGAAGATTGGAAGTTTTTGCCTCTCTTTATTTTTCCTTTCGTTGAGCATACCTTTATCTGCCTTTCTCTTCATTTGACTCCTCTCCACAGAAATGTTTTGGCTTCATTAACATGAAAGCTTTCCTCCTCCCGGGCACATATGCTTGCTCATTTTCAGAATTCTCATTAAACCTGGAACCCACAGACTTTCTCATACTATCTTCGATTTAACCACATAAAAGTCGAGTACTTGATTAGCAGTCTGTCTGTCAAATTGTATTATTATGTCCAATGTCTTGTATCTCTTATCCAAGCTGAATTGAGGACATATTCCGCTAGTAATGAGCTTCCAGTATTTCAGTTTGACAGATCCTCATTGGCCCTGTTATTCCAACATACTTTAGTTTCTGTACTTTGTCCAACTTCATTTGAGATATTTTCAGATTTGTTCTATCTGGGCATAGGACACTATTGGTTCGACCATCATGGTATACATACAGTGCATAATTCCTGGGTTGCATCCTCAAAATTTGCCTGCAAAGCTTCTGTATGCCTTTGTGACATATCTGGCCTTTCCGGGGATTCTCTTATATGAGCCCTCCATATCACTTTACCACTCAGTGGAGCACTCTGTGGGAATCCCTTATTAACTCGTATTCTGCGTATGTTTCAGCAAATCTAGTTTATATGCCCTCTGCCATCCATCTTGATATCTTAGGTTCTATACATCTTCTGTCCCATGAGCCATTAATGATCTCGTGAGAAGTGTTATTAAATGCGACCTCCATAGGAAAAAGTGCACATATTGTTAACTCTATCACATTCACATACATACATAACATACATACATAATTGGTCATTGCAACCCCTCAGTCAGGATTACGTCCTAGTTTCTCACACCATTTATGTTGTGTGTATTAATTTTATACATGAGTGGTGGGACCTACAGTTTAAAGTCGACTTTTCATGGCAATTTTATTTACTCTCAGAGTTTTTGCTAGAAATCTGGTGAGAGAAAGTCGCCGAAGAAAAACTTTTTGTATTTTGTTTTGATGTCTGGCCTGGGGCTCGAACCCTGGCTTTACGTCTAATAAGCCAACACACTACCTAGTAGACTACGGCGACCACACATTCACATTATTAATTATATGAGTGGCGTATATGCTGCAATAGGCAGCCAAGGGTAAGTTTAAAGAATACGATGGCCCCTTCTCCACTTAGAGAAGATAATGGGTATCTCTTCACATTGACAATTTTAAAAAGGTAAATATGATGACAAAATTTAAATTACTCTCGTGTATTATTTGGTTGGGTAGTGTTAGCATATGTATGCTGTCGCATAAGCAAATAGCTGAAAATCTCCGAACTTCACAAATATTTCTCCGACAAATTAACGGATGGTTTACTACCAATCACTAAGAAGTCATGGGAAAATGTCATAATCTGAAAGAATTAAAAGTACGGCATGATGGTAACATAAAAAGGAAATATTGCTTCATGCATTAGATAGGCATAATGCGTTAAACTAAATCGTTGCTTCAACAACCTGTGCTTACGGACAAAATCACAAATCTGACTTGTGTTCTTTGTTAATGAACTCAATCAATGGGACTCTTTAATGGAAATCGAAGCAAATTTTTGACAAAGGTTACAGGAGTAACCTACTGAGATGCTTTTCCTTATTCTTTTGAATGGATATGAATGAATAAATCTCGACGATCCAAATGATATTGAATAGAATGTCATTAAATGGTGACATTTATTTTTGAAAACTCCAAAGGGAAGATGCCTGATGATCGAAATTTCTAAATACGCCGTATTCCAAGCTAGTACACGTCACCATATGGAAATATCTCGAATCGCTTTTCATTTACTTAATACAATTTGTTCTTCAAAATACTTTTTACTGTGTATCAATTACAGAATATTTCGTGAGCTAAAATGTGCTTTCCTTCGGTTGAACCATTTTCCCAAGATTTATGTCATAAATCCTGCAATTTACTAATTTATCATTCCGATTTTGCCCCAATTGGACAACAAATACGTAGTAGTGAGAAATTTAAAATTTCCGTGAAGTTTGACACGTTAAGGAAATTCTGCCGAGATCTCTGGAATTGAACCAATAGACACAACGTAAACTTGGCAGACCAAGAAATTCTTCGCTTAGAACAGCCAGATAATAGTGATAAATAATAGAATCAACTTTCTTTGGAAATTTCGGTCGAAACTAGTGAATGAAATTTGCGATCGATTTAAAACTTGGCAAATATAAATATTTTAAAATTAGAAAACATCAAATCGAATTTGTTGAATAGAAAAATAAATGTTATGTTAGGTTAGGTTGGAGCGGTAGCTTTTATACCAAAGCTCACTTGAGCCACAGGTAGGCGCATTCCCTGTATTGACTGGATTCCACCGAACTCATTGAAGAAGTTATTAAGCGTAGGGGCTGCGCAGTAAAAGCACACCTTCACTAAGCTGGAAACCAGCCTGAATATTTTATAAGCAAAGCTATATCTTTGATATCAGTGGATGTTAATTCTGTTAAGTTGACAAGGAATGGTTAGCCAAATAATCTAAATCTGCACCGCGTAAAAGATGGGCATGGGCAAAGAAAGTAGGTAACAATTGCCTACACCTCGTCATTTGATGGGAGCTGCAGTCTTTCCTGTGTCTTCTCATAACGCAATGACTTATAAGCATGGCCACTGTGATCGAGATGACATTGCGATCAAGTTTGAGTAGTTGCTTGGTACGTCTCCTATCCATCACGGGCCAAGTGAGTCTGGCAATCGAGCAAGATTCCTTATTAACCCAGGGCCGGTTAGTGTTCCGAAAGAATTTTTATCTCATGGCCAATTAACCGAGGTAATAGCATATCACGAAGTCGCCGTTGTCTAGTAGGTAGTTTCTTGGCTTATTAGACGTCATGCCTCTGTTCAAACCCCATGTCAGGCATACTCCAACTGAACGAAATAAGAAAAAATATTTCTTCGGCGACTTCCTCTCAGCAGATTTCTGGCAAAAAGTCTGAGAGTGTAAATAAAATTGCCATGAAAAGTTTCTCAAAAATCTGTCGTTCGGAGTCGACTTTAAACTGTATGTCCCGCCACTCATGTATAAAAATTAACGCACACAACGTAAGTGGTGTGAGAAACTAGGTCGTAATCCTGACTAAAGGATTGTAATGACCAATTACGTACATATGTATGTATGTAATAGCATACTTAATTCGATTAACTATTAGAAAAGGAAAAATTTCATTTGAAAGCTCGTAACAAGTAGGTATTTGCAATACATCTTCCATCTTCATACACTTCTTCAAATTTGTTTCAATGATTCTGGCAATTAAAAAATTTCTGCTACTAATTGGGGGAAAATATGGCATAAACTAACCAATAAAACTATCATAAAATTGTTTTGTTCATATGTTATGTTGCAAATATTGTGCTAAAAACAAATTTTTAATTAATTCATATACAAACAAACAAATACATATGAAAATGTATATATGTACATTAGGGTAGCCCGTTTGTATGGAGAAAAAATAAGGTATAGATGTTCCCGGCTAAAATGAAAGTTTGATTCATTCTAAGACTACGTTTCTCAAAATTTTTGTCCTGGGGTCAATATTTGGTGAGCTGGATCAAAGGATAAAAAGGTCCTTTTTTGAGGTTTTTTGGATTTTTTTCATATTTCTTCCAAAGGAACTATATATAAATTTAGTATCATATGAAAGGTCTTTAAGAGACGCTTTCAATAGGTTATCACAAATTTTCAAAAAATTTTTGAAAATTCAAAACTTTTAAAAATTTCGGACAAATTTTTTGTTTTTTTAATTTTTTCATAGAATTTACTTAACTAAATTGTTGAAATTTCTTGATTATAAAGACCATGTAATTTAACCAAAATGGTTTTTTCCGTTTTTAAAAATTCAATCTAGTTCAATTTTTATTAAAATTTTTTTAAACCTAATTTCTTCTCTATCTGACAACCTCTGTTAACTCAATTCAATAATATACTAATACAATGTAAAAATGTATGTAATAAACAGTTTTTCATTTGCTGCTTAAAATAAACAACCACATTCTTAAGGAATAACAAAAAAATTACATTATAGCGGGATGTATCGCAAATGTTTTGGTTTAAATTGAAATATTCGTTGTATAACAAACTAAAAGTATAAGAAATTATACATCAAATTATATAAAATTTGCGTTATTTTGATGCCCATTATATATATGAATTGAGTTAACAGAGGTTGTCAGATAGAGAAGAAATTAGGTTTAAAAAAATTTTAATAAAAATTGAACTAGATTGAATTTTGAAAAACGGAAAAAACCATTAATAATAATAATAACCATAAATTACATGGTCTTTATAATCACGAAATTTCAACAATTTAGTTAAGTAAATTCTATGAAAAAATTAAAAAAAAACAAAAAATTTTTCCTACATTTTTAAAATTTTTCAATTTTCAAAAATTTTTTGAAAATTTGTGATAACCTATTGAAAGCGCCTCTTAAAGACCTTTCATATGATACCAAATTTATATATAGTTCCTTTGGAAGAAATATGAAATAATCCAAAAAACCTAAAAAAAGGACCTTTTTATCCTCTGATCCAGCTCACCAAATATTGACCCCAGGACAAAAATTTTGAGAAACGTAGTCTTAGAATGAATCAAACTTTCATTTTAGTCGGGAACATTCGCAACTTTTATTTTGGGGCCACCCTAATATACATACATATTTTTATACATTCAAAAACTACAAGAATTTATTTATGAATACGAATTTTTACAATATTTTTGGAGAACAATTGACTTCATGACATGAAATAGTAAAATACACATACTTGTAGATATAATTTAGAATACAACACAATATATGTATGTATGTACATATGTATGTGTGAGGAGAAGCAATTTAAGCATCTGGTTATGGTTTATCATTTTCTGTTAGAATTTTATGTTATACTCGCTTGCATCACCTCCAGTTAGCTTATCTTTGGTAATCTGTTGTACAATAAAAGCCAACGTGTACATAAGCATCAATAGTGTGTGAGCGAAAAGTTTCAAAATCATTTTGACAAACCATAATTTTTGTACCAATTTACCTCCACGAAGTTTTTCATAATCTGTGGTAGACTAATTAAAGTTTTTTTTTCTCACAACATTTTTATTTCCATTTTCATGTTGAAATACTTTTTTTCGTTCATACACTTCTATGCTGAAACGAAAATCATTATAAATTTTAATAAATTGCATTAAGACTGTTCGAGCATAAAAAAGTGGAGATAAAAATTTGACATAAAAAGTAAAACCAGTGTGTACACACCTTCAATTTACCTACTTGCTTAGGTAGTTTGATAATGACAGTATAACTAGCAGACAACATACTGAATGTATTTTGACAGACTGATGATGATCGCCTTGTATCCAGTGCTACAACCATCCGTTGTTAAATGGCTTTTGCGAAAACTCTTGTACGGGGACCAGAATAATCTGGACGGCAGAACAAGATTTGTGTTAAAACTACTCAGAACCCATTCTAGGAATTTCTTAGTAATCATATCGAGACACTTGTCTCTTCTCCGTCACTGTCCGTTAGTTAGAAACCTAAGAGGAAAGACTTTTGGACACCCAGGATTTATTGACGCAATGTCTCTAGTCACAGCTAACTACGATAAAGTCTACACCTTCATTAATCTATTACTATGGCTGGGAATTGTCAGTCAGAAGTTGTACACATTTGACGAAATGGATGTAATAGGTATTAAAACGGGGCCTTTTAATAGTTATACGTGTTATGATGGCTGCCTATTTAGCTTACCCTGAACTTCATTTGCTTATTCGATGTGAATATATACAGTGAGAGCCAATGTCTGCAGTCTAATACGGTGTTCAGATATACATCTTTATTACGTACATCGCAATAAACGTCATTATTGAGCTCAATATTTCATATCAAGTTTCAATTAATTATTGTGCAATAAATACGCAAATTGTTATAATATTGAGTAAAACTTAAAATGCAGCACACGTCATAAGTGTGTTTAGTGAGAATATTACAATTAACCGAACACTTTCTGTTGATATTTGACAACTCAAATGTCAATAGCGACTAAAAAAGAAGAAAAAAAAACAATGTTGTTGAAACAACCAGCTGTTTTGTTTACCAGCTGTGAAATGAATATTGAATAAGCAGCTGAACAGCTTATATTATTATGTCTGAACACTTAAAATATTGCACTCAATTAATCAAATATTGACTCAGTAAAAGTGCATATCTGAACATAGTATAAAGCAGTCTTCAGATAATTTCGCTTCCATATGAGCTGTCAGGTGTGCTTTAAGTCTTGCATTTAATTATAATGTCTAAGACTACAAACCTACTACATACTTGACTGTAACGTCTAAGTGCTTTGGATCGTGGCAGTCGAATAATCAGTTCAAACACGCAGTGGTATGTCTTGTGCCTAGCCAGTCAATTCAATTTTTCCGAATAATTTCAAGCACCTGGTGTGGGCAGTTTGGAATTTATTGAAGAAATAATAAATAAGAGCGAGTTTCTAAGCATTCTAAAGAGCAAAATCTCCAAAAGTTCAAAAGAATTAGGAACCCGTAATGGTTATTACTTCCAACAAGCCAATAAACCCGATCATACTGCTGCTAACGTGAAGATGTGATTTGCCTACCAAAAACCCGATATGACTCCAAGAGAATATTTTGGAGATCATATGGAAGAATGGTTACGTAGTCGCTAAACTCGAAACAAAAGTCAACTGAAAAACTTGCTCATGAGTGCATGGAGGCATATATAAACAGAAAACACTAAACAAAACGGGTACATTCAATGCCAAATGGGCTAAATGGAGTGTCTGTTATTGAGAGATATCCTACTAAATATTGGTCATAACAATTTAATACCTTGGGCCTTTGAATTCTAAATTTACTCCGAGTTCTTCTTGGGGGTACCTACACTTTTGCGGTGTAAGAATATGGAGTCATCAATAAGTTTCCCACATTTCTCTTATGGTTTGTGAAAAACATTAAAAATATATAGCGGTACCTCGACTTTTGCCGCCCACTGTATATAACACATAACGATTTGTATCACGTACAAGTGTAATGCCAAACTTAGCAAGCATATATAGCGTGCAGCTGATGCTGTTGTTGTTACCATCGATCAACTTTTTCTTTTTTCTTTAATGCCGTTACTCTGAGCTTCGCCATTTTCGGTTTAAAATAACTTGTCATCGCTATGACATCAACCACCTGCACTAAATTTTGTGGGCATGTGTATGCGATTGCCGCTATGGGTTAGTTTGTATGTAGTAATGTGTGTGTGTGTGTGTATAAATTTCATTGTATGCATCAACACTTTTAGTGATCATTATATATTAACGTTAAAACTGTAATTAACTGCAATAACAATGACAACAACTGCATACAAAACCAAACCAAAAGTTTTCATTTGCGTACACATACATGCATACTCGTACGTACATGTAGTTCGTACGAGTAGTACAACTGTGTGCTTTCATTATAACGCATAATAAAACGAAATAATTTCCTTTTTTTAATTATTTCGAGTTTTTAGTTTTCCATTAACACTTTTGCACAAAAGTGGATGCTAATGAGATTACGTCAACACTTTTATTGTCAATTGAAGTATTCAAGCATAATTTTAATGAAAATAATTAGAAAAACCTTTACCGGATGCGTATCAAATTTTTGAATAAAATTCTTAAGAGACTACCATATGTACCTGTTCAAAAATCAGACAAAGATATTGTTTAAGTGCAGCATGTTGCCATGCAAAGTTTCTTAAATTTGCTGAGGTCCTTGGCCAAAGTTATCTGGCTTAGTTCTTCATTAACAGGCTTTATCGAGATTAACAAGCTTATTCGCCATGTGTCTCTTGGTCGTCCACGATTTTGCGTTTCATTCTAGACGAGGGACAATCTTGTGGTATTGTATTATTGTATTGGGGTCCTCAACTGTGTCTGATCCAGCGACATTTTCCCAATATAATCGCCAGAGCAATGGCAATTTGTATTTGTAGAGAAGTACAGTGTTCACATTCATATCGAATTTTATACGTATTTTATGTTAAGATAACATAAAACCATAATTTTCAATATTCCTACAAGCCTGTTATCAAAATAGATGTAATTAGTTCGTGAGCTATCCCTTCAATTTGTTCGTGATCTATAGATGGGTATTTTTCAGCACATCTTTGCAAACTCTTTAGTTTCTCCTCAATGTCTCTTCGTATCACGAATATCAACACAATATCATCTGCATAAGTCATGTCGATAAAACAGTCTCAGAGAATGCCTTTGTTGGAATATGCTCGTTAGAACGAGTTTGGTACCAGAAATATTAGTCTTTTCTAACACCTGAGCGATATCGAAAAGGTCAGAAAGCGCTCTCCCAAGCACCATACATACATAATTGGTCATTACAATCCTTCATTTAGGATTACGAACTAGTTCCTCACACGACTTATGTTGTGTGCGTTAATTTTATACACGAGTGGCGGGACCTACAATTTAAAGCTGACTCCGAACGACAGATTTTTGAGAAACTCTTCATGGCAATCTTATTTACTGTCAGAGTTTTTGCCAGAAATCTGCTGAGAGGCAGATATTTTCGTTTTGATGTCTGACCTCCCAAGCAACGCTTTACTTTAAAATGACATATGCTGGTCCTGTATTACGCGCTCTAATTTCTTCGGAACCAGTTTTTTGCAAATGCACTCCAAATTCTCTGGAGTTTTAGGCTAGGCCAAAGGTTTTTAGACGTATGTCCAAATATGATCCGGAAGGCTATAATATGGTCCAGACAAAAATGTTGTGGGCGTTATGTTGCCCGCTGTTTTCCATTTGGCGGCATCGATTTTATACACTACGCCAGTTGGTCACACCAATCGCTGACAGGGCTTCCTCGATTTGGTCCTTCCAACGGATACAAGTTCGCCCTCTTGGCCGACTTCCGCAGATTCCCACATCAAATACCCGTCTCGCCGGAGCATCCTCCTCCATTCGAACGACATAGCCGAGCCAGCGCAGCCGCTGGATATTAATACGCTGTACAACGACAGTGTCGTTGAGGAGCTCATACAGCTCACTGTTGGGTCGGATACGTAAATCGTCGCCAACTCGCACTGGACCGAAGATCTTACGTATGATTTTTCTCTCGAACACTTTCAAGGCTGCTGCATCAGTTCTTAATAGGGTCATTGCCTCTACGCCATAAAGAAGCACGGGTAGGATGAGTGTCTTGTAGAGTGTTTGTTTTGTCGTACGAGAGAGGTCTCTGCTACTCCATTGCCTATTGAGACCATAGTAGCACCTGTTGACAAGAGTGATCCTACGCTTGATCTCCAGACTGACATCATTTTTGGTGGTAACGGCGGAGCCAAGATAAACAAATTCCTTGACTGTATCAAAAGTATAGTTATCGGCCGTAATCTGAGAATCAATACGCCGCACGTCTCTACTTGTCGAACACATATACTTTGTTTTGCTTTTATTTTTATTTGTTTATTGCATCTACTTAAACGGAAAGTTTCGTTCTTCCATATGCTTTCAAATATAGGATGGAGAGTTCATGCACTAATTCCAGAGTCATCATTGATCAACAAAGTCGTTGCTCTCACATTCTAAGCCTTGACGACTCTTAATTGTACCTCTGCTACAACAATATGATATTCTTACGAAATGAACGCGATTGTTTCTCACATCCAATAATGCTGCTCATCCCCATTTACATATCAACTGCGGAAATTATGGGCATAACGAAAAACAGAAATTAAAAATTGGTTTCAGTACCAAGTACAGAAAAAATCAGAACAAAAAAGACCAGAAGATAAAGAAATAGTAGATTGGATCTGTTGAAGTGCAAGTGAGAATTTCTAAAAAAAAGAGGAGATCGTAGTTAAGGACAGCAATTCAAAAGGATCATAGGGCTTCAGCAACACTTACAAGATATTTGTAACGTTTTAGTATTTACTGCAGTGATGTCCAAAGCTAAAACTGTAGCTGTATTGGTGAGAGAAAGTGAACTGCACTGAAAGAAAAATTGTGTATACTTTAAAAATTCACGGACAAAATGATAAATTAAAATTTATTTTTTATATCATTAATGAAATTTTCTACATTAATGCTATTATGACAGTTTCGTAGCAAAAGAATATTTTTTAAGTGTGCGGAATTTAATTTATTACGTTGTTTAGAACCAATGAATTTTAAGTCTGAAAAAATCTGTTTACATAGATAAGTTGAGGGAAGAAATGATAAACATTTATGATAATTCGTTTTTAATTCTGGATATAATAAATCATCCAAATTTTGCCAAAATTCGATGATATTAATTTTATTAATGGTGAATTCACTGCACAGTATTATCAACTCCGCTTGGATTTCAAACTCATATTTGGTGACGTCACAATTAAAAGGATTATTGCAAAGATCAAGCAGGAGTTGTACTTTGTTAAAATCTTGGAACCTCTCTTTAAAGTTGGAAAATAATGTTTTAAATATTATGTTATATTCATGAGTTTTAGATTGTTTTTAAGTTTTAGCAATATTTAAATTATTAAAAAGAATTTAAGTTTTTGGAAAGTTTGCAAAATCTTTAGCTTGTATTTCCAACGAAAATAAAAATAATTTATTTTTAAAAATAAATAATTTATTTGAAAGATCATTTAAACTCATTTAGTAATGCTGTAGTGTCCGCTAAAAATACCTGATCTAAAATAAAATCATTATCACTTAAACGCTGTATTGCGCACTTGTCCATGTTTTCGGTTTCTATGAATTGAAGTACATCATCTTTTAAATCATATAATCTATTAAGACAATCACCACGACTTAACCACCACCGAACCTCCGTAAACAGTTTTAGATCGGGGTGAGCTGCATTTTTATTTTTTAAAAAATTTACCAATTTCCTATTGGTCAGTGAATGATGCCCCCCACTTATTTTATTTATTATTTTCTCTGAAGTCTTCATAGAGGGGTGGTCTGTTAAATATTTGGAAGCTAGGACGGTCTGCTGAATAATACAATGAAAGGCATGGACGAAGATTCTATGTTTTTTCAACTGCCCTATGAAACCTTCATACTTACCAGTCATTACATTAGCACCATCCGTCCAAACCCCTGCTAATTTTTTAATATTTACTAAGGAAAAAAGTTTTTCATTCATAATATCAAATAACAGCTTTCCCGTAACATTTCCATGAAATGTTTCAAGAGAAAACATTGTTTCAGAAACGTCATTATTTGCGTCTACGAATCTGACACAAATGATAAGTTGACACAAATCATTTATATCTGCGCTTTCGTTTAAGCAACATGAAAAAAATTCGCAGTTTTTTAATTTTTCAATCTCTCTACAAAAATTTCTAGTTGATCTGTTCGTCGAACTACGCCATTCCGAGATAACGGAAGGGACTCTATAAACATCAGATTGTACTTAAGTTTTTCAAAACATTTATGTACATATATAAAATATTTTTAATAAACATTCCATCAGAAAATGGTCTACCATGTTTAACAATATTTAAACTTTTTTTAAATTTTTATCATCTGAAGTCTTTTCGTTGGTTTCCGTATCAGATAACCAATTCTTCAGTTTTTCCAAAAAATTAATTTTATGTTTTAAGAAGAATTCTTCTTTTTCTACTGTGAAAGGAATCATAGTGTCTTTTTAAAACATATCCCCTAATATCCTTTAATGTTTTATATCATAATAGACATTGAGTGCTCTAAACAAAAATATTGAAAGAAATCGTACACCCGCTACACATGTGCATTCGTCGCTGGCGCAGTGGCTAAACAAAAGAGAATAAGATTATGTGTGTGTTTAAGTCAGCACAATTGTGCTATGAAATGGACATCATTGATTTACTGTCTCATTAGCAATGGTGAAGTGCGATTAGAAACCTTAAAAGATATGAAATTCAGTCTGTGGTTGAGCGAGAAATAACTCTGAGAAAAGTTATTTGCTTTATGGCTACTAGGGATGCCAATAGGGAAATCCCGAATCACAAAATCCCGGGATTTTCGGGATTCCCAAATCCCGAATCACGGGATTTTTTTAAACTTGTCCCGGGAATTTTCGGGATTGTAAATTCATACATATACACTTTATAAAGTAAGAAAAAAATTTAGTCTACGGCATTGTTTTTTTTATTTAATATTACATTAAATAGCACTTACATATGTAGTTTTTCAAGTGTATCATGCAACAATTAAGTGAATATTCTATATCACTCGACATCGAACTGAATAAGAACTCAACTTCCATTGTTAAAAAGTTAAACGTTGCCTTTGAAGTCCAATAAAATCTGTTAATACAGCTGATGGTTTAGACAATCAACTTTCTAAAGAAATAGATTTGATTGAATCACGAGGTGTTAGAGGTGAATAGTTACATATATTCTGCATATAGATAGTGTTCTTAAAAGGTTAGGTATTTGTTTCTTCACTAATGTGTTTATACATACATACATATATGTATGTATGGAGACACAGATGAATTATTTTTATTTTTGTTAGTTTTTGTTCTGTTTTTTAATTTGATAACATGTATGTATATTGTGATAAAGATCAAAAATTAATAAAATTTTTAATAAAACAATTGTTCTTAGCTTTTTTATTAAGAGAAAATCCCGAAATCCCGGGATATTTCGGGAAATCCCTTGATATTTCGGGATTTTTGGATCCCGAATTGTCACGAAAAATCCCGGGATTTTTAAAAATCAATCCCGTTTGCCATCTCTAATGGCTGCCTCCGAACCGATCTCACCGATTATGCGTATAAAAAGACTTATTTGTCTCCAGTTGTAGCTTTATAGCTCAGAACCGCTCTCACAGTTCAGTAATCCACTTTCAATCGGATTATACAAGTTTTTAATAGTTACATCGCATTTCTAAAACTTCTATTACATGTATCATCTTCTTGTATTGACATCGCTAATCGTTCATTCAATGTTTTGAAAATGGTGCTGGAAGGACCATTGCCATCAAATCAAAACGTTATGACCATACGATAACCGACTTGTCTACACAAATTTGAATTTATTTGAAATAAAACAAATATTTGAATTTTAGAAAATCTTTAAATCCGGAACACCTGGAGGTTGGAATATTGCCTCAATAAATTTGATTTGGTATTATTTTAATAATTTAATTAAAAAATAAAATTAATTTAAATCTAATTTCTCTTTCTTCAATTTCATTAATTTGGTATGATCTATGCAGGGTTATTGGGTTATTATATTGGCTATGGAAGAAGTTGCCGTAGTCTTATTATACGTAAGGCCGCGGTTCAAAACGAAATATGAAAAAATATTTCTTCGGTGATTTCCTCTCAGCCGATTTCTGGCAAGAATGTTCTGAGAGTAAATAAAATTGGCATGAAAAGTAAGCTCATGATTGACATCGGTTACAATTTTCCAGAGGACTTCTTTGATGGAATTTATGACGAGCAATTGAAATATTGCAAAGTTGGTATTTGCAGTAAACCATGCCAACTCTAAGAAATTGTAGATGTTTTCTATGATTTCTATTCTCAAAACACTATGTAACCTAGCCTTAAACACTGTAAAAGTCTTAGACACCAGATTCCTTTTGAATTTCAACACACATAAACAATAAATGAGAAACTGAAAAGTGTCCAAAAGTCATCGTTGGTAATACTTGATGGAAACAAAGAAAACAAATTTTTTTCACAACCAAAAATTGAAGAACATGATGACGATGATTGTGATTGTTTAGTTTGTAGAATGATTGAATCATTGTTCACATACCTCATTGTTGAAAAAGAGATGAATATTTGGCTGTTGTAATGCAAGCATAAGTAGAAAACAAAATGTATGATACATATGTATGAGTGTACGTTTGTCTCTATCAAGTAAGTACAAAGTTTTGTACAAGTATTTTAAAATTGTTTTCTCTGAAAAATTCTTTCCAAGAATATGAGTGAGTGAGCTTTCAATATATATATACATACATACATACATATGTCTGTATGTATATGTTTGCAAACTACTCGAAAGCTGTCTAAGAACTCTTAAAGTTCTGCTAATGAAAAAAGTTTTCATCAAAAACGTTTACGAAAGATGTCGTTTTCTTTGCTCTTTTTTTTTTGGTTGATTTCTTTTTCTCTTCTCTTTTTTTGTTGCTGCTTGCTGTTGTCTTTACTTCAAAAAATAAGAGGTCAAGTGGAAAAGTATTAAAAATTAAAATTTTTAATTGAATTTATGTTGGAACAATTAAGAAGATGTTGAAATGAATGCATCATTATTATTTGTCCAACACTGATCCAACACAGTTTACCTTGGATGGCGGGTAATTCCTCAAAATAGAAATGAAGAAAATCTTAAACAAGAAATTTAATCAACAGCGATTAATCTGAAAGCGGTTTGAATTTGTGATTTTTCTCTGTAAGTCCCAAGACAACTTCAGGAATTTAGATACATACATACATACATAATTGGTCATTAAAACCCTTTAGTCAGGATTACGATCTAGTTTCTCACACCACTCATGTTGTGTGTGTTAATTTTATACATTATTAGCGGGACCTACAGTTTAACATCGACTTCGAACGACAGATTCTTGAGAAACTTTTTCATGGCAATTTTATTTACTCTCAGATTTTTTTTGCCAGAAATCGTTCAGTTGAAGATGCCTGACCTGGGGTTTGAACCGAGGCCTTACGTCTAATATGCCTACTAGACCACGGCGACTTCATCTTCAGCAATTTAGATATCCCACAGTTGTATGTGGCAACTCCCAGTCTTGTGTTCAAGATTATATTTTTTCAGCATCCTTTTTGGGAGCATATGGCTTCTTTATCCATTTCTTCTTTAATCCATTTTTGTTATTCCAGCTAAGCGGGTGATTGATTGCTATGCTGTAGCAAGTGCTAGGATAATGGGGCTGCCATTTGTCTCTGCCTCAACGCTTTGCTGCCTCAACGCTCAAAATATACATATCGTAATAGTTATTTCCTTCTTTAGAAGCTTTCAGTTAAATACTTGTAATACCTATTATGTGTCATAATAGTTGCGAATTCCGTTTCGATAAGTGTTCTATGAATTTGACGTCATTGTCTAGTGCACCTCATATTATACTTATTTCGCTATTCTAGTTTTTCCAATTGGGCTCAAAATATTGCAAAGCCCATCATCATCGTATCCTTTTTCGCAGTCCATCTCTTAGAAGATCTTAGGGCTTCTTTTCTTAAGAATGTTTGCAACGTTAATTGTTTTCATTTTGTGTGTAAAATCCTGTTGTTTTTTATTGTTGTTGCACATTTTCTTCTTCTCTTTTTGTTTTTTTCTTCGATAGTAAATGGTGAAATAAAATAAAATAAAATAAAATAAAGAAAATAAATTGAAAAGGAATTAAAGTCTTGTTGATTTGCTCGGAAATGGCTGAGTGAATATACTCTTAAAACATCCACAATCTAGAATCGAGATAGTCGGCCAGTTAGTTTGTGGTAGTGCATGTCGATACGCGAATGAATTTAGTGTGGATGTATGTGTTCAAAGTTTAATGAGAAATTCTGTATATGTGTGTGTGCATGCAAGTGAAGCAAATATTGAGGGGTAACCTGTTAGAGAGTTTTGCAAGAGTAGAATTCTGACAAATTATTCATAGAGAATATATTTCTGGACCCTTTTTTATGGATCATGGTCTACTTACAGTGTTGTATTAAACCCTAAGGAAAGCAGCAACTCAGAACAAAACAAACAATTAAAAAAAAACTTAATCCCTCTGAGAATCCTCTGGGAAAAAAGTTATTGATGATCACTTTAATCTGAAAATTGATTCGGGCAACATGTTAAGATAACATGTCTATTAAAGAGACAAATCACTTGTGACCGCATCACAATTAACAATTTAAAAATGGCGATGATGTGAACTGGCATAAAAGAATTTCAAGATGAGTTTAAAAAAATTCCTGGAAAGGCTGGAAGAAAACAACAAAGTTTTGATGGAAATTTCAAGAAGAAAATGCAGCAGCCATTGAAACGATTGTAACTGAAAGAGAATTTAGTCTCAAAGCAATTAAAAACGTAACAATTAGTGTCAGAAGTGGGTTTGCCATAAACGAACTCAAACAAGATGGAAAGATTTCAATGTGGATCGAGTAAAAAGAGATCTAACTGAACTAGTTCTGCCAACTGTTAGTATATGGATGAATCACAAATGAGAGTGATGGAGAGACTCCAACAAGATGGTATTGATATGTTTACCCATGAGTTAGAGCAGGACGAGAAAAAAATTGGAATCACTAGCTCAATGGTAAGCAAGTTAGAATCTGTAGCAGTACTGGCTGGTATAAAAGTGCTTACTGTTGCAATAAAAAAATTCTTGGAAAAAAATGTAAAGATATTGCAGTTTATGAAGAAGTATAATAGATATTTTACAGGGAAATTAAAAGAAGAAGGGTGCCCTGGTAGTCTAGTGGGTAGTGTGCTAGACTATTAGCGTGAGGGTCGGCTTTTCGATTCCCACCAGAGACTCTGGTCTGTGACACTACACCGAGCATATGGTCAAGTTACTCAGCTCGTATTTGTAATTGTATTGTTATTAATAAATAAATAAGTAAATAAAAGAAGAAACACAGGAGAAGTATAATGAAAACCAAGACCGAATCAAGCTGCGTCAGAATGAGCCTTAGAATCATCTGTGGGTGTGAAGTTCGAACAAATTAAAAAGGAATGCCAAGGCATAGAAGATAAGGAAGTCGAAACCGTTATGAAGAAAGTAGAAGGCGGCGCAAAGGAAACTGAAAGAGTTAGAAAGGCATCTGAAAATATTGCGAAAGAACTTCAAGGTATTGCAATAAAAGCTGAAAAGTTGCATACGAATCTGAATGGAATGAATGATGAGAAATTTACAGCGAGAATTGATCTCCTCTCTGTATCACAGAGAGGGTGACGGAAATCGAGTCCGACGTAATTGGGGAGTTTTCAATCCTACAGAAAACTGTTCAGGCTAATGTAGGCGCAAAGTTTTCTAGCTTAGAACGGATAGTGAAAAAATTATTGATAGCGGGAAGAAAATTAGAGGAACTCTACAAGGTGAGGACGTGTGGTTTCGGTGGTAGTATGCCTCTATCGTTTTATATTAGCACATTAGGTAGGAAAGACAGAGTAGAAGAACGTTTAATTCCGTGGAAGATGGCAGAAAGATTGGGACAGGCATAATCCTCGGTTTCGATTGGTATTTCGGTTAGCGAAGCATAATTAAACTACAGTTAAAACTGCTGAAATTGTTTTCGGTAATAAGATAAGGTTGTCTGGCGATTTAGAATTTGATTTCTAACACACAAGAACAACAAATGATTGCCCTTATTATGCAGAAAAAAAGGGGGAAAAAATTTGCAAAAGACATACAATTGCATGCCATAAGCCAGGCAGTGACAAAATCGAAGCCAAATATGTTCGAGCAGTCAAGTCTGAAGGATTCAAAGATGGGCAACTGTATTGGATAGGAAATATGGATTTTGCTATCGTGGTAGCTTTGACAAGTTTTAGGACAGCAGCTGATGAAATTACTAAAGTAAGCATATTTCTACTGAATGTCAATCCGCATATGTAAATAAGTCTACCTTTTACCTTCATCTCTCTATTAGACAATGATTTGAATTTGAGAAATCTGGACTGAAATGAAATATCTTTCCGAACAACCCAATATTAAAAAGGTTGAACCAAGATTCTTCCACCTTTTTAATATTGGGTTGTTCGGAAAGATATTTCATTTCTTTTTTTTGAAGATGAAAGACAGTTTTCGTATAATAAGCAAATACTTTATTAAATTATGTATTGGCCCTTCTGGTCCAACAACTTTTGCCATCTTTCTGGTACTAGCATAATTCAACGCTCATAAAATTGTTGATCTTTGCTGGCAAAAAACTGATCGAGGTGTTTTTTGACCTACTCATTTGAGGTGAAGGTTTTACCATCTAAAAAATTTTGGAGTGACTAGAGAAAATAATAATCCGATGGCGCCAGGTCTGGAGAATATGGTGGGTGTGGCATTGTATCCCATTCGCTTTTGGCGAGCGACCAAAATTGTGTGAGGTTTCACGTTGTCTTGGTGAAATAATACACCTTTCTTATTGATTTCTTCTGGCCTTTTCTGTTGAAGTGCATCATTCAGTTTGTCCAGCTGATGACAGTAGACTTTCGAATTAATCGTTGTGTTATCCGGTAAAAGCTCAAAAAAAAACGATTCCTTTAAAATCCCAACAAACATACAGGATCACTTTTTTGGTGAATATCGGCTTTGGAAATGGTTTGAGCCGGTTCATCTTTTTTGCTCCATGTCCTCTTGCGTTTGACGTTGTTGTATACAACCCATTTTTCGTCCCCAGTGATGATGCGCCTTCAAAAACTCATCATTTTCGTGACGTTTGAGAAGCGAATCGCAGACGTCAAGAGAACATGGGGAACCCATACGTCGAGCTTCGTGGATAATCCCAGGCTTTCAAGTGGTCATAAACTATTGAATTTGATAAATTTAACCTCAATCCGATCTCATGTGAAGTTATACAGTCACAGGTTCTTATCAACTAATGCCTTTATCGCGTCTCTATCAGCTTCAACCGGCCTTCCCGAACGTGGTGTATCTTCGACATTAAAATTGCCGGATAGAAATTTAGCAAACCAGTTCTGGCACTGGCATACTGTCAACACACTTTCACCACACACATCGGCCAATTTCTTACTGGCTTGAACAACATTTTTGCCCTTTCTGTAGTAAAACAGTAAGATATGTCGAAACTGATGCTTATCGCTCTCCATATTTAAAAGGACACCAACCAAAAACTACTTCGTAGAATTAATTGGAATTTTTCACACACAAGCCTTACTATATGAGCTCTCAAAGCATCTAAAAATTATACGGCTTAAGTGTAAAGTTGGGTGCAATAAAATACAATTAAATCCTCTGTCGGGAAAAAACGAAATTACTTTCCGAACAACCCAATAGTATGACGTAGCTATTGTTAATTGATATTAGAACAATCTTTATATTCACAACTTTCAAACTTCTTTTTGGCCTGCTTCTTAATTTGTTACGATTCAATAAAAATACCTGATGGTGTCTCTTGAGACCGGTTAATCAGTACTTAGCAATGTGTATAGCATTGCTACATGTCGCTTTCTATCCTAAGCTTTTTGAAATATTGTTTTCATGCAAATCTGAATACCAAACAAAATATTGTGTGTAACTATCCATAGCACTTTGCAGAATAAATTTCTAGGTTCTTTTTGTTACGGGTATGCTCGATTTAGCTCGATTTTTATGAAAGCACTTCCAGTTGTTTTAACTATATTCGTGGTTGAGGATTACCACTGAACCCGTTACATCTCTTTTCCCAAAACTGTTTTCTTCTTTTCTTACCTATAAACGTATAAAACGTATAAAACGTTTGTCAATGGTTTCTCACTCGAATTTATCTCTTACTGCGAGGCGTATAAAATTAAGACTTAAAAGAGTGAATATTAACCCAAAGATGGATAATGTTCTTATAGGTTCTTACATGAGGCTTCATCCCGGAGAGATACAAGTCAAAAAATTTTGACTATCAATAAATTGCCGAAATAAAATGAGATCGTTTTACATCGTTTTTATATGAGTTAAGGGAACATTAAGTAATTTCTTTAGAAATTTCCTAATTCACCTAAAGTGTAGCAATTTAATTAAAGATAATTTCATTTTGTATTTCGCCAATACCCTAATGTACAGACACATATACATACATATATTGTGTATACATATATAAGATAATACTTACCATCAATGGCCTTACAATTGTATGTGTGGCGCCAATAGTAAATTGAAAATGAACTTCCGTCTGGTGTTTAAGTTGTGAGAGAGATATTCTGAAATGAATAACGTGCTTAATCACTAAATGATATGAGAAAAAATATATTTCTCTCCATCTATTACTACTACTATATAAAACCATACATACACACATATATACATATGTACGTATATAATCGATATTCTATTTATATACCATACATATACATTTTAATAGAAAAAACTTCAAACGAGGGCATAGAATAAAATAGTTCTTGACAGTAAATGTTCAACTTGTAAGTGCAAAAAGAAGAAAAATGAAATAGAAATACAGATGAGGAGCAAAACAAAAAAAAAAAAAAACAGAATAAGTTTTGAGTGCAGAAAAGACTGAGTAATGGCGAAAAAATAATTTTAATTTACTTCAATGAAAAACTTTTATTTTCGTTTCTTTCTTCTGCATGCCGACTTCAAGAATTTTTAATTTCGCTAAAAAGCCAATTTAACAAATGGACCTGTCTTTTAGGATATTTTTTGTTTCTTTATTATTTGTAGGTTTTCTTTTCTTTTTTTGTTCCCTTGACTGACCATGAGTTGAATAATCTTGTTTTTTTTCAATCAGTATACATGAATACAAATATTTTTCAAATTATGATTTATTTCCATTAAATTCTGCTTTTTTAACGAACAAATTTTGCAAGTTTGAGGTGTTGTACCATGTATTTCTTTCTCATATTTGACTAAACATCATTAGCAGTTAGGAATTTGAAACATTTGAAGCTTTTTGTGACTTCCACTATTCTGTAACGTGAGATTTAGTAACGAAAAGAAATGTGAAGCGACTCCATATACTCTTTTAAAAGAGGAACCATTGTGTGTTATATGGATGAAACAAGAACGGATCTAAGGATAAAAGCGAAAGTATTTGGTCCAAGAATGAAAAATTTCGAAACCTTGGTTAAACTTGTTGTTGGTTAACTTTCAAAAATCAATGGTAATAGGTTTACCCTCTGCTGGTTTCATCTCATTTGAGAATTTCTGACAAAGAGCAGGAAATTGTGCTTATGAGAAATGGACCTACCACGCGGCTGATGGAGTGGGAAGTTATACTTACAAGAGGAGTTATACTCACAAAGAGGAAAGGTTTCTGGTAACAAAATCTTTTGTTGTTAAGAAGAGATTTGAATCCAAACGACACCGTAGACTCAAAGGACTTTTGATAAGAATGGGAATCGTTTCGAACCCAACATGTAGATTCTACGATGAACCAGCAATAATGAGAATGGAAACTTGGCAACAGATTCGCAGGGAGTGCTGAGGTTGTGGAGGAAATACTTCTCTTCTCTGCTTCAAGGTGATGACGACACCAATACCGCCTTTAGAGGTGATGTACCGAAGCCGATCGATAATGACGGCGTGGAGATTTCTCCGCCTAGCCATGAAGTCGGAAGCCTGAAAAACAATAAATCTTCAGATCCTGATGTCCTTCCCGCTGAATTTTTTTTGCAAATTATGGCTAGAGGAAAGTATGCCCAACTATTGGAACCTCAGTGTCAGTGTCAGATTAGAATCTCAGTATACTTTCGATATAGTCAAGGAAATTATTTATTTCGGCTCGGCCGTTACCACCAAAAATGATGTCAATTTGGAGGATCACTCTTGCCAAGAGGTGCTACTGTGGTTTCTATAGGCAATTGAGTAGCAGAGACCTCTCTCGTACGACAAAACTAATACTTTATAAGGCGCTCATCCTCCCTGTGCTTCTTTATGGTGTAGAAGCATGGACTCTATTAAGCACTGATGCAGCAGCCTTGAGAGTATTCGAGAGAAAAGTCCTACGTAAGATCTTCGGTCCAGTGCGAGTTGGCGGTGATTACCGTATCCGATCCAACAGTAAGCTGTATGAACTCCTCAACGGCATAGACGTTGTGCAGCGTATTAACATCCAGCGGCTGTGCTGTCTCGGCTAAGTCGTTCTAGAAGGATACTCTGGCGAGATGGGTCTTTGATGCGGGGATCTGAGGAAGTCGGTGAAGAGACCTTGTTTGCGTTGGAAGGACCAAATCGAGGGAGCCCAGTCATCGATTGGTGTGACCAACTGGCCTGGAAGGCTGCGTTAAGGCATGCCGAAATCCGTTAACTGCGTTGTTAATGGCCAATTAAGTAAGTAAGTAAGTAAGAACACATATTTAGAACCTGAGGGGTACTAATGCATCACAGCCGGAATCTTATACAGAACAGAAACCTGCAGTTATTCAGGGCAATTGGTGTAGAAGAAATATTTTATAGTTGTGTAAATTGAGGGCACTAAAATGTATAGTATGGTCCATGTTCAATAGCACCTCTTTCCAATGATGTGGACTTAATAATAATGGAGCTTAACTGGCACATAAATATTATTTATTTAATCAGAAAAGATTGATCAACTGACTTTGTTTTTTTGGCAATCTTAGTCGATCGAACTCCACATTATATTAAATGTATGTATGTAAACTTACAGACAGCGTCTTAATCACTTACTGTTCTTTATTTCTTTTAAATATGAAATATAATTACGCCATTCGCAAATAATTTCATTGAAATGCCATTTAAGTTATTAATTGAAGCATAAGTAGCATAAAATATTCCTTGGCTGGCACATTGATGGAATCACATTTAAAATTTAAATCAGAAAAGATTTCTTATAAATTCTCATTTCAAATTAACCACACCATCAATATCATATTTTTTAAGGCAGTCATGGTCGTGGTCATTAAGACTATATTTTTTGAGCGTCCGTCCTTATGCCATGATGTTAAAATAACAGGAAACCTCAAGAAAAAAAACAGAAAAAACACAGAAAAAAAGAAAATGCGAGCATAAAAGCGTGCAATAAATTAAAAAAGAAGGAGTAAAGAAAACGAAAAAAAATTATTATAAAAAGCAAAATAAACAAACCAATTACTACGTCTCTCTCTCCATATATTATTTAAATTTTTTCTTTTTTTTCGCTCCGACTGCAGCAAGCGGTGACTTGAATTTCCTATAAAAGTCTATTAAGTTGGTGAACAGTGGTTCGAAAGAGATTTTTATTGTTACAGAGTCACGTTATGATTTATTATTTGGCAAGAATAATATTTCATAATTAGAATAGGAAGTCACCGTGGTCTAGTAGGTAGTGTGTTGGGTTATTAGACTTGAGGCCTCGGTTCAAACCCCAGTTCAGGCATCTCCAACTGAACGATATTTGAAAAAATATTTCTTCGGCGACTTCCTCTCAGCTGATTTCTGGCAAAAATTCTGAGAGTAAATATAATTGCCATGAAAAGTTTCTCAAAACTCTGTGGTTCTGTAGATCCAGCCATCCGTGTATAAAATTAACACACACAACATAAGTGGTGTGATAAGCTAGGTCGTAATCCTGACTAAAGTGTTGTAATGACCAATTATGTATGTAATTAGAATACGAAATCTTATTGGTATCGTTTCTAAAGGATTTCTTAAAGACATCGAAAAAGGTGAAGGAAATCTTGTAAATGAGTTAAATTCAATCAAAGTTTTTTGTTTTTTTTGTTTGTATAAATTTAAATGTTATATGCAGCCATACATATTTAGGCAATTCACACAAGCCCTTGTATCGTTGTATTCATTGTATTGTTGGATGAATATACAACAGTGTAAGCTTGTTGTTGATAATTTTCATATAAAAATCCAATACACTTACACACATTTTTTGCATATGTTTTTAAAAGTTGTATTGGTTTCGTGCTATCAATTCATGTAAATACCAGTAATTAAGAAGAAGAATAAGAATACAAAATATTTTCTATGCAACTTGAGTCAACAATTAACATTTAAATTATATTTTTCGCACAGAAATTTATTTAATTTATTTTTTCCTCAATATTTTTCATTTTACTGCTTGAAAATCAAATTATTAATAACTAGCTGTACCCTGTGCGTGTTGCTGCGCCACCAACTAAAATAAATTTGAAGGAAAGACATTTCACAAATGACCAATTAATCTTGAATCATTTTATTGATTTTGTTTCCCGTTGTCCTGATGATTCAGATGAACGGGCTTGAGTAGTACGCATTCGATCAGTTTCTAATCTCACTTCTCGTTGGTCAAGTGGTTCAAGCAAACGGGTCTCAGCGGCATATGCTCAAAGATTTTCCAGTCTTAACGCCCATCTGATTCTGAGGCTCGTAATGCTCTTTTCTTCCGTGCTTGAGGTGTAGGTTGACCAATTGCTTGTCATTCATTTTGAATAATTTTCATTGACGCCATCCATCGGAAATTAATCGCACCAACCTCCGTCGACTGATGCGCAACAACTTTGTTAAAGAATGCATAGTTTACGATTTAATTCATTTTGAGTAATTTTCAGTGACGCCACCTATCGGATATTGGTCATACCAACTTAGAAACCTTCCCCGGCTCATGCGCAACAACTTTGTTAAAGAATGCATAGTTTACGATTTAATTCATTTTGAGTAATTTTCAGTGACGCCACCTATCGGATATTGGTCATACCAACTTAGAAACCTTCCCCGGCTCATGCGCAACAACTTTGCTAAAGATCATAATATGATCAAATGCATAGTTTACGATTATATAAGATACATACAAACAAACATTAATTTATATATATATAGACTATGGGAGGTGACACGCCCACTATAGCCAATCCGTCAAAGTTCTCCATACAAAATTTGAGGACTCTAGCTGTTGCAGTTTATGACATATGCGACATTAAATACTTATTGGGTATGTGGGCGTGGCACCTTGCCTACTTGAAATTTTAAAATAAAAAAATAGCCTATAGTTCCTTCCAGAAATACAGGAAGGTACTGTTAAAATTTCAAGAAAATCGGTCCAGCCGTTTAGTCGTCTCTAAACTTCAAACATACAAACATACAAGCAAACAAACATTCATTTGAATATATATAGACGTTATTCTTCTTCTTATCGCTTTTTGACGTTTGGAATACGAAATACACAATACACAATAACATTGAGCGTTCACAAACAAAAAGTGTATTCAATACAACATGCACGATACAAAGTCGGGTGAATTGCCCAATTGTATTGACAATTAAAATACTTCAATTAGGAGTACAATTCATGGAATCGAATGAAAGATATAATGTAAGGCCTAACAGTCTCATAAGAGTTATGAATAGGTTTTTTGCTTCCTTTTTATCTCTAGACTGTAATATGGTATACAGTGTTGTAAAAAATAATAAGGGACTAAATGTGATGCTTTTAGGATTGACAAGAAAGTGAGTAACGGCACTTATTATCAGTTTATCCATCACAAAATCGAATTCAATTGTGATTTAATTGAATTATTGGTTTTATTTTAAATGTTTCATTCAATTAAAATAGAACTTCATCCAGTGCAAAAATAACGCAGGACTTTTTGCCATAAAAAACCTAATGAAACACGGGCATATTAAGATAATTGTTTAGGTTCCATGTTTTTATTAAAATTAGAAATAAATAACTATTGAAGTTTATAATTGCTGGGGAGAAGATTAGAGTAGCAGTCAGCAAGACTTAAAAACTTCTAGAAAGTGATGGATTTCGCGATAAGAAAGGTGAACATAGGAAACTAGTATTCTAAAGAAATTTCAATTTTAGAAAAAGTCTAGGAGAAAGTATGCTGCATCCCAGAGTAGTGATGGACGATATACAGTGCACAGCAAAAGTCTTAGTACGGCAATATATTTTAGCAATTTCATGTATTTTAGCCAAAATTTTTGTATACAAATTTATAGTTTTTATATTTATTTTATTAATTTATTTCTGTTTTATTATAAAAGAAACAATTTTTTAATGTTTTTCATAAGACAGGAGAAGAATAAGGAAACGTTTCAGTTCACTCCCAAGGAGAACTCTGAGTAAATTCAAAATTCAAAGGCCTAATATACAAAAGTGTTATCGCTTGTATTTAGTAGAACATCCCTTAAGGTCAAGCACTCCATTTAACCCATTTGGAATTGAATGTACAAGTTTTGTTTAGTATATTCTGATGGCACCATGAGACAGTTTATCGGTTGACGTTTGTTTGAGGTTTAGCGATTACGTAACCGTTCTTCCAAATGATCTCCTAAATACTCTCTTGAAGTCATAGCGGGTCATTGTGCAAGAATATTAATCCTGTGGGGACTTTTTTGTCGAAATATATTACGTACTAAGGCTTTTGCTGTCCACTGTATATCGATGTTATAAAATCCTCGCTGTATTTTAGTGTCACAGCGATACAATTCGATGTGACAATGATGAAGTTCCGATGCTTTTTTATTCAATGCGTCGCAGTAAAAAAGTTTTATGAATACATTTTGGAATGAGTTAAATGTTATTATCAAATTATCGCCGTAGTCTAGCAGGTAGTGTGTTGGCTTATTAGACATAAGGCCACGGTTCAAACCCCAGCTCAGACATCAAAACGAAATACGAAAAAATATTTCTTCGGCGACTTCCTCTCAGCAGATTTCTGGCAAAAACTCTGAGAGTAAATAAAAAATTGCCAAGAAAAGTTTCTCAAAAATCTGTCGTTCAGAGGCGGCTTTACTCATGTATAAAAGTAAACACACTCAGCATATGTGTGAGAAACTAGGTCGTAACCCTGACTAAAGGATTGTAATGACCAATTATGTATGTATGTATAGACGACGGGACGTGGAAGTACTATCTGATCTTATATTTGGTTGGAGCACATATTCTCGCTGTAGCACAGAAAAATTAGTTTAGAGAGCTCTACTTTGCGTAAGATTAGATATGGAAAAGACTAGCTTCTGACAATATAAACTTTTGCTTGGTACTTATAGCGGAAAGATATTTATGTCTTGCACTAAATATTGTCTAAAATATATATCGAGACTCAAAGAACATCGTACGGAAAGAAACCAATATGTAAATTAAGTAATAAGGAGAACGAATAACTGGAAGACATAGTTGAAACCTAGGCTGCGATAATGCTTTTCAGGCAGGCAGTTATTCTTATTGGCACCGAACGGCATGGTGAAATTTGTAAACAAAAGGATTAAGAGAGATGTTATACTAATACCCGATATGAGGGCATTTCAATAAGTCCACTTCAGTTAAGTCCACTTATGTTAACAAAATCAATCGAAGCATGAAAAACATCGATGTTTTCTGTGAAAAAAGAAAACGATATAACATCGACGCCTTATTCCAATGCATTACATCAAAAAACATCGATGTTCTTTTCTAATGTCCATCAGTATCCCAGAGTGGGCAAAACGATGGGCGGATACAATGACAATTGGCATAATTTTGCTCTCTTACAAATACATATATTTTGGTATGTTTTACGAAAATATAACATGGAAAGCAAATTTTCAAATCCAAAAAGAAAATAATCTGTACAGAAATCTTTATGTTTCACTCGTGCTATCGTTTTGCAATTTTTCCTTGAAAATTCAGCCACAAAATTCATTGGTTTAATGATAACTTTTTCCTTTTTAATGGTGGGTATTGAAAAAATTGAGTTCTTTAACATGACACATACTTCGCAAGGCAATGATTTCATTTCTGTCGCTGTTCTTAGATTTAATATATTGAGAGACACTACAGTTAGGAAAATACAATTTTGTGTCAATATGTTCCAAATAAAATCTTTTAAAAAAACGAAATGCATCAACATTCGAAAGTGGAAAACTGAATTAAAATAGATAAATACTAGCATGATACGGTTTACTGAAAAATGACAAGGGAGGCTTGCGCCCATAAGATTTGTTTACGTAGGGATCCAGTCGCCGTAGTCCAGTAGGTAGTGTGTTAAATTATCGGATTTCTGGCAAAAACTCTCAGAGTAAATTAAATTGCATTGAAAAGTTTTTCAAAAACCTGTCTTTTGGAGCCAACTTGAAACTGTAGATACCGCCATTCATGTATAATATTAACGCTCACAACGTAAGTGATGTGAGCACCTATGTAGGTTGTAATCCTCACTGAGGAATTGTAATGACCTATTATGTACGTACAAATAATACGTACGTAAAAATAATAATACATCTTTTATATATATATATATATATATATATATATATATATATATATATATATATATATATATATTGTATATATATATATATATATCTTATTTAACAGTACTGGCAAGTCATACACATAATTTAGACAATTGCATAATGTATATCTTAAGGATAATTTTACTTAAAAATAGATTATACGCATTAAATAATATGATTAAATTAAAATAAAAAAATATGAAATAATTGCATCTTTAATTTTGTTGTCCGTTAAAAAACGTAAATATCACGGTTTTGAATTGCCTAGCATTGCTTAATAACTGTATATCGTTTGTTAGTTCATTCCAAAGGCGAATTGCGTTAACATAAAAGTGTCTATCAGAAATTCGTTTTCGGTATCTAATGCTGTTAAGTTTCAGGCCTCTATTAGATCTAAAGTAAATTAATCTCCTATATACATAGGTAATGAGATTGTTTAACACAAATGATCTTTTTTAGCTCAGAGATCAGCAATGAATCATTTTTTCGCTACTCATAAGTACTCATGAAATTTTGAGTATGAGTGAGTCAACAGTATTGAAATTCAACTATGTACTCTGATTAATTCGTACTCACTACAACGTTGATTTATAAGTACAGATTACAATGAGTATGAGTACAACGTTGACATCAAACTCTTAACATTCGAAATATGTTTGATTCATAAGCCTATTCATTTCAGATTAATAAATTTAGAAAAATACTTCTAATACTCATAAATGATTCAAGTGATTCGAATCATTCGTCAACATTTACAATCTTAATTGATGTTGCATTTACAAAGAAAGAAGAAAGAAAAAGACAGCAAGCAGAGCAAACTCACAACCATTTAGTGAGTAGTTTAGTGTTTGTACGCGAATTATACTTATTTTGTGATTCTTGTAAATGTTGAGCCATGGAGAGTCGAAATCAACAACATCGTACATACGTATTGTTAAGTATGAATATGATGAGTACTTCAACTACTTTATGAGTAGAGGTTCCATGATATTAAAATAAGTATGAATGCGTTTAAGTATCAGAAATTATGAGTATGATTCGAATCTACTCATATTTTTCAATACTCATTGCTTATCTCTGATGTAGATATATGTATAAGAGTACGGCATTTTAATAAATCTTCAAATGACACGTTATAAATTTTGTAGGAGCATTCAGATATCTTGCTGTATCTTGTACGACCATAAATATATCTGGCAATATCGCTGTGTAATTTGCATCACAGCTTGAGAAGAGTTCACATCCGTACAGCAATTTTGGTATTAGGTGTGTTTATGCGAGTAGCAAACGAATGTTGAACGGAGTAAAGTACTGTCTTAGCCAAAGATTTCGCAGCATGGCAAGTGTTTTACCACAAATACCATTGACATGGTAAGTCCAGCTAAGGTTATTGTTAAAAATAACACCCAAATTTTTGACACTATGAACTGCCTTAAAAGTCATGTTATCACTTTGAACTGGTGGTTAATGTGTTGTAGAGCCTACTTTGCCTATTATCAATGCTTTTGATTTCTTCTGATTGGAGCAAAGACAGTTCGCCAATGCCCATTTAAACACATTACATAGATCACCATTTATTTTGGCAACACAATTTATAATTTCAGAAGGCAAACTACTAATGTAAAGTTGAACGTTATCTGCATACATCTACGAGTATATATTACAATACTTCAACTTTGATGGCAGATCATTAGAATAAATCGAATATAATAATGGACCAAGCAAGGAACCTTGTGGTACTATTCGATGTATTACCATCACAGTACACAAATTGACTTATGTCCCTTAAATGTGAAGATATAACCTCAACAGCGGTATCTGAGAAATGGCACATGTGTCTGAGTTTCTGGCAAAGTATCGAGAATTCAGCAGAGAGTTCGATGGTCGTGTTTCGTCTGGCCAGTTCATCCGCTCTGCAGTTACCCGATTATATCGATCCGCTACCTCGTTGAGATATTTGCGACAGTCGTATACCGTCTTGGAGTTCATCACATTAGAGTCCAATGCTCTTAAAGCCGCCTGGTTATCGGACAGTATGGTAATTTTCTGCATGGGAACATTTTAGTAAATTATAATTTTAACTGCAGTTCGTATTGCCGATACTTTCGCCTGAAAGACGCTGTAGAAATTTGGCAGCCTTATAGACCGCGATATTCGGTTGATTCCGAAAAATTTACACCTCTAACGGTTCCCTACAATCCCTTGCGATGTGCCCCGCACTTCATTGTGAAGTCGCATCGCGGTGTTATTTAGTCACTGCTGTCGACAGTACCAAATTCCTCAAGTATTTTCGCATGGCCAATATCCGATTTATGCGACTGTTCAGTCGCCCAGAAACGTCTACTAATTGTAGCCGCCACGCTCCTGGAATAGAGATTAAGCGGCATAAGCTATAAGTTTATCTCCAGTGCAAATGTAGGAGTAGTGAGCAGAGCACCACTAATAATCATGTAGGTAGATCGTTGCAACCTACGTATCAGGTTTAAATTCGTCGCCTTATGGGGGAATTCCCACCATACTAGACACCCGTAGCCAAGATAGGTCTGACCACCGTCATATAGATCCAGTGAGTTAGTGGGACCTGGCCCAGTCCCCATTTTTTCCCCAAAAGTTTGTCAGAGACGTAGAGGGGCGATGGAGGCCTTTTGCAGTCTGTTAATGATGTTAGGTTTCGGTTTGGAGCAACTTCAACCATTACCATTACAACCCTTCAGTTAGGATTACGGCCTAGCTTCTCACATCACTCATGTTGTGTGTGTTAATTTTATACATGAGTGACGGAACCTACATTTTAAAGTCGATTCCGAACGACAGATTTTTGAGAAACTTTTCATGGCAATTTTATTTACTCTCAAAGTTTTTGCTAGAAATCTGCTGAAAGGAAGTTGCCGAAGAAATATTTTTTCATTATTTCGTTCAGTTGGAGATGTCTGACCTGGAGTTTGAACCGCGACCTTACGTCTAATAAGCCAACACACTACCTACTAGACTATGGCGACTTCAACACTCCATATTTGGTGAAATTTTTATTCTTTTTGTTCATATTTCCCACGGTAATTATAAAAGTATGCATGACATGTACAATTAAGCTGAAAACTAAGTAGACATAAATATAAAGAAAATACTTTTACTAGCCTTTACTATGATTTGGACTTTGCAACCTACGAAAAGATATAGGAAATAGGAACTAAAGGAAAAAGCTCTCAAATCGCAGTATAAATTGTAATTAAGTGTCATATTTTAACACTAAAAAGGCAAACCATCTGCCGATATTTGTGTTCCAAAATCAAATTTCCATTGTATTAATTTGTTTTGGATGTTGGGCATATTGAATAGACAATATTTCGTAATTAATTAATTCCTTAAAAAGTACAGTACTGACTAAATATACCTGGCTTTAAAATGGGCCTAACTAACCACTGCTAACTACTGTAGTAATCGTTAATATTTTTCACATTTTTTTCTTCTCTGTCCCTTGTTTTGTTTCACTTGTTTTAAGTTTTCTTTCTTTTTTTTTTTTGTCCATTTACTCCCAACAATTTTTATTGTAATTGCAAGTTAAATGAGGCCAGCGGCTGTGAATATATTTATTATTGTAGTAGTAGTAGTAGTTGTAGTTGTAGTAGTAGTTGTGGTAGAGTATATTCAGAAAATAATATTTAAGTACAATTCCATCCTATAGCGTCTGTGTCTGTGGCAAAGGATGCAGCAGTAACTCTCAGTTCTTTCGCTTCGTTATTTGTCTTCTGTTTTGTTTTTCCTTTTTTTGTTTTTGTCATTCTATTTTAGAATTTTTAACCGCATCAAAAATGAGTTTTCAACATCCATTCACCACAATGACGTTGTTTTTCTCTTGTGCCATCTTCATTTCATGCTATTGCTTGTTGTTGTTTTTCTTGTATGTTGCAAATATAACTTCATGCTGTTCATTCTGTTTTTATTGTAGTTACACTGCACCGCCAAATGACAAACAGCAGAAGCCATAGCAGCAGAAACTGTAGAAGGAAATGTTAAAGACACATCAGAACGATTCAACGGATGCTAAATTATGATGTTGCAATATTATGCAAGAGAATGAATATCTTTTTGTAATACGTTTTGTTTTGTTTTCTCATTATTTTTTTTTTTGTTTGTTTTTCGTTCTTTTTACTTTATAATGTTGCATTTACCGCATACAGACACACGCAGGCACAGACACGGTGAGTGGCTAAGAGGGGGTGGGGGGTTGCTTTTAAAAGCTAAAATTTATGTTTTGTTTGTACTCAGTTTTATTATTAAAAGTTAATTGCCTTTGAAAGTTTGCAACTGGTCTTTAACTACCATCGAGTCGCATAGCGAGTCAACATAGTCGTCGTCGTCGTTGTCGTTAGCGTTGGTTGTTGATTACAGTTAATGACTTTTCGTTTATGTTGCATATTTTTTAGTGGCCCAATCCAGTTTGTCGCATAAAAAGCTCTTGGGAAAATATTTAAAATTATAAAGAAATATTTCAAAAACAAATAGAAAAACTAACTGATTTTCTAGCTTTATTTTTATCATTTAATTTTACAATAGCTTCGCATTCAGTTGTAATGGACAATAAATTTTTTTTAATTAAAAAAATTGATTTCGAGTCAAAGAGTTAGATTCAGTCCTCAAATGGCAAAGAGTTTAAAATTTGCTAAAATTATTGATACCAAAAAACAATCGATAATAATGAGTTTGGTATAAAAATAACACAGCGCTACAGTGAAAAAATATCCAACTAACAGCATGATCTGGGTTGTAAATTTAGTTGAAAAGAAAGAATAAAAACTTTTTTATTTTTTTTTTTATTTTTGAACCATCCAAACCTTTGTTTGTCTAAATATATAAAATAAGACAGGATAGCTCACAAGGTATCTCTTTTTAGCTTGCCGTTCACAGGCTAGTTTACTCGATGGCACATTGTGTTACCCAGTGTGAGGTAAGCCCCCATGTCATGATCCGTTAGTGGTGAGATTGAACCAGAGATCAGCAATGAATCATGAAATTTTGAATATAAGTGAGTCAACAATATTGAAATTCAACTACTCTGATTCATTCGTACTCACTACAACATTGATATATAAGTACAGGTTGCAATGAGTATGAGTACAACGTTGACATCAAACTCATAACATTCAAAATATGTTTGATTCATAGACCTACTCATTCAGATTCTTAAATTTAAAAAAATACTTATAATACTCATAAATGATTCGAGTGATTCGAATCATTAATCAAAATTTACAGTCTTAGTTGTTGTTGCATTTACAAAAAAAGATGAAAGAAAAATACAAGGACAGCAAGCAAAGCAAACACACAACCTTCTAGTATGTATTGTAGTGTACGGGAATCATACTTATTTTGTGATTCTTGTAAATGTTGAGTAAAGAAGAGTCGTATGAGTATGATGAGTACTTCAAACTTTGAATATGAGTCGTATGAGTATGATATTAAAATAAGTATGAATGCGTATAGTATCAGAAATTATGAGTATGATTCGATTATACTCATCTTTTTGATCATCTTCTTTGAATACTCATTGCTGATCTCTGGTTTGAACCGCTTTCCGATTCCGTTTGCTCCACATCATGGAAGCTTCTGCACTAATCCTGGTGGGCCTGTCAGCAAAGCTGTCAATAACACAGTCTTCCGTTAGAATTCCTGTTAGAATGCGAACCTTTTCATTGTTTATCATTGTAAATCTTTTATGATGAAATGTTAGTTTCTGGCTAATTTTCTTTGATAGTGATAGGAAGGCAGGCAATCAGATATGATATCAGGTTTTAGAATCAAGTTGGACAGCAGTTTCTGTGCACTGCATAAGAAGCCATGTGATTTTTAATTATGAAGTTGTATTACCATTGGAATCAATCGATTTTAAGTAGCATGACACTGCAGGTCTCATCATAAAAAAATATTTTCTAAACAGATTTACTATGACATTGTTGTTATTACAGCTGCACGTATTATAATATTTTTTAGATATCCAGTGCAAAAAAATATGTGTTTTTTAATGCTTTAAATAAATTATTTAAATTGTAGAGTAATTTAACTAAATCGTGACATTTTATCTAATGATGCGATTAGCGTTTCAGTACAAATTCAAAATTACCAAACTGTGAATAAAATACTGATTTTGCCAAAAGTTCTCTTTTTTTGTTGTTGTTGTACAAACTGATAACAGTACATACTTGAATTAGGTGTTTAGTTCTAAAAAAAATGAAAAAGAATTAAAAATAAAATATAATTTAAAGTGCATATGTTTACTACATGCAATGTAATAACCATTTCCACCACATTTCCAATATTTTTTTCAAAAAAAAAAAAAAAATTTATTCGATAGAGTTTTCGTAATATGACATGAAAACGTTTAAATAAATATTAAATTTATTTGGCAATTTTATTGATTGTTAATAAATGCAAATACAAATACGTTTTTACTTATACCACCAACTCAGACAACACACCCATCTGCTATGGCCCTTTATTACGACAAAGCCGTAAATAATAATCTGATTTTGGGAAAACATTTAAATTACCACATCATTTATAATATTTTTTTATTTCTATTTGTAGATATTCTCTCTGTGTATATGTGTGTATACACATATACTTATACAAACAGCATATGAAAGTATTCTACATGACACTGCTGTTCGGGTTCTGGTTGAGTTGGTAGCTGGTTAGTTGGCTGGTTGGCTGGTTGGTTGGCTGGTTGGTTAGTTGGAGTGATCATTCCAATTCAACTTGGCTTAAAAACCTATGTTGAAGCACGCATACACACATACATACATATTTTTCATACAACATTATAGAAACAGAATTTGATTGTACAATCGCAATCTATAGAAGTGTATGTTCCAAAACTCCATATGCTCACTCACACTCAGATTTACAGAGAGAAAAGCATACATACACATACATACAATATGAAATACATTCTCGCATGCAGCTAAAATGAGCGTGAGCATTTGAAAGGAAACAGAATAAAAACTGCATTCGAATAAAACAGAAATAGTATCGCACGGAATTTATTACCACTCTTGAGGGCCATAAAAAGGAAATTGTACACAATATATTCGTTTTTTTTCGTTTCTATTTTTGGTTGCCATTTTTTCTATATTCACATACATACTATACGTACATAAACACTCTATATTAGAGTTTTCATTGTATTTACTTATACACACACATGCATACTCACATGTACATATGAATACATATGCAATATTGTAAAATTTTTATACAAAATATTTCTTATTTTATGCACCACACAAATACTATAAAAAAATGAAACAGTTACAGTGGGTGTGACAAAAATGTTACATCATATAAATTTTAAAAAACTAGATTTCTTTTAATTTAATTTTATTTTTTTATTATAAATCAATTAAAGACGACAAATAATGCAACTTTTGTAAATTTTCAAACAGCAGGCGACTACACTTCTTAACACATTTTTTGGGAATACGGGTATATTATACCTAAGGGTCGTGTAATGTTTGACATAATGTTTATAGTGTGTGCGACTAAGATAGATAGAAGACAGAATTATCGAAGTGGTGCGCATAGACTGGATTCAAGTGCAGACTAGGGCAGATGAAAGCTATACAGGTAGCGAAATAAAAACGGCAAAACGAGGTCCACTCTTTTGAATAAAATACTTCTTGTAATTTTATATTTTTTAAATCATATTTATTTAAATATACATACATATATACATACGCACTTGCTCATTACAGCCCATCAGTCAGAATTACGATCTAGCTTCTAGCAGCACTTATGTTCCGAGTGTTAAATTTAATTGTATAAAGGACTTACAGTTTAAAGTCGGCACCAAAAGACAAGTTTTTTGAGAAAATATTCATGGCAATTTTATTTATGAGAGGCAGTAGCTGAAGAAATGTTATAAGAGTTGCCACTTCTGATTTTGCCTTCAATTTCCGCATAAATATATGCCGTAGTAGCCTAGACCTTGAGAATATTCAAGAGGCCTGGCAGAGGATAGTATCCACGCTCCATAGGAACAACACACCCGATATACTTCGGACCACTTAGTCTCTCGTTTTTCACGTTCAAAACTATTAAGAAAGTTGTGGACAACTACAAAAATATGTGATATTAGACCAGTCAGTAGTCCATAAATATTAAGGACAAAACCAAGTGTGCATTTAATAACACTCTTTACGAAATCAAAATTAGAGGGGGTATAAACCAGTGCTATCCATTTGGATGGTAGAGATCCAGAGATGGTGATCTGCGGAAACATACAAAGGCAACGAGATAATATGGCTAAGAACAATCAGAAGAATATGCGGATGTCATAAAGGAAAATTTGAAAATATTCTCCAATTTGCCTAGAGTTCGTGGACCTTAACATAAATCCAAGCAAGTCTAAAATAGTGCCATTTGTATGAGGGCGAAAGCCTCGGAATGTAATACTAGGAGAACACGAATCGAAAGATTTACTCATTTCAACTGTGATAACAATTAAACTTCGTGTTCAAATAGAGCACTGATAGTATAGATCTCTTTCAGTTTTTTAAGTTTTGGCAAGCATCCTTGTTATTAATCACATAACATATGTAAATAATTGGCCATTACAACCCTTCAGTCAGGATTATGGCCTAGCTTCTCACACCAGCCATATTGTGTGTGTTAATTTTATACAGTTTTTTTAAAGTCGACTCCGAACGACAGATTTTTGAAAAACTTTTCATGGCAATTTTATTTTACTCTCTTTTTGCCAGAAATCTACTGAGATGAAGTCGCCGAAGAAATATTTTTTCATATTTTCGCTTTGAAGTCTGACCTGGGGTTTGAACCGTGGCCTTACGTCTAATAAGCCAGAAAACAAATGGAAATTAAATTCTTTTTAATCATGTGATCCTGATGACCTTCTACAGACTGTGATGTGCTGAGAAGAAATTCTCTTTGACTGCTGAGTTTTACGATAAGAATTAAATATTGGCTGTATAACGCCAGCACAAATTCAAATCGAATGGTTTTATACTGCATCAGAGGCAGAACTCTGACCACAATGACTGCTACAGGTTAGAATTTCAAAAAGTGTTTGTAAATACACTTAAAAATGAAAAGAGATTAATAATATGCTATCGTTCGTATGTATGTATGTATGTACGTGTAGTAAATGATAATATAATTATGGATACTACACATGAATTGTTAGCCAACTTCTATGTTTCACTGTAGTTTCGGCATGCGTTCGTTTTCTATGCAATTTTATTTCCAAAATTTCTTCTTCAATATTTGTTGACTTTTTTGTATTTCAAACTGTGAAAGCATTCATTTATTTGTACGTGTGTACATATAATTTAATCAGTTGTTGTTATTATTTTTGTTGGTACTTGTAGATTGAACATTAATACAAATAATTTTATTTGCTTTATTCCTTTTATGTTTATTTGTTGTTGTTGTTTTTTTAGCCCCTTTTTCTGCCATAAAATATGGGATCATATATTCGCTGAATGTTTGGGTTTCAGTCTTTTAGCATTTTAATGTGCAACATAAATTTGCCAAAAAGTACTTTTTGTTGTTGTTGTTTTGTAACATAACCAGCACAACTAGTGATGGGTTTCTTCCTTCTTTACTTTCGGAAATCCTTACTCTCGCATGAAATATTTAAGCAGACAGACAGACACTTGAATAAAAATGTTAAGCTTTGTGTTAAGCTTTGTGTTAAGCTTTTACACAAGTGGCTAAACTTTGCTACCAAAAACTAATATTTCATGGCTGAACTACCATCGATTGTCACACAAAGACGGGGATTATATCGTCATTCTTCATTTCGAAGAAACTATTTGTCAATCGATTACAAATGAGTCATTATTTTATGAAAGAAACTTTTTTGTTTTTGGTGAGGATAAAATGGAAAAAATAAATACCAAATTAAAAAAAAATTATTACGATGTGCAACATATTATGCATCTCATCGTACAATATTACATACATAATTGACTTATAAATATATCCTTTCATATGCTTGCTTTTACAGCGCTTAACATTAAAATTATAAAAGTGGGTGCCCTGGTAGTCTAGTGGGTAGTGTTCTAGACTATTAGCGTGAGGGTCGTGGGTTCGATTCCCACCAGAGACTCTGGTCTGTGACACTACACCGAGCATATGGTCAAAAGTTACTCAGCTCGTATATAATTAGAATATAATTTGTAATTGTATTGTAATTAATAATAAACGAATAATTAAATAAATAAAATTATAAACAAAAGCTACAAAAACAACACAATGCAGTAAACAAACCTGTTTGCAAATTAACGTACTGCTTAATATAACAACAAACAACAGCATAAAAAAATGGTAAACAAGTAAACAAAAATACACAAACAACACTACAAGAATAATTTCGAGAAGGCGAAGTCATAAACATTCGCCTTCAAGAACATTCATAAGACTGTTTACTCTGCCACATAAAATGCAAGTCAAAGCAGGCGACTGAGTTAGTGAAGTTACAAAGATCAGTGGAACAACTGTAATTGTAATTGTTATTGTTTATGCAAAAGGTATAAACAGAGGAATAATAAAAAAGGCAATTGTTGTTGTATTCATAAAGTTGTAAACAGTGGCACACAGAATTGTGCGAACAATAAAGAATTTAATTAAAACTAAAAACCGATTTATTTTTATTTTATTTGCAATCTACGAGCTCATATTTTAAACGTTTTTAAAAAGGCAAAAACGTAACAATATTAAAATTTTATTTATTACTAATATTAATCGATACGCTGTTTTTGTTCTTGTTGTATTTTTAATACAGTACAGTTCTTAAGATTTGAATACTTTTTTGCAACTTCATTTTTAATTATAATTTTTTGCAAATATTTGCCTCTAATAATACTTCGTTTTAATATATGAGCATTTGTCTTTCCTTTCTGATGAAAACTGTTTTTACTAATCACATATATTTAATACCAAGAAAAGAAGGTTTTATGCTGTTATATTAGGCATTGTATGACATCCCATTTTCTACTTATTTGTTATTGAGATGCTAAACTAATTAGTAATGCAAAGTCATGCCAATCAATGGCAATAATAAGGAAACATGTGATGATGAGCAAAATGCGAAACTGATATGTTAGAAAAAATCATGACTTATTGAAGATGAATTAGGTTTTGAAAAGTATAATTCAATAGAACACTGGAACACGGTTTATTAGAGTTGTAGATAATATATACAAATAACATTTATTACAAACAGGGTGGCATAATCTGTGGAGGCAATCGAATTGAGTAATCTCTCACTCTAAGAATTCATACGCTATACACTGCTATAGAAGGTGTTTGTCTAGACGTTTGAAAAACTAGAGATGAATAGGCAGATTGTACAAAACACGACTATTTTTCGTAATAGATCCAAGGTAAAGTTACGAAACATCAAAAAATAAAATAATAACTAAAATACCTTAGAATCCATCGAATAAGCATTTTCAAGACCTTGACAATTCCGTATTTTCTAATCAATATTTTACCCTTCAACACGACCAAATGAAAATTTCATTCAGTTGAAGCCTTCAGCATTATTGTTGCAAAGAAAAATACAATAATAAACTGGAAACCCCTACATGGCGAAAAATTTTCACATTCACAACAATGGATTTCATCTACCGTACCAAAATGCGAGTCGTTTAATACTTCTCTACTATTTACACACATACTACATAATTAATCATTACAGCTCTTCAGTTTTTACCAGAAATCTGCTGAAAGGAAGTCGCCGAAGAAATATTTTATCGTATTTCGCTTTGACTGGAGTATGGTATCAATATGGAAGAGGGAGCTGAAGAAGATAGTTCAACAGCAGACGCGGAAATGTTGAATACCAGAGTCAATTGGACTGAATTTTCATCACGCCAAAAGACCTCTAAATTTACTGGAAAATGTGGGATCCAGGAAAGTATTTCATCAGACATTTCCTGTTTGGACACATATTTGAACAAAACCGCCTTGGATAGATCTTCCAGAAAAAAACAATGGGTAGACCTTGAAATTAAAAATTTTCTGGGACTTCTCTTATGGATGGGTTTGGTGAGAGTTGGGTCTCTTTCAGATTATGGATCAAGAGATAACCTATTTAGCTTTAACATTCCTGGAAAAACAATGTCAGAAAATCGTTTTCAGTTGCTACTGAGCTTCATGCACTTTACAGATAATAGTTGCATTATTCCAGGTGAAAATCTAACCATTGCTCCAGATGCGGTACCAAAATGTTTATGTACCAGGAAAAAAATATTGTTATTGATGAAACACTGATTCTTTGGAGAGGCAGACTTGTTTTTCGACAATATATTCCCAATAAGGCTCATCCGTATGGAATAAAACTGTTTAAAATTTGCTCTACTGAATGATTTACCTGGTCATTGAAAATATATTCTGGTAAATCAGCTATTAGGGTAAGAGAAGTTGGCTTAGAAAAAAGTGTTTCTGAATATTTAATCACTGAATTGAAAGGAGAAGGTCGTACATTATACGTTGACAACTTGTGTACCAGCTACGAACTCGCTCGTTCAATGCTAAATAATAAAACCCACCTTGTCGGCACTCTCCGCTCAAATAAGAAATATTTGCCAAATGAAGTGATGAATTCTGCACTTAAAAAAGGTGAATTAGTGGCCCAAGAAGATGAAAACGGAATAGTAGTACTTAAATGGAAAGGATAAGCGAGATGTCAGAATGCTTTCAACAAAGCATACTTCAGTGATGATATCCGATTCAAATCAAGAATATAATCCAAATATGCCATCAGTTAGTAGAGCAAAAAGACGCAAAAGTAAAGTTAAGGCAAAACCGTTAGCTATCATTAAATATAATAAAGGAAAATCTGGTATAAATTTATCGGAACAAATGGTCTCGTATAGTAACACCCTGGGCAAAGGTTTGAAGTGGCATAGGAAATTGGCAATTGAATTATTACTTGGCCTCTCAATATGCGCATTTATATTGTTTATAAGGAAGCTACAAAGTAGAACATCAGCATATTCAAATTCCGTCAACGTGTAGCTAATGGCCTTTTCGATCTAACATCTCCGCAACCAGTAAACCTCAAATAAAGCAATTCGACGTATTGGAGCGGAAGACAGCAAGGCATCACTTTGCCTTGCCACCAAATTGCCCTAATATCCCCCACTTGTGTGTACACTTCCCAAAATAGGACCATCTAAAACAATAATATGTAGACTTACTTTTTTCTTTTGAGAATCAATATAATATTTAATCCTTTTGTTTTAATAAAAGTCAAAAATAAAAATACATTTCATATATTTTTCACTTTATAAAACCTCAAAAAATCATCCTACCACCCATGAATGCTTTTTCAAAAATGTTCAGTAAAGGATTCTTTATTTAAAAATCACATTAAATTTCACTCTGTGTCGTATATAAATGAACTACAGGCCCTAAGTAAAAACAATCAGTGTCGTACGGAAACGTACGACATGGCACCTCACGACAGCATAGGTGGCACTCAATGTGTTAAAAACATCAAATGACGCTGTGCGACAAAAAAATGTTAAATCATCCTGACATCACCGTAGTCTAGTATGTAGTATGACATGAGACATTAGACATGAGGCCACGTTTCAAACCCCAGGTCAGTGAATAGTGAACAATTTTCTATAAACATGCCAACGCTTAATATTATATTCAAAGATTTATTGTTATTTGTCTAAAAAGAAAAAAAATAGATAAGATGAATTTATAAGGAATAAAAATTTTGTAAAGTACAGTAAAAAAAACTTCGCACAATACCACACTCTTTTGTCCTTCTCTTATAAATTATCTTTCCTGTATTCCCTACACAATACAAAAAAAAATTTTAAATATTCTCCTCAATTCTATTAAAATATATTGTTGAACTAATCATCGTTAAAGTTGGTATCTCCAAAACTGAGTGTCATCCCTATTACGCAGTCATATAAAGGTTTTGTTCTACCGTTCTCAAGTGTAGTTGTTTTCCGGAATAATTGTTCGTGACATTAAATTTGCTTATTACTCGGCATTTCGGTGCAATAAAATGTTCAAATGTATGCTGATTTTCAGTTCCAATCCTTGGGATTAGAAATGTAAGTAATTTTGTTAGTTTTAGGCATTGACATTAGACATTTTATACCTTCTAAGTAACGTATTAATCATTAGGGTGAGAGTCAGCTACATGGGAAATTTTTTTCATACCTTTTCTTACTCTTACTCCTTGAACTGATGGATATTGTTAAAAAGGTTAAGGTCTGGCAATAATTTCCTTAAACTATAATAAGAACCTAAAGATGTAAGAAAAGTAAAGATTTTTGGCTCTGTTCAATGATTTTCATCATTGTGAATGGTAAATATTTGTTTACCCAGCGAATATTGGCATATTTTTATAATTCTTTTGTTTTTTAATTAATATTTTTCAGATATAGGGCCTCCATGTTATATGAAATTATAGTTCTTTCCAAAATTAAATAGGTGTTAGTCATTCATATATATACATATTTGGAACCTCAGTATCCTCTTTCCTATCCTGAAAATGGGAGACCCTTCGATATGCGCCAACTACAGGGGTATAAGTGTTCTCCCTATCACATATAGGTTCTTACGTTCGTATTGTGTGAACGATTGAAGCCATTCATCAAAACACTGATTGCACATTATCACTGCGGCTTCAGACCTGGCAAGTCCACCATCGACCAGATCTTCGCACTTCGTCAAATCCTGTAGAAGACCCACGTAAAACAAGTCGACACACACTATCTCTTTGTCGATTATAATGCAGCCTTTGATAGCCCCATAAGGAATCGTGATTTTGCCGCAATTTCTGAGCTCGGTATGCCTGCGAAGCAGAATAGCGTTTAGCAAATCCAGCAGCTCCATCAAGGTAGGAATGGACCTCTCCGAACCTTTTAATACCGTTCGAAGTTTCAGATAAGGCGATCCCTTATCATGCGACTTCTTCAACTTCGTCATGGAGAGTGTTCTGCGAAAGGCGGGAGTGCATTCAAATGGCACTATTTTTCAAAAAAATTGTCCAGTTGCTTGCGTACCAAGCGAGATGTTACTGCTGCCTTTAGTGCTATTGAACGAGAGTATACTAAGATGGGTCTGGCAGTAAATGAGTTCAAAACGATGTATATGTTATCGATAAGTAGAGACGTGTGGCATATTGGATTACGGCCGATGACTATACTTTCGATATATTCAAAGAATTTATTTATCTTGGCTCCGCCGTTACCACCAAAAATGATGTCAGTCTGAACATCAAGCGTAGGATCACTGTTGCCAACAGGTGCTACTATGGTCTCAATTGGCAATTGAGTAGCAGAGACCTCTCTCGTACGACAAAACTAATACTCTGCAAGACACTCATCCTACCCGTGCTTCTTTATGACGCAAAGGCATGGACTCTATTAAGTACAGATGCAGCGGCTTTGAGAATGTTCGAGAGAAAAGTACTACGCAAGATCTTCGGTCCAGCGCGCGTTGGCGATGATTTCCGTATCCGATCCAACAGTGAGCTGTATGAACTCCTCAGCGTCATAGACGTTGTGGATGTAGAGGATGCTCCGGCTAGACGGGTATTTGATGCGAGGTCTGCGGGAGTCGGTGAAGATTACGACATTGTTTGCATTGAAAGGACCAAATCGAGGAAGCCCTGTCATCGATTGGTATGATCAACTGGCGTAGGCGCGCAACAAGCAGAGGCGCTTGGATGTTACGGTAGGCCGAAATGCGTTAATCGAGTCGTTAGTGGCCAACTTAAAAAAATAAGTATTTACCACTTTCAGTGGGAGAACCTACCAAAGTCAACGTTTAAATATTAAAGGGCACCCTAACGTCCATACATAGGCATGTTCCATATACATATATGTATGTAAGTACAACATGAATTTGTTTGTGTTTCAAATGAAAGTTCATATTCTTATTTGAGTTTTTACTTATAGCCACACATACATAAATACATACGTACATACATACATTAATACTTATGCTCGTTAATGAAAGCGGAGGAAGGAAAAAAAACTAAACTAATGAAAACCCATTTTAATTAGCCGGGTATAACATCACAGCAAACAAGTTAAAGAAAAAAAAACGGAAGAAAAAAGAGAAAACATGTAGTTGTGATGATTAGCAGCAAAAACATACATACATAACAAGGTAGAAAGCTAGTAAAAAAGGTAACTTCTTGTTAACTCATTTGAAAATGTAGGATGAAAAAGAAAAACAACAAAAACATTGAAGTACGTGAGTTCATTTGACACATGTATTAACAGCAGCATAAGGCCACATTTATTCATACGAACTTCAACCGACATTGGCAAATAACTGATGTTATATAATAAATATCTGATAAGGAAAAGGTTGTCAAACACACTAACATACATTCTACAAAAGAAAATCAAATTAAATAAGTCCAAAGGAAATTTATTGAGCGAGTGCTTTCTTTTTATGCCGAAGAAAGTCAGTACATATGTACATACATACATAATTGGTCATTATAGTCCTTCAGTCAGGATCACAACCTAGCTTCTCACATTACTTGTGTTGTGTGTGTTAATTTTATACATGAGTGGAGGGACCTACAGCTTAAAGTCGACTCCGAACGAAAGATTTTTTGAGAAACTTTACATGACAATTTTATTTTATTCTCACAGTTTTTGCCAGAAATCTGTTGAGAGGAAGACGCCCGATTGGTTGTTGGAGATTTCTGACCTAAGGCTTGAACCCTGACCCCACATCTAATAAGCTTACACACTACCTACTAGACTACGGCGACTTCGTCAACATAAGAAAAAACGAAATCCACAGCGAATTGAAACAGAGTGTGATCTTTCTGGAAGTGAAAAACAAGAAAACACTCCCCAGTTTATGGAGTGAATGATGCTGCAAGCAATTTTTTATATGTTAAAATAAGTCTTTCAAATCTTTGTTTTCTTAAAAATCCTTCCAGTAGAGATTTGCAGACGTAAACTCTATTCCTAAATCTTTTCAGGTATCTCCAAAAGCCTCGTTGTGCAATCGTTTTCTTCTAGGTAATCGAAATATGACAGTCCTAAGTGACGATTTTCGTTAGTCTATCGCATCTTACATCTTTACTTACTTACTTAATTGGGGATTACAAGCCTTAAGTCAGGATAACCATCTAGCTTCTCACACCACCCATATGGTGTGTATACACTGACAGAGTTCATGGAACTACAGCTTGAAGTCAATTTTGAATGACAGATTTTTTAAAAAAAAATTCAAAGCAATTTTATTTACTATGAGAGTTTTTGCTTAAAGACTGCTGAGAGCAACATACTACCTACTAGACTATGACCACTTCGCCTAGGTTACCTTTTGAATAAAAATATACACTAGTGCAGTCTGTATTTCTCCATATTGAGATCATTTTGTCATAAAAACCGAGACAAATAAGTTGAAAGTTGGAAATAAAATTGTAACTTTATTGCAACTTGAAGTCGCCGTGGTCTAGTAGATAGTGTGTTGGCTTATTAGACCTGAAGCCTCGGTTCAAAACCCAGGTCAGGCATCTCCAACTGAACAAAAATATGAAAAAATATTTTTCGGCTACTTCCTATTAGCAGATTTCTGGCAAAAACACTGAAAGTAAATAGAATTGCCGTGAAAAGTTTCTCAAAAATCGATCGGTAGGAGTCGACTTTAAACTGTAGGTCCCGCTGCTCATGTATAACAATTAACGCACACAACATAAGTGTGATAAGAGAAATTAGGTCGTAATCCTGACTAAAGGGTTGTAATGACCAATTATGTATGTATGTATGTGTGTATATCAGAGATCAACAATGAATCGTTTTTTCAACAAACATAAGCACTCATGAATTTTTAATAAAAGTGAGTCAACAATATTGAAATTTAACTACATACTCTGATTCATTCGTACTCACTACAACGTTGATTTATAAGTACAGGTTGCAATGAGTATGAGTACAACTTTGACATCGCACTCATACCATTCGAAATATGTTTGATTCATACGCCTACTCATTCAGATTCAAAACTTTAGAAAAATACTCGAGTGATTCGGATCATTCATCAAAATTTACAGTCTTAGTTGTTGTTACATTTACAAAAAAGAAGAAAGAAAAGACAAAGACAGCAAGCAGAGCAAACTCACAACCTTTTAGTAAGTACTTTAGTGTTCGTACGCGATTCATTCCTATTTTGTGATTCGTGTAAATGTTGAGTCGTGGAGAGTCGAAATCAGCAACATCATACTTGTTGCTAAGTATGAGTATGACGAGTACTTCAAACTTTGAAGATGAGTAGTATGAGTATGACATTATAATAAGTATGAATGCGTATAAATATCTGAAATTATGAGTATGATTCGATTCTACTCATCTTTTTGAATACTCATTGCTGACCTCTGCTATATAGCTTAGGAAACTATTGATAATGATCGCAATTACGGCTTTCCTTAATCAAATTACTTGCAGTGCTTATGGCTGCTATTTCAAATGAGTTTTTTTAAATACACATACATGAATACATATATACATACATAAAAAATATGAGGTTTTACATATCCATGCATACAACAAAAAACTCTTAAACATTCATATGTATGTACATGTGTTTCTACATACATAGGTATTTTTTCCTATATTTGTGCGCATAACGTGGCAGTTTTTTTCTTTTTTATTTTTTTGTTTGCATTTAAAGCAGACATCAGGCCGATTCATTTGTTTGTCCACCACTATGACTGCGAACAGTAGTTGGACACAGAAAAAAGAAGGAAAAATTAATGGCCATAATGATGATAATGATGAAAATAAAACAGACAATGATGCTAGTGATGGTAATGATATGGATTTTCTTAATGAACTGGAAAGGGCAACAAAGCCAAAGGAAAGCATACCAAAGCCTAGAAATAATGTTATGCCTTCAATGCCATTCGTATTGGCTAAACAATTAACAAAAATGGTTTTGATTACTAAAAACCTGACATAAAGTCATGATGCTAAAAAAAGCACTCGGTTTTCTTAGTTCTTATAGTTACGTTGAACGCACTACATCAGCTTATGCAATACAGACAAAATTTTAATTTTGCTTCTGAAATTACTGGTGGATAGTTTTAAGATTAATTGTCATTTAAAATTAAAAAATTTTGTCTGATTTAGGGCGATTCCGCGTGTCTATCAACGTAATGTCCTTTAGAATTTTACGGCTACCATACACTGAAATACCGCAATCGGCCAGTATTTCCAAATATCTTAGTAAATGTATGATATTCAATGAAAATGGATTCGAAATTAATTTATAATTATTTTATACCCATTAATATCCCGTAGTCTAGTGGGTAGTGTGTTGGCTTATGAGGCGTGAGGTCGCGGTTCAAACCCCTACTCAGACATACCGAACAAAACGAATTATGAAAAAATATTTCTTCGGCGACTCGCTCTCAACAGATTTCTGGCAAAAACTCTGAAAGTAAAAGAAAATTACCAAGAAAAAGTTTCTCAAAAATCTGTCGTTCGGAGTCGACTTTAAACTGTAGGTTTCGCCACTCATTTACAAAATTAACATACACGACATAAGTCAGATCGTAATCCTGACTTAAGGATTGTAATGGCCAATTATGTATGTACGTATGCATGTAATTTTAAGCGAACCTAAAGAAGTTATTCGCAATCAGTTGTCTGTTTGTAATATAGAAATCTGTAAATAAGCCAAGGAAATTTAATAAATAAAATAAAAAGTAAATATGATATGTTAAAAGGCAACGATAACTTAAGCTGTAGAGTTAATGACATTTCTCTCTTCTGAAACAATTGGATTGGAGCGACATACTATACTATAGTCACTGCTTTTATTCAACAGAGTATTGGTGAACTGGAGAAAATAGACTTATCTGATGATATTTGTTTGACTAAAAAGCATATTTGGGAATTTGTTCAAATACATTTGGTAATGAACGCTGCCCACCTGAATATTAACGTCAACAAGACGTAGATTTTGCGAATTAAAACCAGCGATATTTTCAAAAACATAGTCAACAATCTGGACACTCCTAGAGAACATAATTTTCACAAACGACGCTTAAGTGACGATATAAATTATTTAGAATGGTTTAGAGTTGTCTATAAATAGTACAGAAATCACTAAAAATCTGCATTGAAATTAGTCATTGCTACTTTATTCAATTATAACATATATCATGAGTCTTGGAGAAAAAAAAAAAAAAAGAAACGCACCCACAAAAATGGTTTTAAATATTATGGTCAATCCACTACAATTTACTAGAACAGCCCCCCAAGGTAACAGAGTGCGAGGATAGATTTGCCTACGTCAGAAAAAAGATATTCAAATTCGAATTTGGCAAGACAATAACGGCTTGGTTGGTAAGAAGTAGAGTCAGGCTATACACACTGAGAACATGAAAGCTTGCTAGTGCAATTAGGGTTTAGACAACGCTTTGCAGACTCTGTATTGTTCCCACTAGTGAATGGGTTCTTTCTAAATCAATGTTTTTACATGTGCTGTGACAATCCGCCATGTCATATGGCGTGCCAACCAGCAGCATATTATTCATTAAGGTGCCCACCTTAATTACACATAATTGGTCATAACAAACAATCCTTCAGCCAGGATTACGACCAAGCTTCTCACACCACTTGTGTTGTATGTGTTAATTTCATACATGAGTGGCAAGACGTACAGGTTAAAGTCGACTCCGAACGACAGAGTTTTGAGAAACTTTTCATGGCAATTTTTTATTTACTCTCAGAGTTTTTGCCAGAAATCTGTTGAGAGCAAGTCGCCGAAGAAATATTTTTTATACTTCGTTTTGTTCGGGATGTCTGCCTTGGGGTGTGGTCGTGGTCTCACGTCTAATAAGTCAACGCACTACCTACTAGACTACGACAATCGCAATTATCGCCTTAAATATCCATTCATTTTAGTTCTTTAGAGAACATATGGGATGACGCAAAAATGTTAATCAAAATTTTAAAGAATTAATGAACAGATATTCGAAAAGAACTTTTCTGACTCTAGTTTGGGAATTTTTTGCTAAACTGATATTAATGTGAATAAGGACTTTAATAAGTCGACCTGGCCTGGTTGTAATTATTTTACTCATTTTTTTTTTCTGCTATGATGTTAAAACAAAACTGATTGTAATATGATATTCAAACGCAACATTGAATTTTATAAAATTACAGTTAATGAGGACAGATAAAACTTTAATATTAAATGTGGAAATTTCTTTTTAAAACGAGTTACTTACATACATACATACATATATCATATACAGGTTATTCATAAAAGCATATGTTCAATGTATTCATGGGCATATTATTTTCAATCAAAATTTTGACACTTTAGCTCAGATGAATATGTTGCAATGAACAATGAATTGTAAGTAAAGATTAAATCATCAAAAGAAACAGCAGTTTTTTTTTATTGATTTTCGGTAGAGCATTACGGATATCACGAACAAAATGAAATATGAAAAAAAAATATTTCTTCGGCGACTTCCTCTCAGCAGATTTCTGGAAAAAAACTCTGGAAGTAAATTAAATTGCCATGAAAAGTTTCTCAAAAATCTTTCGTTCGAAATCGACAAACTCATAAAATTAACACCCACAACATGGGTGTTATAAGAAACTATGTCGTAATGCTGACTGAAAGGTTGCAATGACTAATTACACGGTGCGACAGTGAAAATACACCCGAGTAACATAGACTATGTTGTTCACTAGGTTGAGTAGAATTAAAAAATATTTATTTTTTTATTTTTCTCGAACCCTCCAAACTTGTTTTATTTGACAAAAACGGTTTTTTTTATCTTTTCACACAAAATTATTGAATACTTAAATATGTTTGAATCTATTTTAAAAATCCAAAGTTTTTTCGTAAGGAGAGAGATTAGCCTTTCAAACAGTATGCATAAACATTTTGTTCAAATTTATATGTTATGAGATTTGATGGGGTAAACGCGGAAAATATTATTTTTTCTTATTTTTTCAAGTTTGGCCATTCTTAGTTGCAAAGTTTAATTAAAAAATATGAAATAAGTGGATACATTCTTAAAGTTCATTCTCTTGTCGAGAGTTTGACACTTCGTATGATAAAATTGGACAGAAATTACCGTAATTACTATTTAAAGAGTAAAACAGTCTTATTGTATTTTTTATATATGTTGTCTTATCAAAGGCACTTTCAGTTAAAAAAATTGCAAAATTTTTGATGGATCTTGATTGTTTACCGCAAAATGTATCAATTTCACGTTTGGACGACTACCAGAAGTAGGCTAATATTTGTGTTTTTCGAAATATTATTATTTCGCTTTGCACAAACATTGACCAGCTTCTGGTAATCGCTACGGTAATTTTTGTCCGATTTGATCAAACGAAGTTTCAATCTCTTCACAACAGAATGCACTTTAAAATTTCCTTACCTATTTTATATTTTTTAATTAATGTTTGCTACTAAGAATGTACAAACTTGAAAAAGTATGGAAAAAATTCGCATTTGCCAAGTTTACATCATCAAACCTGATATAATATTGAGTCGAATAAAGTATATAAGTATACTGTCTTAAAGGTCCACCCCTTCCCTTTCTAAGAAAGTTTAAATTTGTGCGTAAAGTCCAAAAAAACAATTTTTATCAAATAAAACAAGTTTGGAGGGTTCAAGAAATATTTTTGAGTTCTACTCAACAAAACTCAGAATCTGCTCTAGGTCAGTAGACGGGTGTATTTCATTTTTTCTTTCATTTTGGTATTTAAATCTCAATTAATGTTTGTCTTTTTATATATTCAAGTATATGTGAAAACTGTGTTGCATGAATAAAACAAAAATAAAAATAATAAAGGAACAAAACTAATGAAAAACTTTTGTTCATTACTTACGAAATATCCAATGGGACTTTTATTTAATGGATTTGATTTAGTCTTACTTAAAAATTTTGTTATCCATTTCATACATACAATATATGCCATATGCAGTAATAACTTTGTTACAAACATTTTACAAAAAATATATTGTAAAACAAAAATCCATACAACAAATAAATCCTGCTATTAAACTACGTATACAATATTATTTTAGAAAATATTTTATATTTTGAATTTATCTAAAATTTGTTTATTTTTCTTCTTTTTTTTTTGAATTACATACATACATATATTGTAGATACATACTTATGTTTATTGTAAATAGTTTTCAAAATATATTTTATACCCAATTGTAGAATAAAAAAATATAAAAAAATGAAAAAGAAAACAGAAAACAGAAAACGAAACAAAGTTAAAAGTTTTTTAAAAAGTTTCTCTTATAATATGATTATTGGTATTCCAAAATTACCGACCAATAAAGAAACAACTAAAACAGAGTTTTTTTTTATTTTCTATTTTTTTCTGCCATTTTATATTTCAAAAAGAACCGAGAAAAACTACAATATTACGGACACAAAGTAATCAGGCATGATTATTACAGTCATAAGTATTTTAAACGAACCGATAAGTGCAACTTTATTGCAACTGATGTTTTTGCAAAGAATAGCTAAAATACCATAATACTGTTGCCAATATTAGGGTAAACCTTTAAATTTAGAAATTGAATACTTTTGAATTTAGTTTTCATGTGAAGACCTCTTATAAATTTCTACAAAATGCAAAGTGAGCTCCAACTATATAAAATGCATTCTAAACATCTAGAGCAGAGTTCGTCAAAAATTTTTTGGCTATGTGTTAGTGAGTAAGAGAGAGAAAATAAGTTGAGAGAATTTATTAATTTACAGCCATAGAAAAGTGTTAGTAATATACGCTATTTTTATTTTCATTTCATCAGCATACATATGTAAAGCTATATAACTTTGGCTTAATAATTTTAGATAAATAAAAATTAAATAAAAAATCAATTTTTTATTAAAAGAACATAAAGCTATCCATCTTTGGCTTTAAAATTAGGCCATGTTTTTTTTAGATAAATAAAAATAAAAAGAATAAAAAATCCATTTTTTATTAAAAGAAAAAAAGCGAACATACCAATGCATTTAAAAAAATTATACTATGCGACAAAATAAAAAAAATTAAATACGCCTAGCTAATAACATAGATAATTTTTAACATGAAATATTTTTTGAGTGTTATGCTGAAATAAAATGATAAGGCATCCGCTGCACATGTGTTCTTGTCGCAGTCTGATCGACAACTAAATGAAAAAACACAAGAATGCGTGTGAGTTCTCTTTGCACAACTGTGCTATGAAATGGTAAACTATGATCTAGAGAGTTGTTACGACTATTCATGTCTGTCGGAAGCGTTTTTGTAAAAAGTGTTATATAACTGAAATTAATATTTCAGTAATGTGAGGCATCTACCGCTACTGTAGTGGTGTTAAACACCAAGTGTTTAAGTCTTTATGAATTTATATTGGAAAAAAACAGTAATAATAACAAGTAGCGACATCGTCACTCTTAATGCAAGACCACATTATTGACAAATGCCATTTGGTTACATGATTACCCCCTCCAGATACATACATATATATATGTATATACATATATAAATACTTTGGAAATAACTAATGGTAAATTCCGAAAACACAACACTATCTTATTACTGCAGAGCTCTTTTCTCTTCGACGCTTCAGTACGAACTAAGATCTTGTACATTTCTTCTCTCGGTTATCGGATTTCTTTATTATCGTATCAAGTTTCCCACTTCATTGAGCCATACTCTTGTAGCCTTGTACGCCTTATCCACTATATCCATAATTTGCTCAACGGTTCAGAGAAAAGTACACTCCATCGTGAAAGCACTTCGCACGTTCTTTTTCGCCGTGTAAAACGGTTGATTAGACTAGTTTTTTTGTGCCATTTTAACAGAACATTATAACACGTGTTTCTTAAAAAATTGCGACGGAATAATTTCATTATCCGTAATCGCTAACAAATTATCATGTCCCCTCACAGGGGACAACCGAGTGATATGCGACACTTACGTTGTCCCCTCAGAGGTGACAGCCGAGTGCAAAGGGTTAAATAAAACAAAGTTTGTGTGAGATATTATCAAAACTTTTTATTTGTTTGAAAGGCCTACTGATGACATTATGTATGTAATATAACATTGTGTCCGCCAACGCTTTTCTGGGTAGAGAATACCTATTTGGATACATCTTTATGGATTACTGTGGTTTGTAATTGGCTTATTCGCCTACACGTGCGACTTAAGAAAAAGTCTAAGCGGGTCAAATAGGAGATCACACCACCACCATGTGAGATAACCCTGCCCTCAAATTGCTTTTTTAGCATATTCAATGTGGCATGAGCTATATGCCACATAGCGTCGTTCTGCAAAAACCACAAGTCGTTGGTATCCAGATCATAAAATAAGGTCAAATGAAATTGATAATGCTTTTGGTTCTCGTTTGCATTTTTCTTAATTTCGAAAATAATGTTTGTTCACGTAACCATTCATAAAAAAACTGAACTCTTCTAAACTGATTCAACGAACGCACGCGCTTGCCTACCGCCGTCCATGGTCATACTATTTGTTCTATCGAGTAGTCGCACGATTGCCACACCAAAGTTGCATTTGATTGAGGCAAATAAGAACAATATTGTTATGAGTTGCAATAATAGCTATGGAAGTGTGAAAACACACTATTGGCTTATGAAATAGACGAACTATTGGTGTATTGTTACAATCGTGTGATCTAACCGTTATGCACATGCACTTGCACTTTACATGGTTACAGACGGGATTCCAAGTTCGGGGTCGTAAGCAAATTAAGAAGTTTTTAATAACACGGTGCGACTGTGAAAATACACCCGAGTAACTGCATAGTCTATGTTGTTCACTAGGTATAGTAGAACTCAAAAATACTTTTTTTATATTTCTCGAAATTTCCAAACTTGTTTTATTTGACAAAAACTGTTTTTTTTAATCTTTTCATACAAAATTATTGATTACCCATATACATATGTCTGAACATATTTTAAAAATCCAAAGTTTTTTAGAAAGGGGAGAGATTAGCCTTTCAAACGGTATACATAAACAATTTGTTCAAACTTATATGTTATGAGATTTGATGGGGTTAACCTGGAAAATATAATTTTTTTTCTTATTTTTTCAAGTTTAGCCATTCTTAATTGCAAAATTTAATTAATAAATATGAAATAAGTGGAGACATTCTGAAAGTGTGAAGAGATTAACACTTCGTTTGATCAAATCGGTCAAAAATTACCTTAGTTATTATTTAAAGTGTATAGCAGTATGTATGTCATCGCTTTCCTCAAATATTGGCTAACTGCTGGTGGTTGCTCAAACGTGAATTTGACACATTTTCCGATAAACAATCAAGATCCATCAAATATTCTGAAAATTTTTGAACTGAGAGTACATTTGAAAAAAAAAAAAAATAAATTATAACTACGGTCATTTGTGTTCGATTTTATCAAACGAAGTGTCAATCTCTTCACAACAGAATGCACTTTAAGAATTTCGCCACCTATTTAATATTTTTTAATTAAGTTTGCTACTATGAATGAACAAAAAAATTTGCATTTCTCAAGTTTATCTCATCAAACCTCATAGAATATAAAGTCGAATAAGATATGTATATATGTGTATATCGTTTTAAACGCCACATTAGAAAACAGCCTACATTTTAGAAATCGGTTCAGAAAAGTTTGTGAAATCAATAAATTTATGCGTAAAGTTAAAAAACAGTTTTTATCAAATAAAACAAGTTTGGAGGGTTCATATAAAAAAATATTTTTGAGCTCTACTCAACTAAACTCACAATCTACATTATCGCATAGCGTAATTATTCTATTTGTTTGATCAATATGAGGTAGACGATAGCAAGCTATTTTAAGACATCTTTGTAACTGTAATTCACGGTTCACATGCGTTTATTATGAATTAATTAGCCACCAGCAACTTCTGGAATTAAGTTTCCTCTCGTATTTGATAGCATTTACAAAATAAAATATTGAGAGCTCTATCCTTCCAGGAAAATATCTAAAAATGTTTCAGTTTTATTTGTGCAAATTGTGTTTGCATGTGATCGTTGATTATTTTGTTTTTCATTTGGCAGTAATAATTAGCACCGCCCTAATATACTATCCGTGGCATATTACTACTAAAACTATATTGTATCACATGCTTAAATATTCATGTTGCAGATATAAACTCACTCATACTGAACCAACCAGCCGGCAGAATCTAAGTTTACTTCTGACGTAATACTCCAAGCATTTGCGGTACACAGGTTTTCTTATTTATAAAAACAACTTCGATAGCAGCTGGGCCAACCATCCGGCCAAATTGGAGAAAATGAGAGTAGGATTTAAAAAAAAAACGAAGAGAAAACAAAATGTTTTACCGCAACGAACAAGAAGCTGCTTTGGGGAAAAAATGAGAACAGCACATAAGTGAAACCAATATAAAATGCATTCTCTACGTTCTTTTATTGGGTCCGAGATTGGTTTTGATAATGACGATAAAATTTGTTGCAAAACGTATCAACATTCCAATAAAGAAAACAGCAGAAAAACAAAAACATTGAACGACGATGAATGGAGGCAAAAAAAGTACCAATCATATGAGAAACAAAAACAACGAGAAGTAAAACAATTTCAAAGTTTGTCCAAACAAAGATTTTGTAAACTTGTTGTAGATTTGCTCTTCTTTATAATTTTCTTCTTCTGTTTTTTTTTATAAAACACATACATACACATATTGATTGAATTCAATCAAATTCAAGGAGACCAGGTTTAGTTCATTAAAATAAATCTTGCAACATTTTTGAATTTTTAACGGATTCAATTAGTTTGTTTTTAATTTGCACAAACCATACAAACAAATTCACAATAGTTGTGGTCTTTTATTGTTCAATATGGCAGATTATTATTATACGGTGTTCAGATATGCACTTTTATTGCGTAAATCGCAATAAACGCCATTATTGAACTCAATATTTCATATAAAATTTCAATTAATTATTGCGCAATAAATACGAAAATTGTTATAATATTGAGTAAAACTTAAAATGCAGCACACGTCACAAGTGTTTTCAGTGCTCATATTACAATTAACCGAACACTTTCTGTTGATATTTGACAACTCAAATGTCAACAACGACAAACAAAACAAAAAAAAATATAAAATCAATGTTGTTGAAACAATCAGCTGTTTTGTTTACCAGCTGTCAAATGAATATTGAATAAGCAGCTAAACTGCGTATATTATTATGCCTGAACACTTAAAATATTGTACTCAATAAACGGAATATTGACTCAATAAAAGTGCATATCTGAACATAGTATTAAATTTAAATTCTTAGATTTCCTAAATTAAAAAAAAAATTACCTGACGATAGTAATTTATATTTTGCCAAATTGTGATTTAAGTTCAGATGCAACGGAGTATTCATTTAAAGTTCGCGATCTATAAGATGACAGAAATTTTGCAAGAGTTTAAAATGAGGCGATTTAGATACGCTGTTTATTTCTAGTTCTAATTTAGTTTTTTGGATATTGTCCATCTTAATCTCGATGGCAGCAGGAAGTACGTGCAATATTGCCGGATTCTACTGGACACGTATGGGCGAGAAGAGACTGACTCACCTCTGTTTGTAAATGGTATGGTCGGATTTCGCACAATGGCGGTCCTTACGATCCTTACGGTCCACAGTCAATTTGGTAGACTCTCCGAAAAACATGGAATTCAGACAAATAAATTTTGTATGAGATGAGGGTCTGAGAAGAAGGATGAGACCGTCCTTGAAATCATGTGTCAGTGCCCTTCTCTTGTCATGAAGAGGCGTAGGTTTCTGGCCTCTCATTTTCTGATCTCTTTGAGCGAGCTTTCTAATATAAAAATTGCTGACATTGACCCCCCAGATTAATTAATTGTAGTATCACAATGGGCCCAAATTCTGGCGTAAATCCTCTGTCGAGGGAGTACGCCACCTAACATAACCTAATACCCTCCAAAAAATCCATCTGGGAAATTTTCTCAACTCTTTTCCCACTAGTGACGGTAACATTAAATGCGAACACTAAACGCGTCGCGTAATCTCCAGGAAGGAAGGCATTGCACCCATTACATGTTTACAGATGGCATTTTTTTTAGACAACGATAGATAGGCTTAGGACGTGCTAGAGTAAACCAAACTGCGTATGTGTGTGGAGAGATAGGACTGCCCTGTAAGGTCCTCAAGAGAAAGAAAAGTGCGGCTCTGTACTTCGTTTTTCATATGTTTGCACGACCAAAAATGTCAAAATCGGACACTTGCTTACTCATTATCGTGTCTGTAAAAATTAATTATAAATATATAAAAATATATTACGGTAGCAACTCGATTATGCCAGAGTGTGCTATAGCAGATCTATTTAGATTTAACAAAAACCGAACAAAAAGAAATAGAATAGAAACGAAGGAAAATAAAAGCAAACTGGAGCACCTGTATGTTCTCGTGTAAAGATATTCAATGTTCCATAAGTTGTGTTCATGTAGTACCAACCTGTTGAAACCACATGTCGTTGCTGTCTAGACCAAAAGCTATCGTCAACCTATGGGTCTCGCTTTGACAGTGATGATCTGGCGAACGTCTTCCTCACAGAAACATAGATCGATGGCGCCGCCACCCCAAAATTCTACACCAAACTTCTTCGGGTTGCATTGGACATCTCAGCTTTGTTGGTTTTGTCAAAGCAATTTTGTGTGTTGACATACTCATCCTTTAAGAAAAGGGACTCATCGCTGAAGATGTTTTTCGATGACAATTATGATCATTATGACCAAATACTCTAGAGCCCATTCACCGATCACCCGTCGTTGTCTATACCATCATGTCAATATGTCTTTTATCAACTGTAGTAATACGGATGTTCCTTGTGGAAAATCCAATAGAAGAGAAATGCTCGGTGTCTAGGGATACAAAATTATTTAAATTGATTTTATAAGAAGTATATCACAAGGGTCAGTAAAGTGACTCTGGGAATAACATATCAAATGGTTTTCGGCCCTATTAAAGGAAAGTTAAAATCAATAATTTGTGTGTTTGTAATATTATTATGCATAATGTATTAAGAGAAACTGTTATGTTCTGATAATCACAAGCCAAATACTTTTGAGCCTTAATGAAACCGAGTGTACAATTCAGAATACTTAGCATATTGATGTGGGCATTTCCAAAACGCCAAATAACTATAAAAATATTTTTTTTATTTTTATTTTTATTCTGTAATATCTGTGAAATAAAAAATAAAAATTGAAATAAAAGAAGGATTGATATAACTACGTAATTAGCTTACCATTCCACGTTTAATCAAAATCAGTTTCTAAATCGATTAAGTCATTTATTTTCTAAATTTCAAGCACGAGGTGCCAATTTCACACGATATTTATCGAATTTCCTATCGATCTAGCCTATATAATGGAGCTTTTAATAGTGTTTGCGCCACTGCTTTCTACTAACATGTACAAGTATGTTAAAATGTTCAAGCGATACATTGTAAGTGAAAAAATACTTTCAAAGAATACTTTAATATAATTTTAGTAGATAGTTAATATCGCATTACATTTTTAATTCATAAACATTTTGTAAACTAGCGACAAATGTATTATTGAACTTGTAACTCAACTACTGCATTTATAATATATACGATACACATGGTCACCTTATTTTGTCGCAATGTTGTAAAAACTGTGTATAAGTAGTGGTATTAAGTCATGTTCTGTCTACAAAATTTGATGCAATTACGTTGCTATATTTGGTCTACGGCGATTAAATGCATTGAAGCGTGTAATTAAAAATTAATTTAACTTTTTTTTTCTTCATTCACATTATATTCGTTTGAACTCGATGCTAAAGAAAAAGTAAAAAAAAAAATATTCTCAGAAACTCAGTGAAAGCAAAAAAAAAAAAAACGAAAAAAAGAAATCAACGCCTGATATAATTTGTTCAAATAAATAAAAGAAAAGAAAAGAAAAAAATCATTAAAAGATTCAACATTTAACAGATTTTTACTGAAAAATAATCGGATTTTTTTTTGTGTTGCCGTTGTTGACTATGATGGCAGTTCAAATTATGAAAGTCATAAATTTAAGTTTAAATTGTTGAAGAAGAAAAATATTTTTTTTTCTTTTAAGGGGGGGGGGGGGTGGTCTGTCAACCCAACAATTCATTTTTAAAAGACCCTGTCCATCACTCAAAAAATTGTTGACGTTGTTGAAATATTTTCATTTTTCTTTCGTACAGTGACTTTAATATTTTTAAACTGACATGTTCGCAGTAAAAGCGCAGCATTCCGTAAACTGGTGAAAACTTATTTTCGTAAAGTTATATTGCTAGAGCAGCAGAATACATGTGTACTTGAGGTCTACTAGGCACGCAGTTTTGGTTTGTTTCAGCATCAGTACTTTTGGCCAAATGGAATGAATATTTAGTCGGATAATTAAAACAGTTTAATGTCAGCTTTAGGCTTAAAGTGTAGAAATTTCATCAAAATATTTAATGTAGTATGGAAAAAAAAGTATTGCGTTAGAGATTGTTGTTATAAGTGAATGAAATTTATAGGCTTTTAATGCAGAGTGTAATATTGAATGGAAGATGTTTTAATGAACTTAGTTATGATTGATTTATTTATCATATTTCGATTAATAAATCCAGAATGTGCCCTTCATCCGTAATTATTAGTTGTTTCTAGGGTGGTATACATATATTGGTTTAAACTTAAACCATCGATTATTTCAAATCTGGCAATGCGTACGTCATTCTATTTTTCTATCATAAAATTCAGTATATTATCTCCACTGAACGTAATGAATCGATTTACGCTTGAGCAATGTCGGGATTTATTGGAAATTTATTTCCAAAACAAAGACAATTGATTGGAGATTGCATGAAAATGTCAAACAAAATTTGGTCACAGAGAAGGACCAACAGTGCCCGGTATACGCAAGTAAAGTTCATGAAACTGGTGTCATTGTTGATGCGCCAAGACGCTTGCATAATGCCTACACCCGAATATGTCAGAATCCATCAACATCAACTAGTCATTGTTCTCCAGAATTGAATATTTCACGCAACAGTTTACGTCGAATTTTGCGAAAAGATTTCGGTATGACACGTTAGAAAATTCAATTGGTTCAAGAGTTTAAGTGACATGACCATCCTCTTCATTTTTGCTTCGCTAGATGGGCCAACGTGAAATTACCCGATGATGTTGATTTTGCCAAAAAAAAATCATCTTTTCGGATGAAGCTCACTTTCATCGTGGTGGGTAGGTTAATAAGCAAAATTTGCCGTATTTGGGGCTCAGAAAACCCACACGTGATATTATGGAATATAATGCATTCGTTACCAGTAACTGTTTGATGTGGCTTGTGAAGCGGAGGCATAATTGGCCCATTTTTCTTTGAATATGAGGACGGCGCAACCATTACTCTTATCGCACCATGATAACTGATTTTTTTGTAGCCGCACTTCATGCTATTGATGTGAACAGGAAGGATTTCAACAGGAAACCCATGAAACAATCGATTTATTGCGTCAAACGTTTGATGCGTGCTTAATTAGGCGAAATGGTGATTTCAATTGGCCGCCAAGAAGCTGCGATTTGACACCGTTGGACCATTTTCTGTGGGGCGCCGTGAAAGAAAAGTGTTATGCCGACAAACCAGAGATAATTAAGCATTTGAAGGTCGACATTCGTCATGCTATTACTTGAAAAAGTGCATGAAAATTGGTCTGATTGAATAAGGTACTGGTCAGGCATCTCCAACTGAACGAAATATGAAAAAATATTTCTTCGGCGACTTCCTCTCACTAGATTTCTGGCAAAAACTCTGAGAGTAAACAAAATTGCCATGTATAAAAATGAACGCACACAACATAAGTGTGGTCGTAATCCTGACTAAAGGGTTCTAATGTTGTAATTATGTATGAATGAGGCTCTATGAAGCCAGCAGCTGAAATAACCGGAACAATTGTACTTTACAATAAAAAAATAAATTTGGAAAAATTTCAAACCGTTTTCGTTTTATTGCATTTTCAAATTTAAACTTTTAAATGGCCCACCCTATCCTTTGATTATATGAACACAACAGTGGAGAATATGCTTTAAAAAATGCTAAAGAGGTATTGCTTTTAAAGAAATAATGTCTGTGACCGGAATTGAATGCAAGCCGATATTAGATTCTAAGATGTTTGGGAAATAATTCATAAGAATTAATATTTACACTACCTTCTCTCTTCTTTAAAACGTCTGTATTGCCTGTTGTCGTTCCTTAAGTTTCATACATCATTTTAATTTGAAATTAATTTACTTGGCATAACAAAGCACTTTCAATTTGTTAATACAACTCAATTTATCATGTTTTTTTATCGTTTCATTTCATTTTTCAATTTGATTTTTTATTTCAAAATAATTTATTATTTTGTGAAAATGAAGTGAAAATCCTTTTCTTATTTTCAATCATTTAATTAAAACAATATTTTTATTTTTCTATAATTCTTCAGAACCAATTACATTAGAGGTGTTCAGATTTATCTGAGTACCATATATCTTTTTTGCTTTTTTTTCAATACATATTCATTATCAGACATTAACATTGAGTATGATTATTACACGATTATGACATGAACGATTTGTGCTTTAATTGAGTTCAATATTTAGTTCAATTATAACTTGTTATGGCTAATTGTCTTGAGCAGCGTTTCCTTTGCTAAGTGTGATCCCTAATATTGGCTAAAGTACGTGTGTCTTTATAGATTGTCTACTGGTGGTCATGTTTCCGAAAAGTATATGTTCGTCATAAGGTAGTCTTCTTAGCCTTTTCGTTACACAAAGAAAATGCTATTTTTGGCCTTTATAAACAGTTTCGTTGTAATAAATTTTTTAGCATCAAAATTTCTTTCATTTTTTTTCTCATCCACTAGCCATTTTTATTTTGTTCGGGAACCGTGTTGTTTTTGTTGTTTTGGATTTTTTGGACAACATATTACTTTAAAACATCTGCAACATCATAAATCATTATTTTTTTTTGTTTTTTTTGTTTTTTTGGCTCTTCGTTGTAGTCGTTATTGCTGCTGTTGCTGTTGCTGTTGCTGATGCTATTGGTATGTCCTTCATATCTCTTTTGTGTCCAGCTCTTTCATATTAAATTTGAACAATAAATTTTCTCTTTTAATAAGCTCCTATAGAACGATAGGCAATGTTGGTCATTCACTACGCTATGATACTCTATATTCGAATACATTAATTAGAGTTTCAATGAAGTCTAAAATTTTTAATATTTACATGAATATGACGGCCTTATCTATTCCAGAACTAAGTTAATAATATTGTAATTCGAAATTATTATTTTAAAAATTGTCATGAACTATCTTTATAATAAATATTACAGTTTCTAGAAGTTGTGTTGATCTTAAGAGTGTCAAATTGGCTACAATATTCATGTAGACAATATGTCATAGTAGACAAATATGTGACGAAAACTGTTTACAGTTGAAAGAAATTTCGTTTAACTGTAATATTAAATTTTATTGTGTATACATACATACAGAAATGGTCATTACAACCTTTCAGATTGGATTACGACCTAGATTCTCACACCACTTATCTTGTGAGTGTTAATTGTTATACATGAATGGCAGGACAGCAGGCAACGGAGTCAGTAAAAAATCAGTCAGAAATTCAGTGTGAAGACGGGTGGTGTTTGAACAGGCTACTCGTGGTTTGAAGATGTCCGTTATAAAGATCTGTCGAATAATTGTTATTGTTTACGCAAAAGAATGTAAAGAAGAATAATGATGTTGTTTACATCAAGTTGTGAACAGAATTGTGCAAACAATAAAGAATTTAATTAAAACTAAACACAAATTTATTTTTATTTTCTTTGCAATCTACGTACTCATATTTTACAAGTTTCTAAAGGGCAAATATGTAACAATTCGATTTCGAAAGACAGATTTCTGAAAATTTTAATGTTGAGAAATATATTGAGAGGAAAACGCTGATGAAATATTTTTTCATATTTCATTTTGTTGGAGACGTCTGAGCTGGGATTTGAACCGTGGCCTGACGGTCTAATAAGCCAACACACAACCTACTAGACTATGGCGATAAATTTATTGTATTCAATATTGTTTTATTAAATTTTTTTATTTTATTAAAACTGTGTTCCGAATCCCTATACGAACATTTAATGAATAAACATTAAAAAAAAAAATCGAATATAACCGTGAATATACTTAGGGTTCAGTTAAAAATTTGTATTTTCTTTTACGAGCTTATGTAGCATATTGTGATGGTATAAGGAAATTGGGTTGTAGGTGAGAGGAAAACCGAAGTATGTAGTGTTTACAGATATTTGTGTTGTTCGTACGCATACTCCAGTTTAGACTTATGCAACCACTTAATGTCGTATAATTCATTATGTTCACGCCATATACCTTGATCTAAACCTAACAGAAATATTCTTTAGATCCCGATGCGAATCCTTGAACCCAACAAGATGTTAGCTTGTAATACCATAAAAAGAATGGTTTTTCAGAGTTTGAAATTCTTGTAAACTTAAGTTCAGTTCAGAAGTAGAATAACGAACGCTCTGGAGTCAAACGAGATAAAGAATAAAAAAAACAGCGGACAAGTATGCAAATAGAATATTTCTGTACCATTCGGTTAATGCTCATTAATATTGAATTAATCTGGTGAGTATAACGGAATTGAAATTGGAAAACATCAAGAAACTGTTACGAGAACGAAATATTTCGTGTTCGGGGAATAAGACCGCGTATAATTCAGCGGATCCACAGAAATCGAAGTGAAGCGGGATACAAATGTGCAAGCCGAAATTAATAAGTGAATTAACAGCAGAGTCAAGATTCAAAATGAAGGTCAAGCGTCTGATAATTCAAACATAACCATCACTCGTATTCTGTTAAGGAAATTGGTGAGACAATTCCCAAATTTAATCCTACTGATGACAGGTTGTTAACCACAAGACAATTTTTATAACGTTTGTGCTGGCTATATAGGAAAATTATAGGGGGCTGCAAAGCTTTGGTCAAATTGTTCAGTCGAAATGTATTCTGATTGGTTAGAATAATCAGCAGAATTAATTGAAGAATTTAGTATTTGTTTAGAGATTTGGGTTTTGTCAATAATGATGCCCCACGTACTAGAGAATTGAGACAACTAGAGCATCGATTTAAGGGTCTGTTTGTAATAACCAAAGGTCTCGAAAACGATAGATAGTAGTGGAAGATCTGGAGTGTTCTCGACGTAAACAACGTCACTACTGTTCTATATATGCATCCGATGAATTAAAACAATGGCTAAGAAAATTACGTCAAATATGTGCAGCCCTTGCGCTGACCAACTTCTTCCTCTTTCCTGATTTTGGTGGAACTTGGTCAGTACAGAGACTGCGTTAACACGTGGCATCACAACGTGCCGCTATGCGTGCTCAAGTGAACCTTTTGATATCAGAGCTACCACTCCAACCTAACCTAACCTACGTAAAATATGGGAATTGCATTATTTGACCTGATACACCAAAACACAAAGTACTTGTTCATATTCATCTTGTATTACTCTTTAGTAGGTCTGATAGTTTTGCCTGGTAACTTTCTTTGAAAATGCAACTAGACACTGCCAATGTATTACGATATTACACACACATACATACGTATTTGGACATTAAAAGCCTTCAGTCAGGATTACAACCTAGCTTCTCACACCACTTATGTTGTGTGTGTTAATTTTATAATTTTATACATGACTGGCAGGACCTACAGCTTAAAGTCAACTCCGAACGACAGATTTTTGAGTAACTTTTCGTATCAATTTTATTTCACTCTCAAAGATTTTGCCAGAAATCTGCTGAGAGGAAAGCCGTCGACTAATCAAATGTTGTCTTGCCTGTGCTTTCGATTAAAAACATGTTTTCTTTAAAAACAATAAAAGCATTTTCTTCAAAATAAAGTAGCTTGAATTAGAAGTTATACAATACAATCCATATTTTGCTGACGTAGATGTTAGGTCTTAAAGTGAATGAATTCTTAACAATACCAACTTTAAGGAAAAAGGTAATAATCCATATGAAATCAGAAAAAGGAACTGGGAATGGATTGGAAACTCTTTCCGGAAGTCTACTGATGATATTAGAAGACAAGCCATAGATTGGAACGTATGTATACGACAGCATATGTACAGGACATTCTCCACTCACATGGAAACAACAAACAGATATCTTTAGTGTTCTATTATAACGACTGTAGTTGTAAAACTATGAGAGATAAATATTTTAGACTTAAAGTAAGAGTTAAGAAAATAAGAATTTTCCTTCAAATCTATAATTAATATGAAGTCTCAATTAATTATATAGCACTATGGGTTGTTAAATCCTTTTAATGCTGAACACAGTGCTCTCCACAGTACAAGTTCATTAGTATTATTTGTTAATATACCATACATACATACCAGAGATCAGCAATGAATCGATTTTTCGCTACTCATAAGCACTCATAAAATTTTGAATACAAGTGAGTCAACAATATTGAAATTGAAGTATGTACTTTGATTCATTCATACTCACTACAACGTTGATTTATAAGCACAGGTTGCAATGAGTATGCGTAGAATGTTGGCATCAAACTCATACCATTCGAAATATGTTTGTTTCATAACTTTAGAAAAATACTTATAATACTCATAAATGATTCGAATGATTCGAATCGTTTGTCAAAATTCACAGTCTTAGCTGTTATTGAATTTTCAAAAAAAGAAAAAAACAAGGAAGAAAAGACAGCAAGCAAAGCAAACACACAACCTTCTTCTGTAGTGTTCGTACGCGAATTATACTTATTTTGCGATTCTTGTAAATGTTGATTCATGGAGAGTCGAAATCAACAACATCATACGCATTGTTTAGTATGAATATGATGAGTACTTCAAACTTTGAATATGAGTAGTATGAGTACGATATTAAAATAAGTATGAATGCGTATAAGTATCAGAAATTATGAGTATGATTCGATTCTAATCATCTTTTTGAATACTCATTGCTGATCTCTGATACATACCATTTGCAGTGTTACCAAGTAATGGACAAACGAACAATGTCTTCCTCATGTCATACTATGCCCAATAACAATAAAACCATTTATGATGTGTAAATAATGAAAAAAGAAAAGTGAAAAAAAGTTGAAAAAAATGTTAAACATTCTCCATGAAGGCATGTAAACTGTTTAACAATAAATTATATTTTAAAACAATAAAATATTTTATACAATTCATACACAATATGATCACTATGTTGTTCATGTATAAAATGTACATACAGAATGCAGAATATAAGTGGTCACTATATTTTGTTATTGTTGTATTAAAATACGTATACATATTTGGCATATTTCAGGTATATACGAGTATTTCTGATAAAGAAGTCCATGTTTCATATTCCTACTATGTATGCATGTATGCAGGCGTATGTATACCGATACGGGTATATGAATGAATATTGAATGAGTGAATGCAACATGATTTTCAGTGTTCGTATATCAATTTCTGATTAAATAAAAAATAAATTTTAAATTATTGATAAGAGTATGTATGCTTTTAAAAATATTGAAAATATAAAACACTCAACCAATATCACACCAATTCCAACAATCCCACATCAATGCTGGAAAATGAATTTATTTTCATATTTATTTTGCCATTTTTGCGCAACCATTTGAGTATTTTTTTTTTTAATTATTCAGTATTTGTTAAAAGAAAATGAAAAAAAGAAAGAAAATAAAAGTGACTAACTAAAGCGAAGACAATATAAACATACTGAATATGATTTTCTCTTTTTTTTTTGTTGTCATTGTGGCAGCCGAAACATAAGCCGATTTCAATGAGTGTATATTTTTTAAAATTTTTTGGAAAGTTAGCTTCTCATTGTAAGGAATGGTTGCAGGTATTGAACTATTTTAGTTAACGTGAGGAGTTGAGTTGATTGATTCAACTGAAGAGATTATATTATAAAATATTGAGTATGATGCCTGGTGCGATGAACTCCTACTCAACAAATTTGAATTTACGAATTTAGGCCCTGTTTCTATCCTTAAACTTAAAGGAATGTTAGCTAACTTTGGAATTAGAGCTCTAATTCGTTGGATTTGCCATATAAAAACTTATTTATTTTTCAAGTTTAACCCAGAAACAAATTAGTGTTCGAACAAAAATTATTTTAAATATTCAAGACTCAAACCTGTTTCAAGGTTTTTTATATTTTATTGCGTTTTTTTTCAATACAATTGAAAATTTCAATAACTAAATTACATAATACAATTATTTTATAAGTTAAAGGTACAAAATTATTCATTTTTGCTAATGTATAATTCACTGCTAATATAATTTTTTTTTAATGATAATCCTTTAAACGTTTATTCCTTCATATACAAGAAATTCATAAAAATTGTGACTTCACTGGAAAATAAATTTTTCTTCATATTGTTCTATTTTTACCTTTTAAAAACGTTTAAAATATAAGCTCGTAGATTGCAAATAAAATAAAAATAAATTTATGTTTAGTTTATATTAAAATTCTTTATTATTCGCACAATTCTGTGTGCCACTGTTCACAACTTGATGTATACAACAACAATTGTTTTGTTTGTTATTCCTCTGTTTACACCCTTTGTATAAACAATAATAATTACTAGACAATTGTTCGACAGATCTTTGGAAAGAAGATTTTCAAACACAATTACTCTATTTAAACACCTAAGTTATTTCCCGCTTTTTAAAAAAACACAGCATCTTCAATTTTAAGTTAAATAATACGTACTCCAACTATACCTCTCAAAAACGTAAGTATAACTCCTATTTATTTCAACGCTTAATTATTATAACCTCTGATTTACACCTAATTCTTGAAAGCATTGCCAAAACTTTCTTACGATTTAATGACTTCTTGTGGTTATAATTCCAGAGACAGTGTGTATAATTTGGTAAGAATTCTTTGCTAGGCAAAGGGTAGGTCTCAACATTGTACACATGAATGCTCAGAGCTTGAATAATAAGATTGATGAATTTATGTCATTGATGATGTTTATGTCCGCGGGTATTGATGTCATTTGTGTCTCAGAAACTTGGTTTCCCTTAGATATTCCAGATTCAGTTTTTAATTTACAGGGCTTTAATCTTTTCAGGTCGGATAAGAGATTTCATAGTTAATGGAATAGAGACCAGAGCTAGGGGTGATGGAGTTGCGATTTATGTTCGTAACGGTGTACTATGCAGGGAAAAATTGTTAACCCACATTGGGAGTGAAATTGAATATTTATTTCTGGATATTTCAATTGGCGATGGACGTAAGGTTCTTCTAGGTAGTGTATATAGACCGAATTGTAGTTTGAATTTTGAACCTTTTATTTCCATTCTTGAGGATATTACAATTCAATATGATGACATAGTTATCGTAGGTGATTTCAATAACAACCTTTTATTTGATAATCCGCTAATTTGCACCAATGCTATCGCTTCATCTGAATCCTGTGAATGTTTCGACACCTACACACTTCCATTCAACGTCCAGTAGCCTACTTGACCTGGTATTTGTGAATCATAATGAAAGGGTTCTGTTATATGACCAAATTTCTGCTTCCGGTTTCTCTAACCATGATCTTCTCTTTCTGTGTTATAATATGGCTGTAACTTGTGCCGTTGGCAGATATATCACTTATCGTGACATTAAGAATATTGATTATGTAACGTTGGATACTGAATTGGATAACATATATTGGGACCAGGTCTATACACTGGGCAATGCTAATGACCAATTAGCATTTATTCAGGAAAATGTTCGTCAGCTTTATGACAGATGCGTTCCTGTCCAAGCTTATCAAACCCAAGCAGAATCCATGGTTTACTACTGAGATAAAAGCACTAATTGAGAAGAGGGATAGTGCCTACAGGCGTTGGAAGAAGTTCAGAACTGATGACTTGAAAGCTCTTCATAAATCCGCACGGTCGGAGGTTACTAGGCACATAAGAATTGCGAAAACGTTGTATTATGGTAGAAGGTTTTACAATGCGATGGACAATAGATCCAAATGGAACGTGATTCGTGAAATAGGAATTGGTGGAAAATGTCCTAAAACTGATTTTGATGTAGATGTGAATAAACTTAATGACCAGTTTGTACATTCAAGTGTTCCAACGGCAATCGGTGTATGTATGTATGATGACTTTTGTTGTGTCCCTCCACAATACTCCTTTAGTTTTCGTTGCGTGGATCAGTTCGAAGTTATGGAATGTATTTCGGCGGTGAAATCGAACGCAATTGGTTCCGATAGATCTTTGTTTTTGAAAGTTTTTACACCTAGACTTTTGCCTTATTATACCCACTTGTTCAATACAGTGCTGACTAAGTCCACTTTTCCTGATGAATGGAAACTAGCTAAGATCCTTCCCATTCCCAAATCGAACAATTAGTTTAGGCCAATTGCCATTCTTCCTTTTTTTGTCGAAGGTAATGGAAAACATTATAGCCAGACAGATCAGTGGTTATCTGGAAGGTCACAATTATTTAACAGTCAGTCAGTCAGGTTTCATGAAAGGTAGGAGTTGTACTACCGCTTTATTAAATGTAGTTGAGGATCTTAGGTTGGAGTTCTTCTCGATCACACAAAGGCTTTCGATACAGTCAATCATAAAATTTTATTGAATAAGCTCTCCGGAAACTGTCTAATTTTTCTAATTCTGCCGCTAGTCTAATTTTTTCTTATTTGTTGGACAGATGTCAGAGGGTTCATTTAAATGGGAATATTTCTGATTCGCATAATATTTGTAGACGAGGTGTTCCCCAGGGATCAATACTGTGGCCACTGTTGTTCTGTATGTATATTAATGATCTACCGGATGTTTTGGTTGACTGCCGTGTTCATATATGTATATGCGGATGATGTGCAGATTTATGCCAGTACTCGTAGGGAGAATATTGATTCTTGTTTACACTCTGTTAACCGTGATTTGAATAGGATTGACAGTTGGGCTTCGGCGAATGGACTATGCATTAATCCCTGAAAGTCCAAATATTTAATGCTTTCGAAGACCAATGTTTCGTTTGCCATACCTGGATTGAGTATCAGGGGAAATAAAATTGACTATGTCAAGTCAGCTACCAATCTGGGTATTGTATTTAAGTGTCGTTGTTGGCAGAATATACAGCATGCTACGAAATTTATTTGGCGGTCATTGATTCAACACCTTTTACAATTCGTATGCAACTTGCTAAAACTTATTTGATTCCTGTGCTATTGTATGGGTGCGAAATTTTTGCAAACTGCGATAGTAATGACAACCGGAAACTAAACTTGGCATGCAACAATATAGCAAGATACGTCTTTCTTAAAGGTCGCCGGGATCATATTTCTCATTTAGCGTAGCAGATATTTAGTGTGAAATTTGATAATCTTCTGAAAATTAAATGTCTCATTCTATTCCATAAAATTATTAATACGGGACAGCCGGAATATTTAGTGGGCCGAATTAAGTTTGCTAGGTCATGCCGGGGCATGAAGATTATTCAACAACGTTATAGGACTCTTCTGTCACAGAGACAGTTCTTTATACACACCATTAGTCTCTGGAATTCCCTACCAAATTACATCCAAAAGTTAGGCAATGCAAACGCGTTCAAAAAGGGGTTATTTAAATTGTTCTTTTAACGTAAAGTTTGTTACGTTCTTAGCATGTTTATTATATCGGTTAAATATTTATCCTTACTTTTTTTGTACCGATTTTTGTAAATATTTCTTTTTTATATCTTTAGAATTCTTTATTTTTTTTTAACTTTTTTATTTTCTTTTTATTTCTGTAGTATTGTTAGTTTTCCTAAATTGCTTTAAATTAAATTTTTGCTTAAATTTAATATTTTAATGAATTTGTTTTTTATATTAATTTGTTAGTTTTACTTAATTTCTTATATTTCAAAATTTTTATTATTTTTTTATGTTTTATATCTTATTGATCATAAGCATAGCACTATAAGAATTAAAATCTTGTTGTGTTATGTTAATTATAATAAATAAATAAATATACACACCGCGTTTTCACACAAGACTGACTGAACTTCACTAACTCAGTCGCCTGCTTTACCTTGCCTTTTATGTTGCAAAGTAAACAGTCTGATGAATGATCTTGAAGGCGTATAACATTTCAGGACATTTAGTGCTCAAAAGGCTTCAGTAAGCTAACTTCGAGAACAGTAACAGGGCGTTACACTCAAGGAAAAACATATAATTTTAAAGCTTTAGGAAATTATTGATAATAATCATAAAAAAGTGCATATACAGCATGGAAGCTTTTAAATAAAATAGAAAATTAAGCATAAAAAATCAATAGATTTGTTTAAATGCAAAAAACTATGACTTTTGATTTTTACTGTAGAAAATCAAAAGTTGAAAAAAATCACTCAAAGACATCTTACGACAGCTCACTAAAATCTAAAATTAAGTCACTCTACAGTCCAAAAGCATAACTAACAGTGATTGGCTAATGTTTAGGGAAGCCCAAAAAAAATGTGACAATGTTGGTAAATAAAAATACACCTGCTACGAATATACATTTGTCGCTTAGTAAGTGGCGACTAAATGAAAGAGCGTAAGAATCGTTTTCTCTATACGGTTATGCTATAACGTCATACAAATGATTGTCGAGAAGTACTCTACACTTCTCTCATTAAACGCTTAAACCTATTAAAAACTAAACTACTATTGAAAACTTATGAAAACGTCCCAACACAGAAGTTCATCCGATAAATGTTATACCAACAGCGAAACATGGTGGTGTCGATGATATAGTTTAAGAAGCATGAGATTGGTCGCATGGTCTTCGTTGAGTGTAATATGGGGTACTGTTATATTACATAAATGCATATTGGAATATAATCTGAAGGATTCGGTCTATGGCTTAGGTTAAATAGAATTTTCAGCAAGAAGACTTAGATTATAACTTGCGCTCAGACAGCTTAATATGCCTACTCGAGTATATTTAGTGCGAACTTTAAAAAAATAACTCTCCGCGTTATGCAGACTTTGAAGTTTCGTTGTCTACTGTATATGTATGTATATTGATGTTTGCAATGCACTCATTAAAATAATATTTATTTTTCTTTTCTAAATTTTTATGTAAAATAAATATTCATTTTTATTTGTTGGACCTTTTTTCTTATAAAATTTAAAAAAATATTTTTTGATACTTTAAACGTGAATTTTGTTTAACTTTTTTTTTTAAATTTTAAAAAATTAAATTTAATAAATTCTTTAGCTGTAGTAAGAGTATATTACTTATCTAAGCAGAAGATATTTTTTATTATTTTTTTTTTTGGAATTAATATTTAAATATTTATATTAAACGAATATCATTGTAGGTAAAACTATTTTCAAAATTAAATTAAATTATTTGAATACATTGCAGTGCACTAACTGTTATAAATGTTCCTATTAAATTGAATACTTCATGGAATTAAGAATTCTTTAAATAAATAAATATTCAATTTATTTTCTCACAAACTAATCGTAAAACCTATCTCTTAACTTTTTCTCTCTCTTTTTTTCCAGATCACATCAAAATATCGGTGATGCTGCATTCCTCCTACTGAATTATGTTTAAGTGGTATTGAAGTGGAAAAATTATAAATAAATTAAATTATTACAAAATTTTATTGGATAATATGTATTATTCTTTGGCCATAAACTCAAAAAGGAAATGATGAATAAAAATTATTCATCAGAATTATTTTTTCCTGCTACAAGTAAAATATTTCAAGTGTTTTAAGCTCTGGTGTACTCTTGGATACCGGAAATAAATAAATACTTGTTTAGAATATTTACTTCAGTACACTTTATTTTTAGAATTTAATTTAACAGAATTTATTTCTTGAATTTATCTACGAAGGACATAGTCAAGTAAGTAGTCTATTGCCTTATTAGGCGTGAGGCCACGGTTCAACCCCCAGGCCGGACATCTCCATCAAAACGAAATATGAAAACAAATTTCTTCCGCGACTTCCTCTCAGTGGATATTTGACAAAAACTCTGAGAGTAAAGCAAATTGCCATGAAAAAGTTTCTCAAAAATCTGTCGTTCGGAGTCGACTTTAAACTGTACGTCGCTCCACTCATGTATAAAATTAGCACACACAACGTAAGTGGTATGGGAAGCCAGGACGTAATCCTGACAGAGGGGTTGTAATGACCAATTATATATGTATGTCTGATGTAAACCGTTAAAACTTTCAAACAAGCAAAGACTTACAAACTGATATTCGTTTTCAAATATGTATGCTTATACAGTGGACATCAAAAGTCTTAGTACGGCAATATATTTTAGCAATTTCATGAATTTTAGCCAAAGGTTTGTATAAAAATTTAAAGTTTATATATTTATTTTATTAATTTGTTTCTGTTTTATTATAAAACAAAAAATTTTTTAATGTTTTTCATAAAACAAGAGAAAAATCAGGGAAAGTTTCAGATGACTCCATAGGTACCCCCAAGGAGAACCCTGAGTAATTTTAAAATTCAAGGGCCAAATATATGAAAATTGTATCCTTTGTATTTAGTAGAATATCCCTTAAGGTCAAGCACTCCATTTAGCCCATTTGGAATTGAATGTACAAGTGCACCGTGAGCAAATTTTTCGGTTGACTTTTGTTTGAGGTTTAGCGATTACGTAATCGTTCTTTCAAATGATTTCCTAAATACTCTCTTGAAGTCATATCGGGTCTTTGTGCAAGAGTATTAAAACTGTGGGGACTTTTTTTTTGTCAAAATATATTGCCGTACTAAGACTTTTGTTGTCCACTGTATGTATGTGGATCATATGCAAATTAGGAGGTGTAATACGTAAGTGAAAATTAATGATATCAGATGTATACATGGTTATTATGAATATTTAACCTTTTTTAATATATTGGATTACAATACTAAGTATGGTATTGTAGATGCCAATAACATTCAAATGATACTACAACATATCCTGCTTGTCTGCAGTAGACTGTCATTCGAGAGTATGTATGCGATCTTTCAACACAATCGAACATACATAAGAATTCGATTTGGAATTTGTATCCTTCTGTACTTGAATAAGTACAACAACATCAGCCATGTATGTTTGTATTTGAATATGCTTTACCACCACAAAAAAACAGTACGGATAATAAGTATTCTATTATTACCTCTACCGGTGTGATAAAATCTAATTGCTTTTCTTTATTGTGTTAAATTGATACTTTAAGATTTTGGATTACATACATACATATGTATCTACACACACACTAATATTGTAATAGGATTACGATATTCATACGAAGTACGTACGTTTATCAAACGGAATTAGCAAATGTAATGAAATTTCCATTGGATGGGAGAAACGTGTAAGATTGAAATAAATATTCCCGTTATTACTGTTATCTGTCGATATTTGCATGCAGTTATTGTATACATACATACATACTTTGGCCTATAAAAACTTATTATTTTTGTACAGATTCTTGAATGTGTTCTTAGGCGAGTAGGCTAAAGGATACAGAAAAATTTTTATTAATTTACAAAGTGCGAACAACTTCCAAATCAGGGGGTGTAACGCTCAAAAACACACATACATTTATATATATATACATACGTATACATACGGGGTCGCCATAGTCTAGTATGTAGAGTGTTGGCTTATTAGACGTAAGGCCGAGGTTCAAACCACAGGTCAGACATCTCCAACTGAACGAAATAATGAAAAAATATTTCTTCGGCGACTTCCTCTCAACAGATTTCTGGCAAAAGCTCAAGGAGTAAATAACATTGCTATGAAAAGCTTCTCACAAATCTGTCGTTCGGAGTCGACGTTAAACTGTAGGTCCCGCCACTCATGTGTAAAATTAACACACACAACATTAGTGAATAAAGTATATCAGGTGGGCCATCTATCGGTTTAAATTTGAGTATTTCGTATGTCATTCTATTCCATATATTATCTCCACAGAACGTAATGAATCGATTTACGTTTGAGCAACGTCGGGATTTATTAGAAATTTATTCTCAAAACAAAGGAAATTGCAGGAAAATTCGTACAAAATTTGGTTACAGAGAAGGACTAACAATGCCCAAGTATACGCAAGTAAAGTTCGGAAAACGGGTTTCATTGTTGATGCGCTAAGAGGTGCTCGTACAACCGAAAATATCAATGCTGTGGCTTTGTGCGTGAGAATCCTTCCATATCAACTTGCCATCGTTCTCAAGAATTGAACTTTTCACGCAACAGTTTACGTCGAATTTTTCGAAAAGAACTCGGTATGACACCTAAGAAAGTACATTTGCTTCAAAAGTAGAAACCGTATGACCATCCGCTTCCTTAAAATTACCCGATGATGTTGATTTTGCAAAAAAAAAAAAATCATCATTTCGGGTGAAGCTCATTTTCATTTTAGTGGGTGCTTTAATAGGCAAAATTGAGGTATTTGCGGCTTTGAAGACCCACACGGGATTTTAAAGAATCCAATGCACCCATTACGAGTGATTGTTTGGTGGGGCTTGAGGGGCGGAGGCATCATAGGTCCATATTTCTTTGAAAATGTGGACGGTGTAATCATTACGGTCAATGGAGACACCTATCGCACCATGATAACCGATTTTTTTGTAGGCGCTCTTGATATTGATGTGAACGATGTTTGGTTTCAACAGGATTTATTGCGTCAAACGTTTGACGGTCGTTTAATGTCAATGATAATAATAATTGGTCATTACAACACTTCAGTCAGGATTACGACCTAGTTTCTCACACCACCTTTGTTGTGTGTGTTAATTTAATACTTGAGTGGTGGGGCCTGCAGTTTAAAGTCGACTCCGAACGACAGATTTTTGAAAAACTTTTCATGCCAGGTTTATTTACTCTCAGAGTTTTTGCTGAAATCTGCTGAGAGGAAGCCGCCGAAGAAATATTTTTTCATTATTTCGTTATGATGTCTGACCTGGGGTTTGAACCGTTGCCTTACGTCTAATAAGCCAACACACTACCTACTACTCAATGTGATGTCAATTGGAATCGCCAAGAAGCTGTGATTTGACACAGTTGGACTGTATACAATCTGGCGCCGTTAAAGAAAAGTGTTATGCCAACAAACCAGAGACAATCGAAGATTTGAAGGCCAACATTCCTGATGACATTGCAAATATACGGCCCCATACACTCGAAAAAGTGCACGAAGATTGATTCGTTCGTATGATTTACTGTGAGACCAGCCGCGGCAGCCATATGAATGAAAGAATATTCCATTTCTAATCGGGATAATTGTACTTCTCAACAAAATAATTAACTTGGCAAAATTTCAAACCCCTTTTGATTTATATCTGTTGATAAAGTGAGGTATCAGACATTATCGTACTGAATTATGGATTTTTTTGATTTGCCTTGATTGCCATTGTCTAGTACTGTCAGATCTCATTATGTTTCGTGATATGAATTCACCAAAATGATTCATCAACATTACTTCATTGAGAAACTATTTCTGTATGTGTGGCCTTGTGTACTTATTGCATTTCAATTTAAACTATTAAAAATGCCATATTAGAACAGTACGAACGAATATGTACTGTTATATGTTCTTCTGAGTCTAATTAAAAGCTCCGTAAGAGATTTTAAATATTTTTAAACAATAGTCGAGTGAAATTTGAAATGACAATGAATAAAAATATAGAAACTGACGGATATGATGTTACAATGTAATTAATTAATTGGGCAATTCACACAAGCCCTTGTATCGTTGTATGGAGTGTATTGTTGGACGAATATACAATAGTGTATGCTTGTTGTTGATAAATTTCATCTAAAAATCCGATACACTTATACACATTTTTTTCATATGTTATTAACTGTTGTATCGGTTTCGTGCTATCAATTTATGTAAATTCCAGTAATCTAGGAGAAGAATAAAAAAACAAAATATTTTCTATGCAACTTGAATCAACAATTAACATTTCAAATATATAACTGTTTGCACAGATAATTAATTAATTTACTTTTTTCCGCAATATTTTTCATTTTGTTGCTTGAAAATCAAATTATGAACACTGATATTCTTCTTTTTATTGCTGTTTGACGTTCGGAATACGAAATACACACTAAAGCATAGCATTGAGCATTCACAAACAAAAAGTGTATTCAATACCACATACACGATACAAGGTCGTGTGAATTGCCCAAATATGTATATATGCGGTATGTATATGCCATTTAGATGAAATGCAATGTGCCAGAAAAGAAATACATCTTTGTGGCTATAAAAGAGAAAAAAATGCTAACGCTCATGTGAAAAATCCTAATCGTGAAGAGTTTCTGGTATTTTTCATATTTTCTAAAACAACATTTTATTCATGAATATTTCCATTTTATCAATTTGTTTAATGTACTCGTCGTTAGCGTGTACAAACAGACAGCATTCGTACAAACTCTATACGCGAAAGTATTCAGGCTAATCAATTGAATTTTTTTAAAGTGGTTGTTAGGTTGTATCTCTCAAATATTGTACAAAAGTACCATACCTCCTCTATACAATGTATATGTATGTATGTATGTATGTATGTATGTATGTATGATTGCCTGTTGGTAAGATTATCTCTGTGCATTTGTAAATGCGGAACCTTTGAGAACCTCAATTGTGTGTTTGAAAGTTTAAATTTTTTCCATTTTTTTAGATTTTTTTTTTTTTTCTAAAAAGCCCTTCATGTTGATGTGCATTTTTTTTTCTTTTTTGAAAATTTTTTCTTTCTGCTTAAAAAATAGGAAATAAAAGAATACTCGTATAAAATAGAATATGGAGTTTTCTGTAAAAACCACATTTTTACAGAGACTAAAGTCGACAACGTTTGACATTTGTCTGTCACTTTGTTACACAAAAAAAAAAGAGAGAAAATATTGAGAAAAAATTGAAAAATGAAACCAAATGAAATACCGATAGCATATGGATGGAAATCTTGTAGAGCAGTGCAGCAGTGCTTATATATGGAAGAGTAATTCTGTACATTAAATATTGCATGCATTGTACATACATACATATGTACATATGTATGAATCTATGAACGAACGAGCTAACAAACTCTTTGCAAGTGAACTTTATTTCACATTGCGTAATCCTTTTCTAATATTCAACATACATACATACATATGTTCGTTTGATATGTAAAAAGTGCAGCAAAAACACAAAAAAAAAATATAAAAATTCAAGTAAAAATGGCACATCCAACAAAATGACAACTATTCATAGCGTATTTGTGAAATGTGTACATGAAAGTGATTGAAATTTATACCATACCATTCATAGATACGATATTCCACATCTCAAATGCCACACTGTACAACCTTTTTTTTGTTTGTTTCTTTTTTCTACGTTTTTTCGTAACAATTGTTGTCAGCCGTTGTTAACTAAAATAATGGATTTTTTATATTTAAGTTTACAAAATCAGTAGATTATTGACAAAAATTGTATCGCTTTACATAGAATGATATTAATTAGAGGTACGCTGTCATACCGTAACATAACTTTTGTCAGCGGGTGCTGGACTGCATTGCATGTCTTTCATAAGTATATCAACGTGGAATCTAATTGGCACCCTTTTTTCCTCCTCGTTAAGTTGAAGTTTTTATTAAAAATTCGAATTTTTAACTCGAAATAAAAATTATTTCTGCACGATCAACATATTATTTAGATAGCTTGTGCAGAGCCAAGATCAGTAGCGTGCTCACTATTTGCTTGTTGTCAAAGTTGCTGTTTTAAAAGTTGAAAGAAGTTTAAATTTAAAAATACACCGGTTAGAAATGGAATACTATTTCATTCATATGGGCTGCCACTGCTGGCCACAAAGCACCTTTCGAGTGTATGGGGTCGCATCTCGGTCATGGCATCACGAATGTTAGCCTTCAAAAGCTCAATTGTCTCTGATTTGTCGGCATAACATTTTTCTTTAACGGCATCTCACAGCAAATGGTCCAACGGTGTCAAATCGCAGCTTCTTGGCGGCCAATTGACATCACCATTTCGGCTAATTAAACAGCCATCAAATGTTTGACGCAATAAATCGATTGTGGCATGAGATGTTCGGCAAGTTGCACCGTCCTGTTGAAACCAAACATCGTTCAAAAAAAATGTTTTCGTGGTGCAGTAGGTGTCTCCATTGACCGTAATGGTTGTGTTGTCCTCATTTCCAAAGAACTATGGGCCAATAATGCATCCGTTCCATAAGCCGCAGCAAACAATCACTCGTAATAGGTGCATTGGCTTCCGTTAAAGCCACGTGTGCGTTTTCTGACCCCTAAATACGACAATTTTGCTTATTAACCTAGCCACCAAGATTAAAATGAGCTTCAGCCGAAAAAATGATTTATTTGGCAAAATCGACATCATCGTGCAGTTGGCCTATCCAGCGAAGCGAATGGCTTCAATACTTGAACCAATTGAACTTTGTAAGGCGTAAACTGTTGCGTAAAATGTTTAATTCTTGAGAACGATGGCGAGTTGATGTTGATGGATTCTCCCGCACACTCTCAGCCACAGCTTCTATATTTTCGGGTGTACGCACTGTACGAGCACGCTCACGTCTTGGTGCAGCAGCAAAGAAACTAGTTTAAGGAACTTTGGCAATAAACTTGCATATAAACTTGCGGGTACTGTTGAACCTTCTGTGCGACCAAATTTAGTACGACATTTTCTTGCAATTTCCGAACAATTGTTGTTTGTTATGGAGATAAATTTTGCAACCTTGCTCGAGAGTAAATCGATTCATTACGTTCAGTTGAGGTAATATACTGAATAATACATTAAGTATTGCCAGATTCGAAATAACCGATAGTTCAAATTTAAACCGATTGACGGCCCACCCGATATAAGGAAATTTTCAGATTAATTCATAATTTCTGCTTTGAGCGATGGTTATGTGTTTTCGAATTTTCAATGTACATACTACAATACAGGTGCAATAATATGTAAAGTTTTGTTTTAGCATTCCAAATTTTGTCTATATGATGTATTGTATTGCATAACTCGATATTTATTTTTTTTTTAAGTACTAACTTCAAGCCTGAATTTCTATCAACTAAAAGTTATTGAACGCGTCGTAGTCTAGTAGGTAGTGTGTTGGCTTATTAGACGTGAGGACACGGTTCAAACCCCCAGGTCAGACATCTCCAACAAAAAGAAATATGAAGAAAATATTTCTTCGGCTACCTCCTCTCAACAGATTTCTGGCAAAAACTCTGAGAGTAACATAAAATTGCCATGAAAAGTTTCTCAATAATCCGTAGTTTGGAATCGACCTTACACAGTAGGCCCCGCCACTCATGCATAAAATTAACACACACAACATAAGTAATGTGAGAAGCTAGGTCGTAATCCTGACTGAAGGGTTGGAATGATGAGTTATGTATGTATGTATGCAAAAATTTTGTCTTTCTGTTAATTATGTTGTATTCCGAGATACTGTATGTACAAGAAGGTACTTTACTTGTTATCCAAATGTGTATACATTTTTATTTCGAAAGATTTACTCTCCAATAACATAGTTTTGCAAAGGTTTCTTAATATTTATAAGTATTTTTTTTAAATTTATGTTCTATGCCTTCGAACCAAACTCTTTAATGCTTGGAAGAGTGTAAGAAAATGAAGATTATTTCTTATTTCCGAATATCATTCTTACGACTTATGCACTAATCTATGATTTTGTCCAACATTGGTGTGATTTTTCTGAAATCAAATTAATTGCCCAGAAGAGCGTTGTCAGAATTTTTTTAAAAAACTTTTTATTTCTAGAAAAAAAAAAACAATTTTTTATCACAAAAAAAAAACCTGTTTTGCAACAGAAGTAAGAGAACACCGCAGCTCGATGCTTCTGTTATTTTTTATGATTTAGGATGCAAAAAAAAATTCTGATTTTTTAAAAACTTTTCATGGCAATTTTATTTGCTTTCGGAGTTTTTGCCAGAAATCTGCTGAGAGGAAGGCGCCGAAGAAATATTTTTTTTTTATTTCGTTGGAGATATCTGATCTAATAAGCCACGAAATGATACATGTTACGAGTTATTTTATTACAATTTATTCAAATCTTTGAATCTATAAATTTTCTCAGGTTCTTGTGCCGAAAGGAATAATTTACTCAATTTCAGTTGGGTAAGGTTAGTTAAGTTTCTGTGGCGCACCTCCTCGAAGGAAGTGGTCCCACTTAGGCCAATGTGATAAAACAATTAATTCTACACGGGGGTCAACAATTCCCTACGTAAAACCATCTCGAATTCAAAATAAATCTTGCTTGCAGCAATCTTTATAATTGAGAGCTCGGTCGACGATATCAGCAAATTAGAGGTCAGAATTTTTCATCTTTTCATGACTAGAGCAGGGCACTGACACATGAGGTAAATTACAGTATCTTCCTCCTCCTTAGTCTCACTGCTCCTTCAGAAGTCATTAGTTGGAATGCCGAGTCTTTCGGCATGTCTATAAAAAACACAATGGCCCGTGAGGATCGCATATCATAACGAAATATATTTTACTTCATTTGTATTGTATCGTTTTCCATCATTAGAGCAACATGCAACATTACTCAGGTATAGCCGACTTTATTTAAAGTCTATATCACTGAAACATACAGTCAAAAAAAAAGTCTACATACACCGCTGTATGTAGACTTTTTTCACTCCTTTTTTTTGTATTTTTCTAATAATTTCTAGGTTATATATTTTTTTATACACGTTTTTGTCTTCAAACATTCTTAATTGTAACCACCTTAAATGACGCTGCAACACCATTTTCAATTAGATAAAAAAAAGTCACCGGTGTATGAAGACTTTGTTCTTTGACTGTGCATAGGTTAGCCACCGATGTCATGTTATTTTTATATTACATTGGTATCGTAGTACTAATTCATTTATGCACGTACACATTATACGTATGTATGTATACATATATGTGCTGCAGTTGTAAGCCCCAGCTGTATTGTACAACTTTCATTGGAAACATTTTTCAAATCAAAATTGTTAAAAAAATTGTTGCACCAACTACTTGTTTAGATTGTTGACCTCAAGAGGTTTTCACAGTTGCTGACCCTTTTCATTTACTCTTCGTGAAAAATTCAAGGAAACAACAACTCCAACAAAAATTATTTCAATTTCTTTTCGATTTTTTTTCCGTTTCTTTCTTTCCTTTCTTTTTTATTCGTTTTTTATTTTAATCATTCCATACAAGTGATGAAAGCTTACCAATAGATTCAAGGTATTGATTTGAATACCTAGTAAATACGTACATGCATACATACATACATACATATATATATTTATTAAACTTTTTATTGTACTTTAGAGTGCAGAAAAAAATTTTAAAGTACTTTTGCGTTGTTGTTTGTTGGCAACTCCATAAATTCTACCACCACAATAAAACAATGGTTCAATAAACTTTCGATCAATACTTATGGCATTAAGAGAACGAGTTCAACTTTTTCTTTAACTCCAACGGTTTTTTTTGTTTTTTTAAATTTTTTTATTCATGAAGAAATAAAATGTTTTTTGTTCAACTTTTTATAGAATTTTATAAATGCGTTAAACTTTAATTAGTTATTAAACAGAATGCATGCCTAAGGAGTCAAATGTTATTGACATAATTTATGGTAGACATGAAACATATCTCAGTACTTAATTTTATAATAAAAACTGTAGCCGACATAATACTAGTTGATCCTATTGAAATTCGTAGAATATTACATTCAAATACTAATACTCTAGAGAAGATTAATTAATTAATTTAAATTGTAGAATATTTGAAATCATTTTTTAAAATTCGATAGCAATAATCATATCCACTACTTTCTCGAAAAAAATTATTCAGAACATCTTTCTTTGATTTTTAGTTTCACTTTCAAGTATTGCCGATAATTTTCATTCATTTTGCAGTTGAACTTCCAAAATTTTGTGTAACACTTTTGCATAACTTACTTTTATCTTGATATCTTTAAAACAGATGTTCTTGTATGTTAGTTCGATGTGGGTATTTAATTTTAACAATATCTGGCATGTACATCTGCACATGTACATTAAGTTAAAAACGACGCTATTGACCTTACAACAAAAAGGACAAACGAATTGACTAAACTACAAATAATATTTACAGGCCAACCTAAATACAATCGTTGAGTGCTGCATTGACTAGCGCCCAGCGTTAACGCTGATGTGCCGCACCGAAACTGATGCTTACTCAACTTTTTATAAAACATACAAATAAAAATGAAATGAAATGTAAATCGCTTAATTGATGTGAAAACAGCTTAATATAGTATTGTATTCGAATAAAAAAATATAAACATGACAGTATTTCGCAGCCAACTTCAATCAGTATCGGATTTTGTTATTAGAAAGCGTTAACGCTGGCTATTTTGCTCAACGATTTTCGGTTGGGATGTTAGAATGTTGTTTTTTTTATTTTAATTGCTCAGCACTTTTTTTTATCAATATGTCTCGGGCTTCCAGTAAAGTATGACTCGAGTGCTTTCTACACTACACCAACTCTGAAATTTGACAGCTATTACCTTTTTTTTGCGATTTTTAAAAACGAAGCGCTTTACGATATTTCATCACAAAATTGTCGAATTTACAAATTATTTCACTTTTATTTATTTATTGAATCTTCATCGTAATCCAATGGACTGACAATAAGTTTTCAAATCGTAAATCTAAAATTAATTAAAAAAATTAATGACTAAAAAGTGCAACGGAGCAAAGTCTCCGGAAAGAATTGAACACATGACCCTCATGCTAGGAGTCTAGCACACTACCCGCTTACCAGGGCATCCAAATTTAAAATTAAAAATACAAATTATTTTTATTTAAACAATATTATTTAAATATTTCTTACTTAAAGAAGGTTTTTTCACGTTCACATTGTCTTGCTGTCTTTTCTACGCCTGAATGGAAAAGACGTAAAGCCTGGGTTTGTATCCCAGGTCAGACATCAAAACGAAATATGAAAAAAAAAATATTTCTTCGGCGTCCTCCTCTCAGCAGATTTCTGGCAAAAACTCTGAGAGTAAATAAACCTGCCCTGAAAAAGTTTCTGAAAAATCTGTTGTTCACTTCGGTCTTTGCACTCCTTGTCAGTGTTGAAAAATTCAGTACTTTAGTACTTTTTCAGTACTTTTTCATTTCAAAAATACCGCAGTACCCCGCGACTCTTTCAGTACTTTTTTATTATTACATATTTTATGTCTTTCGCTTTTCAACTATTAAAGAACATGTTCAGCGTAATGCTAAAGGTAGAATTAGGCTTTAGACCCTGTTAACCAAACGTCCACGGAACGTACATTTGTTTTTAGAATACGAAAAGCAATGAAAACGCTTGCCGAACCGTAATGTAATTTCGTTTGACTAAACGGGGCTTTTACTTTTTGTTACGTTCCGAATCAGGTGTTTTTCTCTTGTATGTGAGGAATTCGAATAAGTCCTTAGTTTTTCTGTTCAGTGTGTAGTCTAGTAGGTAGGGTGCTGGCTTACTAGACGTGAGCCCACGGTTCAAACCCCATGTCAGACATCTCCATCAAAACGAAATATAAAAAATATATGTATATCCGGCGACTACCTTCTGGCAAAAACTCTGACAGTAAATAAAATTGCTTCGATAAAGTTTCTCAAAAATCGCTTTTTCGGAGTCGACTTTAAACAGTAGGTCTGTATTTTTTGTATGTATGTATTTTTTTTACAAAAGTACCATACATTCAAAAAAGTACTCTTTCAGTTACAGTTCAGTACCATTTCAAAATTTCAGTTTTGCAACACTGCTCCTTGCATAAACAATAATAATTACTAGACAATTATGCGATAGATCTTTATAACGGAGATTTTCAAACCACGATTACTCTCTTCAAACGCATCGCGTCTACACACAAGACTGACTAAACTTACTCGTCTGCTTTGACTCGCCTTTTATATGGCAGGGTAAACATGAATATTCTTGAAGGCGAACGTGCATGATTTCGCCTTCTCGAAATCTCTATAAATGTAAACATCGCTATTTACGTTTATTATTGTAGTGTTGTTGATATATTTTTGTTTACTTGTTTACCATTTTTTTATGCTGGTGTTGAAAGCAGTACGATAATTTGTAAGAAGGTTTGTTTACTGCATTGTTTTGTTTTTGTAGCTTTTGTTTATAATTTTAATGTTAAATCTAATTCTAAATTTTCATTTTCGTAACAATATGATGGGAAATTCACACAAATTAGTTATATTTAGCATACATATGCTTTAACCTACAACAGATAAAATTTCTACCTGTACAGAAGCATATTGGCTGTAATGTCCATTTTCTATCCTCGAAGTTAAAGGAGTGTTGAATAACTTTGGATTCATAGCTTTAAGAGTACAATAATATTCATTTTTCCGGTTATGTTATTCACTAATAAGCTGCTGAAATAATTTTGCCTCATCGAGTTATCATTTAAATACTTTTTTCCTTTAATATACAAAAAAATTCATAAAAATTTTAACTTCACTGTAAAATAATTTATTCGTCATATTGTAATCAAAATACATTCAAAGATCTGTGGGTTAGTTAACTTCGAAAACAAAAACACATTTGGTGCTAGACACACAAGGCTTGAGTTAACTAAATTCAAGGACAGTGAATGCGTAAGTAGTTGCAAATATGCCTGAAGAGTTAATTTTTATGCAGCATACTGATTCACTGGGAGGAGTGTTTTCGTCAGAAAAATTTTAAATTTTAAATTCGCCTCCACAAAGTTCAGATATAAATTCATTAGAAATCTTTGGGAAGATGTTTAGTGAGCTTACAAAAAAACTAATAATAATGCCGATGAGTTGTTGTTAATCAATATTATTTTATAAAAAGAAATATTTTTTTTAACAATTTATTACGTGTTACAATTTTCGTCTACAATTGTAAATTTTTTATGGCAGTATATAAATAATTCTAATACCTACATAGCTGATCACTAGTGTATGTTTTCAGGGATAATTTGTTTCAATATGCACATTAGGCCTTTATGTCACATCATTTCAAAGGCTTGGGTAACACCTACAAAGAGTACAGGACAATGCGTTTTTCTTCAAAGGTTTCTCTAATCCAATCAACTAGTCTATGAGTTAATTGTTATACGTCGTTTTAAATCCAAACTGGTAAATGTAAATGAAGCAGCATTCATTTAACAAAAGTCTTAGTTTAAGTATCAAAACATTTTGTAATCATTTTCACAAGAATGAGCTTCTTGATGTAAAGTAAGTTTCAAGATTTAGTTTTTTATGAGTAAGTGTTGGACATGATTTTTATTAAGCGCGGATGCCGTTTGTTTTTTAAATACAGCCTGTAATAATGTTGATTGAATTTTTAACATTTCTCACATCATACAGCTCCAAGTGTTTGTAAAGCTATTTACCAATAGCACTAGTACCTCACTTGTGGTCTCTAGGCGGTTAAGATTGGGAGCAGGGTTAATTGATTTTTGTTTAGTGTTCCGGTTGCCCATAACTGTACAATTACTTCGTAAAATATCATGCAGCTGCTCAAAGCGAATGAAATTAATCTGACTTGACTAAACTATAAAAATAGGGCAACCCCTATTAATGCAGAGAGATTATAATTTTTTTTTTTTTTTATTAATTACAATACAATTACAAATTATATTTAAATATTTACAAGCTGAGTAACTTTGACCTTATTCTCTGGTAGACCAGAGCCTCTGGCGAGAATCGAATTCACATCCCTTCAGCTACCCACTATACTACAGGGCACCCAAAGTGTTACTTTCAGTACTACCTTGTGTGGATTTTAAATACTGTGATGAAATTGAAGTGACACTGGACAGTATGCCTCAACATTATGTTGAAGTTCTTGTAGGCATATGATTTAGGCAAAACACCGGTACCTGCCATACAACGAGTACAACAAGCGACTTATTGGAGCAACAATTTCCGGAACAAATTATCTCAAGAAATTCTGATTTCTGTATCTTAAGGCGTTATTTTCAACAAACTACACGTCGACAAGCTCAAAATAAATTTTATATTCTGGAGTGCGAGAAGGTGTCATTTGACTACGTTAGACTTGCGTTCTTGGGGGATTTCATAAGTCGCAAGTATATATGAATGAGACCCAAATCACATTCATCCACGAAGCCGACATAACCCATGTAATCGGTCAAATACTGCCTATTTTATGAGCCAGAGTTATGGAAAATTGGACATTTCGGATTCGATTCACACAGAGAAGACGTCTTGGATACTTAAACGGTGTTATATTCAAAAATAAGGGTTTTGTTAGAATATCAGTCACAGAATCAGTAGGACGATATTTAAAGACCACCTTTCCTGTCTTTAACAAATTTTTGGAAAAAAATTGTAGCATCTTCAAACTCTGAAATCTGTATGAAAAAATAATAAGGTCGCGTATCAGTGTTGAAAAATTCTGTACTTTTGTAATTTTTAATTTCAAAAATACCGCAGTACGCTTTCAGTACTTTTTTATTATTACATATTTTATGTCTTGCGCTTTTCAACTATCTATTACTATAATGCAATGCACGTTCAACGCAATGCTAAAGTAGGACTTTAAGCCCCGGTTAGCCAAACGTCCACGGAACTACTTTCGTTATTAGAATACGAAATGCTATGAAAACGCTTGCCGAATCGTAATGTAATTTCGGTAAGCATTTTCACTGCTCTTCAAACGAACGTATATGTATGTAATTACATACATTACGTTCCATTGACGTTTCGAATCACCAAAACCAAATATAAAAAAAATTTCTTCGGTGACTTCCTTCAGGCAAAAACTCTGAGAGGAAATAATATTGCCACGATAAAGTTTCTCAAAAATCTATCGTTCGGAGTCGACTTTAAACAGTATAGGTCATGTATGAAATTAACACACGCAAAATCAGTGGTGTGAGAAGTTAGGTCGTAATCCTGATTAAAGGGTTAAGGACCATAATTACGTATGTAATTATGTATGTATCTTTGACAAAACTACTATTTGATGCAAAAAAGTAAATTTTCAGTTATAATTCAGTACCATTTCAAAATTACAGTTTTACAATACTGTCACGTATATCAATTCGAAATTCTTTCAGAAGTTGGAAAAGCAATAGGATCTTTTGATATGCCTGCACGTAAAATCGTATTCAGCTTCTGTAAGTTATAAAGTTACATTCTTTTATGAAATGGAAAATCCTTCTGAGCCTTTGTAGCATTGCCAAATGTCATGAATCATTATTTTTTACACTGAAGAAACAAGCAAACAAGTCAGACGTTGTAGTAGGCATTATGATTTGTGTGCAACTCCAGAAGAATGACTGGGTAGTTTCAATGGCTTCCCCAATACATGACGATCATTCTATGTCTGCTAAATAAAACCTTACCCTACAGTTTTGTTTCAAATATTATGAAAAGCGGTTGTATGCACTGACTATTTCGAAAAATTTCAAATTTTTAAAATCTAAAGGCCTCATAGAAGGCTTTCTCTATTCCTTCATACTACCGTTGGATGCGTATAAACATTTTTGTGTATGGCAGTGCATGTGCATTAGTTTAATCCAAAACGTTTGAAAATTGTTGTTATTGCTCTTAATAAGATTATACAAGCACGAGTATATTGCAATTGTATTGTATTTGCACTCTAATGCTGAGATATTTATGCATGTTATTACGCCAAACTAGTAAGTATGTATGTTTGCGCAAATAACAATAACAAAATTTAATCACACTCATATTTTTGAAGTGGGCGCTTAAATATTTAATTTAATTACATCGACGTCATCAATTTGCAATTCATTGCATGGCTGCCGTATCTAAATCTGTAACGTTAAAATGTTTGAATATTTGCATTGGCGTGCACTGGAATAATCGTCTGAAAATTATTGGCAGATTATCGAATGCCAAATAAACACGACCCTTTAGAGCATAATTATGTTGTAGTTTAAAAATGTCACATCACGAAAATGAATGTGATTAAAACAAAACCATTAAATGTTTAAATTTTAAAATTTTGTCCGTATTAAAATAAATCAGAAGCCCAAAAATCATTAAAAAAAAATTCAAAATAAAATTTCGGGGTTTTTTTTCTTTTTAAACATGTGAATTATTGGTAGTTACTTTTGCCGATTGAGAGACCTGCAAAAGATTATAATTACCAACATTTTGAGGAAGGTATTTGCTTAGCTTAATATTTTAAAAAGTATGGAATATTGTAATAATATTTACTATTACAGAAGCCGCCGTGGTCTAGTAGGTATTCTGTTGGCTTATTAGACGTGTGGCCTCGGTTCAAACTCCAGGTCAGGCATCTCGAACTGAACGAATTATGAAAAAATATTGTTCTTCGGCGACTACCTCTCACAGATTTCTGGCAAAAACTCTGAGAGTAAATAAATTTGTCATGAAAAGTTTCTCAAAAATCTGTCGTTCGGAGTCGACTTTAAACTGTAGGTCTCGCCACTCATGTATAAAAATTAACGCACACAACATAAGTGGTGTGAGAAACTAGGTCGTTAACATGAATAAAGGGTTGTAATGACCAATTATGATTTACTATTAGAACGAAAGTTCAGTGTGTAATTTTTGTCTGTGAGTTAACGACCCCGAGTGGCAAACTACAGAAACTTTTTCATGGCATGTAATTATTCTACGAATTTCTGACAGTTAAGAGGGGATTGTTGCCGAAACAAAATATATTTTCTATGTTTCTTTCTTTGCAAGATGTCAGGGCCCAGATTTGAACTTAGAACTCTCGCTTAAAAAACTATACATAAGCTAGTAAGCTACAAAAAATTCAACTATTCTTTGACAATCTCTCTGTTGTCAAGTGAAAATTGCTATCTTATTTGCAATAAGGCTTAGGCAACACTTATTAACTTATTTGTATCAAATTGCTTGGGTTTTGTTTTTTAGGAGTTTTATAGTCGCCGTAGTCTAGTAGGAGTTATAGTGGCTCATTAGACGTGAGGCAAAGGAACAGACCCCACGTCAGACATCTCCAACAAAACGCAATATGAGAATATATTTCCCTGGCGACTTCCTCTCAGCAGATTTCTGGCAAAAAGTCTGAAAGTAAATAAAATTGCAATGAAAAAGTCTTCCATATATCTATGTTGCTGAGTCAACTTTAAACTATAAGTCCCGCCACTCATGTATACTATTAACAGACACAGTAGTGTGGGAAGCTATGTCGTTATCCTAACTGAAGGGTTGTAAAGAGCAATTACGTATGTATGTATGTTTAATACCACTGTGATTAACGCTCATTTTTTAATACACTTCTCGATTAGTAATTACAGACTGACTAATCATGACTGGCTGGCAGCATAGCTTTGTGCTCTTTTTTAACTTCTTTGTTCGTATGTTTGGTAACTTCATGGTAATTTTGTAAATATTCTTGTTTGATTTTTATTTTGTTCTGTTTTCGTAATATCTTTTTCGTATATCTTTGTGTAATTTTTATTTACAGTACGATGTGTGTCATTTGTTCTTTCCTCTGTGTTTTGTTTGATTATTTCCATTTATGTTTTTAGCATTATCTGCGTAATAGTATGTATCAGTCTCAAAGGATGAGGTGAATAAACAAAGCCAGATTGAAAACTGAGAGGCTAGGTTGTAATCCTGACCGAATGGTTGTAAAGACCAATTATGTATGTACGCATGTATGTAGATTGAAAACTGTTCTACTAATTTTTAGAGTAGGCAACTTTAATAGAGTAAGCCGCCTACAACACGTAGGAAGGGTTATTTTAGAATTACATCCAACATTCCGACGACAAAGTAATTGTAACTGTTTTTGAATCGATTTGAATTTTTTCATCTGTAAATTGTATTTTGGATCCCAAATTACCGAAGCATAGTTAAGTATTGGCCTCACTAAAACATAAATAGACGTTTAGTTATGTAAGGTTCATTAAATTCCTTTGCCTAACGCTTTATAAAGCGTGATTATTGAATTTTTTTGTTAGTATGGCTTACAAATTTAAAAACATCGGTAAGGAAAATCTATTCACTTAAATCCCGTGTCATAATAAAATTATTGAACACAGTTCGTTTTTGTGTTCATATTTTTTTTGTAGTAGGATGGCAACAATTTCCTCTTAACATTTAAATAAAATCATTTACTTATGAACTTAACATATTGCAACAAAGCATCTAAGTTCTGAGGCACAATAAAATTGGAATATTTGTATTGAAAAACAAAAAAAATATATGTAAACATTAATTACAGTTGAATACACATACCCTTAGATTTTCTTGAATCTTTTTCTTTTGATTTCAATCCATTTTTGAAAAGGAAGTTCCCTCATACATCCATAGACACAAACATACATACATTCATACCATGGCAATGGCTATAGTCAGTTGTATTATGATTAATATTCAAAGATAATTTGTTGTGAAACAAAGTTTTCATAAAACAAGCACACAACTTAACTTTTGTTGCAACGAACTTTGTTGATATTGTTGGTGTGGCACAAGCAATAAATAAATTGCAGCACAATATATTGTCGAAACAAAGGCAAAGCAATATGAAACAAAACAACAAAACAGAACAACAAAAGCCAGAACTTAACGTACAACAGAATGGCATAACATACCCTGTAGAAGTTTTTCGGCAACAAATTGCAAATTCTGTTTTTGTATTGTTTTTGTTGTACTTTAGCTAAAGAAAAATTGTTTCATTTTTGATTCCAAAAAAATAAAAAAATAAAAAATTTTTTTTTTCTAAATAATATCGTAAGTAGTACAGAATATTAAGAAAAATTATTTAAAAAAAAAGTAAAAATAAAAAAGTATTGTTAGTACAAGAACTGAAAGGATGAGGCATTGCATTGCAAACTTATGAACTAATAAAAGACAAGTGGCCGTTGAAGGCCAGTGAACTGCATAAAGTGTTAGGAAACAATACAATAACAAAACAATTCTGTAAGTTGAACTGTAGGTTAAAACTGTTCCAAATAGTGCGCTACACACACTTTAGGCCTTTATTAATTGAAATTAAAATTTACTAAACACCAGAGATTAGCAATGAGTATTCAAAAAGATGAGTAGATTCGAATCATATTCATAATTTCTGATACTTTTACGCATTCATACTTATTTTAATATCATACTCATACGACTCATATTCAAACGCATGATGTTGTTAACTTCGATTTACCGTTACTCAGCATTTACAAGAATCACAAAATAAGTACGATTCGCTTACGAACACTACAATACTCATTAGAAGGATGTGTGTTTCCTTTGCCTACTGTCTTTGTATGTTTATTTCTTCTTTTTTTGTAAATGCAACAACAACTAAGACTGTACATTTAGATGAATGATTCGAATCACTCTAGTATTTTTCTAAATTTATGAATCTGAATGAGCAGGCTTATGAATCAAACATATTTCGAATGTTATGAGTTTGATGTCAACGTTGTACTCATACTCTTTGCAACATGTACTTATAAATCAATATTGTATTGAGTACGAATGAATCAGAGTTGTTGAATTTCAAAACTGTTGACTCACTCATACTCAAAATAAGTACTCATGAGATTTTGAGTATGAGTGAGAGTGAGTAGCGAAAAAACCATTCATTGCTGATCTCTGCTAAACACCACTAGCGATCGAGTCATTTTGTAATTGATTTGGTTTTGGAATAGGTTTGGACGCTACACTAGCAATACCTGATGGTATACAACGCAGAAATCATTGCCATCGTTACAAAAAAATTAACAAACACGACATCTTTGCAACATGTTAGTAATCGAACATTTAATTGACAGTATAAAAATATCTGCAAACTTGCAAACGACTGGAAATTCGATTTCACTGAGAATGTCTCATAGTAAAGTTTTTGCTTCAAATATATAATTCATGAATTTGTTGCTCGGAAGCCTAGTATCCTTTAATAATTTTGAAGGAATTATTTTGCGAATAATATTCATTAGAGGGCAGATTTCCAATTATAAAGTAAGCAATGGCAGCCTAGATAAATCAAAAGAATTCAGTTCGATAACGTCTTTTAGATTCTCTACAGTCTAGAAACGGAATAATGAAATTCAAATCCTTAACGTGCTTTTGTTTTTCCCCGTCAATAAATGGTTTTCACTGATTTTTTTGTATTGATGTTGTTGATTTGGAAATACCTTTTCAGTTACATCTTATTTTCATTGTGTGAACGTGCTAAAATCTTCTGAAACTATAATGAAACCCTCACCAATTAGGACCAATTTTTGCACGCCAGAATAAGTGGTGTGCCTTAAAGGCCGATTATGGAAGGCAATTGTACTTCAACTGAGTTGCCGTTTAACAAAAATTTTACAATTTTATATAACAGATACATACATGCATACATAATTGGTCATTACAAACCTTTAACCAGGACCTAGCTTCTCAGCTTCTCACACCACTTACGTTGTGTGTCTTAATTTTATACATGAGTGGTGGAACCTACAATTAAAAGTCTACTCCCAGCGATAGATTTTTGAGAAACTTTTCATGGCAATTTGATTTAGAGTTCTCGCCAGAAATTTGCTGAGAGGAAGTGGCGGAAGAAATATTTTTTCCATTCATTTCTTTTCATTGGAGATATTTGACCTGGAACTTGAACCGTGGCCTCGTGCTTCTGGTTACAGGGACATGCCCTATCATTACTACCTTGCTTAAGATGTCTACACAAATTATTTAACGGCTTCTGGCAAATGCAGGGCTGAGAATAATTCTTGCCTGACAGCCTGTAGTGACCTGTACTAAATTGAATAGAAACTCTATTATATACTGTATCGATTCCTAAGGGTCATTGTGTAATACTTTGTTCAGGTATGCACTTTTATTGAGTCAATATTCGGTTTATTAAGTACAATATTTTAAGTGTTCAGAAATAATAATATACGCAGTTCAGCCGCCTATTCAATATTCATTTGTCAGCTGGTAAACAAAACAGCTATTTGTTTTAACAAGATTTTTTTGTTGTCATTGTTGACATTTGAGTTGTCAAATCGACGCCTCCGTTCTATAACATTCTAAGTCGAAAAAGTGTGTTTTGAGTTATGAGCTCTCAAAGTTTTCACGCGACATACGACTATATTTGTATTCTAAGTAGATTTTTCCCTATAACTTCGGAACGGATCGGCGCATCTTAACCAAATTTTGACAGTATTTAAGTTAGAGAACATTAAAAACGTTCTAAGTACACTTAGAATGTTATAGAATGGAGGCGTCGAAATATCAACAATAAATGCTCACTAAACGTACTTATGACAGTGCTGCAGTTTAAGTTTTACTCAATATTATAACAATTTGCGTATTTATTGCGCAATAATTAATTAAACTTTATATGAAATATTGAATTCAATAATGGCATTTATTGCGCTTTACGCAATAAAGGTGCATATCTGAACACCGAATAATGTAATCCTTACCCACTAATGCCATCTACAGATGAAACAAGAGAATGAAATTTTGAATAAAAAGACGTTACGTCTATACGTTACTGATCCATTAAAGATGCAACCCGTTTATAATGATTTTCCTGGAATGAAATTCATCGAAATGTAATTTTATTATTCCAAACCCCCAAAATATATTGTTTTTAATTGAACTACTATTTATTGCTCAATATGCTCAAACTGTATGAAAGCATTTAGAATAAAAGAGTACATAACATTACGACCTAGTTTCTCACAACACATATGTTGTGTGGGTTAATTTTATACATGAGTGGTGGACCCTGCAAATAAAAGTCGACTCCCAGCTAGAGATTTTTGAGAAATTTTTCATGGCAATTCGATTAACACTCAGATTTCTTGTCAGAAATTTGCTGAGAGGAAGACGCCGAAGAAATTTTATTCATATTTCGTTTTGATCGAGAGGTCTTACCTGGGGTTTGGACCGCGGCCACACGTCTAATAAGCCAACATACTACTCACTAGACTATGGCGAGTTAGAATAGACGTCTAAGTTATTTAATCTGTAACCGATTGAAGTGTAATCGATCTAATTGAAGTTAGCGACGCTTTATGAAGATCTCTGTTTTGTTGAACTAAGTTATTTTATGTCATCTTACGTTGAATAATTTGCTAATAATGTAAAGAACTAATGATTCCAAATTGTAGCGCTTTAATGAATGAAATGAGAAAAAAATCCATTAAATTTCATTTAATAAATGATTACTTGAAATACCATCAGGGCGTAATTCGTTGTATTAAGTACTGAAAGTGGTGGCAAGAAGATTAAAACCGACTGGTGCTAGCGATTGTTGCAGCGGTGATAAAGTGCCAGGGAGAATAAAACATCAAGTTTCATTGCATTATTTATTATTTGCCCAGTTATCATTTGAATCATCGCAAACGAAAGGAAAAGAAAAACAAAAACAACCAGCAAGCAGCAAAGCTGATGATGATTATGAAGATGAGCTTGAAAATTGCAACAACAAAATTTGTTTGCCTTTCTTTTGCAAAAAGGAAACACGCATAAATACACTCACACACAGAGAGACATACACCCAAACACATACAAATACATATAAACAAAATAGGAATAAACAAATTTGCAACACAGTTTGAACGCTTAAAATTGTTGCTTTGAGTTGCACAAGTGTGTCGAAAGTTTCACAATATCATCGCAGCACTTTTACTTCTTCGTTTTGTTTTCAAGTATTTCTCTGTTATTTGCATGCCATCGAGAAGAGTTAGTCAGTCAGTAGGGGCGAAAAGCATAGTTGTACAGGGCAGAGAGAGAGAGAGAAAACTGTATTCATGGCCATGAAAGGATAAGTTGCTTAGTATCTCTGTAAATAATTAACTTAGTTTGGCCAAACAAAAATTTTTCAAATGAAAATTCAAATTTGCCTTTCCTCTGCCATTACAAAAGTGATGCAACACTAGTGGATCTTAAAGAAAACATCGAGAAATTTTCTTAAATGCCATCAATCGAGGCACTATTTTTACACATCACTGTGCATGTAAGGGCACAAAAGCTCACAGAATATTTAATACTGGTAGTATCACTATCATCAGTACAATCATTTGTTCAACATTTTTTAAGTTTTTTTTTGTTTTTTTTTTTTGCTTCTTTTGTTTGTTTGATCCTCTTCGTTTTCGTTTCTTTTCTCTTTTGGCATTAACGCGTAAATGCATTTTGAACGCTCGACTGCTATTGTTGCAAGTTTCTGGGATCTTTTCTCTTGTTATTGTAGATAATTCGCCTTAATTTGCTGCGACTGCTGCTTGCATTACATTGCATTGCATTTTGTTGTTGACGTAGTTAAAGATGCTGGTTTCGTTCATAAAACACCCATCCATTCTCCAAATTCAAACTGTGCAAGGACACATACTCTTATTTAAATTCACACATTTCTGCCACCCAGCAAAACTTGTTCCTTCATGTCCTTCTTGTATGGAAGAAGAAAATAAAACGAAATCCATGCTGAAAAGTAAGCAAGAAATTTAATTTAAAACTCGAAAAAGAACACTTTGGATAGAGAAAACAAAATTAATTTTACCAGGTTCTCTATATTACATAACATTAGGCGGTAGGATGTAGCCCAGTTGTTAGCCAGACCCAAAGGCAAAGTCTAGCAAATGTAGGCGTCAAGTTAACTGCTACAGGTAACGATCCAAAGTTTAGTCTTCCAATATTCTTGGTTTATGTTGTGAAATAAAGGATGATTTAACTATTTTCCATATCTTATGTCTGTCATTGCCCTAAAGTGGCAAGAATTAGCGAAGAAACTTTCTCTAGCAATTCAATTTTAAGAAGTTCACTAAAGTCTTAGTTTGGTTTGAGCACTGTCGAAGCCATAGTATTCAGCGAAGAAAGTAGTTTTATTTGAAATGCTATTCTAGAGCCAAATGGTATGTTAGGTTAGCAGGTAGTTTGCCGTTCACAAACAATTTCGCTCGGTGGACTTTATGGCCCATTTTGTTACACAGTGTGAGGTAAACTCCCTTGTCATGATCCGTTAGTGATGGGTTTGAACCTCATCGGGCACCGCATTAAACCGGCCAGTTCCCTTAATAATACGTTCGCCTCCATATCCTTATCTCCTAACGTTCTGTCACCCTAACACCGATGATGCATGTTTTGAAGTGTAGGGCACTCACATAAAAGGTGTTGTACCGATTTCGTTTCTTCTATATCATGGTAGCTTCTGCAGTAATCTTGGTAGGGCATGCCGAGTATGCCAGCAGAATTGGCAATAGCACAGTGTCCCTTTAGCGTTCCTGTTAGAGTGCGAACCGTTCTGTTTTCGAACTCAAATAGTTTCTTGGTATTCCTGCTGTCCACTGCTGGACAGAGTAGTTTTGAAATTCGGCAACCAGAAATGTTGGACCACCTACGGTTTGTTGAATTCAATGCTGCTTTTTTTCAATTTTGAAAAGTATTCTTGCGCCAGTACTCTATCTCCTGTTGAAAGTATACTTACATGAAATTCACGTGAAACTTGATTTACGAAATTTTTCAAGACCGCAATTTTAAGAACTTACGAAAATTTTGTTAAAATTAAAGTAATTGCCATACTACACGTTTTAATTTCGTAAAAGTAAAATTTCCATGAACTCGAAGTAGCCGTGGTCTTGGTTCAGACCCCAGGTCAGGCATCTTCAACTAAACGAAATATAAAAAAATTTTTCTTCGGCGACTTCCTCTCAGCGGATATCTGGCAAAAACTCTGAGAGTAAATAAACCTGCCATGAAAAAATTCTCAAAAATCTGTCGTTCGGAGTCGACTTTATACTGTAGGTCCCGCCACTAACGTATAAAAATGACACACTCAACACGCGTGGTGTGAGAAGCTAGGTCGTAATCCTGACTAAAGGGTTGTAATGACCAATTATGTATGTATGTTATGTACAATTTCTATGAAAAGTACTCGAGCTAAGTTGAATTGATATGATATGAGCTTTTCGTGCAACAATCGTTTTAACATTCTCATACCCAATGTAAAATTAGAGATAAACAAATTACAATAACAAGTATAAATAGAAAGCAACGTTGCAAGTATGTTGTTTTAAAAACGACATACATATGTTTATCCAAGAGAAGGCGTAAAATTCATGATCCTGATTCCTAAATTTTATTCTTTGTCGACTTCCAGTAAGATAAGGTGGATGGAAGGATAAGAAATTGATATCCATATTAATTTGAAGTTTTACTATTCTTTATGGAGTTATACTCGTATATTCCTCAAGCGATTGACTTTTGTATACTTTAGGAACTATCGTGTATTTCATTAAGCGTTGTCTGAAAACCATATCATCGAAATTTTTTATTCGTTTGAAAGACCCATTTTTGCTACTATGTTTGGAATATAAAATCATTAAAATGTCCGTCAGCATATTCAAAATGTCTAATTTCCTATGACTTTGGTGCATACATACGGCTCAATTTGAGCAATGGCATGGGTTCTGTTGGCTTGGTATTGGTATTGCAGTTTAAAAACCCCTATAAATGAATCATCTAACTCGATTCAATCTCATGATTTCGGTGAATAAAATTGCCATGAAAATTTTCTCAAAAATCTGTCGTTCGGAGTCGACGTTAAAACTGTAGGTCCCGCCACTAACGTATAAAATTAACACACACAACATAAGTGGTGTGAGAAACTAGGTCGTAATCCTGACTGAAGGGTTGTAATGACCAATTATGTATGTATGTTATGTATGTATGATTTCGGTGACCAGTACACATCACATTTACGTAAGATGACCATGATCTCAAATCGCTAGTGCCGGATATCCAATGAGGCATGAATTGCGTGGCACATTGCGTTATACTGTTGTGTTCATTGCTGACAGTGATTGCCTGGCCAGTAACGTTCTCAAAGAAATATGGACCAATGGCAGTGGATTTTTCCTTATACACTGGATGCCACAATTTAAAATTTTTCTTGGTACCTAACACATTTATCTGGAAATGGGACAAACGTAACTCAATATAAATATGGTGGTCGTAGCCTAGTGGTTCGTGTGTTAACGCATTAGACTGTAGGCCCAAGTTTAAATTTTCTGGTCTTGCAAAGGAATTTTCGTAAATTGTGACAGTTGATAACTGCAATTTTGTTCAAGCAACATCTGTCAAATTAGTTGTTATTTACTCAAAAAATTTTCAGAAAATTGTTTTACCAAAATTCGGTATTCTGTTTTGGCAAGGAAACGTACGAGTCTTATCGTCAGCGATAAAGTCTAGTTTTCGATACATTGGTATGTGAACAACCAAAGTTGTCATAGTTGCGATAGCAAAAATACCCTCGAGATACCAGAGCATCCAATGCATTCCGAAAAAGTCACATTTTGAAGGAGATATCGGTTTGGCGGCATCATCGGTGCAAATTTCTTTGAGGATGACATTGGACAGGCCATCACTGTCAGTGGCATGATCTATAACTCCATGATAACCATCTTCGTTTGGGCTGAATTGAATAATCTGGTCTCTAACTACATGTCATTTTGCAGCTCATGCTATGTACATTGGATATTCTGCACGAGCAATTTCTGGGCATGGTAATCTCGCGTAATATAATTCAAAGAGGAGTCTTTGAATCAATACAAAAAGTTGAACGTAGAACATTTTGCTGGGCTTACCTGTTATCTATAAATTAATTGTGCTGCATACATCTTTTTTCCTTTCAGTTAATAAATCCTCATTTCGTATACAAATGGACAAAAAAGTATTATACACTCCAAGAAGAAAAAAAAAATGGAATCAAATATTAGTTTTTGGCAAATGCATGACGCTTTCTCACTTTCTAATCATTGAAATTATGCCAAGAAATTCTGAATTCAAACAATTGGTGGAGAAGAAGAAGAAGAAAAAATCGGTTTAAACGAGAAATTCTAAAAAAAAATCGCAAAATTATTACTTGTTTAAGATGTGTTGTTGTTCGGTGTCCTCCCACACCATCCATTGGCCTCAATAAACGTGGCATGCAATGTCACTCTGTACGAGTATATCGAAGATTCCTTGTTTTTTTTACACTTTTTACTTTCGTTGTGCAGTTATTTTTTTTTTTGGTGCAGTTGATAACGATTGACGGTGTTATAAATTTCTGATTTTGTCACTTTGAAAATTGGCAAAATTTTTTGAAAAACAAATATTTCAACAATTTTTATATGCAGCACAAGAGCTGCTTTCTAGGGAGCACACATACAGTGGATAGCAAAAGTACGTAAGGATAGTAAGTGAATTTTAACCAACAGTTTGTATAAAAAATTATGGTTTTTATATTTAATTTAATTTTTTTAATATTTTTCATAAAACAAGAGAAAAATAAGGAAAAGTTTCAGATGACTTCATATGTACCCCCAAGGAGAACCCTGAGTAAATTTAAAATTCAAAGTCCTAATATATGAAAATGTTATTCCTTGTATTTGGTAGAATCTCCCTTAAAGTCAAGCACTCCATTTAACCCATTTGGAATTGAATGTACAAGTTTTGTTTAGTGTTTTCTGGTGGCACCATGAGCAAGTGTTTCGGTTGACTTTTGTTTGAGGTTTAGCGATTACGTAACCTTTCTTTCAAATGATCTCCTAAATACTCTCTTGAAGTCATATCGGGACTTTGTGCAAGAGTATTAAGCCTGTGGGGACTTTTTTCTCCAAAATATATTGCCGTTCTATGACTTTTGCTGTCCACTGTATATTTCAGCATTAAGTTTAGTTTCGTTAACACTAACACTCATCCGTACAAGTTTGGCATTTACAATTTGCTCGAAAGAAGTAGAGAAGTTCAAAAAAGTGATAATCACTCCGCTAAATCTGAATTTATATTCTTCATTTCATTTTCTTAGAAATTGACATTTCAATTAAAAGGGATGAAAAAGGTATGACAGATCATTAGAATTTTGTTGACTCATTTATGTTTTTTATTTCATTCTTTTTGCATGAATAGTTTTGAAAATATTTTTTGAGAAATTATTTGGGAAATATTTAAAAAAAAACTAATTTTTATGATTTTTTAGCTAATTTAGAGGCTCCTGTATTGGTTTAGCAATATTAATATCGTTACGAAAATGGAAATGGAAATTATAAACAAAAGTAACAAAAACAAAAACAATGAATTTGTTTAAATGATAAACAAGTAAATAAAAATATACCACCATAAACCAGTATAAAAAAGGGGATAAACAAGTAAACGAAAATGCAACAACACACACTGCAAGAATGAATGTAAACAAAAATATACAAACAACAATAATAAAACAACGATGTTTACACTTATAGAGATCTCCAGAAAGTGAAGCTGCGAACATTCACCTTCAAGAACATTCATCAGACTTTTTTACGTCGCCGTATAAAAGACAAGGCAAAGCAGGCAGCGGAGTCAGTAAAAATTCAGTCAGTCTTGTGTGAAGACGCCCGGTGTTTGAAGAGACTAATTGTGTTTTAAAGATCTCCGTTATGACGATCTGTCGAACAATTGTTATTGTTTACGCAAAAGAGTGTAAAAAATAATAACAAACAAAGCAATTGTTATTGTTTACATCAGGTTGTGAACAGTGGCACACAGAATTGTGCGAATAATAAAGAATTTTAATTAAAACTAAACACAGATTTATTTTTATTTTATTTGCAATCTACGAACTCATATTTTAAACGTTTTAAAAAGGCAAAAACCTAACAGTATAATTACAGTTAGTAAGTATTTAAAATTTTTTAATCAAATTTCCAAAAAACGAAGTGATTGCACATGATTTTCATGCGTAAACTCTTATTGTCCTGCGAAATGTATTTTTTGGTATCTGCACTAAATCATTACAGTAATGGTTGGATATTGTCTCTTGAAACTTTCCTGTGAGTTTGACTAACCGAAACGTATGTGGACTTGTACATTTTTCTTCTAATGCTTCTGTCACTGCTCCTATGTGCACTGCTCTTAATGCCCCATGTCTAAAAGCCATGGTCTTTGGTGTGAATCTCGGCACTTGAAGTTTAGCATGCTAACAACTAGGATCTCTAGTAATAGAGATCATTTTAAATTCTCATTTTGTTCGGCGACTGCCTGTCAGAAGATTTCTAGCAAAACTCTGAGAGTAAATAAAGTCGACTTTAAACTGTAGGTCCCACAACTCATGCATAAAATTGACACACACATGTCGTAATCATAACTAAAGGGTTATAGTGACCAATTATGTATGTATGTTTGTAATAGAGACCTTACCAAAAACATAAAAAAGGTTAGAAAGAATACACATTCAGTAATAAGTTAAACTTAAAGGCGAAAAAATTTAGAAAGGAGTATAAATATTTATGTATTTGTGTTAATTAGCAAAGCTGCGATGTGATGTTGTTTGACATCAAGTTTCGCTCATGTATGGAAGTGTGAACTGAACGTAAGCATTAAAATTAGAGGACGTTTAAAATGACTTTTTCGTCACCATTATAAATGAATATCATTAAGCCCGACGATTAATGTATTCATGGAATACGAGTACATTGTTTTGAAAATGTTGGATTATTTTCATTTCAAACAGGTGGCTACAAAATGGACCCCTTAAGAAAGCTTTTGGTTACAATTTCAGTTGTCTAGAAGTTACCAGCATTTAACTGATGCGTACAAATGAAATCAATATGATTAAATCGATTATCATGATATGCTCAGAGTGTAGTCAACTTTACTGTAAGGGATGATAAACAATCGAGAAACTGCTTGAGCACGGCATCCTCCAATGTAAAACATATAGTTCGAATACTTTATTAAATAAAAATGTTAGTATTTGAGAAATATTTGGCATCAAGAAGTCTGTTTAAAGTTTATGGTTGCAAATCATACGAGGTAGAGCATACGGTAGAGAAACGAATATGGCTTGGTTCTATTAAAATTTTGTTATATGATCGAAGTACCAATACAGCATTTGCTGTCAATCTTTAGAGCCATGATTCCTGTAAGACTCTCTTTGCAACGCCAAACATACATACCTACTGGAGATCGTAAATAGTTATTTTCTTTATTGTACCAACACTCTAAGAATAGCTCTTGTTCATGTAGTACAATGTTGTGTACAGAAATATGTAGAGGTGGAAGAGGGCAGTAATATGTATGGACGTTAGATTTGAAGCTTTGTTTAAGTAACAGGCAAAACTTTTGCGAGTTCAGCGTTCCACATACGGACAGTGCGGTTGAAAAGCAAATTTTCTCTGTAATGCATTATGCATTCCAATGGATAATCAAACACACATAGATATGCTCTGCAAGAAAGACGAGTATTACGGAAATTTATACGATCTTCGGTCACAAGTCCCTTTATTTACTGGTGAAACCGGATCCAAACTGCAATGGAGACAGATACCCTAGTGTGATTAAACAACACATTCTCTACTTCCTGTAAGCGGTCAAGAAGTGTCAGAACAGATTTCGGAGAACCAGCCTACGCACGAGAGTTGTATGCCATTTTCGATCGGAATAAAGTATTGCTTCTTAGGCATTGATTCTTTAGCCTGGTGGACATTGTTTTACTCTAATCTGATCGAGTAATGGGAATAAAAAATTTATATTCGAAGCTTCGAATTTTATTCGAAATGTTTAGAATCCATGAAATCGCATAACTGGGCCACTGCATTCTGTAATGGTACTGGAGAACTATTTGCTTGGCAGTAACCGTTTCAAAAGACTCTAATGCACTTTATGGTTACAAAAAAATAAACATTTTAGTTGACCTAACTGACTCCGCCTACGTGTAGCTCCGTCACCACGAAGTATTTGATTCACTTGATGGTCTTGACATTGTAAAGGTAAATGTGTCCAATATTCCCAATTCCCTAATAGTAAATACATAGAAAACTCAAGGCATACATAAAACAAAGCATACATAATTGATCATTACAACACTTCCATCTGAACTATCACACCACTTATGCCGTGGTTGTTAAATTTATACATGAGTGACGGGACCTACAGTTTAAAGTCAACTCCAAACGAATGATTTTCTTTTTGTGAATCTGTTCTATTATTTGCTCTCAGAGTTATTCCCCATAAATCTGCTGAGAGGCAATTGCCACAGAAATATTTTTTCATATTTTGTTTTGTGTTTGATGCTGACCTGGGGTTTGAACCGTGGCCGGACATCTAATATGCCAACACACTACGTATTACACTACCTATACAGACTGCATTATAAGCTTATAAAAATCAATCTAAGCAACTCGCCAGACATCTATTGAAGTTTAGAAGAACATGCTCATCAAGAGCTTTTAAAGCGTCTACGTATAGATTTAAGCGTTAAATACAAATTATTTACACCAGATACGAATAAAATATTTTGAAAAGAGCGTCATTCAATTGGAATAAAAAAAATTCTTTAACAAAAAGCTGGTGAAAAAATGGTACCGCATGCTCCTATTATTTTCAAAAGAAATTTTTATTTAAAGTACATGTTTAACATCTATTTGAGAGCCTTATAGACATCAGAATTGAAAACTGGCCATAGCCAGCCATCGTTTTCATAGGGTAGGTATATCTAATTCAAGACATTATTTTTTTTTTCAATTATTAATCCGTATTGACTATGCGTCCAACTAAACCATGAGATATTAATGATGAATACTTTTGTTTTTCTTTTTAATATGTATATAAAATCGTTATAATAACCGTATACATAACATACAATACATAGTTCTTTTAATTACCATGAAGTGCATAAAATTATTTTAAGTGAATCTTAATAGACAGCAAAGTTTTCTTAGTCTTCTAATAACTTCTCCCCCTTTTATGGCAACGGCTTTTAACTTAATTATCCAAAAAAAAATTTTTAGAAAATAGAAAATGTGCACACTTTGCAAGACAATGAAGCATTTCCCCTATATTCGCATACATATGAAAGTGTACATATGTATGTGCATATAGTATGTACTTATATGACAATGTGATTATATTTTATGGACGTTGAACACTACACAGTTTAATGTAGCGTCACTTAAATAAAGAAAATCCCCTTTTAATATTCATTTACAACGTCCTAGAGTTTATCTTAATTGTAAGTATAATATGCGCACACACATACATATATTGTGTATGTGTATATGTATGTGCCATTTATGCTGCAATAAAGTTGTGTCATTTTGCCATGCAATATACGAACATACGCTTACATATTGCTTTTACTGACACTTGAAAGCGTACATATGTAAGTACGTATTGTATAATGTAACAATTAAGTTAAGAAAGTGGGTCACTACAACTATCATAGAAGATAATACACGAACGTACGGTATACGCAGGTGGGTAGACACTATAATATGTACCTTGAAAGTTCAGGTTATTTGGGTTACACATAACAAGATCTTTCAACGAAGTGGTGTTCACACGGAATACCGGAACTGTATGTAAGTCGGCGAACTGGTGCAACGTTCTGACATCTCTAAAAGATTCTGACGCATCTGATAAAATAATGTGTAATTATTTCATTCCCAGTATATTGTAGTAGGGAATAAAAATACGTGGGTCTAAGAGAATCAATTGTGTGCTGCTCGGCCGACATTGTTGATTGTAGAAAACTTGACTTGAGTTTCTATAACCAAAGTGCAACATAATACAGCCAGAATACACGTTTGCTAAAATAATGCTGGCCTGTTAGTGGCATAAAAAATAGACACAGCAAATATAAGTTCTCCTCCCGCGAAGGCAGCAAATTGTTCTGTGCATTTACTGTAAGAACCTCACGGGAGACAATAGAGAATCTCGGTGTAAGAATGAATGCAAGACAATGTTCTTAACAGAACTCGGTCGGAGTTGGCGTTAAGACAAAAATAATAAACCATGTGCTTGGTTGTTTACTACCGAATATTGATGGTCCCCAGGATAAATAAGGCGGGTTTAATCAATCCTGGTGGACGCCACCGTATTCTATGCAGCACAAATATGGTCATATAGGAAAAGGTTCAGAGCTAGGGTGCCATCGTATACAATGCAGGAATAATGTGAGAATATGGGAATAACCAAAGTGTGAGTTAAGATGCCAATTGATAACGTGAATATTGTTACATTTTTACCTTCTAAAAATGTTTAAAATATGAGTTCGTAGATTTCAAATAAAATAAAAATAAATTTGTATTTAGTTTTAATTATAATTCTTTATTGTTCGCACAATTCTGTGTGACACTGTTCACAACTTGATGCAAACAACAACAATTGCTTTGTTTGTTATTCTTCTTTACACTCTTTTGCGTGAACACTAACAATTGTTCGACAGACCTTTATAACGCAGATCTTCAAACCGCGATTATTCTCTTCACACAGGACTGACTGAATTTTTACTAATCCCGTTGCCTGTTTTGCCTTGTCTTTTATATGATTAATGATCTTGAAATCGAATGTTTGTGGCTTCGCCTTCTTGAGATTTCCATACATATAAACATCGTTGTTTCATGGTTTGTTGTTGCATTTTTGCTTACTTGTTTATTCCTTTTATTATGTACTGGTGTTGTTGGTATATTTTTGTTTTACTTGTTTATCATGTAAACAAGTTCATTGTTTTTATTTTTGAAGCTTTTGTTTATCATTTTAATGTTAAACGATGTAACACCATTTCCATTTCCATTTCCAATATGCTTAGCTGCCTTATAAAGCACAAGATGATTCATAACAATGGTAGCAAAATGGATTATTACCTCGAAAAGATCCTAAACGGTCATGAGGGCTTAAAATAATACCTGCAGTGTGTTGTACCAAAAACCAGTATGAAATGGAAACAAAGAAACACATACCATAACGTTCGAATGCGATGGTTTTACCCAAGATCATCATTCAGAGGTTTTTGGCTGCTAATTATATACTAGATTAGGACGATTATTCGCCGGACAACATTTTTACAAACTCGACATAATCTACGGAGAATACAGAGCACTGTAGTAAAAAAAAATTCAGCATCAACGCTGGTACCCGGATGGACTTCGCCAGAGGATGAAATCATTGAGAGGCGATTGAACTGCAATAAATATGATCTTTGAGGTCGGCGCTCTGGATTATTTTCTGTCGTAGAAATTCAGTGGCTCAATTGCTATACTCATCGTTACGGTCGCGTTGTTAATTTTAATCGTTTATCTAGATAGGATTACTTTGATCATCAAATCTAATTAAATCAATTAAAACAACTACTGAAGAATTTTGAAATTTTTATTGAATGAAAATTCTAAGTTTTTATTTCACGCGGGTGGATTATTTTCAAATTCATCCTCCTATAATCTTTGAGATGACACTATAAACATATCTTAAGCTTTTTATGTGGTATAGCTTACTTAGAAGACATATGTATGTTAAATTAAAGTACAATACATGTTTAATGGTTTATAATTAAAGGAAAACTTAGAGTACATCTTAATGCTTTACGCAAGTAAATGCATTGGAATGAAAATAAAAATATACTAGAGTACGATATCTTGTATGTATAAGAGTAGAATTGTTAGAAAGTCTTCTAATGTAATAGTTAACAGTGCACTCAAAATGTGTTGCAATTTTTTTGTGTTGAAAATTTTAAAGGAATACAGAACAAAATTTTTATACAAATTGTATCCTCTTCTCTTGCACCTCTCCTACATATGGTACAAGCAACACTTAAAATTCTGTTGAAATAATTGTGGTGCAGTAAAGAAAGAATGCCTGTAGAATGTCAAGAATTGCACCACAATTGTTGTAACATGCATGCAATTATGGTGAAAATGAAACAGCAACAACAACAATAACAATTATTAACTTCTTTTGTTTGAATGCAAGACAAAGGCGATGAATGGATGGGTCGATGGGTCGATGGGTGTACAAAAATGAAAGTGGACATTGGGCCAATTACACCGCACATCTAATTATGCCATTTAAATAATTACTTTATTGTACTCATGTACGCAAGAGCGTATAAAAATAAATCCTTTTATGCACTGCACTATAATGGCAATAGTGGTTGGTATTGCTCTGTGTGCATAATAACGACATCTACATACATATGTATGCACAATTGTATGAATATATGAATGCAATAAAATTTATTTTAGTTTCTGAGCAAAGAAGTAAGAATTAAAATACTTTTAAGTTTATACATTTTAAAAACGTTTAAAATATGAGCTCGTAGATTGCAAATAAAATGAAAATAAATCTGTGTTTAGTTTTAATTAAAATTCTTTATTATTCGCACAATTTTGTGTGTCACTGTTCGCAACTTGATGTAAACAGCAACAATTGCTTTGTGTGTTATTCCTCTGTTCACACATACATACATACATACATAATTGGCCATTACAACCCTTCAGTCAGGATTACGGCCTAGTTTCTCATACCACTCATGTTATGTGTTAATTTTATACGTGAGTGGCAGGACCTACAGTTTAACATCGATTCCGAAGAAAGAAGAAATATTTATTTTTTATATTTCCTTTTGATGCCTGATCTGGGATACGAACCCGGGCTTTTCATCTAATAAGCCAACACACTACCTACTAGACCACGGCGACTTCTGTTCACACACTTTGCATAAACAATAACAATTACTAGACAATTGTTCGACAGATCTTTGTAACGGAGATCTTTAAACCACGATTACTCTCTTCAAACGCAACGCGTATTCTCACAAGGATGACTGAGCCTTTACTGACTCAGTTGCCTGCTTTGTCTTGCCTTTTATATGGCAACGTAAACAGTCTGATGAATGTTCTTGAAGGTGAATGTTCGTGGCTTCGCCTTCTCGAGATCGCTATGAATGTAAATATCATTGCTTCATTATTATTGTTTGAGTATTTTGTTTACATTTATTCTTGTGGTGTTTGTTGTTGTATTTTTGTTTACTTGGTTGCCATTTTTTTATCCTGGTATTTGTTGGTATATTTTTGTGTACTTGTTTACAATTTCTTTTTGATGCTAGTGTTTGTTGTTATATTACGCATTGCGATAATTTGTAAACAAGTTCATTGTTTTTGTTTTTGTTTTTGTAGCTCTTGCTTATAATTTTAATGTTCAACGAAACACCAGTATCTAGTTTTTTCCATTTTCGTAGTAATACATACGAAACTTGTATTGTAAGTAAAGCGTCAACGTGTGTATGATCATAATAGTTCAAGAAAATAAATTTTTATTGAAAAGTTTTGTATATTTGAAATTTCGTAACCAATTATTTATTTTTTTGCCAAAAATCTTGATGATCTCTAGGTTAGGTTAGGTTAGGTAAGAAGACGTGTACTTCTTAATTAAGACAAGTACAGTACCCGGAGGTCGAATTGACCCATTGTACAACGTCCTTAAAGAGGGAAGGAGAGGATGTAGGAAAGGGGAGAATGGGAAGCGGAGGAATTACACAGACCAGACACAACAAAAAGGGAGATGACGATCTCTAAATGTCGACTATTTATAATAAAACGAATGAATTGATGTCAATTTGTGCACAAAACAATTGACTTGAAAGTTTTTAAATCTGAAACGAGAGTAACAAGAAATTTGTTAAAAGTGATGTCACGCCCATGTGTTTTATTAGTTCATATTTATCAGCAGCTTTTCTATACAGTCAAATAAAAAAATCTACATACACCACTGTTTTTACATTTTTTCCCCGGTGATTATTATCAAATTAAAGAAGGTGGTTATAGCGTACTTTAAGAGGGCTATAATTAAGAATGTTTGAAGACAAAATCGAATATAAAAAATAGAATCTAGGAATTATTGGAAATTATTGAAAAAAAACAAAAACATTAGCATTGTATACAGACTTTATTCTGTGACTGCACATATAGTATGTACTTTAGAAGCAAGTGAGAGACTACGTCATATAATGAAAATTTGTGCGCATGTCACAGTCTATCTTTAGTCTCAATATATTTGTTTGGTATTGATATTCTTCAAATTTAAGTGAATAGATAGAGAAGATCAGTTGAAGGAAAGAAACATCTGACTCAGCGAATCAAATAATTACGAGATATCTACTAAGCCGATAAGCATCATTGAATATACTGAGAGATATAGAAACGGCCATTAGATCTCCCACTCTTTTTTATATCACTCAGTCTTTGCTGTGTTTTCAAATACGAACGGCAGTGTTTTTCATACGGAATCTTTCGGTAGTGATTTTAGCGTGAAAATAGAGTCTTTTTAAAAAGTGCGAACCAGATCAGACCAGGTATACGGAACGTTTTTTTTTTTTTCAAGGTTTTGTCTTTAATTTTAAATATTTAATATCAATCGTTATTTGGTGGGTGATTATTATTGTCGCTAATGCCTCCAGGTGTAAGAGGGCGACGATAGGATGGGCCAACCTTTTGCAGTTTTAGGCGGTCGCGGGGACAACACCGGTCACGGAGGAAGAGGACGGAAAACGTTTTAAACCGGGGCCGCCTAAGAGAGGGACAGAAGACGTTGTGGTAGCGTCTCCGAAGTCCACGTAGGAACTGTGAAGAAGAAAGGCAGCTTTGGGTAGAAGCGAGTGTGAGTCGGTAGCAGGGTGTATGCGTGGTGAGACCGGTGGTAGTGGTACAACGGTGAAGAACATGACATACTGTTAGAGATGGATGGCCTTTGACGTTGACGTGGAGTCGTCGGTTGCACGATAAGTGGTTGAGCATGCCGAACGCTAGATGGATATTCTGATGATGCTTGTTACCGGAAGCAAGCGTCTCCGCCGTAGACTCGAAATGTATAATGCGCCTTCGGTGGCGTGGGTCTCGTCTGGTGCTCCTGTAACCCTTGCTGTTACGTTTGTGACTCTTGCAGTCTGCGCTCGCTCCCGTGGCTTTGTCTAAGCCGGTGGAGACTTGGGCTATGGTGGTTAAGGGCAATGGCAGAGGCAAGGAGGCCTCAAAGGAGATCTTGAAGAAGGTCGTGGGAAAGGTTTGCTCAACTCTTGGAGTTCGGGTCCGTGTGGTGCTGTCAACTCGGGACGGTGACACAGTAATCAGGACTTCCTCGGAAGCATGTCGTGTCGAACAGAATGTTCCAGGAGGTCGAACTCGAAGTATCCGTTGAGAATATATTGGATCCTACGGTTGTAGTCCAGAAGGTTCATCCGGAGATCCCGATTGAAGATTTCATGACGGATCTGTATGAGATGAACCTGAAGGATCGTATGCCGCGCGAGACGTTTGTCTGGAGCGTTAAGATTGATGGTGGTCCGTGGCCTGCCAACGTGGTCTTGAAGGGCACCTATATTGTCACATCAACCCTATTGGGAGTTGGCATGTGCTACATTAAGCGGTTCAGCTTCCATGAAATGCGAGTACGATCCTTTCATTGGATGCTTTAGGTGCCTCATATTCGACCATCGCGTTCGTGACTGCCGATGCAAAGAGAACGTGTGTGGCCATCGCGGGCAATCGTGCCATTTAGCGTTTCACTTCGCCAATGCGCTGCATTGTCGTAATTGCGCGCTGAAGGGTCGTGCGGTCGTGTCACTTGATGTTATCATCAGTTTGCCCTGCGTATGTCATGGTGGTGGCGCGTGCGAATACTCGACACTAGAATGGTTAAGCTGCTGCAGCTTAACTGTCAGGGAGCGTAAGCGGCTGCTTGCGAATTGGGAGAGGATCTTTTTGAGCCAGAGAGCTCTATTGCTCTGGTACAGGAATCGTACACGTCGGGCGTCGCCCCCATAAGGGGCTTACAGGGTGGGATCTGAGTATTTACTGCCTAAGGGGGAAACTCGACGGTTTTAGCTGCTGACTAGAACTGCAGCTTATTTAGTAAAAGCCAATTGGGGGGCTGCATGGAGATTGAGGGTGGGTATGGGAGGATGCTTGTGGCTAGCATCTACTATAGGTTCAGGGAAACATGGGAGCCATTTTGAAGGCATTTGGATACGGTACTACTGCTAACATTCTAGTTATCCTAGGATTTGACGCGTATGCTCCTTCCCCTTTGTGGTCCAGTAAGGTGTCCAGGGATTCGTTTGGCTATCAGAACCCCACTAGGTGAATTGAGCTGAGTGAGTGGTTGATTTCTCATGGGGTTGGCGTAGTAAATAAGCCTAGCGATCTGTATATCTTTGACGGTCCTAATGGAGTTAGTGACATTGTCGTAACAGCTGCAAATGGGGCAGAAATGGAGCTTTTTGATAATAAAATATAAAAAATAGCGTAGACTTACAAGCTGTCTGCTTTCAATGTCAACTGATTTCAATTTGAAAAGTTTTTAAGTGAAATAATATTATTTGATTAGTTTAATAATTTAATATGATAACAACGTTGCATCTGCATAACACTAACATTCCTGGTACCTATGTATACACAGCTACATGCATTTGTATTTACATACATACTACAATAGATAGATGGTAAGATGACTTAACAATTTAATTGGATTGTAAAAATCACATTTGATTGCTAATAACCTAATTTAATCTGAAGAAGAAATACAATCTAAAAGTATACTTCCAAACAATACATGTATGTAATATAATATGTATCGTAATTCAGTATAAAAATGGATAATTTCATAAGAATTTATTTTTCTCATTCCATCATTAATTAATTGATATTTTGTTACATAAATGAGTATAAAAATGAATTGAAGACGAGTCTTATGAATCTAAATTAATAAGTACGTATCAATGTATGTAAGTTTATATGTCACATTAATAAATATGTTTAAACATACATACATACGTTCAATATTTATTTGTATAAAAACATCATAACAATATTGCGCACAATACTTTATTAAAACTACAGTGAGCAACAAAAATTGTTTCAAAGAATATAAATAATTGTATATTAGTACCAAGAAGTCGCCGTAGTCAAGTAAGTAGTGTGTTGGCTTATTAGACGAGATGACACCAATATTCTCAAGACCATGAGACTGCATGTCGGTTTAAATGCTTGAGATTCGGTGAATACCTAATGAAAAGAGACAACACTAACAGTTGGATTCGGAGCAATGATAGAAATGCTACCGACCGGCAAATTCCTTGGTGCGACTTAATACATTCATTGTCCCAGTTTGGGTGCCCCTATACACTAGTTAGTAGTGTGTTAAACTTCAAGTGACGAAGCCGTTGAATCGATTTCCACCAGATTCCTTAAGTATTTTGTCTTTATATATGTTGTTGACTTTATATATGATTATCGGCAACAGAAGAAGTAAGCGAGAATTATTTCGAAGCAATTCCGACGAACTTTTACACTGGTCACTTAAAAAAAGGTAAATAAATATGTTGAAAAATAAAATTTGCTGCGCACTACCCCTCTCTTCTTTCTACTATAACTACATACATACATAATTGGTCATTACAACCTTTTAGTCAGGATTACGAACTAGTTTCTCACACCACTTATGTTGTGTGCGTTAATTTTTATACGTGTGTGGTGGGACCTACAGTTTAAAATCGACTCCGAACGACAGATTTTTGAGAAAGTTTCCATGGCAATTTTTTATTTACTCTCAGAGTTTTTGTGCAGAAATCTGCTGAGAGGAAGTCGCCGATGAAATATTTCGTTTAGTTGTAGATGCCTGACCTGGCGTTTGAACCGAGGCCTCACGTCTAATAAGCCAACACACTACCTACTAGACAACGGCGACTTTCTCCTATATAAATAGCTTTCTGTAATTCCAGCACAATGCACTGCATGATTAGGAGTTCATCTCCTTGATGTTGGTCTTAAGTTACTGAATACCACCAATTAGAGGAAAAAAAAGGCTCATAGGGAACAAGTGAGAAAGATTTAGTAATAGGAGAGTAGCCGTAAACCCATCAACAAGATCGTATAATAAGAACAACTCCCAACCATTAAGAAAACTTATGCAAATAAACTGGGGTAATTGTGTGTGTTGAAGTCGCCGTGGTCTAGTACGTAGTGTGTTGGCTTATTAGACTTTAGGCCTCGATTCAAACCCCACGTCAGACATCAAAACGAAAATATGAAAAAAAAATTTTCTTCGGCGAGTTCCTCGCAGCAGATTTCTGGCAAAAACTCTGAGAGTAAATAAAATTGCAATGAAAAGTTTCTCAAAAATCTGTTGTTCGGAATCGACTTTAAAGTGTACATCCCGCCACTCATGTATAAAAATTAACGCACACAACGTAAGTGGTGTGAGAAACTAGGTCGTAATCCCGACTAAAGGGTTGTAATGGCGATTAAGGTATGTATAAATTGTGTGTAGTAGTTTAAAATCTTGTCACATTTGATAAGAATAGATTGATAAGATCGGTTAACTTCTACAGAAGCAATCTAATTAAAATCGAATTACGGTTAGAAATATGTAATCATGAGCAATATTACGTTTATAAGTTATTTAATTGAAACCGAAATATAATTTTTATTCGTGTTTCTATTGCAAATATATTCCATAATTATTATTCACTGTTTATTAGTAGAAAACATAAAATATTTTGCTTATTGCCTTCATTTTGATTGTAAGCAAATGAAACCCAATCAAAAAGTTCAATATCAGCAAAATAACAAAACAAAAATTTCGATTCAGATATCACAATATTAATAAAAATATAAAAATATACGTATGTATGTATGTACGAGTATGTATATATACAAAAACAATAGTCATAACAACTAAAAAAATATATTCAAATGACAATTTGGTGACTTAAGGAAAATTTTATTGTCGTACTAAATAAACAAAATGAATGCGAGAGTATGGCATGTAAGGCAAAGTATACGTTCGTATAATATGTGTTAGAAAAGAGTAAAAATGGAACAAATATTGTTATTCAATTAAAAATTTTGCCATTATACTCGGTCCATGTAGACCTTCTGTTATTGTAAGAGATTTTCGGTAACTGCTTCAAGAATGTTATTCCACCATTGTTTTACGTTCAGCCAAAATATTCCGTTGACGGAAAATGTATTTTTATAACTCTCTGCAAGAACTTGCGCCCTAAATTTATCACACTACCTACGCATTAAATGGTTTTTGTTAAATATTGTCAAAAAGAAATAATAGAGTCCGTAATATGGATAAAAATATGATATGCTTGACCAAAACTACAAATTATCTCATATGTATTTCAGAATACAGTTTTTATTTGTTTTGTTAATAAAATTGTAGAAAAATAAAGAAAATTATTAAAAATAAATATAAAAATAAATTTACGGGTGATACCCTATACCAACATCCATCCGATTGCAATTTATATTGTATCTTACCATCTTCAAGTCAATATGAAATGCTTATCGATTGATATTTATTATTTATTATTTCTTAAAAGATTTTTCATGATTGAAATGGCAATATTATACTGAAAGACATGTGTACACAAATATAGTTCTCTGACAAAATAGATATGGGATGTTATTCAACACAGAATCTACGTCTTTGAGAAAAAAGTCTGACGTGTTTACTTGATTGAAATTTTAATGAGACCTCTAGAAACCCTTTCTCACTAGAAAATCTAATACAAAATTCTGATTATAAGAATATTATAAGTTTGCATTTACAGATTTTGATATAAAATTAATATCTGGTATATTTTTTATACCCCGTTTACTGTTGAATCTTGCCATGAATAATAAAAAGAATAACAAGTTTTCTAATCCTAATCAAATACAAGCTTAATTTGAGCAATTTTATAAAGTATACAATGTATTCTGAAATAGTCGTACTCTTGTAAATGGTGTTTTTTATAGAGGTATAGAACTTTAAGTTGCAATAAAACAACGATGGATTATTCGATTGACATGAATTTTATTTATCCGAAAGGTAATCTTGTGGCATTACATTTTAAATATGATTTCTGGCATATGACCGCCACGGCTGGCGCGGATGTAGTCCAATCTGGACGTCCAATTTTCGATGACTTTTTCTAACATTTGTGGCCGTATATCGGCAATAATACGGCGAATGTTGTCTCCCAAATGGTCAAGCGTTTGTGGCTTTACCGCATAGACCAATGACTTTACATAGCCCCGCAGAAAGTAGTCTAGCGGTGTTAAATCACAAGATCTTGGAGGCCAATTCACAGGTCCAAAACGTGAAATTAGGCGGTCACCAAACGTGTCTTTCAATAAATCTATTGTGGCACGAGCTGTGTGACATGTTGCGCCGTCTTGTTGAAACCACATCTCCCGGACATCATGGTTATTCAATTGAGGAATGAAAAAGTTAGTAATCATGGCTCTATACCGAGCACCATTGAATGTAACGTTCTGGCCACCATCGTTTTTGAAAAAGTACGGACCAATGATTCCACCAGCCCATAAAGCGCACCAAACAGTCAGTTTTTCTGGATGTAACGGTGTTTCCACATACACTTGCGGATTACCTTCACTCCAAATGCGGCAGTTTTGTTTGTTGACGTAGCCATTCAACCAGAAGTGCGCTTCATCGCTAAACAAAATTCGATTATGAAAATCGGGAACAACGGTAATCTCGTTTTGGGCCCATTCGACGAATCTACGCCTTACTTAATGAGCGTTTGACTTCAAATCTTGCACGAGTTGGATTTTGTAAGCACGCAAACCAAGATTCTTCCGCAAAATCTTCTATAAAGTGGATGGACACGGATCCAATTCCTGTGCTCGATGGCGGATGGACTCATTCGGGTCTTCCTCAATGCTACGCTCTAAAGCAGCAATAGCTTCTTCTGTACGCACCGTACAGCGTCTCTGGGGATGCGAGTTATCAATAACAGTAAACGTGGTGCGAAAACGTTCCATGGTTAATCGAATTAACTGCTCTGATGGACGATTTTGTCGACGATAAAATGGACGTAGTGCGCGATACGTTTTCCGCACAGAACCATTATTTTCGAAATAAAATTGCACTATTTGCAAGCGTTGTTCAGGCGTGAGTCTACTCATGAAGAATTGCCAAACCAAACTGATAATAAATCACTTGACAGCTGTTAAATCGGTCGCCATCTTGAAAAGTAATGCCAACTTAAAGTTCTATACCTTTATGTAAAACACCCTTTACCTACTGTGTTGGCTTATTAGACGACAGGCCGTGGTTCAATCCCCAGCCCAGATGTCTCGAACAAAACGAAATATGGAAAATATTTCGTCTGGCAAAAACTCTGACAGTAAATGAAATTGACATGAATAGTTTCTCAAACAAAAAAATGTTCGTAGCTGACATTAAACTGTGGATGCCGCCACTCTTGGATAAACAAGATTGCTGATGCGAGAAACTAGGTCGCAATCCTGACTGAAGAGTTGTAATGACCAATTTGTATACTATGTATTCTAATTCTGATATTTTAATTTCAATTTAACATTACCTTGTCGGAACTTTCTGCGACATAGACTTTCTTTGAAGACGTCAATGGAGCCCATAAAATGCAACATAGAAGGGTTAAACAGAGCGATCTTGCCACAGATTTTAGAATATCAATTGTATGGCCTGCGGTAGGCACCATTGTTCCATCCTATTTAATTTGTGTTTTCTCTATTTCATACCGTACAGTGAAGGAGGAGTCGTTAAACAAGGCTCCGTAGCTTTCGGCGTTAACAGTAGTCGTTTATCAGGCAGCATTTTCTTGAAATAAGGACCGATGACAGTTCCCATTGTAAACAGCATTAAGTAATCTTAACCGGTTGTAATAGTGTTCATGTGTTGTGCAGTGATTTTTGGCACAACAGATATAATCATTCTGTTTATTTACGTATTCATACATAAGATAATTGGTCATTATAACCCTTCAGTCAGGATTACGATCTAGCTTCTCAAACCACTAATGTTGTGGGTGTTAACTTCAAGCAACTGATTTTTCAGAAACTTTTCATAGCAAGTTTATTTGCTTTCAGAAATTTAGCCAGACAACTATTGAAAGGACATCGTCGAAGACACATTTTTCCATATTTTTCATATCTCGATCGTCTGACCTGGGACTTGAATCATGTCCAACGTCCAAAAGGCCAACACACTTACGGTGACTTCACGTTCCACAGAGGTGGAAATAAGTCACGTTAACTTAAGCTTAATTTAAACAGATTTAAAGGTCAAAGGTTAGCATCTGATACTCTGTCCGCAATCTGAACGGAAGTGCCTTCATGTCTTTCACTAAAATCTTCTGTAAAGGCATCCTATTTATGATTAATTGCATGGCACGATATCTAATCGATTCTACAGCCGATATTCTGCGATATCTTCAGCCACAGTGGTTGCCGCCCAGTTCGTACATCATTGTTGGCCGTGATATCTTCTCGATGAGAAGCTAAACACCGCAGTGGTTTTCTAGTTGGTGTAGAACAACCGAAACATCTGCAGATTTCGTCTGAAAACTTGTTTTTTACAATCCAGAAATAATTCGGTTCCTATAAATATACTTGCTTTACCTATTATCTCGCAGCGTTTCTCGAAAAGTTCCATAAATTTATCGATATCTATGATATCGAAGTTCATTAAGACAGAAATTAAATGTTATAATTAATAACAGATCAATTGTATTCAAAGCCACCGTAGTCTAGTAGTTAGTGTGTTGACTTATTAGACGAGAGCCTGTGGATCAACTCCTGACTCGGTCTTCTCTGGCAAAATCTCTGAGAACAAATGAAATTACCGAGAAAAGATTCTCAAAAATCTGCTGTTCGGAGTCGATTTTAAACTGTAGGTCCTGTCACTGATGTAACTATAATATCAACGTACACAACATAAGTGGTGTGAGAAGTTAGGTTAAAGGTTTGTAATGACAGATTATGTATGTATGTATGTATGTATGTATGTATGTATGTATGTATGTATGTATGTATGTATGTATGTATGTATGTATTAGCAAGTCTGGGAAGTGCTCATTTTTTTGTAAATTCCACGATACTAACGTATTTCGTTTATTATTTTGTGGTTTGAAATTAAAATTTCTGATAATAAATTTCTATTGTAGGGAATCAAACTCAAACGTGTATATGTATACATATATGTTTTATTCTTTACTTCAATTTAAACAAATTGAAATAAATTTCTGTGTATTTTTTGAGTTTTCTTTTAAGAATATCCTTTCTTGTCTCATACTTTCTATACTCATAATTAAAAAACCTGTGATTGTATTATTTTTTATTCAAATTTATCAATTATTGGCATTGCAAAGGTTTTTGCAAGCAAAAAACAAATGTAATATAATATGTAAGTAGAAAGAGACATACATACATATAAAATATATTTTATTTTTTTAATTCAATGCTTTTGTATTCATTTGTTGTGCATAACATGTCAAAAACGAAAATTAATAGGTCACGAACCACATTGTCGTCCTTCTCGGCTTTTGTACTATTACACGCTTAAGAAATACTTACAATGACCAACAAAATAATTATAAACTGAGCCACATCAGAGCACAGAGAGACCAAAAATAATTGTTCTTTGTTTTGGTAAAAGAAGAGCAGTTGTAGCGTATAGAACTTGTCAACTGTATTTCTGAAAAATTTATTTTATGAAATCGATAAATATGGAATCGATAAATATGATACGTTTCAGAAAAAATGCAGTACATACATACATACATACATAATTGGTCATTACAACCCTTCAGTTAGGATTACGACTTGGTTTCTCACGCCAATTATGTTGTGTGCGTTAATTTTTATAAAGGGTCCGCCAAATAACTTTTTTTTTTGAAAATGCCTAACAAAAACTACTGAATATTTTCTCAAATTTCTTTTTTTATTTGAAAGTAGAATCCTTCCGGTTAATAATGGAAAATAATTTCATTCAAATGGCTGCATCGGCTGGCCATGGAGTAGCCTACACGATCGGTCCAATTTTTAAGCACATTATCGATTGTGTGCAACTGTATTTCACCAATGGCTTCACGAATGTTGTCCTTTAAAGCGTCAATTGTCTCTGGCTTGTCGGCGTAACACATATCTTTGACGGCACCCCACAAATAATAGTCCAACGGTGTCACATCCCAGCTCCGAGGTGGCCAAACGACATCAGCTCTGCGGCTGATAATGCGATTTCCAAAAACAGGGCGCAAAACATCGAGTGTAGCTTCGGCTGTGTGGCACGTAGCGCCGTCCTGTTGAAACCAAATGTTGCCAATATCCTCCTCTTCAATTTTTGTGAACAAAAAATTCGTTCAACATGGCCCGATAACGATCGCCATTGACTGTAACGGCCACTCCTTGCTCATTTTCGAAGAAAAATGGCCCAATTATGCCTCTGGACCAAAATCCGCACCAAACAGTGACTCGTTTTGGGTGCGTCGGCTTTTCAATTGTGCGGGCTTTATGTGCCCCAAATGCGACAATTTTGCTTGTTTACATACCCGCCAAGATCAAAATGAGCTTCATCTGAAAAGATGATTTTTTTTTTGCCAAAATCGGCATCTTCTGGTTTATGCAACTGCATGGCCAGCCGAGGCAGCCATTTGAATGTAATTATTTTCCATTATTAACCGGAAGGATTGGACTTTCAAATAAATAAATAAATTTGAGAAAATATTCAGTAGTTTTTTTAAAGCATTTTCAAAAAAAAAAGTTATTTGGCGGACCCTTTACATGAGTGACGGGACCTACAGTTTAAAGTCTACTCCGAAAAACAGATTTTCGAGAAGCTTTTCATGACAATTTTCTTTACCCTCAAAGTTTTTGCCAGAAATCTGCTGAGAGGAAGTCGCCGAAGAAATATTTTTTCATATTTCATTTAGTTGGAGATGTCTGATCTGGGGTTTGAACTGAGGCCTTACGTCTAAGCCAACACACTACTTACTAGACCACGGCGAATTCAATAAAATTAAATATTGTTACATTTTTATCCTTTTAAAAACGTTAAAAATATGAGTTCGTAGATTGCAAATAAAAATAAAAATAAATTTGTATTTAGTTTTATTTAAAATTCTTTATTATTTGCACAATTCTATGTGCCACTATTCACAACTTGATGTAAACAACAACAATTGCTTTGGTTGTTATTCTTCTTTACACTCTTTTGCGTACACAATAACAATTGTTCGACAGATCTGTATAACAGAGATCTTCAAACCACAATTATTCTCTTCACACGCAACGTGTCTTCACACAAGACTGACTGAATTCTTTCCCATCTCGCTTTGTCTTACTGTTTATATTGCTGAGTAAATTCTCTTGGAGGAGAATGACTGCCTTCGTGAAATATCTATAAATGTAAGCAAGTTGTTTTCATTATTGTTGTTTGTGTATTTTGTTTACATTTGTCCTTGCAGTGTTGTTGTTGCTTGTTTGTTTACTTTGTTTATTCCATTTTTTATACACTGATGTTGTTGCTATATTTTTGCTTATTTGTTGATCATGTAAACAAGTCCATTGTGTTTGTATCTTTTGTTTTTTCTTTGATCATGTAAACAAGTCCACTGTTTTGTTTTTGGAGCCTTTGTTTATCATTTTAATAACACCATTTCCATTTTCGTAACAATATTTTGAATAAATTATTAAAGTAGCAAAACTCAAAATGTTTTAATTATTTGTTCACATAACACTTTCTTTAAATATGAACTTATTTTGTATGAAAATTGATTGATTGATTGATTGAATAGAAAAATTAAGAAGAAACCAATCATAAAAGTGATGAAACTTATCTCTTAAATGGAAATGTCCCATTAAAGTATTGAGATATCCTATCAACAACCGATCAAGTCAGATATCATATTTATGTTTTAATTACACGCATACCTCACTTTGCTTCGTGGTTACTTTCCAAAAAACACGACGCAAATTGAAACGACGCAAAGTGGATTATGATTTTCTATAGCAAACAATGTAAACATCAAAGATAAGTTCCAGCGTTACGAAAATACTACTTTTTTACTATTGAACAAAGTAAATATTAAACAAAAAAAAAATTATATAAAATTTTATTACATGCATACAAAAAACAAAAAAACAGAAATTGAATATAAAATTAAATAAAAATTGTACTTAATTTATAACACACTAATTGAAACTATACTCTAAAATTAGAAAAGCAGGTGAAATTATGTAATATTTTCAGTTAGAAAGGAAATTCCCAAGTTTTGATAGCTTTTAGAAAAAAAAACGAAATATAAAAAAAAAAAATTATAAACTCGAATCCAAAACAAAGCTACTTTGAAAACCTAACGATGCACAGTGAAAATTAGTACTAATTCAGCAACGCAACGCAACTTCAAAAAAAAGCAAAACGAAAAGACGCAAAGCGAGCTATGGGTGTAGTAAAAATATACGAAATACTGTTTTTGTCAAAAAAAATTGTCCGGTTTGTCTTGAAAACTGTTGTATAATCTCCTAATCGTTGTATGTGCCATAACCAGTTGCAGATCTTCTAGCAAGTGCTAGAATGTTCAATAGAATGTGCTAAAATTTATAATTCGCTAGTTTCGAATAAATACTTGGTTTTTATATGCCACACAATATATTTTAATAAACAAGTAAAAAGAAGACAATGTTACAAAAACATGTTTTGCATTGAATTTTATAGCATAAATTATGGATACGTTCTTAAAAAGTATTTTAAAAAATCGAGAACTCATTTAATCTAGTTTACCAAAATACCATAGCTGTCAGATTTGACGATTGATCGTCATTTTGACGATTTTATTTTATATATCATATTGACGAAATGACGATTTATGCCCTTATTTTAACGATTTTTGGAAATGAGAAATTTACATCATATTTTTTACTTTAGTACATTAAAAGCTTCTTTAAGCTTTGTATATGCTTTGCAATTGTTACTTTTGCAAACTTAGGTTAGTAATAACAACGAGTAAAGTATTATAACTATTTTTAAATTTTTTGCGAACACCAGTGATGATACTACATAAAATGCTAAATAACCTAAATAAAAGCGCCAGTTAGTAAAGAAATTTAAAAAGAAATGGTCAGATATTTAAAGAAAAATGGTAAGTTCTGCAAATACCTTAACATTACCCAGCAAATAATAGCAATACCAAGAATTTTAATAACAAGATTGGCACTTTTCGTAGTTGAACATAATTTACAATTTGCCGTTACAGACCATTTCTGAAGATTCGAATGTAGCTTCCAATATTGCCCAAGGAAGCTTAAAGGCAAGTGCCACTATTTTTTTCGTACGACCAACACTCAAGTGATTGCCCAGTGTTGAAAAATTCAGTACTTTAGTACTTTTTTCAGAACTTTTCCATTTCAAAAATACCGCAGTACCCCCGCGAGGCTTAACATATTTTATGTCTTGAGCTTTTCAACTATCAATGCATTAGCTACACGTTCAACGTAATGCTAAAGGTAGTAGGCTTTAGCCCCGGTTAGCCAAACGTCCAAGGAACATACGTTCGTTTTTAAAATACGAAAAGCAATGAGAACGCTTACCGAACGGTAATGTAATTTCATTTAAATTGCTCTTCATATGCTGAAAACGAACGCATATTCGATTATGTTACAATAATGTTTTACTAAGCGGGGCTTTTACGTTTTGTTACGTTACGAATCAGCTGTTTTTGTTTTGCAAATGTGGAACACGTTAGTTTTTCTGCTCCATTTCGTACGCGTATTAAATATAAATATGGCTTACTAGACGTGAGCCCACGGTTCAAGCCCCATGTCAGACATCCCCATCAAAACGAGAAATGAAATAAAAAAATATTTCTTCGGGGACCTCCATGAAAAGTTTTTCAAAATTCTGTCGTTCGGAGACGACTTTAAAACTGTAAAATAAAATTAACACACACAAAATAAGTGGTGTGAGTAGCTAGGTCGTGATCCTAACCTAATGACCAATTATGTATGTATATATTTTTTACAAAAGTACCATTTAATGCAAAAGAGTACTTTTTCAGTTACAGTTTAGTACCATTTCAAAATTTAAATTTTGAAACACTGGGATGGCCCGTACTCATGCAGTGCATTGTGTTGGAACTAGGAAAATATTATGGGAAGGATGAAAGAGGAAGTAGTGTTTGTGAACACTAGATTTGAAACTTTTTACACCATAAGTGACAGGAAAGACCTCTGCAGGATGGGAGTTCCACATATAAATAGTCCGACTAAAAAACAAATTTTGTCCGTAATGCATTGTGCGATCCACTGGCCAATCGACCACAAATGAATGTGCTCGCCGAGAAACGCGAGTGTTACATGATTCTCGGGAACAAGTTCTTTTATTTCGCTCGAACAAAATCCGTTGTAGTACCAATAGAGCAGTGAAACGCAAACCACATTGCAACGATGCACTAATGAATCAAAGGAGTTTCGTAGCCTACCGCCATTAACGATTCGCCATCTCCTGTACGCGATCGAAATTTCTCAAAATAGACGTTGAGACACCTGCCTATCTATACATGAGGGTTGTGTTCTATTCTCGGTCGGAATTAAGTGGTGTGAATAGGAAGAAGTGAAATATTTCTTGCACCGTCTTAAGAAGCTAAGGCGCAGAAAAATGTATCGGTTCTAGCGGACATCACACTGAATTTTCATCACAGAACGTCAAGAGCTTCTGGTAACATAAAATAAATAAAATTTCTCGATTTTTGGAAAAAAAATATCAGAAATGAAAATAATAGAAGGTAGCTTTTAATTTCCAGCCTTGACCAAATTTATTAAAAAATATTGGTTTTATCATATTCTTCAGCTAACGTAGAGAGAGTATTAAGCCAAGTTAATTTAAATTAAACTAAATTTCTTAAAACTGAATTCCTTAAAACTTAAACGATATTCCTTAGAAGAAGAATGAAAATGATTTTTTTTAAACAAATTTTTTTACAATTTTAATGAACATTTTTGACGATTTTGACGATTTTTTTTCTAATATTTGACGGTTTGATGCTTTATTTATCTGGCAGCTATTATCCACACACATGAATGTTTCCTTTTTTTAACCTTTGCAAAATTTATTTTTCTTTTTATTAAAACGCTTATCTATCTATCATCCGAAGCTCATGCACTTTCTAATCTTTAGCTTGTTAACATTGAAATTTTTGTATTGTTTGCCCAAAGCATAGTTCATGCTAATAATTCAACAAAAAGCCCCAAAAAGCAAAAAAAAATACAACAAAAAATGAAAAATATTCACTAAAAGCAAATTATAATGAGTGATGAGAGAGAGAGAGAGAAAGAGAAAAGAAAAAAAAAAACAGAGAAACTAAGACCTTAAATAACTTTCCAACATTTTATTATTAAAAAAGTTTACGGGTGTGTATGTATTTAGAAACTCAGTGGTGCTGCAAATTTCTACTGTCGATGTCTAAAATTCACTTTGTTTGTGTTGTAATACAAAGTTATTAGAGCTTAATTTTGCATGTTTTATTTGGTCATAATCCCTTTAGATTTCATTCTCTCATTATTTAATACTATTGTTCAACAGCATGTTAAAACTATTTAAAAAAAAACAACAACAGCAATAACAATAGTAGCAGCATATTGTAAAAAAGAGAAGAAAACATACACACATATGTATGCGTAGCCCTTTAATGCATTGTGTAATCAGTCAGTCATTCATTCGTTTTCATCGTATTTGTTTTGTAAGGATTTTTATTTTTCAAAACTTATTTATGATTTTTTCATACATGGAATATAATGAATTTGAATTTTTCGCTCTCTACAATGCAAGTGTGTGTGTAATAAGCTTTTTATTTAATTTCTCCACTTTTTTTCTTTATTTATTTATGTATGTTCAGAAAGTGTATGCACATACGTACATATATGGTATGTATAAATATGTTTGTGTTTGGGCTTCCGATTTGTTTGCATTTGCTGTGTACACTGTTTGGCATTAGTGACGTATGAGTAATTTTCAATTCAGTCATCACTCACTCATACCGTCTGCAGCTGCTAGCAATTCAATGGCCCTATTTCAATACATACAAATGGAAAAAAATAAACGTGTGTGTGTGTATTTAGATGTTGCCGTTAGAATTATTATAAATAAATAGAATAGAATAAAAAAAAAACATTTTATATGAATTAAAATTTTCCAAAAAGATTTCTATGTGAAAATATGCGATAAATACATACGAGTATGAATTAATGTGTATACCCATGTGTGTTATGTGCATTATAATATTTTTATCTGCATTTATGGAGAAAAACAATAAATTAAATTTTTAGTTTTTGTTTTTATTTATTTCTAATAAACCAGTTTCCCTTTGTTTCCGTTGATTTATGTCCTGCATTAAATTGATGCGTTTTTTTAGAATTTATTTGGGCTGTAAAATGGGCTTGTGTATCCCCATTTTAAAATTTCTCGCAGTGAATGAAAAATATTAAAATTAAATGAAATTTAAAATTCAAAGAACATAATTTTCTTAATAAAACTCTTCTTGAAATTCTTCTTTTCTTTTCTTTAATTCCTTTAACCATCCAACAACATATTCTTTTTACCTACGCCCTTTCAAAGCCAATGCTTTTATCAGGATTCCTTCTCCTCCTATTTTATTCAGTTAGAAAAAGGTTTCTCAGTTATTAGATGACAAGTTTCTCTGTATTTCTCACAAGACGGTGCTGCAATGATTTGCAGCATCTGGGAAAGCACAAAATCGCATCTTATTTTGCTAAAAGATATGCAAAGGAAGTCACTCACCCTCTTCTGGTTAGAACTCCAAAATACCAAGAATCACTCTTGTCAACGGGGGCTATTATGGTCTTAATAGGCAATTGAGTAGCAGAGACCTCCCTGGTACAACGCAACTTATACTCTACAAGTCGTTCATTTTCCCTGTGCTTTTTTAAGGCGCATAAGCATAAACAATATGATGTACCGATACAGTCTTGAGAGTATTCGAGAGAAAAGTCCTTCGTAAGACTTGACGATGATTTCCGCATTCCATCTAATAATGAGCTGTATGAGCTCCTCAACGACAAGAGCATTATGCCGAATATTAACGTTCGCATGGAAGAGGATGTTCCGACGAGACGTGTATTTGATGTGAAGATTTGCGGAAGTGGCATATTTGCCTGGACGGATGTGTTAAAGCAGGCCAAAGTCCAATAAACGGGTTGTTAATGGTAGCCGTGGTGTAGTAGGTAGTGTGTTGGCTTATTAAACGAGAGGCCGTGGTTTAAACCAGAGGTCAGCAATAAGTATTCAAAAAGATGAGTAGAATCGAATCATACTCATAATTTATGATACTTCATTCTTATTTTAATATCATGAAACCTCTACTCATATTCAAAGCTTGAAGTACTCACACACTCATACTTAACAATACGTATGATGTTGTTGATTTCGACTCTCCTTTACGCAACATTTAAACGAATCACAAAATAAGCATGATTTGCATACGAACACTACAATACTCACTAGGAGGTTGTGTGTTTGCTTTGCTTGCTGTCTTTGTCTTTTTCTTTTTTCTTTTTTTTTTGTAAATGCAACAACATCTAAGACTATAAATTTTGATGAATAATTCGAATGACTCGAATTCATTGCTGATCTCTGGTTCAAACCCCAGGCCAGACATCTCGAACAAAACGAAATATGAAGAAAATATTTCTTGGGCGGCTTCCTCTCAGCAGATTTCTGGCAAAAATTCTGAGAGTAAATAAAATTGCCATGAAAAGTTTCTCGAAAATCTGTCGTTCGGAGTCGACTTTAAACTGTAGGTCCCGCCACTCTTGTATAAAATTAACGCACACAACATAAATGGTGTGAGAAACTAGGACGTTGTACAATGGGTCAATTCGACCTCCGCGTACTGTACTTGTCTTAATTGACAAGTACACGTCCTCTAACCTAACCTAACCTACATTTAGAACTTGAATATTTCACACTCGTACAGACTCACGGATCACTTTAGTATCTTCCAAGAAGAGGCCATTGCTGTTCTGATGACAGTAACAGAGCATTCCTTGAAAATATGTTAATTTAGACGCAGATCCAAATTGCATTTTCAAACGTCATATTAGCGTGAAAATTTGTTCATGAATGTGGACAATTTCTGTAGAAAATTTTTGATTATTCGAATATCTTCATTATTTCTCCCATATTGTACGGTTACCTCCATGTTTCCTGTACCTGGTTCATCACTGAGGAAGAGGCAGCCTGCCACTTTATGAATCACTGACCGGCACTTGTGCAAAGGCCAATGAAAATTATTCAATTAGAATCGCAGGTGATTTCTTTATCGTTTTAAAGGTTAAAAATTATATAAAATCTTGTTCAAGTTTCGGTAAATTAAAATACAATATTATATAAAATATGTTTTGTTTTGTTTTTTTTTGCGCTTTGACGAATTCTTTACTTTTAGAATCAAAGGTTAAAGTTAAATCAAATTAAAAAACTCCAATCTAATAAACGTGATAATTATTTACACAATAAGCGCTTCTACACATTAGGAATTATCATAACCCAATAACGGTATAAAAATATTTACAAAAACTTAAGAATTCAAAAATTATATCCTTAATAAGACCCTTCTATACGTACTATATACAGTCGAAAGACACGCCCTAAATAGCTGTAATTTCTAAGCACTTTTTACAATTATTCACACTGTAAAATGATTAACATTGAATACAAGACGATTTGCTATACGTAATGTTTATAGCACTGTTCTTTGTTGCATTGGAGTTCTAAATACTGTTACTTCCGCCATAAAAATGTAACACCGTGCTGTTGAATCTAAAATCATACACTTTCTCTTATACGCTGTTATCACTTGCTTACGGAAAACAGTAAAAATCTCCTCTTTTCTTTTTCATCAACGACGAAATCTGCTGCAAAGGATGCTGTGAAATGAAAACTCTTAAGTAAGAGTTTTTTTAAAATTGCAGGATTTTTGTTTGGGAGCACACCAAACGCTTTCTTCCACTGTAAAGAGTAAAAATCTGTTCTAATGCTCTTTATATGTAGTTGTGAATACATTTTGGTTACTCTTCTACCCGAAATTTATTACAAGTGAGAGTATTTAATAAAATATGTAGCAAAGAAACAATGAATGTGTGTTTTATTGTAGAGAGTATAACAAGAGTACATTTTAAATCTGTAAACTCTCTGTCTCTCAGTAATCTGTAAGACAACAACAATAACAATAACAAGTAAAGAGAGAACTTAGAAGAGATGATAGAGTAATAAAAACCGTACTATGACGTAAACTCACGCACACATGTTCACATAGTTAAACAAAATGTTGTTTTAACGAGCTGCTCTATTTGTAATGTTTTCTAAAACGGGAGCAAAGAATTGTATTTAAGGAGAATAAAAATTACATCGCACGAGTAACGAAAGGATGCCAAATCCAGAATATGAAGAAGAACAAGAAGAGAGCATTTATTGCAGAGTAGAATACACTACGTACAGCACAAGTAATACAATGATGTGAGCTAGTGCCTGTTTATGTGTGTGTGTCTTTTGTAAATGTGCGAGCAAAAATAACAAACGAAAACGAAAAATAGCAAAAGAATTCCAGCACATCACCGTGTCGCATGTCGAGACAGAGTCAAATGCCGTCAGTCCTTAAATTACTTCACTACGAAGTGAAGCTGTCAACGGGATCGTGTATGAATATGTTTTTTTTTTCTGAATACAATGATGCCACCAAATTAAATTTTAAACATCAACACCAAAACATATGTACGTAAAAAACACAATTCGGCCACGCACACTTACACTCACTTCATTTACTCACTCACTACTTGTCACTAATGTGTACTACATGTGGTATACAAAATATACAAACAAACAAAGAAGAAAAAAGAAATTACGTACCATCGTGAGTTTATTTGTTCGCCGCCCTTATAAGTTCTCGCTTGTAAATTCGTTTCGCTCGTTCGCTCGCTGGATCCTTCGGAAATATTGTAGTTCGTTCCCATTGTTTGCTTGTGTATTTCATCTGATGATGACCGCAAGAGATAAATAATAAAAGAAAAGAAAAGAAAAAAGAAACAAATCAGGAGTAGAAATTATGATGTTACGGTACAGCGACAGTCGTTTGTTTCAGTGCATTTTGTTGATATAATCATACGTACATATACGGTATGTGTAAATGTGAATGTGTATTGTTTTGTTCTCTTTTTCTTGCTTTTGTTTTTGTTTACATATAACAAACAACTCAACGAAATACTGAGGAGTAACCACAATAACACCAATAATAAATAATTTTCAGATTTGTGTGTGTATGTGAATGTGTTTGTGTTGTGTGTGTGTGTGAGTAAATTTTGTTTTCACTTTAAAGTTCAATTAATTAAAACAAGTGACAAGAAGGAAATAATCAACAGGAATTGTAATTTTCTTAAAGCCTTTCATCTTTTCTAATGGATTAACTTTGTATTTGTGCTTGTATTTGAGAGTGTGTGTGTTTGTGTAATGTTTTCATTTTCAATTATTAATGTGAATATGTATGTATTCAACAAGAAGCTAAAAACGTGTGTAAATAAATTTCATAAATTTATAAATACAGTGTGTGAATTATTAATCAATAGAAAATTCTTGTAAATATTTTCGTTTTTGTTATTGTTCTCGTTGTTTTATAAACAGTAAAATACCAGAATACAATTGATATGTACCGACATACATACAATAGTGTGTGTAATATAATGCAAACGAGCAAAATAAGTCTTTACATGTTACATGCATAAACATGTTTTTGTTTATTTATTATTGTATTTGCATGTACAAACATAAAGGTATGTTAATTAAATTTACAATATATTGTCGTATATATGCACACACATACAAACGTATTTGCTAAGCAGGATGGCTGAGGAAATAGAAATTAATTGATTATTTAATAATGCAACTACAAAACCCCAGAACGAAAATGCCATTGAAGAAGACAATAGGAATTGACGACAGAATTAAATGTAAATAAAATTTTATTATTTTCAATGAAGGTTGTTTTTTTGTTTAGTTTTACCACGTAAATTTATTGTATTTATTTGATAAATACAAATACATTTGCTGTATGAAATTAGGTGTGATTTCCATGTAAAAACAATATCGAGTTTTAGATGTATTAAATTTATAATTTTATTTTTGTTTTCTATTAGAATAAAAACTGAATATAAATAATACAAATGCTTAGCAATTCGTACCAGTTTTAATAACTTAATAATTCTTTTATTAGAAATTATAGTTAATGTCTCCCCTACCCTTCGTTCATGATTGGTACATACGCTAATGACAAACCTTAATGCAACTGACTTAATATTTTGACATTTTTAAAGGTAGCTTTCTTAATTAGTCCTATTCTTTGTGGTTCTATTAATTTATTAAGAAGAGAATAATTGAAAAAAATTTTTGAGTACTAAGAAAATGAAAGAGAAAAAAAAATTGTTTAAAATTTAAATGGCAAAAACTAAAACAAATCTTTTATTTTCTTACATATCCCAGGAATTATTGGAATATCCTTTATTTTGAAAAACAGCAGCTCATCTGCGTGGCATAAGCGCTATTAATTTAGCAATTTTGCTTTCTGGAATGTTTTCCCATCGTTCTTATATTTGAAGCAAAATATTTTACTTATTCGACTATTGATCCCATTTTATTTTTCTGTCTACCCACAGTCCCACACATTCTGTGCTGGACTTCGGAATAATGGTTTAAATTTAAACAAAGTTAATATTATGTTGTTGCTTTCTTATCAATATTTTTCAATCGGTTCTACATTCAAATATTCTTGTTTTTTTATTAATTGTTTAAGTCCTTTCATCTTAAAGCATCTAAGTGAGTTTAATTACGAAGAGGCTTATTTGTGTATTTTTAACTCAGAAACCAGACTACATTTTCCCAAAGGTTTTTTGTTCAATGATATTCCAAGATATCCTATTCGAAGAAAACATCATTTTTTTTGGCTATATCCCAGTGTCCATTATTCTTTAATTTTTTTTAATCTCTGCCGCATGAGAAAATGGTAAATCTTACCATTTAAAGGCATTTTTGAATTTTTGCAATAACTTTTTCATCTCGCAGTATCTTTGGTTGAAAGTTAGTGTTTCAATTTCACTTAAATTGTTTGAAAACAATTATAGGCGTTAAAGTACTAATTTTTATTTAAACATGGAAACTAAGACTGTGTTATTTGATAACCCAATATAAGGTGCAATATATAGATGTATAAAATGAAAGTAATCTAGTAGATAGTATGTTGGCTTATTTGACTTGAGGCCACGGTACAAACCCGTAAATCGTTACGTTTTTACATACATACACACATAAATAATTGGCCATTATAACACTTCAGTCAGGATTACGACCTAGTTTCTCACACCACTCATGTTGGGTGCGTTTATTTTATACGTGAGTGGCGGGACCTACAGTTTAACGTCGACTCCGAACGATGGATTTTTGAGAAATATTTCATGGCAGGTTTATTTACTCTCAGAGTTTTTACCAGAAATCTGCTGAGAAGAAATCGCCGAAGAAACATTTTCTTTTTTCATATTTCGTTTTGATGCCTGACCTGAGATACGAACCCGGGCTTTACGTTTAATAAGCCAACACACAATCTATTAGACTACGGCGACTTCGTATTGTTACGTTTTTATCCTTTTTAAAAACGTTAAAAATATGAGTTCGTAGATTGCAAATAAAAATAAAAATCAATTTGTGTTTAGTTTTAAATCAATTCTTTATTGTTGGCACAATTCCGTGAGCCACCTTTCACGACTTGATTTAAACAACAACAATTTGCTTTAATTGTTATTCTTCTTTATGCTATTCCGCGTAAACAATAACAATTGTTTAATAGATCTTTATAACAGAGATTTTCAAACCACAATTATTCTCTTCACACGCAACGTTTCTTCACTCAAGACTGACTGAATTCTTTTTGATCCCGTTGCCTGCAAAGCGAATTAATAGAAGGTGGGAGTGTTTTACCAGCTGATGGAAATAACAATGTCAAAAATTTTTTGTTTTTTGTGTATTTTGTTTTGATAATCAATTTCGTTTTTTCTTATTGTGTCAGAAGTTTGTATATTTTTCTTCTTTTTCTTTTAAAATCATTTACATTTTCCTTCAGCTGTTTGTCTATTATTCTTCTTTTTCTTTTAAAATCATTTACATTTTTAACATTTTTCTTCCCATTGTCATTCTTTAGTCAGCTGTTTTTGACAAGATGATCACTTCTCAACAAAAAATAATCCCTGTTTTTTTGTATTGTTGTACTTATTGTAATACTAATCCCACCTTCTATGAATTCGCCTTGGTTGCCTGCTTTGTCTTGCCTTTTATATCGCTGGTTAAACAGTCTGGTGGATGCTCTTCTTGTTTACTTGTTTAACCCCTTTTTTATACTGATGTTGTTGCTGTATTTTTGTTTATTCGTTGATCATGTAAACAAGTCCTTTCTTTTTGTAGCTTTTGTTTGTTATTTTAATGTTAAACGATAACACCATTTCCATTTTCGTAGCAATATTTTCGTTGACTTCCTCTCAGGTAAAAATTCTGAGCGTAAAATAAAATTGCATTGAAAAGTTTCTCAAAAATTTGTAGTTCAGAGGTTACGCCTCTCATGTATAAAATTATCATACAAAACATAAGCGGTGTGAGAAGCTAAGTCGTAATGCTGTCTGAAGGGTTGTAATGACCAATTATGTTACGTTATATACCTACATACATATGTATAGAAGTATTGAATGCAAAGACAGAATTGAATAGTAATAAACAGGATAACTTCAAAGAAAAAAGAAACAATTTAAAGTTCTTAAAATTGTAGACATCAAGTTAAGCGAATAGAAATTAAAAACGTATATATAAATTTATTTTTGTTTATTTATTTTATTTATTAATTAGAGTACAATTACAAATTAGACTATAATTTTTTTTTATTTATTTATTTAAGTCAATAGACAAATTCCTTACTGACTAATAACAAAAAGAGGTACGATTAAAATTATATAGAATTATAAACAGTTTCTTCAAAAATACAAGTAATTGTTACAATAAAAATATGAAAATTTATGAATTGAGAAAAACAATAATGTTCCGTTTTATAACGCAAGAATTTAAAGAAAAATCAACAAAGTTTGACCAATAATTAAATTGACGGCAAATTCTAGTTAACGGATCAGCAACAGCAGATTCAGAATTAGTTCTGTAGAATTGCATATAAATAAGGTTATAACAGCGGATGTTACGACAAGGAATATTGAATTTAACAGATCTTAACAGAAATTCACAGCAAATATTACCATTGATCAGCTTAATCATAAATGATATATTTAACATCTGCTGAGTAACACAGCATGGTGTAGTGTAACATACCAGAGACACTGATGAATATCGAAGCAACGATAATAGTTTAGCCCACTACTCACTAGACTATCAGAGCATTTAATTTAATTTAAAAACTGTAGTGAAATTTATACAAAAATATTGTCAAATCGAGTCATATATACACTGCACAAATGTTACCATGTCGAAACGAAGGTGTAATTAAAGAATAGAATGAAAGAAAGAAAAAAAAACATTTCGAAACACAATACATCATAAGCTTAACCTTAAAACGTGCAACAAATTTATATTTTATGATTTTGTTTTGGACAAAATAACGGTTTAAACTACTTGGCATGGAATCATACAATTTTATTATATTTTCCATTCAAATAGATTGCGATTGATCCGGCCCTAGCTCTCTTAGTATAGTTGATTGTAAGTTTAAAGTAAAATCAGTAGTTTTCCATAAGACTTTAACTCCAAACTGTGGGCTAGCTACTGCATAAGCAAAATGCTTTAGTGGCAGAAACAATTTTTTTAAGAATTCTGTCGTATACTTCGCGTGTCATCGTCTTCTTGAAAAATTACTCAACTCAACTATTCCCTTCTTCCAAGGAGTCTTACTTAGTTTGCTGTGTTATTTTAAAGGTCATGTGAAGTGGATATGATCTATTGGCCTATTGATTCAATACTAAGTTTGAAATTGATTGAAAAATTGCTTGAATTGGATTGACTGATTTAATAATTTAAATTTAATTTAAAATTTTTAATTTTAAATTGTGATTGCATTTTATCAAAGTGAGATATAATTTGTATCATTTTCAAGTCAAAGTTAAATAAGCTGTTCTGTCTGCATATACTCAGATTAAAATCTAATAAGTTTTTCCTGTATTTTACCCATTCCCCTTGATGGAAACTGAATACTCCAAAGAGTATATTTCTCGTATATAAATGGGAGTGTGAACAGCTGTGACGTTTAAACTTTTTTTCTCTACTCCAGTTATTCGCTTTAATTTAAAAATTCTATACAAAGAACCCCAAAAAGTATTTTTATAAAAATCTATACTTTATAAAAATACATACATATGTACGTATGTATGTATGTATTTTTGCAATTTTATTCAATACAAAAATGAGAGGAAAAAAATGGAATGAAAAACAATCTGTAAAATAATTCGATAAGCTTTCAACAGCTTAAATGTGGTCTTTTGTATAAAAGTTTTATTGAATTTATTTTCTACGAAATTATTTTTCTCGTTTTTTTTAACGCAGTTTATGGCAAAAATTTTGAAATTTTAATACAAAAAAAAAAAAGAATTGTTTAATAAATCTCTACTTTATGAACAGAGCAACAAAAGCAACAAAAGAATTTTTGTAAATGAATATTTTAATTGTTTTTCCATTAATTTGATTTTGCGAAAACACATGTTCAAAACATATGAAAAGCGTATGTACGTACATTTAAAGTAAAGAGTGAATTGTGTTCAATTGTAGGAATATTTTATCTAAGTAGAGTAGAATTTATATTCAGGTTTGAGGCTGTAAGTTATATTCCCGGATACTTTGATCTGTTTATAATAACTTCGTCACTTAGCTAATAACTATTAGAATAAAATTTTACAACAGGTAGCATCTTGTTGATGATAAATCTGTCGAAGTAGTTGCCATTTATGCAGTCTTTAGCATTTACCAACACGTGCAAATAATAAAATTGTTTTATCATTTGGACCTTCTGTCTGACTCTAATTTTCAATGAAAAACATTTTCTGCGATAAGGCCCATTTCTAGATTACAAGAACAAACAAAATTCTCGTATTTGAGGAGATACCAATCAATATTAGATCCAAAAACATCGAATACATCACGAAAAGTTCAGTGTTTGTAGCGGCATCATTGTTTTCCCCAATTTTTGTAAGATTGTCAGGCTGTCAACGGCGATTACTACAGCTCTAAGATTATCAACTGCTTTTGGTCTGTATTGGATATACTGTACACTAACGAGATATTGTTTCAACATTACGGCGCTAGGTGCCACATAGCTCATACCACATTGGATGTTCTCGTAGAGGTGATGTAAACCGGCCACTCGGATCGTGCAATTTGTCGTCATTAGATTTTTTTCTTGTGAGTTTTTCTTAAGCCGAAGATGTGTGCGAGTAAGCTACTAACCATTGTCGTCCTCAAAGCCAGCATAACCATGCCGTCTGTCAAGTTGAACATTTCGAATGAGCCCTACCTAGAGTACCCGTAGCTTAACATGTGTTCTATTCTGCACATAATGGCATCAATAGGTCTTTTAAACGAATACAAAATTTCAATGAAATCTCACATACATTATGTTGTATTTAAATTTAATGATAGGAAGCGTTTAATGAAAGACCCGATAGTCATGAATGAATTTTTTTCAATAGGCCCTTTCAAATAATGAAATTAAACACACAATGATTTAACAAGATTTCGGTAAAAATATTGTTACATCTTTACCTTTAAAAAAGGTTTAAAACATGAGCTCGTAATTACAAATAAAATAAAAATAAGTTGGTGTTTAGTTTTAATTAAAATTCTTTATTATTCGCACAATTCTGTGTGTCATTGTCCACAACTTGATGTAACAAAAACAATTGCTTTGTTTGTTAGTCCTCTATTTACACCATTTGTATAAACAATAACAATTACTAGACAATTGTTCGACAGATTTTTGTAACGGAGATCTTCAAATCACATTTACTCTCTTCAAACGCACCGCCTCTTCACACAAGACTGACTGAGTTGCCTACTTTGCCTTGCCTTTTATATGGCAACGTAAGCAGTCTGAAGGCGAATGTCCGTGGTTTCTTGAAATCTCTATATAACTGTAAACATCGTTGTTTCATTATTGTTGTTTGCGTATTTTGTTTACATTTATTTTTGTAGTGTTCGTTGTTGTATTTTTGTTTACTTGTTTGTTTTGTATGCTGGTGTGTGTTGTTATATTACGTAGTGCGATAATTTGTAAACAAGTTCATTGTTTTTGTTTTTGTAGCTTTTGTTTATAATTTTAATGTTAAACGATGTAAAAGCAAAACACCAGTATCTAAATTTTTCCATTTTCGTAACAATATTTTAGCCCTACGTTACGGCGAATTAAGTACAGTAAAGTTGTAATAAAATATTAACACTTTCACTATCTTTCACATGATGACCAAATATTAAACTAAGATGGGAACCAATTTATATAAAATTTTGTTTTCTTCAGAGTTTCAGCGCAAAATAATCTATTGTACATGAAATTATCTCATTAAAATATGTATGTATGTATGTATGTATGTATGTATGTATGTATGTATGCCGTAAACATTTAATTTCATGTCCTAGATTAGCTGAGCTTTAGAGGAGCATTTAAAAGGTTTTCATAAAATGTTCCTTAAAATTTTAAACTGACGGCCTATTAAATTTAATGAACAGCTACCAGGTAACATTTATTTAACACGTACACATACTCATTTATTACGGTAAAACCATTTGGTTTTTTTCTTTTTTTTTGTTAAATAAATTAAATTAAGCAAAACCCAACAAAAAACAACAAAACACACAGACACACACACAGCTATTCATCAAGTCCTTTAAACAAATGCCTTTTGACTTTTACGTGAGATGAGATGAGTTCAGTTCAGTTGAGTTGAGTTGAGTTGAGTTGAGCTGAGATGAGATGATGTGTGATGAGGGTAGGAAAAAAAATGTCTAGAATGGATAGAATTTTGAACTCAACACTACCCAAACAAACAAACCCACTCACATACGTATGTATGTTTACCTATGCACATGTGGCTTTTTGCATAACGGTAAATAACAATGGTACTATTGTTACATACAAAATTGATTTCTGGTTTCGGTTGTTTTATTTTGTTGGCCAAATTCACGTTCACGTTTACGTTCATTCCTTCATTCATTTACACATTGTCAATATCTCATGTGGGTTACGGACGACTACTTTTGTGTGGCAATACTTTGGAATCTGAATTTGACACTTGCTATACGTCTACTGACTTCTAGTGTCCAATGTTTGTTAGAAAAAAGGAATCTTAAAACAACAACAAACAATTTTTTGTTTGTTTTGTTTTTCACGTAAGTTTGGGATTATACAGTGGATTTCAGTTACAATGAACGGGTTAGTCTATGATAAAAGGGACACAGTGTAAAAGGCTGCCAAAATGAGTCAATTTTAGCTACATGGATATGGTGGTGGAGGTTAATTACTGGCCGCATTTTTCTCAAATTGGTCACAGTACTGGACTGTTAAGAAAAATTAATAATTTATATGGCATTCTATTACAAGTACTATGATCAGACACAAAGATAATTAACAATCTTCGGTCTTTAACTTCTATTTCTATAATCTCTTTGGTAGATGACAGCAATATCTGCATTTCATCTTCTTTTAACGGCAGGACAAGTCCTTTGGAATTTGAAGCGAAAAGGCTTAATATGAATGACATTCTCACGTCCGATCTGCAGTCAATCTCCGAATGAGGCCCCATGAATAGAATTGATTTTAAAGCACGTAAAAAGAAAATCTGCTTATTAACACATAGGCGCAGCAATAATATTGCCTCATCTGTAATTATGGGTGGTGTAAGTATTAGTCAGTCAAACGCTCTTGATGTGTTGGCCATGAAAACAGAGTGTGATGTTTGCTGAAACCAGCACATTTTTCAAGTAGCGAAAGAAGCATTCAAGTGTCTCTGTTCCTTAAGAAGATACAAGAAATACTTTACTTTATTTGATATCCTTACTATTTACACCAATTATATGTGGGCCGATGCCTCGAAGAAGCTTCTCGAACGCGTAAAGAAGAGGGCGAAGGCGTTATTAATGACGGTAGGGTATCCAACTGTATTGGTTCATTGAAGCATCGTCGTAATATGCCTTGTGTTCCTCTGTTCTATTACTACTACTACGGATTTTGCTCTAGCGAGATAAAATGGCTTGTTCTCGAAAATCGTGTATTCTTATGTAGCACCCGTCTTTCACGCCGTTTCTGGTCGATTGGCCAGTGAATCGCACACGACATTACAGACAAAATTCGTTCTTTAGCCAGATTATCTGTCTATGGAACTCCCTATATTCAGAGGTTTTTCCTGGCACTTATAATATAAAAAGATTCAAATCTAAAGAGTAGTGTTTGTAATCCCTCATGCCTTCTTTCCCAAAACCTATTTTGATAATTCCAATACAATGTACTGCATGAGTAGGGGCCATCCTCTTAGTGTTGGTCTTTTAAAAAAAAGCAGCATATGAATGGTGTTTACTGTGGGTTTCTTTTATTATGAAATCAATTTGATTTCCTTTAAAAATGCTCGCTGAAATGTTTTTAGATTTTATAAAAGTAAAGTAAACGTTTATTTTGAAAGGATTTGAAAATTATTTTCTTCGATTCTTTCTTTCTTTCTTCAAACTTAAATTAATTCATTATGTTAAGTGATTTGGCAGTGTAGTGAATAATGTGCTAGTCTCTCAGTGTCAGGGTGATAGGTATAACACTCACTATGGACTCTGGTTTGTTACACTGCAGCTACTATGCCCATTGTAAACAAAGTTGGTTATTAACACAAATTATAATTCAATGCAGTCGCCGTAGTCTAGTAGGTATTGTGTTGGCTTATTAGACGTGAGGCATCGGTTCAAACCCCAGACCAGACATCTCCAACTAAGCGAAATATGAAAAATATGTCTTCGGCAACTTCCTCTCAACAGATTTTTGCAAACACTCTGAGAGTAAATAAAATTTAAATTAAATTTAAATAAAAGTTTCTCGAAAGGCTGTCCTTCGCAATCCATTTTAAACTGTAGGTCAACATAAGTGGTGTGAGAAACTAGGTTGTAATTCTGACTAAAGGGTTGTTATGACCAATTATGTATGTATGTATAATTCACTAACTGTTATTAGTTTTAACCAAACTTTACTGTATTTGTTTATTTTTTTTTTTTATTTTTCTTTTCCTGTCTAGATAACATTGTTCATATTCAAACAAGTGCGCTGTATATGGTAGGAACCATTGTAAAAACAAAAAAAAGTGCTCCCATAACCAAAATGTAAGAGTAGAATAAATGGATGATTTCGTATTTTCTTCAGTTCATTCGAATACTACTACAATATTTGATGTTGGAGGAGACCAACCAAATATCTGCTGATACACACAAACACTCCAACACAAAGTTTTTTTTTTTTTTTTTTTTTTTTTTTTTTTTTTTTTTTTTTGTGTAACTGACGAATGTTTTCAAAAGTTTTTGTATTTTTTTTTAGTTTACATCCTTTGCCTTGCCTTCTTGTTCTTCTGTTTTATTAAATGTAAATGTAGAGTGTTGACTTGATTTAAATTGAGTTGATTTCCAACTCAACCACCATAACGAACTATAAACTAACATGCAAAAAGCTATGCTACAACATGTCTGAATGTCTGTATGCCTGTATGTCTGTATGTCTGTATGTCTGTATGGCTGAGTTGAGAGTAACTCTATTATTAAGCATACATGTTTTGTTGTTGTTGCTGTTGCTGTTGCCTCTTCATTTACTCTTTAGAGAGTGTAGGACAGAATGGGGGGTTTGAGTACAGTTTTAAATTAATTATCATGACAATGACGAAGGTAAAATCACATTTTCTTCATACTTGCCTGTCTTATTAATTTAAAAAAAAAATTTTTTTTAACTCCCACCCACTCCCGTCAGTTGTTCGCTCATACAAGAAACAACAATATCGCCGTCAGTCAGTTAGTCAGTCATTCATTCACTCATTATTTCACATTCGCATTGTGTGGATTGCCTTTTTCTACCCAGATTTGTGTGTATATGTTTTGTTCTGCCCCTCTCTCTCTCTCTCTTCCTTCCCCTTTTGAAACCATGTTAAACACAATGTTTTGTGTCAAACATTTCTTTTTTTTTTGTAGTTCATTCTTAAGACCGTGATTTTTACAAATTCCTTTTCGAAATTTTTTTCTCACTCTTTTGTGTATGACAACGAAAAATCGTTTTAAAAATTACATTTGCCTTGTCACTGTTCTTTTTTCATTTTTTTTTTTGGCCACGTTATTTAAAATATTTGCTTATTACAACATTTGGGCCTTTTGCCACTTAATGGCATTGTTGTTGTTTTTGTATATGTGTTTTTTTTTTGAGGTCTTCTGATGGGGCTGTTGTGATTTTGCAACGCAGCGATAAAAAACAAGAGTCGTTGACAAATTACAGCAGCTTATTGAAATAAATTGTTACTTAATTAATAATCTGCCAGTGACTTGGTGTTTAAAACCAAAAAACGAAAAAGAAGCTGAAAGAAAATATTTAATTTCACTTTAATAGCACTCTTGGTCTAAAGTAAATTATGTCGGAAAAAAATTTGTGGTTACAGTTTAATAATAACTTCTCCTAAATTTTTTTTTTTTCTAAAAAAATCAAAGCTATTAATATGGTACATATACGAACAGAGCAGTCTATTGGGTAGTGTGTTGGTTTTTTACACAAGAACTCGAGTATTCAAAGCTGAGCTCTTTGGCGACGCTCTTATTTTTTTGCTGATAATCTCTGAGAGTAGACTCATTGTCGTGAACAGGCTTTTCAAAACTGGGGAAGTAAAACAATTATTTGACTGACTTTTTAATGCTAGCTACTATTAAATCTAAGCTGCGATATTAATAAGCTTTTTGTGATCTTTAACTAGTTATAGAACACATACTCTTAAGTTCAATACAAATTATGTTTATCATTCAAAAAAGAAAAAAAAAGAAAATTTCAATTGGACATTAAAGTTCTTAAATAAAAATTCTTGTAAATTAAAATTTCAACGCATATTTTAAAGGGTTGTCCATTTTTTTGTTTCAAGTGCAAATCGCTAAGTTAAATAGAAAACTCCCTTAAAGCTTTTCATTCCAGTGAATAATATGTATATTTCGTTATATGCCCATACATTATGTAAGAAACACAATGTCATTTGATGGACTGTACAGCGTTTGGTTGTCATGGTCGTCCCATAGCCATTTTCACCCATTTGGGATGGTATCTCAATGATAACTTGAAGAATGTTGGTACTCCAACATTAGGTAATTGCCTACGACGTTCCGTGAATATCTGCGTGAGCAAGTTATTTAGCATATCCTCATAGAAAAGGCTAATCTCGTTGACCTAATGGCGTCAACAAATCTTGATATTACTCTTTCTGGAAATGAAACAATTGGCGTTAATAGAAGGTATGAGATTCAATAACACCGCCAGACAATAATTAGTACCAAAAAGGCATATTTTCAAATCCGACAGTTTTACTTGTTCACCTAACCACCGAGTAGGATATGACTTTCAGAGTTAAAATAAATTTTGTTCGTAAAATTAATATTGAAAGTCTTATGGAACAGCACTTAACCAGCATATCTGTGGCAATATCAATGTTCAGCTGGCTTACATAGAAGCAAATCGAAACGCAAAATAATGAATATTGATCCGTAATATCGGCCCAACGATGTGGAATCGACACTTTCTTTAATCCCATGGTATAAAATATAAACCAACATAACTTATTGCATAAAATAAAAAAAAATTAATTAATAAAAAGCAAAGATATAAAATTTTAGGCACAGATCTTTTGAGCGTTTAGTACACAGTGGTGAATTTATCAAATGTTTATACAGATTGGCTTGAAAGAGCGGATACCAACTTTATACGATTTTCTCTGCTGCATAAGAGTACATGTGACAACTTCGTGCTCTTGGAATATGACCGCTTTTCATGTTATAAATATTTTACCGGGCGACGAACCCATATCGTTCCGCTCTGCTCTTTCAATATATGTATAAGTTATATACATATACATATATATACGTCACCGTCATTACATGGTATTTTCCCCGCGTGCATACTTTTAAAAATTGGCTGTAGTGAGTACATTCGTTTCTTCTTTCATTATTAAAAGCCAATAATTTAAAGGCTAAAAATTTCATCCTTAACTTAAAAATGAGATTAAAAATATTACGAAAAAATTTTTTGTGTTTACACGAGTACTAAAAAACCAAGACAAAGTGTATTCCTGATACAATAAAGTGCAATATTTTTTAAAAAATTGCAAAGAACGAAGAGACCCTTACGACTACCAAATTTCCATTTTAACCGCTCTCTTCTGCACAAAAATATGACAAATCGTACGACTTGTGTGGTCGTCTAAATCTCCCTCAACTAAACAACATTTCAGTTGATAGACTGAAGTGTGGTTAGACTCACCATATTGTAACAATCGAATGGATTACCAAATATGGTCATATTTTCGTAATCTTTTAACAGGAAAGCTGTGATAGAAGTAAATAAATTTATCCTATTACCCTCCTTCCATTCATATCGCCCTATACTTTATTCCAACAATCAAATAACCATTATAGTACGTTTAATTTGAATTAAAAAAATTTAGAAAAATAAAAACCATTTTTAAGATTGTTACGCTTTTACATTTTAAAAACGTTTAAAATATAAGCTCGTAGATTGCAAATAAAACAAAAGTAAATCTGTGTTTAGTTTTAATTAAAATTCTTTATTATTAACACAATTCTGTGTGCCATTGATCACAACTTTATGTAAACAATAACAATTGCTTTTCTTTGTTATTCTTCTTTAAGCTCTTTTTCGTAAACAATAACAATTGTCCGACAGATCTTTGTAACGGAGATCTTCAAACCACGATTATTGTCTTCAAACACAACGCATTTTCCCACAAGACTTACTGAACTTTTACTTACTCAGTTGCCTACTATATCTTGCCTTTTATATTGGAACGTAAACAGTCTAATGAATGTTCTTGAAAGTGAATATTCGTGGATTCGCCTTCTCGTGAATTCTATAAATGTAAACATCGTTGTTTCATTATTGTTGTTTGTGTATTTTGTTTACATTTATTCTTGTAGTGTTGTTGGTATATTTTTGTTTACTTGTTTACCATTTTTTATGCTGGTGTTTGTAGGTATCTTTTTGTTTTTTTTATGCTGGTGTTTGTTGTTATATTAAGCAATGCGTTAATTTGTAAACAAGTTGACTGTTTTATAATTTTAGCTTTTGTTTATAATTTTAATGTTTAAAGATGTAAAAGCAAAGCACCAGTTTCTAGATTTTTTTTTTCATTTTCGTAACAATATTTTAAATCAGTATAAATATTCAAATCTATAACGCATACATACATATTTAAGAAAATATTTAAAATAATTGCATAGCATTTAACGAATTACCAAAAAGTAAACGATGGCTTTAAAATTCTTAAGGATTATTGTGCGAATTTAAGTTTCCAGTTCCGTATTTAATTTTTATGCTTTAATTTAAAACTTTTGGTGTAACAGATAGCAAACGATAAAGAAAATATTCCCTACTAATGGCTTTTACAGAGATTGTTGCCAGCATAGCTTATCCCAAAAAAACAAACGAGCAGCAAATAAACATTTAAATTCCTGCCAATAATTTTCTTCAACGAATAATAAATAAATTCTCCGTTGATTTTCGTAACAAATTGTATTTCGTTGTTTCTTATTGTTGTCGTGATTTCCCCTTATTGTCCCTTCAACTATGTTTCATTTTTTTTTTCGGTAGATAAAATGTGTTTCCCTTCTTGTTTTTTTTTCTTGCTCCATTTCATTTGGGGATCTCAAAAACTTAGTAGCCATACTTATGGGCATCCGTCATAAAAAAAACAAGAGAACAGAATGCGATGAGAACTAAAACTCGTACTATTACAGACAAACTTGAATAAAAAAAAAATTAAAAAAAAACGAAACTCAAATAAATAAAATGGGAACTTTGTAACAAACAACAAACACTGAGTAAATACGTACATAAATGAATGTGTGATAAACGCTATATCAAGTAATTTAAGAACTAATAAAGCAATGCTTTCAAATACAACTACAACTTGCATTATAGTTTAGTTTCAAACCCATTCTTAGCAATCTTATCCTGTGCTATTATTTTCTAATAAATATGGGCATATTTTATCGAGAATATATTCGTTAAAATGATTTCCATTATCATTCTATTTGGATAAAGAATTTCTAGGTTTACATCAAAGCAAATTTAGTCGTACATTTTTTTTAATAAAATTTTGTCCTCAAAAATGTTCAATCAGTCACCATTTTTCCAAAATCTTCAATTACGCAAAAGAATAAGAAATTATGGAATGTGTTATGTGTTGGATTATTAAACATGCGGTCTCAGCCAGAAATCTCCAACGAAGCAAAATATGAAAAAATATTTCTTCGGGACTTGCTCTCAGCAGATTTCTGGCAAAAAGTCTGAGTGTAAATAAAATTTCCATTAAAAATTACTCAAAAAATGTGTCGTTCGGAATCGATTTTAAAACTGTAGGTCCTGCCACTCATATATAAAATGAACAAACACAATATAAGTGGTGAAGTGTGAAGTTAGGTCGTAATCCTGGCTGAAGGATCGAAATCACCATTTATGTATGTAATAAATGCCGTTATATTTTCATAACTTTACAATTTATTATCGAATCACTTAAGCTGATTATAACAAGACAGGTCTTTTAAATACTAATCTGACTATCTCTTCCTATGCAAGTTACTCAAGCAATCTTTCAAGTGTTTCTACAAGTGATTCAAATTGTTTATTGTAAAGCGCTGATGAGTAACTTTAATCGCTTTATAAGTTGAAATTGAAAATTGTGCCAAATTTAACGTATCAAGTCTTCTTCAGTGGATAGGGACCAGGACTTCTGAATGTACGATCGATTTAAATTGAAAACTCTGGCACAGCATTTTAATTTCTACCTGGAATTTTGGAATATTTATTTTTTATTATGTTTTACCTCAGAACTAGATACCAAATGATACTGCAGAAAAATATGTATGATCTTATAGCCTACCTGATGAGTCCATTGCAATTGTCGAGCTTTTTGTGCCAATATGGACATTGAAGATATGTAAAGTAAGGCGTACTCATAGCAAACGTGACAGATAAATGTAAATAACTTTTTTTTTTTAAAATGTTTAAAAAAAAACTACTGAATATTTTCACAAATTTCTTTTTTTTATTTGAAAGTACAATCCTTCCGGTTAGTAATGGAAAATAATTTCATTCAAATGGCTGCCTCGGCTGGCCATGAAGTAGCCTACACGATCGGTCCAATTTTTAAGCACATTATCGATTGTGTGCAGCTGTATTTCACCAATGGCTTCACGAATATTGTCCTTTAAAGCATCAATTGTCTCAGGCTTGTCGGCGTAACACTTATCTTTGTGTCAAATCCCAGCTCCGAGGTGGCCAAACGACATCAGCTCTGCGGCTGATAATGCGATCTTCAAAAACAGGGCGCAAAACATCGGGTGTAGCTTCGGCTGTGTGGCACGTAGCGCCGTCCTGTTGAAACCAAATGTTGCCATTATCCTCCTCTTCAATTCTTGTGAACAAAAATTCGTTCAACATGGCCCGATAACGATCGGCATTGACTGTAACGGCCACTCCTTGCTCATTTTCTAAGAAAAATGGCCCAATTATGCCTCTGACCCAAAATCCGCACCAAACAGTGACTAGTTTTGGGTGCGTCGGCTTTTCAAAGTATGCGTGAGGGTTTTCTGTGCCCCAAATGCGACAATTTTGCTTGTTTACATACCCGCCAAAATCAAAATGAGCTTCATCTGAAAAGATGATTTTTTTTGCCAAAATCGGCATCTTCTGGTGTAGCCATTTTAATAAAATTATTTTCCATTATTAACCGGAAGGATTGTACATTCAAATAAAAAAAGAAATTTGAGAAAATATTCAGTATTTTTTTTTTAAAGCATTTTCAAAAAAAAAGTTATTTGGCGGACCCTTTATATGCAAAAGTATGCATTGAAGTCGCAAGAAGTCACCGTAGTCTAGTAGGTAGTGTGTTGGCTTATTAGACGTAAGGCCACGGTTCTAACCCCAGGTCAGACATCTCCAACAAATTATACGAAATTTGAAAAAATATTTCTTCGTTGACTTCCTCTCAGCAGATTTCTGGCAAGAACTCTGAGAATAAATAAAATTGCAATGAAAAGTTCCTCAAAAATATGTCGTTCGTAGTCGATTTTAAACTGTAGGTCCCGCCATTCTTGTATAAAATTAACACACGCAACATAAGTGGTGTAAGAAGCTAGTTCGTAATCCTGACAGATGGGTTATAATGACCAATTATGTATGTATGTATGCATTGATATTCCGCGGATATAAGCACTTTCAGAAATGTTTGTTGGACAGTGCTTATAAGCGGGGAATTCTTATATCGAAATACCGTACCGTACTTGAGAGCAAACATCCGCGTGTCATTCAAGCTGATCGAATTATATTTCTCCACTGATGGCAATGGTTTCGTATTCGATGAAATGCCGGCTGGTCGGAGAGAGCCATGGTCGTCTTCTACAACTCGTTGTGCTGGGCAAAGTTGTAATTTGTCGGGTCACCGTGTCTCCTCGGGATCACTGCGAAGAAATAGCTGACTAAAGCAATTGCTTACCTAAGTTTCAGTGCTACTAAGCGGGAAATTATTATATCCGGGGGAATACGGGACCAATTTTCTTAGCCAATCTCTTAGAACATGAGACGGGAGTTGGTCAGTCATAAGTACTGAATCCTTGGGAAGACTAAAGAGAGCAATATCGTCTCGAAAGTGTCGTCTGGATTTCGTTGATAGTGGACATATTAGCAGTAAATATGACATAAGGAATGGAACCCATCCAGTTGGACTCCTGCAGTTATTTTCTTGGATCAACAATGAATGAAAACTATTTCACGAAGAAATATTGGAATGAACTTAAGAGCTGAGGAAAGGTTCATATATTTTGTGCAGTATTGCCAAATGCTTCCTTTAAATACCATACTGACGGTACGATTTACTCGGTATTTAGTTGTGGTTCTTCCAAAAGCTTAATGTAGGTCGAATACTCAAACGGTTATGAAAGAATGGATAACAAACTTAACGGGCGAGAAGATTTGACTTATGCTGGGCCTTTAAAAAAAAAAGTTTAAAGAGTTGCAAATTGTAATTGCGTTATCATTTTCGAAAACATATGATCTTAGCCAGGTTAAGTTGAACTCCTCTATCGTTCACAACTACTCTAGAGGAAAAGAGAATAATGTTTTAAAAAAAAAAAATTTTTTTTTCTTTTCCGGTTATTCCGAGCTACAGTTTTTAAAATATCATTGTGGGGTCTGTATTTGCAAAAGAAGTAGAGAAAATCCTATGGGATATTCCACCAACATTCAAACATTAAATTAAGAATGTAAGAAGTGTGTTGTAATATTTCTCAAAACATAGATATTGAATGCCTTTCACGGTGTATTTAATTTACTTCTATAACACGGCCTATACTCCCTCTGCCAGTGGCTCAGAGAACATTACTGAAAATGGTTTAAAGACTTAGTCTATCGCTCTTAATGGCGTAGGGTATGTTCGCAAACGTACCGTATATTCGGAAACCAACTTCGAATTTGTATTCAAAGCATTCCTGTAACTGCTTTGTTGGTGAACGTTTAGTTTGAAAAATTCGTGTGTGTGTGTGTAAAGTTTCGAACTTTAAATTTATTTTTTACAGTTTCGTGTAAGTGAGCATGTGGTTGTATTTGATTTTATTTCATTCCAATCTTCATCCCCTGTCCTGAGGCACATTTTATTTAGTGTGTCTGTTTATTAAAAAGTATCGTCGTTATGTTCTGTTTATGAAAATATTATTTCATTTCGTTGTGGTTTTAATACAGTTTGGCTGGTTCGTTTATTCATTTCGGTTTTATTAAGTTTTTGTTATTGAAATTAAAAATAAACATTGTTGGCTCGCATTCATAACGTTAACAAAATGAATGCGATTCCAATTGAGGTTTCATTTAAATTCATGCAGTTGGTAGCCAAAAACCAAAAAAAAAATGAAGCAATTTTTCCATTCCACAGAACTACAAACAAAAAAAAAAAAATAAATAAAGTAAATGAAAAAATATACAATAATAGCAACGTCAAATAATCTTTAAACATTTCATGATGAACTAATTGCGGATATTCTATTTAGTCCGCACCACAGACAGATTAATCGGAATAATGAATTTTTTTTTCGGGGAAAATATAATAAAATGTACGTAAAAATTATTCATACTTTCCATCATTATTAATTAAAAATTAAGAAAATTAAAAAGCAAAACTTGTTGTTTATTTAATTTGGTAAAAACTGATCCTATAAATTAGTCGTAAGAATAAGTCCATGTTGCCTTTTGGATTGCCAAGTATTGTATTCTGATTGTACTAAATATCAAATTTCGTGCCGTATTGAAGGATTACTTTATAAGTACATATACACTCAAGCTTAATAAATAAAGTCCTGAATATAACAGACGCCATTACTGTACGGTTTTTTGATGACACCATGTCCACGTGTCCTTTTTGAGATAATAGTGATATCTGTTTTATGCTTATTCAGTGCATTACAGTCAATTGCACTTGATCTGTATAACACTCTAGTAATTGTCGTCATAGTGTAGTTGGTAGTGTATTGGGTTATTAGACGTGAGTCCTCGGTTCAAACCACAGGTCAGACGTCGCCAACAAAACGAAATATGAAAAAATATTTCTTCGGCGACTTCATCTTAGCAGATTTCTGGCAAAAACTCTGGGAGTAAATAAAATTGCCATAAAACAGTTCCTTAAGAATCTGTCGTTCGGAGTCGTCTTAAAACTGTACGGCCCGCCACTCATGTATAAAATTAACACGCAACATATGTGGTGTGGTAAGCCCGGTCGTAATCCTGACTGAAGGGTTGTAATGACCTTAGGCTTCCCAACTATAATACGATTTGCCAAGGGAGTGAACATGCGATTATATAATGTATTATCCCAGACAGTGAGGATTTGTAAAACTTTACATATTGTTATGAAAATGGAAAAATCTAGATATTGGTGTTTGCTTTTATATAGTTAGCATTATAATTGTAGACAAAAGCTACAAAAAAAGTAAACAAAAATATACCAACAAACACTACAACAATAAATGTAAAAAAAATACACAAACAACAATAATGAAACAACGACATTAACATTTATAGAGATCTCGAGAAGCAAAGACGCGAACTTTCGCCTTCAAGCACATTCATCAGACTGTTTACGTTGCCATATAAAAGGCAAGACAAAGCAAGCAACTGAGTCAGTAAAAGTTCAGTCAGTCTTGTATGAAGACGCGGTGTGTTTGAAGCTAGTAGTCGTGGTTTGAAGATCTCCGCTACATAGATATGTCGAACAATTGTCCAGTAATTGTTCTTGTTTATGAAAAAGAGTGCAAAGAGGAATAACAAACAGAACAATTGTTGTTGTTTTCATCAAGTTGTGAACAGTGGTATACAGAATTGTGCGAGCAATAAAGAATTTTAATTAAAACTAAACACAAATTTATTTTTATTTTATTTTAAACGTTTCTAAAAGGTAAATTTATAACAATATGAATTACACAACTTCACTGATAGTCGAACGACAATTAGTGCAATAACATCAATGAATATGGGATCAAGAACTCTCTGTTATATTAGAAAGCGATTAATAAATACAACATACATGGTACGGTACGTATTATGCGGGTATTGAGTTATCAAGGAGTGATCAAAAATGAGGAAGCGAATCTTGTAGCTGATAGAACTAGAGTGACTTTTAATGCACTGAAAACTAGGCTACAAAAGTGAGAAAAAACATCACATCGAATATTATGAAACAATGAGAAAGTAGAAAAAGTGTCAACGATAGTATGATAGGAGGAAAATCATGACTATATTAGAACTAGATATACTAGTGACTATCCTTACATGACACTCTGCCTTACCCGAACACCTAACGCCCTATAGGCGTGATAGATAATAATGAATACAAGGCATGTGGGCAAGATATTGTAACAATGGCGTACTTTTTATGCCATTACTCAACTTTCATTAGCTCGAGATTTCAATATTTTAGGCAATATACCATGCTATGCATGACTTATGAAAGAGAAGGATAGACTGAAAGTAACATAATAATGTAATAAACAATATGCAACCTTCCAATCGAAAATATTGTTGGTATCCGTTAATGGTGAAAGCACAACAAGCCGTCTTGATGTCTTATTTGTATACCGATTGTCACGAAACCTTATGGTTGTTCTCGTCCACTTCAAACAACTCTATTAAAGGTCTTGTTAAAGTTATAAAAATTATTTTCTTTCCGACTTTGGAAATCCCAAGAGATTAAATAACACATGACTAACACTGGAATGGCAAAAAATCATTTCGTTTATCGTATTAATTTGAATCCTGCAATAATTAACTTTAATGTTCTTTTTTTTTATAAAATCATAACAATTAAAAATTGGACGAAGATATTTAAAGAAATCTAAGCAGAACATTAAATATTAAACGATAAACTAACTAAATATGCCCTTCACACCCACATTCTGATAGATATGTTAGGGTAGTCACGTTGTAAAGAGAATATTTTGTTGGCAAAAGGGAAAAAGAGACAAGAGGAGAAACCAACTTAAATGCTAAGTAGTAAAGTGCATAACTGGTAAAATTACGAAAACATAAATAATAAAATGCTTAAACTTATGCTTATTTTCCAATTTTCTTTTCAAAACTTCCATTTTCCCATTTTATTGTATCATTCATACACCCATACATGTGCATGTAAGTATACGTGTATGAATGTAAATGTGTACGTAGCTAAGCAACTGTATGTTGAGTTAGTAAGTGGATGGCATTGGTGGTGTGTAATTCAAATTGCGCTTAAACTACTTTCATACAGGGGATATGGCATGTAATCTTCTACAATTCACAACAAACTGCAAAAGTGCACGAATGAAATGCGAGTGAAGCAAAGCAAAGCAAAGAAAAGAATAAAAATATATTCACCATCCAAATGATTCATGGCTAAAGCGTATTCTTCTTTTCGTTTCCTTTCATTTCTTTCTTATGCTTTTGCATAGTTTATGTTCATAGTCGCCTTCCTGTGCTCCATGTTGCATACTTATCATAGAAAAAATATTACGTATACGAATGTATATGTAAGAGTATGCATGTGCTGGAACAGGGATGGGAATGTATACATATGTATGTACATAAAAACCACAGAAATAAAAAGAAAGAATAATTTTTTTTTTTTTCATATGAAAACTTTTATAGGAATATCAAGATAAAGTTTTGAATTTTCCATCTTAGTTTTTTTTTATTTTTTTCTTTTGCGGAATTATAGAAAATACAAAAATAAAATACTTTTAATTTGTTTAACGCTAGAAAATTTAATATTAAATTCAAGAAAGAAAAAAAAATCAATACTAGTTATAAAAGTAAAGTTGAAAACATTTCATTTTGAAATGTTCATGTAGTAAGAGTATCCAAGTGGTTTTAATTAATAACTGAATGTGACTGTGTATGCTTTTTTTTTGGCAAAATGTTCAAATGTATAAAGGTGTTGTTTATGCATATGCTCTGATTTTAATTAAAAGTGTAAAGTTTGGTTCAACAAATTTTATTAACTACTATAGATGCAAATAAATCGTTTTCATGGTTCTACTGGTTAAGCGTATATTTTGTTTTCAAAAGAAGTTTAAATCTACTTGTTTGCATACATACATACATACAAAAACGGCCATTACAACCCTTCAGTCAGGATTACTTCCAAGCTTCTCACACCAGTCCTGTTGTGTGTGTTAATTTTATACATGAGTAGCGGGACCTTCAGTTTAAAGTCGACTCCGAACGATAGATTTTTGAGAAACTTTTGCATGGGCATTTTTTTACTCTCAGAGTTTTTGGCAGAAATATGCTGAGAGGAAGTCACCGAAGAAATATTTTTTCATATTTTCGTTTTGAAACCCTGACCTGGGATTTGAACCGTGGCCTTACGTCTAATAAGCCAACACACTACCTACTAGACTACGGCTAGACTACTTGTTTGCGCTTATTCCTTAAGTGCTCCATTACACATTTTGGGAATATATTGTCCTATATATGTTGATAATCGTTCTCCTACGTTACATCTATCGATCTTGAGATTGTTCATGAATTTTGTGTAATTCTTCTCCCAGAAAAACTTAATTTAAAATATATTAGTTTTGTTGATCGCCAATTAAAGAAAAAGATTGTCTACATGTCATAATATCGCGCTTCTCAGAGGTAAATTAAAACGATTCTTTTCTTTTTCTATTTTCCATTTCAAAGCATAATAGTGCCATGTCACAACCATCATGAAATTCTTACCAAAAAGTAAAGGGGTTTCTTGGTATCGCTCGCCTAATGCTCAAACTCAATTACGTTTAATTCATTAGCAGCACCAGGGAGTCCTTTTTCATTGAAACTTATATGATCCTTAAATTTTTTAATTAAATTCTTAGAACAACAGAAGAAGAACAGATTCTTAGAACAATCTCATCATTATGTGTTTGCATATGAGCCTAATTTCTGTAAAGAAGACCGAATTCATTCTTTTGAGGTGCTTTAACTTAATTTAGAAATTCAATTTCATACATATACACAAAATTGGTCATTACATTCCTTCAGTCAGGAATACAAACTAGCTTCTCACACCACTTATGTAATGTGGGTTAATTTTATACACGAATGGCGGGATCTACAATTTAAAGTCGATTCCAAATGACAGATTCTTGAGACAGATTTACACGGCAATTATATTTACTCCCAGAGTTTTTGCCAGAAATGTTCTGATGTCTGACCTGGGGTTTGAACCGAGGCCTTACGAGGTCTAATAAGCCAGCACACTACCTACTAGACTACGACGTTTTTTGATGACAGACACGCTTGTTATTCTACTTGCCTTGCTTGGGTCTAAAAATGTTTTTCTCTTGCACTTCCATTTTTTTCAAAACACTTAAAAGAGACGAGCTTGCCTAATATTTTTTCTGAATGAATTGGATTTTTATTTACAATTTTTATTATTCTCTGACCTTTTTGGAAAAACTTACTTTTGTACTCAAAATGAAGCTTTATATGTGGACTCCGTGGCAGTTAATTAACAAAACCAAAGAAAAGGCATTTATTTTTTCAGTAAAGAGTATAAGTGCCATTATTACAACTTGTACTTAAAGTTAGGTTTAGTAAAAGGTAACTTTAGCTAAAGTTAACTATAAAGCCACCTTTAACTTCTTTTCGCTATTACAAGCTACAGATAAAATAAAGTTAACTTTTTCAGAATTATGCCAGTGCCGGAGCAATGTCGATAACACTGCTTAAATTATACAATTTTTTTTTTTTAACTCAGTGGCAACGATGGGCTTCTTTTTTGTTGTGTTTGCTCATTTTGTTTATATTTGAAGTTGCCATATTGAAAAAAATATATAATATGGCAAGTTCAGTTCAGTTAACTTTGAAAGTTGCAGGTAGAATGATCTTCCCTTTAGCTTAACGCTCACTTCTACCTTATTGTCCAATTATAATAATGAAAAACAAATTATTTGCTCGTTAAAATCCTGCCTTCAGTTGAAGACAAGTTATAATAATTGTACTGTGAACAAATAAAATTCAATTCATATCGTAAATTGTTCACTTTCTTGTTTCTTGGTGGCAGTAAAAGGGTAATCAAAATTAAAAAAAAATCTGTTGGTAGAAATAAAATATCGTTGCGAATGGAGCTCAAATTTGAAAAACTTGTGTGGTTTTTGAAACAACGAAAGTTCGATTTATTTATTGAAAGAAATATTCTCGACGACCATATGACAACTCCGATTATTGTCCATTCATACGCCATAATTATAAATAAAAAATAATCGAAGCTAAAGTGTTACTTGAGTGAGGATGATTTTTGTACAACAGTTGAACGGAACAGTTGAAGTCATAGTAGTCTAGTCTAGCCCCCGGTACAGACATCAAAACGAAAATATGAAAAAAATATTTCTTCGGCGACATCCTCTCAGCAGAAACTGGCAAAAACTCTGAGAGTAAATAAAATTGCCATGAAAAAGTTTCTCAAAAATCTGTCGTTCGAAATCGACTTTAAACTGAAGGACCTGCCAGTCATGTATAAAATTAATACACAAAACATCAGTGGTGTGAGAAGCTAGTCCGTAATCCTGACTGAGGGTTTGTAATGACCAATTATGTACATGTATGTAGTTGAACGGAAAACAGTTCATGAATGGCTTATAAGTTTTCGTAACCATGCATCACTGTGCAAAGGTCTTGCAAACTTATATCAGTTTTTAATTTTTATATTTGCGAGGATTTTAAATTAAAAACAAATACATAAAATATTAAATAATTTAATGCAAGAAATGTTATTTCTATTTCAAAAAATTTTTTTTTGTTTCAGAAAAATCCAACATCAGCATTAGCAACAGCAACAGCAAGAGAAATGCTTGCAACAGATTTCATGGTAAAAATAAACGGAAATATGATATGAAAAGTGTCAGCGTAGAGGATTAGGAATAAAAGAAAAACGAAATAACGTGGAAACGTGGAAACATAAACAAACATTATGAAATATTCAATACGGAAGAAAAAAAGTTCAAACCAACAACAGGAAAGATATGAATGAAAGATAAAACATTTATCATAGATACGCATATCGTATGCCATCTTTTAACTGCTGTTGTAATGTTCTAAACGTTGCAAAAACCTTAAGACAATTTCCTCTTGTAAGCCAAATGGTTTAAATGTCCAAAGAGTAGCGCACAGAAGAAGAAAAATAAGAAATATTAGAGAGAAGGAAAAAAAAGAGAGAGAAAAACACTAACAATTTCAACTGGTTTCCTGTGAAATATTTTACTCACTAATACTTACATTCATACTTGTTGTATATATTACGCATTTCCGGTTGACTATCACTCTACGTTATTTTCACTTTTGTTGGTAAGGGTATAAACGAACAAAAAAAAATAAAAGAAAAACCGAGGAGAAATACTTTAAAAAAAAGAAAAAAAAGAAATCAAGTGCAATTGCAATTGCGAACAAAAAAAAAAAAAAACACAAAAAGAACCCAACAGAAGCGAAATCATATATTTATTATACGTTTTGTGGTACGTAAAACTCATAAGCGCGTGTGTAAATAAATATTTTATAGAAAATCGTATAAAAAAATCTTCATAAAAAGCAAAAACAAACAGAAAAACACTGAATGCTATTAAATGAAAATATTTAATCAAAAACCAAAGGCAGAGATAAAAAGACACTTAAAGAATCAGAGTTGTTATGGATTTTTATCTCATCTACTGAAAAATTATTGTTGCGCGTAAAAACAAAAGTAAAAAAGCAGCAAAAAAAAATAAATAAAAATGTCAAACCAATATTTTTCATAAATAACCAACAGGATAAACTCCAACAACAACAACAGCACATAAGGATATAAAAGCTGATGATGATGTTGATGACTATGAGTACCATACATCAGATACACATACTGCTGATAACTTTTTTAGCAATTGGTAAGTAAAACGAAAAAAAAGGAAACAAAATATTTTACTCACCATTGGATTTCATTTCGGAATATTTTCCATTTTATTTTTCATAAATTAAAATTTTTTTTTTTTTTGATAAACTTATAAAAAAAAAAGAAAAATTATTGTTAATCTCGATAAATCATTAAGTGCAACATCAGAAAAAAAGCCATTAAATATTAGCAAAGTATGAAATACTAAATACTGAACTGCAGCGAACATAAAACTGTTTCAAACACAAACTGCATTGCATTTGTATCATAGATTTGAAGTGTTGTGAATGCACATAGAAAATAATACCTTCACTAAACACATTGTCACTTTCAGATGAAACATTCAATAATAAAGAAACGTAAAAATCCACAATGATTATCAGTATGATCAGTCTAACAAAGCTGTAATTAACAAAGTTAATTGACGTTTAATTCCGGCTCTTATTATGGTCTTTCCAAGAATAAATCCATACATTTAAGTTTAAATAAGAGGATGATTTTAGAAGTTCTCATTACCACTGTTTACAGAAATTTGGTTTCAATTTGGCTTAAGATGACTAGTTAACAAAAAAATTTTTTTTTTAATTTTGTTTCCTTTTTTTTGTAATTTTCTTAACCCTTTCAGACATTAAATGAAAATAGTTGTGATAAAATTCTGTAAATTTTAATTTGAGGCTGCTGATTCAAAATCTGAAGTCAAGTAATGTGTAAGTCGTCTCACGTTGCTGCCAGGACAAATTTACTCAGGGTTCATGTCTCTCATAAAGAAAAGTATAATTCATTGAGTAAAAAATTTATTTATAAGTGTAATTGTGTGATAAAACGATGCTACAGTCACAATACATTCAGCTAATGACATTATGTAGGCTGCGAATTTTTTTGAATAGAACGCAAAAGTATTTTTTTTTTATTTCTCGAACCCTACAAACTTGACAAAAATTGTTTTTTTTTTAACTTTACCGACAAAAGCATTGATACCTTAATATTTTGTAAACTATTTTCAAAATCCAAAGATTTTTGAAAAGGCAAGAGATAAATCTTTAAAACGGTATACATGAGCATACGGCTCAAACTTACATGTTAGGGGTTTTGATCGGGTAAACTTGGAAAATATAATTTTTTTCGTATTTTTTTTTTTCAAGTTTAGCCATTCTTAATTGCAAAATTTAATTAAAAAATATAAAATAAGTAACGACATTCTTAAAATGCATTCTCTTTTGAAGAGCTTAATATTTCGTTTGATAAAATCACACAAAAATTGTCAGAGTTATTATTTAAAGAGTAGTATGACAGTCGTGTTATATTTTTTATATATGTACTCGTATGAATGTCATCAAATGCACTTTAAGTTTTATCGAAAAATTTATCATTTTCACGTTTGAGCGACTGCTAGAAGCTTTTTTATGTTTGCGCAAGGAGATGTACCAATATTAGTGAAAAACGCAAAAAATTGGTTCGGATGTTTGGGTAATAAATAATTTTTTGTGAAATGATCAAAAAACCGGTTTTTGTCAAAAAAACCAGTTTAGTGGGTTCGAGAAATATAAAAAATATTTCTAAGCTCTACTCAACAAAACTCACAATCTACACTATGCCATTAGGTGGCTCTCGCCTTTTTAAAAGACTTTTGGATTTTGAAAATAGTTTACAAAACATAAGGGATTAACCCTACATTTTTGTTAATAATAAAATCGTCTATTTTACATCAACCTGGATATGTCTCTTTCAAAATTCTTCTATTTTCCGAAAATGGCTTAATTTAACAAATTAGTAAGTCGCCGTAGTGCATAAGGTAGTGTATTTGCTTATTAGACGTGAGGCCACGGTTTAAATTCCAGGTCAGACAGTTCCAACAAATTATACGATATTCGAAAAATTATTTCTTCGGCGTCTTCCTCTCAGTAGATTTCTGGCAAAAGATCTGAGAGTAAATAAAATTGCCATGAGAATTTTCTCAAAGACTTGTCGTTCTGAGTCAACTTTAAACTGTAGGTTACGCCACTCATGTAAAAAATTAACGCACTCAACATACATAAGTGTTGTGAGAATTTTTGACGCATTCCCGACTGAAGTATTATGCTGTATGTTACGTATGTATGTGTAAAATAATTTAAACGATACATTTATATATTATAGTAAATGCTTTGGACAAGAAAAAGATCATCCAATGTCATCAAACGGGCCTGTTTTTTCGAAATGGAATGGATATTACAGAATATGATTTGATTAAAATCGCATTCCAAGATATTATTTTATATACTTTAATATGATAGGCTGCGCTAGCTGATAACATTATACTATGTTCAGATATGCACTTTTATTGAGTCAATATTCATTTTATTGAGTACAATATTTTAAGTGTTCAGGCAGTTCAGTTGCAGATTCAATATTAATTTGACAGCTGGTAAACAAAACAGCTGATTGTTTCAAAAACATTGTTTTTATTTTGTTTTTTTTTTCTTTTTGTTTATCATTGTTGACGTTTGAGTTGTGAAATATCAACAGAAAGTGTTCGGTTAATTGTAATATGCTCACTAAACACACTTATGACAGTGCTGCACTTTAAGTTTTACCCAATATTATAACAATTTGCGTATTTAATTGAAACTTTATATGAAATATTGAGCTCAATAATAATGCATATCTGAACACCGTATTTGGTTGACATTCCATTGAATCTAGGAATCTATAAAAAATATAAAATTTTTTTCTTTTTGTTAGAGATGCTATCTATGCAGAATATTAACGAAAATTATCGCGAAAAAATCCTTACAGTCGAAAATTATCAGCGTTTTCGAGTGAATACAATGATACTATTTAAACGGCCGGTCTCTAAATTAAAGTGCACACAAAGTCGAAAATAAATTTTAGTGAACGAAAGGCACTCACTCACTCACTTTTATTCGCCTTAGTATTTTAAGATTTATACTTCGCTTTGCTTTACGTTCTAAACGTAATACAATCGTCAATATATGTATAAGAAAAATGCGCTTATACGAACATATCCGACAATAAAAGATGCCACTTATTGTTATTGTTCACATAATAATTGTCATTATTTGTTATTATTTATTGCCATTATGTATAATAAACATTAATCAATCATTAATAATCTATTTTAAACTACAATAATATAATAAATATTACTATTATTGTGGATACTACTCGAAATTAATGTAAAATAACTGAAATTAATTCAATTCACAAAAAAAGTAAATAAAATATAAAAATAAGCAAATCTAATTGAATTAAACGTATATGTGTGTGTATATACATATAAACACATTAAAAATCAATCAATTCATTAAAATAAAAAACAAACAATAATCCATACAGGAGTAAAATTAGGACTTATTATGCGGAAAGGTTTTAAAACACATTGGCTTATTGAAAGAAACTCATGGTATACAAACTCTTGGTACACAATTCTCTTTGAGAATGAAATTTTGTATTATGGCATACAGTTATGAGCGACTGCCTCCGCTTCGCTAGTAGAAGAATCAAAAACGTCAAAAAATCTTAGGGAGGAGTACAGAAGAATCTCTTTTTAAATAGAAAATCTAAAATACCATACATATGTGATGTACCAACAATCAAAACAGATAAATACTTGAAGAAGCTCGCATGCCAACCTTAAGGTGGAATTAGCCCAACGTTTATGTTACATTACCGAACAGGCATTCGTAAATAATGGAAATGCCCACACTGTAATGTTCACCTTAAATATCCTGTCAGAATTCAATGAAATTGACAGCTCTGACATAGGTTGCACGCAATTTGAAATGAACCTGCTATTAATTTATGTTTTTGATGTGTATTCGCCAGTAAAACGCAAAAAAAAAATACGTGGCAGAATTTTTCATCAGCTCTTTGGTTGAACGAATATCAAAAAACTCGATTGAAAGTAAAATTAACTTTCAAATTCGTTTCAGTTTTTGAATTTGTTAGTGTGTTAGTGAAAATTTGTAAGCGTGTTAAACATTGAAGGCAAACATTGATCATAAAAACACCGTGTTAACGAAATTACATTACGTTTCAGTAATCATTTTCATTGCTTTTCATTGAATAAAAAGTTATCAGCTGATAATACTCTGGTTCTCATTCTCATTCAAAAAGTTGGCTATTAATGCGCTTGTCTATATTAAAAAAATAAATGTTCACAAAATGTGCTAGGTATTGAAGGAGTAAATATGCGTTTATACGCTGCATGTTAGTGGCAAGATAAGAAAAATGTTTAAAATTATGAGAAAAGAACACAAAAATTTGATACATCAAAACACTTTGCAGGTGCAATCACATGCACCCTTGATTAGAATTTGAATACAGTAATTAAATAAGAGAAAAAGATAGGTTAGGTTAGGTTAGGTTAGAGGACGTGTACTTATCAATTAAGACAAGTACAGTACCCGGAGGTCGATTGGACCCATTGTACAACGTCCTATTTCTCACATCACTTATGTTGTGTGTGTTATTTTTATACATGAGTGGTAGGACCTACAGTTTAAAATCGACCCCTAACGACAGATTTTTGAGAAACTTTTCGTGGCAATTTTTTTTATTCTCAAAGTTTTTGCCAGAAATCTGCTGAGAGGAAGTCGTCGAAGAAATACTTTTTGTATTTTGATTTGATGTCTGGCCTGGGGCTCGAACCCTGGCTATACGTCTAATAAGCCAACACACTACCTACTAGACTACGGCGACTTCGGGCAAAAAGGTAACTTAGACTGGATTCGCCCATGTTGCTCGGACAAAATATTCAAAACAGATCTCTGGAGCGCAGAAATAATACCAATTTGTAGCACAGCAAGAAGAAAAAATGGAATTGAAGCAGCTATATTTGAAAAAGACCATCATTTGGCAAATGAATGAAAACCTTTTGGAGTAGAAGCAAATTGCTAAGGCCATAAGAGAAATCGATATGTATAAATGTATGAAAGTATGTAATCAATATAAATCAAAAAAAAGAAACACAATCAACGTAATACAAATAAAATTTTTGTTGTATTTGATCAAAAATGGTTGGAAGGAAATTGGATGTGGAAGCACATACCCACAGAAACTTTAGTATGAGGAACTAGTAGCAATGAACAACAAGAGTTTCATATAGAAAAGTTTAGATTTAGTTGAGCTTACCTATTCAGGGATTAATTATTATATTTACTGCCAAATAATAGTGTCAATTTAAATACTACAACAACCAAATTAAAATAAAATGTTGTTGTAATTTGACATCACTTGATTATTTCGATAAGAATCTCACGATTTTTTTAGTCTTCAAGCTAAGATTGCCTTTAAATATTTTGGTTTAAGCAATTTGAAGTAATTCACCTCACTTATGGACAGGTGGCTTTAAACAGTAGTTTTTTTATGCAAAGGCAATGGGTGCTATTAATGATATTTAAATACTCTTAAAAAAATGACTAGGGGGAAAAAGTTAGCAACCAACGGTTAGCTAGGTTCCTCAACACTACAGCACGTACTTGGAAGGCGTTGTTTCTAGGCAGCGATATATGGCAGCCCCACTATCCTAGGACCAGTTGCAGACCAATCACCTGCTTAGCTACAAAAACAAAAAGTTTAACATAACAGGAACAAGGCAGAATAACAATTAAACGAAAGTTTTGGAAACAACATTTAGCACACGAAAAGGAACGTGTATTCTTACATGGGAAGATACATAAATAACAGCAGCCAACCGGCATAAATGGAAATGCTTTGTGAAAGCTTCTGTATAATTTTCAGAAGCGTTGCCACCACTTTATTGCATGTTTCAATATCATGCCCCTATAAATAACACAGCCCTGCAAATTTGGACTTTGCAATTAAGATGGCTTCAGTCGTTTCCGAAGGCTTTTTCCGCGCTGAACACGAAACAGATTTCAAAAACTTTCCATCACGTTAGGTTTTCGAGAAAAAGGGGGTTGAAACCCCTAAAAATAGTGTTTTTGGCCATTTTTGAAACATTATAGAGCTAAACACTGACGTGCTAGAACCATCGCTTTTGTCAGAAATTAACAATTAATCTTTGCTCTTTAAAATGAGCCTAAAGCCAAATTGTTTGCATGCACCCTTAAAGTGGGGGGTGGTATTATGTAAAGGGGTGCAAGAGAAAAAGAAACACTTTACGGAGGTCCTTAAAAATTAATCAGATTTACTTGAAAATTTTTACTCAGGGGTTTTTGGGGTCGCTGATTACAGATCTTCACTCAGATTTAAAAAATTTAAAATGGCGGATCCAAAAAGGTTTATAAAAATTCATCAGATTTACTTGACCGCCATATTGGAACCTATGCAGGGCTGTGTAATCGTTTCCATGGTTGTTACCTGAATATATTGCATAAATGCAATAAGGAAATGACTCTGGGATAACTTGTTAACGTGGAAATTCTGTAACCACCAGATTAATTATTTGGTCAATTGCTTAAGATTTTACGTGAAGCCTTTAGTGCTTAACTTAATTTTGCTTGTAAATTAAATTCAAATAAATTTAAAATATTTTGTTATACGATGTACAATGGCCACCTTAAAACAAAGCAAACAAAATTTTCATTTCAAAAGATAAAGACGATTTGATATGATTTAAGGATCAATACGAGGTACACGCTTTTGTGCACGCAGAATAACGTTCCACCTAAGCTGTCCATAAAGTTTAATGATAAATGTAAACTTTCTTTACGTTTTTCTTTTTTTTTCTTTCTTTGGATATTATTTTGGAAAACTTTTCATTCATTTTTCTCTTCTACAATGTTGTTTCAAACGAGGGGCATTATTTTACGAGGGGGATAATTCAAAAGGTCCCTTCTCCCATACATACATACTCGTATGTATGTACCTTCTTTATAAAATAAAAAGAAAACTGTTTGCATGAGCATTTCTTAAAGAGAAATTATTGAAAAGTATAAGCAGATAAAAATGTATATTTTTTTTTTTTTTTTTTTTTTTTTATAGCTTTACGAGCTAAAGGTTGGGAATCTTCGAAAGACATTGGTAGCCCGGCCTACCAATGTGCACGATTCGCCGCAAGACTTACTCTCGGCTTGCTAAACGCATACGTACTAAACCCAACCTAGTTCGTCACACTTTCAGCCATTTGCCCCCCCCGGGACCACAATCAAGTATTACTTCGGGGGGGTGGAGATTCAGCGATTGCTGCCTTCAAATTCTGCTGACCTTGCTCTCTCAGCCAATCTTTGCTGCGTCAACACCTTCCTTGCGAAAACACATACTGCGTTCCAATTGTCACATGAGGTTAACATCAGGTTAACTATGTTATCGGGCGTTACCTGGAATCCTACTGTCCTCTCCAGGCAATTTCGTTGAACAACATATCGCGGGCAAGTAAAGAAAACGTGCTCCGCCGTCTCCCTTTCATTGGGGCATTCTGGGCATGCCTCGCCTACATCATGACCATACTTATAGAGATATGCTCTATAACATCCATGGCCGGTTAGTAACTGTGTCAGGTAGAAGTTCACCTGACCGTGTCTCCTTTTGGTCCATTCGCCTATGCTCGGTATGAGTCTGTGTGTCCACCTTCCCTTGGTTGAATTGACCCAGTCATGCTGCCATCTATGCATAGCGTCATCCACTAACTGAACAGGACTGGGGAGATCCATTCCCCTCCTTGTGTCATGTTTCCTCCGCTCTACATCCACTACTAGCCTCAGGGGCATCATCCCCGCAATCACCAATGCTGCATCAGTAGACACCGTGCGGAAGGAAGAAATCACCCTGAGAGCTGATCTCCTGTAGGCCGTTTCTATACCTGCTCTATAGGTCTTCTTATTCATGGCCCCGGCCCATATAGGGGCCGCATATATAGCGATCGAAGTCACTACCTTCATCAGTAACCGCCTCCTCTCTTGTTTTGGGCCTCCAAGGTTAGGCATTAATCGGGCAAGTGCACATGATGTCGCCGCACACTTTCCACCGACGTACGTCAGGTGTTCCCTAAACGTGAGCCTGTTATCAATCATTACTCCCAGATATTTAATCGCCTGCTTTGATGTTATGCGCTGGTCGCCTACTGTTATTGTAATAAATTCTATCTTCTTCCTACTGCTTACAAGTAGTACATCCGTCTTGTGATCAGCAAGTTGGAGACCTATTCCCGTGATCCAGTTCCTGACCATACCAACCGCAGTGTTACATGTTCTCACTAATTCATCTAAATGTTTTCCCCTTATCACCAGGGCAATATCGTCCGCAAAACCAATGATCTGTGTACCTCTAGGGAATCTAAGCCCCAGTACACCATCATACATGACATTCCATAGTATTGGGCCCAGCACGGAACCTTGTGGGACCCCCGCCGATACCGCATACGTCTTCCTGCCATCATCTGTGTCATATAAGAGCACTCTATCCTTAAAGTAGTCCTTAATAAGTTCCATCAAGTAGTTCGGTACATCCTTTCCATCTAGGGCTGTTAGAGTGGCATCCCAATCCGCAGAGTTGAATGCGTTCTTGACGTCCAGGGTGATGATAGCGCAGTACTCCTTATCGCCCTCCAGCCAGCGCTCACCACTGATAGCATCCTTTGCTATTGTCATAACCATCTCTATTGCATCTATTGTGGAACGGGCTTTTCGTATGTATGTATCTGTGTGAACTAGTTAGTATCTATGGAAACATGAAAACGATATTCTCACGTTGTAACATATTTCATAATAAAGTTATAGGAAAAGTACGTGATTTTTAAGAAAACTACCAAGAAAATGTGCGACAAAATTATTGCACCATCTGGTGCCCCACACACACACACACACACACACACATGCAAAAATAAACAGATAGAAGCACGCATACATACGTAAGGACACGTTTTCTTACAAAAACTATTTCAAAATGATGCGTGAATGTTGAATCTAAAGAACGTAAATGTTATTGGCATTAACCCTAATGGGTTACTTTATAACAAAATTATGTTAGAAATTAAGAAGAAGAAAGAAAACAACAAAAACAAATAAAATTTTAAATAATGAAGTCAATAAATAAATTTTTGTTTTTGCATTTTGTAAAATGTGATTTTGAATGTGAGTGACACAAAATATGTTGTAATATGAACAGGTTTCATGCATGCCACTATAATTTATTAAATAATGATTGCAAATGGAAATGGCATATGCAGTCCTTTAGAACGTGACCTTATGAACATCATTCCTTTCTATCTTCGATAAGTAGTAGTACGTTTGTATATTATTTGCAAAATAAAAAAAATAACGCGTGTGTAATGAGGCTTGCTTTTGTAGGGAAGGTCAACATCATGTGTAATAACTTGACTCTCACTTGACTTGGCTCTTAATAAACTAATGTCACATGGAGACCATTGGCGGCAAAAAAAGGACCTGAAAATTAGGTTCATTTATTGGTAGCCCCTACCGAAGCGCCTGAATAAAAATGAAAAATAAAGTTCAGCAAGATGGTGTAAAATCTTCTCTGGCATTTAAAATGGTGTTACAAAATGCAATGCCGGACGAAACACGAATAATTTGCGGATTATAGAAGCGTCCATTAGGACATAGCCTTTCGGATGTGAATATAAATCTTCGTAATATGATCGAGGTGATTTTGAAATGTTACCAAAACAAAATCTCTATACATGAATTCCTTCACCATTAGTGGCAATAGTTTACATAGCTGGTCATTACAGCCCTTCAGTCAGGATTATGACTTGGCTTCTCATACGATTTACGTTGTATGTGTTAATTTTACACATGACTGGCGGGGGGCCCTACAGTTTAAAGTCGACTCCGAACGACTAATTCTCGCGAAACTTTTCATGGCAATTTTATTTACTCTCACAAACAAACAAATATATCATATGCTCACATAAATCTATATAATGAAAATAAGAAGTTAATCTATACTGATTCATTTTATTCCTTAACCATTGTATATACAGTGGACAGCAAAAGTCTAGGTACACTAATATGTGTACGTAATTTTATGAATGCTGCGGGCATTTGTGTTGGCATTTATTAAGGAAATAATGAATAAGAGAGAGTATTTAAGCATTCTAAAGAATAAATTCACCTAAAGGTCGGAAGAATGAGGAATTCGTAATTGTTATTATTTCCAACAAGTCAATGAACCCAGGCATACGGCTGCCAATGTAAAGATGTGCCCCACAAGCAAAAGACTCTTGTACAAAGTCACGATCTGACTCCAGGAGCATTTAAGAGATCATTTGAAACAACGGTTAAATGGCGGCAAATATCAACAGAAAACGCTGAACAAATCTGGTACATTCAATGCCAAATGGTTTTAGTGGAGTGCTTGACCTTAATGGATATCCTTCCAAATATTGGGCACAACATTTTAAGATTTTGGAAATTTGCACGTTAAATTTGCCTCTTCAAGCGTTTATAATTTAATCTTTTTCACTGTATAGACATAGGCGAAGTATAATAGAGCTAGACTTGCTGAAATGCATCCCAGATTCGAACGCTGTAGAAAAGATTACAATCTAAAACAACAACAACAACAACAATCTAACAAACCTCCTGACCTTTGCAAAAGAGAGGTCTCAATGAGCAAAGTTCTTCACCCCTCGTCTAAAACAGTAAATCAATATACGAGTATATTCGCAAAGGAAACACCTATTCGCAAGCGTAATATCCTAGGACATGGTACAATCGACTACAATCACGTCCTTTGTTTGGAATCCTTGATTAATGAAAGTAAAAGAATAGAAAGGAATAATAAGAAATTTGGTAAGGAAATTGGTTTCGGTAGACTTTGATTTTTAGGGGTATAAACTGCGAGAAGATAGGTAATTTGATGGAAGGGACCATTAATTTATATTTTGCGGTCACGCATTAGAATCTTTGAGTTGATTTGTTCTGCTCTTATCAATAAGAGATGCCAACTACGTAAAATTCATATTTAATCAGCTTTTTCCAATCGACTCTTCTTAAATGAAAAATATCTAATAAAGTGTCATTTATAAAATATCTGCTGAAAGCCTCAACAGAGTAGTTGGCAGTGTGTTAAACTACGAGAGTAGAGGACGTGAATTTGATCCCCAACAGAGACTTGCGGGTGTTTGTGATTGTTTTTAGATTGTTCTAACAAAATTATATGAATAAAATAAATACATACATAACATTACTTGTCCATACAACCCTTCAGTCAGGATTACGACCTAGCTTCTCACACCACTTATGTTGTGTACGTTAATTTTATACCCGATTGGCAGGACCTATAATTTAAAGTTGAGTCCGAACAACAGATTTTTTAAAAACATTTAATTTCAATATTATTTACTGTCAGAGTTTTTTCCAAAAATATACTGAGACGCAGTCGCCAAACAAATATTTTTTTGTATTTCGTTTTGATAGAGATATATGTCTGGTGGTTTGAACCATGGCCTCACGTCTAATAAGCCAATAAGCCTACTAGACTGCTCCGACTACATTAGTGGTAATCTTAGAGAGGATTATAAATAATTTTGCTAGCGATTAAATATTATCTCGAAGCCTGTTTTGTAGGATCAAGACATCAATTATTACGTCTAAAATGCACTCAAAATAATCGGCCGAATAAGATGTGTATGGAATTCAACATGACTTTAGCAGCGTGTCCAATTTTATGTCTTTGACTCCCATTTACATTGTGTATGCGCTCTTGAGACATTTAAAATTGATTACAAATCAATGTCTTCAAAGAATTCTGTGGGTATTCTAGTCAATAGTCATATCCAACGACAGATTGTGGTCGCAGACCATCCACCAGCCCATAGACACGGTGTTTAGAGGCGAAAATGGCGATGGATTGAACAAACTATCAGAAGATCGTAAGTTGACGTCACTCGAAATACCAAATAAGAGCATACGCATGGCAGTTGAAAGTGTCGATGACAGGCGCAATTTAAAAAAGTCCAATTAAAGCTCAAATAAGAAAAATTAACAAGTCATGGCAAGAGGCAATGTGTTAAGAAAGATACGACTTTTTATACGATTTTCTAAAGCCCTATATTCCTTATAGTATCAATGGAATCTAAACAGTTCAAAATACAGTCCATGTATATCGTCAGTATTGATACACGACAAAATTAAAGTTTTCCTTGTGTGTGTTTATACCTGAAGTTGCATAGAAATTATTACTAATTTGATTTTAAAAGATTTGTATTCCTCTGCCAGCCCTAAAAGAATAATGAGCTTGGAATCATTGGGTAAGCAAATATTGGAGTGTAAGAAACATCTGATGGTATCAAGTAGTATCAAGTATCTTAATACGTGAAATCTTTTACTTCAATTCGTGTGTAAATAACACAGTCAATGAGGGCAACAGGAAGTATACTTATGATAAGTAGGGACTTGCGGCGTATCGATTCCTAGATTACGTCCAATAATTATAGTTTCGATGTTGAAAATAAATTTTTTTTATCTTGGCTCCGCTATTATCAACAAAAATGATGTCAGTTTGGAGAAAAAACGGAGGATCACTCTGTCCAACAGGTACTATGAGACCATAGGCAATTGAGTAGAAAAGACCTCTCTCGTACGACGAAATTTGTACTCTACAAGTCATACATCCTCCCCCTACTCCTTTATGGCGCAGAAGCATTAACTCTGTCAATTGCCGATGTAGCAGAGAGTACTAGAGAGAAAAGTCCTACGTAAGAACTTCGGTGCAGTACGAGTTGGTGATGATTTATGCATTCGAACTAATACTGAGCTATATGATGTTGTTTAGATGGAAGAGAATGTTCCGGCGAGAAGTGTATTTGATGCGAAGGTTTATGGAAGTCGGCGAAGAGGACGACTTATTCTACATTGAAACCACCAAATTGAGGAATCCTTGTCATCGATTGGTGTGACCGACTGGTGAAAGCGCGCAAGAAGCAGAGGCGCCTGGAAGGATGTGCTAAAGCAGACCGAAATCCCATAATGGGGTTATTAATGGCCAATTAAATAAGTAAATAAGTAAACAACACGCCCAGAAACGTTCGGAAAGGCAACTTGGTTGATGCAGAACAGTTTAAATAAGGATAAAAAAATTGGTAAAAACTTTCAGTTTCAAAGTCTTTGCAATACACACTTTGACGTGGACTATTCTGGTTAACATTGTCTACATTGGAGATTACTTGTCTACATCAGTAGTAAATATGTTTTGACATAAAAGCTATAAAATGAAATCTATTCAGGTAATAAGGTCACATCTTAACTCAAATTAGTGCTGAACTTAACATCATTTCGAATCAAGTTCCATATAAATTCGTCTTCAGCTAAACGTTTATTTATTGTGTCTTATTTATTATAATATCGGGTGGGCCATCTATAGGTTTAAATTTGAACCATCGGTTATTTCAAATCTGTCAATACTTATGTCACTCTATTCGGTTACAAAATTCAGTATATTTTCTCCACTGAACGTAATGAATCGATTTCCGCTTGACAACGTTGGGATTTATTGGAAATTTATTCCCAAAACAAAAGCAATTGATCGGAAATTGCACGAAATATGGCTGATATACGCAAGTAAAGTTCATGATACTGGTTTCATTGTGACGTGAGCGCGCTCGTACACTGCCTACACCCGAAAATATCGAAATTATGGCTGAGGGTCTGCGTGAGAATCCATCAATATCAACTCGTCATCGTTTTCATGAATTGAACATTTCACGCACTAGCTTACATCGAATTTTGCGAAAAGATCTCGGTATCACGCCTTTAAAAGTTCAATTGGTTCAAGAGTTGAACATCCGCTTTGTTTTCGCTTTGCTAAATGGGCCAACGAGAAACTGCAAGATGATGTCGATTTTGCCAAAAAAAATGATCCTTTCGGGTGAAGCTCATTTCCTTCTTTGCGGGTGCGTATTTGCGGTTCAGAAAATCTTCACGTGGTCTTACCGAAGGCAATGCACCCTTTACGAGTAACTGTTTGGTGCCGTTTGTGCAGCGGAGGCATCATTGCTACATATTTCTTTGAAAATGAGGACGCTGCAACCATTACGGTCAATGAACACACCAATCGCATCATGATAATCGTTTTTTGCACTCGCTCTTCATGTTATTGATGTGAACGATGTTTGGTTTCAACAGGATGGTGCAACTTACCACACATCTTATGCCACAATCGATTTATTGTGTCAAACGTTTGATGGCCGTTTAATTAGCCGAAATGGTGAAGCCAATTGGCCGCCAAGAAACTGCGATTTGACACCGTTGGACTATTTTCTGGGGGGCGCCATTACAGAAAAGTGTTATGCCGACAAACCAGAGACAATTGAGCATTTAAAGGCCAATATTCGGGATGCCATTGCCGTGATACGATACATTTACAATTACATGTTATATTCCATAGCTTCCGCAGTAATCTTAACTGTAGTACATTAGAAAACTCAGAGTATTAGTAAGTATACATACGTATTTTTATAAACATACTGTCTTATAGTCGGTAATTATCTCCGATGTGACTGGTAACTGACTGAACTTGAGTTCTTATTTCAAATTTTTATTAAAAAAATTTCAAGAATTTTTTAAAGATATTCGTAGACCATCGTAAATGATTATTTTTAAATACATTTACTTTAAGAGAAACACCAAAAATAAAAAGAAATTATTTCCAAACTTATTGCATGTAAAAGAGAAGAGGAAAACAAACAAACACACACAAAGTTTTTTTACTTGTGGCACATACGGTCAGTTATTGCAAATAAATGACCTTTAAGGCATTCCTCTGGAATGATTTGGGGGAAGAAGAGAAAATAAACCTAGTAAAACATTGATATGGTTAAAGTTAACAAACACACACACACACGCACACACACTCAAACATTAAACCTTTCACACAAATAAACAAACCAAATACAGTATGTTGTGGTTTAAGCCTTACTAGCCAACAACAACAACTTATAACTCGTAAAAAAATATTTATTTTTCGGCTGCATTTTACTACCATTTCGGTCTGTCTCTCAGATGTACTATCAGTCGCTTTGTTTTTTACTACATGTGTACTTAAAGCTGCTGCTGCTGCTTGTGTGCTCCTGCAATTGTTCGTTTAAATAGAATGTGAAAGAAAAATAATAAGAAAGGAAAGAAATTCCTTTTTTTATCGAAGAAACCTAAACAAAAACGACATAAGGAATCGAAAACATTTGTTTTCTTTCTTTTTTTACTTGGATTAAATCCTCAGTCTGCCTCAGATGTAAATTATCAAACAGAAGATATTCAATGTGAAACGTTGCACTTTTTCTATTGGCTGGAGGAGGCAAAATAGCTGCTTATCTGCACGAATTTCACCAAATACTCGAACAATGGAAAACTATTGTATGCTCTACACTTCTTAATCATCATCAAAGTCGCATTTAAAAGATAACAACGAAAACTCTGAATAACTCCACTGATTTCCAGATACATTGTACATACATACATCTAAACAGAGACAGATATTTAATAGAATTAAATTGTTGATAAAAAAAAACAGACAGTTTTTCTAATGTCTTAATTATAATTGCAACGAACTCAAATGATGTAGAAGAATCTCCATCTCCAATGTCTATTTATTTGAAATTTCGTTCAAAATCTAAGGCGTTTATTTCAATTTTTTTATTATTTAGTGTTCAGGTAGAATTACCAAGTAAAGTAAACAAGAAATTTCTTCTTCATTAAGTCCGTGAAAACGTCTTTTACGATCATTACATTCTTCTATTGTGGTTCATTATCCAGAATATTCGTCTTCAATCTCTTGTAAAAGTTGCAATGCAGTTTCATGTAATCAACTTCAGGATGCTATAATGACCAATAATATGGGAACTGATCCTTGTATACATCGTTTTCGTGTTGAAACTACCCTCGTACTAAATATAAGAAGGTTAAGATGGGTCTGATTACTTCCTAGTAGATTTAAAGATACTTCTTTGATTTAAGGTCCCATTTTTTAAGCATCATCAATGAGTCCAAAATCAGTTCCATACAGCCTTAATAAGCTGAAAACCGGAGTTTTGTACATTATATGATAAAGGGCACGCCAGGCGCCCACATTCTATATCCATCCCTAGAGTAAGCTACATCCTGGCCAAACTCAAATACACAAATTCTACCAGTTGACCTATTGCAACGCCACTAAAAGTTCATTTATCACGCATAGGTGTGCGAGGCTTTTAAGTAGACTGTATTTTTCAGAATTAATTTCGATATACATAATGAATTGTAACGTCGTTCTATATTTAAATCTTCCAGGAAACTCAGCTGCAGCTCAGGTATACGCAACTCAGGTATACATACAGTGGACAGCAAAAGTCTTAATACGGCAATATATTTTGACAACAAAAAAGTCCCCACAGGCTTAATATTCTTACACAAAGTTCCGATATGACTTCAAAAGAGTATTTAGTATATCAAACCTCAAACAAAAGTCAACCGAAAAACTTGCTCATGGTGCCACCAGAAAATACTAAACAAACCTTGTATATTCAATACCAAATGGGTTAAATGGAGTGCTTGACCTTAAGCGATATTCTACTAAATACAAAGGATAACATTTTCATATATTAGGCCTTTGAATTTTAAATTTACTGAGGGTTCTCCATGGGGGTACCCATGTAGTCATCTGAAACTTTTTGTTATTTTTCTCTTGTTTTATAGAAAAAAATTCTTTGCTTTAAAACAGAAATAAATTAATAAAATAAATATATAAACTATAAATTTTTATACAAACTTTTGGCTAAAATTCATGAAATTGCTAAAAATATATTGCCGTAGTAAGACTTTTGCTATCCACTGTATGTATTTTTGTTGCAGAGGCAAGTCTTATACGTGAAACTTCTTCAATACCAAACAGATGACAGTCTCTCTAGATATCAAGACAAAAAATGTCTTCAATTCATCTTAAATAAATACACATGCATACATAATTGTTGTTGCATTGCAACCCTTTCGTTAGGATTACGACCGAACGACTGATTTTTTGAGAAACTTTTCATGGCAATTTTTTATTTACTCTCAGAGTTTTTGCCAGAAATCTGCTGAGAGGAAGTTGTAGAAGAAATATTTTTTTTTTCCATATTTTCGGTTTTGAACGAGATGTCTGACCTGGGGTGTGAACCGTGGCCTCACGCCTAACAAGTCAACCCACTACCTATTAGACTACGACCACTACTATCTTAAATAAATGCAATTTTTATAATCTGGGCGGACTTGTTGGTTTCTTATTTGAGACCTATTAGAAGCTTAATACATAGACTAAGCTACGATTTAGGTCTTAGTGGCCACATGGGAGTTGTGTCTAAAATCTTATATTGTCGAATCAAATTTAACATTAACAACATGTTAAATATTAAACAATATTTTAAAATATTTTCCTATTTAGAAAAAATTATTTAATTTGTTTCATTTCGTTTAATTAAGTTGAAAAATTTTTTTAAATCAAATTGTTTATTTTATTTATATATATATATATATATTTTATTTATTAATTGTTTAATTTATTTTCTACAGGGTAGTAATATTTGGTACAAATTGTTAAAAAAAAACAAATTAAAATCAAAAAAAGTCATCTAGATGACGATAAAATCCAGTAAAGAAGTCTATTTGATGTTGAACGGGACATTTGTTTATAATCTATTAATTTAATTATTACACATACATACATAATTGGTCAAAAAAAAACTCTATGGATACATTGTTTCAATTATTTTTAAAAAAAGTATCTTTGAAATGAAAATCAAACAATAAGATATACCACGAGACACGAAGCTTATATGTAACTCAGTAACATGGCTTCCAAAAACTAGGTTGGAAAGTTCTTTGAAACCGTTTGGTGTTAGTAGGAATGACTGCTTCGTTGAGTGAATCAGAATAGAATCTTAGAAATGACACAAAATTACACAATTTCAATTCGAATAATGAATAGCTTGTTTTCATCTGAAAGTAATCTATTAACTATAGTTCAATGGAAATCTCGTAGATTTCTACAAAACTTCTCATACATAATTGCCCATTACAACCCTTCAGTCAGGAAGCTTTTTACAAATTGTGGACTCATGACAGCCATCATGATTAATATTTTGCCGTGTTAAACTTGTTAGAATATTTCAAAAATAATCAAAAGAATTGCGTTTCATCTCAGATTTCAATCATCGCATCGAACTTTATTTAAAATTTACCCACAAAGGTCTATTTTTATTTGTTAATTTCTATTAAATTTTAGCTCTGATCATAATTAGTTATTAAAAGACATGTACATTCAATCTTGGGTTACTTCTTGGTAATTCAGAAGCCATTGAGTGAAATTGTTTAAAGTTCTGAACAATGAAACACAACAAAAAAAAAACGCCCAATACAAAACAATTCTCCAGGCATGCATTTGTACTGAATCAGATTTATTCTATCACGTTTCAACTACCAGCTACCGCGTTCATACCCCAAAATATGTACATCCTTGTGTTTATTCTTACGTTACGTTAGAAATGTATGCAAAATGCAACGTATTTTCGCATGACTTCCCTATACTTGTCTTCATGTATTTTTTGTTTAGCCAAGTCAGTAAGAATATTTTCTTCCATTTCATGCAAATACACTTCTTGCAAATATGTATGTGTGTTTGTATTCCAATACTACCATGTGTATACGATGCATCGTAAGTAACATTACGATGCTAAGTTCAACATTATTTTCAGAGTGTTTCGTTCCATGACAAAAAAAAACTTTGAAGGCCATTATTACAATTTGCCGTTAAAGTTGGGTTTACTTAAATGTAACTTTAGCTAAAGTGAACTTTAAACTCACCTTTAACTTATTTTTGTTATTACAACCTACAGATAAAATAAAGTTAAGTTTTTCAAAAATATGACAGTGCCGGAACAATGTCGATAACTCTGCTTAAATTAAACAAGTTTTATTTAAACGCAGTGGCAACGAAGGGCCTCACTTTGTTTATATTTGAAGTTGCCATATTGAAAATATGTATGGCAAGTTCAAACATAAATTTAACTTTAAAAGTTAAAGGTAGGATGATTCTCACTTTAGCTTATAGGCCATTTACACTACAGCGAAATCTAGTAGATTAGATTTCAAATCTTGCTCAAAATCTACATCGTCTACACTGGATTTATTTGACAGTAGCAAGATTTTATTTTAATAACAAAAACAGCTGACTGAAATTTAAAATAAAATAATAATATATTAGTTTAACCCTAATTCCACTTGCAGAAACCTCAAGTTGTGTATCTTCTCCGCTTTCATGATCCTCTTCAGAACTAGAAAGAAACCGCATACACATTCGTTTTTGTATATTATGCAAAGGAACACTCTCTTCTGCTATAGAAAAACATACCAGTCAAAATGACTGGTACCGGTATAAGTACCAAAAACAAAAATTATTTTTTTTTGTTGTGGAGACAAGATCAAAATAAGTTATGAAATTAATTGTATTTAGTTGTCGTTATAAAAATCATATAATAATTTCGTAAAAAAGTATTCACACAAAGTCAATATTTAAGGCTATAAGGCAAAACCAGTCATTTTGACTGGCGCGGTAAATCTAGTGTTAAATTGAAATGTCATTTTTTTGCTCAACGTTGTATTTTTAAGTACTATTTGGCAAAACATTGCATTTCTATTTTTACTAGATTTTTACTAGATTTTGTGTAGATTTTGCCGAAATCTACTAAATAAGTAGATTTTGTTTTGTATGGGAAATCTAGTTAAAATCAACTAGATTTGGCTCGAAATCTCATAAGTACTAGATTTCGCTGTAGTGTAAATGGCCTATTAACGCTTACTTCTACCTTATTGTCCACTTATAATGATGAAAAACAATTTATCTGCCTTTAGTTAACGGCAAGTTGTAATAATGGCCCTTAATTCCGCAAAGTTCTCAAACTGGTCGTGTAGGCTTCAAAAAATTAATTTACTTCCACGGTTATTTTGTGTGAAATTAATTTATGATTGCTCATGTAAAAATGAGTTCGTAGGGTAAAATAAAACTAATTTTGTTGATATGCAACTGCATTGCTGGGTTTATGGTTTCTTCCGATAAATATTTTGGCCAAAATGAAAAACCAATTGATACGATAAATAGCCAGCAGTTCAACCACCAACCAAGTATGTGCAAATAAATCAACGATTTCGATTATGAATAAATTTTCTTTCTTATTTTACATTTTCACCACTCTTTACCACAGAAATAAAATTGTAATGGTGAAACCTTAAAAGCCATTAATTTATGAGGCGAATGGGCACATATGCTCTGGCATTGAATGAAATTAAACTGCCAGACAATATGAAAATATGAGCGTCTGGCGAATAGAATTTCAAGAAGTGAATGTATTTTCCTTTTTTCTTTGTTTCTTTTTCCATTTTCTATGAAAATTTTTTAAACAATTATTTTAATCCATCCAATAACTGTAATATTTTTTTATAAATTATTCAACATTTTCTTTTTGGAAACAAAAACCGAAATTTTGTTTGCGAAAGAAAAAATAACCTGTCTGTCTGTGTGTCTATCTGCTGTTCTCGTTCATAAATATTTAGAGAAGATAAAATATTCATTTAAATATGTACGGGTATGTATACGTTATGTTTGTTTGCTGCATGCAACACAAATAATTTGCATATGTTTGTAAACTGTCCAACATCAAATAATTTCGGTTAAAAAAAAAAAAACAAAAAAACAGCTTAAAAGAAAACATTTTCTATAAAATCCTAACATTTTTATGTTCTTATATTGTCATGCTTTGAAAGCATACATACATACATACATACTTACATACATATATTTTTGTTGCATGAATATTAAAGAATCTTTTAACGAAATTTTAAAGTCTTAATGTATGTATAAAACATGTAATAAAAAAAGTTTCTTTGAAGGTTTGGCATGCATGTATATTATTTAAATTAAAAAAGGAATCCATGTGCATTGAAAGCAACTTGACAGCAAAAACCATGAAAAAAGACAAACTTTCTTATGGGAAGAAGTCAAGTTTAAAGAAGTCAAATTTAAATCTTTAACAAAAGCCTAGAAATCATTATCAGCCCAATGATGAATATTTCTTAAATAAAATTTATTCAATAGAATTTACTTTTCTCGAGAAAAAATTCCTCCAATTGAAAGGCAAAAGCGATGAATTTAATGGGAAATTTTTACTCATAATACGCAAATGTTATCCGTGGTTTTGATTTTTGATATTATCGCTAATAGACTAAATAGCATGTATGATTATCGCCAGGTTTCGATATCATTTTAACCTAAGTAATCAGCCATACTTCGCGGTAATTCTAGTGGTGAAGTGCCATAAAATAAAATTCAAAGAATAATTATAATTGATAGCTGCCAGATATATAGCTGCCAAAGATATCATATTGATGATTTGACGATTTATGCCCTTATTTTTTGACGATTTTTAAAAATTAAAAATTTGCATCATATTCGTTACTTTAGTACATTAAAAGCCACTTTAAGCTTTGTATTTGCTTTGCAATTGTTATTATTGCAAAATTTAGGTTAGTAATAACAAGGAGTAAAATATTATAATTTTAAGTTACTTTCGAATACCTGTGATGATTTTTCTGTATTTTATTCTTTTTGATCCCTTAAAAGCCAGAATAGAAGAATAGTTGAGAATAATTTATCACTTGTCGTTGTAGACAATTTTAAAAATTCGAGAATAGCTTCTAATAATATTACCATCGGAAGAACAAAGGCAAGTTATTTTATTTTAGAACTATGAAAATATGTTATGTGAAGTAGGAAAGAGAGAACAGTGTTTATGGACGCTAGGCTTGCATATATTTATACCATAAAAAAAGCAGGAAAGGCCTTTGCAGGAATTGAGTTTCACATACGAATAGTCTGACTAAAAAACGTATTTTTACTGTAATGCAGTGTGCGATCCACTGGCCAATCGACCACATACGGAAATGGTGGCCGACATAGACGAGCGTTACGTAGGAATATATGATTTTCGGGAAAAGTCACCTTACTTCGTTCGAGCAAAATCCTTTTGTCGAAGCAATAGAACAGTAAAACACAAACCACATTACAACCGTGCTCCAATGAATCAATAGAGTTCGATACCCTACCGTCATTAACGAGCTACTACGGCCTCTCCTGTACAAGATCGAGAAACTTTAAAATAGACGTTGAGGAACCGACCCATACATGAGAGTTGTATTCCAGTCTCGGTCGGTTATAAATGGTGTAAATAGTAAGATCAGATGATAAGATCTTAAGGAGGAACGGAATGAACTGAAAAATGTGTTTACCCAACATTACACTGAATTTTCATGCTAAGAATGTCAAGAGCTTCTGACTCCTTAATATTTACACTACCCGTAGATTAAGACGATGCAATATTATTGCTGCGCTTATGTGTCAATAAACAACACTGGGATAGATTGTTTAAACCTTAAACATTTTTGCCCTGAAAATGATATAAAGTTTCTCCATTTTTGAAAAAAAAAAAAAATTAATAAGTGAAGATGGAATGTTTTATTTTTGAACTTAGATATGTACATACTCGTACATTGACTTTATTATATGTTTTACTACAATAGAATTAATTTTGGATATTAAAAACTTTTAATTTATTTATTTATTTTTTCTGACGATTTTTTTACGATTTCAATAAACGTCTTTGACGATTTTGACGATTTTTTCTCAAATATTTGACGATTTAATGCCTCATTTATCTGGCAGCTATGATTGATACTCGAGGATGTTCTGTAAGCATCTTGCAATATACCGGAAAATTTCTTCAGACTGTAATTGATAATTTTATTCGGGATCTATCGAAACTCATTACTTTTCGTAAGAAATGCTATGTATTGTAATTGTAGGAGTTCTCTCAGATGGTTTGTGCATGCCTTAAGTGAGAAACAGAATAGTCGTTGTAGTATAACGTAGCGCGTAGCTCTGCAAGCTGTGAAAAATTAAAACTAGCAATTCAAATTGGTGCCAGTGGAATACGTAGTTGTAGCAGTTGTAGCAGTCGTTGTAGAAACTGAATAGTAAAATTCAAATTTTTTAATTTTGTTTTGCTAGAAATATGAATTGTAAAGAGGATTTTCATGACTTTTAAAATTTAAATATACTCAACATTAAATATTGAAACATAAAATTTTATATTACATAACATACATAATTAACAATTATAACCCTTCAGTCAGGATTACGCCTAGCTTCTTACACTACTCATGTTGTGTGTGTTGATTTTTATATATGATTGGCGTAACTTACAGTTTAAAGTCTACTCTGAACGACAGATTTTTGAGAAACTTTTCATAGCAATTTTTTATTTACTCTCAGAGTTTTTGTGCAGAAATCTGCTGAGAGGAAGTCGCCGATGAAATATTTTTCATATTTCGTTTTGATGTCTAACCTGGGATTTGAACCGTGACCTTACGTCTAATAAGCCAACACACTATCTACTAGGCTACGGCGACTTCAAAATTTAATGTTGTTGGATATACATTCATTATACAATTTGATACGTATTTTGTTAGAAATTCACATCAAATTCTTGTCCTATTCTGTAAGTTTTTGAGAAGATTGTTTGTTAACATTATAAGTGAGTTTCACTATTATGTTCGCATTTTTACGTCATGAGCTTCAGCTTCTACCACAACTACTTTATTCTGCTCCAGGTCTTAAGCCTTAATGAGTACGAATAGAAATATTTTGCCAATTTAAGTAAGACCAGGGCAGTCTGTGTTGTGATTTCGTATGGTACGGACGTTACTGCGCTTTGAGTTATTAAAGAATCATTTAACAAAACGTAAATTGGAATACAAAAACAAAATTAAACGCAATCGTGATAATGATACTTCTGCTTTCAATTTGCAAGCTAAAATGAAAAAAAAAACAAAAACTAATAATACGGCGCGATCCGTTATAAATAATAACAATTACTGGCAGCCTCTTCAAACTGTGGATGCTGATAATGAAACAATAGTAACAAAAATAAAAAAACAACACATCCCTCCAATAACAATACTTAAAAAGTAAAATTGAACAAGTTCATGACTTATGCAAAAAACGTAATGTCAACAGTTATGCTATAAAAAGAATTTCAATAGGTTTGAAACTTTTTTGTCAAAACCAAGAGGATTTTTTTAATATATCAAAATATTTAACATCACATAAGTTTGAGTTCTTTACCTATGCTACCAAAAATGATAGACCATATAAAGCCTTATTATTTGGCTATGACAAAACTGACGTCTTGTTGTTAAAAAACAAACTAAAATCTATGGGCTTAGATTGCATAGATGTCAAGATGATAACTAAATCTGGGAAGGGGAATATTGACCTTGTGTTTTATATGGTTTATTTTAAAAGGCAAAGTATCACACTCAAAGAACTCAGAGAGAAATACTCGTCAATCGAGTTTCTTAAAGTAAAGTGGCAGTTCCATAGGAACAGGAAAAATAAAATAACTCAATGTTTTAATTGCCAAATGTTTGGACACGGTTCTTCTCGGTGTGCTGTTAAAACTTTTTGTGCTAAATGTTCAGGAGAACATAAAACAACTGAATGTAATGTAAGCATTATTAAATGTGCTAATTGCAGAGGTGATCACCCGTCATCGTCACCCAACTGTCCAAATCGGATCAAATATATCGAGCTTAAACAGCGTTACATGACTAAGAACTCCAGAATTCAAGACCATAATAGTCCAAGAGTTGTTGATAATACTACCAATAAAATATATGAAAAATCTCATTTGCCACCACTTCACTTAAGTCCCCCTCCTTCTAATAGTTGGGCAAATTTAAACACCAATGCTAATAATAACGATTTATTTTCATTTGATGAAATCAAGAATATTACTTTTGAACTAATACATAAGCTAAGAACATGTAAGTCTAAATTAGATCAATTAGAGGTTGTTTCAAGCATTGCTTGCAAATTTCTGTCGCCTTAATGACTCAGATAAGATCTACAAAAATTATTAACTGGAATGCTAGAGGCATTAGACATAAGAAAGATGAACTGATTGATTTTATGATTGATAAGGAAATAGATATTTGCTTACTAACCGAAACACTACTAACGCATCAAGCTTCCATCAAGAACAATGCATATTACTGTTACAGAAACGATAGAGATTCCAGAAGCGGAGGCGTTGCAATCTATATTAAGACAAATATAAAACACAAATTGATTCTTATACAAAACACTGTTTTAATTGAAAATATTGATATTCAATTGGAGACTCAAGATGGTCCAATATCCATAATTGCATGTTACTTTCCAGGGGGAGCTGCCGGTCGGGACATCGTGGAAATCCAAGCGAATTAAATGATACTATTGAATCGTTCACAAATATTATTCATAATGCTGCAAATGCAAGTGTGCCGAAAAAATCGTCTCTTCACAAAACCAAACGAGTACCATCTCACATTAAAATAATGATGATAAACAGGAATTTTTTTTCGTCGTCGATGGATACAAAACAGGCATAGTATTGATAAGATGCAAATGAACTTTCTTAATAAAAAAATTAAAAAAGAACTCATTATTGAAAGAAATAAGTCTTGGAGTAATTTTTTGGCAACTCTTGAAAAAGGTTCTTCCCCCTTTTGGAACATTTCAAAAGTACTGAAAAAGAAGTACCAAAATTTACCAATCCTTAAGCATGAAGGAGTCCGTTACTCTACAACACAAGAAAAATGCGAGTCGCTAACTAAATGTTTCAATTTAAATCATACGTCGTCTACACGTCTGTCTGATAATACAACTATTTCTAATGTTGCAAATGCAGTATACTCATTAAATCAGGCGCACGTTAATATTACTAATGATTTTCTGATATCATACGATAAAATTAAAGCTATTTTTAAAAATCTTAAAACTAGAAAAGCATCCGGTCCTGATGACATAAGTAATAGATTATTAAAGGCCCTACCGAGAAAAGGAATACAAAATCTTACTAACATAATTAACAATTGTCTTAAACTTTGTTATTTCCCTGATTGCTGGAAAGATGCAAAAGTTATTGCTATTTGCAAACTAGGCAAATTACCATCATGCCCTTTATCGTACAGGCCAATAAGTTTACTTTCATCTTTAAGCAAAATTTTTGAAAAAGTAATTAAGGAAAAAATTTTGAAATTTTAAACGAAAACCAAATATTCCCGGCACAACAGTTTGGTTTTAGAACAGAACACAATACTTCCCACCCTTTGGTTAGAATCAAATCCAAAATAAAGGAAAATTTCAATGCAGGTTCTTTTAGATATTAAATCAGCATTTGATTGTGTATGGCACGATGGGTTCATTTACAAAATGGTTCAATTAAACTTTCCTCCGGAGGTTACTAAATTAATCAAAAGCTTTTTATCCAACAGAAATTATAGAGTATTCGTTGTGAAAACTTGTTCATCGCAGATTTCAATCACAGCAGGGTGCCCACAAGGCTCTTGTTTATCACCAATTCTATACAACATTTTCACCTCGGATTTTCCATCGTTTCTTAATTGTTCATCTTCAATATTCGCAGACGACACTGCTATCCTTTGTCATGATGTACTCGCAGAAGATATTATTAATAGTCTTCAAGACGATTTAGCTGTAATAGTAGAATACTTTAATAAGTGGAAAATTGTTATCAACACACAAAAAACTCAAGCTATATATTTCACTCGAAGAAGGAAAACTGTATTTACTCCACAAAGAGATATTTTTTTAAACAACACATATGACATATGATTCCCACTTAATCAAAAGTTAAATATTTAGGGGTCATTCTGGACCCAAAAATTAATTTTGGAGAACATGTTTCATATACAATAAATAAATTAAATAACGTCACTAGGCTTTTATACTCGTTTGTAAATAGGAATTAATCGCTGAATCAAGATAACAAAATTATTATATTTAAATCAATTTTTATGAGTATCAATTTTTATGGAGTGATATTGCTGAATGCCACAGAAAGAGGCTCCAAATTAGTCAAAATAAATTATTAAAAATGATATACAATTTACCGTGGCATTTTTCTACACAGCGCTTACATTCTATTAATAATATTGGCAAAGTTGTGGATAGAATTTTAATACTTACAAACAATTACAATATTAGATGTGAAACGTCTGAATATGATCATATTAACATTTTAAATGTTAACACATAGCTTAAATTTTATCTTAACATATAATCTTTTTTTTTTCTTTTCAAGGGTTTTTTTTTCTTATTAATTTTTTCCTAAATTTTCTTTAATATTATTATTATAGTATCAAATATTATTCATTGTTGATTCTAAATAACTAAGTAGAAAAGGTTACTAGTTTACCTGAACTCTTTAATACATTTTTGTTAATAATACTTTGTTAAACACCCTTTAATGTTAAATAAAGAACAAACATAAAAAAAAAAAAAATGAGACCAGGGAATTTTTCAAAGGAAATCTTTAATTTTTCTTGTGGTATACAAACGCAAAAATATATTGGAAGAGATTATAAGTGAATACCACATCTACAAAATTTATTAACCTGCCTGCATCCGAATGGCGAACACATAAAAACCTGTTTAGTTCGAAATGAATATTTAACCGCTTTTTGTGTATGTTTAAACACTTACACATTTATTTAGGATTTTATTTTATTTATTTGTGTATGTAATACAAAAAAAAGCAAACCAAATAAGAATCCATGAATTATACATGCAGAATTTTTAGGCTTCAAAGAAGATTTTTTCTCAAAATATTCATCTACGGGTGATATTTTAGTTTGTTTATCAATTCTTAAAAATTATTTTTTGAATAGTTTTGAATAGTGTGTTGGCTTATTAGACGTAAGGCCCCGGTTCAAACCCCCAGGTCAGACATCAAAACGAAAATATGAACAAATATTTCTGCGGCGACTTCCTCTCAGCAGATTTCTGGCAAAAACTCAGAGAGTAAATAAAATTGCCATAAAAAGTTTCTCAAACATCTGTTTAAACTGTAGTGGCGGGACACTCATATATAAAATTAACGCACACAACGTAAGTGGTGTGAGAAACCAGGTCGTAATCCTGACTGAAGGGTTGTAATGACCACTTATGTATGTATGTATGTAATCTAGTGGTTATAGCTACAAGTAGATATATCGCACATGGATCTTGGAAAAAAGTGACGGTTAGTACGCATAATCTTCGGTAAGAGTCTTTGACATATTTTTTTTTTTGAAAATATCCCTGAAAAATTCTTCAGCTTTCTTAGTCTTTCTTAATCTTCAATTAAAGAGTAAGAACTGGACGCCATATACTTACGAAGTCTCCGTGGTCTAGTAAGTAGACGTGGGGCCATGGATTAAACTCCAGCTCAGACATATCGCACGATACGAAGTATGAAAATATATATCTTTTGGCAACTTCCTCTCAGCAGATTTCTGGCAAAAACTCTGAGAATAAATAAAAAATTGCCATGAAAAGTTTCTCAAAAGTCTGTCGTTCGAAGTCGACTTTAAACTGTAGGTCCCGCCATTCATATATAAAAACTAACACACACAACAAAAGTGGTGTGAGCAGCAAGGTCGTAATCCTAACTGAAGGGTTGTAATGAAGATTGTAATGACCAATTATGTATGTATGAATGTGGCTACTCCTACAAGTAGATATGTTGCTGTGAAAACCCCTATCGAAGAAATTGTGAAAAGAAAATTACATTTGAAAAAATTACTTCATAATTGTCGGGAAGAGTTTTTGAAACTTTGGAAGATTCTTAACCGTCAATTCACAGCACTTTTATTGATCTGCAAATGAAGAATGCAACTGATATTGGATCGTCTGCTGCAACCAATTCAAAGGTGACCATGTAAATGATAATGTATATGGTGCATCAAAAACGTTGCTTTAATTGTCTTATTTAACAACACCTTACATTCTGCATTCAATACTTAATAGCAGATTACATCAAACGCATCTGAACTAGGATACAAACATATTGCATTCCTTTCTGAAAACACATTCGTTCCGAACTTTAACTGAATTTAACTTTAATGAAAAAACTATAATGGGGCGATAGCATAGAACATGGAGTTTGTTACTTACATTATCAGTTTTTTTTTCTTCGAATTTAATAATAAACATCGTAAGCAGTCTATAAATTTTTTGGTTTTTTTTTTTGGCTTTAAGTAAAACATAAATTTGAATTTTTCATTAAAAAAGTTTTACTTTGAAAATACAATTTCTTAAATAAATGAAACAAAGTAAGAAGAAGAGAGAAAAATAAGTGAAAAACTTTTCCAGTTTAATTTTCATTACATTTGTTAACGTCATTGTTGTTATTGTTCCCATATCACATATAAATTTCGATACATTTGAGGCAATAATTGAAATGGATTACAACAATAGAAAGCAAAAAAAAGAAGAAGCAGAAATGAAGGAAAGTAAGGAAAATAAAGAAGCGAATATGAGTATTAATACGCTCTGTTGATTTTCCAAAATATGTTGACTGCAGTAAAATGTTAGGAAAACAAACACAAAATAAACGTCAATGGGAATGGCAATGGGAATGGCAGGCGGACAGACACATTCAGAATATGAGAATAACAAGACGTTGTAGAACAGTTTCAATAGATAAAGTTTGCTTTCTATAATATTTTCCTTACTATTTATTTCGTTTTTTCTTGTTTTTTTCATTTTTTTCTTTTCATTACTATTTGTGCTGACATATTTTTCAAAAGTTTTTGTCAGAATTCGAAATTATTTTTCACATTTTTTTTTTGTCAGAAGTAGAAGAGGAGGAGTTGGTGAGAAAAATAAGTCAATAGCAAATGGTAAAATGGGAAATGCAACCTAAAAAGTCTGTAAGTAGAAATCTAAATTTGAATATCGACACTCATTTCTTAACGTGCTTTTTTTCAAATTTACAAAATTATTACAAAAAAAATTTAATTTGAATTTTTACTCTTCGTTTCTGGTTTTGAAAAATAAAAATTTTAAAATTCGAATTTTAATTGAAATTTAAATTCAACACACCAAAGCATTCCGTCTACTGCAGTCGTATATTCAATCATTAAGAAAACTATAATAAAAAAAATACAACAAAAAAACAGTTTTTTTTTAAATCAACAATTTATAGTCGTCTTATATACTTTAGAAATAAAATTTAAAAACTTTTCTTAGTTTATTAAAGCGAAAAGAAAGAAAAACTCCAACAATTTTATTCCATTTCTTACGCAAAGTTTAACAGCGAAAAATTATGGAAACGCTCAAGTTGACTCTTTAAAAGTGTAACTTCAATTGAAGTTTATTAAGGTGGCTTCTTTGGATCAAATTCTATGTTTAAATAGCATTTTAAGTTTGTGCGAATGTTTGGTCTTCTTACAACTAAACTGGCATAGACTAACCTGTACTTACCACGTCAATAAATTCTCAAATTTTTGAACAGAATTCATTACAACTCCAAGTAAAGCTAACAACAGAGAATCCCAATATTACACACTTACCTCTTTTAATGAAGTACGTTTCAGTAGTATTTCATAAGAAGATAAAAAAAAATTTTAAATTGCTAACAATTTGAAACTGCAGCGATGATAAGGAAAATACTGCGAAATTAATGGAAATGCTTGTACTGCACTCTGTATATTGCATTTATTGCAGGCATGGTATACCGGAATGGTATAGTTCACGACAGCACTTTACGACCTGCCTTTTTAACATAAAAGCAGATGCTATTTACCAAGAGTAGACAGTCTTGGTCAGAACTTGAGTTGTTTTATTCCGAAAGTTAAATTTAAACTCTAATGTTTATAAATACATACATACATACCAGAGATCAGCAATGAGTATTCAAAAAGATGAGTAGATTCGAATCATACTCATAATTTCTGATACGTATACGCATTCATACTTATTTTAATATCATGCAACCTCTACTCATATTCAAAGTTTGAAGTACTCATCACATTCATACTTAACGACACGTACGATGTTGTTGATTTCGACTCTCCATAACTCAACATATACATGAAGCACAAAATAAGTATGATTCGAGTACGAACACTAAACTACTCACTAGAAGGTTGCGTGTTTGCTTTGCTTGCTGCTCAGTCTTTTCTGCTTATGTGTCTTTTTTCTTTTTTTGTAAATGCAACAGCAACTAAGTCTGTAAATTTTGATGAATGATTCGAGCCACTCGAGTAGGCTTATAAATCAAATATATTTCGAATGGTATGAGTTCGATGTCAACGTTGTAATCATACTCATTGTACTCATGCTTATAAATCAACGTTGTGCTGAGTACGGATGAATCAGGGTACATAGTTAAATTTCAGTATTGTTAACTCACTTACATTCAAAATTTCACGAGTGCTTATGAGTAGCAAAAAACGATTCATTGCTGATCTCTGAAACATACATGATTGATCAGCCAGGATTACGTTCTAGCTTCTCACTCCACTTATGACGCGTACGTAATTTAATATATGACTAGTGGGACTTTTATATAAAGTTTTCATTGCAATTTTATTTACTCTCAGAGTTTTTGCCAGAACTCTACTGAGAGAAAGTCGCCCACTACCAGATTATCTGATATATCCATTAACTTTAGAACGACATACACGAACGACTTACTTATCACGACACTTCGCAAACAAATCCGAAAAGACGAAATCAATTCTTGACTGGAAAGAATCTCCAAAAACTTGAATATTTTTAAGGACAGTTCAATTGACCGATTTTGTAGTTTCATTCATGCTGAAATAGCTGCTATAAACTCAATTGCCATGTGAATTTACTATCAGGCTATATATTGAGAAGTTGTTTACACAATTTAATGGACACTAACACCGCCATTAGATCTGTAGAGTATGTACAATATTGGAGGAGACAGTCACTGTCAAGTGCGACATTGGATGTAACAATAAAGCTGAAGTACTTGTAAGGGCTAGTAAAACAGACATCTCTACATACGTAAAATTGATATACACCTGCTGATGGGTACGATCTTACACGATCTTCTTGAAAAGAAGTACAGAAAAATAGAAAGCCTTGTATAGAAATCACAATGCAGTAGTGATGGACATTAAAGTAAAACATCCGGGTTTTTTTGATGTATTACATCGCAAAGAAGCATCGATGTTATATCGATTTATCATAAAATACATCGATGTATTTTGTTGATTTTGATTTACTGTATACATATAAGGTATTTCCGTAACGGAAAGTTTGTCAAACTTTACTACGCTGTTCGATGTTGGTAAGGAGAACCGGCTGCCAATTACTTGGAAAATGCCTAGCTGTCATTAAGATGCATTAACGCGCGCACATATTAGAAGTATGTGTACTGGTGATTCCTTATCCTTATCATTGAGATTACATATTGGGCTCGAATCGATCTCTATTCTAAAACTAGCGTTCCTTGTGCCTAGAATGCCTGATAAACTGCCGCTTGCTATCCTTAGTCTAATTTTCGATACCTAGATGCATAGTTCTCATTGTAATTATTCAATTAAAGTATAAGTTATATCAAACCCTGTTGATATGAAAAGAATGTCTGCATCTCTTCAACTTTCTTTTCGTCGAGTATATCTATTCAATCTCCTCATCGAACTTCGCAGAAAGGTACTGACCTCGTCAACGGCGTATTCACCTCGTGATCTGATTTGCCTGCTCATTGCCACAAACTCCCACATGACCTATGATCCTGGTCTGTCTAGTTGAATCAACTATACATTCTATTTCATTCTTTTGAAGGGTATGAATGTATGTATCAACGATCAGCAATGAATAGTTTTTTCGCTACTCGTAAGCACTCATGAAATTTTGAATATAAGTGAGTCAAAAATGCTGAAATTTCACTACTCGTACTCACTTCAACGTTGATTTATAAGTACAAGTTGCAATGAGTATGCGTACAACGTTGACATCAAACTCATAACATTCGAAATATGTTTGATTCATAAGCCTACTCATTCAGATTCATAACTTTAGAAAAATGATTCGAGTGACTCGAATTATTCATCAAAATTTACAGTCTTAGTTGTTGTTGCATTTACAAAAAAAGAAAAAAGAAAAAGACAAACACAGCAACATAAGCAAACAGACAACCATCTAGTGAGTATTGTAGTATTCGTACGCAAATCATACTTATTTTGTGCTTCGTGTAAATGTTGAGTTATGGAGAGTCGAAATCAACAACATCAAACGTGTTGTTAAGTATGAATATGATGAGTACTTCAAACTTTGAATATGAGTAGTATGAGTATAATATTAAAATAAGTATGAAAGGGTTAGGTTAGGTTAGCGTGGTAGCTTTAGTTTACCAAAAAGCTCACTTGAGCACGCATAGCGGCCCGTTGTGATGCCACAGGTGAAAGTATGAAAGCGTATACGTATCAGAAATTATGAGTATGATTCGAATCTATTCATCTCATTGCTGATCTCTGTACGTATGGATATATGGAATCATAAATATCGAATTCCTTATTAAAATTTACTTTGCACGTTTAACTCCAACAACTATCAAATGACGCAAACCACTTATCCGAGACACATTGTTGGGGGTGAAAAGTCTAAACTTTTGCAATTGAAAAGAAAAATTTCAGACAGAAATAGATCTGGAAATAAATACATATGATGCGATTAAATACGTATGACTATATTTACTGCATTAAATCATTGATAATAAAATAACGTGATTATTTAATTTAATTTTAATCCGAACCAATTTTCAATGAAACAACACGGAGTTAAGGTGTTGTTTGACTCAACAGGATGAAATATTTTATTAAAAATCCGTAAAAAATTAGCAAAACTTTAGGAAAACGTTTTTCTATTGATGGAATTGTAAAATCAAACTAAAATGATAAAAATTTTTAAGGTAATGTTTACTACTTAATATGCCAACCAACCAATTGACTATTTACTGCAATTACCAACTGAATTGGCCTTACAATGGCAAACAACTGACCCAACATTAATGGCCTGCAGTAATGGAGAAACATAAATTCAACTATAAATTTAACATCAACTTCAACGTTAACTTTATCAAACTTCTGTAAGTGTCTACTTCATTTAGTTTTCTTTTTTTTTCTATCAAAAATTTTGGTTCACCCCTCCGCTTTAGCATTTTATATGTACGTGTATGGGACGACTTTTCAACATCAGTAACCGGGCTGCCTGTTAGTTAACCAGCTCTGCCTGCCAGCGTTTGTTGAAGGAAATGCGAATGTAGAAAGAAATAAAAGTTTACCATAAAACTTTAATTGTTAATGTTGATGAAATTAAATTGCGTTTTCGTTCTTAATTTAAATGCTGTTTTTCCCATTCTTTTCTATAAATGAGCAAAAAATAAAAAAATGGAGGAAAAAAATGGAAAAAAACTCATTTCAAGTTCTTCAAACCGCAAAAAACAGAAACGGGAAATCAAAAAAGAAGAAGAAGAAGAAAAAGACATGATTATATTTTTTGCAATGGCAAGGCGAAGCGATAGCTGAAGAACAGCAGCTAACTGTAGGAGGTTTGGTAGAATTTTTAAACGATAAAATTGGTGCGTATTTATGTTGGTTTTAAATCGCATTTAAAAACTTATATTTCTGTTTTTGATTACTTTTCTGTGTATGTGTGTGTTGTTTTGGCTACGCAGATATAGTACCAGACATTCGTATATTTCTATCGTATACCCTACACAAGAATTATGGTGTGTGCCTACATTGTATTTTGTTTGTCACCATATTTGTTATAAGATTGAATAGAACCAAAATGTTAATTCTATCAAATTGATCAGTAATTTAGAATATGCATGAATAGTAAAAAAATTTTACGTACACAATACAATTTAGTCGAATGAAATAAAAATTTTGCACACAATTCAGTTCGCTTTATGAACATAGATGAAGCAATAATTTTTACCTGAATACTAAGTTAATTATTTCAACCATAGCTGAGTCCACCTTCGATATAAACACAAACTAAAGGGTGGGCCATTTAAAAATTTAAATTTAAAAATGCAATAAAACAAAAACGGTTTGAAAGTTTGCCAAAAATCAATTTATAATTACAATTTTACAAGTACAATTGTATCGGTGCCGCGGCTGGCCTCACAGTACCTCATTCGATCGAATCAATTTTTTGTTCACTTTTTCCAGTGTTTGGGGTCGTATCTCGGCAATGAAGTCACGAATGTTGGGCTCCAAATGCTCAATTGTCTCTGGTTTGTCGGCATAACACTTTTCTTTACGGGCGCCCCACAGAAAATAGTCCAACAGTATCAAATTGCAGCTTCCTGGTGGCCAATTGACATAAGCGTTTCGGCTAATTAAACGGCCATCAAACGTTTGACGCAATAAATCGATTGTGGAATCAGATGTGTGGTAAGTTGCACCATTTTGTTAAAACCAAACAGCGTTCACATCAATACCATGACGAGGGGATACAAAAAAATCGGTTACCATGGTGCCATATATGTCTCTATTGATCGTAATGGCTGCACTGTCCTCATTATTAAAGGAATATGGGCCAATGATGCCTCCGCTGCACAAGCCTCACCAAACAGCTTTCCGTAAGACCACGTGTGGATTTTCTGAACACCGAAAAAATTATTTTTTTTTTTGGCAAACTAGAAATCATCGCGCTGTTTCTCGATAGGCCATCTAGAGAAGTGGAAACGAAACGGACCGGTGCGTGAAACGTTCAATGCTTGAGTACGATGCGAGTTGCTGTTGTTGGATTCTCACGCCTACTCTCAACCACAGCTTGGATATATTCGGGTGTACGCAATGTACAAGCACGCTCAGGTCTTTGGGCATCAAAAATGAAACCAGTTTTACGACCTTTAGCAATAAACATTATTGACATTATTTGTTCTTCTCTGCGACCAAATATTTTACGACAATTGGCTTTGTTTCGGAAATAAATTTCCAATAAATCTCAATGTAGTCGTCGTGGTCTAACAGGTAGTGTACTGGCTTATTAAACGTAAGGTCACGGTTCAAACCCCAGGTCAGACATCAAAACGAAATATGAAAAAAAGTAATTCTTCGGCGACTTCCTCTCAGCAGATCTCTGGCAAAAACTCTGAGAGTAAATAAAATTGCCATGAAAAGCTACTCAACAATCTATCGTTCGGAGTCGACTTTAAGCTGTAGGTCCCGCCACTCATGTATAAAATTCACAAACGCAACATGAGTGATGTGAGAAGCTAGGCCGTAATCCTGACTGAAATGTTGTAATGGCCAATTATGTATGAATGTATGTAAATCCCAATGTTACTCAAGCCTAATTCGATTCTTTACGTTCAGTGGAGATAATATACAGAATTTTGTGACAGAATAGAACAACATAAGTATTGCCAGATTCGAAATAACCGATTGTTCAAATTTAAACCGGTAGATGGCCCATCATATTTAACCCATTGGGATGTGTAAGTTATCATTAGGTTCTGTTTAGCTGACTACTGTCATTTTGAGTGTTGATGTTAATAGCAAAGAGACAAGAGATAATTATAAAAAACGATTTTCTTTTTCTTTTTTGCTTATTTTAATACCCTGACGAATTCGTAACATATTTCTTGATTAAATCTTAAAATGATGCTCTTGACAATTACGATTTTGTCTGCTCAAGGATTTAAGTACCAAATAGATGGGCTAGGAGGCAAACATTTCTTTTTCTCTCATTTAATACGAGAATCATGGTAAAGTTTTTTTGTTTTGTTTTTAATTCGTTTTAATTCAATTATAATTTGTTCTCCTTTATTGTGTAATTAATAGCCTCGGATTGGAAGTTATCAAGTGGCAGCAAGTTAATTAGTTTATAATTGTTATTTATGTTGGATTTTACAACGCTAATGTCAACTTTATTTTATTTTTATTTTTTTTTTTTTTTTTGTTTAACCATAAAAAATGTTCGTCTATTATACGTTTATTTTTTATTTGAATTTTAATTCCTTGAAATAAATTAGTCATGGGGGGGATTGATTAGTTGAATGGTTGAGTGACTGCTCCTGGTCAAATGGCAGATAATAACTGGATTACGTTTTCATCTTAATTTTTTATGATTCATTTGATTTTCATAATTAATGATTAAACTTTTGCTAATGATTTGGCACACACACACACCCAAAAGTATATGTTAAAATACACGTTAATACGCTGGTACCCCCCTTGGTCTGTGGGGAATTTTTAATCACCCAAAAGAAAGTGTACGTAGATGCAATGATAATGGAATGACAGAGTGACAAGGAAATATCAAAATTATGTACATATACCGCAGCATCATTTATCATCAAGTTTCAGAATTCATTATCCTCATGGTTGCCTTCGTTGTTTGCATTATTATTTTCCCATCTGGTTCTTATTAATTACATAACAAATGATAAAATTGAGAACATCTTGGAGCGAACAGAAACAAAACATGTATAATAATATGCCATAAGAGAAGAAAATTATTGTTTTGTAATCCAAAGACGATACAACAAAATTTCTTAGTATTTTGGTTGTGCCAAAGAGCAACAACAACAATAAAATAAAATTTTATTCATTGTATTTATTAAAGCAAAACCACTAAAGCGAACACACTTTATTTGTATTGTATAGCGGATATAACAACAACAACAACATTTTTTTTGCTATTTTCCAGCTGACCTCGTCTTATTTTACAGCGGGCAGTTCAATTAAATTTTATTAAAACGGCATCTTTGATTTTGATGGTCATCCATTCGACAACGAGAGAGAGAGAGAGATTTTGTTATTTGTTTTGGTCTTTTCAAATGGCCCATTGAATTTGATAGGAATAGGAATTTAAAAGTCGATAATTTTTTTTCTTTCTGTTTCTGTAGTTAAAATGAAATCAAAAACGTATTCATTGAAAGAGAATGAACATTTGGGAATTTTTATTTTTATTATCGTTTATATGTTTATTTGTATCATCAAACGATCAACACAAAATTCGATAGATGCGCGTAAAATCCATGAATTTAAAGTGTGTAACAAACGTAGTGTGAACTACTTGTTGCCTGGAATTTGTATTAAAAAAATAGCATTTAATTGACTGTTTTTCTATGAACATGTTTCGAGATGTAAGTAAAGGCAACCAAAAAGCAATCAATTTCGGAGAAGGCAAAAAATATTCGTCACTTTTCTCGAATTTATGAAATAATGAATAATGCTTCTAGGAAGTATCTGCTCCGCCACCACCAACAACAAAAATTCCGGGTAAAGTAACCACCTTTTGATAAAAAAAAAATAAGAGTCAATCAACGAAAGTATTTCACGGTTACACTCAGTTCATGTTCTGTAATAAGGCAATAAATATTGAGAAGATCTGGAAGAAGATGCTTAATGACAACCATATGTTCCTTAAAGGTCCGAAAATAATGCCATGTATAGTATAAATAATTATTTGTCTTGGAATATTAACAAGAAGACATATCGCACATGAGCCAAGCTGGAGAAAAAACGATACGATACATTTGTTAGCGATTTAAACTACGTACCAATGTTGGCTTATTAGACGTGAGGCTACAGTTCAAACCCCAGGTCCGACAGCTCCACCAAAACGAAGTGCGAACAAATATTTCTTTGCCGACTTCCTCTTAGCAGATTTCTGGCAAAAATTCTGAGCGTAAAATAAAATTGCCGTGAAGAGTATCAAAATTCTGTCATTCGAAGTCGACTTTAAACTGTAGGTCCCGCCACTCATGTATAAAAATTAACGCACACAACATAAGTGTGAGAAACTAGATTGTAATCCTGACTAAAGGGTTGTAATGACCAATTGTGTACGTACAATATGCGCCAACTACAGGGGTATAAGCCTATCGCATATAAGGTTCTTACTGGCGTATTGTGTGAACAACTGGAACCACTCATCGAAACACTGATTGGACCTTATCAGTGCGGATTCAGTCCTGGCAAGTCCACCATCGACCAGATATTCACACTACGTCAAATCCTGCAGAAGATCCACGAAGAACAAGTCGACACACAGCATCTCTTTGTCGACTATAAGGCAGCCTTTGATAGCCCCATAAGGTATCGTGTTTTTGCCGCAATGAAGTCGCCGTAGTGTAGTAGGTAGTGCGTTGGCTTATTAGACGTAAAGCCAGGGTTCGAGCCCCAGGCCAGACATCAAAACAAAATACAAAAAGTATTTCTTTGGCGACTTCCTCTCAGCAGATTTCTGGCAAAAACTCTGAGAATAAAGAAAATTGCAATGAAAAGTTTCTCAAAAATCTGTCGTTCGGAGTCGGCTTTAAACTCATGTATAAAATTAACACACACAACATAAGTGGTGTGAGAAACTAGGTCGTAATCCTGACTGAAGGGTTGTAATGAACAATTATGTATGTATGTATGTCTGAGCTCGGTATACATGGGGAGCTGATAACGCTATGCAGAATGATGTTGAGCAATTCTTGTAGCTCCGTCAAGGTAGAAATGGACCTCTTCGAACCTTTTGATATCGTGCTAGGTTTCAGACAAGGCGATCCCTTATCATGCGATATCTTCAACTTCGTCATGGAGAGCGTTCTGCAGAAGTCAGGAGTGCATCGGAATGGCACTATTTTTCAAAAAAGCGTCCAGTTACTTGCGTACACTGATGACATTCACATCATATGGCATAGCAAGAGAGATGTTACTGCTGCCTGGGTTTGGCAGTAAATGAGGGCAAATCGAAGTAATCGTTATCGATAAATAGGGATATGCGGCGCATTGGATCTCAGATTACGGCCAATAACTGTACTTTCCATGTAGTCAAGGAATTTGCATATTTTGGATCCACCGTTACCACCAAAAATGATGTCAGTCTGGAGATCAAGCGCTGGATCGCTCTTGCCAACAGGTGCTACTATGGTCTCAATAGGCAATTGATTAGCAGAGACACCTCTCGGGCGACAAAACTACTGCAAGACGCTCATTCTACCCGTACTTCTTTATGGCGCAGAGGCATGGATACTATTAAGCACTGATGCAGCAGTCTTGAGAGTATTCGAGCGAAAAGTCCTACGTAAGATCTTCGGTCCAGTGCGATTTGGCGATAATTTCCGCATCCGATCCAATAGTGAGCTGTATGAGCTCCTCAACCGACATGAACGGTGTGCACCGTATTAACATCTAGCGGCTGCTCCGGCGAGACGGCTATTTGATGCGAAGATTTACGAAAGTCGGCAAAGAGGACGACCTTGTTTGCGTTGGAAGGACCAGATCGAGGAAGCCCTGTCATAGAATGGTGTGACCAATTGACGAAGGCACGCAAGAAGCAAAGGCACCTGGAAGGATGTGTTAAAGCAGTGCGAAATCCGTTAATCGGGTTGTTAATGGCCAGTTAAGTAAGTAAGTAAGTTATACGGAGTACGGATCAGTAGGTACCAATGATTTTTTCAGGATTGTATTATCACACTGTCCCCTCGAATGAATTTCGGTAGCCTGATTCACAATTTTGTTTATAAAGAAGCATTTTCTCATTATCATGCAAAAAAGCTTGTCACAAAAACCTTTTTCCTCGTTCTTCTTTTTACGACTATGAACAGAAAATTTACTGTCTGTTTGACGAACATCACCACCGCTTCTATCCTCCTCTACGAATGCAGGAGATTTCTAGGGAAAATACAGAAATTGAAAATTGCTGATGGACTGGCCAGGGCTGGTATAGAACTCAAAACTACAACATGTTGCACAGGATATATGTTCCATTTTCCTTAGTTAAACTGAATTTTATCCTGAATGTGCAGTATTTATAGACTTAGCTAGACTTCTATGAATAAGAAAATTACTCATTGTCTACTATTCTTAGATCACATGACCATCAGCCACACTATTGCTGTTGTTCCCTCAGGTAACTCACTGTCCTATTGCAGGGTATGACAGTAGACTTGTTACTCCTTCGAATAATTGCTATAGGGACTGTGAGTTTGCTGAAGAGAAGTGAGGCTAGATTCCATCTCATGCTTCAGTGCCCGACTCTTGCTATAAAGACGTGGGTATTTCTGATGTCTCACTTTCTATCAAGTATGACTGAAGTCTCCATAATACAGACAACTGTAATGGCTAGATTTGATTCCCCTAATCATTACATCCACTGGCACGTAATTAGTTATACAAAATGAACTGCACAGTATTCAACTAATCTTTCCAGTAACCAGTAAAGATTTTAAATAGTTTGCAGGAATATCAACATTTTGTTTCATTTCATAGATTTAAGATACGTTTTATATGCGAAGCAGTCAGCAAATAAAGACAGTCACTAGCATCAAGACAAATATTATTTACTCCTCATGTTTTATACACGTTAAATTTAATTCAACCAACAACTGAGGCCACTTTTTATCGCATTTTAATGTAAACGCTGTGAAAATAATGCAACAGACACACAAAAACATCTTCAACAACTAATGCGGCTGCATTAAGCGAAAAATAAAAATATTTTTATTTAATGTCTGTATAAATAAGTATGTATGTATGTATGTGTGTACGTACATATGCATGCTTATGGTATGTGGAGAAAATGATGTTCAGTAGATAAAACAAATATCTCATCTCTTTATAGACTTAACAAGTACAGTGATGGCCATTAAGAAATGACACATTAGATTAGTTTGGTTTTAACCATTAAACTGGCAAACTTCCATGCGACATTTGTGCTGCAGCATGACTTTAAATGAGCACAAATTATATACAATCGACAATGTTACAAATAAATGGACTCTACAAGACGCAAGTTTGACTATACATAGGACATGCATTTTAAATTAAAATCAACAGGATAGTAGGTAGGTATGAAAAATATTTCTTCGGCGACTTCCTCTCAACAGGTTTCTGGAAAAACTCTGAGAGTAAATAGAAATTTCCATGAAAAGTTTCTCAAAAATCTGTCATTCGGAGTCGACTTTAAGCTGTAGGTCCCGCCACTCGTGCATAAAGTTAACACAAACAACATGAGTGGTGTGAAAAGCTAGGTCGTAATCCTGACTGAAGAGTTGTAATTGCCAATTATGTACATATATATATAATGCAACAAAGTAAAGCGCTATATTTTTTTTAATTTTGTTTTTTAATTTTATTGTTCAAAAGCAAAAAATGTTGGAAATAACATCAAATTTTAGAATCAGTTTAGATTTGTTCGAATTGGCCACCTTTGGTACGAATTATGGCCTTCAAACGGCCGACAAAGCCATCACAGGCTGCACGAAAGTGGCTCTGCGGTATTTTGGCCCTTTCCCGGCGAAGCGCCGTCTTGAGATGATCGTATCCAAAATGCCCCAGGCGCAAAAGTCCAACGAATTGAGATCCGGAGATTTTGGTGGCCATTGTGCGGTAGAAATGAAGCGAGGAACCTCCTTTTTAAGCCATTCTTGGTTGACGCGTGCTGAGTGCAGTGATGCTGAGTCCTGTTGGAATGTCCATGGTCTACGGCCGAAATGTTTGTCTGCCCAGGGCTTCAATACTGTCTTTAAGACATTTTCCCGATAATATTCGGCATTTATTTTTACCCCACGGTCGATGAATACGAGCGGGGAGCGACCATCGGCCGTTACGGCGGCCCACACCATTACCATCGGCGGCGCTTGAGTTCTGGTGTCCAATCGCAGGTGTAAATTTTCAGCTGACCTCTTTGGCAAGTAAACCCGATAATTTTGTTTATTCACAAACTGCTCAATTTGGAATGGCTTCTCATCGGAGAAAACCAAATTCGGTAACTGGCCACTTTCGTGCAAGCAAAGTAACTCCTTGGCTCTTTCCAGTCTAACTTTTTTTTGTCCATCGGTGAGCTCTTGCACTTTTTGGAACTTCAATGGCTTTAGTCCAAGCTCATTTTTCAATATGTGTAGCATCCGTTCTCGCGATATGTTCAGCTCACGAGCAATTTTTCTACCACTGCGGCGTGGATTACGATCAAATCTGGCCTTCACTTTTCGGATCATTTCTGGTGTTGTTACCTTTTTTTTCGCCCACTTTTTGGACGCGATGCAACACTGCCAGTATCACGGTAACGAGCAATGGTACGAGAAACAAAAGATTTATTCACATTTAAATGCTGGAGGGCTGTAATGATAGCCATCTGTGGTTTTCCAGCCAAATATAAAGCAATCACACTATCACGCTTGAATTCCATCACGAATAACTTTTTTTCTGAATGCAATCGATCAAAATGCTTTTGTAAGCTTGTAAATAATAAAATGAGCTGTCACTGGAATAAATCTGTCAGCTGTCAGACGAGCGGTTTACAAATGATAACAACCTGAAGTTGGTTGCAATACATATCAGCCACCCTGTAGTTGCTTTTCATGGCAATTTAATTTAAGAAATATTTTTTATATTTTCATTTTGATGTCTAACCAAAGGCCTTGCGTCTACTAAGCCTACCTATTAGACCACGGCAAGTCTAGTAGCTTGCTGCGCTTAAATTGTCACACTCTTTGTCAGGGGTGTGAATTAATACGATAATGTTTCGAACAAGTGTTGTGAATTATTTCTTCTAAAGTAGAGGCTTCCACATACGAACAGTAGTGCTATTAAAATACGTATTCTCACTCATTGTGTTATCTTCTAGCCATGAACGGAAGTTCTCTACAAGACAGACGTTTAACATGTAATAAAATGAGATTCCCTGAAAACACCTGAACAGGGAGCCAAAGAGGGCGCAAAAGATGTACATTAACATATCATTTGGGTTCCAGGACACAATGATATCAGGGGCAACTGCAGAGCGGATGAACTGGCCAGACGCGGCACAACCTTCGAACTCTCCGACGAATTCTTAAGTATTGGGGACTCTTTGAGGACCTGTAGGCTCGTTATTGACAACGAGATCATGGACTCTGTCAACCGCAGGTGCGCAGCTTCGGATAAGGGCAAAGTGGGGCGCATGATCTGGCCGAGGCTGGATAGAGGGCGCACTGCAAGGCTGCTAAAACTCCAAAGGGGCGTGCTCAGTGCGGTTATTGGAGTCGTGACGGGTCATTGCATTATGGGTGCTCACGTGAGGCGCATTAGTCTGGGACACCTTGCGAACGATTTCTGTAGAAGCTGCAGGGACAAGAAGGCAGCAGAGACGGTTGTTCATCTACTGAGAACATGCCCGGCACTATGTCAAAGGAAAAAGAGACAGCTTGGTTCTTACTACATCGATAATCTGAGTGATTTGTTGAGCATTGACGTCAGCAGTTTGAGTCGCTCTATTGTAAGCTCTAGGTGGTACCAGGACTAGGGGATAGTTAACGCGAAATGTGGTATCACAATGGGGCCTAAGTGCGTCCATCCAATTCATTTGGGGGGACGGCCACCTACCTACCTTCCCCCAAAAAAACTTATTTTGTTAAGTGGAGAATAAAAGAAACACAAGCCACATAGTTGGAGTGAATCAATAGAGTTGGATATTCTACTTTGAAGGCGATTGAAAAGAGTCAAAAAAGACTTCGAGACATAGGAGAGTTCTATTACATCTTCCATCCGTTACAAGTGGGGTAAATAGTAAACAGTAAAGTATTCCTTACAACGTTTTAAAAATCGCTTCTTTTAAAAAAGTTTGCTTCTGAAAACCACATTTATGTACACCGGTCGTAATTATAGATGACATTAGAATAATAATTTGAATCTTACGAATGAATACACAAAAATTGTGGACCCCCCTAGAAGGAAGGGGCCCCAATTAGGCCAGCATTTATGCCCATAGATAATAATGAAAAGAATTTATTTATTTCTCAATAAATTATGGGAAAACATTCTCAAGAACCACTGCACTTTATAAAGTATGTTGAGGCCTCCCAAACTGCTTTTCGATGTCTTTCAGACCAAAATCGAAAATTTTTTTGTTCATTCCATTCCACCAAAACAGATACATGTACATTGCTGAAGATACTTTTTTGATAGAAATACATTTCTAAGACAGTATATATGTTTGTATTTGGTCGCTCCAACACTTCAGTCAGTATTACGGCCTAGCTTCTCACTGAACTATTGTTGTGTGTGTGTTAATTTTATCCATAAGTACCGGGACCTACAGCTTAAAGTCGACTCCGAATGACAGATTTTTGAGAAACTTTTGATGACAAATTGTATTTATTTTCAGAATTTTTTCCAGAAGAAATATTTTTTATATTCTGTTTTATTCGAGATGCCTAATCTGGAGATTGAACCGTGGCCTCACGTCTAATAAATCAATACGCTAACTACTAGACTAAAAACACTTTCTAACACAGTACTATTCTTTTCAACATTCTAATGAATTGCAAGCTTTGTTCATTTGTTAGTCTACTTATGGTAAAATAGCAAAACATACAGTTTTCGCATTGCCACAAGTCACGAATCTTTTTTTACTGAAAAACCGCTGCCGCTTTTTAACAAATAAAAACCATTCAGAATAACTCATAACACAGTAACCATTAACAGTGTAGGGCATTTAAGTACTTCTAGCTCATGAGTATGTGGGTAGCAGACTGTCATTGCATTTTATATGATGATTATTCGTAATAACAGTGATTACGTTTGTAGATAACACTGACTGTGGTAGTTGATAGTGATACGAGAAACTAAAATTCTTTACAATATATTCTGTTATTTTATTCCCCATTGTTGATGTTGTGTTTTTAGCTGGATTTTAACCCTTTCCGCACTGACTTGTATGTGTATAAACACATGGGTAAGTGGGAGAATGTCTGAATAGCTATGTACACGATACATGTATATACATGCATAAACATACATGTGTATTTATGTATTTAAACAGTTCTTAGTTGGTTTGCGAACAACAATTTCAAAGGGCAATGGAAATGTTAACGAATGCAGGCAGCGTGATAATTGTCAAGACACATACATACATACATAAACTGCACAGTACCATATAATAAATAAAAAAAAAACAAAACTGAAAATGAAAATGAGATTGAAACTGAGACTGAGACTGAGAATGGTAGTGAGACTCTGAATCAGCAGAAAAAAAAAATGAAAAGCAAATAAAATTGTATACGACTGCAATAATATTATTCACAATAATAAAAAAAGAAAAGAATCGTAAATGAAAAGTAAATAAAAATAAATGGAATGCACAGAAGTGTAGAGTAATATTATTTGTATATGTATTAAATATGAGTTGAAATGCAAAAAAAAATGTTATTTTTTCCATTCCCTTCCTCTCTCTATCTCTCTACGTCTTTATCTACATTATTATAACACTTAAATAAGTTCATAGAGTCAGAAAATTAGTAAAATTTTTGGAGGTTAAATGATGTAATGGGAATAAAATGAAACCAAAAAATAAAATGTATGACAATTAATTATAAAATATTGTAGCAATAAAAGAAATATTACACTTTAGTACTTAGTCTGCTCATGGTATTTACGTACGTACATATGCCAACAGATGGGCAAATGAAAGTGGCCATCAAGCTAAAGAGGATTTTGCATACTTAAGGAAAGTATGACCTATTATGGTTATAACACTTGGAACTCTTGGAATTTAAACTACTACATAGAGAAATGAATTAGTATGCGTTAAAATTTTCTTATAAAGATACTAATATGTGGGTGTTATTCATATCAGAAAATACTTTCGATAATAACGTGAATAACAAAAAAATTTAACCCTGTATACCTCGCGCAAAAAAACTTAGATATTTCCTTGTCACTCCATTATCGTTATACATACACTTTCTTTTGGTGATTAAAAATTCCTCACAGATTAAGTTGGGTACCAACGTATTAACGTGTATTTTAACATATACTTTTGGGGTGTGTGTGTGCCAAATCATTAACAAAAGTTTAATCATTAATTATGAGAATCAAATGAATCATAAAAATAAAGATGAAAACGTAATCCAGTTATTATGTGCCATTTGACCAAGAACATTTTTTCAAACACTCACTCAGCCCTTCAACTAATCAATTAATTAATTAGTCAGGAGGGGGACTAATTTATTTTGAGGAATTTTAATTCAAATAAAAAATAAACGTCTAATAGAAGAACGTTTTAAGAAAGTTAGACTATTCGACTAACACTGACTTAATCCTGATCCTATGAAAATTGGGGTACACAATGTTTAAGAACTCCACTGGCGGCGTAAAGTACAATAGCTACATACGAAAATGAAAAAATTTAGATACTGATATTTTGCTTTTTCATTGTTTAACATTATATGTAATTACAAACAAAAGCTACAAAAACAAAACAATGAACTTGTTTACAAATTATCGCACTGCGTAATATAACAACATACACCAGCATAAAAAATTGTAAACAAGTAAACAAAAATATAACAACAAATACCATAAAAGTGGTAAACAAGTAAACAAAAATATAACAGCAAGAATAAATGTAAACAAAATACACAAACAACAATAATGAAACAACGATGTTTACATTTATAGAGATATAGAGAAGGCGAAGCCACGAACATTCGCCTTCTAGAACATTCATTAGACTGTTTACGTTGCCATATAAAAGGCAAGTAAAAGTTCAGTCAGTCTTGTGTGAAGACGCGGTGTGTATGAAGAGAGTAATCGTGGTTTAAATATCTCCGTTGCAAAGGTCAGTCGAACAATTGTTTATGCAAAGGATGTAAACAGATGTTGTTTACATTATAGTTGTGAACAATGGCATACAGAATTGTGCGAATTATTAAGAATATTAATTAAAACTAAACGCAAACTTAGAGCTCATATTTTAAACGTTTTCAAAAGCTAAAAACGTGACAATATTAATAAAACTTCTCCTTAGAGGACCCTTCTCTAAAATTTCTACGTCATATATTATCAGAAATTTCTTCATGAATATTTTTTAAGTTTTATTTGAAAATCAATTTAAATGGTCATAAAATGCCGCAACTGTTGCGAAATAAGAAATTTAATTTTGTTTCTTTATTCAAGCATTTTTAGTTTAGTAAAGTGAAAGCATTTCATTCCGTTTTTTATAAAGGAAATGCACTGAAAATTCATTTAAATAGAGAATAACTACGTAAATATTCTTAAGTTTTATATCCTTTTTGTTGCTTTAGTTGTTGCCATTGTTAACGAAAATGTCCTATTGTCGTAAAGGCATCAAATCACTCTTAAAATTTGAATAAAATCTTGAAGATATAATAGAAAACTGAAAATATTTCATTTAACGCGCAATTTGAAGTTTGTGATACTCAGACATTGTTGTTGCGATTGTTGTTGCTATTGTTGTTTCTGTAGTAGCCACCGTTTGTAAATACGGTATTGTTGTGACTTTATTTACCCACTATTATTATTTGATTTGGCTTTCACCAGCCCACCAGTTTCCACCTCAATTTAAGCACACTTTTCCTAAGTCACCGATTATTATGCAACAAATCGAAAAAAAAAGTAGGAGGCCCAACAGCTTCTGTGAACCGGATATTAGGAGTTTTATTTGTGTTTTTATGCAAAATAAATCGTTCGTAATTTTGTATAAAAAGTTTATCATTCCCTTTTGCTTTTTAGTTGTTACAAGTTATTTAAATTTCATTTCGTTTTTTCTTTTTTTGTTAACGAGACAATGGCATGAACTGTGTTATTGCACGTCCTATTGTGGCAGGCAATAATAGATGGAATGGCAGAGCGAAAGAAATAGAAAAGTGCCTGAATCTATTGACAGTATTCTTGGCATCAAAGTGTTCGCAAACAATGTAGTATTTTACTGAAACGAATCATAAGTAATGTATGGCTGGTAAGTTTTAAATATTAACACAAATCAAATGAAATTCAAAAGATTACGCTGCTCTCTATAGTGTGTTGTAAAAAGGAATCTCTTCTTTTTATCAATGAATGACTTCGGTAATTTCGCATCATACTTCTTAATAATATTTGGTGCATTCGAAATAATTTCAACATTTCATTAAAAATTGAATAGAATTTATAGTTTCGAACTGCTATCATATGATGAGCTTGATGGGAGCCTTGGTAGTCTAGTGTGCTAGACTATTAGCATGAGGATCGTGGGTTCGATTGCCACCAGAGAATCTGGTCTGTGACATTACACCGAGCATATAGTCAAGTTACTCAGCTCGTATATAATTAGAATATAATTTGTAATTGTATTGTAATTAATAAATAAAATAAATTTTAATACATCAGGCTCTGAATCGACAATAACGATATAAAAACTGGTTAAAGCTTCGCAAATAAGAATTGTTACAGAAACAAATTTAGGTCCTGATGTTTGGAATGCCATCTGCTAATTGACAGGCCACTTATAGTGGAAATGGCGTAACTTATAATCGAAATAGTTTCTTTGCCAAGTCAGAAATGATTCAATGAACTGAAAGTAAATCATATCATCTATACTGCTGAACTTTTAACTCAGACTAGTTTTGACCAACAGCAGTGAAAATGTGTTCTTTTGAGTCTGGGTGCTTATAGTCTGAATGTGGCAAAAAGTAATTACACCATGTTCCTCTCTATGTCTAAGGACAGAGTTAGAATTTTTTTCAAAGAAGTTTAATAAAATAACCTTTAAAGTGCTAAGAAGTTGTAGACCAGAACTAGTCACATTTCACCGATTTTCTTCCAGCCGTATACATATATACATATACAACGACTACATATTAATTGACCTCCGCCTAAAACACGGTATTACTTTTTCAGTAACACCCCATAGCTGTACAACCTAAAACTCGATTACAAATACAATGTCGTTCAATTTATGTTAGCTTAGCAAAGTCACAAACCTGTAACACGTACGATAGATAGTGCGGGAAAACATGATTTATTTTCCGATGAATTCAAATTTATTTATTTATTTATTAATTGGAATACAATTACAAATTATATTTAATTATATACGAGCTGAGTAACTTCGACCATATGCTCGGTGTAGTGTAACAGACCAGAGTCTCTCGAACCCACGACCATCACGCTAGACACACTACTGACTAGACTACCAGGGTACCCGAATTCAATTTAATTTTGTAAGTTTCTAAGTTAAGTAGTCGCCGTAGTCTAGTAGGTAGTGTGTTGACTTATTAGAGGTGGAGCAACGCTCAAGGCCCAGAATAAAACGAAATATGAAAAAAATATTTCGTTCGGCGACTTCCTCTCAATATTGAGAAGACGTTTTCAACAGTCGGTTGAATACTCGAAACGTGTGAAAGAAACGACCGCAACGTGCGCCACATAAGGTTTTTTAATTTTTACTCACACATACTTATATGTACCATTGCATACGTAAGAAATACCAACGGCAAAACAGCATGAAAGCATCTTGAATTTGTTTGATTGCATCACTAAAGTATTGATGACAAAAGCATTTATACTGCAAGATGTTAAATCTCTATTAAAAAATTTCGATATTACTTCTGTGAAATATTTCCTTCAGCCGGCTAATGATAGCACATATAATCCTGCACCGATAAATGTTTGTAAAGGGTCCGCCAAATAACTTTTTTTTTGAAAATGCTTTATAAACAAACTACTGAATATTTTCTCGAATTTCTTTTTTTTTATTTGAAAGTAGAATCCTTCCGGTTAATAATGAAATATAATTTCATTCAAATGGCTGCCTCGGCTGCCCAAGCAGTAGCCTACACGATCGGTCCAATTTTTAAGCACATTATCGATTGTGTGCAGCTGTATTTCACCAATGGCTTCACGAATGTTGTCCTTTAAAGCGTCAATTGTCTCTGGCTTGTCGTCGTAACACTTATCTTTGACGGCACCCCACAAACAATAGTCCAACGGTGTCAAATCGCAGCTCCGAGATGGCCAAACGACATCAGCTCTGCGGCTGATAATGCGATCTTCAAAAACAGGGCGCAAAACATCGAGTGTCGCTTCGGCTGTGTGGCACGTAGCGCCGTCCTGTTGAAACCAAATCTTGCCAATATCCTCCTCTTCAATTTTTGTAAACAAAAATTCGTTCAACATGGCCCGATAACGATCGCCATTGACTGTAACGGCCACTCCTTGCTCATTTTCGAAGAAAAATGGCCCAATTATGCCTCTGGACAAAAATCCGCACCATACAGTGACTCGTTTTGGGTGCGTCGGCTTTTCAATGTATGCGTGCGGGTTTTCTGTGCCCCAAATGCGACAATTTTGCTTGTTTACGTACCCGCCAAGATCAAAATGAGCTTCATCTGAAAAGATGATTTTTTTTGCCAAAATCGGCATCTTCTGGTGTAGGCTACTGCATGGCCAGCCGAGGCAGCCATTTGAATGAAATTATTTTCCATTATTAACCGGAAGGATTGTACATTCAAATAAAAAAAGAAATTTGAGAAAATATTCAGTAGTTTTTTTAAAGCATTTTCAAAAAAAAAGTTATTTGTCGGACCCTTTATATGGCAGAGACATGTGATATCATACGTCATACATACGAAATAAGAGCACGCTCTAATTTTGTCAAAAGACTTCTCTTGTGTTTCTTTTTTAGACAAACAATGTTTTAAAAGCCACACAGGACGTGAAACTGTATATAATGTAAACAACGTAAAATTTGACATTTACAGTGTAAAAAATATGTCGTGTAAGGGCACCTTTAAAAGACAAAAAGACTTTAATTGTATGCCACTGAAATCGGTTCCATGTTTATTATAATGAAGCAATTAATCAGTGTGTTAGCAACGTAGCACCATATAAGAGTGCATATATGAAAATTGTTGGCCCAGTAAAAGTCCCATCCAATTCTAAGAAATGTAATGAATAAATAGGCACCAGCTACTGCCGACATGATGATGACCATTATGACCTTAAATCTGAATACCAAAACGTTTTAAAAAATCTACTCGAAATCGTCCTAGCAAATGCTGACAAGTTGTATTTAATGAGTTTTAGTTGAAGAGTAACCCATTTAAAGTCATAAACAGTTTCTCAATTGAACTCAAATCAATATTGCCACACCACAATGGATTAGAAAGCAATTACGGAAATGGCAGTGAAAGAGAAATTGTCAATAATTTACTAAAAAAAAAAACAATATTTAATGGTAACAACTTTCTCCGCAACAGCATAATTTGATTTCGAATCGAAAAGATGGTAAGAGAGAATAAGCGGAAGGAGTAACACAAAAGTCATACAAATAAATTTTCTAAAACGGAAATTGAAATGTCACTGCATTTAACACCCGACCACAGAATGGCATTAAATTTTATTTTATTTTTTTTTATTATTATATTGTATTTCTATCATTTTTTTTACTTAATTTTTTTATATCGCGTATACATACTCATGTATATATTTTATACACTGTCTCACAACAGTCTACATACGATTAAGAAATTTTTCATTCAATCCAGTTTCATGGAAAATGTTTATAATTGTTTCCAGCATTAGTTTTTTTTCATTGTTTTATTTTTTCTAAATTACATACATATGTACATAATTGATCATTACTACCCTTAAGTCATTATTACAACCTAGCTTCTCACACCACTTTTGTTGCGTGTTAATTTTATACATGAAAGGTGGAACGTACAGTTTAAAGTCGACTTCAAACCACAAATCTTAGAGAAACTTTTCAGAGTTTTTGCCAGAAATCTGGCGAAAGGCAGTCGTCGATGAAATATTTTTGATATTTCGTCTTGTTGAAGATGCCTGATTTCAGGTTTGAGTCGTGGCTTCACGTGTAATAAGCCAACGCACTACCTACTAGACTACGGCGACTTTTTCTAAATTTATTTACAATATTGTCATCTGTCCTCCACTTAATGACTGCTTTTAGCATTGGCCCAGGAATTTCTGAAATTAGTTAAACATATTGTTACGAAAATGGAGACGGGGTACATCGTTTAATATTAAAAAGAGCAAAAGCTACACAAACAAATACAACGAGCTTGCTACGAGTAAACCAACAACATCAGTATGAAAGAAAAGGGGATAGACAAGTAAGCGAGAACGCCACAACAAGCATTGTGAACAAAATACACAAACAACAATGAAGTCGCGATAGAGTTCTCGAGAAGGCGAATACACTAACATTCGACTTCAAGAATATTCATCAGATTGATTACGTGGGCATATAAAAAGGCAAGACAAAGCAGGCAACGATTAGTAAGTCAGTCTTGTGTGAAGACGCGTTGCGTGTGAAGAGAACAGTCGTGGTTTGAAGATCGCCGTTGAAGAGATCTGCGTCGTAAGCAAAGAAGAATAGCGAACAAGCAATTATTGTTGTATTCGTCTAGTTGTAAACGGTGGCACACAAAAGTAGTGCAAACTATAAAGAGTTTAATTGAAACTAAACACAAATTTGTTTTTATCATATTTTAAACAGTTTTAAAAATGTAAAAACTTAACAGTATGTATACTTTTGTGGAACTGTGTATATGTATATACATATATATGTATGTATTTAGACATTATTTAAGTGCATTAGATATTTAGGTTAAACCTGCAGAATCGATGCAAAAAAACTAAAAACACAAACGAAACAAATATCATAAATCCATGACAGTTGGTCTATAAAATAAAAAAGTTTTCATGTTTAAAACAAAAATAAAAACAACTCAATACATAAACAGATAATGATAGCGACATTTCTACGAAAAAAAGTCAGCGGATATTAAATTCTGAATTAAAAATAAAATAAAATTTAACTCAAATCAACTTTAATTGGTATTTTAGCAAAATGTTTGATGATTTCGAATTCTATGCAGTTTATTTAAAATTTCACTTGAGTGTGATTCTTTGTAACTGACAAACATACAGTACAGACTACATTCCACTGATTATGTTCTCTGCTGAAGAGGATGTATATTTTGTTGGATTGGAGACTCTGTCGTAAGTAGTCTTCGTCAGATGTCTTAAAGTCGGATACAGGCTTGATGATATTTTGATATGTATTTGATTCAGTTCGGACACCTAAATTCTGCTGTGAATTCTGTACCATATGTGTATATAGTAGCCGTAGTCTAGTATGTAGTTTGTTAGCTTATTAGACGTGAAGCCTTAGTTCAAACTCTAGGTCAGGCATATTCAACATACACGAAATATGAAAAAGTATTTCTTCGGCTCGACTTCCTCTCAGCAGATTTCTGGCAAAAACTCTGAGAATAAACAAAATTTCTATGAAAAGTTTTTCAAAAATTTGTAGTTCGGAGCCGACTTTAAACTTTAGGTCCCGCCACTCGTGCATCAAATTAATACACTCAACATAAGTGGTGTGAGGAACTAGGACGTTGTACAATGGGTCAATTCGACCTCCGGGTACTGTATTTGTCTTAATTGACAAGTACACGTCCTCTAACCTAACCTAACCTAACTCGCATCGTTACCAATAATTGAACGTTTCACGCAACAGTCAGCTTCGTTTTCTCTTCGCTAGATGGACCAATGAGAAACTGGACGATGATGTCGATTTTGTCAGAAAAAACAAATTTTCGGGTGAAGCTCATTTTCATCTTGGTGGGTAAGTTAATAAGCAAATTTGCTGTAGGTGGTGCTCAGAAAACCCGTGGTCTTACAGCAGGCAATGCACTCATTATGGCTGACTGTTTGGTGCGGCTTGTGGAGCGGAGGCATCATTGGCCCATATTTCTTTGAAAATGATGACGGCGCAATCATTACGGTCAATGGAGACACCTACCGCACTATGATAACCGATTTTTTTGTATCCGCTCGTCATGGTATTGATGTGAACGCTGTTTGGTTTCAACAGGATGATGCAACTTGCCACACATCACATGTCACAATAAATTTATTGCGTCAAATGTTTAAAGGCCGCATTTGTCTATAAGTGAGTAAAAATAATTAAGCTGGACTATCTTAAATGATATAAGAAAACTTAACGTGGAATTCCGAAATTTTCCGCACAAAAAACTTGTAATTCCTGTCGTTTATTTACAATTTTCTCGTTCGCAATTTTATTTAAAATTTCCTCGTGTAATATTTAAACTTTAAGTTTGTTTCTTACAATCAAAAAAAATAAAAATACTTTTCAACAAATTTCAAAAGATAATTTTCATTTTCTTTGGAAAACTTAAACTTGCCTGCCTAATAATGTCGTAATTAGGATGCAGTCAACCAGTTAGACAAACAAGTTGTTATTTAGGGGCGCTGATGCTGCTGCTGCTGCTGCTTCTATCCAGTTACCATTTTAATCACTCTGCTGTATACACGAATTTACAGACACCACTTTGCTTTCCACAAAATTAGTTCATGTCTGTGTAGACGAATGCGCAATCAGAACAGACAAAAATATTCTCCTCTTTTTTTTTAATTTTCAAAGCATTTTTTCAGATCCATAACGTCTGAATTTCAAACATAACGACGGGGTGGAGAAGACCCCGTAAATATAAATATGAAATATGAAAACAGAATAAGAATAAAAATCTTCTTGAAAAAATATTCAAAATACAATTCAAGTGTATGCAGTCAAGGGGATGCAATAGAACAACCAGAGACGGTAATGAACTTTTCACAGCGATAGAGATAAGGCAAAACACAAATGCCGAAAGTCTATATTCCCTAGAAGATTTACGATTTGGAAAAACAATCAAAACCTTTAGAATTAAACAAGAACAAAACAAAATAATGATTTTTTGTTATTATAATCATTATCTATTTTTGTTGCAACAATTACAGTAGTATTGTATGGCAGCAATGACAGTCGCAATAAGTGTCATTCATTGTTGTAATTAATTTTGAAATTGTTGACTGTTTTTATTCCCTCTGTCACCGACATCGTGGCGATGATTTTTGCATGCAATGGAAACAAGTATATAAACAAGGCTATAAGTGAGTTATTAAAACATTAATAAATAAAGAACATTGTCTTCTGAATACCTCTTTCTATAGATCTAAGACTTCGGCTTATAAAATGACGAACATAGGACAACGTATTCATATACACCTCGTATATATAGAAGAGAAAATGCCAGTTTACTTACATAAACAATCGTTCTACAGTGTTATAATTGTAAGTTTTAAAATTGATGCAAACAAAAAGAATATACTCAGAGTTTTCTATTCTTTTTAATCGGTTAAAAATGTAATGGAGTTTACTGTCCCAGAACAGAATTCGCTTCGTCAATTGTATTGCTTTAATCTGATGTCAAACTACAACTAATTCAGCACAAACGTTTGTTAAACTATAAACTGTAACTGGATTGAAAAGTTACTCTCAATTTTAAAAGTAGATCTGTAAGACCCTGACTTTTTGGATAAAATACAGGTTTTTGAATGAAGAAATCCAAATTTTCTTCTATACTGTATTGTTACTGAATATAAGAAAATAAGAAATGTTTGCCGATATCATCAAAACAGCTCTGTGTTTAAGGCGATTACTCTCCGCTAAGCCATCACTTCAGCTTTAAAAACCAAAAGTAATCACAACGTATTGAACGGAAAGGAAAAGAGAGTATTTAAATTGGCTACTAAGTTAGATTAATGCCCGCTATTATTATTTTTCTTTTTTAAAACGCTAAGCCATGGCCATGGCAGAAATATTACTTTAATAATATATTGAATTTTCAAGCTAAAAAATCAAAGGACTAGGTTGTTCAAATTATGACATAACTGCTCTCACAGTTTTTTTTTTCTCTTTTTTTCATTTTTGAGGCGTTCTTCAGAGGTAGCAAATATGGGTTTCCATCCGAGAAACCCTAATTACAATCGTACAACGTGATAGAAACGTAAAAGTTGAAATATTCATGTTTGAACGGCCAGCAAGATTATGGTGAGTATTTTGGGAGAAACTGGCAGAGAATCATATATGTAACTCGAGATGCCCCCTTAAAGCCTAACTCTTCACTTAATCCTATTCTGTCAATTATGACTGAATAGAAAAAAATTGTGTGCTATCAGGATAACGACAGGCCACAGAAGCCGATAGTGGTCGTTCTTAAACACCTTCGTATAAAAAGGTAGTCCTTATGCACAAGTCTTATTCATCGTGTCTGAAGCTACATTATTCATGTCAATGCTAAATAATTTCGTTGTTTAAAAATTCTGGGAAAACCGTTTTGAAAGTTCTTCTTTTTACAGATGAAAGAGGCATAAAGCATTGATTCTCAAATGGCAACAAGTAATCTAATAAACACATACATACATACATACATACATAATTGGTCATTACAACCCTTCAGTCAGGATTATGACCTAGTTTCTCACACAACTTATTTTGTGTGTGTTAATTTTATACATGAGTGGCGGGAAGTACGGTCTAAAGTCGACTGCGAACGTCAAATTTCTGGGAAACTTTTCATGACAATTTTATTTTTGCCAGAAATCTGCTGAGAGGAAGACGTCGGAGAAATATATTTTTTGTATTTCGTTTTGCCTGGGGTTTGTATCGAGGCCTTTTGTGGAATAATGCTACACACTACCTACTAGACTACGGCGACTTCAGTAACCTCATAAAACCGTGCAAATATCAGATCATATGACGTATTCTAATAATAATTTTAAATCCTTAAATCCTTATCCTTACGATTATTAAAATTATAATTAATCTGCTGAAAAAAATGTTTAAGTTTTGATCAGACATATAAGTGACACATGACACATGACTGCCTCAGACATAATTCGTGTGATTTTGCAAATTTTTTTTTTTGCCTTTGACCTGGTTGCATGTTGTTCAAATACTTGCGTTTGTGAAGCTTAGTCAACTTTGGTAGTGAATCTATTCACCATGGTATTTTTGGTGACTGTATCTATGTAATATTTTGATTTAAATTTATTGATTTAAATCCATTTATTGATTTAAATTTATAATTAATATAACAAGATAAATATTGTTTAAAACAATTAAACAAATATTATTTTAAAACAATTCTCTTTAATTTTAAACACAAAATTGAATTGCTTAGTTCGGCTGCCAAATATATAATAATTTTTATTTGTCTTTTTTTATATTGAAAAACTATTTTTTCCAACTCGATCGAGTATTTAAGTTTCATCATGTTTACGTTTTCAGTCTGCTTACTGTATTTATTTTAGTTCAGATTTATTTTAACCTACGGTATCGCCTAAATCCTTTCGGGTGCGATCCCACATTCGGCCCTCCTGACGAATCATTCGACCCGAATGATGTGCTCCACGGCTTCATGTACTCGGCTACTGTGTTACATCTCCTAGACCCTTCACATTCTCCAACTTTCTCTACCTCATAACGACCCTGGTTAAGTTTCCTAACGACCTTATAGGGACCTAAAAACTTTGGCTTAAACTTCATACCAACACAAAATTGGGTGCGCTTGATTGCGACCAATTCTCCTACCTCATAAACTGTGTCTAGAACTCTGCCTTTATTAAAACTCTTCCTATACTCTATTCCTGAATGCGTAGTATATTTTCTCTAGCTTCCTTCCTCAATGCATCACGTTCATCGTTTAACTCTTTCATGAAAATTGCATCTAATAAAAGTTTTATATCAGGATTGTCGTTATTCCTCATGTTCAGTACAGTCAGTATCTTAAACGGTTCAATACCAGTACTCCGTGGTGCGGTGCTATTAATAGTCCTCTGTACACGGTCGACATATTTGTATCAATGGTCGAGTTTCTCTACACAGAGCTTAGTCAACATAGGAATAATTATCCTATGTATCCTTTCAACTTGGCCGTTCCCTCTTGGCACTCCAATTGCAGTTATAAGATGCTGAATATTTTCGGATTCACAAAACTCTTGAAACTTGTTTGATGTAAACGCCGAACCTCTGTCTGTAATAATATTCTCCGGGTTTCCGAACACTGCAGCTTGTCTTCTGAGTAGTTCTATTACCTCTTCAGTCCCTGTGGTTTCTGTTGGGTACAACCACACAAACTTAGAAAAAGCATCGACTACTACTAAAATATGATTGCATTTCTTATGCGTTGCTTCCATTGGTCCGACGTGATCTAGATGGTATGGTACTAAAGGTCTATCATTCGTATCTATGGGGTTCAAATGTCATTCATTCGATAAACAAAAGCTACAATAACAAATACAACGATCTTGTTACACGCAAACCAACAACATCAGTATGAAAGAAAATGGGATAGACAAGTAAGCGAGAACGCAACAACAAGTAATGTGAACAAAATACACAAATAACAATGAAGTCGCGATAGAGTTCTCGAGAAGGCGAACACACGAACATTCGACTTCAAGAATATTCGTCAGACTGATTACGTGATCATATAAAAAGGCAAGACAAAGCAGGCAATGAGTAGTAAGAATTTAGTCAGTCTTGTGCGAAGACGCATTGCGTTTGAAGAGAACAGTCGTGGTTTGAAGATCGCTGTTGGAAATATCTGCGTTGTAAGCAAAGAAGGATAGCGAACAGGAAATTATTGTTGTATTCGTCAATTTGTAAAAGGTGGCACCCAAAAGTAGTACGAACAATAAAGAGTTTAATTGAAACTCATATTTTAAACGTTTTTAAAAAGGTAAAAACGTAACAATATGATACATACGAGCATATTCACAAGAAAAGACATTCTGGAAAATGTTTTTATGTGGTTAAATTCAAGTAATTAAAGCTTTTAAAAGATAAATGTGAAACATTAAATAGTTTACTTCTAACATTTAAAATATCGTTGTAGTATTAACTGTTTACCATTGTAAATTCGTCTGGCTTATTGCCATATATTTACACTGTGACCTCCAAAAAACGGAGATTTCGAAGACATTCGCTGTAAAAATGTCTCAGGACATGTATACCAATTGTTGGATTAAAAGAAGATAAAAAAAGTTCTTTTGCTTTATTACAACAAAATAATTAAATTTTTTCAATGTTATTACAGGCAAAACAGTTTAATATGCACAACATTAAGCGACACTGTTTAATACAAGACAACAATTGCAGGTGCCGCCACGGCAAAGGAATTTCAAGTTAATTCGTTTTAAAACCGTCTGGCATATTGTGGAATTTAGTTTTATCTTCTTTTTTACTTTTCATCATGAATAAGATGCTTTAGATTTACTGTATTTGGTTTATAATTTAATTTTGCGGAGAAAACCACTGACATTAATTCCAAATAAAAATAGAATTTTAGAAAAGGTGCTTTGTACAGCAGTCCGTTTTTATTCACAATCTAATAAAATTATAAAAGGTTTGTTAAAGAAGGAAAAAAATAGAATAAAATGTTAACAATAACAAATTTATTTTCAAACATAATGACCGTGTTTAGAAATTCCATCATCCATATCGTCAACGCCATCACAGTCACCACCATCACTATCGTCATCACCGGCATGGGCATCATCAAAAACTCAAATCCGAATCTACAAGAATATACTGTGTTGTCGTTGATTTCCAACATTTTTTTTCATTTCATCTTTATCATCGTCGTCATTGCCTCCTCTTTCCATTACCAGTGGCAACGATTTTATATGAGAGATTTTATCGTCTGTCCTCCTACACTACATGCGCCTGTTAATGGCTGAGTGGAAATTTTTTTTGTGATTTTTGAAAATGTTTTTATTTTTGTTGTTGATTCCATTGAAACGCTTTAGGGGCCGTTTTGTTACTTTGTGGTATTCAGCTTTATACCCCAAAAGCAGTGTTTGTTTGTATGGTATCGACTGTTTGGTGTTATCGACTGAGTGTCTCTAAGAAAGAGAAACATTTGTTTAGGCGGACTTTAAGGCAAACTTTATCTTTTGACAGCTTCATACACACACATGCATACGCTTCTATACATACGAAATAAATCTTTAAGAAAGTCTCGAAAATTGTTTGTGCCTTTTGAACGATGAATATTCCCTTTGGGCCTGGTCAATATCAGACTTAAGCAAGTAAAAAAAACGTAACCATTATGGTATAAAATATGTGTTTGTATGTAGGTATTATACACCAGCAATATTTGAAGATGTATTGCTGCTTTAAAACAATGAATTGGCAACAAAGTAAGACCATTAAAATTTTGAAGCAATAAAGCACAGGAAATAATATGTATAAATGGTCTCCATCTTAAAGGACACGCATTTGAAAGAAAAAACAAACAAAAAAACGATTTAATTCAGTGGGCATTGCTCCATACACGCTGTAGTTAATTTTAAATATTTTCAAAAGATTTCTTAAAGGAAAAGTAAGGAAGTCAATTTAATAAGTTTTGTTTAAATGCGCATTTAAAGAAATAATGAACTGATGAAGCCATTTAGATTGACTATGCGCAACATAAATTACTAAAAAGAATTAAATTGATGACTTATGCTGCAGAGAAATTATATGCGAACCTTAACTTAATTAATTGGGCAATTCAAACAAGCCATTGTATCGTTGTATTCATTGTATTGTTGGAAGAATATACAACACGGTATGCTTGTTGTTAACAATTTTCATATAAAAATCCAATACACTTATACACATTTATTTCATATGTTTTTAAAAGTTGTATTGGTTTCGTGCTATCAGTTTATGTAAATGCCTGTAATCAAAAAGAAGAATAAAAATACAAAATATTTTCTATGCAACTTGAGTCAACAATTAACATTAAATTATAATTGTTCGCACAGATAATTAATTAATTTAATTTTTTTGTTCCGTTTTGTTGCTTGAAAATCAAATTATGAATACTAGTCTTCTTCTTCTTATCGCTTTTTGACGTTTGGAATACGAAATACACAATAAAGCATAGCATTGAGCGTTCATAAACAAAAAGTATATCCAATACAACATACACGATACAAAGTCGTGTGAATTGGCCAAATGATTTAACATTGTATTAAATCTTTCAGAACTATGCTGGCTCTAAGATAAAAGCATCAGGAACTACAGTTTAAATCCCAATCGAAACGTCTTATTTGAAAATATTTTCATGGAAATTAGCTTACTTTCGGATTACACCTACGAAGCGTATATATGCATTTAACATATAAAGGGTGGGTCTTTTTAAAAGTTTAAATTTATAAAATTGTAATAAAACAAAAACTTTCTCCAATTTTTTAAAATTTCTATTTTGGTTGTGAAGAAATATTATTTCGGTTAGAAATGGAATATTATGGCTGTCCTCACAGTACCTCATTCGTTCGAATCAATTTTCGTGCACTTTTTCGATTGTATGGGGCCGTATCTCTGCAATGGGATCACGAATGTTGGCGCCCCAGAAAATAATCCAGCAGTGTCAAATCGCAAGTTCTTGTTGACATCACCATTTCGGCTAACTAAACGGTCATCAAACATTTGACGCAATAAATCGATTGGGGCATGTGATGTGTGGCAAGTTGCACCATCCAGTTGCACCCACGAAGTGTGGGTATAAAAATATCGGCGCCGTCCTCATTTTCAAAGAAATTATGTATCCGCTCCACAAGCTTTTCTAAGCAGCCATTAATGCGTGCATTGGCTTCTGTAACACCACGTTTGGGTTTTCTGATCCCCAAATACTGAAATTTTGCTAATTAACGTACCCGCCAAGGTGAAAATGAGCTTCATCCGAAAGGACGATTTTTTTGCCAAATCGACAAAATCGTCAAATTCGATAGATAGTCTAACCGATATATATGTACATACATATATATATAGATATATGTATATTAGTAGTGTATTGACTTACTAAACTCAGTAGTTTGGAACTTCGGCGACAGAAGGAACACATTTACAAAGGCCATTGCTTTTAATGAAGCTTTTATTGACATCATGATGCTATCTCAGAATTTCCACCTCGAATATTGTCTTTCAAGATTTCATTTTTAAATAAGAAACACTACATCTGAGACATAACTAAAAAAGAAATTTTCCACAAGTGTAATCTTTTATTAAACAGCCACCTTCTGTTTCAAAGACATCTTTCGAGTAAAATTCTGATATTTTTTTAGCTTTCTTTCCATTTCGATTAAACACTTTTTAAAATGTAAACAATCTTACAGCATTTCAAGTTTTATGCACTTTTTTCGAATATGTTTAGGTAGGATGACACACATACATTTTTGAGAAGGTTTTCATGCTAATTTTTATTAACTCTTAGAATTTTTGCCAGAACTCTGCCAAAAGTAAAGCGTAGAATAAATTTTTTAATATTTCGTTTTGTTGGAGATGCCTGACCTGGGGTTTGAACCGTGGCCTCACTTCTAATAACACAACATACTAAACTACGTCGACTTCTGATGACAGATTTACAACAAATTTTACAATTTTTTTTTTTACGTCTTCCACATTTTTTCAAAACACTTAAAAGCCCTTTTTATTTGCTTGGGAACAATGAAAGAAATTTGCAATTAAACCCTTTCGAGCTTCTATAATATTTTTTGTGAACGAATCGAATTTGTATTTTAAATTTTTATTATTCGCTGAAATTCGCCGTAGTCTAGTAGGTAGTGTGTTGGCTTATTAGACGTAAAGCCAGAGTTCAAACCCCAGGTCAGATATCAAAACGAAAATATTAAAAGTATTTCTTCGGCGACTTCCTTTCAGTAACTTTCAAAAACTCTGAAAGTAAATGAAACTGCTATGAAAAGTTTCTCAAAAATCTTTCTTTCGGAGTTGACTTTAAACTGTAGGTCCCGCCACTCATGTATAAAATTAACACACACAACATAAGTGGTGTGAGAAGCTAGGTCGTAATCCAGACTGAAGGATTGTAATGACCAATTATGTATGTATGTACTCGTATATATTATTCGCTGATTTTTTGGAAAAATCAAAATAAAGCTTTACGTGTTTTCTCTAAAACAGATGGTTAACAAAACGAAAGAAACGGCATTTGTTTTATCAATCACAATACAAGATATAAACCTGCAAGTACGAACAAATTTTTTCGTGAGTACTCCTTCGCTTACTAAACTGCTTCGATTATGTTGTTGGAATTCGGTCAGTGCAGGGACTATGCTTACCTGTAGCTTCACAATGGCTCGGTATGAGTAATCAAAGATATCACTTCGACCTAACCTAACTTAACTTCACTGATTCAAAAGGCTTGATTGTTTAATTCTATGATCTATTCCTTCTTGAGATACGATACTTTAGAAATTGCTTGACATACAGAGTTCGATTTAATTTGATTAAATCCTAATTTTTAGAAGGTAATACAACCCTATGATACACTTTCAATCATTGAAGGTGAGTTAACCCTAACCTCTGAATTGTTTTCGTTAAGGAAAAAGCTTCTAATCACTGAATTAATTTGTTCTCCGTTTTGAAACACTGACAGAAATTGAATAAAGAATTTTAAACGATTATTAAATTAAAAAATTTTTCTAAGACGTTCTAGTGCCTACAACGAATACTATTCTGTTCAATTCTGGTTTGTTTGACGATCGCTTTTCATTCTAGAACCTAAAACTTAAAAATTATTTTCTAAGAATTTTTTTATTTTCCCATAACATGTCAGATACAATGTTTTTAAATTGAATTACTTTGTTGTGTTAGAACATATTGGTTGAATGAAATTTTAAGGAATTAAAAAAAATTAAATGGAAATAGAAGAAATTCTATGAAGCTATTGAAAACATTTGAACATAAATTAAGTTTCCATTTACCCTCAAAACTAAATTCCAATAAAAGTATTAATTTCAAATTACAATACATAAGAAAAACAATAAAAACAAAATAAAACGAAATAAAACGAAATAAAAAAAATTATTTTTCTTCTCTTTTCTTTCGTTTATGGAAATGGAAAACTTTATTTCTGAAAGAAAACTTTGAATCTCTCATATGAATACAATTTACTTCTTGAGTTAACTTGTGTGTGTGTGTGAGAGAGTGTGGCAAGTTTTTAATTTCTTTTGTGGTTTTAAGTGTGTATGGATGGTACGAGTATATGGTATTTATAAGTTTAAGAAAATATGTGTGCATGTGTGTGTGCAAGTTCCCTGAAAAACCATAATTTATGCAAATAATTTCCAAACAAATCGATCTTTATGGTTGTAAAAAGTTGAAGCAACCACACACACACTCACACACACACTAGAAGTAGAATAAGAAACTAAAAACTCATAAAATGCGGCCAGCAAGTTAAAACACTTGAAAGGAAATTTCTCACTTAAGAACAAAAATTTCTTTGTTGTTGTTGCTGTATTGTATCTGTAACTGCCTGCCTGCCTGCTTTTGTACACGTATGTATGTGTATGTGTGCATGTGGTTGTTAGCAATATTTATTATGTTACACAGTTACTACTCCTCTTCAATGCATAGCAAAAACAATAGCCAACTTGGAAAACAAAAGAAAAAAAACTTGAATTTAAAAATTTTCTTTATTAGTTTGTTGAAGTGCAAGTTGTTTTTAATGATGCCAATTGCCAGGAAAGGTTGTTTCTTTTTTTGTGTTTCTGTTTCAAGTTGGTTTTTTTTCTAGTTCCTCTTCTTTTTTGCACTATAGCAGCCAGCCAGCAATGTACGAAAAAAAAAAATAAAATGAAACTTAAACTTTAAATTAAAGAAAATGAGAAAAGTTTAATATTTGTTTCAATTTTTTTTCGTTCTTTCGTTCTTATCTTTTTTTCATTTTAACACGGTTTTTCGCTTCTCTTAAAAATAATCATAAATTACAGAGTTTTTAAAAATACAACACAAAAGAACCGAAAGTATACACCTAGTACATCGGAGTATATCTTTGGCATAATAGTGCAGACACTAAATTAATTCTTCATGTGACCAAATGTTGAATGCACGTTGCCTTCTTGTATGTCTAGCACTATATGGTATAATAGGTGAGATCCAAGATTACTATATTCTCTGGTATTCTAATATTTCAAAACAGTGGTCTTACAACAGAACTGTAGGTAGTTCCATACGTCGTGATAAAGAAATAATTACCACTGTCGACTACGTAATACTAGATTCTGCCTGAGAATTAGTTCATTGTGCTTAATTTATTAAATTTTACTCAAATTAAAACTTATATGACATTAAAGTAGCAAGTAATTGCTAATACCTTGGGGTTTAGAAAATTGAAAAAAGAGCACAGAAAATTTGTAAAAGTGAATGAAAGATTCATTTCGCCGTGAGCTATACTCACAAACATTCTCACAAGACGTAGCCTAGTACATACATTACATACGTAATTGGTCATTATAACCATTCAGTCAGGATTACGACCCAGCTTCTTACACCACTCTTGTTGTGTGTGTTAATTTCATACATGAGTGGCGGGACCTACAGTTAAAAGTCGACTCCAATCGGCAGATTTTTTAGAAACTTTTTCATGGCAAGTTTATTTACTCTCAGAGTTTTGATGTCTGACCTGGGGTTTGAACCTCGGCCTTACGTCTAATAAGCCAAAACACTACCTACTAGACTACGGCGACTGGCAACAACACTGAGAGTAAATAAAATTGTCATGAAAGGTTTCTCGAAAATCTCCCGATTGGAGTCGACTTTAAACCGTAACTTCCAGTCACTAATGTATAAAATGAACACAGACAGCATAAATGGTGTGAGAAGCTAGGTTGTAGTGACCAGTTATGTATGTATGCATTAAATATTTACTCGCCCTAAGCCACAATTTTGCCGTACTTTTTCCAACATTTCATCCGGTACCTCTAGTGGCAGCTGGCAAGAAATATGATGGTTTGACCATGTAAACATGAGCCATCACTTATTCCCATAAAACGTATTCTAGTACTGCTTCAAAATGTTAAATTAATTGCATACCAAACTCACCTATCACCCATGGCATTACGTACCGTGTAATATGTGCCACCGTCTTTCTGAAACAATATTTCAACCAAGACAAATTCATCCATTTATATACATAAATCGTTCTTCAAGAAATGCAATGAAATCGTTCTTCTGTGCCCAACATTGCATGTTTCAGGATGCTCTACCAGGTCTACAATTGCCTTTGGCTGTTCTTTACAAAAAATTCGATCCAAGATAATTTTTCTACAAAAATACATTTCATGAATTTTGATGATAAAAGTTCAACAGTTCATGCATTGCCACATGTCGCGAGTCAATTTCTATACTAGAAGTTTGAAAAGATTACTCCGAAAAACCAACAACAACAAATTTTCTTTTCCTTTTACAGACCTGGAGTTTCATTCAATTATCGTTCTACCTACGTTCTCTTGAGTTCCTCTCCACTTTATTTTGGTGATTTTAATTCTCTTTCTTAAGGTCTGTGTATAAATTAATATTCACTGCAGGTTCCCAAGTATCAGTAGTAAGTGATTTATAAATACCTGTAGCAATGCCAGATATTTATCTATTTCATCTGCTATGTACAAAAGATCGGCTTATATTTTTTAAGAAAAGAAAAGGCGAAACGCACCACCCTACTTGATGGTATTGCTGATTCTCAGTCCTTCACCATCTTTCTTGATGGTATTGCTGATTCTCAAACGTAGAGTATGGGCAAGAATATATGTTATCGCAGTAATCAAGATCTTCAAGATGCCAATGCAGACGTCAATATAGGCCTCACCTAATGAAGGTTGCCTGATTCATTACTATATCTAGTACCAGAATTAGTAGTGCAGGAGATAAACCGAACTCCTATGTTAACTTTCATCTGTGTGCTCAGGTTGTTTTCGTGTAACACTTCACATAATGGGTTCCTATTAAAATGCAGATCAGCTCAATACACTCAATCGGAACGCGCTTTTTATTGCATTATTTTTCGGATGGCCTGGCGAGGAAGGGTGTCAAAGCTCTTAATGAAATCAATAAATTTAAGGTATAAAGGCGATATCCATTTCGCGGATTTCGCGGAAAAAATCGCGTGAAAAAGTGACGAAGGTATAACACTGGTCACTGAAAAAAAATAAAATTTACACTACCCCTTCATTTTTCGCTCTATAAACTACCTTTCCAGCATTACAACACTATACACTGCATGAATAGGGATCAACTCCTTAGTGTTGGTTTAAAAAAGAAGCACAGTAAATCGACTATTAACCTAATCTGTACGAAAGCAGTCTTTTTCAATTATAAATCCATTTCTGGAGATTTGCACACTTGTGTACAGAGCTTTTCTAGAAAGCCGAGTCACATTATAGTCTTCGACTTTTCCAACTGATGGCAGAGTTGAAATGTATTTTTCTCTAATGTGTTTTGCATCATTCGGTACTTCTTCGTTAAAGTAACGCACAAAGTTTTAATTTCTGACTTGTGTTGAGTACTTTAACTACTATCAGATGGTTTGTTTCACTCTTCTTCTTTAGATTTGTAGATATTTTTTTATGTATGTTTGTTGCGTAAAACACGTCAAAGTACTGATTGTGTCAAGCTGATGCGTTGTTACTTTGCTGTCATTTGAAAATGTCAAAGCACGAATTACAATGATTTCTATATGTCTCGAGCAGAGATCAGCAATGAATAGTTCTTCGCTACTCAGAAACACTCAGGAAATTTTAAATATAAGTGAGTCAACAATATTGAAATTTAACTATATACTCTGTTGATTTATAAGTACAGGTTGCAATGAGTATGAGTACAACGTTGACATCAAACTCATACCATTAGAAATATGTTTGATTCATTAGCCTACTCGAGTGACTCGAATCATTCATCAAAATTTACAGTCTTAGTTGTTGTTGCACTTACAAAAAAAAAAAGAATAAAGACACATAAGCAGACAAAGACAGAGCAGCAAGAAGAGCAAACACACAACCTTCTAGTGAGTATTTTAGTGTTCGTACGCGAATCATACTTATTTTGTGCTTCATGTATATGTTGAGTTATGGAGAGTCGAAATCAACAACATCATTCGTATTGTTAAGTATGAATATGATGAGTACTTCAAACTTTGAATATGAGTAGTATGCGTATGATATTAAAATAAGTATGAATGCGTATAAGTATCAGAAATTATGAGTATGATTCGATTCTACTCATCTTTTTGAATACTCATTGCTGATCTCTGGGCTCGAACTTTAGCCAGCGACGAATGTAAATGCTTGGCATGGGTGCGTTTCTATTTCTTTTGAGACGCACGGAGAGAAAAGTTATTATTATATTACCGTTAACCTCTTTAAATTTGCAAATTAATATCAAAAACCAATTATATCATTGGCAGTATTTATTTTTTTTCTTAAACCGTGAAACATTTATTATTTAAGAGAGAGTTATTTTAAATCAATTCAATCTAAATTGTTCAGATATTGTTCAAATGTACTGAACTTTCCGCACAGTGTATTTCTTTCTTTCTCGCCAACACAATAACGATTTAATTTTTGGGTGTCCCAATCATATTTTTAATTAATCATATGTCGGGTATGTATGCTACAAGCGTAGCTGTTAAAAACATATTCTTTAATTTTTTTTTTTTTGTTACTTTAATTTTAAATACTCGGTTTCAATAACAAATGTGACACAATTATCACTGGAATTGGTCACGTTATTGTCACCTTAAAATTGATGGATGAAAAATTCACGTGTATATAACAACTGTACACAACAATAGTAGAAAAACGTTTACTCATGCCGTGATGAAACTTCTGCCATAACAACAGAAGGAATACAGCATGATTATCAGCAGTTTTTCTTTTTTTTATTTTTCTATTTTTGGATTTGATAAAAAAAAAAACTATGTTTTTAAGATTGTATGTATGTATGGTATGCTCCATAATTATTGTATGATAACATACAACACATACATCTTTACACACACATATAAACATAACATACACAGACATAAATTGTAAATAAACACATACATACATATACATGCATGCAGGATTACAATTTTATGTAAACCTTTTAGAATTTATTATTGTCAGTCACAGAGAAAGAGTTGAGTTTGAGTGTAAATTAATACCATACCACACCATATATAGCGGAGTAGATTTTACCTTTAAACAACATCAAGCTTTCTCTTTCTCTCTCTCTCTCTCTCTCTCTCTCTCGCTCTGTCCCAATTTCTCTCTTATTCTCTATAGTTTGCTCTCCTACTGACATGAAAAACGTTTACCTTGAAAGAACTTTTTACGCTGCACTATATACTGTTGTTGCTATTGTAATTTTGTTTTTGTTGTTGTATTCTTTGTATCCTTTTTTTCAAATTTTTCTTTTTTTTTTCCAAATAAGTTTTCAGTTGTTTTATGCAGTAGTAGTAGTGAGATGCTAATGTTTCTCATGCTGCTGCTGTTGTTGCTGCTGTAGTTGTTATTGTTATTTGTATTATTTCTAGCTGAGGTTATTAGAGTATAAAAAATAGATTATGCTGATAGAAAGTAAAAGTTGTTTATAAAGAAAGAGAGAGAGAGAGCAAGAGAGAGAGAGAGAGAGAGAGAGCAAGAGAGAGAGAGAGAGAGAGAAAGTAGAAAAACAATATAACATAGCCGCAATATAAAACGAAAAGAGAACACAGGTTAAAATGTATTAAGAACCCAACTAAAGTGATTAACATTTAAAGCTTATGGTGTATTAAGCACAATATTACCAACTAACGAACTAAACGCATAACATATATACATACATACGTTTGTAATAATATTTGAAAAATATTGCCTATAAAGAGTACATTTTAATGTTATGTATACACGTAGGAATAAAATTTATTTACTCCTTCAAAGAATGCTGAATTAAAAGATCTGAAAATTACAATCATTTTTTATTTTCAATGGGGGATGGTAATGATAAAGATGAAATTTATTTCATATACGATATTAACAACTGATAAGACCGATATCGCTTGGCATTAGGATAAGTGATTCTTATTTTATTACCAGCCTGTAGTCGTTTCAGGATTTATTGGCATTCAGCAGTAATTTATACTCAGCGCATTAGATTTTTTGTATTATGAAGGGTGGCGCTCTAACATCACATATAAAAAATTGTCTTATTCAAGTATGTAGTTGCAAACTGTTTCTGACACAAATAATGCTTACCAACTAAACGCTTTTACGCTATTGAAAAGAACAAATACAGAATTTCTTACTCAATTGACCATTACAACCCTGTAGTAAGGATTACAACCTAGCCTCTTACACCACTAATGTTGTGAATGTTCATTTTATCCACGTGTAGTGGAACCTACAGTTTAAAATCCATTCCGAACGAGAGATTTTTTAGAAACTGTTCATGACAATTTTATTTTACTCTCAGAGTTCTTACCAGAAGACTACTGAGAAAAAGTCGCCGAAAAGAATACTTTTTCATATTTGGTAGGCTTGAGATTTCTGAGTTGGGGGTTGAATCACGGATCTTTGTGTAATAAGTCAACGCTCTACAGGATATCAGTCTCCAAATTTAGACATTTTCTTATTGTTATTAATGCGTAATAGATTCGTGTAATTACAAATACAAAATTTTGTTTTACATTTATTTTTGAAATTTTATAACTAATACACACGCTAAGCTATTTATCTAGTGATTTGAAAGTAGCACAATTTAATGTACTGAGGCAGTGACGTGTGTTCGCTGAAAAGGCTCTAGAATAGTTGGCAACTGACCCTAATTTTTATCAAAAATGATATTTAACGATGAGACCCATTTTTGGACAAATAGGTACGAGAACAACTAAAATTGTTGAACGGTCAACTGAGAAATCGCTAGAGTATCTGGAATTTTCTTAAGTCTCAAATGTATACGAATCCACAAACCACAGTGGTCCTCACAGTAAACATAACTCATACCATCGGTCAAATTGCGCTTGAATTATACGCCAGAGTCATGGAAAATTGGAAATATTGAGTGCTCTCCACCCATAAACGATATTATATTCTACCTATATTGGAATCAATGGGTCTCTCAAACGAATAAAAAATTTCAATGATATCTCTCACACACTTTGTTTTATATAAATTTAAAACAAGAAAATTCTTAATGAAAGACCCTACATATGTAAGTATACATTAGTCTGGAGCAGTTGATTCCTTGAGATTGCTTAGAGGACTCTGTGATATTGGACGCATTTTTTACACATTTCCACTAATGTTCATTACAAGAAAAGTTAATATTTACTTGAATTTTAATATTTAGGTTTAACGGCATAGAATTAGAAATTTAAAACCATCAACATATTTCTGCAAATATCAACAAAAAAAAATAAAATTTTAAATCCCTTGAGCATTCACAACTGTTCGACGAAAGCTATTCGATGCAACGCTTTATAAACCTTCGAAATTCCTTTTTATTCATTTCGAAAACTATTTCAGTCAAAATGCTCAACTCTTATAGCCCGACAGCTGCAAAGTGTGCACAGAGGTCTTTTGAATGTTATCACCATTGTTGTATGTTAGCCTACGAACTATTTAACCCAACTGCTATATTCCCAATTACATTCGTTAGTAGTGTTCTTGGGACATTCTTATTGAAGAATTGCTGATATATGACAAATTTTGCAACTTCAGTTACTCAGTTGAATTCGATTACTCAACGGATCATATATGTTTAAACCAGTCACCTTAAACTCAAATCTAGCCAATAATACAGAAAAATACTTACGTGAGTAGGTATTTAGGGAGAGAAGTTGCATTTTTTAGTATACGTATCTGTTTTAAAGGTACCTTAGCGATTTTTCAATACTGCATCCGAATCACCCGGGTTTTAGATGTGACTACATGTTACCAGAAACTGTTTTCGGACGAATATAAAAAACTCGCAATCCCACATGGGAAGAGTGGGTTGCTGAAGCTGTCATCGGTGGCGGTGTTATAACGAGCTACACCGCTGGCTCGTAAAAGAAATGTAGGGCAGGATGTGAGGTCTATTTCGACAAACTAGCATTGAACGGGTCATACAAATAGCCTAACCAGACCAGAGTATTAATGGCGAAAATGTTTACAATTTAACAGGCTGCATGTATTGCTAAAACCGAGGACATAACTCCTTTGAACTTAGTTGGGCTGCAATCCCATCTCGTCAAATCAAAGGGCGTCGGCAGTTATATGGATTCCCTACACCGTATTCTTCGATACAACATCCGCATCTAATGGGTTTCTGGCCACTGTGGCATAGAGAACAAAGAAAAGGTGGATGAACTGATACTGAAGTGTTCGGAGATGCCTAAGGAGGTGACAAAAGAGGGGCTATATGTGCCCCTGGAAAACTGCTGCAGTGGATAGAGGGAGAAACAGGGATGTAATAGAGTTCGACAAGAGAACGATTCGCATTCTAACAGGAATTCAGACGGTACGCTGCGCTCCGGGCAGTTTCGCCGACAGGCATGTGGGGTGTTGTTGCTTTTGCCTTGACAATGAAGTATTGAGTGAAACGATAGTTTTTCAACTCGTTGATTACACACATCGGGTCGTCTTTAAGCTAAATATTAGTTATAGTGCTCGAAGACAATGTTTCCTTATTAACTCACATAGTCTAAGTTCAGCTTAAGCCTAATTTATTTAACCCGTTAATATCCATGTCAGTCATATGTGTCTGACGCTAAGAAGTTCTACATGAGGCATGTCAGACATATATGTCTGACATTTTATTTATAAAGAAATAGTCACATTAACAAGGTGTTATTCGGTAAATGCTATACGTACTACTGATTCCTACACAATGCGTTCAACGCTGTGTTCAAAACAACAGGATGCATCAGACATATAAGACTGACACGGCTTGCCGAGAAAAAAAGTTTTAATATTGAGCCATGTCAGCCATATATGTGTGACATAAAAAATAGTATTTTCCCCGGAATTTTGGCAAAAAAAAACTTTTTCTGTGATACTTTAAGTTTCCTTGGTACATTTTTAACTAAATTATCTAATAAAGTTACCATGGTCCATGTGAAAATTTTTCTGATATTATCGTGGCGATTAACGTGTTAAATGTTACATCTTAACCTATTCATATCTGTATAAGTTCATACATTTTATATCATCCAGTATACATATACCGAAGATTATGGCAATATTTAGTTTAAGTATTCCTTAGGAAATATTCACTTTGCCTATAAACATTTCCGGTAATTAACATTTGACGCAAAATTAAGTTAAGTATTCAGAAAAAAAAATCAAACACTGTACTAACCTGTATAAAAACTACAAACTGCAGGTGTGAAAATTATTATTTGGCTACATGAGTTGAAAAACGAGAAAATTGAAACTAACGATACAAAAAATACTTTGAGAAAATATCTTAAAGTCATCAACTTCTAACACCTTTCAATAAACATCTGCTTTCCCTTCAAAGGAAATTGAGTAATTGGATTTTAGTTTGAAATGAAACACACAAGTTTACATGTGTAAAGAAAACTACCGCCTACGTTTACAGATGTGTAGCACGAGTAATGGCAAAATACGTAAGCACAGTAGATGTAGTTTGGTGGATATTGTTCGTTAAAATTATTCTCATTTCTGTTCCACTTTTACAGCTTAATGTTGGTTTCAGATGGTGTATGCATATGTACACATACAAAGTAAACCCAAGTATTGTATGTATGCGAGAGAGCATTTGCATGAGTGCCTAATTTTCTGCACGTAATGTAGCGAATGAAATTTTCCACTTCTTTATTTCTTTATTTCAGTTGAAAAAGATTGTGAATACAACAACATGACTCGATGAAAAAAAATGTTGTTTTTCATTAAACATTTGTTTTATTTTTTTGTTTGTTTTTTTTTTCTTTCTTACATATTTTGTTGATTCATGTTGCCAGATGATAGATCATGATTCTACATTGTATTGTATAGTATTGTAATTAAATTTAATTTAACTTAAAGCAAACAGAACAAATACTGTATTGCTCTGAAGCTTTCCAAAGTCTTTAGCTGGTGCAATAGGTGTTGAAATAGATGAATGAAACTGTGGATCTACAAAGAGTGGTAAAATTATCAAAAGTCTTAATAAATAAATTTCAATAAGAGACGATAAAAGGAAATTAAATTAAAAACTACATTAGCCAGACCATCACTGTCAACGGCACGCACTAGAAGTTGATGAATGCCAACTTTGTTTGGCCATGACACACAGCTAATGCGATTTTGGACGTTCTTTTTGAACGATTTAAGGATATGAATATGAAGTCAACTGGCCACCTAGATCGTGCGATTTGTCATCGTTAAACTTTTTAAAGAAGTGGGTATCAAGTGAGCCATCTATAGGTTTAAAGTTGAACCATCGGTTATTTCGAATCTGGCAATACTTATGTATGTCATTCTATTCTGTCACAAAATTCAGTAGATTATCTCCAATAAACGCAATGAATCGCTATACGATTACGATTTACGTTGGGATTTATTGGGCCAACGAGAAACTACAGAATGATTTCGATTTTGCCAAAAAATCATCTTTCAAAAATTTGCCGCATTTGGTGCTCAGAAAACCCATATGTGGTCTTACAGAAGACAATGCACCCATTACGAGTAACTGTTTGGTGCGGCTTGTGCAGCGGAGGCATCATTGCCGATATTCCTTGGAAAATAAGGACTGCGCAACCATTACGGTCAATGGAGACACTTATCGCACCATGATAACCGATTTTTTTAAACCCGCTCTTCATGATATCGATGTGAACACAGCTTGGTTACGATAGGATGGTGCAACTTGCAACACATCTCATGCCACTATCGATTTATTGCGTCTAATGGCCGTTTAATTAGTCGGAATGGTGATATCAATTGGCCGCTAAGAAACTGCGATTTGACACCGTTGGACTATTTTCTGCGGGGCGCCGTTAAGGAAAAGTGTTATGCCGACAAACCAGAAACAATTGAACTTTTTAAGGCCAACAACACACTCAAAAGAGTGCATGAAAATATGTCCGATCGAATGAAGTACTATGAGGCCAGCCGCTGCAGCCATATGAATGAAATAATATTCCAATTTTACTGCACAAATGTTTTATTGAATTTTTAAATTTAAACTTTTAAATGGAAAACTCTTTATATACCCTGCCCTTATAAAAAATAATATTTGTCGGATATCGAAATATATTGTAATCAGATGTTGTAAGACAATGTCAATATATAGCGTTTGCCTGGCACTGTCATAATTAAATACAAAACTTTCGCCAATCCTTAACGCTATTTTCTAGTGTCATCATTTTACGTTAGTTTATACAAATAAAGTGATTCATTGAGCAACCTACTTTGTGAATATATCCCCAACACTCATGTAGATAACCTTGTCCATTTTCCCTGTCTTTCAACAAAATTACAAAAATTGATTTCACTTTCTGATGATGATGATGGAATAAGGGTTTTATAGACATGAGATGCAAAGGCTTTCAAACGATAATAACACTATGGGACAAAATTAAAAAACTGTAATACAACCAGCTAAACCAACTAGACATAGTGTAAGTTGTGAGATTAGTTGATTGAACTCAAAAATATTTTTTAGATTTTTTGAACCCTCCTGACAAAAGCTGCTTTTTTGGACTTTATGCACAAATTTATTAATTACACAAACATTACTGAACCGATTTCCAAAATTTTAACCTTATTAGAAAGGAGATGGATGGGCCTTTAATAAAACGATGTACACATATGTATTATCTGACTTAATCTGCTATGAGGTTTGATGAGATAAACTTAACAAATGCGAATTTTTCCATAATTTTTCAAGTTTGTCCGTCCATAGTATCAAACTTTAATTAAAAAATATGAAATAAGTGACGACATACTGAAAGTGCATTTTATTGCGAAGAGATTGACTCTTCGTTTGATCAAATCGGAAAAAAAATTACCGTAGTTATTATTTAAAGAGTCTAACAGTCGAGTTATATTTTTCATATGAACTTTTTTCCAAAAATCACATTAATAGCCGACTTCTGGTAGTCATACAAACGTGAAATTGATACATTTTGTGATAAACAATCAAGATCCATCAAAACTTTTGAAAACTTTTGAACTGAAAGTTCATTTAATTAGATGACATATATAAAAAATATAACACGATAATATATATAATATAATATAATATAATATAATGCACTTTCAAAACGTAGCCACTTATTTCATATTTTTTAATTACATTTTGCAATTAAGAATGGCTAAACTTGATGAAATGAAATAAAAAATCATATTTTCAAAGTTTACCCGATCAAAACTCATAACATATAAGTTTGAACAAAATGTTTATGCTTATGTTTATGTTTATGTTATACCATTTTAAAGGCTCATCTGTCCCCTTTTCAAAAAACTAACCCTTTTTAAAAAATATTTGGGTAATCAATAATTTTGTGTGAAAAGATCATAAATACAGTTTTTGTCAAATAAAACAAGTTTGGAGGGTGCGAGAAATATATAAAAAAAATATTTTTGTCGCACGGTGTAATTGATTATTTCATCAGTTAAATTTCAAAATAAGCATAAAATAGAAAAACTAGTAAAAATTATGAAGAAATTAGAACTTAAATGAGGTGAAAAGAATAATATTTACAATACAATTATCGGTTTTCTACGTTTGTGGCTTTTCTTTTCCAATTTTTAATACGATTTTCTTTTTAACACAAATTTTGTTTGTTTCCCATGAATTTCAAAGTTTTTGTGTGGACTTGCCAAAACACAATTAAATTGGACTGAGTTGAGCAATGGTCGTCATACATAGCAACATGACTGATGGCTTTTTAAATTGATGGGATTTTGTGAGGGATTTTGTGTAAATTTTGGCAAGAAGTTAAACTCAAATTAGCCATGTATTGGCTATTACCGGAAAATTAGGAAATGATGATGAAATAAAATTCAACTCAACTGAAATAAATAAAATAAGGATCCACATTCCCATATAACACTCATCCTTTAAACTCATACATATGTATCTTTTGTGTAATAGTAGTAGAGGCTTGTGTTTGCTTGCCTGTGCTAAGTGTGTGTGAGTATTATGTATCTCTGCATGTATCTGCATACATTAACTTTATCATGTGTACTTACTACGTACTTGGTACGCTTGCCAGCATTCCAATACAAATTCAAGTTAAAATACAAGCCAAAGAGGAAAAGGATTTTGTGGCCACATTAATGGAAGACACAAATTAAGCCTAAATGGTGCGGTGGCTTTATATTCTCTTGTTCGTTTGAAATAATTTTTTTTTGGATTTCGGTCTGGAATTCTTTCTTTCTTGTCTTGTTGAAAAGATGCTCAAGTAAAAAATTGCAATAAAAAGTTACTTGATGCAATTGAATAATGAGTCCCGACAAATAAAATCATTTTAAAATTGAAAAATTCAATCTTATGATGTCGTGAATTTATTTTTAAGCTGATATAATCTTAGTGGCTTAACTACAAGCCAAAATAACGTTAACGTTAACCCAGACCGCAAAAATTTTAATCTTGATTTTAAAATTTATTTGCAAACGCTGACACTTTTTTAAATATTCAAGAAATATAATCATCATCGCATTACCGTAGTTGAGAATGCTTGAGAAAATTAAGTAGAATTTATGTATTTTACGGTTTTCTTGATTCTTGTGTTAGAAAAAATGTTAGTAAAAGTTCAGATTTTCTTGTTCTTCGGTCTAATGCAGCTATTAACATTGTGCGCAATCTTCTTTTTGCTGCAACAAAAAGTTTTGCAAGATGTGAAGCAAAGAGAAAAAGAAAGAGGAGAGAAAAATATGTGGAACATTTTTTGACGGACGGTGCAAGAAGTGTGCATAGAAGTGGATTTAATAAAAAAAAATCCTTAAATTTATTAACGTTATTTCAATTAATTTATATGCAGTATACACTATATTTTGAGTGTGATTATAATAATAACATCAAATCTGATATCTATTTTAAAATGCCGAAAATATTTAATCATACAACTTTTTGGTAACTTCTAGATTGTTCAGCTTTATTTAATATTTGGTAGAATGATTTCATTTAGAATTTAGTTTTGTCTCACTTTGTTTGATAAATTTTTGCTATTCAACTGAAAATTCGTTAAGCCTCCGTCAAAGAAGGCATCATCATCACACGGCCACTACAAATAATGTATGTTCTGCCTGAGTATTTCGGTGGAAATAAAAATTCAAGCCAGTTAGTTTCAACTGGCGTCTCTTTTTCTCCACACTATGACACCTTAGAATAATATCAGTTGAGGTATTACCAGTATTTGCTCTGATTAACTGTGTCAGTCAATTAGATTGCTGGAGTGTTTTTGTCTTTAGTCTTATTCAAATGGTTCAAAACAGTAATTTCAACAATTGATCCTCCAGATCATCTGTGCATCCAAACTTATGGGTACGGAATCTACGACCCTAAAACGATTCCTGATTGGCTTCTATGCTTTCAGTATTATAAACGACATTTACGTTTTTATCCTTTTGGTTCAATAACTCGCCTCTTTCAAGGATTATTTTTGACATTTTTTCAAACAGTACTGAGTCAAATAATTAAAAAACTATCGACTATCAACAATTATCAAAATTAGTAGCATACGAGGGATCCATATTGAAAAAAAAAGGGAATTCAGGTTTTTTATCCTAAAACCTTAGTTCAAATAGATGACATTGCTGTAAATATCTTTCGTTTACATACATACATAATTGGCCATTACAACCCTTTAGTCAGGATTAGGTCCTAGCTTCTCACACCCCTCATGTCGTGTGTGTTAATTTTATACATGAGTGGCTGGAACTACAGTTTAAAGTCGACTGCGAACGACAGATTTTTGAGAAACTTTTCATGGCAATTTTATTTACTCTCAGATTTTTTGTTAGAAATCTGCTGAGAGGAAGTCGCCGAAGAAATATTTTTTCATATTTTCTTTTTGATGTCTGACCGTGGCCTTACGTCTAATAAGCCAACACACTACCAACTAGACTAGGGCGACTTTCTTTTCGGTAATAACGCGACAACAACGTTGCAAAATGTCACCAATAATGCCAATAAAGCAATATTTGCGAGAAAGTTTTGTTTGATTTTTTTTCTATTTGGAGATAATCCAGCGGATGTACAAACCTCAAAGTTAAATGTATTCTGAGTCAAATCAGTATTTCAATCGAATAATAGAAATCGTTGACAATGATGGTAGAAATATAATAATTTTTAATCCTTTGCAAATATTAATTCATTTCATGTATTAAAATTTTTACTAATGTCAAGCATAGCGTAAAATTCAGACTGAGCCTTAGGATATACACTTAAAGTCAATTATAATGGTTGAGTTTTTATGTATGTTTGCCTCTAGAGATAGATAGATATTTATTTATTTATTTATTACAATACAATTACAAATTATATTCTAATTATATACGAGCTGAGTAAATTTGATCACATGCTTAGTGTAGTGTCACAGACCAGAGTCTCTGGTGGGAATCGATCCCACGACTCTCGCGCTAATAGTCTATCACACTACCTACTAGACTACAAAGGCACCTTTTTTTCTTCTTATAGCTGTTTGGATGAAAATGTGCACACAATTTTGGGTCTGACGGTTTGGGAAAGACATATAAATAACTGAAATGAAATAAAAACTGTTGTCATCGAGATATAGTTGACAGTTATGCACGAAAACCTTGTTGTCCCTATTTAAAATCATCTTAATGACCACACCATATATAACCATAGCTGCCAGATAAATGAGTCAGCAAATCGTCTAATATTTGAGAAAAAATTGTCAAAATCGTCAAAGACGTTTATTAAAATCGTAAAAAAATCGTCAGAAAATATAAATAAATAAATTAAAATTATTTAAAAACCAATTATTTCTATTGTAGTAAAACATATGAAGTCAATGTATCTACATATTTGAATTCAAAAATAAAATATTTAACAAAGAATTTATTGGAAGTCAAAGGCTAACGTCCCTCATCTTCATTTAATATTTTTTTTTCCATAAATGGAGAAATTTTGATCATTTTCAGGAAAAAATTGTTTAAGGTTTAAACAATCCATCCCAACGTTGTTTATTGACACATAAGCGCAGCAATAATAATACATCATCTATAACTATGGGCGGTATAGATATTAGGTAGTCAGAAGCTTTTGATGTTCTGAATATGAAAATTCAGTGTAATGTTGACACATTTTTCAGTTCCTTCTTAAGTTCTTATCGTCCGATCTTACTATTTACACCGTTTATAACTGACAGAGAATGGAATACAACTCTCATGTATGGGTTGGTGCCTCAACGTCGATTTGGCGGTTTCTCGGACGTGTACAGGAGAGGCCATAGTATCTCGTTAATGACGGTAGTGTATCCAACTCCATTGAATCATTGGAGCATCATTCCAATGTGGTTTGTGTTTTACTGTTCTGTCGCTACTAAATAAAATGGTTTTGCTTGAACGAAATATTCCCGAATATCATATATTCCTACATAACGCTCGTCTTTTTTTGGCCAATGGATCTCACACTGCATTACAGTAAAAATACGGTTTTTAGTCGGACTGTGTCGGTATGTGGAACTCAATTCCTGCAGTAACCTATCCGGTTACTTATGTATAAAAATATACAAGCCTAGTGTCCATAAACACTGTTCTCTCCTTCCTTCTTCTCACAACATAGTTCCAAACTCAATGCCATCCATCCCCTGAGTGTTGGTCGTACGAAAATAAAAATAACGTCGCTTGCCTTTGTTCTTCCGATGTTAATATTAGAACCTACATATACTCGAATTTTTAAAATAGTCTGCAACGACAATTGATATATTATTCTCATCTACAAGGTTATTTAGGAGTTGTAATTTTTAAGCTTTTAAATGGTTGAAAAGGAATAAAATACAGAAAACAACATCACATGTATTCGAAAGTAACTTAAAAATATAATGCTTTACACCTTGTTTTTACTAACATACATTTTCAATAGTAACAATTGCAAAGTAAATACAAAGCTTAAAAAGTGGCTTTTAATGTACTAAAGTAAAGAATATGATGTAAATTTTTAATTTTTAAAAATCGTCAGAATAAGAGCATAAATCCGCGGCAGCCATACATATAAATGAAATAAAAATCCATTTCCAACCGGAGCAATTGTAGTTCACAGCAAAACAATAAATTTATCAAAATTTCAAACTATTTTTGTTTTATTACATTTTTAAACTTTTTTTAACTTTTAGAGCGCCAACCCATTATACATATTTATGTACTTACATTACGCTCATATCTAATAGGCCATTTACACTACAGCGAAATCTAGTACTTATGAGATTTCGAACCAAATCTAGTTGATTTTAACTAGATTTCCCATACAAAACAAAATCTACTTATTTAGTAGATTTCGGCAAAATCTACACAAAATCTAGTAAAAATCTAGTAAAAATAGAAATGCAATGTTTTGCCAAATAGTACTTAAAAATAAAACGCTGAGCAGGACAAAGAATTACATTTCAATTTAACCCTAATCAAGTCAACATGTGCCTCTCCGACACATATTTCAGTTGGTCATATTGTAACTTCCTTAAATATAGGTTCTAGTTTTTAGTGCTTCTTGAATTCCTACTTTCAGTTGTTTTATTTAGAATTTACAAATTTCAAGTAATAAATTAATTTATTTTTATTTTTTATTTTGTTTCAATCAAAAATGTTCTTAATCATGTCAAAATGTGTTTACGGTGCTGATATGGGAACGCTAACTATTACTTCTATTGTTGGTGAACAACAAAATTAAACATAATAATGAGTTATAATGAGGTATAATGAGTTACGAAGAGTACTGGCACCCATTATTTGCCGTAGTTTTCTAAAATTAAATAAAAAATAATTTGTCCAATGTGCGGTCCATACAACACGAGGATGAATTCTCAAACCAGCCAAGGCAGACGTAGATGTTATATGTGCCCACCGAAGATATGCAGAATGTGTAAGCAGTCTTGCAGTATTTACCACAAAAATACTTGCAACAAGTATTGTTCAAAAGTTCTAGTTTGCTTAAAATGCGAAAATAAATAAATAATATTTCATTTATGTAACTGAGAAGAAAAAATTTCATAAAATAAAAATAAGTTAACAAAACTAATACGTAAATTCTTTGTATGTGCCTCTGAGACACATTTTGACTGGATTTGTAAAAATTTTTCCTGACTTGATTAGGGTTAAACTAAAATATTATTATTTTCTTTTAAATTTCAGTCAGCTGTTTTTGTTATTAAAATGAAATCTTGCTACTGTCAAATAAATCCAGTGTAAACGATGTAGATTTTGAGCAAGATTTGAAATCTAATCTACTAGATTTCGCTGTAGTGTAAATGGCCTATAATATGTAAAATTCATAATGCAGAGAACATATGTGACGTATGAGTTATATTTAATTCCATTAGTTTCATACATGACAAAATCGAATTTTATTTATTGCATACTTTTCAGGGTAACTATTCCAGTACATGTAATATGATGCGTATGAGTAATATAGTTCAAATACAATTAAAAAGAAAGTATACCCCATAAATTTGGAATTAAGCTAAATACGATTCTATGCAATTCTAGGCTATATTCTAATCATGACCTGTATCTTCATAGTCTGTATCTAGAACATCTTGACAAAAAAAAAATTATTTGGCAAAATTTCAAAACCGTTTTTGTTTTATTGCATTTTTAAATATAAACTTTTAAAAGGCCCAGCGGGCCTAATGGTCTCATGTCAGAAGTGAATAAGATGCCGGTGACTATTCATCTTCCAATCTAATGAATATTCATTCACAAAGCTATAAAGAAACGCTTCCTATTTAGTTTAAATAAAGGAAAGTGTGTGTTGGATATCACTGATATTTTTTATTCATTTGAAATAGTAATTATGTGTGGAATATAACATCGTTTAAAAGTCCATGACAGACTTTTGTCTGGGTGGATCTCATTCAAAACGTCTAATTTTCCAAGTTTTATTGATGGCATGGGTTATGTTAGGTTTGAGAACAGCTGTATTTTGCGGCTTATTCGCATACAACTGCAACTCAAGAAAACTCTTCAAGCTCACCTCCACGTGAGGTTAATATGCCTTCAAATCGCTTGTGCATGATATCCAACGTGGCATGAGCTGTGTGATATGTCGCGTCGTTCTGTTGAAACCATTTGCCGCTGGTGGCCTGATCATCTAATTCAAGCCAAAAGAATTTTGTAATCGTTGGCTTATAGTGCTCACCGCTTTCTCATAGAAATATGGACAGATGTTGCCGCCACCCCAATGAATACGTGAACTATTTTTGAATATTCCAGAATTGCATACATATGGCAATAATTTGATAAGAAAGTTTTTGCGAAGTATTTGCTTTTCATTACAATATAATTTGTTGCTATTTTTTAAATAGAATGATTTGATGTTTGTTTTCATACGTGTGGTACCACTAGCATAGAAATAATGTGCTGCCAGAACAACTTTATATGTGACCGTATTACAGTCACTAGGAACTGAACAAATTTAAATACGTGTTATAGTTACTCAATAATTATCCCTGTTAAGTGACACTTTAAATCAGTGAAATTATTATATTAAATCGTTGATAGTATCATAATATTAAGTTCAACTTAATCATCCCTATCGTGAATATTATGGGAATAAGTTATTTGGGAGTAAACTTTTTTTCCCATAACAAAAAAAAAAATCGGTATTTCGAATACATATATTGGGAGTAATAGTTTTTATTGTGAATTAATTATTAAACAGAAATTTTTTATTGTGAATTATCTCTCAACAATTTTTCGAAGAAAAATACAAATATTAACAAACGAGTAGCGTATATCTTCGTTTTTTGGTGCTAGAAGAGGAGAAACTATCCATGGAAAGGTTGCAGCGAAGATCTATTCGACATGAATCGAATCCACTATCACTCCCTGAGATAAAGTAAGAATTATACATACTAAAATATTTATGTTTGACTTTAAATCATGTGTCCTTTACAGATTCCAGGAATATTACAGGGTAAACAAAGAAGGATTTAAATACGTGCTTAATGTATTGATGGAAAATTTGATTAGTAACAATTGCAAAGTAAATGCAAAGCTTAAAGCGGCTTTTAATGTACTAAAGTAAAGAATATGACGTAAATTTTTAATTTCCAAAAATCGTCAAAATAAGGGCATAAATCGTTAAATCGTCAAATTGAGTATAGAGTTTTTCATGTCTTTTATGATGTACGAGTATATTGGTTTTGAAAACTTGAAAAAAAAAATTTTAATATTTCTTTTGGCGACAGTCTTCTAGAAAAACTCTGAGAGGAAACTAATTCTCATGGAAAAGCTTCTTAAATCTGTTGACCGGATTCGACGGTAAATAATAGATGAAAATAACGCAAATAACATGGGCTGTGTGCAAATTTCAGACTGCCAATAATGTGTGCATTTCTAAGAAGTAAATAGCTCTTGATTGATATTACACGGTACAACAGTCAACATACACCCAACTAATGACATAGTGTCGTTTGTGAGTTTTGTTGTTTAGAACTCAAAAATATTTTTTTATATTTCTCGAATCTTCTAAACTTGTTTTATTTGACAAATACGGAATTTTTGATCTTTTCACACAAGATTTTTGATTACTCAAATATTTTTTAACCTATATTCAAAAACCAAAGTATTTGAAAAGGGTTATATGGTTCAAACTTATATGTTATGAGTTTTGATCGGGTGAACTTGGAAAAAATTATTTTTTACTTATTTTTCGAAATTTAGCCGTTTATATTTATTTATTTTATTTATTTATTAATTACAATACAATTACAAATTATATTCTAATTATATACGAGCTGAGTAACTTTGACCATATGCTCAGTGTAGTGTCACAGACCAGAGTCTCTGGTTGGAATCGCACCCACGACCATCACGCTAATAGTCTAGCACACTACCCACTAGACTACCAGGGCACCCATAAGCCGTTTTTAATTGCCAAATTTAATTAAAAAATATGAAATAACAGGTGACATTCTGAAAGTGCATTATCTTGTGAAGAGATTGACACTTCGTTTGATCAAATCGGACAAAAATTACCGTAGTTATTATTTAAATAGTATAACAGTCGTGTTATATTTTTTATGTCTTTCGTATGTCATCTTATCAAATGAACTTTCAGTTCAAAAATTTTCAAAAATTTTGATGTATCTTGATTGTTTATCGCAAAATTTGGCAATTTCACGTTTGCACTGCTACCAGAAGTCGGCTAATATTTGTGATTTTTGGAAAAAAGTTCATTTGAAAAAATATCTATATGTAAAATATAACTCAACTATTGGACTCTTTAAGTCACTTATTTCATATTTTTTAATTAAAGTTTGCTACTATGAACGGACAAACTTCAAAAAATATGAAAAAAAAATCGCATTTGCCAACTTTACCTCATCAAAACTCGTAAAATATTAAGTCGAATAAAATATATACTCGTATGTATACTGTTTTAAACGCACATCTCTCCTCTTTCTAAAAAAGTGACATTGGTTCAGAAATGTTTGTGTAATCAATAAATTTGTGCGTCCAAATATCCAAAAAAAATTCTCAAATAAAACAAGTTTGCTGGGTCAAAGAGATATAAAGAAAATATTTTTGAGTTCTACTCAACAAAACTCATAACTTACATTATGTCATTAGTTGGGTGTATTTCATTTTTTTATTTTGTCTCATAGTGTTCTTATTGTTATTATTTTTTATCCTATAAACATATAATATTTCGTTTTGCACATGATATATGCGTGTACACGTCTATTTATGCATGTTATCGATTTGAAACCCTACTAAGAATTGATAAATAAATTTTGTTAAACTTTAATAACATAAGAACACTAAACAAGTCCTATTAAGGATACTTTTAAAACTAAAATAAGCAATAACATACGCATACATACTCAAATATGCCAGAGCATATACATAAAATTTATAAAGAGTAAAGGGAATACTAGAGGAAGAGAGAGAGAGGGAGAGTAAAACAAATGCAAACATTATAAACTAACACTCATGAACTACAATAAATTGATGAAATACTTGCAACTTTATAAATGGAAACATTCAACATATGCACATACATACATACATACATACATATATGTATTCAGAATTACTGAACGCTCTTTGCAGTTCAAGGACATTTAAAGAAACGGCGAACGAGGCGTATGAGAGAATGCGAGGAAGAATAATTAGCACACTTTAGAGAGTAGCACTACACGCCCATGTACAATAAATTTGTTTTCATTTTCACGTACTTGAACTATGCGTTTTGAAAATGGAAAAAAGAAGAAAAAATATTAAGATTTGTACTGTGTTGTATGTTTTGTGTTTTTAATTGTTTTTTTTTTTTATTAAGTTTCTAAGTTTCTTTGTAACTACTTTAAACGCTTTAATACACCACATCACTTCGGTCTAAAACTCAAGTTCTTTATTTAAATATCATTCACACCAAATATTAACTATCAGGGCATTAGGTTTTTGAGGCTCTACTTGCACAAGTCCTGGATTTAAATTAAAACGCAGATGCGTTCCACTGGTCAACTTTACTTTTCCAATACTCATTTCATCTTCTCTACATTTTAATGAGGAAAATGAAAAATATTCAATTTATCGGATATTGATCATCTTCAATACTTTTCATAAAATTCTCTAATGACCCACGTATTTTTAAGCCACACGCTTTCAACAGACACAGTTAGTACGACCATCCTGGTGAAGCATTGTCCAGTTGCATGCGTATGCTGACGACATTGACATCATAGGGTGTACCAAACGAAATGTTCCTGCTGCCTTCAGTTCTATGGAACAGGAGTCTATTAAGATGGGTCTGGCAGTAAATGAGGGCAAAACGAAGTATGTGTTGTCGACAAGTAGGGACATGTGGCGTATTGAATACCAGATTAAGGCCGATAACTACAGTCGTTCGATATAGTCAGTGAATTTGTTTATCTTGGCCTCGCCATTACCACCAAACGTGATGTCAGTCTGGAGATCATGTGTTGGATCCCTCATGCCTACAGGTGCTGTTGTGGTCTCAATAGGAAATTGAGTAATAGAGACCTCTCTCGCACGACAAAACTAATACTTTATAAGGCGCTTATCCTCCCCATGCCTCTTTATGGCGCAGAAGCAAGCCTTGAGAGTATTCGAGAGAAAAGTCCTACGTAAGATCTTCGATCCAGTGCAAATTGACGATGACGATGACGCACTCGTTCCAACAATGAGCTGCATGAGCTCTTCAACGACGTGGATGTTGCGCAGCGCATTAACATCCAGCAGCTGCTTAGTAAATAATCGACTAACACCCGTTCGTCAACCAAATGCAAGATCTGCCGAAAGCTATTGCCACTATCCGTGAGAGTGTGCAGAAGAATACAAGGCAGTCGTTACGCAGCGCTCACAAGAAGACGCTCTTCGATCTGCACCCATACAAAATTAAACTGGCCCAGGAATTGATGGTAAACAACCATAGACTGTTGTCGATGTATTCACTGAGTAGGCTCTGGAGTAGTTAGCAACTGATCGTAGTTTTTATCGAAAAATCATCGTCAATGATGAAACGAATTTGGAATGAATGGGTACATCAAAAGACAATATTTTGCCGAATTTGAGATGATACCAATGCACATGTGATTCAAGTGCATTTAATGCACCCCAGGTCCCTGTATATTGTGGATTTTAGACTAGCGGCGTCATCACTCTATGTATTCCTTGACAACGGCGGGCCACTACTGTGGAACATTATGTACAATGGAGTATTTCGACTGCAATTGACATCAAATATTGCAGGACCAAATCCATTTGAGAGGAGAGTAATGTCGAGGGTTGTAACATCGATAGTGTTATATGCTTGTCCAATATGATCGAAGACACTCTCCGTGGGGACGACGAGAAGGTAACTGTCCTCGGTGTATCGTCTAAGCGTAATTAGACAGATAAGTGGCTTCAGGACAGTTTCTGATAAAGCGGTACTGGTACTGGTAAAGACAATATCGATAAACATATTGGCGGATGAGATGAGGCGGAAATACTTTCGCCCTCTCGAATATCCAGGAGAAACAGCAGCAAATGGCCGTCACGATGGGGGAACGGTTTAAAGGGAAGATGTACATTTCACCTTGTCCCTGATATAATCCCTTGGATGAAGAATAAACATTGCGAGGTGAACTACTACGTAACCCAGTTTCTAACTGGTCATGGATGCTTCAGGAAGTACCTGCACGGATTTGGGCATGACGCTTATGGAAGAGCTGTTGAATTCTAGGATTCTATGGCGCCAATACAGCCAGAAATAGCTGAAGTAATGCTGGAACTCCGAAATTTGGATGAACAAAAGCGAAATTTGTGTTAACGTGATAAAGCTTTAAAACTAACCAGCCCTCCGCGAAGTAATACCTTACGGCAGTCCCGTGGGGAGAAAAGTGGTTGAAGAATGTAGGGGGTGGGTTTAGTACGTACGCACTAGTGATGGTGAATCGAGCACTCTTTTGTTGGAACAAAAGTGTTTTTCGAAAAAATATATAGAAATTAACGAAAATACGAAGAAAACAAAGATGGATAATAAAAACAACAATTCCAAAGATCGTCAAGTTGCCAGACGTGAAATAAGGCAGCATAAATAGATCGAAGAACGATGCTGACAGTCATAGTGAGTGAATAGTGTTTCAGTGATGAGACGTGAGTCTGTGAGTAATAACCGAGAATTTTATTAAAAAGTAAGCGTTACGTACAGTGGTATAGAGCAACCAAACTTTGATTTTTGTTAAAAAGGATCATGAATAGAATTGATAGCGCAGTGTTATCAGTTGAAGTGTGTATGATGTTTAAATAAATAAAGGATTTGATAAACAAATAACAATCAGAAGTAAATAATTTCTTGTATTTTAATTGCAATCATCGAAACCACGATACATACATATAAATGTTATGCAAAATTTAAAAACATAAAAATATCTATGAGAACATGAGTGGAAAATGAATAAAAAATTCAATAAAACTTTTCGAATTTATTTTCATCTTTTTTTTTTTGTAAATAATTTCCTTTCTTAACAGCTTTCTAATACTTTTTCCAGTTACTGTCCAAACTTGTGTGATAGCCACAACTAAAATAAACGAAACCAAATTGAACACAATGACTCGTCTCGCAAGGCAAAGAAAACTTATACTTCAGTTTTCCATAAAATCGCAAACAAAGGAGAAAAGGGAGAAAAAAAGAAAACTTTTGCAATAATAATATTTATTTAGACTTCCTGACCTTCTTAATATACTTTGGCTTAGAAATACACACATTTCCGTACAATATTTTACACATACATGCATACACTCGTATATGGTATACATATGTACGTACATATGTACATACATATATCGTACAATCAAGTCGTTGCCGGCATAACCATTTCTAATAGTGCTGCTGATACGATGCTTTATTGTATACATTAACTCGTTGAGATATGGAAAAATAGCAACGAAGTGCCATAAAATATTTCAAGATGTCTTCAATAAAAAATAGTTTTCCAATAAAAATCTTCCTTTTCATAAAAACTGAGATAAGTAGGAGTAGCAGATGTAAATATGATCAGGAATAAGTTCCACTTCTTTTCAATAAAATTTTATACGAATAACATTTACATACAACGACATTCTTATGTACATATATTCAAGCCGTTTATTTAAGATACACCGACAATTCTACAGTTAAGATACAATCAACTTGTAAAATGCACTTCGCTTGTCTGTGTTTTCTTCATAATTAGTTGGCAACAAAGGTTTCTTTCTGCAAAATATTTTCATTTTTTCCATCGTCGTACCTATCTTGACCTATGGGGGTCTGACATGGTGGAAATCCTTTCACAAGTCAAAAACTCAACTTGATACAACGGATGCTAAGATCATCTCTGGGCATTATTATAAGACGCCTTTTGCACGTTCAAATTAGTTTGCAAATTAGTTTGAAAACTCTTAGGTTTGTAGGAGAGAGGGGAAAAACGAGCGGTGGTGAGTTCTCAGTTTGCTGTACTCGCAAGTTTGCTTTGTTTTTCGTTCGTCGTCTACCGATGGTTCTACATACAACAACAAAATATCAATAGTTTATCAAACTACTTTTCAAAGTACTTTGAACGTGCAAAAGCGAAACAAAGTTTAAAAGAAAATGCAAAAAAATGTGTCAAACTAATTTTCAAAGTACTTTGAGTCCTTCTTTATTTTAGTATTCGTCCAGATTCATCTTATGTTTGAGTAAGCAGAGTCTTGACAACCATTGTTTACATATAAAAATCTCTCAATATTTAGTTGAATATTCCTTTTTACCTACCTTACCTTTTTTTACCTCCTTGTAAACGCTTTGTAATCGACTTGGCTAAGTTCACGGCATTTACTTCAAAGACTTGATGGAAAATTAGTGATGCATCGAATAATTGCTGGCGTTGAAAGATAGAATTATCTTCAGAACCATAAACGGAAAAAATAATGGTAAAATAACGGATAACCATGAGCCGAAGACGACAGTAAGACAATGTTATATGTCTGGTGATACCAGAAAGGTATGGTGTATCATGAAATCCTAAAACTCCGAATTCGTTAATACAGACCAGAGATCAGCAATGAGTATTCAAAAAGTTGAGTAGATTCGAATCATAATTTCTGATACTTATACGCATTTATACTTATTTTAATATCATACTCTACTCTACTCTACTCTAACACTTATATCCAAAGTTTGAAGTACTCGTCGTACTCATACGCATGATGTTGTTGATTTCTAATTTCCTTTACACAACATTTACAAGAATTACAAAATAAGTATGATAAGCGTACGAACAATACAATAATCACTAGAAGGTTGTGTGTTTGCTTTGCTTGCTGTCTTGTCTTTTTCTTTTAATCTTTTTTTGTAAATGCAACAACAAAAAAGACTGTAAATTTTGATGAATGATTCAAGTCACTCGAATCATTTATGAGTATTATAAGTATTTTTCTAAATTTATGAATCTGAATGTGTAGGCGTATGAATCAAAACATATTTCGAATGTTATGAGCTTGATGTCAACGTTGTACTCATACTCACTGCAACCTGTGCTTGTAAATCAATGTTATAGTGAGTACGAATGAATCGGAGTACATAGTTGAATTTCAATAGTGTTGACTCACTCATACTCGAAATTTCGTGAGTGCTTATGAGTAAAGAAAAACCGATTCATTGCTGTAGTGGGATTCAGTAACTTTTAACGATTCGACAATCGTTAAAAATATCGACATTATTTGTTGTTTGCAGTAACGATTAAGTGATTCACAAACTACACTTTAACGACTGTTGATAGTCTTTTTTTCATTAAAATCAAGTGGCAACTCTGTGTAATAAAAAGTCAAAAAAACAAATTCAAAACAAAATATTAAATTTTTTTTCGATTTCCGTTATTTTGCTGTATGATGTAAGTAATTTATACATACATATGTACATATGAAGTCATTTTATGCAACATACATATTTTAAATATAAGACTGAAGAAAAACATCGTTATAATATTTTATTGATAAAAAATTATAATAATAAAACTATTTAATATTACTAATTATGTGATTTAAATTTTGTAGTTTCTATTTAAGTAAAAAAATTTCCAAGATAGGCTAGGACACGTTTTGCTATTGAAAATGGTGTATCTTTGGGTACCATGTTAATACTTGAATCAGGCTCTGTGATCTCATTGTTAGTCTCTAATCTTTGTTCATCTAAATTTATGTTATGTAAAACTGCGCATGCGTTTACAATTGTTCCAGCAAATTCGGGAATATACAGGAGCATTCTTTGCTGTGATAAGCATCGCCAAGTTCCTTTAAGAACACCAAAAAGACGTTCAACTGGGTTACGTACTTTACACAGTGCCTCATTATAACGGAATTTTGGTGTCCCCTCTGGTTGGTTTGGTAGAGGACTCATCAGCTACGGCTCCAATAGATACCCAGAATCACCTATAGATATTTTTGTGACAAATGAAAAAAATAAAATAACTTACTACGAAAAAAGTACCAATTAAAAATAAGTTGTGATCCCCATTTTCAAAACACCTTTGCATAACTCTTCTGACTGCTGAAGAGCTCCAATTGTATGAATCGTGTCGAGCTCCAGGGAATTTGGCATTCACATTTAAAATTTTTAGATTTGCATAACAAATCTGCAATTTCAACAAAAATAATTATATTATGAATCTCTTGTTAAAAAACCTTGGATTTACCATTTGAACATTAATATAATGGTACCCGTGATGGTTGACATAAGCCTCCTCATGACTTTTTGGAGCCAAAATCGAGACATGTGTGCAATCGATTGCCCCAATAGTACCTGCTACAAAGGGTGATACTGCTGATGCAAAACCTAATTTTGCAGCTTGTCGTTCCACTTGAGTCATCGGAAACTTTACTTTTGCGTAAAACGTGGTATTGTTAATTGCATCCGTTACACGATGTATGCAACGTCTTATGGACGACTAGCTCATGGATATCCCCTACTGCTCAGTTATTCTGGTGCCATTTAATTGTCCGTCAAGCTGAAAAACAAGTTCTTCAGCCAAGGGTGGTGTTAAACGGTAGAGTTTCCGAAATTCCAATGCATTTAAATTAAATCAGTTCTCCAAATATCGAAGAACACGTCTGTCAACTCTTCGGGCGTTGAAAATTGTCTCATCCACTGATAAATTATACCCTAAGTATTCAAAAGACATTTTGATCTTAAAATGTTGCTTTAAATTGATTGAATCGATTGAATAAACAATACAAAAATTATTGTCGTTTAGTTTACGACAACAGCTGAAATAACGATTTCGAATATCGTTTAAAAATTTTACAGAATACCAAAATCGACAATTTTGTTGTTTAGTATTTTAAACGATTCGATAAGCGTTAAAAAAAAAGTTAGTGAATTCCACTACTGATATCTGATACAGACCACTACCGAAAACAAGTGATCAATTTGAATCATGCATTGATCTAAAATCGACTCACAGAGTTTTTACCAGAAGACTGCTAAGACGAAAGCACAGAGAAAAATATTTTCTTCACATTTCGTTATGTTTGAGATGTCTAATCCAGCTGTTGAACCACAGGCTCTCGTTTAAAATATACCAAATATCAGATCGATTTAGACAACAGTTTTGTTGTTGCACTGGTATTTGTTAACAATGTCTAAACATTGAGACAGTTATAGGAGTGACTGAACGAGAATTAAGTTAAGGTCATATAAAGTCATAAAAGTATCAATAAAACTTAAATACGAACCTATATTGATGCTTGTCGATATATTGAAGGATACCGATGAGAGATTTTAAGCAAATTTCTAGATTTATGAGAGCAAGTGTACAAGAATATTGTTACGAAAATGGAAATGGTATTACATCGTTTAACATTAATATAACAAAAAAAGCTACAACAAACAAAAATAATGAACTTGTTTACATGATAAACAAATAAACAAAAATATAGCAACAACATCAGTATAAAAAAAGAAAAAAACAAGTAAACAAACACGCAACAACAACACTGCAAGGACAAATGTAAACAAAATATACAAACAACAATTACGTAAACAACATGTTTACATTTATAGAGATTTCGCAAAGGCAAAGTCATTCTCCATCAGCAGCATTCATCAGACTGTTTACCCTGCGACAAGAAGGCAAGGAGTCAGTAAAAAGTTCAGTCAGTCTTGTGTGAAGACGCGTTGCGTGTGAAAAGAATAATTGTGGTTTGAACATCTCGTCTATAAATGTCGGCCAAACAATTGTTATTGTTTACGCAAACAAGTGTAAAGCAGAATAAGAAACAAAATTGTTGTTGTTTGCATCAAGTTGTGAACAGTGGCGCACAGAATTGTGCGAACAATAAAGAATTTAATTAAAACTGAGCACAAATTTATTTTTATTTTTATTTGAAATTTACGAACTTATATTTTAAATGTTTTTAAAAGGATAAAAACGTAACTATATACATATGTATACTAAGATATAGAATTGTAAACGTGTCTTACAAAAACCTTGCTTGTCTATTAAGAAATTTGAATTGTGTTCGTCAACCTGTTTTTCCAGTCAAATAGGCAAATGTACACGAAATACTACCTTTCTTACCCCCGATGTCGTCAATATTCTCGTTTGATTTATCCATCTGTATGCGTTAAACTTCTGTGTGTAGAATAACATTGTGTCCGAGTAAAATCAACATTTCATAAGTGTGGAAGATAGCCAAAATAGGAAATCATTAGTACTTCAGCCATAATATGGCCATGTATGAATAAAATTGGCCTAAAAATAGGTTTTCAAACCGTATTCATTATCTTGTTGTGAGTCATACTGTTTTTAATTGTTTTAATATCTTCGAATAATTTGTATAATTATATTATATTATATTATATTATAATTTTATTACAATATTTTTTTCATGTTAATAGGATAATAATAATAATAAATACAAAATAAATACAAAATTATATTCTCATTTATTTATTTGTTTATTGCTTTGGTCGATTATGAGCTGAGCACCAAATCGCTTATCTGTTTGAACATTTATTTTAATATTTTCAATTTTTCACAAATAAAAGAAATAAAACATACGTATATATGTAGATAATATGCCAAAAAACCAAAATATTATGCTTCTTTTCTGGAATTCAAAATATCTGAATTCTTGATAGGTCACCGTAGGTTAGCTTAGGTTAGAGGGTAGCAGAGATCAGCAATGAGTATTCAAAAAGATGAGTAGATTCTTATCATACTTATAATTTCTCATATTTATACGCATTCATACTTATTTTAATATCATACTCATACTACTCATATTTGAAGTTTGAAGTACTCATCGTACTCATACTTAACAATACGCATGATGTTGTTGTCTTCGACTCTCCATGACTCAACATTGACAAAAATCACAAAATAAGTATGATTCGCGTACGAACACTACATACCCACAAGAAGGTTGTGTGTTTGCTTTGCTTGTTATCTTTGACTTTTTCTTTCTTCTTTTTCTGTAAATGCAACAACAACTAAGACTGTAAATTTTGATGAATGATTCGAATCACTCGAATCATTTATGAGTATTATAAGTATTTTTCTAAATTTATGAATCTGAATGAGTAGGCGTATGAATGAAACATATTTCGAATGTTGTGAGTTTGATGTCAGCGTTGTACTCATAGTCATTGCAACCTGTACTTATAAATCAATGGTGTAGTGAATACGAATTTATCAGAGTAGTTGAATTTCAATACTGTTGAGTTACTTATACTCAAAATTTCATGTGTACTAATGAGTAGCGCAGAAACTATTCAATGCTGATCTCTGGTGGGTAGCTTGTCGTTCACGCTCGGAGACCATATGGCCCATTGTGTTACCCAATGTGAGGTATGCTCCCTTGTCACGATCCGTTAGTGGTGGGTTTAAACCACCCCAAGTTTCGGATGAAACCGGCCAGTTCCCTTGGTGACACGTTCGCCACCATGCCAAGAACTTCAAACGTTCTGTCACCCAAAAACCGATGACATCTGTACTGAAATGTAGGGCACTCGCATAAAAGGTGTTGCACCAATAACGTCTCCTCCACATCATCTCTGCTTCTGGAATAATCCTGGTGGGCCATAACGAGCTTGTCAGTAAAATTGCCAATGCACAGTGTCCCGTTATAATTTCTGTAAGAGTGCTAACCGTTCTTTTGTACAATCAAACAATTCCAGAATGATTTAATTGACAAAAATAAAACTGCAAATCTAAAAACAGGCATCGGCAGTACAGGGAAACTATCGCATACGAGGAATAGTGGATAGTTGGCAATGTATGTACATATGTATGTTGTCCCAGCACTAAAACTGGCAATAGAAAAAAGGAAATTTATCTGTTAGAAAAGCAGCCAGTAACGCGTTAAGTTCAGTAAAGCCATGAAGAAAGGGCATAAATTGATGCAGAAACTGGAAAAATAAACAGTATGCAGTACATTTAACTTTTATGGTACACATATACAATCCACCAAAAGAAGTGTATTCTCACTGACATTACCTAGATGCCATACATTTTAAATGGCACATATCTGTCGACGATGGTATTCGAAACATTGATTTAAATAGCAAAGTCTGTGAGCACAAGTTATGCTACAAACACAATAAACGCAACGCAGAGTAGAATACATGGGAGTATGTATGGAAGTGATAATTTCGAAGGCAAAGATTTTGCTGATTCGCTGCCTTTAAGCTAATTTCTAATTTTATTCACAGCAATGAGAGAATTAGAGCTCACAGTGAGAGCATTTATGCTGCGAATGCGAACATTAATGCTGTCGATACAATAACATGCACTAAATAGAGATTTTAAAAATGCTGTGTATATAAATATAACGCGAAAAAACATTTTAATGGCACCATTAATAAAGAATTAAAGAAATGTTTTTTTATCTATGCTGTCTTTATGATAATTATTACGCATGCAGCTTATCTTAGGCTGCAACTGCACAATTGTTGTGCTTGCTGCATTGCGTTTATTGTGTTTATAGCTTAACTCCTTTGAAATCTTCTGAACAATTCATGTATCCAGAAGAAATTGAATTCAGTAGAGTATTAATTTGTGATAATAATTCAATAATTCACATTATTCCAAGCCAACATAAATTGTACTTTTCATACTAACCATTTCGGAGTATGTCTACATTGGATGTATACATGTACATATAAAAAGAAAGGCATATCTTATCTTATATTATTTCAAAATAAATGTTAGTATTTAGTTTTCACAAGCATTCTTATGTACGTAAGTATATACATACGTATTTATGGGTATATGGTATTGATAAATATGTACGTATGTACATAATATTACAAAATTAATTTGTTCATGTTTTTTTTTTTTCTATAAGTTTTCAATATAAGGAAAACAAATTAATTTTATATTTATTTAATATTTTTTTATGCAGTTTGCTTGCTACTTTGTGAAATATTTTAATGTGTAATAAATATTTCAAAATGTTTTAAGTATTAAAATTTCATAATAAAATAATTGCTTTTATAGGAAAATCTCATTGATCATCATATTTAAACAAATTGTAGGCATTACATACTTAATCCGTACCATAAATATGTATACAATCACATGCATACATATATTCACATGCGTACATTCATTATTATATATATGCACATATGTATATGATATTGATATGTATGTATATATATAGATTTACAAATTAACAATTGAAAGTTATTTGAATTATTCAAATCCTTATTAAATAAGCATGTATAAATTACTGAAGATGATGAGTAAATTGATTATATACAAATTAGTATATGATACCATCTGTATACATGCATGTACATACATACATACATTCGAAAATATTAGGTTGTTCGGAAAGTAGTTTATTTTTTTTTTATTTGGGAAAATGAAAGACAGTATAATAAACAAATACTTTATTGAATTATATATTGGTCGTTCTGGTCCAACACAACATTTTGCCATCTTTCTGATTGTAGCATAATTCCACGCTAATAAAATGTTTAGTCTTTGCTGGCAAAAAACTGATCGAGGTGGTTTTTGAGATGAAGGTTTAACCGTCTAAAAGATTTTGGAGTAACCGGAACAAGTAATAATCCGATCCGATGCCAGGTCTGGAGAATATGGTGGGTGTAGCATTGTATCCCATTCAAGCTGTAAAAGCTTTTGCGAGCAACCAAACACCTTTCCTGTTGATTAGTTCTGGCCTTTTCTGTTGAAGTGCATCATTCAGTTTGTCCTGGTGATGACAGTAGACTTTCGAATTAATCGTTGTGTTATCTGGTAAAAGCTCAAAAAAACGATTCCTTTAAAATCCCACCAAACAAACAGCATTAGCTTTTTTTGGTGAATATCGGCTTTGGAAATAGTGTGAGCCGGTTCATCTTTTTTTCTCCATGACCTCTTCCATTTGACGTTGTTGTATACAACCCATTATTCGTTCCCAGTGATGATACGCTTCAAATGTGGATCATTTTCGCGACATTTGGGAATCGAATCGCAGCCGTCAATGCGGCGACACAGATTCTTCTCTGTGAGAACATGGGAAACATGGGATAATTCCAGGCCTTCCAAATGGTCATAAACTGTTGAATTTGATAAATTTAATCTCAATCGGATTTCACGTGTTGTTATTCGCCTGTTCGCATTAACTAATGTCTTTATCAGCTTCAACCGGCCTTCCCGAACGTGGTGCATCTTCGACATTAAAATTACCGGATAGAAATTTAGTGAGCCAGTTCTATCAACACAGTTCTGTCAACACACCTTCGCCATACACATCGGTCAATTTCTTTCTTTCTGGCTTGAACAGTATTTTTACTCTTTCTGTAGTAAAACGGTAAGATATGTCGAAACGGCTGCTTATCGCTCTTCATATTTAAAAGGGCACCAACCAAAAGCTATTGCGTAAAATTAATTGTAATTTTTCACACACAATCCTTACTATATGAGCTCTCAAAACATATAAAAATTATACGGCTTAAGTGTGATATTGGGTGCAAAAATATAATTAAATCCTCTGTCGGGAAAAAACGAAATTACTTTCCGAACAACCCAATACATACATTCTTCGAACTGCTCAGGAACATATGTATATACAAAACGCATTACAGCAATTCCCTTGAGATTATGTAGGCGTATAGTAATAATATTGTAGAAAGCAATTAACGCAACTCAGTAAATTGAAATATTTCAATGGCAAACATTTTATCTCTGGCATATTAGCGAATTTGTAGCACAGTTTGTAACATTTTATGTTAAAAAAAACTGTCTGTCATCGTTTAACATTAAATATTAGAACATTTGAGATACACCTGATCTAGGACTAACAAATTAAAGACAAAATTGTTCATGGCGTCAAATGTCATTTAGCCAATTGTCATTAAATCAGATACGGTGATTAAAGGTTACATAATATTTTAACTACGGCGACTAGTTAAAATCTTAGTCTTAGTTGATGTCTGACCTACACCAACAATACGAAGTATGAAAAAATATTTCTGCGACGACTGACTCTCTTCAGATTTTTGGCAATAACTTTGAAAGTAAATTAAATTGCCATGAAAAAGTTTCTCAAAAAAATCTGTCGTTTGGAGTCGTCTTTAAACAGTAGCTGGCTGTCCCACCACTCATGTATAAAGTTAACACATACAACAACAGTGGTGAGGGAAGCTAGTTCCCAATCCTGACTGAATGATTTTTACTATTAAAAATTTTAACTTAATAATGTATGTATCGATTTTGAACAAGCTCAACATAATGAAATGTCCAAAAATCCAACCCAATTTCAAATTTCTCTTCAAATTCTCTACACTAGAGGTGTACAAATTGTTGCAATTGATTATGGGTGGACAAGGACCAACAATATACATACATACGCGCATAATTGATCATTACAAACCTTCAGTCAGATTTACGGCCTAGCTTCTCATGTCACTTATGTTGTTTGTGTTAATATTACACATGAGTGGCGGCACCTACTTGGACCAAATACATACATAACATAATGACCAGTTACAACCCTTCAGTCAGAATTACGGCCTAGCTTCTCACACCACTTATGTTGTGTGGGTTAATTTCATACATGAGTGGCGGGACCTACAGCTTAAAGCATAGTTTACCATTTCATAGCACAGTTGTGCAAAGAGAAGATTCAGATCAGACTGCGACAAGAACACATGTGCGGCGGATGCTTTATCATTTTATATCAGCATAACACTCAAAAAATATTTTATGTTAAAAATGTTCTATGTTATTAACTAGGCGTATTTCATTTTTTTTATTTTGTCGCATAGTATAATTTTTTTTAAATGCTTTGGAATGTTCGCTTTTTTTTTTCTTTTAATAAAAAGTGGGGTTTTCATTCTTTTTATTTTTATTATTCTAAAAAACATTGTCTAATTTTTAAGCCAAAGATGGATAGCTTTGTGTTCTTTTAATAAAAAATGTATTTTTTATTTTATTTTTCTTTATCTAAAATTATTAAGCCAAAGATCGATAGCTTTACATACGTATGTTGATGAAATGAAAATAAAAATAGCGTATATTACTAACACTTTTCTATGGCTGTAAATAAATAAATTCTCTCAACTTATTTTCTCTCTCTTACTCACTAACACATAACCAAAAATTTTTTGACGAACCCTGGTTTAAAGTCGACTCTGAACGACATATTTTTTGAGCAACTCTTCATGGCAATTTTATTTATTCTCAGAGTTTTTGCCAGGAATCTGCTGGAGAGACAGTCGCCGAAGAAAAGTTTTTTATATTTTCGTTTTGATGTCTGATTTACGCACTTGAATTAATATATTTGAATTGATTTAATTGATATAATAAAATATTGCTACGATTACATTTTCATTAAATCATGTTGACTAGAAAGAAAGGTTTTAAAACAATAACAATGTCTTTTTCCTAACATTAGAAGACAATTTATTTATTGTGTCTGTATCAGGGATCAACAATGAGTATTAAAACGATGAGTAGAATTGAATCATACTCATAATTTTATTCATACTTATTTTAATATCATACTCTTACTACTCATATTCAAAGTTTGAAGTACTCACCACATTCATACTTAACAACATGTATGATGTTGTTAATTTCGACTCTCCATGACTCAATACTTACAAGAATCACAAAATAAGTATGATTTACGTACGAACACTCAAATACTCACTAAGAGGTTGTGTGTTTGCTCTGCTTGCTGCTTTATCTTTGTCTGCTTATGTGTCTTTCAAGTCACTCGAATCATTTATAAGTAGTTTTCTAAAGTTATGAATATGAATGAGTAGGCTTATGAGTCACACATATTTCGAATAGTATGAGTTTGATGTCAACATCAATCATACTCATTGCAACCTGTACTTATAGATCAATGTTGTTGTGAGTACGAATGAATCAGAGTACATTGTTGAATGAATCAGTCAATATTGTTGACTCACTTATATTCAAAATTTCATGAGTGCTTATGAGTAGCGAAAGAACGATTCATTGCTAAGTTCTGACGTATATTTTATTTTGAAAATAATCGCATAGAGTTAGGCACCGCTGTAAATGTGTTTACTGTCTTAATAACTATGCATAGCTGCCTTATAACAACGCACACACACACACACATGTACACCCCCTTACAATTATTAAAGAACTGAGTATTAGAAAACAAATGGGGAAATTAAAGGGACTTACAGAAGGATTACCATCCATAATCGTTTAGTCAAATTGTCGAGAAAAAAAGGAAAACAAGCAACGAAACAAAACAAAACAAAACAAATAAAAACTAAAAGATAAAAATGAAAACTTAAATGAAAATTAAGACGAAAATAAAAGCAAATAAAAACCGAAAAGTATGAAAAAAAGAAATTAAAGCAAAAAAAAGCAGAAACTTAATGAAAAAAAAGACTGTAGATGTACACACACTCACACGCACAATGATTAAAACTGACAAAAATTAGAAATAATCCTTTAATGAGTTTTAGCACAAACAGACAAACTTAAATAAGAAGAGAAAATAAAAAAAGAGGAACAACAGACATTGAATCTGTCTAAAGAAAATAAAAATTCATACTTAAATGAGAAGCAAAAAAAAAAGAAAAAGAAAAACAAAAACAAAAACTCATTTGTATGGCAAACAAATTGTCATTTTGTGATAATTTCTTTAGACTTACTTGTGCACATATGGGTTGTGTGTGGATGTAAGCATCTTTATAACCAAATAACCCCCCAAAAAAGAAAAAAGAAAAGAAAAACAAAAAGAAGAAAAAACTGATTAGTTGTTGGTAATGAATTTGTAAACATTTTTGTCTTACAAAGGAATTATTCATTCATTCGTATGGAGTTTTTGTGCCCACACGAATCCTCTACAAGTTAATGAATTTGAAATACAAATATAAGACCAAATAACGTGCAAAATATGGTCTCATTAACTCACTCCTCTTTTGGAACCCCAACAAAATACCACAAAAGAAAAGAAAAAACACTCATATTAACAAAGAAAAATATTGGTTTTCTAATAGATTTTCACTTCTTTCCTTTTTTCTTTTTTTTTTGCTTCACTCACTCACTCAACACATTATAATGTATGCCACGAATAGCTGCTATTGTTAAAGGCCAAACTCATTAAGAATTCCATGTCTTAAGCTCATTTTTTTCAAGCGAATCAAAATAGGAAATTAATTTTTTTTTGTTTTCATTTCGTTGCTTATATGGCAGAAATACATACATACTTATATATGATACATACACATATACATGTATAAATATGTATATATATATATATGTATACCATAAATAAATGTGATTTAATTTAATGAAAAATATTCATTCATTTAAAAATTATAAACTACGGAGTAGAAATTTTCATTTAAAGTTCCATCATTAAACCTCTGACACTAAATGTAAGGACGTTCAGCTAGCAAATATGTATGCTGAATATCTTACTATTTGAATATCTAAACAATATACGTTCAATATTCATCAACGTTGAAAAAACATTAGAAACTCTAAATCAGAATATCATTTGGAAAATTTTCTTTAAGAAATCTTTAACGCAACGAAGACATACACACAGTTACTAAAGTATACATACGGTTAACAAATTTCAGAAATTTTTAATCAATCCGTTTTCGTTGAAAATCTTTATAGTTTCCTCGATTTTAAGACGGTCTTTTTCATTGGTTAAAAAATTTCTGAAATTGAACTGAATTGTGGCCCTGCACAGGCCAACAAAAGTATACACCCGATTAACAAATTTCACAAATTTCTGAACCAATGCAAAAGACCGTCTTAAAATTGAAGAAAGATGTCAGACAATTATAAAGATTTTCAACGAAAACGGATTGGTTAAAAAATTTCTGAAATTTGTTAACCGTATGTATGCTTTGTGGCTGAGTGTAAGTGTGGTGTTGTCGTATTAAACGTGAATACACTGCTTTTGAATTTAATTTGTTGTGAAATATTTTACATCTTCATCTTTTGCGTTTGGTCATCCTATACAGAATTCTAAACATAATACAAGAGTTTTGAATTCGTTTCCTAATATCATAGACATTGAGTCTTCCAACAGGGTCTTCTGAACTTTAACAGTTGATAACAGTCATCTTGCTGAGCCTTCATCCGCCAAATTAGTTGTCATTCAATATTATATCATTTCAATATTGAAAATCAACAGAGCATTGCTCTGTTTTGTTTTGTTTTTAATGCAATTTAATCGCTTACCGTAGTATTAGCGATTTATCTACTACACTCCTTGAATGGCAACGTAAATAGCAAGATTACCATATTTGGCGATTGGTATATGGGCAATTGCGTGTCAAGTGACAATTTTTAAAATCGGTGTCTTCCGATTTGGATATGATTTGGTCATACAGGGTTTTTTTTAAAATGTGTGTAACTTTTGACCTATTGGTCTAGCAAAAACTTGGTTGCTGAGCATGAGTAAGAAGCTGAATTCTTTCAGATCTACTCTGATCTACTCTACTCCCACTCTACTGTACTCCCACTCGCATCCCATTAAGCGATTATAAAGGCCTTAAAGGAAATTGTATAAGCTTTCTTTTTACCAAAAAAAAGGCCCATTTTGAAAAAATAATTAAAAAAAAATAATAAAAAACAATAAAAAAAAATTTTTTAAATTAAAAAAATTATTTTTGGAAAGATTAAAGAAATAGCTATCTAATATCCTTTGCAAAATTTTTGCTAGGACCAATAGGTGAAAAGTTACACACATTTAAAAAAAGACCTCTATGACCAAAATGTCCAACTTTGTCCCCCTCTAACTGCGGCAGTTCTTGACTGATAGAGCTGAAAATTTGTGTCTGGCCTACTATCCAATAGTATTAATCCAAATCGCAAGACATCGATTTTAAGAATTGGGTCACTTGACAAGAAATTGCCCATAAATTTACCGTTTTACTGCTTATTAACAATTTTTATTTTGCAAATCATATAATTCGCCATAGTCTAGTAGGTATCGAGGCCACGGTTCAAACGTCAGGTCAGACATCTTCAACAAAAATAAATATGCAAAAATATGTCTTCGGCGACTGCTTCGCAACAGATTTCTGGCAAAAACTATGAGTGTAAATAAAATTTCCATTTTCTAAAAAATTTGTCGTTTGGAGTTGACTTTAAATTGCAGGTCCCGCCTCTCATGTAGAAAATTAACACACACAAAATAAGTGGTTTGATCAGTTAGGTCGTAATTATCTGACTGTAGAGTTGTAATGACCAATTATGTATGCATGTATGTCACACACTGTCGAACGTTTTATAAAATTCAAGAGCCAAAAAAATTGTCAAACCGATAGACAAACTGATTTCGACCTTCGGATATTAATGTCATCAAGCCAGTAGATCTTACCTTACGAACACCGTTATTACACTCTATACTTAGCTTTCACAAGTTGGTGGTTAATTAATCAATTTATTTATTACAATATAATAATAACAAATTGTGCAATAATTTAATTTTATTTAAAGTTTACCCTTGGAACTGTCAGCAAGTTAGTTTACTGTACCGATCCTGTAACTTTGTCACCGCAATGAGGCCTGATCATCAGTTTTATCGATGTTTGACTGGAATGTGCTCTTACGAAATAAAGACACTTATTTTAGTACTTATTTTTCGCTTCAAACACATCCATTCATGATCGTTTGGCCAGGGGATCACATAAAAATTCAAACTAGTGAAAATCAACTTAAATTGTTACAGCTACCGGAGGTACCTATCAGAGATCAGCAATGAGTATTTGAAAAGCTTAATAGAATGGAATCATACTCATGATTTCAGATACTTATGCGCATTCATACTTATTTTAATATCATGGAACCTCTACTCATATTCAAACTTTGAAGTACTCATCATATTCACTCTTAACAACACGTATGATGTTCTTGATTTCAACCCTTCATAACTCAACAACTCGAATCATTTATAAGTATTTATCTAATAATTTATGAATCTACATGAGTAGGCTTATGAATCAAACATATTTTGAATGGTATGAGTTTGATGTCAACGTTGTACGCTTACTCATTGTAACCTGTACTTATAAATCAAGTATGAATGTATCTGAGTACTTAGTTAAATTTCAATATTGTTGACTCACTTATATTCAAAATTAAATGAATGCTTATGAGTAGCGAAAAACCGATTCATTGCTGATCTCTGGTGCCCATCAAATAAAAACTTCGATCCAACTTTATCTTGATATGGAAATCTATAAGCTTTTTACACCATAACTGTAACTAAAACTACTACAAAATATGGAAGCTGGAATAAAACAGATCAAAACGTCAATATCTTGTTGAGGTATTATTATTGTTATAAAAACAGCAGGAATATAATGCAAAATTAACTAGACGCCCTAAGTGCTGGTTAAAGTTAGCATATATTATGTGATATTCGACTTTTAAAGTAGTTGCATGAGTTCGTGATACGTTGCTGTCTTGAAAATATTTTCTAGGCACTCAATAACACACAAAACCAGTGCCACTCCTATAAATGATTTACAAGCTGAGGTACAACAAACTTTGTATGAAAACGTTTTTCGTAAACTGTAGTTTTGTTAACAGTGTTCTTAATTAAATATCGTTGTCGTATTCGGAATGGTTACCTGTCAAAAGACAATTTAATTTAAATCGAACATAATGTAAGAATTTAAAAAATCCTATTTATCGTAAGTCATGACAATAATTTGATTTTTTTTTATATTTTTAAACTTTTGAACAAATCTCCAAAATTACAAAATAATAAACCGAAAATTACGTTTCAGAGCTCTTTAGTTTTTCCATAAAACTAAATGAAGTTTAGATTTATTCTTCTTGTTCATATTTTGATGAAGATTTTGATGTCTGCAACAATTCCATCAGTGCCACACCAGCATCTTTTTTTACATCTCATACATGAAATATTCCATTCAATTTTACTATCGCATGCATCCACCACACCATGTATGTTGAGAAGAGAAATTGTAAAATAGTCATGCATGACATGTCTGTAACGTTTAACAATAAACGTTGCCATACATTTTCCCCATACAAGTGTAAAGGAGTTAGGAACGATACGAGTGTGTCTGCATGTGTTCTAAAGTGCGACTGCAAAAATTTATGAAATATCCACTCTCGCCAAGTACCATAGCAAGAGCATACATGAATACTGTGTGTGATTTCTCTCCAAAAACTATATTTAATGCAATTTTCTAAAGCATAACTTTGCATATTCCTGGGAAGTTTTTCGAGGAATTTTGAAGTGATAATTTACGCTGAAAGCCACAGAAATGTATTGCAGACAGACAAATCCTGTCTTAATTTCGAGTATTGTGTGACAAGAGATTGCACTCGTAAACGTCTTTGACAGAAGTTTTAATAGTTTTAAATATTCTTAAACAATTTCAACGATAACAAATTCAAAATTTGATTTGAATACATGCGCGACATATTGACAATGTTGAGAGCTAAAAATACATGGTACAAGTGTTGGCCAACAAAACAATAAGACAATATAGTTAGCAGGGGTTATGAACAATAATACGAGCAGTATGAAGCTGTCAATTATTTTTATCGTAAAGGAAGTCAATAAATTCTATCGCAAATTATATTGGCTAGTCAGAAATATTTCTTCGGCGACTTCTTCTCAGCAATTACTTGGTCTTGGTCGTGACGTCATCTCAACCACAGTGGCCATGCTTACAAGTCATTGCATTATGGGTAGGTAGACACGCGGAAAGAATAAGGCTCCCATTTAATGACTTCTGCCGTGTATGCAGATCCGCTGAGGAAGAGGAGACTGTTATCCAGTTTCTTTGTCAGTGCCCGTCTCTGCTAGGTGTAGATGTAGGTTATTTGGCTCCCCATTTCTTGACAGCTTGACGGAGCTATCGTCTATTGATATTAAGGATATAGCTTCGTTCATCAAACTTTCTAGCTGGTTTTCCACTGTAGGGTAGTCGTGATTTTGATGTGCAGCCCTTGCGCTGACCAACTTCTTCTTCGTCCCTGATTTTGGTGGAATTTGGTCAGTACAGGGACTGCGTTCATCACAACTGGCCGCTATGCGTGCTCAAGTGAGCTTTGTGATATCAGAGCTACCACTCCGACCTAACCTAACCTAATCTTCTTAGCGGATTTCTGGCAAAAATTCTGAGGGTAAATAAAAAATTTCCATGAAAAGTTTCTCAAAAATCTGTCGTTCGGAGCCGACTTTAAACTGTAGGTCCCGCCACTCATGTATAAAATTAACACACACAACATGAGTGGTGTGAGAAGCTAAGCTGTAATCCTGACTGAAGGCCAGTAATGTAATGGCCAATTATGTTATGTAGGAATAGTCGCAGATAACTAGTTAGTGACAAAGTTGGAGTGATAGGAATATACCTACTCTAAGGTAGTGCCCCCAAGTAGGAAGCTGATTTCAATTGTCAAAATTTCCTCACTCATTGAACGATGCACGTGATTATTTTAACTACTAAGGTCTCAATAGGCAATTGAGTAGCAGAGACCTCTATCGCACGACAAAACTAATACTGATGCACTGATGCAGCAGCCTTGAGAGTATTCGAGAGAAAAAGTCTTGCATAAAATCCTCGGTGCAGTTCGAGTTGGCAATGATTTCCGCATCCGATCCAGCAGTGAGCTGTATGAGCTCCTCAACGACATGGACGTTGTGCAGTGTATTAACATCCAGCGGATGCGCTGCGAATGGAGGAGCATGCTCCGGCGTGATGGGTATTGGATGCGGAGAAGACCTTGTTTGCATTGGAAGTGCCAAATCTACCAAACCCCATTATTGATTGGTCTGACCAACTCTCTAGGACGCGCAAGAAACAGAGGCGCCTGGAAGAATGTATTAAGACCTTCCATTTGTCCTTACAATACCGGTATCACCCTATATGGAAATTGTCATCCCATATACACAGTTTTCATGTACGTTTGTCCATTTTAAACAATTTAATCAGCATTACATACATATTGTTTCGTTTTCATGTAGAGATTTTCGTTTCCGTGCGTTTCCCATTTCTTCTTTTTAAAATATAAAATTTTCTCAACTTATATTTCCATTTTTTTTTTTTTTTATCAAATACAACAAGATTTTGTCGTAAAAAAGGAAAAATCAAATGTTCACACACACGCACACACTCACACTTTCTGTCTCTATTACCATCCATGTGCTTGAGAGCTTAGATACCATAATAGAAGAAACATAGAAATGAGTTTTTCTTCATTTTGAATTTATTTTATTTCATTTCATCTTGTGGGTTTTTTAGTTAAAATTTCCAGTTTATTTCCATTTTTTCCCCCATTTTTTTTTTTTTAATAAATTTCATTTTATTTATTTTACTCCTCTTTTGCAAATGGTGCTCCTTGTTTGTGGAGGAGGCCCGGGGGGCGGAATTACTTAAAACATACCATATTTGAATAAATATTAACAAGGGCTTAAGTTAAAACTTGTAAATTCAATGTGAATATTTATTAAAAATTAAAAAAGAAATATAAATACGGACAGACAGACAGACAGACACCAACGTTGTGAAAGAATATTGCATAACAAAAAACAATCCCTCCTGTACGAGTATTCAATGGATATGACAGAAGAATATTGCTTCCCATTTAAAGAATAAAATATTCAAGTTTAATTAATGATTTCAAATACAGAGAATACAGAAAAATAAACGCATCTGTAAGCTTTTACGAACGTTTATTTATTTTTTTTTATAAAAATTTACATTTCAAATGAATTCTTATGATTTTTGTTTATGTTTCATACTCCAAAATATACGACAATTTGTATTCAAAAAACACCCAGTACAACTATTGGATTTATTTAACGCTTCAATAATCCAAATCAAATTTTGAATCCAACCAGATTGCAATGATTCATATTGTACAATATAGGTACTCTATAACCAATATGACCGCAGTAATCTTGTAGATAGTGTGTTGGCTTATTAGACGTAAGGCCCCAGGTCAGACATCAAAACGAAATATGAAAAAATATTTCTTTGGCGACTTCCTCTCAGCAGATTTCTGGAAAAAAACTCTGAGACTAAATAAAAATTGCCATGAAAAGTTTCTCAAAAATTTGTAGTTCAGAGTCGACTTTAAACTGTAGGTCCCGCCACTCATGTATAAAAATTAACGTGCTGTGAGAAACTAGGTCGTAATCCTGACTATGGGGTTGTAATGACCAATTATGTATGTTATGTATGAATCTGATTGAGTAGGCCTATGAATCAAACATATTTCGAGTGGTATGAGATTGATGTCAACGTTGTACGCATACTCATTGCAACCTGTACTTATAAAGCAACGTTGTAATGAGTATGAATGAATCAGGGTACTTAGGTAAATTTCAATATTGTTGAATCACTTATATTCAAAATTTCATTAGTGCTTATGAGTAGCGATAAAACGGTTCATTGCTGACCTCTGATACAGATGCTAACTACAACAGAGTCACGGAGTGATGATGTCCTACACAATTCATTGAGCAAAAATTTTATTTTATATTCAGCCACACGTATATACATACATACATAATTCGCAATTTAAAGCCTTCAGTCAGGCGTACAACCTAGCTTCCCACACCACTTGTGTTGTGTGTGTTAATTTTATACATGAGTGGTGTTAAAAACGATTTCGAACTACATGGCATTTTTATTTACTCTCAAGGTTTATGCATGAAATCTGCTGAGAAGATTTTTTCATATTTGGTGTTGTTGGAGACGTCTAATCTTGATCCGTGGCCTCATGTATAATAAGCCAACACACTACCTACTGTTTAAAAACATTGTGCATGATTTGCATTAAGTCTTTAACTCTCAAAAAGGCATTAATCCACTAGATATGAAACGATTTTGTAATTAAATCACATCACAAATTAATATTTGTATGTGTTATTTGTTCTTTCGTTTCTCTGACATCAAAATGTTTGAATTCCGGAGCCAACACAAGAGGAATAACTGACAAGTAGGTCTGTTAGCACACCATTAAGTCATTACTTTAAATGTAGTTTGAGTGACAGACGAGATGTATTTGGAAGCCCTTTCTGCTGGTCACTATGGTTGGCTATAACCAATTTATTTTTCTTTTTAATTAAATTTTCGACCATAAAATAAAGGATTATGGGGTACTTAGTTATCCATAAAGCCGAACATGAAAACCTGTTAAGATTATTAAATTTATAATCATTGAAAGTAAGCCGACATCGAATGGATGTATGCAACACATACAACATGGCAATTGTGTTGAAGCCATCATCATCAAATTTCCATGGAGGTAAACGTTGGTGGCATTGCATGCAATGTACTGAAGCACAGTCCTGAAGAGTTATTTGCTGCTTTAATACAATTTTTTCTTTTCTGAATATACGGTGTATGATTGAATATAAAAAATATGAATCGTATGTATTCTACTCTTCCTTTTTTCTGCACTCTGCAGCCCATCATATGTGTGCTTATCAAGGTTATTTGGTTCAAAGCCAGCTAGCTTGCATAGACAGACGCGGGCAAGCGAATGATCATATATTTCAGAATAAAATGAATTTATGAAACCATAAAAAAGTATATGATTCCTTTTTCTCTCTCTCTCTCTCTCTCTACCTCTCCCTCTCTCTCTTTCTATGTTATTTATAAATTGTATTATTTGTTACTATATTTTACAGATATTCACCTGAATCATGCATTGTACCTCACGAACCTTTCCGTCCCGCGCATTATTGATGCCTCACAAAAAGCAAAACTTTTTTGCAGTTACGAAATGGCCAACCAAACCCTCAACTCAGTCAAATGGTACAAAGATGGGCAAGAGTTTTTCAGGTAAGTTAGTATACGTTTTTTTCCTTCTTTCTTTTTCTCATTTCATAGATGAAACAAATTATTTTTTTTTGTTTGGCATTCGTTAGGCTTCAGTTACGGCAACCGGTGACAACCACATCAATGTTATGATGAAATACTAAAATTCAATTTGGTTGAGAATTATTTTCTGCTTTATTTGAACTGTACAGCGGATTATGTAGTTGTGATTCAAAAATGGCACACGTTAAATTTGATTTCTTTAACTTTCTATTGAAATTTTAATACAATCAGCATATTTGTAGAGTTTTTTTCTTTCATTTTTTACGTACATTTGATTGAAATTGATTTCTTCTTCATTTTCATTTCAATATAGTCATACTTTGTATACGTATCCTGCCTTAAAGATATTACGTTACGTTAACATTACCCTTTTTTACCCTTTTAAAAACGTTTAAAATATAAGTTTGTAGATTGCAAATAAAATAAAAATAAATTTGTGTTCAGTTTTCGATAAATTCTTAATTGTTCTCATCATTCCGTCTGCCGCTGTTGGCAACTTGATTTAAACAACAACAATTTGCTTTATTTTGTTATTATTCTTTACATTCTTCTGCGTAAACACCAACAACTGTTCGTTAGATCTTTACAATAGAGATCTTCAAACCACGATTATTCTCTTCACACGCAACGCATCTTCACACAAGACTGACTGAATTTTTACTGATCGTGTTGCCTGCTTTGTCTTGCCTTTAATATCGCTGGGTAAACAGTCTGATGAATGCTCTTGAAGGAGAATGACTTTGCCTTTGCGAAATCTTTGTAAATGTAAACATGTTGTTTACGTTATTGTTGTTTGTGTATTTTGTTTACGTTTGTCCTTGCAGAGTTGTTGTTGCATCTTGTTTACTTGTTTATCCGTTTTTTTATACTGATGTTGATCATGTAAACAAATCCATTGTTTTTGTTTTTGTAGCTTTTGTTTTTCACTTTAATGTTAAACGATGTAACACCATTTATTTTTTCGTAACAATATGTTAGGCATCCTATCTAATAACTCCGCCTTAAACGAAAATGCGTCCAGTGTCTAAATTATACTCAGGTCGTCTTTTCCCCCTTTTTATGAAGAAAATACGTCGTAAGTGCAGAGTTTACCATAACCCGTAACTTATTTGTTTGAATAAAGACTGTTGTCTTCAACATTCTTGCAGGCGATTTTGTCAACGCGACAGTTACCCCTAAAAACACAGCCTGTTTTAAAGTTTTCAATTATTCTAATGTAGCAATTCCTATACATAGACATCTAACGAAGTACTGCTAGTAAGTAAGTTTATACCAGAGATCAACAATGAGTATTCAAAAAAATGAGTAGATTCGAATCATACTCATAATTTCTGATACTTATACGCAATCACACTTATTTTAATATCATGGAACCTTTTCTCATGTTCAAAGTTTGAAGTATTCATCGTACTCATACTTAACAATACGTATAATGTTGTTGCTTTCAACGCTACATGGCTCAACATTTAAACGAATCACAAAATAAGCATGATTCGCATACGAACACTGCAATACTCACTAGAAGGTTGTGTGTTTGCTTTGCTTGCGGTCTTTGTCTTTTTTATTTTTTCTTTTTTATAAAAGCAACAACAACAAAGACTGCAAATTTTAATGAATTATTCGAGTTACTCGAATCGTTTATAAGTATTGTAAGTATTTTTCTAAAGTTGTGACTCTGAAATGAGTAGGCGTATGAATCAAAACATATTTCGAATGGTATGAGTTTGATGTAACATTGTACTCATACTCATTGCAACCTGTACTTATAAATCAATGGTGTAGTGAGTACGAATGAATGAGAATATGTAGTTGAAATTCAATGCTGTTGATTCACTCATACTCAAAATTTCATGAGTACTTATGAATAGCGAAAAACCGATTCATTGCTGATCTCTGATGTATACCATACCTGTGTGTGTCACATAAAGTCAAAAATGGGCTAAAGTCAAGGAATTGCTTGCTATCTTCAACAAATAATTAAAAAAAATAATTCCTATTTTCTGATTCCGTGAACACAAATGTAGTTTACATTTGCTTTTTGTTGTGAAATAAGTCGTTTCTGTATCTTATTTTTAATCGGCTGCAATATTAAGCAATTTTAGTTGCAGAAAACCACTAAAAGGCTGACAAGCCTTTCGGCAGCAACTAAAAAATATTTGAAATGCCAGGTGTTTTTTTCTTTTTTTTCCTGTAACTTTTAACTCGTTTTAACAATTAAAACTGGCATGTTTGTAAAAACATGTCACATTTAATTTGGAAAAATTTCAGAAAAAATATCCAATTGCCCTTCAATTTAAAACCTGCAACGAACGAATGAAATGAAATGAAATGAAATAAAAAAATTAAAAAATTGATTTACATTGACAATAACGAGAGAGAGAGAGAGAGAGTTGCAATGCAGTGGAAATGTGTTCGTTCAAAAAAAATTTATTTGCAACAATTCGATCGCATTTAATTGCCACAATTTATTAGTTTCTTTTTGCAACAATATATAGTATATTTTGTTATTGTTGTTATTATTATTGTTGTTGTTACTGTGTTACTATTAAATATTGTACAAATTTTATGTAAATTTGTTGACGGCGTATTTAATTTGCATTAAAATTATTTCATTTATTGCATATAATCAGTAAAGAATATTTTTGTATGTATATTGACACACACAAATTTAATTAAATTACACTCTGATGACAACGACAGTGACAATAACAATGACAATGACAACGACAAGGATTGTGGCATCGATGATGGTTTTACTGAAAATTGTATTCATTTAAATAATATGTATGTATGTATCCATGTATGTATCCAATATTCGATAAGAATGAAGAATGAATTTGTATGCACATTAATTAGAATCAAAATTGTCACTGGCAGGTACTGTCTTGTCATCGTGTGACATAATTAGTGCAGCCATAAACTAAAAATTTCAAATGATAGATGGATTTGAAAGCAGCTGTGGTAAATTTGTTAGAAGTTTTTTTAAAATGTTACACAAGAAATTGTAGAATAAAATCTAATCTATTTTTCTATAATTCATTAGCTAGTGGAATTGCAATCTACAGTCAAAGAAAAAAGTCTACATACATGACTTTGTGCAGACTTTTTTCCCTTTTTTCTTTTTATCAAATTGAAAAACTTGTCATAGCCTCGTTAAAGGCATTTATAATTAAGAATGTTGGAAGAAAAAAACGGATATGAAAGAAATATACATACATACATAAATGGTCATATCAACCCTTCAGTCAGGATTACGACCGATCTTACACATGAGTGATGTGTAAACTACAGTTTAAAGTCGACTCTGAACGACAGATTTTTGAGAAACTTTTCATGGCAATTTTATTTACTCAAAGAGTTTTTGCCAGAAATCTACTGAGAAGAAGTCGCCGTAGAAATATTTTTTTTTTTATATTTTCGTTTTGATGTCTGACTTGGGTTTTGAACCGAGGCCTTATTTATAATAAGCCAACACACTACCTACTAGACTACGGAGACTTCTGAAAGAAATATAAAATTTTAATTGTCTGTACACTTTTTTCTTTGACTGTATGTGGGAATGAATAATAAAAAGATTCTAGAATTCGAAAATATTTGATTTTCTAAAATTATTTCGCACCTGGCTCTTCCACGTACATGTTAATTTTTTGAATGCAAATTAAATTACAGACCACACAAATTACGGACGATGAACGGAGTTATTCAAACTTCGATTCCGTTAATAAAATTTTGTAAAATTTTTAAGCATCGTTGAAACCCTGTCAGTAACTAATTGTCGAAGTGTTCTGAATAAATTCTGCATTTAAGATGACTCTGTAGAATATAGTTTATTAGCGTTACACTTTAAGCGGGTAGCAAATACATTCGGTGGCCCATTGTATTACCCAGTATGAGGCAAGGCCCCGCGTCGCGATCTGTTAGTGGTGGGTTTGAATCACCCCGATGTCTGGATAAAGCCGGCCAGTTAAAAACTGATGACATCTGTTCTGAAGTTTAGGACACTCGCATAAAAGTTGTTGTACCGATTCTGTTTCCTCCACATCAGGTTAGATTCTGCAGTAAATCGTGTGGGGCAAACTGAGCCTGTCTCGTTAGAATTCTTGTTAGTTCCGTGGTTATGCCGCTGTGCTTGACGTATCAATTTGGAAATTCAGCAACCAGGTATGTTGGATTACCCACAGTTTGTTGAATTCCATGCTGCTTTTTCCAATTAGGTAAAGTATTCTGGCGCATATATACCGTCTATCGTCTCCTCCTTAAACATCTCCGATCCCTTCCGTGCCAGTTCGTCCGCTTTTTCGTTATTGCACAGTGTTGTGTCGGCGTATAAGGTGTAGAGAGTCCTTGCAACTCCTGACGCCCTTATATTTGACGAGTCTACGACGAGTCTTTGACTGTTTACATATATGATTAGGTTCGAAGGAGATAGGTCGCCGGTTTGAACCATACGTGCAGCTGGCCTGGTTAGATAACCTGTATGACCCCATATCGAGTTTCACATTCCATTTTGGAGTCAGCGGTGAAAATCGTTATGTAACCTTCACCGATGACAGCTTCAGCAATCCATTCTTTACGTGTAGAAGTGTGAGTTTTGTATGTTTTATTCCTTTGTATTCTATTTTGTTTCTATTTTGAGCAAGAAATACAACATCTTTACAGCAAACAAGCATTCGTTTGATTTTAATCTTAAGACTTCTTTTTTCTAATTTTATATATTTTTGTAGGGTAGTAAGGTACACTCGGGTCTCGTTTTATGCGGTTTTTTTTTATGCGATTTTAAATGAAAATTCTTTTTTGAATATTTTATAGATTTTAAAAAGTTATGATACTTTTTAAACGTTTGCATCTTTTTTAAATAAAACCAAGTTTGCACCACTGATATAATCATTATGGTGTGTTTCATTTTGGATCATCCAAACATAAGAGTCAAATTTTTTTCATCCAAACAACTAGCATTCTTCAGCCATTAGATCAAGGCAAAATTTCCACTTTTAAAAAATATTACATAAAACGTACCTATCAATTCATTTTAAAGAAACTGGAAGTTGAATCGCTTACATTACATGAAGTTTGGAAAAATTTACAATTTTGGATTGTATTATTCTGGCAGCATCAGCAATCTCTAAACTGCGACCGCAAACATTAAATGAATGCCGGAAATCTATATGGCCAGATTGTGGTGCTAGAAGTACTGACCAATGAAATAATTGATTTAGCTCATCAAATTGGAGGGGATGGATTTGACTCCCTGAAGCAGGATGACGTAGAAGGACTGTTAGCTGACCAACCATTAGCCTAAATCGACGTCATTAGTCACCGACAATGAGGAAAACGTGGATAGTTAAGAGAGTGATTCCGAAGAAAACGTTGTAAAATTCAATTCAAAACAAATTGGTAATATCATCAAGAAAGTTAATGATTTACAAAATGTTATTCTTGGTATGGACCCAGACACCGAAAGAGCACTTTAGATTCAACGCGGATTGACTGATCTGTTTTCCGGATATCATGAGTTGCATAAGCAACTAAAAACTCAAAGTCACAAAGTTTAATAACTGACTACATATCCTGCAATAAAAGAAACAATTAAAATTTCTAAAAATTCATTGATCTAGTCCCCTACATGCATATGTATGCACTACCCGATAGGTATGTAATGATGAAAGTGACGTCGAACCAATTCTAAAACGATGCAGAATGATTGATCGTACATTCATAATTATAGACTTCAGTTTATTATTTATTTATTATTTTTTAGATCATTTTGTTTTTTTTTTTCTGTAAATAATGAATTAATATTTTATTTTTGTTTATTGTTTTGGAAGTTTTTGTTTTTATTGTTTAAGAAAATTAAATAAATATATAAAAAGTTCGGTTATATATCGGAACTAAATTAGGTTTAGTAGATTATTTTTGTTTCCATCTCTTAAATAAAGGTTTACTTTACGTCTGCCTTTACACCAATCTTTTCTATGTTATCTACTGCACTAAAAATTTTATTCTAACAAGCAGAAACAGGGTTTAAAAATTGAGAAACCAAATCAATGTGAAGCTTTACATGCAAAACTACCAAAAGCTTGTTCTCGATCCATCCACTAAAACTAACACAATGCCTGCCTTGTGGCAAATAAAATAATTTTTTATTTTTCCACACACTAAAACTCAAAATCTATTCAAATTATTTTAAATTCTTCACACTTTCACAAAACCACAAAGGCATACAAAATAAAAAACTTTTTATGCAATTTCATCGAAAGGGCAAAATAAAATATAAGAAAAAAAAATATATTCTATTCCCATAAAACTATGCACAACAGTTTTAAAAATAAAAAGGTTTTTTTTTTATTTTTGGATTTTTATTTTTGCTCTGTACCAAACCCATTGACCACAAAAACAAAAATGACTTTATGCCACCACAATTGATTAAAAACCGGGTAATTGTTTGAATATTTTATTTCACTTTTGCATCGCATCGTTCAATTCGATTCAATCCAATTCCATCGTATTTTGTTCAGTTCCGTTTGTAAAGACAAATAAAATTTGTTTTAATTTGACTCGAAACAAAAAGGAAAAAAAATTAAAAAATTAAACCGAAGAGTATAACAGAACAAAACAGAACAAAACAGAAGTAATGGTTAAATAAAATACGGAATATGGCTAAAAGTGGTAAAAAAAATTAGCAATTAAAAATATTTTATCGCATTGCCAACCAATTGAATTCAATATTGCCACACACACACCCATTCGTCACAACAAGACAAAATTCTAAGTAAAGAACAGTTTAGTCATGGGTAGCGAATTAACAAATATTGTTGATGAAAGAAAAAATAGTCATGGAATTAAAAACCATTTTATCCAATAACGTTGGGCTACTGCCAAAGAGAACACAAAGGAATGGAATGGAATGGAGTGGAATTATGCAAAATGTAGCCAATAAATTTGAATTCATTAACTTTTCGTAATCCATTCACTGATACTACTTCGTATCAGAGTACAACCCCGCCAATTGTTCTGCTAGGATCAGAAGGAAATTGTCTGTTCAATTACGAAGAAGTTTACATGACGTTATTCTCACATTCTGCCATTCTCTCCTTCCTTAAAGAGCAACACCATTAATTAGAATCGATCTACGATTTTATCTCAGCAACCGTATCCGTATTTCCAGTCAGAATGAAATGTAGACAGAAATCGATTGATTGAGGAAATGATTTGTTTTTTAACTGACATACTTACATACATAACACAATTGGTCATTACAATCCTTCAGTGAGGATTATATATACGTTCCTTTTCCTCCACTAAGGAGCATAGGGCCGCAATCAAGATCAATTGAGTGCAAAATATTCGATCAACAGATCAATTATTTCTAGGCTAATTAAAAAGTTTTTGCAGACTGGTCGCACATTTCCTACTCATACTGAAACTTCGCGACATGAAGACTCCTTAATTAAAAGGACAATCCAAAATTAGTCTACAGCATGTTCTAGTCACATACGAAACCGCTTAGATTTATAAATTAGCGAAAAACCTTTCATATCGTCAAAAAATAAAAAAACGAGACTTGAATTTGCCAAGGCCCATCTCAACTGGGTGTCCAAAAATGGAGGACTGTGCTGTTTTCTGACGAATCTATGTTCAATTGAAAGGATTCAGATGGCATAAGGCGCGTTCGCAGACCAAATGGACAACGGTTGAATCCTAAATATTGCATAGGCACTGTAAAGCATGGAGGCGGCAACATAACTGTCTGGGGTTGTTTCCCTGGGCAAGGGATTGGGCCAATTCATAAGATTGATGGCATTATGGATCGTTTCATGTATCGCGACATATTAAAAGACGTGATGTTGCCTTATGCTGTAGAAGAGATGCCATTTAAATGGACATTTCAGCAAGATAACGACCCAAAACATACATTAAAAGTGGTTGAGGAGTGTTTCTAAAACAATTTAATAGAAGTTCTCCCTTGGCCCCCAATCTTAACCCAATCGAGAATTTGTGGGGGATCGTTAACTTAAAAATCAATCGAGAAAATTGCAAAACCAAAGAAGATTTATTTGAAACCGCAAAAATAGCCTGTGAAGCAATATCACCTGAAATAATTAATAATTTAATATACTCTATGTCTAAACAATGTGGAGTGTGTCATCCAGAATAAAGGATTTGCAACGAAATATTGATTTCAATAGCCAAATTAAGAAAAAAAAATTTGTCTGCACTTTTTTGCACATTTTAAAATAAAATTAAAATATATTGTTGCACCCATGTACATATAAAAAATTTATTTTTTATTTATTTTTTATGGAGAAAAACGCTTGAAAGTCAGTCATAAGTTGGTCCTATCCATGATTGATGGAAAAATATGTAATGCACTCACAGAAACTACTAGTACACAAACATGCCTTTTATGTGGTGCTACTTCCAAATAATTTAATAATATTGACAAAATGATTTCTTTGCAAGTAAAAACAGAAAATTTGGAGTTCGGTTTGTCGATTCTGCATGGATGGATCAAATTTTTTGAATGCCTGCTCCATTTGGCATATAAGCTTCCAATAAAGATCGAACATCGAAAAACAAGTTGTTGCAAAAAATAATACGTGCTTGAGAGGAGTTCAAAAATAAAACTGGTCTTATTATTGCTCACCCGAAACCTGGCTTTGTAAATTCGAGTGACGGCAACACAGCTCGGCGCTTCTATCAAAATGCGGACATTTCAGCGCAAATTGCAAAATGGATAAGACAACTGCATTCAATTATGGTTCTAGTTTCTAGTGGAGTTCAAATAAACACTAATGATTTTCGAGATTTCGCTCTTGATACCGCAATCAATAAATTTTTAGTCCATGAACCAGAAATAATAAACCACGCTTTACTACCAATTGAACAGTTGACGGAAGAAGCACAAGAAGCTCGAAACAAAGATTTCAAAAATTTGAAGGAGCATTTTTCGAGAAAATGTTGTAGAGAAAAATGAAATGAAAATATATTTAAAAGAATATTAGTTACTCCCGATCCACAGTGGTCCAAATGCTCAATCTAGCCGGACAAAAGTTATAACTCGCTTTTGCAAAGCCGTACCGACATGAAACTTTACGTTTATAGATTTCATCAATATAAACAATTAGAGCGAAAAAACTCAAATGTATATATGTATGGGGGTCTGTTTGAAACCTAAAGACGACAAAACGACTGAACCGATTTTCCTAAAATTTTCACACCGTATTTCTGTATGTGTGGGTGGAATTATAGGCTAATTTTTATTCAAAAGTTTTAAATGGGTGAAGTGCCACGCCTACCTTAAGAATTAAGTATTAAAAGTCTTATATCATGGAACTGCAACAGCTAGAATCTTCGAATTCAGCATGGACAACTACATTGCTGCAAAATTTCTTTTTGTTGTTTTAAGAGCCTTTTACAAGTGTGATCTACCAAACTTTGAAGAGCTATCTCTACCGATATTTCAGTAATTCTAAGATCACCACTCGGATAACATTCTTCTTTGGCAGCCAAAACTTTATGGTATGAAGGGTATATATCAGCATTATGATTTTTGGCACCTGCACGTTATAGACTATAAGTGTATCTTGTATATCCACCATCGACATACAAAGCTAACGCTCCTCATTTGTGGAAGGGATTGGTTGTGGAGGAGTAAAGCTCATTTTTTTATTTCTAATGCTTTAGAGGGAGAAAAATTTAGAGTTTTGCTGCTTGTTCCAGCAGCAAAAGTCAGTTCTTCTGATGACCAAGTCTCTAATAAAGGAGCAACATTTCTACGCTTTGTTCTCTCAGTTTTACATAAAAATTCCTTAGAAGGCCTGCCATAATTGGAGGTCGAAGGTCCATCCAAGCATTCTTCAACACGAGATTATGAAGAAAATTTAGGTGGAATATAAAAATACCCTTCTAGCCAATATTTATTTTTATCTTCGAACGTGAGCCTTGTTCGACTGGCTTGCGCCCACTTTTTCGTTCAAATGCATACAAACATTCGAGCAGATTGCTTTATTTTTCTGTAATAGCTATCCGTTTCATCATTCTTAATACCAATCTTAGCAACAACGTGTTTAACAACAGCATTCGTTTTCTTAGTTAGTTGTTTTTCATTACGCCAAATATTATACAGCACTTTTCTTGTAATGGACATGTTAAACTCTAAATGAAATAAAAATCGTTTGGGCAAAATCCGGCAGCTAATTTTTTAAACCCTAAAAAGCTACATAGTATATATAGATGACGACAACAGAAAAACTAAAGCTTAAGTACGATAAATTACCATTTGAAATTCTAATTGAATTCGGACATTAAACAAAAATTTCACATTTAAAACACACATGTACATACCTAATTGCATTTTATTTATAAACAAAACATATTTTATGGAAAATTTAAACAGTATTTTTTTTACTCATACCTTTGTTATATTAATTACACGAAGAAATTTTTTTTAATTGTTCTTATTATTTTTTCACGACAATTTCACTCGCACTGTTAACTATCACTTGAGATATAAATTTTTTAGCAAAGAAGCAATTACTTGTATTTGAAGCAATATATCGAGGCTAGTGTAGCTGTTTAAAGAAAAAAAAAACTATGCCGTTATGTACTTTAGACACTTGTCAACATATTACCATAAAAAAAATGTACTTTTTAAATATTAAAAAAAATGACTTTTGTCCGGCTAGATTGGGGTTTTGGACCACAGTGCGATCCAGTAATATCAAATATGAGAAAATTGAAAGAGAAAAACCCCATAATTTTTCTATGGAAGCAATTCAATTGATAAGATTTGAATCAAATCTCGATGGTGAAGAATATGACAATAATAATGATAATGATACCTATACTAATTATAGTGATAATGATAATAATAATAATTGATGATGATGATGATAATAAAGAATCGTATAAGGAATAGAAATGTGAGAATGAATATTATTCTTTTTATTATTTTGGAAATATTGCAATTTTTTTTAAATAAATTAATGGAAAATAGATAAAATTTGTACTAAATAATATTAAAAAATTGATTAGTTTTACTTCTTAAAGTGAATTTGACTGAAAAAAGTTAAAACAAGAAACGAAAGAAAAGAAAGTTACCTCGAATTAATTCCCACTTTTGGTATCAAAAACCCCACTGTGCGATGTCTCAGGTCTAATAAGACAACATACAACCTACTAGACTATGGCGACTTCAACTAATACACTTATTCTACTTTATAGTCATAGGATTAGGGCTTATGTTCGTCGACCACCCATGGCTTTGTAAGTGAATTTTATACGTGAGTGGCGGGATCTACGGTTTAGAGTTGGCACTTTATTTATTACTTACGTAAGCCAAGGCTATACTACAACGAACAATAACCAGCTGAATATGGTGTTTTCAGGGTAAAAATGGTTAATAAAGAAAAGGCTATTTAAAGCTCATGGAAAAACAATATCTAATTTGGCTATATAACCAGCAAAATATTAAATTTTATTTGACTGATTGCACAAATTGTTACGTTCATACCCCTTTCTCGAATTAAAAATATTCATAAATTCATTTAATTCAATCATAGCATAAACCGAAAAAAAAATATTGTCCAGATAAAATTCAAATCAGTTTTGTTTTTAACGATTTTCAATGTATGTATGTATGTATGTATGTAAATTGGTAGTATTTATTGGAAAGTGCACAACGTATTATTCAAATTCAAATTTTTCTTATATTTTTTCCATTTTGATATTCGTAATGTACTTTGCAATGCTAGTTTGCGATAATCATGTAAATGTTTCAATTTTAGACATTCTAGTGATATTTGAAATCCTTTTTTTAATTTATTCTCAATAAAAAGAGCAGCTCGAATTTCATTTTTGTTTTAAAAAAATATTGTTTTATTCACACTCACTCATATTTAAATGTATTTTAAATAAGAATTTGTTACCATTTGTTTCAATTTCACTTGGTTTTTAGTGACTTAGAGGATTTGCTCAGTATTAGTTAAAATAATTTCAATGAGAATAAAAAATGATTTTTCAACCTTCGATTTTCTGATTAATAATTCCAAAATAATGTTACATTTTTACATTTTAAAAACGTTTAAAATATGAGTTCGTAGATTGCAAATAAAATAAAAATAAATTTGTGTTTGGTTTTAACTAAAATTCATTATTATTTGCACAATTATGTGTGCCACTGTTCACAACTTGATGTAAACAACAACAATTGCTTTATTTGTGATTCTTTTTTACACTCTTTCGCATAAACAATAACAATTGTTCGACAGATCTTTATAACAAAGATCTGATAAATGATCTTGAAGTCGAATGTTCGTGGCTTTTCTTTTTCGAGATCTCTATGAATGTAAACATCGCGGTTTTATAATTGTTGTTTGTGTATTTTTGTTTACATTTATTCTTGCAGTGTTTGTTGTTGCATTTTTGTTTACTTGTTTATCATGTAAAAAAAGTGCATTTTTTTTTTGAGCTTTTGTTTACAATTTAAACGATGTGAAAGCAAAGCACCATTTGCATTTTTGTAACAATATATACCTCTGAAGTTCTTAAATTATGATACCATAATTATTATGACACAGAAGATTAACACTTTAACTTTCATTAGAGGTTAACAATTATTTATTTCCCAATGGTGTATGAGTAGGGAACCATTCAAAAATGTAAAATAATACTCAAATTATTGCAGGTATTTTAATATAAACAACTAATTGAAGACTTAACGCCCAACTATAATTTGCATAGATCAACGTCAGCCTGCGTATATATTGTTCCGCGGATAAGCTTACTACAACAAACCACACACATCAAATGGTACACAGAATTACACAAACAACTGAATTATGTTGAGTACGAGAATACACGGAAAGGCAAGAAGACAAAAATCCAACAACAGCAGTTAATTAAAAATTTTGAAGTTGTCAACGTAAAAAGTAGTGGCTACTACTACTGGAGGAGCTTTAATAGAGAAGACAGAAGGGAAGACAGTGAAACAGTGTAACTCAAAAGGTGAAGAGAGCTACATAATACATAATTCCACATAATCCAATTGAAGCTTAACTCAACGAATCCGAGAAGACAATAGTAGAACCAGTAAATGAGTTTGAAACGTCACAAAGGAAATAGCATTGAGGACGTGAGTAAGAGAGTTGAAGGCGTCAAAGAGAGAGAGGGGAACTAAGGTTAAGGTTGACAGAAAAGGCTAATGACAACAAATTTGGTGATACGGACAAAAATGCCAACTGCGTTCATTATCAGCCAGGAGCACCATTACGAGCTAAGTAGTAAGAATTCTAGAAAAACTCCTTGCTTCGATCGTAGTACACATCTCTTAATTTTTAAACTTCAACGTGACGTAGTGGCTAAAAAGTACTGAGTGGTAGAAAAATTTAATCTGTGGAAGGTTGCATGGGGACAACAAAAAGTTTGGAACTGATATATTCTGCAATTCCTGTTAATATATCGGTCAGCGAAATACAATGAAACAACAAGAACGCCTGTAAAGTTTGTATTCGGCAATAAGCTTAAATTTGGAGTTAAACATGGAAATTTGAAGTTAACCGTTACGCGGAAAAACAGGAAAATTTTTACAAGCTAATCAACTTCATGCGTTTCCGAAATGAAACGGTCAGTGCCAAAATTAAAGCCAGGTGTGATTGAGCAGTCAAGTCTAAAGTATTCAAGTCTAATTGGTCTTACTATGCAAAAGAATTTTTATGTCTTATCAATATTAGTGTGAAGTGTGACTATAATCTTTGACATCTACGGTATGGAAACTAAATATAAAATTATTCACAATATTTTCCAATCTCTATTTTAACTAATGCCGCGTTAGGGACCGTATGTGTGTATATTCGAGCTCTTGATGTACTATGGTCCTGCTATAGTAATGTGATTCTGAGCTTTTTGTTGTGTGGTCTGCCTCTGCCCCTCTCTCTATTGATTTTACAAGCATTTTATACACAGTAAGTGTTTACAGGCCAATCTCAAGCAGTTCAACCTCTACCACGTAACCTGTATGTTTCGAACAATGTGTCTCTACCCTGAATGTAGCAAATAATAATAATGCCTTGTTTAGTTTCTACGTATCAGTATTTAAAACTCTTATGGCTTTTGCCATGCTCACAGCACTTGGAAACATTTAAAAACTATATTATATGCGTATTTGTATCAAATATTTGTTAGACCAAAATCCCCAAAAAAAAAATTAATTTACTTATTACAAATCAATGTAAATCTGTACTCTTTATATTAATATCATACGAAAAATCTGAATAAAATTCAAAAACATTGTACAAATTGTACAATAACACTATAATGCATGTTGCATCATTTTCCTTTTATTATTATTGTTATGAAAATGGAAATAGCGTTTTACTTTTAGATCGTTTAACATTAAAATTATAAACTAAAGCTACAAAAACAAAAATAATGAACAATGAAAATATACCCACAAACACCAGTATAAAAAAGGAATAAATAAGTAAACAAAAATGCAGCAATAAACATTACAAGAATAAATGTAAACAAAATACACAAACAAGAATGAAACAACCATGTTTACATTTATAGAGACCTCGAGAAAGCGAAGCCACGAAAATTCGACTTCAAGAACATTCGTCAGACTGTTTACGTTGTCAAATAAATGATAAGGCAAAGCAGGCTACAGAGTCAGTAAAAATTCAATCAGTCTTATGTAAAAACGCGCGGTGCTTGAAGAGAATAATGTAGTTCGAAGATCTCCGTTATTAAGATCTGTCGACCAATTGTTTAAAAGTTGTTATTGTTTATGCAAAAGAGTGCAAAGAGCAATAATAAACAAATCAATTGTTGTTGTTTGCATAAAGTTGTGAACAGTGGCACACAGAATTGTGCGAATAATAAAGATTTTTAATTAAAACTGAACACAAATTTATTTTTATTTCATTTGCAATCTACGAGCTCATATTTTAAACTTTTTTTAAAAGGTAAAAACGTAACAATATTTTATTGTGAAATTTCTCTAAATATTACTAGAATAACTAACCTCTGCTGTAAGCAAATACAATACGTACGTACCAACAAAAGGAATGAATGTCAATATCCTTTAAAATGTGCATTTAAAATAGAAATCTTTTCAATTGCTTTTCGCTTTTCGCCATTTTTTTGGTTGTTGTCGACTTCATTGTAATATTAAAGTGGATTCTATTGTTGTTGCTTTTTCTTATTGCCTTAAAATTGTTTGTTACATTTGCAGATACTCACCACTTACCCCACCGACTACAAATTGGTTTCCTGTTCGGGGTGTTACTATCGCCGAAGGCTCATCGCATTGCAATCAATTCATCTGCAATGTTGAATTGAAAAACCTAAACGTACACTCGTCTGGTTCATATCGATGTGAAGTTTCCGGTGATGCACCTGAATTCAAATTAGTCGATAAGACAGCGAATATGACAGTGGGCGGTAAGTATGTGTACGCGATGTATTTCAATAATTGACTCGTTATTTACTTTTAAATTTTGCCACACTTTTGAAATGACATCAAAATTTCTTTTTAAGTTTTACTACAGGTACAATTTATGAGTTTTTAGATATTTGTATGCATAAACTTATAATTTTTTTTTTAATAAACTCTCTAGCACTAGACAACATAAGTTAATTTTATTCGTAATAATCTTAAAATCAATCAATCAATCTTCAGTAATCAAAAAGTATTAGAAATTTTCAATATTCTCACTAGTTTGGTCCCCTGTGTCCCATTCTGTCAACTTCAGTATAATTCTTTCGATTCCTAAGTCTAAAAGGCCCTCTTTGTTACCATCAGGTTATCCAATAAGTGGTTTCAAAGCTGTCGGCCGTTTAATTCTTTTATCTTAAGTGCCTTCTATTTTATGAAAGGTTTGACATTTACGAATATGAATCGCTTAACAACCGATGAAGACGTAAAAATAGTTAAAACTTAATACAGAGTTACTAAAGAACAGTTTGCACTCTAACAGAAATTCTAATGGGCCACAGCGCTGTTGGCAGTATCGCTGCCAAGCTCAGTCTGCCTCAACAGGAATGCTGCAGAAGCCACCATGATGTATAGGAAACGGTATCGGAACAACATCTTTTATGCGAGTGGTCTGCACTTCAGAACAGACATCATCGGTTTTGGGGCGTTTGAAGATCTGGGCATAGTGGCGAACGTGTCACTAAGGCAACTGGCCGTTTGCATTCAGAGAGGTTCAAACCCACCACTAACGGATCATGACGAGGAGGATTATCTCGCACTGGGTGCCACATTGGGCCACCGAGTGAACTTGCCTGTAAACGTCAAGCTACCCGCTAATCTAATCGAATATAAAGTTTGAGATCCAAATGTAGTCACTTTAGAGCATTATGAAGAGATTATGTATAATAATAATAATAATAATAATATGTACGTCGTAATTGACTTTCTGTGCAATGACTTAGAAAGATTAGAAAGAAATTTTTAGAGACAGTAAGCATTGCAGATGTGGACGTCACTATGTATCCATTGCAGAAAATATTGCATCTGTTAGGGAAACTGTTGTGGATAATTCGAATTTGTTGATTCAACGGCAATTTCATCAATTGGAACAACGGTTCACTTTGACGATCCAACTTACGGAACAAAAAAATCTTTGAATGTTTTCTTTTTCTATCCGGGGACCTTATTTAATTCCACTGTCCTTAAAGCCGAAATTCAAACGTTCAATTTTTCTTATTCAAAAAGCATACGATTCTGTTATGCTCCTGAAATCCAAATCAATTTCAAATATTAAAATTTCATTTGAGTTCTTAGTTTTAGTAGTAATCCAGTCTTTAGTAAATTTTAATGTAAATTTGCTCATCGGATTCTTTCTCGTTCAATATTTCAAAATAAAACTATAAACACGGCCAAGATAAAAGCATCAATCTGACAATGCCACAGTAATTTTTAATCTTCACCAGCCAACAGTTGCATAATTAACAGCGTTTGGTGTAAGTATCTATGCATAGGTGTTTGTATCTGTAGATAGTAAGTTAGAATCAAATCCCGCACCAAGGAACGCTTAGATAAACGGAATTTTATTTCTTTTGTTCCGGGTACTGCAAATGTATACGAGTATTTGAGCCACTGTTAAGAAGGCGATCAACATAATTAACGCTTCGTATGCAAAGATTCACCTGAACAATAACACTTTCATATCCATATGGTACGTACATATGTATATTTGAAACGGTGATAAATATTGTAAATCACTCTCTTGCAAACGCATAAGCCCCCTGAAAATTTACCCAATACAACATGAACAAATAAAAAGAAAATTCAATGGTCGTATTCCCATAAATAGTTCACGTCATGAGTATGAGAGTTTAGAGAGAGAGAGAGGGAGAGAGATTAGTTCAATTAACCCATGCTAGTACAATAACATTGATTAGCTTGTGTACAAAAATTCCAATAGCATTTTGGTTAGAAGCAATTTTTTATTGCAGCAGAAAATTACGGAAATTCTGAAACTTAATTACACTTTTAAAAATCCCATTAAGTATTTGATATCTGTGATGTTAGTGAGTGTGAGGAGGCCTTCTACTTCTGTTCAGCAATTAAAAGCAGGGTAACTTAACCCATTCGCTGAAAACATACAGACGTGAAAACAATATTGCATTAATTGACTATATTTGATTTATATAGATATTGTTACGAAAATGGCAACATCTAGATACTGGTGTTTTGATTTTACATCTTTTAACATTAAAATTATAAACAAAAGCTACAAAAACAAAAACAATGAACTTGTTTACAAATTATCGTAATAAAGGGTGTTTCTTATAGAGGTATAGAACTTTAAGTTGCAATAAAACAACGATGGATTATTCGATTGACATGAATTTTATTTATCCGAAAGATAATCTTGTGACATTACATTTTAAATATGATTTCTGGCATATGACCGCCATGGCTGGCGCGGATGTAGTCCAATCTGGACGTCCAATTTTCGATGAATTTTTCCAACATTTGTGGCCGTATATCGGCAATAATACGGCGAATGTTGTCTTCCAAATGGTCAAGCGTTTGTGGCTTTACCGCATAGACCAATGACTTTACATAGCCCCACAGAAAGTAGTCTAGCGGTGTTAAATCACAAGATCTTAGAGGCCAATTCGCAGGTCCAAAACGTGAAATTAGGCGGTCACCAAACGTGTCTTTCAATAAATCTATTGTGGCACGAGCTGTGTGACATGTTGCGCCGTCTTGTTGAAACCACATCTCCTGGACATCATGGTTATTCAATTCAGGAATGAAAAAGTTAGTAATCATGGCTCTATACCGATCACCATTGACTGTAACGTTCTGGCCACCATCGTTTTTGAAAAAGTACGGACCAATGATTCCACCAGCCCATAAAGCGCACCAAACAGTCAGTTTTTCTGGATGTAACGGTGTTTCCACATACACTTGAGGATTACCTTCACTCCAAATGCGGCAGTTTTGTTTGTTGACGTAGCAATTCAACCAGAAGTGCGCTTCATCGCTAAACAAAATTCGCTTATGAAAATCGGGAACAACGGTAATCTCGTTTTGGGCCCATTCGACGAATCTACGCCTTACTTGATGATCGTTTGGCTTCAATTCTTGCACGAGTTGGATTTTGTAAGCACGCAAACCAAGATCCTTCCGCAAAATCTTCCATAAAGTGGATGGACACAGATCCAATTCCTGTGCTCGATGGCGGATGGACTCATTCGGGTCTTCCTCAATGCTACGCTCTACAGCAGCAATAGCTTCTTCTGTACGCACCGTACAGCGTCTCTGGGGATGCGAGTTATCAATAAGAGTAAACGTGGTGCGAAAACGTTCCATGGTTAATCGAATTAACTGCTCTGATGGACGATTTTGTCGACGATAAAATGGACGTAGTGCGCGATACGTTTTCCGCACAGAACCATTATTTTCGAAATAAAATTGCACTATTTGCAAGCGTTGTTCAGGCGTGAGTCTATTCATGATGAATTGCCCAACCAAACTGAGAATAAATCACTAGACAGCTGTTAAATCGGTCGCCATCTTGAAAAGTAATGCTAACTTAAAGTTCTATACTTCTATAAAAAACACCTTTTATAACAACAAATGCAAGCACTAAAAAATGATAAACAAGTAAACAAAATTATACCAACAAACACTACAAGAATAAATGTAAACAAAATACAGAAACAGCAATAATAAAGCAAACAACATTTATAGAGATCTCGAGAAGGCGAAGCCAAGAACACTCGCCTTCAAGAATATTCATCAGACTGTTTACGTTGCCATATAAAAGGCAAGGCAAAGCAGGCAACTGAGTTCAGTCAGTCTTGTATGAAAACGCGGTGCGTTTGAAGAGAGTAATCGTGGTTTGAAGATCTCCGTTACAGAGATCAGTCGAACAATTGTCTAATAATTGTTATTGTTCATGCAAAGGGTGTAAACAAAGGAATAACAAACAAAGAAATTGTTGTTGTTACATCAAGTTGTGAACATTGGCACACAGAATTGTGCGAATAATAAAGAATTTTAATTAAAACTAAACATAAATTTATTTTTATTTTATTTGCAATCTACCAGCTCATATTTTAAAAGTTTTTAAAGGGCAAAAACGTCACACTATTATGGGACTCCAAATGTAAAAAAAATTTTAAAGAGTTAATTTTTAAGGATAAATTATTTTTTCGAAAACAAATATAACTGCTACTAAGGTCTGGTTTAAATATGTGTTTGGTTTTACAGTACACGTGTTCGGTCGTCATTCATCAATGACAGATGAACAAATACCAAACTTTACTTTTAAGAGTCAATGCAATACGCCAGCCTAAGAAATTCTCAATACTATATATGTGTCTAAATTTCCAAAGATAACATCTGGTTTTACAAAATCGTAGAATATGTGATATGAATACATGAAAAATAACCACAATATAATTGCTTCATATTTCATTAAATCGGTTTAAACGACAGTTTAGCCCTTGTTTTAAGACTTTGCAAAAACATCTTCCCAGTACATATTCCAATATAAGTTGGCACAATAAATTATCTCTGGTAGCTCAGTTCAATAACGATATGTTCGTCGTCTCGGTTTCCGAAGCCAAGCATGTTTTCTGAGGTAACGATATTATGCTTAACCGTGGAAACCTCGCTTTTTAAAGAAACTAATGAAAATCCATTAGGTTTTATTTAAAGTTTTCATTATTAAAATAAATTTTAAAATTGCGGGTCCTTAAGGTTAAATAAAACAAAGTGTGTGTGAGGCATCCTTGAAATTTGTTGTTCGTTCGATGCCATTATGTATGGAACATAACATCGTTTAAATGTCTGTACCGCTTCTCTGAGAGGAAATGTTCATTTGTCCATGACTTTGGCATATATGTAAATCAGACTGATTTTAACCGATGGCATGGGTTATGTTGGCTTTGATTTCACGATCTAGGGAGCCACGTGATAGCCGTTATATCACCTCCACATGATAGTCGTTATAGGAGAAATTGCCGTCGTCTAGTAGGAAGTGTGTTGGCTTATTACACGTGAGGCTATGGTTCAAACCCCAGGTTAGACATCTCCAACAAAACGAAACCTGAAAAAATAGTTCATCGGCTACTTCTTCTCAGCAAATTTCTGGCAAAAACTCTGAGATTAAAATAAAATTACCATGAAAAGTTTCTCAAAAATCTGCCATTCGGAATCGACTTTAAACTGTAGGTCCCGCCACTCATGTGAGAAGCAAGGTGGTAATCCTGACTAAAGGGTTGTAATGACCAATTATGTGTGTATGTAAGTCAGAATTAAAACTTTCGTTATTATAGACCAATAACAAATATTCAATAACAATTGTACCCGATAACTTGCATTAATTTTCCGATATTTAAAAGCATTTTCTGTTTCGGTGCACTCTGCAAAGACACAAAGAGCAAGAACAATAAACAATAAAAGATATTAAACACATTACAATAACAAAAAATTACAGCAACAAGACTACAAAGACACTACGCCAATGTGGATAAATAAAAAAATATATAAAATTATAATAACTAAACTCTAAAAAAACTCTTCTTCACCATAATAAATCAACGGTGACTTTCTAGAAGTTGCATAACCAAAAAAACATGAAGTATAAATGGAGCTTAAGGCAAAAATCGAAACGTACACTGACTCAAACAATTGCCCGTACACTAAACTATTGAAAATATAATTTAATGTAGTTCGGAAAATATATATCCAATGAAAATGAGTTTTTGATTTTTAAAAAGTGCAACAGGCATATTACACAAATACAAACATATAAAGGTGAAAACAGAAATAAATTTTATTGAACTAACAAAATTAAGAAAATACTTCAGAAACCAAACTCAAAAAATTATCCGTACAGAATAATATTTATACCTTAAAACTAATTAATGTGGTTTTAATAACGGGTGTGATATCTTTTGGCTTTAATAACCTCTTTTAAACGGTTCTTCACTGATAATAATAATTTACTAGTAATTTCTTGACCAATATTCAGCCATTAATCGGTAATAACGTTTTTGACCAACTCAAGAGCTGTATTTTCTCTACGCCACACAAATCTCCTGCCGTCTGAGCCAAAAATATTAAACTTACTTTCGTCCGTAAATATCACAGTATTCCAGAAGTCTTCTGATTTATTAACATAGTTTTTGGCATACTCCAGATCAGACGGCAGGCTTGAGGTGAAAAATCTAAAGCCAACTTTAAAACATGGTGGTGATAATGTGATGGTTTGGGGTGCCATGTCAGCAGGAGGTGTCGGAAATCTCGTTTTTATTGAAACTACAATGGATAAACACCATTATTTGAATATTTTAAAAGAAAATTTTGGAAGCTAGTGCAAAGAAATTAGGAATGCTAGGGGATTTTCGACTCGTTCACGATAATGACCCAAAACATAAGGCCAAAATTCTAAGTGAATGGTTATGTGAAAACGTAAAAGAAGTGCTTTCTGATCATCCTCAGAGTCCAGATCTTAATCCCATAGAGCATCTATGGGGTGTTTTGGAGAAAAAAATCCGTCAGCCTACAATCACTGGCAAGGAAATGGTCAAAAACGTTATTACCGATTAATGGCTGAATATTGGTCAAGAAATTACTAGTAAATTATTATTATCAATGAAGAACCGTTTAAAAGAGGTTATTAAAGCCAAAAGATATCACACCCGTTATTAAAACCACATTAATTAGTTTTAAGGTATAAATATTATTCTGTACGGATAATTTTTTGAGTTTGGTTTCTGAAGTATTTTCTTAATTTTGTTAGTTCAATAAAATTTATTTCTGTTTTAACCTTTATATGTTTGTATTTGTGTAATATGCCTGTTGCACTTTTTAAAAATCAAAAACTCATTTTCATTGGATATATATTTTCCGAACTACATTAAATTATATTTTCAATAGTTTAGTGTACGGGCAATTGTTTGAGTCAGTGTATGTACATATGTATATGTAGGCATTGTTGTTGTAAATTGCGTAAAATTTGATCATGATCTTTCCAATAAGGGGATCGACATATAATAAACTCAACTATCAGTTAAGGTTCGTAGTTAATTTAAATAAAAAAAGTTTTATTTAAATGAAATAACAACAACAAATGAAATTTAACAAATTCTTTCATTTCATAATTTCCAACCACGTATTCATCGGTAATAGTTGTTATCAAAAAGAAAAAATTGTCAATATTAGAGGACAAAATTCAGGCTGATGTTATCCTCTTTAAAAAAAAAGTTTTCTTTTTAAAAAGTTAATCGTTTATATCGGACATACATTCTACAGAAAAGTGATAAATACATAGATACCCATAATACATACAAAAATTATATTTTTTATTTTGATTTAAAATTTTTAAAATAAAACTTTTTGTAATTTAAATATATAATCTTATATGCGTAATATTTTACTTAAATTATTATATATTTTCCTATATTTTTTTTATGAACACAAAGTACGTTCACCTTCGTCTTCTGCATATATTTGGGACATTAATCAATATTGTCCTTGAAAATGAAATTCGTATCATCGTAAATATCGTGTACAACAACAATAAATAATTTATGCAAATTATTTAACAGAAAATATCTAATAAACGAAAAATGTTGCCATAATTCAAAAAATAAATAGAATTGATGGTTCTGTAGAATAATAATTCAGGTGATGATGATATTATATCACCATCATAATAATCATTTGCATTTTCATTATCACATTTCCTCTTTTAGAAAATAAGAAACAATTTTTCATATTCAACAAAAATTTATTGACAAAGTTATATAGAAAAACAAAAAAAATTATTAAAAGCCAATGATGAGATAAAATTTTGACTAAAAAAAGTTCTTTTCATTTATGAATTTAAAGTAACGTGCATGTACACATACTGTATTGTAGAATGAAATATATTTGCCAAGGTTTGTTAAATTTAAAATCAAAGAAATTAGAATTTTTTATAAATCTGAATTTAAATACAAGAAATGAAGCAAGTTTTCTTTTTAATTATATTTTTAAGAAAATGGAAAAAATCTAGATACTGGTGTTTTGCTTTTACATAACACCAAATGATAAAAAAAAGCGACAAAAAAACCAATAAACTACAAATTATCGCACTGTTTAATAAAACAACAAACACCAGCATAAAAAATGGTAAACAAGTAAACAAAAATACAACAACATACACTACAAGAATAAATGTAAAAATTATACGCAAACAACAATAATAAAACAACAACGAAACAACATTTAAAGAGATCTCGAGAAGGCGAAGCCACGTACATTCGCCTTCAAGAACATTCATCAGACTATTTACTATGTCATATAAAAGGCAAAGCAAAGCAAGCGAGAGTCAGTGAAGTTCAGTCAGTCTAGTGAGAAGACGCAGTGCGTTTGAAGAGAGTAATCTTGGTTTGAAGATCTCAGTTACAAAGATCAGTCGAACAATTGTCTAGTAATTGTTATTGTTGATGCAAAGGGTGTAAACAGATAAATAATAAACAGAGCAATTGTTGTTGTTTACATTAAGTTCTGAGCAGTGGCACACATAATTGTGCGAACAATAAAGAATTTTAATTAAAACTAAACAGATTTATTTTAATTTTATTTGCAATCTACGAACTCATATTTTAAACGTTTTTAAAAGGTAAAAACGTAACAATATTAATTTCTTTCTCAACACTATGTATGTATGTACTTGCTCCATCCAATTTTCCTCAATTATATGTCTTTGAAAAACACTTTTTCATATGGTCAGAAGGTTTTTCGGTTTTCAACGCGGTTCTACACCCCATAGTAATTCAAATATGATAAAGAACGATCGTTGTATTGTATTTAGCAAAGAAATCATCCACAAGTAACGTTCATTAAAGCGATGTAAAAATCATTAAATGTTTTGGAACTCTTTAACTGGTTGCAGTTTTACCAGCACTACGAGGTACACTACTGTAAGGGACTTAAACCGACAAATATCTTGACAGTACACGGAATTTGACATACTTTTCTCATATATTCATCACTAATGAGCAGTGACGTCTTTTTTTAATAATTTGGTAGCGTTAATAAGTACATCCAAGCACCAAACAGGATCCCTACAACATAAGTTACGGCAAAGGTTATTTGATAATTGCCCAAGCATAAGTAGTTCAAGTACAACAGAGTACATCCAAAATCTTCATAGGAAATTCGGGCAGAAATTGTATGAGTCCGTCAGAACTGATATCTCAATACAGAACATCTTGAAGTCGAAGAGGCAATAAGAACGCTGAACGATAATAAGCCTCCAGGCACGTGCAATATCTGACTAGAAACTATGGCAAACGGACCAGGAGTGTATCATCATTAAAATTCCAAGAAAGAGGAATTTGTTGGATGCTACAGACTGCAGAAGTATACATGATGTATAAAGTTATTGCATATGACAACATGGTATGAATAAATTTATTTTTATGCCATATTGACCAACCACTTTGCGCGTGCATTAGACTATGAACCCAGACCATACCAAAAACAGCTTTCGTGCACATAGAACGCTAATCGACCACTTCAATAGTCTGAAAATCATAGTAAAAGAATTGTAGAAATGAGATATCCTCTCTATTTGCTATTTATGGAGCTTAGGAATATTTTAAGAACTATCTGGAATGGCCTGGCCTGGAACTGCACAACACCGAAAATAGTCTTTGAATAGATTTTTGATATACTGACTTAGAGGTTTCTGAGAGAAGAATTAAATCAGTGCGGATAAAAATGCAAGCTACAACCAATTATTTCTCACCTATCGAAGTTGTAAACAGATTGTGCTACCCTGGTAGTATCATAAACAGGAATGGAAGTTCTAGAACTGATATCGTGCATTGCTTTAATAACGCCATGCGAACATTTAGAACATTTAGCACACCACTCGTGTTGTGTGTGTTAATTTTAATTTTATTCATGATTTGTTTGTTTAACTCCATAAATTTGACCATATACTACTGTATTGATTAGTAAATTTAATAAGTACATTAATGATAAGTACATTATGTATTCACTTTATGTACCACATATTAGTATAACAACAACAAAAATTAATAACATTTAAAAAATAGCAACTGAAACAATTTAAAAGATTAAAAAGATAGAAATTAAACCAGAATAAGTACAGATTTATTAAAATAAACATTAATTAATTATCTGAATAAAATATAATTCAATTCAAAAAATAAAACAAAATTTGAGAACATATTTGTAAAGAAATTATTTAAATTGAACAAACTCAATATGTATACTATAGAGTTTGAATAGAGCACGTTTGAAATGTAATATGGCCGGACATGCCATTAATGGTGTGCAGAAGGCTTGCAGGTAAATCCAGAATATGCAACCTAGAAGCAATTGTTTGGGCAGACAGAACAAAACTGAAATCGGCTCAATTATATTTGGACAGGATACAGACCACATATCAGCAATGAATTATTTTTTCTCTACTCATAAGCACTTATGAAATTTTGAATATAAGTGAGTCAACAATATTGAAATTGAACTATGTACTCTGATTAATTCATACTCACTACAACGTTGATTTATGAGTACAGGTTGCAATGAGCATGCGTACAACGTTGACATCAAACTCATACCATTCGAAATATGTTTGATTCATAAGCCTACTCGAGTGACTCGAATCATTCATCAAAATTTACAGTCTTAGTTGTTGTTGCATTTACAAACTAGACGTGTGCACAAGACATTTTGCTAGCTCACCCTTCACTAAATGCAATACTGAATTGTTCTCTTTTTTGTTGGTCTTAATTATACGAGTACACTGAAATGTGTATTTCTCTTTTATTCAAAGTATACAACAGCACTTTTTTATCTGTGAAGTAATGGAAATATGCTTTGTGTTGTAAGAGCATATTTCACTACTGAAACTAAATTTTCAGTATTGTCAAATGAATTTCAGTAGTGTCAACGTTGAAAAATATGCGTACATAAGTGTTTCTATACATTCCTTTCTTCTGCCATGTACTCTTCCAACAACAATCCCTCTTCAAATTGCTATGTTCATATTCGTTGATGTTCGTGTCCTATGTGTGTAAAAAGCCGAAGATGTTCGGCCCCCGGGGCTATTGGTGCCGACGTCTGCTATTGAATAAATACTCTTTCTTTATTATGAAAAAAAAAAGAAAAAAACAGTTATTCTTTCCCATTTACTGCAAAAAGAAATGCACGTTGTGACACTATGAAGTGTACAATATTTTTGCTGTACTCTTCACACAACTCTCTTTTGTATTGTAGTACAATGGTTTATGAGTGCAGTTGTTTTTTTGTTCTCTATCTATCCTTCACTCTTATTTATATTTGCAGCTACAGTAAATATTCGCTCATGAGAAAAATACAATACTGTACAATTTTAAATGTCTTGTGCACACGTTTATTACAAACAAAGAAAGAAGACACAAGCAAAAAAAGACAGAGCAGCAAGCAGAGCAAACACACAACCTTCTAGTGAGTATTTTAAGCCGAAAGTCCATACCATCCGTTTCATGCTGCCTTGCGTTACATGCATATACCGAAAAAGTAGAATCAGTGTAGTTGATTGTAACAAGTTATAGAAGAAAACGCATAGAATGCATCAAGAAGGTTTACTTTCTAATTTTCTATGCGACTCATGCAGTGTTTAAAAAAGGTCAGCAGTTTTTTAAACTTGGCATGACAAATTTTCTACTATTGTGAATGGTTTCTATAAATATGTTTAAATAGTGCATTACTATTTTCGCATTTTTCTTTTTGCATACATTACAAAAATATTAATAAAAACATATTTCATAATAAAGTTTATTACTAATTTAAGAGAAAAATACATTAAAATACATTTTTGAACACAAACATATAAATTTGTAATTAATGCCATAAATTCTTTTAAAATAACAATTTGGTGTTCTATTTTTCCCAAAAATGTTCTTGTTCGCTTGTTTGTTGTTTACCACAACAGCTGATCAAAACAAAAAACCAGTCGCATAAAACGCATTGTGTCTAACTTGCAATAAAAACGGCATAGAATGCAAGAATTCTATGTATGTTCTTGTAACGCAAGGCGCATGAAACGGACTTTCGGCTTTAGTGTTCGTACACGATTCTTACTTATTTTGTGTTTCGTGTATATGTTGAGTTATGGAGAGTCGAAATCAAAAACAACATACGTGTTGTTAACTATGAATATGATGGGTACTTCAAACTTTGAATGTGAGTAGAGGTTCGATGATAAGTATAAGAAATTATGAGTATGATTCGATTCTACTCATCTTTTGCTGATATTCATTGCTGATCTCTGGTTTTGATATCAACTAAATAGTACGTAAGGGATTAAAAGTATAATTTCGGCTAACATTTCATTGGCAACTTCATACTACGCCAACGAAAAAAAATCTAACATCAAATAATTAGGGGATTTTTGCTCGGGCGCGGCGTCTAGTACGTCATGGTCATTGCAAACCTTTACTTAGGATTACGACCTACCTTCCCAGCAGCACACCACTTATGTATGTCGTGATTGTTAATGTTATATGTGAGTGGCGGGACGTACAGTTTACTGAAGTCGACTCAGAACGACAGATTTTTGAGATACTTTTCATAAAACACAATTGGCATCTTGAATATTTTCTCTTGTAATGTCCTCAAAACTTGAATGATTAGGTACTATTTTCTCTTTGCAATTTAGTTCTTGTTACTGTTTTGACTGTCCTTGTCTTTGATTCGGACGTGCAGAGATTTAGACCCGCTACGTCAGTCAAAAAGCAGTGGGAACAACATCGAAGGAAATCGTGGCCATGGTCATAAACATAAAGACGAAACATCTTTCAGTTTCCATCATTTCATAATATTCTTCGTTTTGTTTCAGTTTCATTTATTTAGTTTATCGACATATCCTTTATCAAAATAATACTTAATATAGTGAAAATATCCATGTCAGTCATAGCAAAATCAAAATTAAAGTCTTTTCATAGATAGTTAAATCCAATACAAGTGAATGGTTTCTCGGCACCAACACCAACCTAAAGCAGTGCAAAAATAAGGGCAGAAATAAAAATTGCTGAAATGAAAATAATAAAGGAAGTATAAATAAGACATCAAATGAACCCATGTCATAAAGTTCCTTTACCATCTAACCCTTGACGTTTCCATTTTAACTCAATTTTATTGTACACAAGAAAAATTCAAAACGAAACAGTCATCACTTGACTAACGAACAAACAAAAAATCCGTAAAACAAAGAAAAACATGTGACGTCAAATAAATATTTTGAATTCTGAAATTAAATACACGGAAGTAATAAACATTTACTCTTCAGACAGGTCAGACAGATTAGACAGATCAGCCAGACACAAAAAAATGGAAAAAAATTTCGTTCAGGGCAGGGCAAAATAAAATTTTATATGAAATTTGAAGCACGCCTATGCATATAAAGTAGGAAAATGTTTTCGAAATTGTGTTTAAAATTGTATACTACTCCAGTTATTTATAGTTATAACGTTCAACTGGAAATTGCAGTCTGAATCAAATCAAACACTATTCGCTTTAGTTTATGTAACCAAAATATTTGGCGAATTATATTCTTAGAGTTCCAATCCCATGAAATCACCATAGTCTACTTGGTAGTGAGTCGGATTATTAGACGTGACGCCACTATTCAAAACCCAGCTCAGACATCTCGAACAAAACGAGGTACGAAAAAAAACCCATTTCCTCTCAGCAGATTTCTAGTAAAAATTCTGAGATTAAAACAAAATTGCCATGAAAATTTCCCAAAAAAAATCTGTTGTTCGCAGTCTACTTTAAACTGTAGGTCACACCGCTTATATATAAAATTATCATACTCTAAATAAGTGGTGGTGTGATATAATTTCGTAATCCTGACTGAAAGCTTTTATTTAAGTAAGTAAGTTAGTAGAAGTCTCCGTGGTCTAGTAGGTAGTGTGTTGGCTTATTAGACGTGAGGCCTCAGACATTACAGTACATTACATACTGTAAGAGATATTCGTGTTATATTTAAAAATTTGGGTAAATTTACGGAATAAGTCGCTTTATTTTGTGAAATACAATCCGTTGTAATAGTGATCGAAGCCACAACACGAAGATGTACAAATAATGCGAAGACGAATGAATGAGCATTGTCGCTTTGAAGGCAGTTGCATTAAATCGTATAAATATTAACACAGGCCTGCGCGATTCTACTTTTATTTTCCCCTTCCAATAATTATGTTATTTTTTTAACTATCTAAGTATGTTAAATTAAAATGCCACTTTGTTTTTTTTTCCAGCACATCGAATTTTTTTTTATTGATGACATGTGTGTTTTAGAATTTTTTTTAAAGATTTTCATGAAATTACAAAAGTTAAAGGATTTAAAATAAAAGTTTTACTTAAAAAATGAACAGTATTAGTTAAAAATAATGCCAAACACGCTCAATAAATCAAAATTATTTATGGTATTTTATTCTGCATCCCTCAAAACTCCTCTGCAATATCTTTCTATTATGATTTCTATTCGGTTCATCTCTCTTCAACATCCAGCAGTAGTCTGTCATCATGTTTGCGTTCCACCTTCCTTGGTATCTGCACTCCATAACCATAATATCTTGGTGGAAACGCTCACCTTGTTCTTCACTTACGGCACCAAGATGCTCAAGAAAGGAGTCAAGCACATAATGCAATATACTCATATTGCAACCCAGTTTATGGAAGTTGTTGAGCATATCATTCACTATATTTTCCTAATCTGAGCTTTTTCTATGTCCTATAAAATGTTTCACTACCTTTTTAAATAATTTCCAAACGTTCTCTTTGGTTTTAATCATGATTTTTTCAAATTTATCGTCTTTGATTAACTTCCTTATCACAGGCCCGACAAAAATGCCTTCTTTAGTTTTTGCATCCGATTAATACTTAAATTTATCACAAAGGTACATGAAACTGGGACCGTCTTTAGGTAGTGCCTTCACAAATTGCTTCATAATATCTAATTTAATGTGAAGTGGAGTTAGCAGAATTTTTAACGGATCAACTAGCGCCTCTTTCATAACCTTTTTATTTCCAGGGGTTAATGATGCTCTTTTTGGCCAGTCTTCTTTGATCCAATGTTGTGCTCTATTTCTACTATCCCATTCACAAAGGAATCAGGAATACTTTGTATACCTTCCTTGTTGACCAAGAAGCATATTCAATATTTTTAGATTGCCGAATATATTCCAACCATGATCCGAGTTACTTTATTTATATTATTGGTAATATGAATTCTTTTCATAACATTTTTCACCGACCGACAAAGAAGCATAATTGTTACCATTATGCAGTAATACTGCTTTAAGACTTCGTTTAGAAGAATTTATGAAAAGTCTAAAATTATTTGGATTAAAGCGTTATTAAAGAAATTTAAAATTAACACTAGTAATACGGGGAAATATTAGGAAAAATTAAAAAATTCTCAGAAAATTAACGTGATGGATTTTTTTAGTATTTTTTTCGTAGCTTAGTACCTTATACGTATACAAATTGCTAATTAGTTTTTTTAGGGGGAAAACCATCGCAGGACTGTGTAATTAAATCACTTGAGTATTCCTTACTCCCTCTTAAGAATCCGTATCGCCGAGTCAATGCTTCTTGCGACTCTTCTTTGTAGTGAACATCGCACTGAATTTTTAAATCGACGACGTGTAGATTTTCTGACAAAACAAAGTTGGATCTTGGTATTAACTCGACCCCATTCGGATATTGATTGTAAATCGAATGAAAACTTAATCAAATTCTGCCTTTTCGCCGTCAATCTCCATACGGATCACAGGATTACCAATGCCAAATACTACGAATAGCTTACAAGAGAGTAGATTGGAAGCAAAAGAGAGAAGATTAATTACAGATCTTCTCTGTAAAAATAGAGCATAGTCTGTTTGTACCCTTAAATTGAGCTCGAATTGAATGGAAACCCATCTAAAAACACCCGGTATATTGCGATCTTTTAGAGCCAGAGCAATAGAAAACAATAAATTTTAAAAGTGCTTGGTATCACAGTGTTCCAAAGCTTTGCAAATGCCTAGAGGTACTGCGCGCTACTATCATAAATTCTTTGGATGGACTGCCAACTGGTCACTAGTAGAACAAAACTTATGGAAACCGTGTTGTCTGGAGTTTAGTAGATTGTTTGATTCTGCATATTTCATAAGCTGATGATTGGTAATGCGTTTGAAAGTGCGATACAATTGCTGTTGTCTTACATTAGCAACATTTTAGCAAAATAGTACACACGCTACCTTTTAAAGTTCGGTCAGTATATGATGGGTTCATATTTTGTAAATAATTCAGTCAAAAGGTTAGCCTTTTCAATAAGGTTAGTGAATACGCGGTCATTCCTTATAGGAAACGTAGCGTCAGTGCTGCTCGTATAAACTTTACTGACGTCTTACTTCGAAGAGCTCATCGGCTTAGTTGGTGTGAAGTTGTTTTCGCTGTAGTAGTAGGCTGTAGAGTCGTAAAGATATTGCTGTGGTGGCTTTCAACACACGCAAACGTATTGTAGGCGACAATCAACTCAACGTTATGTTCTTCTTAAGTTGTGCGGCTAAGGAATATTGAATTCAAAAAGAGTTGTGCTATTAAAATCAATAGAAGAAGAATTTTGCTGTTTAGATAAACCGCAAAGAATCTAGATATGGAATCTGAAAAAAAGTCGATAGCCGGAAATGTGATTTTCATCTTCGTCACAAGAAAAAGTCTAAAGGGGTCAAATCGCATGACCTTGCTGACCAGTGCATATCACCTTCACAAGCTATAACCATGTCCTCATATACCGTAATTTCTTTGTTGTTTAACTTTCTATTCTTTTCTTCTTGTTTCAAAAGTAAACTGTTTGTGTTTTTTTGCAATAATGGCAACTGGAAATATTCTCACAATTTTCAAATTTTTTTTCATTTTATGGTTCTCGAGTAAAATATTACTTATTCTGCCATTCATGTTACTATATTGGTGCACATTCTGGATATATGGTTTCACCAGAACCGTGCTACAGGCCAGGCAAAGGAACATGTATCAGAGATTAGCAATGAGTATTCAAAAAGTGAGTAGAACCAAATTATACTCATAATTTCTGATACGCATTCATACTTATTTTAATATCATACTCATACTACTCATATTCGAAGTTTGAAGTACTCATCATATTGATACTTAACAACACGTATGATGTTGTTAATTTCGACTCTCCATGATTCAACATATACACGAAGCACAAAATAAGTATGAGACGCGTACGAACACTAAAATACTCACTAAATAATTGTGTGTTTGCTCTGCTTGCCGCTCTGTTTTTTTGCTTATGTGTCCTTTTTACTTTTGTTTGCAAATGCAACAACAACTAAGACTGTAACTTTTGATGAATGATTCAACTAACTCGAATCATTTATAAGTATTTTTCTAAAGTTATGGATCTGAATGGGTACGCATACTCATTGCAACCTATACTAATAAATCAACGTGGTAGTGAGTACGAATGAATCAGAGTACATACTTAAATTTCAGTATTGTTAACTGACTTATTATTATTATGTGAAGTCGCCGTAGTCTAGCAGGTAGTGTGTCGGCTTACTAGACGTAAGGTCAAGGTTCAAACCCCAGGTCAGACATCAAAACGAAAATATAAAAAAAATATTTCTTCGCCGACTTCCTCTCAGCAGATTTCTGGCAAAAATTCTGATTGTAAATACCATTTGCCATCAAAAATGTCTATAAACTATGTTTCGGAGTCGACTTTAAACTGTAGGTCCCGCCACTCATGTATAAAATTATCGCACACAACATAAGTGATGTGAGAAACTAGGTTGTAATCCTGACTGAAGGGTTGTAATGACCAATTATGTATGTATGTAACTCACTTATATTCAAAATTTCATGAGTGTGAAAAAACGATTCATTGCTGATCTCTGATATGTATGCGAACATCACAAGATTAACGCCTATGAAATAATTTATATGTAAATAATTGAAATCCTTTTCTTCTCAAATTATTTATTTTCGGATTTTTAATTCCAATTAAAGTAACAAATCTTTGCGTGTGCAAATCTTTAAAAATGACAAAAAAACAAATTATTTAACGCCATCAACGCTGAAAAAAATCAAGCTTTCACGTTTGCGATTGCATTCGTAAGAAAAGGTAGACGCAATTTGCAGTATCTCTTCTTTTTGTTAAAGAATATGACTAAAGTTCAAAATGTTACGAACCAAAGGACTTGTAGGTGAGGTAAGATGGCGGACCCACTTAAAGAAAGCATTTATTTTTTTTTTGATACCCCAATGAATTTTACCCATGAACAAAAGATTCCTAGAGGAAACCACCCGGAGTCCAAAACTTGTTACTGCAGCAATCCTTATATTAGAGAGTTTGGTTAGGGATGTCACAAAGTGCGAGATCGAAAACCTCAGAATCATTACGTTAAGAGCAAAGCACTGACACATAAAGTGAAAGAGACTCACAGCTCCTGCAGAAGTTATTTACCAAAAGCACAGTGGCTTGTAAGAATCACAATTGTACGACGAATGGCCATGCGATTTAAGAAGAGAAGTGAGTAGGTTCTCTTCTTGTCCACACGTATCCAGCACAGACTAGCAATATTGTACGTACCCTCCTAGTGTCAACGAGATTGAGGTTCCTTACAAAATGAGTGAATAATATTCAAATTAACTGAGGCAATAGGATTACCTATGCTCTGTAATATGTCGGAGATTGTGATCTTCGTACCAACTCTGAAAAATTCTCGACGTTCATGAACAAGAACGGGCGTTGGAATTACGTTCGTTAGGAACTTAATTGGACCAGTCCGAGTAAATCAAGAGATTTTCAGGGAAAATTGGAAAACTTCAGGAATTTTTTAAAACTAAAACTGAAGCATTTAATAATTAGAAGCAAAAAAAATATCAATTTATTGTTCCATATAATAAACCTTGAATTTAAATTAAACAGATTACTTAGCATCTGTAAGTATATAAGTCCTTAATGTAATTAAAAACAGACTTTATTTGAAATCTTCAAAAAGTTGTGCCGAAATGCCAAAATTTTTAATTTTCTTTAAATTTATAAAGAAAACAAGAAACTTTTACGTTTTTTGAATAATAAATTGAAAGAGTCCCATAAAAATACGTTCATTTTTTTTAATTTCTTTTTTGACAACAAAATTTAAATGACACTTAACAAAGGGAGTAAAACAGCGCCTAACGAAAATAAATTTCATTTCGTTTAAATATTTCATGCAATTTTAAATTACTCCTCCTTGGAAACGTACTGGAGACTGAAATGTAACGAAGACTGAAATTAAAAAAAAACAAAAATTTAAAAGTCTCTCATTTTACTCCCTCTCCCTCTCTCTCTCTCTCTCTCTCTCTCTCCCTCTTACTTTCTTTATTCATATTGCTTTTGTTGATGTTGTTATTGCCGTGCATTTTCTTTTATTAAGTACTCTTGCGAGTTTATCTTGAGTACTTTCGTTTTAGTTTATGGATCAAAAGTGGACAAATAACAGTGTTTTCATTACTGCTGCTTGCTGCTGTTGCTGTTGTTGTTGTTCTTCTGTACTGTTGTTCAGGAATGTTGTTATTCCCCAAGTGTGTGTATTTTATACTGGTAGGACAAAGAAAACTGACAACAACTTGAGAGTTGTTTCGCTTCGCATGTTATTCTTGTCAAGTGCTTGTACACAAATAACTGTAAGTACGTACGTATTTTCGTTTTTCATTATACGCACGTATCCGAGAGTAAGCCGATGTGTGTATGCAACTCACATACCCCGAACTGTCCAGCCAAAGAGAATCTATTTGTTTACAAAGCTCTATATGTGAGTGTGTTTGTGCATGTGTGTGTGTGTATAATTAAAATAAAATTAACAATGACGACAAACAACAGAAAAGAAACACTACTACACTACAATGAAGAGTTCACATTAAGTTGAATGAGAATAAAACAACAATTAATATTTCACTACTCCCTCGATAATGTATGTTCAATGACTTACATTTTCTTTCATTGTGTCGTTCATTTTGTATTTATTTTTCCTTTAAAAAAAATTAAGTGTTTTTCTTAAGTTGATGTGCGTATATTTAAACAACAAATAATCTTTATAAGTTGTTGTTGTTCATTTTTTTTCTTTTTCATTCATATTTAATATCGCAACAATTGTGTTTTCAAGTATTTCCGCGTTCTTTTTGCATCGGCTGTTTTATGCATTTACCGTCAATATCAAGCAGAAGACAATTTGTTTTCCGATTTTGGAAGATAAAAACAGATTTTCCTTGAAACAGAAAAAAGCTTTTGCAAGGCTAAACGAAAAAATTGTGTTTAAATCATAAGAACGCCCTTCAATAAATACAACATCATTTGTTTATGCTCCAAAGCTGATGAATTAAATTTCCAGAAAATTTAATCCAATGCCGTCAATGAGTACAATATTCTGCAATACATGATACAGAGTATATATCAGATTTAAAAGAAATCAAAACGATGAAAAATGATGCAACGACGGCTACAACAATAGATAATGAAATGAATTTTTAATTCACATTTTTTTTCTAATTAACTGGGCGCATTTAGTGTAAAATTCTTTCATACCTCCCAATATTTACAAAGTTTTGACGGATTATTTCACTAGGCAATCGCATGTAATTTTTTTACTCTGCTCTACAACACTGCGAAGATAGTAAAATCAGTCAGAACCAATATTTGAAAGGACCAAAAATCGCAATAATCTAGTTTAACATGATCGTAAAACATCAATTTTACACAACGTTTCTGCATAGCACATCAAACTGCCAATATTTTGCCTCAAGTCGAAAAATTCACACCAACGTTCCTGTTAAACAGGAACGTGAATGTGATTTATACACACACACACACACACTAAAATGATAATAAATCAAATGAAAAATGAATGAAAATTCTTTTTAATTTGCTACTCACAGTTCTTGTTAACTTTTTCTCACAATACGTATGTGCCAGCTATTGTTCTCGTTTATGCAACATATTTTGTGATAGAATTTACATTTCTTAAACTATGTTCAGATATGCCCTTTTATTGAGTCAATATTCGGTTAATTGAGTACAATATTTTAAGTGTTCAGGCATAATAATATACGCATATACGTATTCATTTAACAGCTGGTAAACAAAACAACTGGTTGTTTTAAAACATTGTTTTTATTTTTGTCGACATTTTTTGTTTGTCGTTGTTGACATTTGAATTGTCAAATATCAACAGAAAGTGTTCGGTTACTGTAATAATCTCGCTAAAAACACTTATGACAGTGCTGCATTTGAAGTTTTACTCAATATTGTAACAATTTGTGTATTTATTGCGCAATTATTAATTGAAATTTGAAATGAAATATCGAGCTCAATAATGGCGTTTATTGCTATTTACTTAATAAAGTTGCATATCTGAATACCGTATTACATTTCACTACAACGACATAAGTCTATGGTTATGCGAACGATCTGGCTATTATGGTATATTGTTTCGATCCTAACACTCTCTTTCTATCTCTTTTTATCTCTTTGAGACGTAATCAGGCTTTAAAGCTTATAACTGAATTGTGCTCATCATGTAGTTTAAGTGTTTAATTCCAAAGATCGGAATTGTTGCTTTGTACCAGGCGATATATGAAAACTATTTTCAACTTACCGATCCTAAATGGGTTGCAACTTTCCTTATACAAGATAATTAAGTATCTGGGGTTACAAGATACCAAGCTCTCATTGAAGGATAACATTATTGATAGGGCTATGACAGCGACAATTGCGCTATACACCGTTAGCACGATCTGGGGTTTCAGGCCAACCATTACATACTGACTCTGTCGGGCCGTGATAGAGTAAACCTTGCTCTACGGAGTGCATGTTTGACGGACAGTACACAGACACTAATGCTACTGTCGACTGTTAAACAGGGCAGTCAACTGTTCTGATTACCAATGCGCTCTGTTCCACTCCAACAAAGTCTTTATTTGTTATACTTTATTGGCTCCCATCTTACCTACTATTAAGACAAAGGGCTGAGTTATTGGCAGTAAGACTTAATACAGTCAAATCCTGCACAGTAAGGACATGTGCTATTTTGGAAAGACATAGACACACTAGGGTCGGTTATATGATCTCTTATAATTTTTTGAATAAAACATTCGCTTCTAGAATTCCGTCTAGGTAATTTTGACCTGAGTAACGGAAGGTTCTCAATAGGATTTGAGTTTAAACTAATGGCTCAAAGATGAGTGAGTAGGTAAGTTGGAGTGGTAGCTTTGATACCACAAGCTCACTTGAGCACGCATAGCGTCCCGTTGTGATGCCACAGGTGAACGCAGTCCCTGTACTGACCAAGTTCCACCAAACTAGGAAAGAAGTTGGTCAGCGCAAGGGCTGCACATTAAAAGCACGACTACCCTACACGGAAAAACCAGTCCGAAAGCTTGATAAAGGAAGCTGTATCTTTGACATCAATGGATGATAGCTCCATCAAGCTGACAAGGATTGAAGAGCGAAATAAGCTATATCTGCACCTCGCAAGAGATGGTCATTGACAAAGACCGTGGATAACAGTCTCCTCTTCCTCAGCGGATCTGAAACCACGGTAGAAGTCGTGTAATGTATCAATTCATCCATATATATAATTAATGAATTAACTAAAATAAACAAAATTATAAACGTAATATGCAGAGTATACAATTTCAAGCGGCTAATATGGGTCACTAGAAATGTATTACAAATGAAATTGATATTACCATCGATATAATTAGGAGAAGTAAGAAATAAGAAACATAGAATAAGTAGTGGAAATAGTTTAAGATTATTGTAAGAAACATAGAATAAGAATAATACATTTTTAAATAAAATTCAGAATCATTACAGAACTCAAACTGTTTTCATTCTCATAACTTCGGCAATTAAATTTGCCATAACATAGAGCTACTCTAAGGCTCTCAAATAAATCAAGAGTACTATAGGGAAATAACTTAGACCGAACGTACTTATTACATGCCGATCCTCCCATATCATTGTAACATATATTACGGTCGTTAGATGGGAGCTGCGTTCTTTCCGCGTGTCTTCCCATAACACAATGACCTGTAAGCATGGCCTCTGTGATCGATATAACGTTACGATCAAGTCCGAGTAACTAGTTCGTGCGCCTTTTATTCATCGAGGGCGAAGTGAGTCTAGCGGTGGAGCAGGAATTGACCCAGGATAGGTTGGCGTCCCGAAAGAATTTCCGCGCAATGACAAACTTAACCGAGGCATACCCAAGTCGATTGACGAGGATTCCGGAAGGGCGAGCTCGTCGGCTCTGCTGTCTTCCGTAATATTACTGTGCATAGGGACCCAGACAAGTGAGATACTGAAGCGCTCAGAAAGACAGCGGATACATTTCCTAACGATCCGGGAGTTTTTCATAACGCTCGACAGAGATCTTATAGCAGCCTGACTATCAGAGAAGATTGAGATGCGGGTGAAAGGAGCACCGTTAACGAAGACGAACGTACATAGTTTCAACGTCTGTTCTTGTCCATAAATGGCGAGGATTTCTCGGAGAAATGTCGGATTATTGAAAGCTGGGACACATGTGTATATCGTTGGAGATAGCATTGTTGATGAGCTGGCCAGGCCCAGTACGGAGCTCGCAAACTGTGGCATATTACAAGGCATATATATACCCATTACCTTATTAAAAAAAAATATCTTTTGCATTCTACTCAGACGAATTGATGTTGGAATTTTCTCCCAATTACAGTTTTCACTTTATTATGAATAAAAAAAGTATTTTGCACAATGATTTTCATGAATTATTGTTCATTTTCATTTCTGTTTGTTTTATAAATGAGGACATGGCGCAAACCCCAGGTCAAACATCTCCAACAAAGCTATATATAAAAAAAAATATTTCTTCGGCGAGGAAACAGATTTCTGGCAAAAAACCTGAGAGTAAATAACTTGGCCAAGAAAAAGTTTATCAAAAATCTGTCGTAACATACACAACATAAGTGTTATAAGTAGCCAGGTCGTAATCCTAATGTATGTAATGTATGTATGCATATACCATAGTTTCTATCTGGCAAGAGGACATCATAGCAATCTGTTTTGTAACATAGTATTGTGATTCCAAATGACTGAATGGAATGGCATCAATACCTGTATTCCTTTCCAGGTGGGCATAGTTGTTCATTAGCTCGGTGATTTAGTTTTTTTGGAGTTGTTTTTTAAAAACAATCAAAACACTTCTCTTGTATGTAACAGGAATGAATATCTGTTGATGTTTTGCATAATTGGCAGTGAGAATACCATACTTCGATAGCCTTAAGCTGAGCCGTGGCCTTCATATCACATTTAGTAAATTTAATTCAAATAATTTGAAAGAGAATTCGAATGAAAAAAATTCTACGTATTGAAAATATATCACAACATTTTAATTCTTTTTAAGCAAATGTTGCAAAACTATTCATTTTTATTATTTTAATTCCATTCATTTTTTTAATATCGAATAACCAAATTCTCGCCAGCATATCATCACTAGGATTAAAGGCATTATTTAATTGCCATGACATCATTGTGGCATCATTCGTAATATTGTACGTCAAATATTATTTTTTTTTTTCTTTGCCGATAATAGCTTAACATACTGTTAACGCTCCTCGAAATATGAAAATTAATTTAATCTGTATTTAATTAAACTTCAATTGAAAAATAACAAAATCTGATGCTGTGATTAAAAAAAAAAGAAATTAAAAAGAAAAACTAAAATTTGTTTTTTTTTTTAGCAAATGAATCGATTTATTTCAAAATATTAAAAATCTAAATTAAATATTAATCACCTTAAAAACAAAAAGAAAAAAAGAGAAAATTTTGGATTTATTTTCGTAATGCATTATTTAAAGATAACTAAAGCTGCTATGTACACAGTATTAATTGAAAAATAATAGCTTCTGGCATTTATTAAATCATCATTTATTATTAATTATATACCCATAATATATACATATATATATATATGGTGGAGCAAATAGAAGTATAATCTACAAAATTTAACATTAATTTCAAATTTATTACGAATAAAAAACAAGAAAAAAGGAAAAAAGGATAATTTGCACCGAATTGAATGTCAAACGCTAATAAGGATATGAAGGCATCGTAGTCTAGCAAGTAGTGTGTTGGCTTCAGAGATCATCAATGAGTATTCAAAAAGATGAGTGGAATCGAATAATAATCATAATTTGTGATACTTATACGCATTCATACTTATTTTAATATCATACTCATACTACGCAAACTTTGAAGTACTCATCATATTCATACGTAACAACACGTATGATGTTGTTGACTTCGACTCTTCATAACTCAGCATATATACAAAGGAAAAAATAAGTATGAATCGCTGTCGAACACTAAAATACTTACTCGAAGGTTGTGTGTTTGCTCTGCTTGCTGCTCTGTCTCTTTTGCTTAGGTGTCCTTTTTCTTCGTTTGTAAATGCAACAGCAACTAAGACTGTATATTTTGATGAATGATTTGAGTCACACGAATCATTTATAAGTATTTTTCTAAAATTATGAATCTGAAATGCGGAGGCTTATGAATCAAACATATTTCGAGCAGTATGATTTTGATGTCAACGTTGCACTCATACTCATTGCAACCTGTACTTATAAATCAACGTTATAGTGAGTATGAATGAATCAGAGTACAAAGTTAAATTTCAATATTGTTGACTTACTTACATTCAAAATTTCATAAGTGCTTATGAGTAGCGAAAAAACGATTCTATGAAATCGGAAAATACGTATACGACATTTCTTCTGCGACTTAATCTCACCATATTTCTAGCTAAAACTCTGAAAGTAAAGTAAAATTCCCATGAAAAGTTTCTCAAAAATCTATAAATCTCGCCACTCATTTATAAAACTAAGACACTCAATATGGGGTGGTGTGAGAAGTTAGGTAGTAAGCCTGCGTAAAGGGTTGCAATGAACAATTAAGTAATAAGGAAACGTAAAGGGGATTTGTTTTATATTGTAGGGATAAGGAATTATCTTTTGAAGAGGAAAAATTATAAATTCACACTTCAAATAATTGTGACCTTAATAGTGAAACAAATCGCAAAATAAAATCTTGAAATATATTGATATTTCAAAGCAAACAGATTATATAAGAATCGAAGAACCTCCTTTAATTCATTGACTGTACCTTATTGCTGACAAGGCTGTAACTGATGATATTCGGGTGAACTACTAGAATGTACAACCAGAGAATCACATCCTTTTTGTTCGACATAGAATTTCAAAACAAACAGTTTAACGAATCTCTTGAATTGAGACAAACAGCTTGTCTTGGTGGAGCGCAACCAATTTTTCCATAACTCTGGCGCATAAATACGACAATTATGTACGTTCACACACTCATTCATCCAGAAATAGGACACACCACAGAAGAGGATTTGGTTGCCGCAATCGATCCATTTTGCATAGCAACTATAATTCAATGCTAAAATGACTTCTTTATGGCGTTCAAGTATTATTTGTAAATAGTTTTTCCAAATTTTCGCCTTCAAGTCGTATAGCATTTGATATTCTTGCTTTTAAATGAATATTGCTACATTACTACTCTTGACTATCTAGCAAAGATTTTGCAAATATTTCTCCAGTTCATAGTCCTTCCTTTTTTTTCTATGATCTTTTTGGTCGCTGTCACAATTAAAGCGTTTGAACTGACAAAGCTTGTCCAGCATGTTGAAATCAGAGATCAGCAATGAATCGGTTTATCGCTACTCTTAAGCACTCTTGAAATTTTGAATATAAGTGAGTCAACAATATTGAAATTTAACTATGCACTCTGATCCATTCAAGCTCACTACAACATTGATTTATAAGTACAGGTTGCAATGAGTATGCGTACAACGTTGATATCAAACTCATACCATTCAAAATATGTTTGATTCATAAGCCTACTCCTTTCAGATTCATAACTTTAGAAAGACACATAAGCAAAAAAGACAGAGAAGCAAGCAGAAAACAAAACACAATCATTTAATGAGTATTTTAGTGTTAGTACGCGAATCATACTTAATTTGTGATTCTTGTAAATGTTGAGTCATGGAGAGTCGAAACCAACAACAACATCATACGTGTTGTTAAGTATGAATATGATGAGTACTTCAAACTTTGAATATGAGCAGAAATCGGTAGAACATATTTAGAATTAGTGTCGTTAACTAATCAATGTGCTGCAGTTGCACTTTCTCTTTAAAACAAAACCAAACTTTGAGCTTTTCGAAGCAGTATTGACTTTTTATAAAAACAAAAACAAAAACCAGAATATTTAGATGAAAATGTCGCTGAAATATTAAGAAGTCAATAATCAGTTTCAAATTATTTCAATATCCAGTGTTCTAGTAATGTACAGTTTATGTTAAATTAATGTTTTTAGTTTATGTGTGTGAAGATAAATTCGAATTGTGTGCCCTGGTAGTCAGTCTAGTGAGTAGTGTGTTAGACTATTAGCGTGAGGGTCGTGGATTCGATTCCCTCCAGAGGCTCTAGTCTGTTATACTACACCGAGCATATGGTCGAAGTTACTCAGCTCGTATATAATTAAATATAATTTGTAATTGTAATTTTAATTAATAAATAATAATAATGAAAAATTCGAATTTCATAATCCAAGACGCAATCCATAACTTTTAGCAGCGCCACATTTGGCGTTAATAGAACAAAATTAGCTATTTAACAGTATTCATTTGAACAAGCCCACTCGTTTAGGATTTAATTTTGGAAAATACTCCAGGTCTATGAGTATCAATACTATATGCAAAGGAAGGTCCAAGGCCTCTTAATATAATCAGCAACATAGTCACAGATAAAGCGATGTGGTATTGAGAATATTGGCTTTGAAAATATCAATTTTTTGCTTGAAAATTTTCTAGAGGATCAGTGGCCATTTTGGAACATATAAGAAATAGTACATTATACAGACTATATGCAAATGGCAGTCCAGAGGGTCCGTTTTCGAACCGTGGTAGTGGGATAGCTGGAATAATTTTCTTCATCCATTCCTCACCAACCATCCTTTACATTTCAACCCTTTTGTGCACATATACTAATGATCATAATGGGAATTATATTTTATGTCAATAGTCTGCAATAATTACAAAGTAGAAGACTATCTACTATTGCCACTGTTAAACAGTTAACAGCGTTCTGTTAATAGTAAAGTTAACCCTGTTAGAGGCAAGAAGTGACGCTGCTAAGAGTGTGGGTTTGCGTATTTGGTTTTTAAATTCGAATTTATCTTTACACACATTTTTAGTTTTTCTTAAGTTTTCTTCTAAATTCATTGTGTTTAATATGATAGAATAAAAACGCATCTAAATTTTCCAAGTCTTTTAACCCTTTCATGCCCGATGTTGCCTATAGGCAACATTGTACATTTTTGTTCATAAATTCCGTAATTTTTAATTTTTTTAAAAGATTTTGTTTTTGCAAACAAGCTTGGTTAAAAACGTGTAAAACCAGAATACGTACGACTCTGAATTTAATATCACTTCATATTTAGGCAATGACTAACAAACACATGTCCTTAAAAAAATTTTAGCTCTGCCCCAAAAAATTCGGGCATGAAAGGGTTAATTATTCAATCGTTCTTGGAGGATATTTTTTGGGAATTTAAAAAGAAAATAAAAAAATATTTTCTACATGACCCATATTTGGAATATTCTATCATCGCTTGCATCAGATTTATTTCTCTTATGCATAAGTTTGCATATGTTTTTTACGGTTTTTTCTGTTTTTTATTACATTTAAAAGAAAAAAAAAAAACAAGTGAAAATATTTTATAGTCTCTATTGTTATTGTTATTTTTATTGTTATTGCATTTGCATATATTTTTTTATGGATATTTGGTGTTTTGTTCCATTACAGTTTTACCAAAATTTGATCCATTTATCAGTGGACTACAGCACACCTATAGATATGGTGATTCCATTATCTTAAATTGCAGTTCAGAGTGGTCAAATCCTCCGGCAATACTCACATGGTACATCAACAATAAAACGGTACGTGATCACAATTTTTTTTCTTTTTGTTTTTCTTCTATTTTTAAACATTTTTTTCTTCTTTCAACGTTATTTTGTTCGTATAAATAAATGTATTCCGATTTAAAACTGTGGATTTAATATTTTTGTTGCTGCAGTTTATCTGTGTTTTTGTTTTTTATTTATTATGCAATAAAAATTTTACAAAAAACAGTTTTTTTTAACAAAATTCCTACACTACATGGCTCATAAAGTTTTTATCCGAAAATGGAAGAATTTGCACTTGAAAATGAATTATAAATTCTCATATATTCAAATAATTGTAAATAATTGTTTAAATTATAATAAATTAATTACAATTTACATATTAATTATTATTTTCTTTTATTTATTTCGTTGTTATTACTGAATTATAGTAAAAAGAAAATGACGTATTTTTTTATATGTGGAACCATAAAACGACTTATCGAGGGTGGCATGCTCTCAAAGCTTTATTATTTATTGACTGTTTTGTTTTTCATGCCAATTGTTATTGTTGCAATCACAATATTTTAACTGTTTTAGTGTTTTTCATGTTGAAAACCAATTTAAACCATCACTGGGTCCATTTTTATGTTTAAAAGTTGAATTGTTTTTTTCTTTCAATTTTTTTTCAATTTTAAACTGATTCACCCATTTTTGCATCTGTGATTTATTGCACCGAAACTGTTTCTGTTTCTGTTTGTTGTGTATTTTAGAGATTTTTCCGGGGTTCACTAAAACGGACAGACATACTGGATGGAATACCAGAAAATGCGTACTGTTGCCATCATTTAGTTGATTGTGTTTCTCTGAGTTCAACGTTGACATTTTATGTTGATTAAAACTGCAATTGGGAAAATGTTTGTTTTTTTGTTGTTGTTGTTAGTTTTCTTTTTTATTTCTTTTTTGCCAGCGAATTTGTTTGTATGCTTTTTTTAAATCTTTTTTTCGTATTTTTTTCAATGAAACAAAACAAAGTTCCCAACATGTAGTTGAAAATAAATGTTGAACTTAAAAACCGCAACTGCAGAGTTGAAAATTAATTTGTATATTAAAATAATTAAAAAAAACAAATTGTTAAAATTTTGCAAAACTTTCAAATTAGTGAACCTTTTTTAATTCAATTCGAAAATATTATACGGCAGCAATTAAAGTCAGCTATAGACAAAACGGTGACTTAATAATGCACATTTCTTGCTCTGCCCATTTACTAGCGATTTTCAAATTTGCCTATAATTTCAAAGAACATAAGAATCAGACTTATTGTCTTAATCAATTTTCTTCTTAGTTCCAATATATTACATACAAAGCCAATCAGTCCTGCGACAATCAAAATTTTAACTTCTCTCGAATCAAAATAGGAAATACCCGTGTCTATTTTTGCATAATTGTACGAAGGCGTTATCAAAATTAACTGACATACAATGGAAATGCTACAAATTTGCAGGGACCGTAAATAACGGCTATCCATTAAAAGTTAAACCGAAAAATCATCGACTTATAGTTGACGGACACATTTAGTCTAATTCGCAAACGTGTTAAGTCCTTTTTTTCAAATTTTACAGGAGACACAAAAAACATTGCGGCTTCTTCAGTTTTTAAAATTTTTAAACTTTTTAAACGCAATTATTTTTACAAAGTAGCCTTCTTTAAAGGACCTAGATCTTATTATAATAATTAATAATAATTAATAAATAATATTCGTGAAGTTAGCACGTGCTTTTAATTTTTTTCGTAGTTTTGTGGACTTAGCGTTTTTACAAACCACAAAATTACAACAACTTTAAACTGCATAATGGCATTTTTGTTGTTGTAAAATATGTATTTTGTATAGTGTTACCGTTTTGCATTAAAATCTCAATTTTGGAAAAAAGTGGACTTAGCGTCTTTGCGATATGTTTCATATTACCGCCATAATATTGTTACGTTGTTACCTTTTAAAAACGTTTAAAATACGAGCTCGTATATTGCAAATAAAATAAAAAAAATTTGTGTTCAGTTTTAATTGAGATTCATTACTATTCGCACAATTCTGTGTGCCACTGTTCACAACTTGATGTAAACAACAACAATTGCTTTGTTATTCCTCTTTGCACTCTTTTGCGTAAACAATAACAATTACTAGTCAATTGTTCGCCAGATCTTTGTAACGGAGATCTTCAAAGCACGATTACTAACTTCAAACAAACCAAGTCTTCAGACAAGACTGGCTAAAATTTTACTAACTCCATTGACTGCTTTGCCTTGCCTTTTATATGGCAACGTAAACAGTCTGATGAATGTTCTTCAAGACGCATGTTCGTGGCTTCGCCTTCTCGAGATCTCTATAAATGTAAACATCATTGTTTCATTATTGTTCTTTGGGTATTTTGTTTACATTTATTCTTGTAGTATTTGTTGTTGTATTTTTGTTTACTTATTATTATTCTTTTTTTATACTGGTGTTTGTTGGTATAGTTTCGTTTACTTGTTTATCATGTAAACAAGTTCATTGTTTTGGTTTTTGTAGCATTTGTTTATAATTTTAATGTTAAACGATGTAAAAGCAAGCCATTTTCGTAACAAAATCAATATAGTCGTTGTCAGAAATGAAATAATAAGCCAAGTCCATTTGTTCAGCCGAAAGAATTGCTTGTGATTCCATTCTTTGACTTCCATCGAACGAAGAAATATTCCAGATGTTGTCAGAACAATGTTGGCAAATTGTGTGTAAGCTTAGAAATCTCAGTGAAGTATAGAGTGTGTATATTTTAATCCTCTATTTGATATGATTTTCTATTTTCCTCGATTTTATTAAATCAATAAAAATATTATTCCCCATAAAACTTGCAAAAAAAAAAAGAACAGAAAACAAATCCAATTCAACTAATTAAAACGTATACAAATTAGAAGAGTTTCATTAATTGCAAAAGCACTTCAATTTAAAAGATAAGTTTTATGAAATTTGTTTTGTTTTGTTTTTGCATTGATTTATACAAACCTATGGCTCAGTGCACTAAACTGTAAACTCTTACTCAAACTCAGTTATTATCGGTCTTATGATGGTACTCTTGAAAGTGCAACAACAACAATAATATTTTTTTATAATATTCCAAATGAGTGGCAGGAGTGTTTGCAAATAATATTGTATCTACTCAAACAGGCAACCATGACAACAGTGCAGCCACAAATCAATGAATTTTCACGCAGTTCCGATGGTTTCGTTTTATCAGCCAGCAATTTGCAATTACGCATCTACGTGGATGATCAGCGTTTCATTGGTAAGAGTGAGGTTTTGGAATTAAAATGTGCTGCCGATATAATGGGCATCGCTAGTGTACGCCGTGAGACGAAGGTGCGTGCAACAATTCTATCATTGGCGGATACCAGTAACAAGCAACGACTGCTGGGAGGAACAGCGATGGCAAACAGCATTAATACAATACAGAGACCACAACAATATACAAAATGTAAGTATCTATATATGTATGTATGTATGTATGTATGTGTACGAGTGTGTGTGTATGTATTGTATTGTTAAAATTTTCACATTTCCCATCTTAAATATCGATTTCTCTATTTCTCATGCACACAGATTCTATTCTGTCATCACCATTATTCTTGAGTTATAGTGTGTGGCGTTTAATTCGTGTTCTAATGATGATGACCCTGGCGTATTTGTGGCAAACGGTCTGCTGTTATTTCATGTTCCTGGGCAGTGGTGGCGGTGCATGGCGGAGAAGTTAGCTACTACGATTGACACCGTAGTGAGAAATAATTTTATTTTGTTGGCTGATTTGATGTCATTTTGATCTTGTTTCCTCATTTTAGTTACGTTATTAAAATTAGAATAAGTATGTATGCGTACGAATACGAGTATGAGCACAAGTATATCGTATTTAAGTTAACACTTAAGGAGGGATTATATATTACCGTTAGCCATGTAAGAAATGCATTTTTGATTTATGTTTGTTGTAAAGACAGTGGGTGTGTGTGTACTCATCACACTGACTCCCATCATTTGCCACGTACACGGTGTAACATAAATAAATACATAGTACATATGCATGCGATGCTCTTTATTTATACAACCAGATACATATATACGTATGAACGTCAAACAGAATTGAAAAGTTAAACGATTTGCAAGATAACAAAACGTGATTCTACTGATACTGATACAGATACAGATACTGATAACGAAACAGGTATAGAGGATGAATATGTGTAGTAATGATAAGCGTAAACGATACAAATACAAGAAACTGATGATAATTATTAAATACACGATATTTTAGTTAAAGTGGAATATAAATTAGTTAATGAGAAATCAATATTGATTTAAAAATACAAGAAAAAAGAAATATAATAAATAAATAACAACAAAAGAAAATAAAAGATGTAAAAAGCTTATTACAGTTTCTATTTACTATTGAGGCATTTAGCAGTAGTGCTCTTATGCAAGTAACCGGTAGGTAAGTATTGTCTGGAGAAGTTTGAACGTGGGTAAACGAAATAATTCATTGAAAAGTAAATTTTATTAGCTGAACAATGTTAAAGAAAACATACAATACCACAATACACACTATCATCATCTAAAGGGTGGGCCATTTAAGAATATAAATTTAAAAATGCTATGAAACAAAAACGGTTTGAAATATTTCCAAATTTATTTACTTTTTTGTTGTGAAGCCCAATTGTTACGATTAGAAATGGAATATTATTTCATTTATATTGATGCTGCGATTGGTCTTGCAGCACCTCATTCGATCGAACCAATTTTGTGTGTACTTTTTCGAGTGTATGGCATGGTATATCGCAATAGCATCACGAATGTGGCCTTCAATTGCACAATTGTCTCCGGTTTGTCGGCATAACACTTTTCTTTAACAGCGCCCCACAAAAAATTGCCCAATGGTGTCTTGTTGTGTAGCAAGTTACACCATTGTAATGAAACCAAATGTCGTTCAGATCAATACAAAAAAATCGGTTGGCATGGTGCGATAGGTGTCTCTATTGACCGTAATGGTTGCGCCGTCCTCATATTCAAAGAAATATGGAGCAATGATGCCCCCGCTCCACAAGCCGCGCCAAACAATCACTCGTAATGGGTACGTTGGCCTCCGTAAGGGCTCGTGTGGGTTTTTTGAGTCCTCAATTACAACAATTTTGCATCTTATCATACATACCAAAATTAAAATGAGTTTCATCCGAAAAGATGATTATTTTCTTCATTTTCGTGCAATTTGACAAGCTGATGTCGATAGAGTTTTATAGAACTGAATTAAGTAAAATTTGCTTTTCAATCAATTTGAGTTTGTTTTAAAGAAAATCAGCACCAAGATAAGTTCTAAATGAGTGTGATTCAATTTCCAAAACTTTATTCCACTGTGTGAGGTAGTGTGTTGGCTTATTAGACGTGAGGCCACGGTTCAAACTCGAGGTCAGACATCTCCAACAAAACGAAATACCAAAAAGGTATTTCTTCGGCGACTTCCTCTCACCAGATTTCTGACAAAAACTTTGAGAGTGAAATAAAATTTGCCACGAAAAAAGTTTATCAAAAACTGTCATTTAGAGTTGACTTTAAATTGTAGGTTAGCCACTCGGATATAAAATTACCACACACACAACATGAGGGGTGTGAGAAGCTAGGCCGTAATCTTGACTAAGAGTTTGTAATTCAATGATATCTTCCATTAAGCCACATAAAAAAAATTAATTTCTTATAGTTTTTCCTTCTTATAAGTTAACCTCCACAAAGCTGTTGACTAGCTGTTGATAACATACTTGTATTTCAGAGTCTTTATTTAGGGCCTCCTAACAGAACCCTCAGAAGTTTGACAGTTAATAACGGTTTCTTGTTTAGGGTACATCTGTTAAATTAGTTGTTATATATCTCAGACAGTGACACGTGTTGGCAGACCCTAATTCTTATCGAAAAATCATCTTCAGGTTTGGGATCCATAGCTATGTAGTTGAAGGGGTACATGAACTAACAAAATTCTTAGATTTGAGACAATACTCCACAACCACATGAGATCCAAAAGCAACCTACGTATACCGGATAAGCTACTAATAAGTGTGCATCTTGGGCTGGCGGCTTCATCAGCCCATATTTCTGTGAGGACAACTCTTGCTGTCATCACTACAGTGTACTAATTACTAACTTCGTATGGTCTGAATTGGATGACCTCACCACATTGGTTTGAGCACACACGAGAGTGATGAAAACTAGCCACCGAAATCGATTATCGATTTGTCACTGTCAGACTTTTTCTTATGGGGTTTTCTTAACTCCCAGGTCCTTCAAGCTCCGATCCTCCAAACCAATATAACCAACACAACAAATTGAGCCTGATTTATGCGCCAGAGTCCTTGAAAATTGAAATTTCGCATGAGAAGATAGAGAAGCTGTGGTTGTGTGACACATAATGTTCTGAGCTTTCTAAAAGCATTTCAAATTCATTCAATACTACCGTATTACCGACACTATATACTGCCAATATCATTGAAAATTTAATTTAAAAGATGATATCTTCCATTAAACTACGTAGCATTTCGTATTATTAATGCTCGCTGGGAAACGATAATAACAATTTGACATTGTAATCGACATAGAAATTGAGCAGAAAGTTCTAGGAACCCTTTTATAAAATTTTCCATGATACAGACAAACAAACAAATGTAATGATGTAAACACCTCTAAAAGAAAACACACACACACACACACACACAAACAATAATTCACCTGCAATAAAAACAAATTTAGAAAAATTATTATAAAAACAACTTAAATTACAATAAATTGGAGGCACTCAAGACATTTACAAATGTGGCGCCTAATTTAAAACTCATTCCGTCATTATCATAACGCCTCTTTATATGAAGAATAAAAAAATAAGAAATAAAAAAACATAAAAATCTAAGAAGTAAAAAGGATATAAAAACTGATTTTTCATAACAACAACAACAACACTGACATTAAAAATGAATGTAAAAAAAAGAAAATCACAAAAATGAAAGAAGGAAAATAGGAAAGAACGAATAAAATCTACAAAGCTTATCTCAAACATTCTGACAAAGAATCCAATTGCTGTCATTGTCAAAATAAAAAAGTATACAGACTCGATACTCCTACTGCTAACTGCTACCCCTTTCTTCTTATCCTGCCGCATACATATGTCCTCATACATACAATAAATGATGAACAAATCCTAATGATGATATTGGACAAGAGACGAAACTATAAGTACAAAACAAAAACAAAAAAATCATAATAAAAGAGAATGAAAATAAAAATCAGTGGCAAAATAAGCGCAACAAAAGTGGCTGCCGAGTATTTGAAGACAGAAAATATAAACGAAAGTGTCAGTTTTACAAAGTACGCGTATCCACCATAAAAATCTTTTAAAATCTCTACCAATATAACGAAAACTACAATAACAAACAAACAAAAAAAAAAAGTACGAATATTACAATGCTACTGTAGACAGACTTGACTTGACTTGGCTGTAATTTTTTTTCGGTGGGAGAGAGTAAAAAGCAAAAAATATTTCAGAAACACAAGCTTCACACAGCTTCACACAAATGGCTGGAGGATAAGAATGTTAAAAAGTATCTTTGCAGCAGCATTCAACGACAGATGTTTTCCTCATGTTTATTGCACCATAAGTGTAAAGAATATGAAGAAGACAGAGAGAGAGAGAGAGAGAAAGAGACAGGGAGAAAGAGGCATAGAATGATAGAATTAGTGACATAAAGAATATAAAGCACCGTATTGCGGTACAGATTTCTACAGATCTGTAGCCTAATCCAGTTTCAAAGAAAACTTTCTTTCAATGCATTTGCAACTTTTCCTGTTTTTTTTTTTTGTTTTTTTTTTTTTTCTTAAAGTGAAGAATAGGTTTTCTTCACCGTATTTGCTTGACATTATTTACCACACAGTGGAACAAATAATGTGAAGAACAAACATCAATTCTCTAAAGAGGACGAAGAGAATCAATTGCCTGAAGAGAATTCAGAAAATATTTCGCTTCACTCTTTGCGTTCTAGTTCATAAGCAACTAAACACACATGAAATAAATCTTTAAACAATTTAAAGGACACTTTAAACTTAAATTATGAATGAATCTCTTACATGAAAAACGCCTTGGTCTAGTAGGTAGTGTGTCGGCTTATTAAACGTAAGGCCACGGTTCAAATATGAAAAAATATTTCTTCAGCGACTTCCTCTCAGCAGATGTCTGGCAAAAATCTGAGAGTAAATAAAATTGTCATGAAAAGTTCTTCAAAAATCTGTCGTTCGGAGTCGACTTGAAACTGTAGGTCCCGCCACTCATGTATAATATTAACGCACACAACATAAGTGGTGTAAGAAGCTAGGTCGTAATCCTGACTAAAGGGTTGTAATGACCAATTATGTATGTATGTTACATGAAAATCTATCCGATATTATTTTCATACAAACTTTCAGTCGACTAAAATCGTTTATAGGGTGAATAATTTTTAGAAATTTAATGTCATTTGAAAGAAAAATTTAATATAACTTCAGTCATCATTTTAGATTAAATGAATTGCTGTTCAGAAAAGTTCCAGTTCCTCAGAAACCACTAAAACCGTTGTGATAACTTTCAAAACATAAATTCCTTTTATGTTTGCAATCCATGACTGAAGTAGAAACAACTCGTAGTTCTGAATTAATACGTGTGGCTATCTGAGGATACGTACATTTAAGGTTCTGTAAGAAATTAACCCACAAATATTTCTCATTACTTCACCGTAAAGTTATGCAGGTGCACTAAAGATGCTGTATACTTCTGTACGCTTCTGCCCCTGCACTCACAAAGACGTCCCATAATGCAAAGAACTGTATTAACTTCGGCAATGGCGATTATGTCCCACTTACATATCACAGTGTTCTCTTGTAAACCCGTGTAGGCTATAAAATTAACACGCACAAAATAAGTGGTGTGTGAAGTTAGGTCATAATCCTGATTGAAGGGTTATAATGACCAGCTCAATTTATTAATGTTAGTTAATATAGAGGAACGATTACGTTGTATCCAATGTTATTCAAAAGATTCTCCACGGATTTTGATGAAATTGCTATTTTCTAGGCAAGCGAAATACTTTTTATTTGACTCTGAAAAAAAAGAATTTCTTACAGTTTTCCCTTCTTATAAGTTAACCTCCTTAAGCTGTTGAGTAGCTGCTGATAACATAATTTGTATTTCACAGTCTATATTTAGGGCCTCCTAACACGAACCTCAGAAGTTTGACAGTTAATAACGGTTTCTTGTTGAGGTTACATCTGTTAAATTAATTGAACTATCATCACTACAGCGAGCTAATTACCAACTTCGTTTGATCTGAATTGGATGATCTCACCACATTGGTGTGATGTAAACTAGTCATCGAGATTGATTATCGATTTGTCACTGTTAGACTTTTTCTTATGGGGTTTTCTTAAATCCCAGGTGTATGTGAACAAGACACAATTCACACCGGTCCTCCAAGCCAATATAACTAACACAACAAATTGAGCCTGATTTATGCTCCAGAGTCATGAAAAATTTAACATGAGAAGACAGAGAAGCTGTGGTTGTGTGACACATAATGTTCTAAGCTTTCTAAAAGCATTCCAAAATCATTCAATACTACCGTATTACCGACACTATATACTGCCAATATCATTGAAAATTTAATTTAAAATAATTAACGGCAGTCTGGTCTCATTTTCATAAGCCGATACTGGAAATGCATTGAATTTGAACGTAAACTTGTAGAAAGAATAAATTATTTCACACCTCCGACAAGGCAATCGAAATCAGTGTCTGTAATTGAGAGTCCCAGGAATTGTTCTTTCTTTTCTTTTTTTTTTTATTCGTTCGTTTTAAATCATTTATAGTGTGAGCGTCAGGCGAAATTGTTTGTGTGTGTTTATTAAAATCACTTGAATGTTTAAATAAATGACGACAATGTTAAGAAGAATGTGAATGAAGGGAAATAGAGAAGAAGAGACGAAGTAGAGAGAAACGACAAATAACAAATTGTTTGCGAGTGTAAAAGCAAGTGGTTTATCAGCTGAACCGCTGTCGTTGCTAGCGATACTAAGGCTGAGAGGCTGCCACCAAAAAGTCTTTGTCGTCTAAAGGAAGTGGCAATTGCTGATGGCGCCATTGGTTCATCTACAATCTATTTTCTTTGTCGTTTTGTTGTCATGTTATCTGTACGACTCCTTTTTTTTATTTATAATATCTGTATCTGTCTTCTATTTTCATTCCTTTTCTTATTGTTTTTGGTTTTTTTTACTTGAAGTAATTTTCTCATTTCTTTCTTTCTTTTTTTTTTTTTGTTTATTTTTGTCTTTAACAAATTTGTTCATTTACTGGTTCTAGCTTTAGGTTCCCTGTATGATTCCATTTGGTATTGCTTTGTTGCTTCATGTTGAACGTTTTCTATGCTGTGGTAATGGCAATAAAAGAATTTTCTTCTATATTTTGCTATCTATTGTCGCAGACGAGTCATTTTTCCATTAAAATTCCCTCGAGCCAAAAGCAAAGCATAGAAGCAAAAGATTCTCACGGTGGTAAGGGGCCACAACGACAACAGGATGGCGTTTGATTAATCAAAACAACGTTTTTAGCCTGTTTATAAAGCCTGAATTAATGTCAAAATAATAGGCATAAATTTGTTAAAATATTTTATATCTCCATCTGATTTACACACCAAATAACAACATACACACACGCACTCACTGAGACTCACAGACCGCATTCGAAAGATTGTATGAAAGAGAAGCAAAAGCAGAAGGAAAAACTATTCGAATAATTTAAATCAAAACCCCAAAATATAGCAGAGTCTGTCTGTTTGTATTGTATTGTATTGTTTTGGAGCGAGTAATTGGACAAACCGTTATTCAAATGAAATGACAAAATATCTTGATTTTTCACAGTCATAAATAAGTGGATAAAATATGTACATTGTACAACAACACAAAATAAAAAACAAAAAAACAAGAAATTAATGCCTCAAGACAATGTGATGTAATAGGAGAACGGGGTCATCAGATGAAGAATAAAAGTATAAAATAAACACAAGAAATATTGTTTCAAAATTTGAATCAAATAATGGCGCCTTGTGCAGATTTATTAGCCGAGTACATACCCAAGGTAATTAATGTGTCCAAAATATTTTCATAAATTTATTCCAACACTTATACAAACGTGGATTAAACTTAAAAGTCAGTCAAATGAACACGTTTTTGTGTACAAAAATGAAATTGGCTCCAATTCTCTAAGTACCAGTCACTTAGCACTGAAAGATAGATATTAAAAGAGCATATGCAGATAAAAACTGGAGTGTCAGTTAGGCATCAATAAGAACGGATTGGAAAAATATCTCTTACGTTTAATGCGACCAAGAAGAACCAATAACAAAAATAGTAACAATGCATTAAAACTTAAACAGCATTTTACCTAATTAAAAAAGGACTAAAAGCACTTTATCATTAAGGGCCATTATTACAAGTTGCCGTTAAACTTAGGTTTAGTTAGAGTTACCTTTAGCTAAAGGGAACTGTAAAGTTACCTTTGACTTATTTTCGTTATTATAACTTACAGATAAAATAAAGTTAACTGTCGATAACACTGCTCAAATTAAACGAGTTTTTTTTAAACGCAGTGGCAACGACTGGCTGCTTTTTTTGTTGTATTGGCTCACTTTGATTATATTTGAAGTTGCCATATTGGAAATATTATATAATATGGGAAGTTCAAACATAAACTTGACTTTAAAATCCTCCCTTTATCTTAACGCTCACTTCTACTTTATCGTCCACTTATAATAATAAAAAATAATTTATGTGCCCGTTAAAATCCTACGTTTAGTTAACGGCAATTTGTAATAATGTCTGAAAATTCGATCGATTTAACTTTTCTATTATAGAAAAGCTAAGAATGCATCACTGAAAGATTCGCGAAATTGGTGGAGGCGATATTGTAAATAAGAAAATAGCAGAGGAAAGTCATGCTGGTTTTTGATTTGATAATTTTGCAACTTGTTCTGGTCGATCAATCACACTGATATTATGGAAAAATTGGCACATAAGCAGCGTGGACTTATTTCAGTATCGAAAATATTTCTTATTTAAAATGTTAATTATCGAAAATGTTCGATTTTTTAATAATTTTGTTTAAGTTTTCTTATTTGCTAAATAAAAACAGACGTATTTTTTTATTATTATAAATATTACTTTTAATTGAATTCGAATTGAGTAGAATTGATCAATTAAAAAACGATTTGAATGCAGTTACTCGTACTTGCACTTTTAAAAATTCGCTGACTGAATTAAATCTTTCTGGGTGTAGTTATGAAAAAAGGACGGGCCCAAGTGAAGGAATGGGTTTGTTGTTTTGTTTCCTTTTTTTTAACTTCAAAGAAGTCAGATTAAAATCAAATTTTTTATGCTTCACGTTTTAATAAGTTGGATTATATTTAATACAAGTAAAGTGTGATTAAATATTAAAAAAAAACCTTTTGTTTTTGTTATATTTGTTTATTTGTCGTACATTTATAAAAAAAAATTTAATCAACCCAGAATCGAAAAAATTTCATTCATGAGTTACAAATGTCAAGGAGTACCTTGTAATCAAATTACAGATCTTAAGCCAAATTACACGACTTCGACCATCATATACATATGTAAGTTAATCGTGAATAATACGATTAACGGTACGTATAATAATAAAATTTGGACGAAAAACTTAGACATCTAATGTATATGAAAATAATATGACCAAAGTGAACACAGCGGTAATTTTTACTCTTAGCTTACTTGATTAGAGTTTTAAGTTCAAATCTAATCTCACAATATCAAATTAACACCTATCCTATGGGTAGTATAATGAGGTATCACGTGTCGTATTAATAATGTGTCTATAAATACATACATAATTCGTCATTACAACCCTTAAGTCAGGATTACGACCTAGCTTCTCTCACCACTTATGTTGAGCGTGTCAAAAATGCCTAGAAATAGAAATCATTATATGCATGAGAAATATGTTTCGCAAATTACGTCCATTTCGTGGCTGTCATAATCCATTCAATGGACAGGATATTCAAGTCATTGTGATACAATTACGTACTATTTTCACATTTCATTGGCGGCCAATTGATATCACCATTTCGGCTAATTAAACGGCCATCAAATGTTTCACGCAATAAATTACTTGTGGCGTAAGATCTGTGGCAAGTTGCACCATCCTGTTGAAACCAAACATCGTTCACATCAAAAAAAATCGATTATCATGGTGCGATAGGTGTCTTCATCGACCGTAATGGTTGCGCCGTCTTCATTTTTAAATAAATATGGGCCAATGATGACTCCGCCCCACAAGCCGCACCAAACAGTCACTCGGAATGGGTGAGTTGGCTTCTGAAAGACCACATGTGGGTACGGCAATTTTGCTTATTAATGTAACCATCAAGATGAAAATGAGCTTCATCCGAAAAGATGTTTCTTTTTGGCAAAATCGACATCATCATTTCTCGTTGGCTCATCTAGCGAAGCGATAACGAATCGGATGGCCATGCAGCTTCTACTCTTGAATCTATTGAACGTTAAAAGGCGTCACACCGAGATCTTTTCGCAAAATTCGACGTAAACTAGTGCCTGAAATTTTTAAGTTCTTGAGAACGATCACGAGTTAATGTTGATGGATTCTCAAGCGCACTCTCAGCCACAACTTCGTTATTTTCGGTCGTATTCGTGCTCGTACAGAGTGAGCACGCTCACGTCTTGGCTCACTAACAATGAAATTTTTCACGAACTTTACTTGCATATACCGTGCACTGTTGGTCCTTCTCTGCGACCAAATTTTGTACGATATTTTCGTGCAATTTCCAACCAATTGTCTTTGTTTTGAAAATAAATTTCCAATAAATCGATTATTACGTTTAATAGAGATAACATTCTGAATTTTGTGACAGAATAGTATTACATAAGTATTGCCAGATTCGAAATGATCCGATAGATGGCTCACTCCATAGAAGGAAGAAGTAATGACTTGCTCGGGATCGTTGTCCAAACTCTTATTCAAGATGCCTACAAGTGATAGATAATTTGAATATCTAAACGATATTATCGCTTCTGCATTGTGTATGTCATTGACTAGTAATAAATACTAAGTATTCTAGAACCATTCTTAAGTAAAAAAAATTGCAAAATATATTTGTGTAAATTGTATTAAATTGTAAAACAATAAATGAAATAAATGGATATGGTGGTGTAATTAAGCTCTTCCATCATTATTTTACGATTTTTGTTTTTTTTTAACATGCCATAATACGTGTAATAAAAGAAAATAAAATTTATTTCCATTAAATTTTTATCAATAATTTACAAACAAAAACATATGAATTGTTTATTCGTTATCAGTTATTAATAACAAACTGAAAATGCCAACAAAAGATATTGATCTGTAATGGATTTTTATTAAAGTTAAAAATCTCTGTTTAATACAATATTTAATTTGATTTTATTGCTGATCATCATCATTTAAAACAAAGAAAAAAAATTAATTTTTTTATTTTGCAACATAAAACACTTCAAATGCAAAATGCAGAAGGGATTGCAACAAATTATTTACGATTAATTACATAGTATTTCTGTTATTTTTTTAATGATAGTTTTTTATTTACTTGCGTTTTTTTTATATTATAGTATATGTGGTGTACGAGTACATATTTTAATTTTAAAACAAAATGATAATCTTTTAATTTTATTTAATTTATTTGCATACCAATAACAGTGTTACAAACAAAAAAAAATAGAAGGAAAAAAACGCCATAAAAAACAAAAATACAAACAAAACTGATTCGTTTTTAATTTTCAATCTGTATACAAATAATAATAAATATATGTATACAAATTATTTATATACATACATACGCATATAACTTACATTTTGTTACTCACATACATACATATATTACACTCATGAAATTCAATACCAATGCAATTATCGATAATCTGCAAATTATGGTGGACCACATTCACATCACAAGAAATAAAATGACCATAAATTTACCAAAGATATGCAGAAGGCATAGGGCGCACGTAATCAGTTTAGGTGTACTTTTGCATTCATTTGACAATCAGCTGATGTCTCAGTGACAGCGTGTAAAGTTTCATTTTCGATAACAAAATTAAATTCACTTTTCTCCGTTTCGTCCACAAACAACAATTGCCACGCCCGCTGCGTTGCGGTTTTGTTTCTTGCGAGAAAACAAGGTGGAAGAAAAGTGGTTTTACAGACCCTAGAAAATCAACTAAAATAATACATACATACATACATAAATAACGTAATTGGTCATTATAACCCTTCAGTCAGTATTACAACCTAGCTTCTCACATCAGTTATGTTGTGTGTGTTAATTTCCTACATGAGTGACGGGACCAACAGTTTAAAGTCTAATCCGAACCACAGATGTTTGAGAAATTTTTCATTGCAATTTTATTTACTCTCAGATTTTTAGCCAGAAATCTGCTGAGAGGAAGTCGCCGAAGAAATATTTTTTTCATATTTTCGTTTTGATGTCTGACCTGGGATTTGAACCGTGGCTATACGTCTTATTAGCCAACACACTACCTACTAGACTACGACGACTTCAATAATTATATTAATTTTAATTAACAAGAATTAATATGGACATGTACCCAAATAAGCTAATCCAGCCAATTCAATTATCATTACGCCCTACTGAGTGGCACATTACAAATACACAAAAGAAAAAAAGAGTTTAACCGGCGACTTGGTAACAGGCGAACCCAATAAAGTCCATAGGAAAATACAAAACTAGTTATAAACGTAGCAATAAATGCTAAGGATGGGTCATAAAAATATTTTGAATCGATAAGTGAAACCACAATATTGGTCTCGGACACCTTGCGAATGATTTCTGCAGAAACTATGGAGATGAGGAGGAGGATGAGACTATTCTTCACCTACTGTGCACATGCCCGGCACTTGGTCCGAGGAGAAAGCGGCACCTGGGTGCCTACTACATGGAGGATTTAGATGAACTGTCATGCATGGATATTGGCAATCTAAGTCGCTTCATCGGAAGCTTCAAGTGGTTCCTGGAATAGGGGAGAATATAAAACTGTGGTATCACAATGGACCCTGTGTGTGGCCTAAGTGTGTCCGCTCATGACTCCATCGAGGGGACAGCCACTCTACCTATCGACCTACTTTCTACAAAACCTTCTACTTTCATATCCAGCTTTACATACATACTTACATACATACATAATTGTTCATTACATCCCTTCAGTGAGGACTACGACCTAGCTTCCTTATACACTTTGTATGCTGTGAACTTTATAAATATTTCTGGTTATTGTTTACCACCCTAATATTGTTAATAAATCCAAACAATTAATGATTATTTTATTATATTTTATTGCGATTTATTAAAAGTACTTCAAACTACTTTAAGGTTCAATTATCATTGCAAAAATGTAATCAACTTAACACACACACACACACACACACTTTGCATATACATATGTGAATACAATGAATAATAATATAATTTTGTATGGATTTGTAAATACTTTTAATACTACGAATACTTAACGCATACTTTATTCAAACGTAAATAAATAAATGAATAAATAAATAAAAATATTTATTGCTCATATACATACATACTCGTATATGTATACAACCATCATATGATAATATAATGGATATATGGATACTGAATGTATAATAATTTATTGGAAAAATATTTTTTGCCTTTTATCTGCGTTTTTATATCCAGCACCGGAAAGGTGATAAATACAGAAAAAAAAAGGAAAAAAAAAATTATAAACAAACATTTAAAAAAAAAGGAGAGGAATAACAAACTGGTCAAGAATTTTTCATACTTGATAAGGCAGAGAGAAGATTTATCAAATATTTACTTTAAAGCTACAAATTTCATAAGAATAGCAAGTAATTTTTAATTGTTTACGCCATAAGCCATAAAAATCATATGAAGTTGAAGAAAATCAATCACTCAATCACAAATAGGTGGCGATTAACAAACATCAAAAAAAGGAAGAGTTTTTTCACACCACTTATGTTGTGTGTGTGTTAGTTTTATACATGAGTGGCAGGAACTATGGCTTAAAGTCGACTCCGAAGTACAGATTTTTGAGTAACCCTTTTTATGATAATTTTATTGTCTCTCAGAAATCTGCTGAGAGGAAGTCGCCGAGGAAATATTTGTTCATATTTCGTTTGGTTAGAGATGCCTGGCCCTAGGGTCATACTACGGCTACTACGGTTCTCTACAATAATTTTAACTAAATTTTTCCCCAGCAAAGCCAAGAGCGTTAAAAAACCTCTCCATCATATTGCCATATCTAGATACTGCCACGAGAGCTATGCAGATATAGAATAAACCGTCACGACAATTAACGTAGTGAAGCGTTAATTTTAAAGCGAATGATTTTCGGTAATGAAACGGATTTCACATTCAAGAACCTTAAACTTGTGAGCTATTCAGTCGTGTGAAGAAAACAATGGGCTACAATGGGCTGTAAACTTTCTACAGTAAAACGGAAATTGTATAACTTCCAGACATCGTGGCAGATGGCTCCAAAAACAAAGTCCATGTGAAAACTCTGAACATTAGCGGCACATTTAGTTTTCTTATCACAAAAAAGGTAAGAATACGTCGCAGATTGCAGAAAAAGTTTGTAAAGTTTACTCAAACGATGCTGTAATTAGAAGAACAGCAGCGAAATGGTTTACTCTTTATCGCTTTCATAATTTTAGTATGAAAAGTACACACACGCTCTGGTCAGTCACTTTGCTAGAAACCTAGGCATTAATCACCAAACAGTTATCAACCATTTGAAACAAACTGGATAAACGGAGAAGCTCGGATTTTGAATGCCACATGAATTAAGCGTTAAAAATTTTATGCACCGAATTTGCATTTGCAATTCACCTCCGAAAGGGTAGAAAAATTGAACCATTTAAGTAGTTAGAAATGTATTGTGTTCTATTATGAGAAACATATCTTTGATGAGCCAGCAGAAATTGATAGAAAGGCTCTTGCATCCTCAGGATATCATTTATTTCGTCATCCTGTGAACTCTCTTAATCGTGTAAATTCAAATTCCTTAGAGGCGGGTAAAACGCTATCGGTTAACATATATTTTATCAAACGAGCATATATTTAAAGATCATCTCAAATATAAAAAGAACGTGTTTTACTTACTTTATTTATCAATAGTTTAACCAAAGGGTATCTAACTTAAAAAATGTATAAAGAATTCTATGGGACTTCACTAAACGCTATAAAAAGCAAGAAAATCATTGAGAGTTGCTAAATACACTCATCCACAAAAGTATACATATGGATAACAAATTTCAGAAATTTTTTAACCAATCCGTTTTCGTTGAAAATATTTATAATTGTCTGACATTTTTCTTCGATTTTAAGACGACCTTTTGCATTGGTTCAGAAATTTGTGAAATTTGTAAATCGGATGCATACCTTTGTGGGCCAGTGCAGGGCCACAATTCAGTTCAATTTCAGAAATTTTTTAACCAATGCAAAAGACCGTCTTAACATCAAGGAAACTACATATAAAGATTTTCAACGAAAACGGATTACTTAAAAAATTTCTGAAATTTTTTAACCGTATGTATACTTTAGTAACTGTATGTACGTTTCGATGGCAGGCTTTCTATGAGTAGCAATTATGTCTTACCTACCATTTGGAAAACAACCTTCTCATTTGCTTACTCTCGTCAGCTTTACATATATGCAACTGGCTTTTAAGCCGTACTCATTACTAGGTTCATTTGCGAAGAAAACTTTGTAGATCAAGTTTACAATTACAAATTTTCGATTTTCAGCTTCATATGACGTATCATTAATGAAGGGTTTAAGAGATAGAAGTCACAGTGATCTAGTAGGAACTTAGTTAGCCTATTAGACGTGAGGACACAGTTCAAACCCTGGTCCAAACATTTCAAAAACAACGAAATTTGAAAAAATATTTCTTCCTTCTTCGTCTTCCTCTCAGCAGATTTCTGGCAAAAACTCTGAGAGTAAATAAAATTGCCATGAAAAAGTTTCTCAAAAATCTGTCGTTCTGAATCGACTTAAAATTGTAGGTCCCGCTATTCATGTATTAAGACACATAACATAAATTGTGTAAGAAGCTAGGTCGTAATCCTGACTGAATGGTTGTAATGACCAATTATATATGTATGTTTACAGAACAAGTAAATATTGTAGGGACAGAATGCGAAATTATTTTTTAATGGATAGAAATGTAAAGTTTTCTTGAGCTTTATGAGTCATTTTGTTCTAATACAAGATTTTTATCAAACCTGGAACCTTAAAAATTATATTGTTACGTTTTTAACTTTTAAAAACGTCTAAAATATGAGCTCGTAGATTGAAAATAAAATAAAAATAAATTCTGTGTGCCACTGTTCACAAGTTGATGTAAACAACAACAATTACTTTGTTATTCTTCTTTGCATTGTTTTGCGTGAACAGCAACAATTGTTCGACAAGTCTTTGTAACGGAGATCTTCAAACCACGATTACTCTCTTCAAACACTCCGCGTCTTCACACAAGACTGACTGAAATTTTACTAACTCCATTGCCTGCTTTGCCTTGACTTTTATATGGCAACGTAAACAGTCTTATGAATGTTCTTGAAGGCGAATGTTCGCAGCGTTGCCTTCTCGAGATCTCTATAAATGTTAACATTGTTGTTTCATTATTGTTGTTTGTGTATTTTTGTTTAAATTTATTCTTGCAATGTTTGTTGTTGCATTTTTGTTTACGTGTATATCCTTTTTATGCTGGTGTTTGTTGGTATTGTTTTTGTTTTTGCAGTTTTTGTCTATAATTTTAATATTAAACGATGTAAAAGCAAAACACCATTTCCATTTTCGTAACAACGTCTGTTTAAACGAAACAGATCTGCATGTACCTGTATAATTCTCCAATAAAGAAACAGAAACTTTGGACCTGTATGGAGCAAATTTTAGATTTTTAGACGCTGGTCTGATCAACAAAAGTCAAAAACCGAATTCCAACAAACTCACTGCAAGATCTGATTCCAGGTCAAATAATAAAATATGTCCACTCGTTTATGGCCGTATTTTTTTTAATGTCATTAAAAGTATTTTAAAACATGCAAGAATGTTAACAACAAACAAAACTAAAGAGGAAAAACCAGGCAAAAGAATTCATGTGAAAATCTTTTTAGCATTCTTCTTGGGAAACATCAATAAAACAACAAAAGCAAAGAAAACATTAAAGACAATATTTCTTTAGCGTTTTATTTTTAAAATTTTAACAAAAAAAGTACAAAACAACAACAGCAACAACAACAACGGAAATAACATTAAATGTGACTGGGATAGAAGAATAATCATAAACAAAATTATTACAAATTATATGGGGATGCTCTTAATGGATGCTCGCATGGAAAACAAGTAGTCAAAGGGAATTTGCACGTTTATTTTAATAAAAATCTGTACGAGAAAAAAAATAGGAATAATTTTATTATGCTGATGATGTTAATATGACTTTGCTGTAGATGTTGAATGAAAGGCGCTCTACTCTATAAAATGAAAAGTGACATGAAGTTCGGAATCTCTATGATTGTAAGAGAAACTTTTGTTTGGCAAAGTGGAAACCAGAGAGCTGGTTACTCATTTCTTTTGGAATTTACCTGTGTTACCACGTAGCAATTCTTTGTGAATCGTAGCATTATCTCCCCTTCTTTTTTGACCACTAAAGTCCTAATCTCACAGTCTCCAGTCTTCCTCCAGCAATTCGAATCGATTATTTCAAATTAAATATGTTTTGGAACAGAGATGAGTAGAATCGAATCATACTCATAATTTCCGATACTTATAAGCATTCATACTTATTTTAATATCAGGGAACCTATCTACTCATATTCAAAGTTTGAAGTACTCATCATATTCATACTAAACAACACGTATGATGTTGTCGATTTCGATTCTCCATGACTCAACATTTATGAGAATCACAAAATAAGTATGAATCGCGTATGATTACTAAAATACTCACTAAAAGGTTGTGTGTTTGCTCTCCTTGCAGCTCTGTCGTTTTTTGCTTGTGTGTCTTTTTTCTTTTTTTGTAAATGCAACAGCAACTAAGACTGTAAATTTTTATGAATGATTCGAGTCACTCGAGTAGGCTTATGAATCAAACATATTTCGAATGGTATGAGTTTGAGGTCAACGTTGTGCGCATACTCATTGCAACCTGCACTTATAGATCAACGTTGTAGTGAGTTTGAATGAATCAGAGTACAAAGTTAAATTTTAATATTGTTGACTCACTTATATTCAAAATTTCATGAGTGCTTATGAGTAGCGAAAAAACGATTCATTGCTTACCTCTGCACCATATTCTCCTATTAATTTGGTTAAGTAGTGTAACTTAATTTAAGAGTTTCTTGGAAAGTAAGTGGCATGAAATTCGTTAATGCTACTAGATTAACTCCACCCAAAGAAATGGTACGATATCTACTTAATTCTCCTAAATAATCTCGTACATTTGCCTTCAAGCTACGTCCATTTTGCCTTGAGACGTCCATTCATGATTACGCTTTGGTTCTGTCTATTATTCGGTCGAATCTATATTCTTAGACTCCTGTGTGACTTAGTTGCCCTAGTTTGAAAATAGTTTAACGAAACTAAAATATTCTTTCATAATGTTTTCTAATATTTTAAACAGAATTTTAAATAATATTTCGTACCATAATTGGCAACAAATATCTTTTCAACTTAAAAAAACAGTATACGTTTCCTGCATGTATACTTTTTTTTGTAAGATGACATCTGTTTATGCCTTTAGTTTCAATTTGAGCGTCAGATAATTTCTTCTCTTCATAATTTAGAGCCTAGAGCTACAATGCAATCTCCGCTGAAATGTTATCAGAGCATTTATGTTTACTGCACTAAGCACTAAGGTCGCCCTAGTCTAGTACATAGCATGTTGGGTTATTAGACATGAGGCCTATTTTCGAAACCCTCATCAGACATCTCCAACAAAACCAAATATGAAAAAAAATATTCCTTCGGCGACATCCTCTCTGCAGATTGCTGGATAAAGACGCTGAGAGTAAATAAAATTGCCATGAAATAGTTTCTCAAAAATCTTTCGATCGAAATCGATTTTAAACGGTAGGTATCACGACTCATGAATAAAATTAACACACACAACAGAAGTACTGTGAGAAGCAGGTTGTAATCCTGATTGAAGGATTATAATGACCAATTATGTTATGTACGTATTTATGTTAAAGCACTACTCAAAATAACTGTAGGTATACCATAAATACAAGATCCCCTGGCTTCTATAAGGACCAGTTTGTCTATTCGTACGTATACTAAGGTTTTGCTTTAGCCCAAGTTATTTTCTAGAAAGCTGCATCTCTTCATGCATCTGTCGAAGCTAAATGTGGGTCCACTTCTACAACTGTCTTAAGGGACTCCATTTTATTGCAGTTTTTATCTTGACTTATAGCTTAAATTTCACAATAGAACTGAACGAATGATGAATGGAATGGAATGGAATGGAATGGAATGGAATGGAATGGATTGGAATGAACTCCAAATAATATTGTTCATGAGAGGTCAATGACTTATTTTTGTTGGATAAATATGTTCAGGCAAGGGTTTAAATTTGCACTCACATGATCATAATCATTAATGATAATAATTCGCCACTACTAGACTGGTTTCATACACTATTTTCGATTATAAATTCCCCGAATTAAACATTGTTTAGCCTGCATCTGCTTGCTAAATCAATAAATAAACTATTGCTTTAAGTCCCATCTCTGCTACATTTATCTGCTAAACAGCCTACATAACATATCATACGTATAGCATTCTAGAAATCAAACTCTGCCTTTTTTCTATAAGAGGAACTTTTTAGATAAAACTATCCGATCATTGCTTAAAGCAAATCATTCATTTTGAGCACTACAATAGAGATGGAAATTACAAGATTCCATTCCGCCACTGCACGAAAAACATTAAAAATGTGTCAGATATTATGCTGTATTGAGTTCTTCATGTATTGTTTGCATTCATTTGGTCATCAAATATCGTCAAAACTTATTTATATTGAGATATCGTAACTGCTCCTTGCCATGTTCAACTATTTGTAGCTGATACCCAGATCGATATTATAAGATTTATTTACGCCATCACCCTTCTATACTAATTAATGGACAGTTCTAGTCTAGTCTTCTAGCAAAAACATTTCCTTCATTCAACCTAAACTCTGGAGGACACACTAATAAATTCGTTTAGGAAAAATGTAACATGTTCCCATTCGACGATCTTGATCCCCTTCTTTGATATGAAGATTTACAGCATTTTTCTTCGGACATTTTAAATGAAAACACAGTTTATGTATGTATATATATTCAAAAAAGACAAGCGTATTCTGAATTCTGAGAGTTGATAACGGGCACCTTGTTTGTTGAACCTACATCCACGAAATTAGTTCTCGTTTATTCAGCCGGTTTGGCCAAATGTTTATAGCACTCAACAACACGTACAAAAAATTATAAGAATGTTTTATCAGAATGCGTTTTCTGTTCTACAGTGTTCAGATATGCATCTTTATTGCGTAAATCGCAATAAACGCCATTATTGAGCTCAATATTTCATATAAAGTTTCAATTAATAATTGCGCAATAAATACACAAATTGTTATAATATTGAGTAAAACTTAAAGTGCTGCACTGTCATAAGTGTGTTTAGTGAGCTTATTACAATTAACCGAACGCTTTCTGTTGATATTTGACAACTCAAATGTCAACAACGACAAACAAAAAAAAAAACAAAACAAAAAACAAAATAAAAACAATGTTGTTGAAAAAACCAGCTGTTTTATTTACAAGCTGTCAAATGAATATTGAACAAGCAGCTGAACTGCGTATATTATTATGCCTGAACACTTAAAATATTGTACTCAATTAATCGAATATTGACTCAATAAAAGTGTATATCTGAACATAGTATAAGGGACACGGACCGCACGTTTTACCCATTTTACGATCGCCATAATCGTTGTGCAGAGGAACCCGAAACAGTCGATTTCGCGTCGCTCACTAGGTCCTTCGCAGACCAAAATTTGGCGAATTCTGACTCGTGACTTGAGTTTGGATCAACTGATCCAATCAAGATAACCGACAATGACGTGTGTTCGCTGAAACAGATGGCATCTACAGCGATAAGGTTGGTGCGATATTGATTTCTGGAGTAATGAACGCGTGAACAAACAAAATTTTTGAATTTGGGACGATACCATTCCACATTAGATTCGTTACGTACATTAGATAGGCATTATCAATCTGAAAACGTCTAATAGCGATTGTAGGGTACTTCTTTCTTTAATAGACTGTTATTTCAGTGTCAGTCATTTTTGTTTTTATTCCACTAAAAGCCTGAGTAAATATTTGTCGTCTCCTCTTATTAATAATTTGTAAAAACGCTTTTCTATTTAGTCTTCAACCACTCACACATTCACACACACACACACACTCTTATAGAATTTTATTTTTTTATAAAAGACTTTGTTTACGAAAGATATGTATGTATGTATTCATGTATGGCTGTATGGTGTGTACGTACACACGCCTGTATGTGGTAGAGTAGAAATGAAATTATTTATACGCATGAAAGTGACAATTGTATGTATGTTTTTGCAAAATAAGTATGTGTATGTGTATGCGATACATATGTATGTGTTAGAACCTTGTATATAACTTTGTGTTTTTGGCTAAACGTGGGTGAGTGTTTGTATGACTGTGTATGTGTGTGAGTTTTTCATTTAATAAATCAAAACAACTTTTGATTTTATGACAGCTTTAATAGGCGTTACTCTTGACATTTCGTTTCGTTTCATTTTTTTTTTGTTTTGTTTTCTTTTTTTTTCTTTCAATTTTATTTAATGTTTGTGTTGTTGTTTTTATATTCAGTGCTTTTCCTCTGCGACGAATGTCATTTAAGCCGACATATTGTTTATATTTTAACATTATTTTCGTTCATTCGCTCTCCTTTTTTTCATATTTTATTTTCCTTGTTTTTTTTTAGATTGTTATCCTTAATTTAACTTTAAAAAAAAAATATGAAAAAAAGAAAACAAAAAAAGTCATCATCAAGCAAAAAAAAAAAAAGAAAACAAAAATTGAAGGGTAATTGGGTGTGTATGCGGATCTGTTTTTAAGCGTTTATTTACTGGTATGTATGGATTGTACGTACGTACAATGTATGTACATATACATACATACATACGTAAGAATTTGTGACAAATTTGGTGTTTCTGTTTCTTTTATGATGTGTGTGTGTGTGTGATATTTTTTTTTGCTATATTTTAAGAGTATTTTGAATTCAATTTCTTTTTATTTGTCCGATTAAACGGATTTCTCTTCTCTTTAGCCTTAGCGTTGATGTTGCTTGGAAAATACATATAATCGATGATAATTAAATTCATATCTCTTTGTTAAATTTTATCACTTGTTGTTATCATATTGATGAGTAAGGCGCTGACGCATTATTTCATTACAGCTTAGCTGTTGTCCTGAGGCAGTTATTGGAAGTCCGATACGTTTTTAAAATACTTTGGAGCCCGGTGCCCTTTGAGTCCTGAGAATTTTATTGTAACGTCATCGTTGCAATACTATGGAACTTCATTCAGATTTTTTAGTTTCTCTCTCTCGTGGCTTAAGTCCCTAAGATCCATGTTGCTGATAGGTTTGTCATGAATTTAATTTTCTAGTTGTTTATCTCAAGTTCATCAACAACAAGTTCAACATTTCGGTCTAACCTTCTAGGTTTCCTTGTATGTTGGTGTGAGAGATTCCATGTAATTCCCCCTACTATATGAACTGACCTTACTAATGTTATATTTTTAATGGCGATACTTTGTTTCACTTTACTTTAAATTCCTTCCTATAATAATACGATTGCTAGTGCCTTGTATATGGGGTTAAGAAGAGTAATTTCTCTCACGTTTTTTATAATCTTTATAGTCGCCACTTAACAGTAAACGTACAATGATATCTATTTTGAAAATTGAAGGCAGCGTTTTTTCTTCACAGTCTAAACCGTGATTTCAATGCCAGCGCGTAGAACAACAACTAGAATTCCTGGTTTTGTGAATAAAACTCAGTCTATTATAATGATATTCAAAATATGATTACTGATTTTATTTTAGATATAAGTATAAACATGTTGCTTAGGCAAACGATGAAATCAGAAGGGGAGAATTTAAAAGGAAATTAAAATGACAAAAAAGGGATAAAAGGAAAAATTGAATTAATTGACACTTTACAACAAAAGTTGCCATATTATTATATTACTTTAAATTACATATGCTTTACACTGTAAATAATACTGAGAGGGTTATTTCCAACACTCCCTATCGCTCTCATAAATTATTTATAAATTGTTAGTAACTACATTTTTAATAAGTTTAATAATGATCCAAATTTGTCCTTAGGCAATGCCTTCGTCAGTATGTCTGCTGGTTGATTGATACTTTCCAAGTATTGAACATCGATTTCGCCTTTAGACTGAATGTCACAGGTGTAGAAGTATTCAGTATCAATATGTTTTGTTCTTTTTGAAGATTCTGGACTTTTTACTAGAGTTATTGCTCGTTGGTTATCGCATTTAACTGGTGTTGCATCAGGTATTTTTATTCCAATACTCATTAATAATTTTCGAAGCCAAACCACTGTTTTTGTTGCCGAACATAAGGCTACAAATTCGGCCTCTGTGGTAGAAGTAGCTGTTATTGTTTGCTTCTTTGAACTCCAAGCTATAGGTCCATCATTGATTGTAGCTATCCAACCTGTGGTGCTTCGTCTTGAATCCAAATCTACTGCCCAGTCTGCGTCACAATACATTTTTAAGGTGTTACATTTCGATCCAATACTATATGATATACCTCTGTCAACTGTTCCTTTCAAATATTTACAAATACCTTTTATACCATGACAGTGGATTCGCGATGGATTCTCAACATATCTACTCAATACACCAAAACTAAAAGCGATGTCAGGTCGCGTTTAAACCATCAAATACATTAGAGATCCTATGGCTTCTCGATAAGGATATTTTTCTTCAGATGTTGTATCCAATTTTGAAAATCGAATACCTGGTTCTGCTGGAGTTGATACCGCTGCACAATTTTCGTGGTCAAAACGTTTCAGAATTCTGTTAACGTAAGCCTGCTGATGAATTTTCAATTTCTTTGTTTTTTTGCAAATTTCAATTTGAATGCCAACAAACGACTCAGCAATACCAATGTTAAATTCACTATTTAAGGCTTTAAGAAGATCTAAAATGAAAGATTCATTATTTTCGCACACTAAACCATCATCCACATAAAATGCTAAATAAGTTGTTATTTGTTTCGAATTATAATAAAATACACATAAATGCGGATGATTGTATAAACCCAAAGTTGGAAAGAAAATTTACGATTCGTTTATTCCATTGACGGGAAGCTGGTTTAAGACCATAAAGGCCTTTTTGTAGTTTACATACCCGTTCATCCTGTTCGTAACCATAGGGTTGTTCCATATATATTATGTAAAAATGCTGTTTTAACATCAAATTGGTAAATGTTCATATCATACGCAGCAGCTATTGACAACAACAAACGCACAGACTCATATCTCACAACCGGTGAATATATTTCATCATAGTCTACTCCTAACTTCTGTGAGCAACCTCTCACCACCAAACGAGCTTTATATTTGTCTATTTTACCATCTGACCTATATTTTCTTTTAAAAATCCAACGATTTGAAATTACGTGCATATTTGGAGTACGTAGTACAAGAATCCATGTATTGTTTTTATAGAGAGAGTTCAGTTCATCTTCGATTGCCAATTTCCACTTTTTAGATTCTTCTCCTTTTAATGCTTCTTCTAGAGTAGTTGGCTCTAACTGCACGCTGCATACTTCACTGTTAATTTTATTGTCAATTTTCTTTTTGTTACTTCGAGTGTTATATGGACTTCTTAAATTTTGTGCTCTGGTATATTTTTCAAATTTGTTATTATTATCAACTGGTGCTTTTAACTCTTGTCGTTCCGGTTTTTCTTCATTATAATTGTTTATTTCACCATTTTCATTATTTACGTTTTTATTGTCATTTTCGTGTTCTGTTTTCATTTCAATGATTTCATTTATGTATTCTCCATATTTTTCGTTAAAAATTACATCTCTTCTGATGAAAACCTTTTTGCTTTTCGGGTCGTAAACACGATAAGCTTTACTTAAGTCATTGTAACCAACTAATATGTACTTTACCGAATTCCTTTGAAACTTTGTTCGTTGTTCTTTTGGGAATGCACAAATGCGTCACTACCAAAAATACGCAGATGACTTACCACCGGCTTTTTGCCATACCATTTTTCATAAGGTGTACATCCTTCTATGACATCAGAAGCAGTTCTATTTTTTAAATTTACGGCTGTATTCGTTGCTTCAGCCCATAGGTATGTTGGTAAATTTCTAGCATGTAACATTGATTTCGCACTCTCGACTATAGTTCGATTTTGGCGTTCTATAAAACCATTTTGCTTAGGAGCTCGAGGGGTAGACAGCTCATGCTTAATTCCTTTTTGTAGAAGAAATTGTCGTACTGAGTCGTTGCAGAATTCTAGACCTCCATCCGAACGAAGTTTTCTGATATCATGACCGTCAGCTCTTACATCGGCGTAAAAAGACATTAAGTTGGTTAAGGCATCTGTTTTGTTTTTAAGAAAATATATGAAACAAAATCTAGAATAGTCGTCTTTTAATAACATAAAATAATTTGCGCCATTAATTGAAGGAACGCTCATTTTTCCACACAAATCAACATGAAACACTTCACCTGCTTTAGTAGCTCTTCTAGCTTGATCTTTTGGGAAACTTTTTCTGTGCTGTTTTCCATATGCACATCCCTCGCAAAATGACAAATTTTCATTAGTACTTAGATTCTTAACATTTATACCATTCACCGTCCTGTTGTTAATCATTTCTCTAAGTGTTTTATAGTTGACATGTCCAAGTCTTTCATGCCAAACTTCTAACGAATCTGTAACTACTACATTCAAATCAGCTGATAAAGGTTTCAAATTCATTTTGTACAAACCTGTTTCACGAGTTCCATAAACAATTATACTATTACCTTTCATGAAACATACACGATTACCATCTTCTTTAAAAATGACGTTCATACCTTTTTCCGTGGCTCTTGAAACAGATAAAAAAAATTTTATCCAAATCAGGAACTAATAATACGTCTTTAATTGTGTGTATGGGACCGCTTATACCACTTCCAACTCGAATATCACCAATGCCTTCGACAATCAACTTACCGTTGGCCGTCTCCAACTTTAACAAAATAGTCGCCATGCTTAAAATTAACTATATTCCTAAATAACTCCCTCTGAAAAGACATATGATCTGTAGCTCCAGAATCAGCGTAGAAAACATTTTTAGATTTTTGTTGTTGTTTCATTGTTTGTAAAACAAACAGTTGTGCATTTTTATTTGATTGATGATCAACAGCATCTCGTTCAACCATTAGTGAGTGCATACGATTGTTTGAATTTTGTTTGTTACGCTGGTCAGCTGCCTTTTTAAAACATTCTCTTGCCCAATGGCCCTTCTTATGACAATAATTACAGCTTCCATTACGTTTTGCATTTTGATTATATTTTCTGCTGTTGTTGTTATCAATTCTATTATTTTTGTGCGTACTTACTGTGAATGCAGTTTTAGATGTGTTGTTGTCACTTGTATCTGCTATGCGTGAATTTAATAGAGATTCCTCGTTTACCAAATGATCAGTCAATCTTTCTAAATTTTGTTCGTTTCTTGGAACAGCATACCAGGCGGTTCGTACATGGTCGTATTTAGATGGAAGGCTGCTTAATATTTTTGCAATGACCATTGCTTCTTTCTGCTCTAGATCTATGTCTCTTAGCCTTTGATTTAAGGAGCGTATATCTGCTATAAAATTTGCAACGCTTTCACTTTCATCCATCTTGCAATTAATAAATTTCTCAAGTAATATCTGTGCGGACTGTTCACTTCTCTCCGAATGCACTGCTTTCAACCTTGACCACATTTGAGCTGCAGTATTGCAGTCTATTAAATATTTCTATTGGTCCAGCATTAATCCTCTCATGATAAATGCTTGGGCTTCAGCATCTTTTTCATCACATGCTTCAGGATTTGTTGTTGGTCGCTTAACTGTTCCTAAAATATAGGGCCTTAATTTATTTTCCGCCAGGTAAATTTCCATTTGACGGCGCCACAATTGATAATTTTGTCCATCAAACCGATGTAAATTGTATATTTTAGAATCAGACATATTTTTCTGGCTGCTTATTTGTACAGAGTCCTCTAAAGCCTCTTTTTTAATCCAGAAGATTCCTTCGAAAAGTTCATAAAATTTTATTTAAATATTCGCAGCAATATAAGCTTAAATATCTGCAGAACCTGGGCCTATAACCTTTTTGTGAATAAAACTCAGTCTATTATAATGATATTCAAAATATGATTACTGATTTTATTTTAGATATAAGTATAAACATGTTGCTTAGGCAAACGATGAAATCAGAAGGGGAGAATTTAAAAGGAAATTAAAATGACAAAAAGCTTGCGAAAAAGGGATAAAAGGTAAAATTGAATTAATTGACACTTTACAACAAAAGTTGCCATATTATTATATTACTTTAAATTACATATGCTTTACACTGTAAATAATACTGAGAGCGTTATTTCCAACACCTGGTATTCTCTTATTTTTATATTTTATGCAGCACTGCTGTTGTGTATTTTGATTTGACGTTACATTTTTCGATATGTTCACGGCTGTACGTTCAGCGATTGCTAAGTTTCTGTTGCACTTGCGATTGGCCATTTTAACCCTTCATTCAGGATTACGGCGTAGCTTCTCACACCACTCATGTTGTGTATGATAATTTTATACATGAGTGACAGGACCTACAGTTTAAAGTCGACTCCGAACGACAGATTTTTGAGAAACTTTTCATTGCAGTTTTATTTACTCTCAGAGTTTTTGCCAGAAATCTGCTGAGAGGATGTCGCCAAAGAAATAGTTTGCCATATTTCGTTCAGTTGGAGATGCCTGACTTGGGGTTTGACCCGGGGCCTCACGTCTAATAAGCCAGCACACTACCTACTAGACTACGTCTATTATCGTTTTCTGTTCCTTTGATAAGTCTCTATATTTGCAGTTATTGCTTGCCATTTCAGAAATTTTCTAATCTCTCTCTCTCTTTTCACAGCTCTCTTTAGTTGTTCAGCCAGCAGAGAGTGTTGTTCAGCTTCAGTTGAGTTTCTAGTCTTTGAAAACATAGTCTCCAAATGTCGTTTGATGTTCAAGATTTTTTTTGTGAGGCTGTATTAGCGTCTGGCGTCTCTTCAGCTATGCAATTAAACGTTGCTGGAATATTTTCCTATTTCTGTTGTTCATTTAACACATACTTCATTCGCAAATTCTAGTAGAACCTTCGTGCCTATTGGAGTCTCCCCAACGACGACCTCTCGCTTACTGGCGATATCAGTGCCTCTTCTATTCCTCACATAAGACTGAAGACTTCTTCATCAGCATATACCGTCATATAAAGCTATAAACAAAAAATAATAAAAAAGAAAAGGCTCTATTGGCCAAAGCTGCTACAAACTGTAATTGAATAGTATTTGTCAACCTAAGAATTATTTACTAAAGTTAAGAAAAATATGATAATCATTTGATACTAGCTCCGGTTAATGTCCATGTCTTGTTTAGAGTGTCTGTTTGAAAGTAGCTGAGGCACCGCTAGTTCCTCTAAATAGCTAAATCTTGAGGCTAACTTTATCTACTATTTACTCCGGCACATTTCTATTAAAGCTAGACCGTCTTCTCTTGCCGCAGTTATAAACAAATCACTCCGCCTACATCAACATCCAATTCAGTAAATGCATTAAAAATAATTTTCCATACAAACCTGTATGTAACAATATCAGTATTTAACAATATTTTCATACTGGTTAGTTTGTATACCAATAGCCCCAAGGTCTAATGTAAACTTTATGTAAACCGACAGAGACAGCTCTGAATATGGTGGCCTGACAGACGTGATGAATATCGTGGTTAAATACTGATTCTCATCTGAGCTCTGTAACTTCGATCAAAATTGTTTTGCATTTAAAACCAAATATTCAAAATGCTACTTGTTTTGTGAATTGATTTCATAGTTGGAGTCAAATAACTCTCTTCAGATCGGAAATAAGAATTGTCAAAGAAAACCTTTCAGCAAAGAGGTGTGAATTTCATGAAGTCATGGGCTTTTAAACCGTACCTCGTTATAATAGTAGAAAACAATGACGATGCTGGACATATTAAACGATCTCAAAGTACTGGTTGTTGGTCGATAAGTTCACTAGTAATCCTCTCATCCCTGTCTTCAATTATATTTTCCATTTTAGTTCAGCTCTTTCCTTGTTAACTTTTCAGTACAGTGGCATCACGGGTGCTCTGATGTCCACGCCTAAAGCTGCCTTCGAGACCATCTTATCACCACACCTATTGGATATCTTCCTCCCCAAAAATACTATGTACGGTGGGGCATGCATTTAGTAGAAACGAATCACCCGGGTTTTAGATGCCACTACATGATACAGAGACTGTTTTCGGATGAATCTACAAAACTCACACTCCCACATGGGAAGAATGGTTTAATGTCATCGATGACGGTGATATAAAGATCGTTACCGATGGCTCAAACATGGAATGTTGAATTGGATTTGGGGTCTATTCTAATAAGCTGGCACCGAACAGATTATACAGATTACCTAACCAGACTAGCATATTTTAGGTGAAGATTTTTTCTGTGGCACCTATGATTGAAAACAGGAACCTACCTCCTGCGAACTTAATCATATGTGCGGACAGTCAAGCAGTAATCAATCCTACGTCGCCAAATCAAAGAGCGTCAGGAGTTGCGTAGACTATCTACACCGTATACATCGACACAACAGACGCCTCTACTACGTCCCCGCCCACTGGGGACGATAGAGAGGATACATGCGCCCCTACAAGAATACTTTTTCTAATTGGAAAAGGAAGCATGGAATGCAACTAACCGAAGGTGGTTGTTGGATTTCAAAACTGCTGTGTCCAGCAGTGGACAGCAGGAAAACCAAGGAACTACTTGACTTTGACAAGAAAACGGTTCGCGCTCTAATTGGAATTCTAACAAGACACTGTGCTCATTGACAAGTTCGGTCTGCAAAAGTTGCCAGGATGTGGAAGCGATGGAATCGGTACAAGAACTATTATGTGAGTGCCCTGCACAAACATCATTGGTTGTTGGGTAACAGAACGCTTGAAATTTTGGGCATAGTGTCGAACATACTACTAAGGGAGCTGGTCGGTTTCATCCGAAGCTCGGAATGGTTTATACACATCCCAAATGGGTTGTGACAAAGGGGTTTACCTTACACTCGGTAACACAATGGGCCATATGGGCCACCGAATGAACTTGCCTGTAAATGGCTAACCGCTACCCTATGTTATTCTAACTTTTCATTACATTTAATGCTTTCAGATGCCATTAATATTTGTCACTCTGATCGTAGACCAAACTAAAAAGCTCTAACATGAATTACTCACTCGCATCTGACATACTCAATAGCCGGAATTATGGTCATGAGAATTCAGTGCACTGTTCGCTGGAGAACCAAGTAAAAGTCATGTAAAAGTCTGTTGGTAGTCTAATGGGTAGTGTGCTAGACTATTAACGTGAGGGTCGTGGGTTCGATTCCCACCACAGACTCTGGTTTGTGACACTATACCGAGCATATGGTAAAAGTTATTCAGCTCGTATATATTTAAATATAATTTGTAATTGTATTGCAATTAATAAATAAATAAATAAAATATTTAAATAAACAAATTAGTCACAATTATAAAGGAAAAAAATTCTTTTATTTTAGTTGCTATTTTCGAATCCACAAAAAGAAAACGTTTTGACAATTTAAGAACGTAAAAATAATTTTTTGGGGGTGTAATTTGAAGCATTTAAGTACCATTCATTGATACTTTCACACATTTGATCTCTACCATCTACATCGCTACGTATATTAGAACGAAAATTATACACGACTCTTACATTTGAGTCGATGCGTACAAGTTTATTTTGAGACTTCTTGTCAGGATTACGATCTAATTTCTCACACCACTTATGTTGTGTGTGTTAATTGTATGCATGAGTGTTGGGACCTACAGTTTAAAGTCTACTCCGAACGACAGATTTTTGAGAAACTTTTCATGACAATTTTATTTACCCTCAGAGTTTTTGCCAGAAATCTGCTGAGAGAAAGTCGCCGAAGAAATACTTTTTGTATTTTATTTTGATGTCTGGCTTGGGGCTCTAACCCTGGCTTTACGTCTAATAAGACAACACACTACCTACTAGACTACGGCGACGACCCACTATGTGAAAAGCTGGCCAAAAAGGCAAAAATGAATTTAAAGAAATCTAAAAAACTGAGTATGCAGTTCGATAGACAATATAATTCTGCATTATATAGTGAATTTTTACGACTTTAAGTTGAGATTTGTAGATTTGAGACGATGTCAAAGACAGGAAAGTGAAGAAAATTAAATGCGTTTTTGGTGTTTTTTTTTAAATTGTAATAGGTTTCTATGATATTTTTTTGTGGCTAAACGAATAGAGGTTTTATATTGATTTTTTATTTTATTTGAAAGGTATGAGCAACTGCTACTTTCAGTTTATATATATATATATATCACATATATTAATGTTAAAATTATTTGTTCAAAATTTAAAAATAATAAAAATTTCACATTTTTTTACCCTCCCAAAAAAAGATAAGGATTTTAAACTTGAAAGTAGTTTTTAGTACTTTAATGTTATATACCACAAGAAAATATGAACTCTCTACATTCAGGAACAAAAAAAAGGTTTGCGCAAATTTGCGCAATTATTTTTGATTATTTTTTGAAAATTTTACTTTTTTTTGAAAAATTAAAAAAAATTAAACGCAGTGTAATAAAGCCATAGGCAATAAGGCCATATGGCGTACGAATTATGCGAGGAAATTCATTAGAAGCGATATCAATCGAGATGTCCTGAATAGGTTACTTTTAAGCAGTGACCTTTTTATAATCTGCAGTACACAAAAATCGCGAAGGAATAGAAAAGCATTTTCATCAGATACTATTTAATTACTCCTTCCTGACATTGATGATGAAAATGATAACGATTTTAACGATTTTAGTTTGTTTCACTTTTTAAGTATTTTTTAAGTTAAGTATTAAATAATGTATAATAAATATTATGAATAAATATTAATTATCATAGAACTTTAAAAACTTAATTACATATGTATGTATATCGACTATTATAACAATATGAGATGTATGTTTGATTTTCTTAATGGACCCCATGTGATACCTAGGGGCACTTATGATCCGATCATAATAAAATGTTATCATAAATGATTCACATTCATATTAAACATGTTCATTTCGAATTTCATCGAGGTAATAAAATGTTTAAGCCAATTATAATTGCTAAACATATTTTCTTAAGAGACCCTATTTTGGACCAAGAGGCAATTATGGACCGACCATAACAAAATTTGGTAATATGATTTAGATTTACAAAATAAACGTTCATACCGAATTTCATCGCGATACCGATGTTTTTAAGCCATTTATAAGTGGAAACGTGAATTTCTAAAGGGGACTTTATATGGGGACCAGAGTAAAATATGAACCAATTTTCACCAAACTTTACACCATGATTTCTTAGCACACAGAACTGATCCATGCTAAATTTTATCATGATTGTTGCATAATTACCATAATTATGTGTAAATAAGTGCAATTTCAAGGCGAAATTGTATGGGGGCTAGGCGAAATCACGGACCGATTTGAACCAAAATCAGTTGAGTTCATCCTTGGGCCTAATTATCACTAACACTATCAAAAAATTCCAGCCATTAACTCATAAAACACTTCTATTAATTTTGGCCAGGTTTTCAGGCAAAATGTCACATAGTGCGACCTAACAAAGTATAACAACGTATAGAAAACAAAAATTAAATCAAAAAATTGAAGACAATCACGCATTTCTGTGGATGATTGGAGTGAAACATGAAAAAGTTTTTCTTTTTCTATTTATTGTGTGATTAAGAAGCCTTTTTCCAAAAATACTCTGATCATTTAATTTGTTTATGTTTAAACGAAAAATAAATTCATTTCCAATTATTTTATTATTGATTCGTAACATCCATCGGACGGATGGATGCTCCCCATTCCAAGAACACTCACAATTACAAACTCAAACACAAACTTGACATACTGTTTTCTTTTGTTGTGTTATGTTGTGTTGTGTTGTGTTCTATGATGATGACGATGTTGATGATGATGAATGTTGCAAAGACAAATAAGAGATTCAATGGAAATAATAAAACAAATTACAATAAATTCAAATCAAGCGAATAAATGACTTCAATAATATTAAATAATTTGAAAGTCAAATACAAATCAAGCGCAAACATTCAATAGACAACAAAAAGGAAAAGGAAAAAAATGAACAAAAACAAAAACAGAAACAAAACAGACAAAGCCAAAGACACAAAAATATACAAATTTTGTGAGCACATTTAAATGTTTCGATATTTTTTTGTTTTTTCTTTCTTTCTTTTTAAAGATTTTCTTGGTAAATATGTATGTATTAAAGTATGATAAATAAAACCCCAAATAATTTTATGATTGAATAACAAGAAAACAAGAACTTGGAAGGGAAAAACAAATTGAAAATTTTCGAAAAAAAAAATAAAAATAATTCGATTTTTTTCCTATTCGAGTAGCGCGTTCGAGTATACACCCATACATCACTTTGCGTTATGGTTACGTTCCAAAAACACACGACGCAAGTTGAAACGACACAAAGTGAATTTCCTATAGTAAGCCATGTATATATTGAAAAGAGGTTCCAGGGTTACGAAAATACTAGTTTTTCAAAAGAAAATAAAGCAAAGAAAACACTTTAAAAACAAAAATAATACAGAAAACAAAAAAAAACAAATTCATATAAAATAAAATAAAAAAAAATTCACTTAATTTATAACACAGTAATTGAAACTGAACTCTAAAATTAGAAAAAACAAGGTAAAAACTGAACTCTAAAATTAGAAAAAACAAGGTAAAAACAAAATATATTATTTTCAGTTAGAAAGGGAACCCCCAAGTTTTGATAGCACGACGCAGTTATAAACAAGTCTTTTAGAAAAAAAAATAAATTTCAAAAAATTTCAGAAAAAAAATTTAAATTCGAACCCAAACCAACGCAACTTCGAAAATCTAACGACGCACAGTGAAAATGAGTACTAATTCAGCAACGACGCAACTTCGAAAAAACACAAAACGACGCAAAGCGAGGTATGGGTGTACTTATATGTATATGTGTGTATGTATGAAGAGTTTTGGATATAAAAGTTCATATACGAATAAACACGTATATATGTATGTAAGTATATGCTAACTATGAGATATGCTCGGTAGAGCGAATTTAGCGTTTCTAAGCTTGGATATTTACGGTTTTAGTTATGATTTATTTTCAAAGACCAGCCTAGAAGAATATCCATCTTTCAAGTATAAATCGATTTGATTTAAAAAAAAAAACGATATCGTAACAGCTGCAGATGACAATTAGACTGACATATGGTAGGTATAGTTTTCGGAGTTTTCAAAACTGATAAAAAAAAATATATGAACACCACATATCTGGAGCAATTTTAACTAAGAACATAAGCTGTTTTGGATTTGTTCCTAGATTTGGAAATAATAAAGATAATCTCATTACAACTTTTATTTTCGCTTAAAAACATAAAACTTAAAAAAAAATAACATACATACGTACATACATACATAATTGGCCATTACAACCCTTCAGTCAGGATTACGGCCTAACTTCTCACACCACTTATGTTGTGTGTGTCATTTTTATACATGAGTGGCGCGACCTACAGTTTAACCGTAGATCGAGCTTTATATCAAAAATGATACATTTCAATTTTTGAGACGATATATGTAACTTTAATTCAGAAAAACAAAGTATATGTTATCGACGAGTCGAGACGCGCGGCGTATTGATTCTCAGATTACGGCCGATAACTATACTTTTGATACGGTCAAGGAATTCATCTATCTTGGCTCCGCCGTTACCACCAGAAATGATGTCAGTCTGGAGATCAAGCGCAGGATCACTCTTGCCAACAGGTGCTACTATGGTCTCAATAGGCAATTGAGTAACAGAGACCTCTCTCGTACGACAAAACTAACACTCTACAAGACACTCATCCTACCCGTGCTTCTTTATGGCGCAGAGGCATGGACCCTATTAAGTACAGATGCAGCGGCCTTGAGAGTGAAAAGTACTGCGCAAGATCTTCGGTCCAGTGCGAGTTGGCGATGATTTCCGGATCCGATACAACAGTGAGCTGTATGAGCTCCTCAACGACATAGACGTTGTACAGCGTATTAATATCCAGCGGCTGCGCTGGCTCGGCCATGTCGTTCGAATGGAGGAGGATGCGCCGGCGAGACGGGTATTTGATGCGGGAATCTGCGGAAGTCGGCGAAGAGGACGACCTTGCATCCGTTGGAATGACCAAATCGAGGAAGCCCTGTCATCGATTGGTGTGACCAACTGGCGTAGGCGCGCACGAAGCAGAGGCGCCTGGAAGGATGTGTTGCGGCAGGCCGAAATCCGATAAACGGGTTGTTATGGCCAATTAAGTAAGTAAGTAAGTAATTCAGAAAAAGTTAGATGCCTGATATTTTTATAATTCGTTAGTATTGTTATCGCCATTATTTTAAAACAAATAAAAAAGGAAAATTTCAAACAGGGGTTACAAAATTCAAAAACTTCATAATTCTGGCTTATGTATCATTTTTGATACTTACGACTTTCTTAGAGATTTTTTGGTGTCGTTTGTGAAGTTTTTGTAAAGTTTTATCGTAAATAGTACATTATTTATGGTTTTTGAGAAAGAATTGAAAGTTAAGTATGGGACGAAAGTGAAAAGATTGAATTTTCTATTCTTGATATGTTCTTGATATTTATTGAAGTAGTCGTAGTCTAGTATGTAGCATGTTAGCTTATTAGACGTCAGACCAAGGTTCTAACCTCAGGTCAGAAATTTCCAATTTATAACGAAAGGTTGTAATGACCGATTGTATATTAATTATATATGTAATATTCCTGCTGCTAAAGACTTTGGAGAAGAAGAAAATAGAAGCTCGTCTTATGAACTGAAGAAAGTGTTGGCAGCAGCAAACATGACAACAGGATGTTTATCGCCAAAGATGGTACTACTTGGAACAGAACAAACTGCCTTTAGTAGTTTGGGATGAAAAATTATTACCAATTTTCACGCAGATTGCTAGTAGCTGTTTCCTGAAATATTGTAAGGTGTTTCTTACTGCTCTTCTCATATATATTTCACGTGACAGGCAAACATTAGAAAAATGTGTTTTATTATAGGTGATAATATTTCAGTCAACTACGTACGTATGAGATAACAGAATCATTCACTTTGAATTACACCTATTACGCCTTTTCGAAAAATGAGCTGAAAGTCTTGCAGCCTTTACTAATCATGCTAAAAGCCTTTTTTTGAAATTCGAACGAAAAGGATATTTTTTCTAAAAAAAAAAATATATTTATCTTAATTTTTTGTTAGAAAATTTTAACCATTTTCATAAAACTTTTATCACACAACTTGTAGTCTTATGTAAGAAATAATAGTGTATAAATAGTTTTGGATTAGCTATCATACTTTCAGAGCAGCCCATATATCCTTTTTTAAGATTTTTAAAAATTTAATTTTTCGTTCACCTAAAAGATAAGAAAATTTAAGAAAATATATTTGAATAATGATGCTTATGTTTTAATGTTCCTTTTTGGTGTATTTTCATCTCAAATTCAAGTTTTTTCAGCAACAGAATTCAAAAACTTTTTAGTTTTATTGTGGAAAATGAAAATTACCTCCTGTGATTTTAATTCATAAAGAGATTTACGGAGTAATACTTGGTATTGATTTATGTTTTCTGTCCTTTTGTTTTATTATCTTTTCAACTCATATTTAATTTTGTCGCTGTAGATTAGTAACTAATAGAATTTGATGGTCGTTATAAATTTCGTGGTTCACCGAATTCGAATTGGAACGACAGATTTTTGATAAACTTTTGATGGCAATTTTATTTACTCTCAGAGTTTTTGCCAGAAATCTGTTGAGAGGAAGTCGCCGAAGAAATTTTTTTTATATTTCGTTTTGATGTCTGACCTGGGTTTGAACCGTGGCCTTACGTCTAATAAGCCAACACACTACCTACCAGACTACGGCGACTTTATAAAAAAAAATTAAAATTAACAAAAACCTTTATTAAAAAAAAAGGTTTACAAGCTATTGAGCTCAAAAAGCCATCTCAATGTAACCACTTTGCAAGAAATATGTTGAGTTGTAATTGTAAAATCGCCGTAGTCTAGTAGGTAGTTTGTTGGCTTATTAGACGTGTAGCCACAGTTCAAACCCCAGGTCAGACAACTCCAACAAAATTAAATACAAAAAAATGTTTCTTTGGCGAATTCCTCTCAGCAGATTTATGGCATAAACTCTGAGAGTAAATAAAATTGCCATGAAAAGTTTCTCTAAAAACCTGTGATTCGGAGACGACTTTAAACTGTAGGTCCCGCCACTCATGTATAAAAATGAACACATACAACATAATACTATGCTCAGATATGCACTTTTAGCGAGTCAATATTCGGTTGATTGAGCACAATATTTTAAGTGTTCATACAGAATAATATACGCAGTTCAGCTGCTTATTCAATATTCATTTGACAGATGGTAAACAAAAGAGCTGGTTGTTTCAAAAACATTGTTTTTTTTTGTTTGTCGTTGTTGATATTTGACAACTCAAATATCAACAGAAAGTGTTCGGTTAATTGTAATATGTTCACTAACCACACAGTGCTGCATTTTAAGTTTTACTCAATATTATAACAATTTGGGTATTTATTTCGCAATTATTAATTCAAACTTTATATGAATTATTGAGCTCAATAATAGCGTTTATTGTGATTTACGCAATAAAGGTGCATATCCGAACACCGTATAAGTGGTGTGAGAAGCTAAGTTGTAATTCTGTCGGAAGAGTTCTAATGGTCAATTATGACTGTATGTATCTATGCATGTATGTATGCATGTTGTGTAATTGTAAATAAAAGTTTAATTAGCAAAGAAATCAAACATCGCAATGATTGATTTTTATGTGTGTGTATTTAAGTAAAAATCCCCATGGGAATTAGATTTCAACTAACTGGATGTACAGTGACTAGCATTGCTTACTAGTCCTGTACGCCTTATCACAGCTATTCAAGTAATGTTGAATACCCAGGTAGTCTAGTGGTGGATTTTAAACATTATATGCTTTGATACTAATTAAGGTGAGCGTGTACTAAAAGACTTGGTAGGCACATACAAAATTACTGGGAGAAATGCCATCATGGACAATTTCTTTATAACTCTTTCGCTAGTTACAGAGTTGGCCATTTGGAAGTTATCCGTCATATGCACAGTAAATTTTTCTCGAAAAATTGGTCCCCCAGGTGGGTATTGGCAAAGCGAAAGTTAAAATAAAGCCGCCGCAAAACTTAGGATATGGTCCCGACTTGTTCACATTGTCTTAAAATTAAAATACTTTTAACATTGTGAATGGTTTACCATTCGTTTTCTACACGAAAAATGAAATAAAAAGAGTTGTCCTTGACGATCACACATATTCGCACGTAAAGCTTTGTTACTGAAACAGAATTTGAATAAAATTTACAAAAAAAAACGTACCACAAAGAAATTGCAATAAAAAAGAAATAAAATAAAAATAAAACAAACAAAAATATTAAGAGATTGGATATAAAAAATAATCAAATTAAGATAACCAAGTTACATATAAAGACCACGAAAGATAAAAAAATAATAAAAACAAATCAACAATAAGATTCCAGAAGTTGCTCAACTGAAAATAAATGAAGTATAAATAGAGCGAATTCGCCTTAGTGTAGTATTTAGTATGTGGGCATATTAGACTTGAGGTCATGGTTTAAAACCCATATCATACATCGCAATCAAAGAAAGAAGAAATGAAAAAATGTTTCTTCAGCGGCTACGTATAAATAGATTGCTTGCAAACACTCTGAGTGTAAATATGATTGCCATTAAAAAATTTTCAAAAATCTGTCGTTCGGAATCGACATTAAACTGGGACCTAATTACACTCATATGTATATAAAATGAACACGCGCAAAATAAGTGGTGTGAGAAGCTGGGCCGTAATCCTGACTAAAGACCGTACTCATAAGCACTTATTAAATTTTGAATATATGTAAGTGAGTCAACAATATTATATATATGTATATTCAACTATGTACTCTGATTCATTCATACTCACTACAACGTTGATTTATAAGTACAGGTTGCAATGAGTATGCGTACAACGTTGACATCAAACTCATACCATTCGAAATATGTTTGATTCATAAGCCTCCGCAATTAGATTCACAACTTTAAAAAAATACTTACAATACTTATGAAGGATTCGAGTGACTCATCATTCATTAAAAATATACAGTCTTAGTTGTTGTTGCATTTACAAAAAAGAAAAAAAACACATAAGCAAAAAGACTGAGCAGCAAGGAGAGCAAACATACAACCTTCTAGTAAGTAGTTTAGTGTTCGTATCATCATACTTTTATTGTGATTCGTGTATATGTTGAGATATGGAGAGTCGAAATCAAGAACATCATACTCATCATATGAATATGATGAGTACTTCAAACTTTGAATATGAGTAGTATGTGTATGATATTAAAATAAGTATGAATGCGTATAATCAGCAGAAATTATGAGCTGCTGGACGTTAATCGGCCAAGGTAACCTCGAACATCAAATAGAAATAAATTCCGTAGTAAACGTGTCGTGTCATACCCTACCAGATGTATTGAAATTTCGAAGAACACATTCTCAGCCACACGTATGCAAGTAAAAAGCGTGGTGACCCAAAAGTAAGAAAACTGTGATAATGCTTTTCACTGTATTTATGTTTGTTTAACCACATTTAGTCGAACTTAAATAAACAGGCACACATACACAAACACATACACAGTTTTCACAGTCATCGAATAGTTTGCGATATTCGTCGATAAATTGCAAACAGAAGAACAGAGAGAGAGAGAGAGAAAACAAATTTTATACCGATTGTAACGACATCGCACACGCATCAATGCACTGGCATGAAAACAAACGTGCGTCTGCATATTGATTGAAAATTGCCATTTAAGGAGGCTCCTTCTCTTCAATACACAGTTAGTTTCCTTTAACTCTGCTCTACATTCTACATTGTATTCATTATTGGCGCATAGACTTTAAAAGAAGCATAAAAGCGAACATTATCATCACAATATTCTTTACAAGCAAACATTATAAAAACATTTTTCAAGCAATTTGCCAAACATTCCCTTTATGCTCCATTTTTGCTGTATTCCTAAGCAATTCGGTATACAAAGTACTGCGATTGACAATTTTTGAATTTCTCAAACGAAATTCCAACCCAAAACTGAGAAGATGCAAAATGTAACACAAATATTGTGTTAATCGCCTAAATATACAATTCGAAACTGTCGTTTCATTTTTCGTTTACTCTTTTCTAACATACATACATATTTAGGGATATGCTCAGAAGCAAGTTGGGAACATAAGTACATATGCATGAGTATATGTATGAAAATCTTTTGAAATTTCCTTTTGTAGTCGATTTTCAATTCGTTTTGTATTTACATTTCCTCCGTAAAATGTGAATATTGAAGTACATTTTTATGTTCCCTTTTAAATAATAGCACACACATATGAAATGCTTAACATTAACGAGGAGTATTTTATTTAAAATGTAGAAAAACTTTAACAAAATCATAATTTTGTTTACTCTTTAGTAAAATTTTTATGGCCTCACAAGTCATAACGTATGCCAGCCATATCATAAAAGATGCCGATATCAAGTATATATTCATCCAAATTGAATATTCAAGCATTTCTTAAGGATATTTCCCTTTAATATGACAAAAAAAAATGATATGAAATCAAAGCAAATAAAATTAAATAAATGTGTGATAAAAAAAATACTCCACACTCCATTCGAATACACACTACCAGACAGACTATCAAAAAAGAGGGCAGAAAAAACAAACTTTAATATAGACTAGATATACATACATACATACGTATTTGTGCATATGTATATGTACAACGAATTTAAATTTGAACAAATTTCAGAGGAATCGTAGCAAAACTTTTTATTATCTTAGCTCCCCGATATGGTTCGATGAGGTTAAACTTTGTTCAGCATGACTAAGGGTTAATTAATGGCTTTGTATTATCACTCTCATGGCAATTGTGATGATTATTTTTGACTATATTTAGCATAATTGGTCATTTTATGCCCAGGATTACGACCTAATTTCTCACACGACCCATGTTGTGTGTGTCAACTTGACTCTGTCGTTTATTTTGGCAATATTTTTAATGGTAATTTTATTTGCTCTCAGGCTTGTTGCCAAAGGAAGTCCCTAAAGAAAATTTTTTTCATATTTTGTTCGAGATGTTTTAGTCGGGTTTTGGCCCGGGTGTCAACACACTACTTTAATACCTATAGTAAGACGGAATTTGGAGCTGATCGATTTAAATGTACCAAAAAAAATATTTAACACTAGTCCTTAGATAGTAAAAGTGTAATTAAAACTTGCCGCATGACATTCAAAAGAAGAGATCAATAGTCTAGCAAGCAAGCATACATATATATTGAAGGGAGAAGGTAGAAAAGAGAACAAATAAAATACAGAAGCTTTAATCGCAGAACTAAAATTTTCTTAAACTCATCTAAATATCTCTCATCTGTAACATTTTCTGATAAAACTCTGCATAAATCGAAGAGCACAGGACGACTGTGATGAAATCAAAATTAATTATAAATTTATCAGCTTAACCGATATTTTTTTAATTCGTGAGTATTGTTATCGACATTATTCTCAAGCAAATAAAAAAAGAAAATTTTAAACAGGGCTTAAAAAATTCAAAATCTTCATAATTCTGGCTTATGTATCATTTTTGATACATACGACTTTCTTAGATATTCATTGGTGTTGTGTATGAAATTTTTTTAAGTTTTCAAAGATTTTGTGAAGTTTTAATACATTATTTATGGTATTTGATTTGATTTTTGATTTGAACTCAAATAAACTTATGATGCGGGCTTCTTGGGGACGATTGCTGTAGACTGTCTAATGGTGAAGGTATGGCACTGGCCATTTTATAGTCACCTAGCAGCAACTCGTTTCCTTGCCGTTCGCATCTTGAGGTAGGTCGTTTGATTTTCAATTGTGATGACGGGTCGCTTTCGCATCGATTTTTGTAACGTGCGTGGGCTGAGGGTAAATTTTTTCTCTGCCTATGCTCACATTTGTGTCCGCCTTATGTGAAACCCAGGTATCAGGTGATGCTGATCCACAGAATTTTCATATCCCTGGGTAGCACCTACTATCCCTTTTTAATTTTCATCGGGGTCTTGCTATGTACATTTGCAATGAAGTTGTGTACCAGTGCCAGCAATCAATTGGCATGTATGATGCAGAATTTAACTATCTTTACGTTAAGTTCAAAATCAGGGCACATCTTTTGCACTTCGGGTTTCTTTATAGAAGTCCAAACGCGGTAAGAGAGGTTACCATATCTGGCTTCGACTCTCTTTCTGACTCCATAACTAGGATCCTGGAGGATTATCCGAACAGTGAAATTGTTGTTGCTGGTGATTTCAATGTTCATAATTCATCCTGGCTCCACCATTCGAGCCGCACGACTCCTAATGGCCAATACGTTGAGTTGTTTACCGCGCATAATCACCTTGCTCAACTAGTGAATGGACCAACACATATATCGTGTGTTGATGGGCATCAAAATAATACACTCGACCTTTTTCTTACTTCACACCCTGATAAGTATGAAGTTAAGGTTTTACCATCTCTCGGTAATCCAGATCATTGTACCATCTCTGCCTCTTTTCCGTTCTCCGGACTTCGTGAGGTTTCACCTACGGCTACGAAACGCTCTGTTTTTAACTACGGGAAAGCACGTTGGGATGAACTCAACAATTTTTTCCGGCACTTTAATTGGAAACTTTGTTTCCTTGACTCAAACGTCGATGCCGCAGCAGAGATGGTAGTGAATATAATTAAAACTGGAATGAATACTTTTATTCCTTCCAAAAAGATTTCGATCAACGCAAGCAGGCGAGATCTTCGTGTGCCGCAGTACTGAGACGCGAAAAATCTTTATACGAGCAGCGTCTTCGTACTAAAGTTCTTTCTTTCCCTCGGGGGGGTAAGAGCTTTTGGTCATTTGTTAAAAGTTTGCGGAATAATGCTAAATCGGTTCCAACTCTTATAATGAATGACAAACGATTTACTGACCCGATTGAGAATGCGAACCTTTTAGCTGGATTGTTTGCAGGTAACTCTCACCTCACCTGCCGGCGAGCACTCAACCACTACCCGAACTTGAAAGAGTATCAGTGACTATGCCTAGTATATTCTTTCGAGCCAGAGTGGTTAAGAGGATTCTTGCGGATCTCAACGTGAACAAGTCTTGTGGGCCGGATGGTATACCAGCACTGGTCTTGAAACAGTGCTCTTCGACGCTGGCCCGTCCATTAGCTAAGCTTTTCTGTTTGTCGTATCATGCCGGTATTTTTCCTTCATGCTGGAAGCTTGCTAATGTCTCGCCAATCCCTAAAAAGGGTGAGGCTAATAACCCTGAAAACTACCGCCCAATAGCTGTTTGTTCTGCTCTTCCGAAAGTGATGGAGAGCATGATTAATCACCACCTTGTGAGGTATTTGGAGTCCAACGGTTTTGCTAAATGATCGTCAGTACGGTTTCCGTAAAGGGCGCTCTACTGGCGACCTTTTGGCGTTACTCTCCGAAAGGTGGAATGGTTCCATTCACCGCTTTGGTGAGGCCAAGGTTGTAGCTCTGGATATCTCAAATGTGTTTGATAGGGTCTGGCATGAGGCTCTGGTATCGAAGTTAATTGCTTTTGGTGTCGGTAGTCACTTCTCTCGATTTATATCGAGCTTTCTCAAAGATCGCACTATTAGAGTGGTTATAGATGGCGTCTTTTCCGACGAGTTCAGGATAAATTCAGGGGTACCGCAGGGCTCTGTTCTTTCTCCTACTCTTTTTCTTATTTTTCTTAATGATCTCCTATCTATTACTTCGAATCCTATTTACTCTTTTGCGGATGACAGCAACATTTGTCATTCATATTCATTTGATCGGAGGCCAAGCCTTTTGGAGATTGGGGCAAGGAGGTCGAACATGAATGACGCACTCACGAGTGACCTGATAACAATCACTGAGTGGGGCCGCGCGAACAGGGTCGATTTGACTGCGCGCAAGAACCAATGTTGTTTTTTGACACACCGGCGTGATGCTGGTGCTGGTGTTCTGTCATCTGTATCTATGGGTAATGTAAATATTGAGGAGGCGGATGCTCTTGATGTTCTGGGCATGAGAATTAGTTGTGATGCTCGTTGGAACGATCACATTTTTCGAGTGTCGAAGGAGGCATTCAAGTGCCTTGGTTTTTTAAAACGGTGCAGAAAATACTTCACTCCATCCGACCTTCTTACTATTTCCAGGACCTTTATCCGACCTCGGATGGAGTACAACTCTCATGTATGGGCCGGTGCTTCAAAGTCTATTTTGAAGCTTCTCGACCGCGTACAGGAGAGGGCGAAGGTGCTTATTAATGACAGTAGGGTATCCAACTCTATTGATTCATTGGAGCATCGTCGCAATGTGGCGTGTGTTTCATTGTTCTATCGGTACTATAATGGGAGGTGTTCTCGAGAGATAGGGGGCTTGGTTCCCGATAATCACATATTTTTACGTGGTACTCGTACTTCTCGCAGAGCACATCCTTTTGTGGTTGATTGTCCAGTGAACCGCACAATGCATTACAGGGAAAATTCATTTTTTGCCCGCACTGCTCGCTTGTGGAAGTTTTTCCCGTCAGTTACGATATTGGTAAGTATAAATCAAATGTCCACAAACACTACTCCCTCTTTCCACCTTCCTATTTCCTATTTTCCTAAACCTGCACAATGCACTGCATGAGTAGGGGCGATCCCCTGAGTGCTGGTTTTACCAAAAAATAAAAAATAAAAAATTTGAGAAGGAATTACAAGTTATGTGTTGGATGAAAGTGCAGTAAAAAGGTTGAATTTTCTGTTTTTGAGATTGATTGAAGTAGTCATAGTCTAGTATGTAGCATGTTAGCTTATTAAATGTAAGTCCAAGGTTCAAACCTCATGTCAGACATTACCAGTTTACAACGAAAGTTTTTAATGGCCGATTATGTATGTATGTATGTAATATTCCTGCTGCTGAAGATTCAGAAGTAGAAGAAAACAGAAGCTTATGTCTTATGAACTGACAAAAGTATTGACAGCAACAACACATGACAATAGGATGTTTATAGCCAAAGATGGTACTACTTGGAATAGTAGTTTGGAAAGAGAAAATGTTTCTTGAAATGTTGTAGAATCCTTCTCTTTGCTCTTCTCATATTTATCTCACACGACAGACAAACATTAGAAAAACAGTATTTCGTCCTATGTTTTATTTGATAGATATTACCGATGATAATATTTCGGTCAACTACGTACGTATGAAGTAACAGCATCATTCGCTTTGATAATGTCCTACTCGTAAATGATGATAAATTTTCACCCATTATGCCTTTGCGAAAAATGAGCCGAAAGTCTTTCAGCTTTTAATAATCCCAATAATTTTGTGGCTGAAGATGAGTAACTAATTGTATTTTATTTTCGTTATAAATTTCGTGGACCACCAAAATTGGCAGTTTTAGATTCAAGTACATGCTACGTGCGTAGAAACTGCTTACAGTCGTATTTGTGGAAACCAGAGAGGAATCAACGAGAGAGCATTGTTATTGACATAATCGTTGACAGAGAAGTCGCCGTAGTCTAGTAGGTAGTGTGTTGGCTTATTAGACGTAAGACCCGTGTTCAAACCCTAGGTCAGACATCAAAACGAAATATTTCTTCGGCGACTTCCTCTCAGCAGATTTCTGGAAAAAACCTCTGAGAGTAAATAAAAATTGCCATGAAAAGTTTCTCAAAAAATCTGTCATTCGGAATCGACTTTAAACTGTAGGTCCCGCCACTCATGTATAAAATTAAAACACACAACTTGAATGGTGTGAGAGGCTAGGCTGTAAGCCTAACTGCAGGGTTGTAATGGCCAATTATGTATGTATGTCTGTATTGAGTTTCATCAAAAAAAGACGGGCTCTGTTACTGTCGTTCCACATTATATTTTTTCTCAGAGTTGGTGTAGCCTGAATCAAAAAATTCGATTTAAGGATTCAAACAATCATTTTTAGTTAATAATCCAGGAAGCTCTTCTTCAACACCAATTATAGTGCGGACATTCCTATTCTTTACTATGGCCAATATATTCAGACAGTAACGTTCCCTAGTAATTAGTTTACTTGTTAAGAAAATATTTCATTACATACATACATACATACATATATAATTGGTCATTACAAACCTTCAGTCAGGATTAAGTCCTAGCTTTTTAAACAATTACTTGATGCAAAAATTTAAAATTTATCCAAAAGTGTCTTGAAAGGAATTATCAAATATTGAAATATAAATGATTCAATTTGATTTTACAAAATTTTACGGAGTTCTTATGTGTCCTTTACTTTATAAAAGTGGTGCGAGAAGCTAGGTCGTAATCCTGATTGTCGAATTGTCGTCGATCAATACAGAGTAACCAATTTAAATATCAAAAGATCGAAAACAGATTTTTTTTCGTTTTATTTTTGCTATGCTTTTACTACGAAGGTTAGGTTAGAGCAGGTACCCGGAGGTCGAATTGACGAATTGTACAACGTCCTAGTTTCTCACACCACTTATGTTGTGTGTGTCAATTTTATATATGAGAGCTAAAGTTAAAAGTCGACTCCGCACGACAGATTTTTGAGAAACTTTTTCAAGGCAATTTTATTTGCTCTCAGAGCCCCTGCCAGAAATCTACTGAGGGAAGTCGCCGAAGAAATAATTTTTTTATTTTGGCTTGATGTCTGGCCTGGGGTTCGAACCCTGGCTTTACGTCTAATAAGCCAACACACTACCCACTAGCCTACGGGGACGAAGCAGCAGAAATAATTCATATTCGTCATAATAAGTCGTAATTTTTTTGACCAAAAATTCTTCTTCTTCTAGTCAATTTTATTTTGTAAAACTTTATTTGCTTTTCTGAGCCTCAAGTTTTATAAAATCAAAATTAATTACAAATTTATCAGCTTAAAAATGATTTTAAATGAGACTTTAATGTTTAAATTTTTATAGAATAAAACACTTTTCCGATTTATAATAAATTTTCGTGAAATTTTTCCCCAAAAAAATTAAAAAAAAAATAAGAATTAAAAAAAATCTGATAATAAAAATGCAGCAGAACAACATAAAAATGTTGTTATTGGAAACCGTACTTTTAGCATCTGAGGCATGTATTCAATATGTTACAACAAGATACGCATCATTGGCGTTTTTATCGCGACGACAATCAAATTTGCTCTCTTTCCCTTCATGATTTTATTTCTGTCTTTAACATTCTATGCTCTTGATTGTTTTCTTTTTTTTCGGTTTTTTGTATACGTTTACTATACGATGTTCATGGCTCAGCCCTAAGATGAATAAAATGAAAACGAACTTACGCAAGCAAATGCAATTCAACGTAAAAATCCGTTACAGCAGGCATCAGCTGAATAGTTAAGAAAAGAAAATTCTTTATGATCAAAGGTAATATGAATAGAAATGAAGACAAACTAGAGTGTGCAACTAAAACGTTGATATAGTATGTAGCCTTCATGCTTCAATGTTTCTATTCAATTGACGATGACCTTTGTAGTCGTATCTATAATTTGAAGGTTCTTGCGTTTGTTAACGTTGAATGTATCCTCTCACATTTTTTCATTCAACTGTTTTAGTTTCTTTTTTAAGTCTTCAAAAAAAAAATTTTTTGTTCATTCATTCTGTTGAATAAACATGTGCTTGCTGCACACTTTCTCTCCCCTGCCCCAAATACTTTTATTCACATTGTGGCAGTTCTTTTGCAAACATCCTATATTTGTTGCACGGTAAACAAGTGCTTAAAGGAGTGTTGCTGTTGTTGTTGTTTGGCATTGAAATTGTCATCGTATCTGATAGATTTAAAGGAAACTTCCATTCCAAACCATCGAAAGTGTAAGTTTTTAAATTTATGACAGTTGTTTGGTAACTGATTTGTTGTTTTTGTCTCCTTTTTATACATAACAAATCTTCTTTGGCACACTATTTTCTGTTTTTTGGTTGAGTAAATAATTTAAATTAAATAACAGCAGTTTTGAGGGTTTTCTGAAAGCACAACACTTTTGCTTCCATTTGGATATGCTCGATTGGACAGGGTATACCAAGTTCGAGAGGCTTCTCTCGACAAAAAAAAATAAGCTGTACAAATAACAAAAATAAGTAAAAAGGAGTATCAACCACTTGATCGTGTACATTTTCGTTACAATGGCGACCTTCAAGATCATGGTACTTTAGTCGAAATTCATGCAAATTGTGTGGACACATAAACTAAGTAAATTGCCAGATTTGGCCACAGCAACATGTAATGAAATCTTTAAATTGCCTACCTAGTGTTGTCATAATAGAAACGGCGACCTCTGCGAATAGTGCAGTGAGTGTAGTGGAAAGGAACTCCGTTATCTGAACTCTGGATCTGATAGGATCCTACTATTTCTTAACTGGTGATACTACCGCCCATATATGAAAGAATATTGGTCTGGATGGATTGTTTGAAGTGAATTGAAATCTCTTTAATCTCTTTAAAATACGAAAACTATGAAAAATTGTTTTTCCTTTATTGAATTTGGACGTATGATTGTGCTGCTTTCGAACATCCAATGTCAAGGAAGAAAGTAATTTAATTTTTTATGTGAGGCCTTTGAACCTTGTCAAATGCTTGAGAAAAATTTCTAAAGGAGAACATTATTTCGTCAAATGACTTTCATATTGCTGCTCTAAATCGATATTAAAAATTAGCTCTTGTTTAGATATCAACAGATTTTTAAAAAATTTTAAGTTTTTCTGTAATATTATCTCGCTTTCGGCGCATAAAGTGCAAACAAACATATTGCCGTTCTCAGCATCAATTCTCAACACAATTAACTGTGACTTAAATATAGCAGGTGTTATAAGGTTCTTATTAAACTCCGTACTGAATTATATGACTCTGGTGTGTTATCAAGACCTTCCTAAGTTTTTCAATTTCCAGAATTTCTATGAACCGTTCCGTATTTTAAAAACATCTGCTCTAGATACTCTCCTCAAGCTGTGATAAGTTGCCTCTGGTCATCTCGTGCGTGGCAATCAGCCTCTTAGCTTACTTACTTCGTTGGTCATTGCAGTCCGGATTAAGACCTAATTTCACACATTCTCCATATTGTGTGTGTATTCATTTTATTCATGAGTAGTGGGACGTACAGTTCAAAGTCGGCTCTGAACTACAAATTTTAGAGAAACTTTTCATGGCAATTTTATTTACGCCCAGAGATTTTGCCAGAAGACTGCTGAGGGAAATCTCCTAAAGTAATAATTTTCTCATATTTCGTTTTGTTCAAGATTTCTGGACTGGGATGTGAACCACGGTCTCGCAACTAATAACCCAACACACTACCTTCCAGACTACGTCGATTTCTTGCCTCTAAGCGCAACTTTGATTATTAAAAAGTCAATTGCATCTGCATGACTTCTGGATAGCCATAGGCCAATAAGTAATTTTCCCGCCTAAAAAGATATCCAAGACTATTCGAAATACCATATCAAAACTTTGAGATTTATTAAGCCAGGCTTACTACAATGTACGTTTGGCGTTTAAGTCGAGCTCCTTGAGAGTTCTATAAATTTCTTATTTGGTTTTCAGTAACCGAAAACCCTAGGAGCGTACCAATGATTTAACAAATACTTTTTGGAATTAATGCAGATGACACAATTAATGGAATTGTTAAGTTTTTACATTTTAAAAATGTTTAAAATATGAGCTCGTAGATCGCAAATAATATAAAAATAAATTTGTGTTTACTTTTAATTAAAATTCTTAATTATTCGCACAATTCTGTGTACCATTGTTTACAACTTGATGTAAACAACAACAATTGCTTTGTTTGTTATTCCTCTTTGTACTCTTTTGCATAAACAATCACAATTACTAGGTAATTATTCGACAGGTCTTTGTAACGGAAATCTTCAAATCACGATTCTTCCCTTCAAACGCACCGCGTCTGCACACAAGACTGACTGAACTTCACTAACTCACTCGCCTACTTTGCCATGTCTTTTATATGGCAGGGTAAACAGTCTGATGAATGTGACTTTGCCTTCTGGAATCTCTATAAATGTAAACATCGTTATTTACATTCATTATTGCTGTTTGTGAATTTTTGTTTACTTGTTTGCTTATTTACCATTTTTTTATACTGGTGTTTGTTGTTATATCAAGCAGTACGATAATTTGTAAACAGTTTTTTCCACTGCATTGTTTTGTTTTCGTAGCTTTGGTTTATAATTTTAATGTTAAGCAATGTAGAAGCAAAACACCAGTATCTAGATTCTTCATTTTCGTAATAGTATTTAAGTCTTGATGCCGCTCGTACGCATACTCTGCCTGGAGAATCCTTGCAATTGCTAGATGTTTAATAGGAAATTTGAGATAGGCTTTTCGAGCGGTATTATTTGCAATATACTAATTAGAGCTTTAATACAATCATATCTTGCGTACTGCATTCTCAGGAGCCTAGGTCTTGATATAATAAGTTTTGTTTACACAAACTTATTCATTACAGTATCTAGGCTACACTGGAGGTCTCATGATGGTAAATTCATCGGTAATATCTGGCACTAAAGAACAATTCAACGTATAAGTATTACCGATCTGGATGGGATCAGTGTCAGTCGTCAGCATCATGAACCGTTTGACAATAGGAATCCTCCATTACGGTACAAATATTGATGTGGTTACCACCTTCACAGTTACAAAATTTTTTAAAAATATACGTAACTATGTATGTATAAAATGTGCCATGTATTTTTTTTTTATTATTCAGTAAATAAATTTAAAAACTTCTTTTAAAAACATTTTCCCATGAAATTCAAACTCTTTTATTTACTTGAATTTAAATTAAGAGCTGTCCTCGAATATAGAAATAATCATTTCACTTTAGAATTATTGAACTTAACCTTGTCTTTAGAGTGACTGATTTTTATTTTCTTTTTTTTTTCTTTTTTTTAGTGTCGCTTTCAAAAGGAAATAACACGAATGACAAGATGAGAGAAGCAAAACATTTCAAATGAAATGAAATGAAAATATTTTCATTTAATTTCAATTTAAATAAATAAAATTATTTTTAAAAAGTAAAAAAAAATTATCGAAAATGTTTCTTTCCATGTTTGTCCCATTTAGTTGGGGTGTCGCTTCGTCGCTTCAATAGACATCATCGAGTTAAAAAAAAATAAAAAAAAGAATTGAAATATTTTTCTATACAACAGAAAGAAGTCTTTCAAAAACGAATCAACTTTCACTCTCTGTCACTGGCATTAACAAGTGATTGTCGTTGCTGAAAGAGATAGAAAAATAAGAGCTCCTGGTGCATTTTGATTAAATAACACACTGTAAAGATATTTTAAGTTGATATGGTAAGGCTTTAGTAGACGGGTTTAAATTTAAAAAATACCTCAGCTCTCTTTGCGTAAATATATTCGGCTAATAATAATGGAGGAGGATATACTTACTTAAATGAGTCTTTGCCTGACTGCTGAAAGGAAATCCCCTAAAGAAATATTTGTTCACTTTGTCCGAGATATTTGAGCCGGTGGTAAAACTTCGGACTTTTTTCTAACAAACCAATACACTACCTACTAGACTCGCCATTATCTAAAAGATATAAACTACGAAATTCCTCTGATGGTTGGGCGCGAAATGATTCTGTAAAAGTTATTTTTTTATTGACTACACTATCCACTATTTTATCCTTATCCGCTACAAATATCTGCAATAGTGTACACAAATTATCACCTGCTTTTTCTATACCTGCAGTAACGCTAAGGTTTGAGTTTTGTAGGATTCGGAACACTGTTGTAGAACTCAATTCAAAAAGAGTACCTGTAATTAATAAAATAAGTAATAAGAGGCCAAAAAAGAGAATGAAAAATAATCTGTTTTTGACAATCACACATACTGTTACGAAAATGAAAAAATCTAGATACTGATGTTCTCATTTTACATTGTTTAAAATTAAAATTATAAACAAAAGTTAAAAAACAAAACACCAGCATAAAAAAGTGATAAATAAGTAAACAAAAATATACCAACAAACACTAGAGGAATAAATGTAAACGAAATACACAAACAACAATAATGAAACAACGATGTTTCCACTTACAGAGATCCGAGAAGGCGAAGACACAAACATTCGACTTCAAGAACATTCATGTTTACGTCGGTTCATGTGAAGAGAGTAATCGTGGTTTGAAGATCTCCGTTACAAAGATCTGTCGAACAATTGACTAGTAATTGTTATTGTTTATGCAAGGAGTATAAACAAATTAATAACAAACAAAGCAATTGTTGTTGTTACATCAAGTTGTGAACAGTTGTTGTGTTAATTTTATACATTAGCTACAGTTTAAAGACGACTCCGAACGACAGATTTTTGAGAAACTTTTCATGGCAATTTTATTTACTCTCAGAGTTTTTGGCAGAAATCTGCTGGGATGAAGTCGTTTTCATATCTGACCTGGGGTTTGAACCGTGGCTTTACGTCTAATAAGCCAACACACTACCTACTAGAGTACGACGACTTCCTGATTTTCGACTGATACTACTTGGAATATACAAATTTGAGCTTTAACAATAGAGCTTTTTGACAATCGCTCTTTTCAAATAGTGTTTGGATTTAACAAGGAAGAAAAGACTTTTATTCTACGATTTTCAATTGTCTTCAACGCCTTAGGTGCATATAATAATGACACACCAACAAGTACAATATTGTTACCAGAACATCTGCCGAATAATTTCCCAGCAAATCAAATAAACTAAATTATGCAAATAACTTGTTGTATTAGACGCTAAGAAATCGCTGTTGTTCATTGCGTTTAAATTAATGTTTCTTTGAAATTCTATCAACTATCCCAGAAGGAACTAAACAAGTTGAACTTGTTTATTTTATAGTGCAGATGGTAATACTTAACGATTCGAATTGTTTTACGTCTCTTTATCAATTAAACTTTTGGTGTTTTTTTTTTGCCGACAACTGAATTTGTTTAATCCTTTACTAAAATTATGTCTGTTCAATCTATTTTCTTTATTTTCGTTATAATTTTTTGCTCAAAATTTATTTACCCTTTTTTGTTTTCGTTTAAGAATAAATTCATTGGTGGTTACTGAGCTGTCAAAATAATATTTTCAATAAACGAGGAGTATTGCCATAAAAATAATAACAAATTACATGTCCGTTGCGTTGCCTCATTTTTTCACGCCACTTATATACCAATTTTTCACAATTTTTCCCATCATTTCATTAACAGAATAAACAGTAAATGTCTTCGCAACATCACATTCAAGTTATTCAATGCAATTTAATTGATGATCATTTCCTCTCAATCTGAAATTCCCAAGTAAAGATTAAACTTTCTGTCATAGGTTAAACTTTGACATTTCCAACTGACAGCAGGATTGAAATCTTCATTAATTATCAACTTTACATCGATAATATAAGTAGCTCTACATCATCTCCTCAGTATTAATTAGAAATTTTAGTTTCATGTTATGCATTAGACTTTGCATCAAACTTAGACGAAAGTTTATGAGAACCCCGTTCAAAAAGCTGAACGGTGTTATATACTTATGTATCTTTGAATGTTTTCCTACAATTTGCTTACATCTATAGGTGTCATTAAAATGTTAATAACTTGTCAAATTAATTAAATAATATTTTAATTAAAAATAATTAAATTTAAAAAATGAAATTAAAGATAAAATAGCTGTATCTGTGATTTCTTATTTTATTTATTAATTTATAATGACACTATGCGACAAAATAAAAAAAAATGAAACACACCCAGCTAATGACATAATGTAAGTTAGAGTTTTGTTAAGTAGAATTCAAAAATATTTTTTTTTTATATTTCTTAAACCTTCCAAACTTGTTTTATTTGACAAAAACTGTTTTTTTTTTTGACTTCACGCATAAATTTATTGATTACACAATGATTACTGAAACGATGTCTAAAATTTAAATTTTCTTAGCAAGGTGAGAGATGGGCCTTTAAAACGATATAAATATGTGTACAATTTGACTTAAAATTTTTTAATTAGGTTTGATGAGGTAAACTTGGTTAATGTGAATTTTTTTCATATTTTTTCCATTAGTTACAAATTTTAATTAAAAAAATATAAAATAAGTGGTAATATTCTTAAAACGCATTCTCTTGTGAGGAGATTTACACTTCGTTTGATTGAACAAAAGTTACCGCAGTTATTATTGAAAGAGTATAACAGTCGTGTTATATTTTCCGTATTTGTCAAATAAAACAAGTTTGGAGGGTTCGAGAAATATAAAAATAAAAATATTTAAAATATTCTACTCAACAAAACTCACAACCTACACCATTAGTTGGGTGTATTTTGACTGTCGCACCGTGTTATTTATTTATTTTTATGGGAATAATTTTTTGGTACAATTGTACCCTTAGTAGTGTAGTCAAAGAGAACAGCACACACATTGAGTTGCCAACGTAATTAACCATGACATTTGAACCATAAAAAAGAGCTGTTCGTTCTATTTCACGTTTATTGATTTTCTATTTTGGATTTTTGTTTCCTTTTTGATCCATTTTCATTACACCATATTTCACCTGTGACCTTAACATCATTCGTTGTTGTCTTCTTTTCGTTTTTTATTTTTCTTTGTTCTCGTTAATCTAATTCTATTTCAATCGGTTTTTGTTTTATTCACGTGTTTCACTATCATTTGCCACAACACTTGCCACACACAAACATGCGGTTACAGTTACGGTCACACTAGAGCAGAACAATCGGAAGCATTTCTTTCTGGCAAATCAATGTTTTCCATTTGAATGCGTCTTTAATTTATTCATCTACACACGGCTACGTACCACCACTCTCATACAAACAAAATCTATGAAATATATGACACAGGCTCACATATACGCATACACACACAAACATATTTACTAGGATATACATATGTATGTATGTACCCTGAAATATATTCTCACAAATGCAATGCTTCCACAATGATCAGACACTACAAAGCAAAAAAAAAAAAGAAAAACAAAAATCCATAAACTATTGAAAATTGTTTGTTTCTTGCTCTTTTAATCCCTGCCAGAGTTTACCTCCACACTACCATGATCAGACAAGAGTAAAAATATTTTATGGCATTAGTTTTTGTGTACTCGTATACATGAGTGTATGTATGTGTATCGGTATGTTCCTTTCATTTTTATGGCGTTTAACGACCGTTTTGCATGGCTTGACGATTTATGGTTGCAACAACCACAACAACAGCAAACTACAACTACAAGAATATCAGCCACCAAATATGAAGAATGAAAAATTGTGTTTAAAACACACAACAAAACAGATAAAAACAGGAGACCATAAAGATGATTTTAATGGCTTATTTCATTCAATTTATCAGTAAAAAAAACAACAACAAAAAAACCAAAATTATTGTTTTTTTTTCTTTGGCATTCATTTCAATTTTGGCAATAATTCTAATTTTTTCATTTTTTTTTTTATTTGTAAGAAATGTTTCGTTTTATTTAAGCGATAGATTTTCTTTACGTTACACATTCTTGTAAAAAATAACAGTTCAAGCATCACTTAAATGATATGATGACAAATGGACAAGAGCTTATGGTGTTTTAATGATTTGATATACAAATTTTCTAAGTTTTTTTAAACTAAATTAAATTAAACACTGCAGCATAATCAAGACGTAATATCATATACACACATGCACTTACTTAATTGCTCGTTACAACTTTTTAGCCAGGATTACAACCTTGCTTCCCATACCACTCTTGTTGTGTGTGTTAATTTTTATACATGAGCGGTGGAAGCGACTGTCGACTCCATACGACAGATTTGAGAAAACTTTTCATGGCAATTTTATTTTATTCTCAGAGTTTTTGCCACAAGACTGCTGAAAGTAAGTCTCCTAAGAATTATTTTTTTATAATTCCTTTTGTTCAATGTGTATGAGCTAGGGATAGAATCACGGGCTGTCGTCTAATAAGCCAACACATTGACTACAAGACTATGGCGACTTTAACTTCATGCCAAACATCAAAAGTCTGAATTTAGAAAATACTATCAAAACCATACATGGCTATATTGAAAGAGCCTTATGCATTCAGCTCATAATCAAGACGCGACAGCAAGCTATTACCTCTACCCCCTACCATTAGCTAACGCTTTCAGTGCTTCATATCGTAATTATTCATGAGAGTAAATCGACGAAGACATATGTTTCCAAATTTCGTTATGTTCGAGATATCTGAGTCAGAGCCAGACTACAGCTGCTACGCAGTACCAGATACACTTTTTATAATTTTTGAATCATTTCGATAATTTTGTACAGTTGAACGTATAGAAATTATTTCGGTTTCTGAACTCCTATCAAATGGATTTCCTTTATGGGAATTACTGTGCACTCCTATATGAGGCGTACAAACTGTATGTTGATGGACGATCAAACAATATGAATGAATTGAAAATGAAATGAAGCTTTTTAAGACGCTACTAACAACAACGTGAATATCATTGAAATTTTTTGTTTATATATTAATTACAGTACAATTACGAATTATATGTAATTATTACGAGCTGAATAACTTAAATCTTATGCTCGGTATAATGTAACAAACCAGGGTCTTTGTGGTAATCAATCCCACCATCCTCACTCTTATTGTCTAGCACACTACCCACTACACTAGCAGGGTTCAGGGTGCTACACTAGCAGGGCACCCTGAAATTTGAATAATTTGTATCTTTAAGCATAATAGATGTAAACTGTAATCTTTTGCGATGCGCATACTTTAGTAACATTTTTAAATAAATATGACCCAATAACCAATGATTGTTTAACACTCATATTCGTTTAACATATTTTATGAATTTACTTAGTTGTCAATATTAATTCGTATATCTGCTCTTACTGCGACCTAGATGATAAATTTTTTTCTCACAGTGGCAATAAAGTATTTTCCTTATATAATAATTTCCCGCTAAGTAGCACTGAAACTTATGCAATCTTGACTTTTACATCAATAGATACTGAAACGAATTCAATATATGCACCCCGTTTTTAAGCATTCTCCGCTTATAAAAATTGTACTCCGTACTCTAAATTTACTTAAAAAAATTCGATTATATGCACCCGCGAAAACTTTCATTCTGAAAACGGTCCTGTTTACTAGCTCCCTCTTTTGTGCGGTTAAGAGCCTCTGTATTTCTTTTTATGGGGATATGTGTTAAGTCATGTGGTTATGCTGACGAAATAGCAACTGTTGTGCCACTTGAAGTCAATATTCACTATTAACGCTATACAAATTTATTGGAAAAAGACGTAAGAAGTTGAACAGCACAATGCAATTCCATAGAATCCCTTATGGTATTATTCATTTCAAGGCAGACACTGCACTCTGTAGTATAGAGATTAGCAATGAATCGTTTTTTCGCCATTCATAGGCACTCATGAAATTTTAAATATAAGTGAGTCAAAAATATTGAAATTTAACTATGTACTCCGATTAATTCATACTCACTACAACGTTAATTTATAAGTACAGGTTGCAATGAGTATGAGTACTACGTTGACGTCAAACTCATAACATTCGAAATATGTTTGATTCATAAACCTACACATTCAGATTCATAACTTTAGAAAAATACTTAAAAATGATTCGACTGACTCGAATCATTCTTCAAAATTTACAGTCTTAGTTGTTGTTGCATTTACAAAAAAAGAAAAAAGACACCTAAGCAAAAAAGACAGAACAGCAAGCAGAGCAAACGCACAACCTTCTAGTAAGTATTTTAGTGTTCGTACGTGATTCTTACTTATTTTGTTATTTGTGTATATGTTGAGTTATGGACAGTCGAAATCAACAACGTCATACGTGTTGTTAAGTATAAGTATGACGAGTACTTCAAACTTTGAATATGAGTAGAGGTTCAATGATATTGTTACATAAATCGAAACGACCTAATATCGTTTAACAATAAAAACGATAAACAAAGCTACCTGCTACACCAACGCAATACACACGATACGAATACTCATTAACACTAAGAATACAATTAACGTGTTGATTATCTCAAGCTGCACACACACATATGTATGACAAACCTGGTTGCGCCTGGTGCCAACAACAACATGTATGTGACAAAAAGGGATAGACAACATAAGCAAAGTACACAAACAACAATGTATTAGCAATAGAGCTCACGAGAAGGCGAGATCACGAACCTTCCAATTCAAGAATATTCGTTAGACTGGTTGTGTCGGACTATAAAAGGGCTGGACAAAGCAGACAGCAGTCAGTGATAATTTAGTCAGTCTTGTGTGAAGACGCGTTGCGGTTGGAACGTACAAGCGGCACTACTTGCAAAAAGGTTGCAAGCAGAGAAGATCTAACGAACAGTTGTCAGTGTTAACGCGGACAGAAGTGTGAAATAGAATAGTGTACAAACAAATTGCTGTTGTATCGGTAAGTTGTAAACAGTGGCACAAACGTAGTGTGAATAATAAAGAGAGTTTATGAAAAACTAAACACATGTTTGTTTTTACTTGGTTTGCAATTAACGAACTCATATTTGAACGTTTTTAAAAAGGTGAAAACGTAACAATATAATTGATTCCTCATAGAAAACCTACAACCCTTCCACGTTCGCCTTTCTAAATATGTAAAATTCTTCTTCTACTAATCTGGCCTGATACAGATCTCGGGTGACTATTGACTGTGCCTATAAAATCTGCTTCATATCCATTTCCTTCAGCAATCTTTTTCAGTAATCCTAAAGTGTCAGGGGGCCCAACAAATCCCAACTTTGTTCACCATACCGAGTTTTAGAAGATGATCACGACTGCATTCCATCGAATACGAAACCAGTGTGGCCAAAATATAGAATTCTGTCAGCTTGAATGACACGTGGCCATTTGCACTCAGTTGCGGGTTTCTTTACAAGAATTTCCCGCTTATAAGCACTATACTGCAAGCATTTTTTGCAGTTAAACTTTACAAACGGGTATGTGCTGGTATTTCTATAGTCGCACTTAAACAATCGTCTTAAATGTTTCGATTGAATTGATTTTCAAAAATAATTTTTTTTTCATTTTTTTAAGGTAAAACCCTATTGAAGTGAATGAGCGATGCGATTACAGTTCAATCACAAACTATTGCCTACATTTACCAATCACACGCACATGTAGTACAACATTTGTTCCTAAAAACGTCAATTATTTATCGTTATTGGTAACTCTATCGTTACATTAATTTGAAACTTAATGAGAGCGCTTCAAATAATCAAAACTCTCTTCAATTTTTGTGAATGTGTACAAACATGTGTACATTTTACTTGTGCAATGCTTGAAGGGTATTAGTGGCACTCTGTGATGCAATAAATGTCTCTTTATGACAGCGTCAATGGCAATAAGTATGTGCTGTAGTTGAAAATAAAACTTTTTATGAGAACTCATAAACAAAACGGTAATGACGGGCTCTGGAACAGCTTAATGGGAATTTTTATATGATTTAACCACTAAGTAATCTGCACCTTCATTTACATTACAGTTTCGTATTCCGTATAGTAAATGAGATGAAAGTGAAATTTTAATGCAACAATTTAACGTTAATGTTCTCTTAAACGTGTAGCCTTTACTGTATAATCGAGAAAAAGTTTATTATAATGTGACTACCACTTCAAGAAAAAATCAAATCACTCTTGTCTTTGCTAATATTCAGTATATTTTACAGTTAATAACGTCAAAAACGATGTTAATATTACGAAAATATCGTGCAGCTTAAACAATAATTCGAATTCGAGGATTTCAACTCATCGCTTAACTTAATCCATGGATTACTAGAGGCTCTTCCTACTCTTGCAGTCGGATGTTTTGATGTTGTTTTAAAAATAGGTGCAGAGCAATAATTTTCATTTGGTATTAGGTTTGAATGTATTCAACTTGTAAGAGGCGGAAAAGATTGAGCGGTTAATCTTAAAAATCAGGCTCTACGCGTTCGACCCGCATTTCGTAAAAGTAGTGATTGTTAAAAATCAGTCAAGCATCTATAAGCTTAACTTCAATACACCACCCTTTATTCAGGTTTACGACCTATCTTTTCACACTAACCATGTTGTGTGTGTCAATTTTTTCCGTGAATGGCGGGAGCTACAGTTGAACGTCGACTCCGGACGATAGATTCGTGAGAAACTTTTCCTGGCAATTTCTTTTACTCTCAGAGTTTATACTAGAAGACTGTTGGCAGAAAGCCGTCGAAGATATATTTTTATATTTCGTTTTGTTCGAGATGTCTGAATCACAGCCTCTTCTCTAATAAGCCAACACACTAACTATAAGGCTATGGCGACTTCAATTTCATTTCCATTAAAAGTTTTAATACGAAAATCTAGATACCGCTGTTTAGCTTTTATATCGTTTAACATTAAAATTATAAACAAAAGCTACATAAACAAAACAATGAACTTGTTAACAAATTATCGCACTACGTAATATATCAACAAACACCAGCATAAAAAATGAGAAACAATAAACAAAAATATACCAAAAAACACTACAATAATAAACGTAAACAACGATAGAGATTTCGAGAAGGCGAACGTTCGCCTTCAAGAACACTCATCAGACTGTTTACCATGCCATATAAAAGGCAAGGCAAGGCAAAACAGGCGATTGAGTCAGTAAAAGTTCATCCAGTCCTGTGTGAAGACGCTGTGAAGATCTCCCTTACAAAGATCAGTCGAACATCTGTCTAGTAATTGTTATTGTTTATGCAACGGGTGTAAACAGGGGAATAACAAACAAAGCAATTGTTGTTGTTTACATAAAGTTGTGAATAGTGGCACACAGAATTGTGCGAATAATAAGGAATTTTAATTAAAACTGAACACAAATTTATTTTTATTTTATTTGTAATATACGAGCTCATATTTTAAACGTTTTTAAAAGGTAAAAACATAACAATAATATCAAAACCATACCAGGCTATATTGGGAGATTGTTATGCATTCAGCACATAAACGAGACGTGACACCTCTGCCCCAACCATTAGCTAACACTACCAATACTTCGTATCGTTATGGTATTTATTCATCTTACAGTAAGATTGCTTATGTAACGCTAGTTGCCAAAAAAAAGTAAGGCTCTGGAAATTAAAATTAATCATCAACTTGTTAACTATTTAGAATCAAATGCTGTAAAACTGTTGTAAAATTTATTCTATCGGCGACCTTCTGGCGTTACTCTCATGAAAGATCGAACCTTTCTATCCAAATGTTTGGGGAGAACTCTAAACATTTCCAAAGTTTTTAAAAGAGTGTGACACGGTGCAGTTCTATCACTTCATTTGATTTATTTTAAATATTCTTATGAGTTCATCGGATAAGTTCATAAGAAACTCAGTGGTACCACAAGAAATACTTCAATCCATTTGATGTACTTATCTTTTACACTTTCTATCTATCGTTACCACGGATTGTACTCAAGTGAAATATAATATGTAATCATAAAATGCAAAACAAAAACAGTGTCTGTATAACGTGAATCTATAATTTTATTCCATGCGATATAACAATTCAAGCTTGGCAGACATGCATCCGTTTATAGTGTATCGTTAGTGTTTCGCGACAAAAAGAAAAAAAACTCATCTCACACATTATTACGTATGCCTTTTCCTAAATTATTATTGTGAAGAAATAAATTCACAAAACTAAAATTGTCTCCAAAAAAAAAACATAAATGTTGCTCAAATAAAAAAGTCTTTAAATAAGAAATGCGTTAGAACTCCTATTTAAATCGCCTCTACTACAGTTAGGATTACTGCTGCATATGAGGACAAGTGCCAGAATCATAAAATTTATACAAATAAATGCTAGACCAGTGTCACTTCAAATTGTATAATCTTATCAACTGGCCGTATAAAAAAAATAACACTAAAATAGCCAGTGATGTCAACGACTGTGACATAAAACGTTATTGCACTCTTGTCGATTTGTGGTATTTGAGTTTAACTGAATACCGCTGAAGAACAACTCGATTATCTTGCTGAATATAAAAATGTTCTCAATTGAACGTCATTCTCATATAAAGGAATATGGCACAAATTGGTGCGTAATTATTTCTAAGCTCTCAGGTCTTCAAAGGAGTTTCCAATTCAGGGAATTCACCGGAAAGTTAGAACATGTTTGGAACTCTGATCACTTCATCCGATCTTAAGTTTCCTGGAATTCTATTGTGTCTGTATCCATATATTGTTAATGCTGTACTGCGCCACCATCGAATTAAGAGATTCATGATATCCACGTAGTTGGTTACGTTAGAACACAGTGCTCTAACAACCACCTGGCTATCGAAACGTATACTAATGTCCTTCCTAAAGGTATTCTGGTCCTCAATAATCTCTATCGAAGCCTGAATGATCAGTACATCCGCCTAGAAGATTCTTTCCGGTAGCTCTATCAATCGCGTAATAGCTCCTGGCTACAGAAAGATTCATCCACCAACAGTTACATCCCGTCTCGAACCACCCATAATGCGTTATTTTATTTTTCCAAAACTCTTCATAGGAAGTGGATGTTCTGAACTTCCTTCAAAAGTCATTTTGTGGAATCATGTTGTCGATACTTCTGTAAGCTATTTTGCAGACTATCAGTGATTCTGGCTAAATGCCTAAGAAACGGATTGCGAAAGAGGCGTAAGATTTTCTGCAGCATCGTCGAATATATAGTACGAAGGGTTTTCTAAGTTTTCTACCAGCCATCCGTATATTTAGATAAGATATACATATACATGCAGTAAGTCATTCTAGGTCAGAGACCCTATTTTTTTTTCAACACTTCGTTATAACCATGAAGGACAACACAGCCCTTTTTCAGCGGTTGCCAGTAAAGAATCCTAGTCAGAATAAGTTCCAAGAAGTTCGTTTCACCCTTAGGTTCAATTGCCACCATACAAAATCAATGGAGGAAAAGGCCACGGTTAGAATATTTTAACAGGCCATTCATCACAAGATTCCATAGGATGTGGAACGGCACCCCATCCAGTACAGGTCCACCTCCTTCTTATGAGCGAGTGCCCTAGAGTATGGTAATAGTAACAGATTCCATATCCAGTTCATCATAGTGTCCTCTACGTCAAAATCCTCAAGAGCGTATAGTAGAAACTGGCGACATTTATCTCCCCTAAAAAATGCTGTGCAGTCCTCAGATGGCTCCCGACTGACTCCTGTTCCAATGGAAAGTGTGTGACTATTCCAAACGAACTACATGTCATCCATTGAATGTTAAGAAGCGGACAAACGCACTGGTGGCGGTACAGAGAACGGCTGCATTGCGTATCGCGTCGGCATATCGTACGGTATCCGCTCCAGCCGTAGTGGTGATAGCGTGTATTATCCCTGTGGATCTGCTGGCAGCGGAGCGGATGGAGATCTATAAGGCGAAATCGGCTGGAAGTCACATAACCGCTCATTTCAGGGAAAACACCATTTCAAAATGGCAACAACGATGGAACGAAGAAGATAGAGGAAGATGGACGGCGAGACTTATTCCAGCCATGGATTGGTCGGAAATTTGGAGAGATAAATTACTACGTTACACAGATGCTATCGGGTCACGGATATTTTAGGAAATATCTGCACAGAAGGGGAAAGACCGCCTCACCTTACTGTCTTTACGAGGAAGGGGAGATAATTGATGACGCAGAGCACACCGTTTTCGAGTGTGCACGCTGGCAGAGCTATCGCTCTGCACTGACGTTGATAGTTGGAACGATCACGCCCGTTAACATTGTCGGGGTTATGACCGCGAGTAGGGAAAATTGGACCTTAGTGGCGAATTACGTGGAGAGGATTCTAAAACTGAAGAAGAGGGATCTTGAGGCTGCAGAACATGTGGGCACGCCGGAATAGATGAAACTGGCGCACGTGTCAAGCGAAATTCGAAGCAAGGATCTGGAGGAAAGGAATAGTGGAGACACTTAGATGTCTCTTCAACTTTCAACACGCAATCCGGACGCGGATATGAACATGCAGGGGCCAAAGAGCCAAAGGGACTCCACTCCGAAGTAATACCACCGTAGTTCCGGAGTGGGCACAACAAGTCCATGAGACGAGGGGGGGATTTAGTGGGTGAGGGCCCCACACACGTAGGATGTGACGACTTCCTCTATGGTGCGGTTAGGTACATTTACCCCTCCTCGGCGTGAAAAAAAAAAAAAAAAAAAAAAACATGTCATCCATCCTTTGCAACATACTTGCCACACACACTTAGCACACCCAACCTTAACAACATAAAGTTTTTCTTAAATCGCAAAATAGTTTTACCACTGAAGCAATCCAAAATACGTTACATTTTGCGGCAGAAATATCGAAATGAGTATCACTGCAGAAAAATGTTTCACAATAACAAAAAAAAAGAAAGAAACACAAAGGAAATGATGAATAAAAAAAAGTGAAGAATTGCATATGGACGTGTGTAAGGGCACAGAAAAGGATAAGCATGTGTAAAAGCGAGAGAGAGAGAGAGAGAGATAGAGAGAGAGAAAAGATGTAATGCTGTTGCCAAATTGCTAATGTATGTATACTTTGCCTGTCCCTTTGATTATTGTCCATTATATAAATTTGTTTCTACTGTTAGTGTTGTTGTTGTTGTTGCACTCTGTTTTACTTTATTTATAACACTTTCTATCACAAGCTTTTTGTTGTCGTTGTATTCAGTTATTTATACACTACACCACCAAAGAAAGTTATATTAAACACAGACATTTCGTTTGGGGATAGGTACAACGATGACATTGCTAGGAAAAACCGTTAGAAGCCTATCTGAGGCAATGTTAGCTGATTATACATTGAGACCTCAATCACGAGCGTATCATTTAAAAGTGCAGCTGAATTGTGCTGTGAATTGAACAAACAAAAATTCAAACACAAACATCTCCCAACAAGCACTCACTTCTGGACAATAGTAACGAAAGTGTGTGATAATTTTATTCTCTTTTGTTGTCCCTATTCTAATAGGACCATTGCTAGTAATTCTTTCAAATTGCACACGGCGTAGATTAATATCAATGAGATTCTCCATGGCCGGAGCAGCAGGAACAAATTTCTCTCCGCATTCGGTTTGAAAACCCCACATCCTTGTAAATGATTTTAACAGGAAGTGGCGACGATTATGTCCCAAAAAATGCGCTTCCCCGATTGTTACTCCCGTTCGCTATGACTAACATTTATAGTACAGCGAGAAGTAGTCACGAAAACAAATCTTTTCCGATTTTCTAACAAATTTTAGGAACGTTAACCGGGAATAAGCAACACCGGCAATATGATCATTCTTCTTAGACCGCCTCTTTTACTGGCTTAGAGACTACATTACTTTGAATACCTGCATCCAAACGAAGCATAGATAGAATCTAAGACTCTCATTTAACGCCAAGCTCCACTCTAAACTTATCAATAACGTTCACTAGCAAACACTCGATTATATTAATCAGTTTATAGCGTCCACCATGAAGCTGAAGTTCTTCAGGAACATTTCCTCTAATCGACTTTATACTGGCTTTATACATTAGATATGATGACTTCTGATATTGTTTTTATGTTTCCATACAGTCTTCAACATCGCAATCGCAATAAAATCATATTCTTAACATCGATCGCTTTTTATATATAATGGTCAATGGGCACCAATTTATTCTTGTAATTTTTTGTTTACGAAAAGGAAAATGTCTTCGAATTCATATCAATAATGTAGGAATGCCTCTCAACAGATTTCTGGCAAAAATTCAAAAAAAGTTTCTCAAAAAATCTGTCGTTCAGAATCGACTTTAAACTGTAGGTCCCATCTTACTTACTTATTTAATTGACCATTAACAACCCGATTAACGGATTTCGGCCCAGTTGGTCACACCAATCGATGACAGGGCTTCCTCGATTTGGTCCTTCCAACGGATACAAGGTCGCCTTCTTCGCCGACTTCCACAGATCCCCGAATCAAATACCCGTCGCGCCGGAGCATCCTCTACCATTCGAACGACATGGCCGAGCCAGCGCAACCGCTGGATGTTAATACCCTGCACAACGTCTATGTCGTTGAAGAGCTCATACAGCTCACTGTTGGTTCGGATGCGGTAATCATCGCGAAGATCTTACGCAGGACTTTTCTCTCGAATACCCTCAAAGCTGCTGCATCAGTACTCAATAGGGTCCATGCCTCTGCGCCATAAAGAAGCACGGGTTAGTTTTGTTGTACGAGAGACGTCTCTGCTACTCAATTGCCTATTGAGACCATAGTAGCACCCGTTGGCAAGAGTGAATTGCGTTTGATCTCCAGACTGACATCATTTTTGATGGTAACGGCGGAGCCAAGATAAATAAATTCCTTGACTGTTTCAAAAGTATAGTTATCGGCCGTAATCTGAGAATCAATACGCCGCACGTCTCTACTTATTGATAACACACACTTTGTTTTGCCCTCATTTACTGCCAAACCCATTTTAATAGACTCCCGTTCAATAGCACTAAAGGCAGCAGTAACATCTCGCTTGGTACGCCCTATGATGACAATGTCGTCAGCGTACGCAAGCAACTGTACACTTTTTTGAAAAATAGTGCCATAGCGATGAACTCCCGCCTTTCGCAGAACACTCTCCATGACGAATTTGAAGAAGTCGCATGATAAGGAATCGCCTTGTCTGAAACCTCGGAAGATATCAAAAGGTTCGGAGAGGTCCTACCTTGACGGTCTTTTCTAAGATTTGGCGTAGTCTGAAGATCTGGTCGATGGTGGACTTGCCAGGTCAGTGTAATCTAGTAATGTCCTACCATATATGGGTATGGAATACAATTCCAAGTAATTATGTCGATAGGCAGAAGTCCTTATGCAGATGCCAAGCTGATCCAACTAAAACAGAGGACACCTCAATTTCGTTGGCGTCCTAACACTGGATTTAAAATTATTGTTTAACACTAAAGTCAATATGATGCTATGGATTGCAGATATGAAGTACAACATCAGTATCTATTATCGGAAGGATAAAAGGAGTCAAAACAAAATTCTGCGTATGTTAGAAAAATTAAAACATTTGCAAGCAGAAATTTGCTGATATCTCAATTGGAACACAGACGCCTGCTCCTATTTCAGCAACTATTTGTGATTTTTTTTTTTTTTTTTTTTGAGACCAACATTCTGGATATGACCTTCATCTCCAACACAATCATCCAACACTATCCAGGCATTGCATTCTGTGGGAATACTGGAAAGATAATATATAGGAGAAAGGAAAGAGGGGGTAGTGAGTGATTTTTTAGGTAATGGCCAGTGTATACACCTTTGTTAGTTTTTTTCGAAAATTGTTTTTTTTAATAATAATTCTCACTTTCTTTTTCCTATTCTAAGTAATCACATATAATGTCAGACGAACAATAAGTCAATCACAAATACAAAAAGTCTGTGATGGGAATCGAACCCGTGACCACTTGAAGTTTAGCACAGTACTAACTAGGTCATCGGAATACCGAATAAAAAATTATCTCTTTTCCCTATGCTGATTAATTTGAAACTCTTATCCACTACGAAGTGCAGCATGGACATGTGTTTTGAAAAAAACATATCAATTTCCTATTCTACACTATAATCTTGAACAGGGAAAGGGTATTCATAAATTTATAAAATTATAGTGGAATTTAATTAAATTTAATGCTTTACTTAGCAATACCGACAATTAATTAAAAAAAATGATAGAGACGTACATACGTGATCTTTCATCACTGTAGTGTTAAAATTTAATAAATAGTCTGAGCTGATGAGCTGCCTCAAGTGTAGCCTTTCAAATAGACGACTTGAGTGAGCGTAATTTTCTTAGTTTTTATTATATGAGCATGAAGCTCTTTCTCTCAACATACTTTACACATTAGTTGTTCATATCCATACATTATTGTATGTACAGACGACATGCATACGAACCTGTGCAAAACAGTGGTAATAGGCAGAGAAATGAATTGGACGTGCTGGTCTTTTTATGCGGCACATACACATCTACATTGCTATAAGCAGTAGCAAATATTTTAGAGGCTGCATGTGACCGTTTGTATGTATTTTTTTTTTGATTTTTTTTGTCCTTCTTTTATCCGGTATGTGCTGCATTGGCTGTTGGTCGGCATAGTCCATTCACACGCTATAAAATTGTTGGCGTAGTTCTGAAATAAATTTTTTTTTTACTTCCTTTTATTATTTTTTTATTTTTAGTTTTTGATTTTATTTTTATTTTTAATGCTTTAAATGCTTTTCACAGCAGTGATATTTTATACAATATATGTAGCTATGTACGTATGTATGTATGTATGTATGTATTTATAGTATTTATAGTATAATCTATTTTCTTTCTATTGTTCTATTGTGCTTGTTTTTTCTGTGTTTTTTTTAAATATTTTTTGGAATTTGCTATACACATATCTCCACCATATGTAGACATACAAATATCTACACATACATACATACATATGTACATAGTTGTTCATGTTTTTATATGTATTCTCGTTAATGCTATATTGTGCATGTTTTTGTCTTTGCTCATGTTCATGCTCTCATGTCTATTGTTCTTGTCATCTTTTTTTCTATTTTTTTCTATTTTTTTCTATTTTTTTTTGTTATTGAATGAATGAAATTGTTGGTTTTACTATTTTCTTAAAAAGCATAACATGAATTTCCTTTTGTTGAACGGATTATTATACTCTGAAGGCACATACATATATTGAAGGTGGTAATATTATTTCGTATTACAACAAAACAAAAACAAAAAGAAGAAACAATGAAAATATTTAATTAAATATTTAATAAATTTAAAAGATAAACACAATTAAAAATAGAAGAAAAAATAGTGATTTATCAAAAATATTTTTGCTAAGCATTAATACTTTTCGGAAGAAGTTAGATAATGACAATTAATCAGGTATGACTGAGCACCAAAAATATTTTAATTACAAATAAAAAGAGAAGTAAATAAGACTCACAATGCATATTTTAGAATTCATTAAAGTTTCCTAGTGATTGCACACGTTTTATTAAAAAAAAACAGAATAAATTCACCTGCAAACACTACCTGCTGAGAGCGAGTGTTTTGCTAATACACTACCCGCCCAAGTTGGTCAAATATCAATATACAAGCAGACACTGTAAGTGTCTGTAGTGGTAGTGTTTTTTGGTGAAATTGGAATGTAAAATACAGATTCAACAAAATCCAATTACTATTGGAATAGGCTGTTCCCTAATTGGCTATTGTTCCTTAAAAGCCTACTGCGCTATCCATTTTCACCTCACAGCATTACCAGATGAAAGAGAGTGTTTTTTTATTACACTATTTAACCAAGGTAATCTATCATCATTATACAAACAACACTGAATAGAGAAGTTTCCATGGAGGTGCTGTACAATGTACCTATTTTTTTCCAATTTCAATTGTTGAATTTGGCTCCATCCTCTCTTTTTATTTTAACTTTTTTAATTTTGAAAAATTTCACTTTCCATAATTTTTTTTAGAAATTTGGCCAAAACATTTTATTGTTCACTTACTTTACTTTGACACGAGTTTAATCGCTTGATGTCCAGGACAAAATATTAAATATTTTTGAAATTTCTCATTTCAAGTAGGAAAACAATTATTTTGCCAATTTACACGAGAGGGCAGGTTGCCATCAGGTAGTGCTGACAGGTGAAGTTGGATCGCGTAATAGGCGCCTTATAATTAAATAATTTAATTGTTGATAGTGTTGCCCCAAATTAAAACATTATGGATATTTAAGAAAAAATGTCATTAGCAACGCATAATAAAATATACCTCAACACTAATTTTACCTCACTGTTTCCGCTGGCTCACCGTGAATCTATCTCAACTGTTTACCCTTGTCGTTATTGTAATTGACTCACTTTATTTCAGTAGACACCAACCTTTTCAGCAGCATCATACGGAAAAAGTCCACCGGTAAATCAATTCAAGGCAGAAATATCAGAGGCACACATATAATGTACTTCTTTAGTGAAGTTGATCTCATGGAATTATTTTGCATGGCATCAAATGAATCGCAGTATGCATTTGTTACGCCGTTAACAACCATTCTACTGCGAATTCTTGTTAATTAACTGTCTTTTGATAATTGACCACAAACAAATTATTAAATCATAAAGACATAAAATCCCAGGTCAGACATCAAAACGAAAATATGAAAAAAATATTTCTTCGGCAGATTTCTGGCGAAAACTCTGAGAGTAAATAAGGTTGCTATGAAGAGTTTCTCAAAAATCTGGCCCTGCAACTCATGTATAAAATTAACGCACACAAAATAAGTGGTGTGAGTAGCTAGGTCGTAATCCCGACTGAAAGGTTGTAATGACCAATTAACATGAGCATGATGAGCATGTTTGTAATAGTTGATCTTACCATTATGATCCAATTGTCCTTTAAAACAGTCTATGGCATTCCCTATTATTAAACAAATTTAAATCCGATTAAATTTAAAACCAAAATTTGTCGTTTTTGAATATCAAGAAAAATTTGAATGATAATATTAATCTCAGGACAATAAACAATACAGATAAAGTGTTGGAAAGTGAAAAACAGTGATTAAGATACACATAAAGGCCATTTGAAATTACAACACATTTTATATCATTTCAGGGTTAAAACAGTGGAGTTCATTTCAACATTAAAGTCAAAACTACAGTCTAAAATGAAGGAACATTTTTTTATTGTTTGTAACAACATGTATAAAAAGCTCTGTTGTAAACTTTTATTGTGTAATTGAGAGTAAAAAAAAGCATGAAGATAGCATTCCATGTTAGGCCCCGAATGGTGCTGTGTGGTCGACAGCGATTTCAAACTCAAATTAATCGCATAAACGGGTATGTTTTTGAACATTATCTTAGAAAGTTGCTTAAAGGAAATTATTGTATAATAAATAACGAACCAAACGGAAAAATTAACACTTTTTGTTTAAAATTACAACATTTTAATTTTTGTACCAAAATTTTGTGTAAAAAAAGTACCAAAAACTTTTTTATATTTTGACTTGATACATACTTTTTCCACTTTTTATAGTAATTTCTGTAATTTCTTTTAATATGTATTTGATGTGATGTTTGAAGGCGTCAAATTTGTATCATTATTTACACCTTTAGCTCAACTTGTTATCATAGCAATATTTCGTTTATGACAGTACGTGTTGGTGTTACTTTCCGTTGCCGTTTATTATCATTTAACTGAACTCAACTCAACTCCATTTGATATGATATATGAACAGTAATGAGTTATATTTTCTACTTCTTCTATTTACTTGTCTTGTCTTGACTTGGCTTCCCTTTACACTGTGCCATTAATGTCTTTACTGTTGTTTTCGTTTGAATAACTGTTGTTGTTGCATTAACAATATGACTGACTCACTGGACTGACTGGACTGACTGACAGATAATAAAATAAAATGTCATTTTTTCAACGTGACCATCACATGTTTGTCTCATGTATACCATACACACACGCACTTGTGTACAATATATATGCAAATGTGTGATTGTATTGGTATGTAGATGGACTTAAGAGCATGTGGGTAGTCGTACACAATGTTTGCACATATGATTGTTTGTTCTTTGAGGTTTCTCCTCTGTCTCTGGCATGCAAACGTACAATACCTACTTACATACATACATACATATCGTATGAATGCCATACAATCGTTCACAACTGCATACATACAGGCAAAAGAATTTACTGTTACGCCTGTCACTGAAACAAGTTGTTAAAATGCCATGACAGATCATTTCACATGTTTACGGGAGACAAGGTCAATCAAGTTGGGGATGAAAGCCTTTCGTTTTTTTTTTGTTTTTTCCATTGTCAAGCGATTCTCTGGCTTATGTTTTCCCATACTTTGACTGCAGACCACACACTCGCCGAGACTAGTAGCCAAAAAGCTAGTTTTTATTGCATGCCTTTTCCACTCTACAGTATCATACGGTTCAATGTCATTTTGAAGGTTTCGCTACTGTTTGTAATCCAAAATACCGAATGGTTTGGACTTATTTTACGAACAGTCTACAACACATTAATGTTTGTGTTCATTCATGAACGCATTGGGGAAGTTAGGTATGAAATTTTACGGATTTTTGTTAAATTTTTTTTAATTTCACATTCTTTTCCAACCATTTACTTTTAATAACCACCAACTTTCCTATTGTCTGAATATATAAGGTGTAGTAAGTTGTAGGCCTCTAAAATTTTATACCAAAAAAACTTCTCTGTCAGCCTTTTGGCGGTCATAAAACTCTTCCTATTCCTCCCAAATATAGCGATTTACGTGTAAGAGAATAACTTCTTTCGAGTTCTTACATTACAGAAACTTTCATTATTCGATAGGGTGGGCCCTCCACCGGTTTAATTTTTAACCATTGGTTATTTCGATTCTGGCAATACTTACATATGTCATTATATTATTCTGTCACAAAATTCAGTATATTTTCTCCACTGAACGTAATGAATCGATTTACGCTCGAGTAAATGAAGTCGCCGTAGTCTAGTAGGTAGTGCATTGGTTTATTAGACGTAAGGCCAGGGTTCAAACTCTGAAAGTAAATAAAATTGCCATGAAAAGATTCTCAAAAACTGTCCTTCGGAGTCGACTTCAAACTGTAGGTCCCGCCACTCATGTCTAAAATTAACGCACACGACATAAGTGGTGTGAGAAACTTGGCCGTAATCCTGACTGAAGGGTTGTAATGACCAATTATGTATGTATGTAACGTTGCGAGAAACTGCCGATGATGTCGATTTTTCAAAAAAAAATCATCTTTTCGAATGAAACTCATTTTCATTTCGGTGAGTACGTTAATAAGGAAAATTGCACATTTAATGCTCAGAAAATCCACACGTGGTCTTACAGAAGCCAATGCACCTATTACGAGTTTGGTGCGGCTTGTGAAGCGGAGGCTCTTCATGGTATTGATGTGAACGATGGATATCAGACATCTCATACCACAATAAATTTATTGCGTCAAACGTGTGATGGTGGTTTAATTAGCCGAAATGGTGATGTCAATTGGCCGCCAAGAAGCTGCAATTTGACACCGTTAGACTATTTTATGTAGGGCGCCGTAAAAGAAAAGTGTTATGCCGACAAACCAGAGATAATTGAGCATTTGAAGGCCAACATTCGTGATGCCATTGCTGAGATACGACCACATATACTCGAAAAAGTGCACGAAAGTTGGTTCGATCGTATGAGGTACTGTGAGGCCCGCCGCTGCAGCCATATGAATGAAATAAAATTTCATTTCTAACCGCAAAAATTTTACTTTATAATAATAAAAAAATTTATTTGGCAAAATATCAAACCGTATTTGTTTTATTGCATTTTTAGGTTTAAACTTTTAAATTTTCCCACGTATATTTTATTCGACAACAATTTAGGGTTAGTCTATGAGTATGAAAAGAGCAAAACCGCTTACCACGCGTCGGTGTCCCAAGGTGAAATTTTCTTTTCTTTTCTTATTTAATTAAAGGAAATTAATTTGCCTTCAAATACAAACATGATAGTATTGTTAACAATAGCTTTTCCCACTAAAATATTTTTCTTATTTACTTATTTACATACATATTTACATGTTATGTTATGTTCTTTATTACTTAGAATACAATTAAAAATTATACTATAAGTATTTATGAACCGAGTAACATAGACCATATGCTCGGTGTAGTGTTACAGACCAGAGTCTCTGGTGTCAATCGAACTTAACACTCTCACGCTATTAGTCTAGCATCTAGTATGGTGGTATTGTGTCTAAATTCAATTTGTTTGGAGCCTTTAAAAAGCTTGTACATGATTGCAACGCTACAGGGCAATATGAATTCGATTCTGTTTTGCTTTGTTTTGGCTTGGGAATCTATCTTATTAACGTCTTTTTCAATAACATGTTAAATATGTTGTTGCGCAGTCTTAGACTGATCTTCAGATTTTCAAGTACATTTTTTATCATTGAATTCTATAAAAATCAGATATTGATGGATTGAGAAGTAAATACAATTCATATCATGAAAATAATACGAAACTTTACAAATTTATGCTTATCGTAGCTCAGGTATTTGAACAAATTCCTGCGATGAAATTATAAGATTATCGGTATTTTTTTTTATTTTGTGTATATGTTTTCCGACATATTTGTGTGCCTTATATTAGAAACTTCTGTATTAGAATTAGTGTGAGATGAAACTATCGTGCAACCTTTCGTTTCCTTAATTATTGATCGTTATTCATTTGTTGGTAAGTTATTTAGTGACCCGATACAGATTCCTCACGTAGTTAACTCTTCAGACCTTTTCCTCTTCAGACTGTTAATTAAATGACCTTTTCTTATGCTTATGCTTATCGAATTGAGAGTGCTATCTTCGTGCAGTCTTGCTTAAACGATTTCCTATTCCTGATTAACCTGGCCTATGTTATGCATTGGTACGACCAAGGATTTTAAATCGAGATTGTTCTCTGTTAAATGCAACATGGTTTCCGGGGGGTTGGCATACGTGATCTTGGTTAAATTACCATCAAATTTCTCTTAGAAAAATCTTCTCATATGGAATTTACCCTTTGCCATTAAATAATTCTACTACAGATTTATCGATTATGGATTATGTTGGAAGCGCACAATGGTGGGTATGGAGAATTCATTGAAACTATTTTCGGATGCCATAAGTAAAGCAATTTGATAACTGTTGGTTTGTAAGTTTTTTTTTATTATTTATTTATAATTTGAATATAATTTATCACTAATTTTTTCACTTTATTTTCACTACTCAATGGTACAAATTGAGAGAAATGCATTCAAAAAAATAGATGCTGCATAGACATTTGGAGCAATGGACTCAAACATAATGTTTCTATCGGATCTTTCATTAAGAGCATTATATTTATCTTTATATTTACATAAAACAAAGTGTATGTAAGAAGTTTATTTGATAGATCTATTTGATGACTTTATGTATGGAATTTAACATCGATCACGTCTTTTCTGACCCATAAATCAGACTGGATTTGGCTGATGGCATGGGTTATGTTGGCTTTGAGGATCGCTGAGGTTTTTGATTTATTCGCATGCACCTCGCACGATCTCAGTGGCCAGTTCACATTACCTTCATGTGAGATGACGATGTCCTCAAATCGTTCGTGCAGAATATCTAACGTGGCAGGATCTGTGTAGCACGTAGCGCTATGCTGTTGAAGCCACATGTCGCCGGTGTACACACTATTCGATTCAGTATAAAAATTTAATTGGTCTTTACGTTCTAGCTTTTCACACCCACCGTGTTGTACGTGTTCGTTTTTATCCAAGAGTGGCGAATTTACAGTCGAAAGTTTACAGTCGAAACCTTTATTTTTTCAAAAAGGAAAGTTTGTAAATGAAAATGTATTCATGAGAAAAAAGGTTATTATGCTGTCAAGTTATGATGAACAATTCCTGCTTCATAGGTCTGGAAACTTTAACGATCTCTATATAAGATTTTACTCATTCTTAAGAAGTTGGAACTCAAGTCAATTCCTGTAATTTGTAACATTTTGAAATACTCTGGCCTAAAAAGTGGTACACTGTAGCCCTTATCCTTACGCGTCATATATAAAAAAAAACTTACAATTGAAAAATTTGTTCCTGATATGATCGTGTAAAAATAATTTTTTTTGTTTTTATAAGAGAAACACTCTGGGGATAGCCCCTACTCATGCAGTGAATTGTGTTGGACTTAGAAAAATAGATTATGTTAAGGAGAACAGGGTAGTAGTTTTTGTGGATATTATATTTGAATGTTTTTTTATTATAAGTGGCAGAAAAGACGTCTGCAGGTAGGAAGTTCCACATACGGTTAGTCTCGCTAAAGAACGAATTCTGTCTGTAATGCAGTATGCGATCCGCTAGCGATTCAACCACAAACTGATGTACCATGCGAGAAAGAAGGGCACTACGTAAAAATATACGTTTTTCGGGAATAAGTCCCCTTATCTCGCAAAAGCAAAATCCGTTGTATTAGCGGTAGGAGAGTGAAACACAATTTTTTTTATTTTTTTTTGTATATTTAAGACTTTAGGATTTATTATTTGTTCACTGATAACTTAAAGATTCAATAAATCAATAACGAGAAAATGTTGTTCCTTTTCCAAACCAATTCCGGGTTTCCGTCAATATAAGAAAAACTGAATCCTTTTGTAGCTCCAGATTACATGAGCCATTCCCCATTTCCCCATTGAAAGGACACCATGAATGCTTTGAATAGCTTTCATTTCCCCATTTATGGCACCATGTGGTATACAATGGGTAAAAACAGTACAGAAGCATACAACGTTACAAACAGCACTCTTCCACATTCTTCCACATTCTTCCACGTTCTTCCGATAGATGGCATTCTTTTCTAAGTAAAATGAATCGTTCAAAATTTCGGCACACCACCTGAAGTTTTTATATCCGTTACTTTCTATTATTTGTCATGCAATAAACCAACAGCGTTTCGTATTCATTTTTTCTTTATTTCGCTTTCTTTTTTTTACATTATCAGACATACATACATACTAACATTATTGTATGTATGCATGTATGTACATATATGCAGGTTTAGTCGTATGTGTAAGTAAACACCAGATTTTATACCCAGAGTTCCCTACATACACATGTACGTACGTATGTATGTAGGTATGTAAGAAAGTAAGCAGTTTCTGCATTTGATAGCTTGTGAATGAAAATGGCAACTTCTGTTTGGAGTTGTTCGTTCGTTCGTTTCGTTTTTTTTTTTGCTTGCTTTTTTCATTCGCACTTTAAAATTTTTATTTTTGTTGTTGCTCGAACTGGTGCTGAAGCTGGTGATGGTGTTTTTGCTACGGCTGCTGCTGTTAAAATAAATTTAAACTATTTGCTGATGATTTTTTATCCTGTTTGATATTTTTTTTTCTTTTTTTATTTTCCCTCTATACATACATACATGCATACATACATATGAATGTATGTAGATATGAATATATTTTATTAGTTGTTTGTGTATATTCATTGTAATTGTTATTTGTATAGAAAAAAACCTCAAATATATCTGAGGGATTTAACCCAACTGAACTGCAGTCAACTTTTACGAGTGTAACAAACATAGTCAACGTTATTTGTATTTGTATTTGTTTTAATTTTTGTTTGTTTTTTAGCTCCTTTTTGTTGTGTATTTTGTATGTGTATTTTGTATATATTTTTTGATATCTTTTTTGTTGCTTTTTTTACTGTATATGTTTTGTGTGTCAATTGAAATTTGGGTTAAAAAACTGTGTCTTTTTTTGTTTTTCTTTTACTTCGAACTGGAGTACAACAACATTCAATTTGTGTGTTTAATTTTAAATTGAAATTTAAAATACACTGCGGTTCATCAGGATAGAACCAACACATTTTAAAGTAAAAAAACAGTATAAATTGCAAATACAGATTGAATAAAAAAATTTTGTTTTGCAGAAAAATTGTTGATACTGTAAATGATATTTTAAGCACAAAAATTTTTATAAAAATGTATTATAACGGTACTTTTTCACTTTCTTTGTAGTCAAGTATAAAATTATTCAATTATTTTTTGGTTCAACAGAATAGAACCACGTGCATTTTTAACTTAAATCAGCTGGCGGTTGTAATAAAGCTTTATAAAAACCAAATAAAATTAAAATCACAGTTTGTGACTGCAGTTATCTAAATCAATATTTGAAGAAAGAGTTCTTTAAATTCGTCGGAAATGGTAAAAATTGATGTTTACCATTCTGACAATTATTCTTATCGCGAAATCGATAGACAAATAGGACGAAGTCATAATGTGGTAATGAATTACATAAAACATCATGAAACATGTAATAAAAATTACAAAGGAGGTACTTAGACAGCTCTAATACCACAGGACAAGCAAAAAATTCTTCGAATTGCCTCAAATTCAGCCCATTCTACCTCTAAAATTAAGCATTTAGCAGGAGTTAAAGCAAGTAAATCAACAGTTTGTCGCGCTATTTTAAACAGTGAACATTTACAAGTCCGAAAACTAAAGAAAAACCTCCATTAAATGCAATCCGTCAACAATAGCGCCTTCAGTTTGCCAAATATCATATGGCATAGGATGTTCAATTGCATAACGCTCCCTCTCTGCCGTAATGGCGGCTCAGAAATTTTTCGTCCTTACGCAAATCGTGAAAATAAAAGTTATAGCCATCCAAATAAAATTTTTTTATCCGAAAAAATTACTTTTCGCCAATCGTTTTCGCTTAATTGTCTTTGAACATCACATGCCATATGATATTTGGCAAACTGAAGGCGCTATTGTTGACGGATTGCATTTAATGGAGGTTTTTCTTTAGTTTTCGGACTTGTAAATGTTCACTGTTTAAAATAGCGCGACAAACTGTTGATTTACTTGCTTTAACTCCTGCTTAATGCTTAATTTTAGAGGTAGAATGGGCTGAATTTGAGGCAATTCGATGAATTTTTTGCTTGTCCTGTGGTATTAGAGCTGTCTAAGTACCTCCTTTGTAATTTTTATTACATGTTTCATGATGTTTTATGTAATTCATTACCACATTATGACTTCGTCCTATTTGTCTATCGATTTCGCGATAAGAATAATTGTCAGAATGGTAAACATCAATTTTTACCATTTCCGACGAATTTAAAGAACTCTTTCTTCAAATATTGATTTAGATAACTGCAGTCACAAACTGTGATTTTAATTTTATTTGGTTTTTATAAAGCTTTATTACAACCGCCAGCTGATTTAAGTTAAAAATGCACGTGGTTCTATCCTGTTGAACCAAAAAATAATTGAATAATTTTATACTTGACTACAAAGAAAGTGAAAAAGTACCGTTATAATACATTTTTATAAAATTTTTTGTGTTTAAAATATCATTTACAGTATCAACTATTTTTCTGCAAAACAAAATTTTTTTATTCAATCTGTATTTGCAATTTATACTGTTTTTTTACTTTAAAATGTGTTGGTTCTATCCTGATGAACCGCAGTGTATTTTTCAATATTTTAAAAACATTTTATTTCGGTAAGTTGTATTTATTAAAGAGAAAAAAAGAAATATTTTGTATCCCCTGTTTCTGTAAGACAAACGTTTTCGTCTATTTATATGGAAGACACAAACAAAAACACTCCAAATACATATGTATGTAGATCGCTTTATATAAAGAACTATTAATTTACACGCACAACACGACACAATTGGTCATTACAACCCTTCAGTCAGGATTACGACCAAGCTTCTCAAACCACTTACATATGTTGTGTGCGTTAATTTTATACAGATTTTTGAGAAACTGAAGAAATATTTTTTCATATTTTCCTTTTGATGTCAGAATTCGGATTTCAACCGTGGCCCTTACGTCTAATAAGCCAACACACTACCTACTACACTACGGCAATTTCGACGACTAATAATTTACATTCATTCAAAATGAGTACCTGTGATCCCACATCCAGAAAGTATGATATCACATTCTGCAACTGCATGAAAAGATGACACGATAATTAAATTATTCAAAAAAAAGTTGAAAATCGTAATTTGTAAATGAGTTACTTAAGCTCAACTTTCGACACCCTTTCTCCAGCCGATATATGGCGATACACGAGAGGCATAAAAGATTATCTAGCGGGGTCAAATCGAATGACAATTGACTGCCCTAAAACGTCTGATTAATTGCTCATCACACTAGCTGCGCAATAAGTATATGTTTTGTGTCGTAGTCGATTTGTATATAGTATGCCAACATATCAGTGTAAGAGTCGATTTCCACCAGAGACACTGGCTTGTTACAATTCACTCGTTTCTTATTATTCTTAAATTTCTTATTTCATACTTCGCAGGAATCTTAATGAAACAGAATTCGTTAGTTTTCGTGGCTCGTTTGTTGTCCTATTCACGGAAGAAGGGCATGACTTTCTGAGCGATTTTCGCAATGCCGCTAGTCATGCATCTTTTTGAAATAAATCATATTGAAAAACCAAATGAAATTGTAAATTGTTATTCCTAACAAATTCCTCCAAATATTATTATTATGCGATTAATTATTTAATACAATCCATTTCCATTTGCAGGTGTTCATATGAGTCTCACATAAAACTAATTTACAATATTGTTACGAAAAAGGAAAAATTTTGATACTAGTGTTCAGCATAAAAAAGTGATAAACAAGTAAACAAAAATATGCCAACAAGCACCACAAGAATAAATGTAAACAAAACTCACAAACAACGATAATGAAACAACGATGTTTACATTTATATAGACCTCGGAAAGGCAAAGCCACGAACATTCGCCTTCAAGAACATTCATGAGACCGTTTACGTTGTCATATAAAAGGCAAGACAAAGCAGGCAACTGATTCAGTAAAAGTTCAGTCAGTCTTGTGTGAAAACGCGGTGCGTTTGAAGAGAGTAACCGTGGTTTGAATATCCGTTACAAAGATCTGTCGAACAATTTACTAGTAGTTGTTATTGTTTATGAAAAAGAGTGCAAAGAGGAATAACAAACAAAGTAATTGTTGTTGTTTACATCAATTTGTGAACAGTGGCACACAGAATTGTGCGAACAATAAAGTATTTAATTAAATCTAAACACAAAATTTATTTTATTTGCAATCTACAAGCTCATATTTTAAACGTTTTTAAAAGATAAAAACGTGGCAATATAAATGCCATACGTAGAGATTCAGAATTTATGCGAGAATTATACAACTTTTTATCAATAAAATTATTCACTTGTAAAATTATTCACTAACAGTGTGAAAAAGAAAGTGTTTTACGTACGTATTATTTATATTTAAGTTCTCTTTGAAATATAATTTTACGTGAAAACTATTGGTTTATCAGTTTCTCGGTTTTTTAAAATTTTCAACACTTCAAAGACAAAAAATATTACAAATATTTTCAATATCCACAGATTTCTTATTGTCAATGACAACTCCATGTTAGTGTATACAACTCTTGAACTGTTCTATTCTTTATATACTACTTTACATACATGATGTTCATGCATATCAAATTGTTGACTTAATAGATTAATAACAGACAAACGAAAATCAGTGCAACGTGCATTCCATTTTACTTTTCCGGTTTCTTATTGAAATTAAAAAAATTGTCATTTCAATCAAAAGAAAACTTTATTTTGAAAATGTTTCTTTATGCCATCCATAGGCATGAAGTCGATCTGGTTACTAGACTCACTACGAATGTCCAAATGAAATTTTTTACTTCAAATCGTACACAGGCTTAAATCCTGAAATGTAAGTCTATTTGAATAGAATTGAACGCAAATGAACAATCTTAATGAAGCCGATGTGACAACAGGCGTCAAAAACTGCTGGTGTTAATGAGTTGACAGATTAAGGGCCGTTATTACAACTTCCCGTTAAAGTTGGTGTTTAGTTAAAGGCAACTTTAGCTAAAGTAAACTTTAAAGTCACCTTTAACTTTTTTTCGTTATTACAATCTACAGATAAAATAAAGTTAACTTTTTCAAAAACGTTTTAAAATTTTGCGAATTTAATTTTTTTGTTGTGAAGTACTCTTGTTCCTGGTGGAAATTGAATATTATTTCATTCATATGGCCGCCACGGCTGGACTCACAATACCTCATCCGATCGGACTAATTTTCGTGCAATTTTTCGAGTTCAACTAAACGACCATTAAACGCTCGATGCATTAAATCGATTGTGGCATGAGATGTGTGACAAATTGAAACCGAACTTCGTTCACATCAACACCATGAAGAGGGGGCACAAAAAAACCGGTTATCATGGTGCGATAGGTGTCTCCATTGACCATTGATGGTTGCTGCGTCCTCATTTTCAAAGAAATATGTAGCTACACAAACTGGACCAAACAGTCACTCGTAAAGGGTGCATTGGTTTTCTGAGCCCAAATATGGCAATTTGGCTTATTAACGTACCCACCAAGATGCAAATAAGCTTCATCCGAAAAAGATAATTTGGCCCATCTAGCAAAGCAAAAACTAAGCAGATTGTCATGCGGCTTCAACTCTTTAATCAACTGAACTTTGTACGGCGTCATACCGAGATCTTTTCGTAAAATTCACGAAATGTTCAATTCTTGAGAACGATGACGAATTGATATGGGTGTCTCAGCCACAGCTTCGATATTTTCGGGTGTGTTCAGTGTACAAGCACTGCGTCTTGGCGCATCAACAATGAAGCCAGTTCCACAACATTTGGCAGTAAACTTGTGTATACCAGGCACTGTTGGTCCGTCTCTGCGATCAAATTTAGTACGACGATTTTGTGCAATTTCCGACCAATTGTTTTTGTTTTGGAAATAAATTTCCAATAAATCCCAAAGTTGCGCAAGCGTGAATCGATTCATTTCGGTCAGTGGAGTTAACATAGTGAATTTTGTGACAGTAGAATAGAATGACATAAGTATTGTCATGTCAAATTTTAACCCATAGATGGCCCACTCGATTTTATTTGATTCGTTTTAAGTAAGTGATTCCGAGGCGATTGATATGTGTAACATACTCCAAGAAAAATGCAAAATATTGTAGACATTCACGTTGATGTAGGGTATGAAAAGGTCACGACTATCGTTGTGTAAAGTAGTGTTCAATTTATAAAAGAAATTTAAAAGAGAAGGTGGAACATGGCAAAAAAATCGAAAGAAAAAACCAATTTGGAAAGGAAGACAGAAACTGTCACACCCACTTCCACGTGACTACAAGAAAATCCATGAGTAAGAAATGGTAAGAAATGAAAGAATAACATAAAGTGCCTTTTTACGCGATAGATTAACGTGATAATGTACATAAGTTAACACACACATACCCACACACCATCATTGATGTACTCAGGTACAGCTAACCAAGTCAAGAAACACCAGACCACGGGCAAAAATAGAGAAGCACAAGAATAATTCGGCGGTAAGAAAAGTTCACAGCAAAAAAAAAAACAGAAAAGAATACTTTTGGTTTAAGAGAAAAGGGATGTGTACACAGGAACGAGAGAATACAAGAATTATTACAGCTGAAAGGAAACTGTAGAGAAATCGTTAAACGTAAACTGAGGTGAAATGAGTTTATGCTAATCCAAGGTGTTTATAATCACGTCTTTCTTCTGCTCTTTGACGAAAAAAAAACAGAAAAAAAGCTCATTTCAACTTTTGCGTGTCATCATTATTCTTCTTCTTCTGTTCCATTTTCCCTTGGCTGTGATGGTTTTCTAAGTCAAAGAGGCAGAGACGACAGACACAATATAATAAACTTGAAGAAATCTTTAGTATGGTACAGGTGAAAGGCGAAGGCGTTATATTAGAAGAAAAAAAAATACCAATTACACTCAGAAAGATAAGATATTGCTCAGAGCTCTTATATCTGCATACATATGTAAGTATGAACGAAAACAAAAAAATATCGTTGTTAAAAAATGGATCAAGTTAATCGGTATAACCGGCTTGAATGTTATCTTGAGAAAGATAAGATTTCTTACTTATTATAGCCAGGATTACATACAAACCGATTGAACATTACCTAAGCATACAAGAACTCCAAAACAACAAAGAAAAAGCAATTTCATAACGTTGGAATTCGATACAAATTGAGTATAGAATTCAAAAAATTTTAAAAATTCACGTCAATGCCAAACGAACCAACATTTTGAAAACGCAAAACTATTGTACTTGAAAAAACATTTTTATTGAAAGAAACGATAATAATTGTATAATTAAATAAATAAGATAGCAGTCGCCGTAGTCTAGTAGGTAGTGTGTCGGCTTATTAGACGCAAGGCCACGATTCAAACCCCAGGTCAGACGTCAAAACGAAAATATGAAAAAATATTTCTTCAGCGTCTTCCTCTCAGGAAAAACTCTGAGAGCAAATAAAATTGCCATGGAAAGTTTCTCAAAAAAACTGTCGTTCGGAGTCGACTTTAAACTGTAGATCCCGCTACTCATGTATAAAATTAACGCACACAACAGGTCGTAATCCTGACTGAAGGATTGTAATGACCAATTATTTGTGTATGTTTATTAATTGAAATGCAGTTACAAATTATGTTTAATTATTACGAGCTGAGTAACATAGACCATATGCTTGGTGTAGTGTCACAGACCAGAGTCTCTGGTGGGAATCGAACCCACGACCCTCACGCTAATAGTCTAGCACACTACCCACTACACTACCAGGGCACCCAATTTTATTTATATTTTGCCAAAAATCTGCTGAGAGGAAGTAGTCGAAGAAATATTTTTTCAGATTTCGTTTAGTTGGAGATGTCTGACCTCTAGTTTGAACTGAGGCCTCACGTCTAATATAAGCCAACGCACTACCTACTAGACAGCGGCGACTCCGAATTCTAACCAAGATAATGCTTTTGTTTAGAAACTCTAACAGTAACTTAATAACTTCCATTTTTACAAGTCTCTTGAGAAAAAGACTCGTGATAATATATAATAAATCGAAGTAATATATTTTATTTCATTCAATTCCTAACAGCAAATTTAAAACTGGCGATGGCATTATTGAAAATACATATCTATTATCTTGAACGTGTTAGATTTTAGGAGATGACGACAGCATCCAATGCAGATGACCTAGGCACCTTCACTTGGCTATTGATACATATGAAAAATGAAGAATTTTATCTTAGAAAATGTGATTCTTTAACTTCAATATGAAATCTAGATTGCTGCTAACAATTTCCAAACGTTTATTAACGAAAATCTGAGAAATATAGCAAAGCACTTATGTATGTTGAGCGAAACCAGAAAAAAAAAAGTTTAACAACACCTGTACATAATTAGGATATGAACCTGTATTGATCATACTCTGTATGAAGCACAAATTGTCGGACTTGACTGATTAAATCTGATTTCTTAAATTTTTATTTCAATAGAAATGATTTTTTACTACTAACTGCTGAATAGTATTTTACGAAATAAATTTCTTTGAGTGTAAATACAAAAAATAGGCCGCAGAAACCACTCAAATTTCAACAATTGGCTTCTAACAAACAACTCCACACTTTCCCATGGCAGGCACAAATTCATTTTTGGCAAACAACAAAACACCTTAAGACTACAAATAAATAAGAAAATAAGAAATAAAATTGTTAAGAAGGTAAATTCTCTGACCGCTCTCTTCTTCTCTACGGATTAGTCCATTGTTCCACACGCAACAATAGATGAAGGTAATGCGACTAAAGATTATTAAGGAAACAATAGTTACCTTAGAAATGTAAAAAACAAAGCGAAGGAATTATAGGCAGCCATTTCATCAAGATGGTGATACAATATTAATTTATAAATAATGAAAATAAATTTAACAACCATTATGATAATTAGAATAACAATAATAATAATAATAATAATAATTTTAGCAATTATTTGAATAAATTATTGTACATCGGTCGGTACACAAAATGAACTACAGTGTGATTAAAAGAGAAAAAAAGAAAATTTGTTCCTAGCAATTGGGTCATCCTAATTGTTACCCGAAAATGTCAAGAATCATTTTATTTTTCCATTATTTCAATTGTGGCCAATTTACTTGAATAAAGTGTATATTTGCCACAGGCCCAGAGAAAAAACAATGAAAAGTAATGAAATCTAGTGCTCGAATTGACCAAATAGTTTTACAATTTCGTAAAACTATTACTTTTCATTTGTAGAAAAAATTGTTGTTTCTGTTGAATTTATTTATCATTAACACCCACGTCATTTGTCATTACCTGTCATCCACGCCTTCTCAGATGCAATTCAGCATACCTGTCCTTTCCCTTTGAAACCCTTGTGGATGTTCGAATTTCATGTATACACCATAAGACATTTTTCTCAGAATTTTATTTGACACTTTAGACAATTTTGTATAGTTTTTGATTAACACCGATTCTGAGCAAGAATAATCGCTAAGTAGTGTCACTGTGATGTGAAATAAATACAAAAACGTTACCTACTGATTGAAATGGTTGCTCAAGAACGTCTTATAATCAATGTACATCAAAATATGAACACGACTGCATGTCGGAGATTATATTAGGTATACGATGAGTCCAAAAATAATTTTCTATGTTACCCCAGCCTTAATCGTCTAAAATAGTTGACTAATATTTGGTGACAATTACTGTCTCAATTTAATAGCAAAACCATCATACCACACTTAATTGAAAGTCCGTAGAACATGAATGGAATAGAAAGGATTGAACAGTATTTTCCACAAAATGTTTACTTATAACAATCATCAGTGTATGGCTATGTTCAATTGTGATAACAAATTTATTATTTGGAATACAATGGCATTTTGATCAATACTTTGCGTGGTAATCATTTCAACGCTAATTTTATCAACTTTTGAATCCTTTAAAAAAATTTTACTTTACTAAACTATGGCACTGAAGTTAGCAATTACGATGCACCGATGAGATTGAATACTTGCTACGAATTTTCTATAAAGTATTTCGCAATTTCATTTCCTTCCTTTTTTTTTTTGTTACGAAATTTTTCGATTTATTTGTTTATAACAACCAAGAATGTCCATAATTTGAAGAGAAATGATTTCCATAGATTGATAACAATTTTATAGCATCGATAAGCAAAATTAAAACCATTTTTGGTGAAATATACGCCTTCTATCCAGCCACCTGCCAAAAGCAAAATAAAATAAAAATCTCTCAATCTCTCAATGAAAACTAAAAATGAAAATAAATGTATGAATTTATGTATGTAAATGACTCATATGTTTGGCCTCTGTTTAGCACTTTATTCTCGTATTTGATACGTATGTGCATACAATAAGAAATGTTATCAAATTTAAACAGTACTGCTTATTAAATATTGTTACTTTTGCGTCAAGATAATGGGATATTATGGGAAAATTTTACATGCGACCAATTTCAAGTATATGTTCTTCAGAACGATCCTCATCTTGCTGTCTTCAAGGTTACGCGCAGCCTGCTCATGACCCCTCCTGGATGGTTTACCAGCATCCACTAAATGTTAGATAATGTGTACACCGCTGTCCAATACCATGGACTTTAAATTTTGGGATGTGTGTAAGGTTATAACCCACTACATTATCCAAGGAAAACAAGAACACAAACCTCTAACATACATACATACACAATTGGTCATTACAACCCTTCAGTCAGGATTACGGCCTAGCTTCTCACATCACTCATATTGTGTGTGTTAATTTTATACATGAGTGGTGGGACCTACAGTTTAAAGTCGAATCCGAACGACAGATTTTTTTGAGAAACTTTTCATGGCAATTTTATTTACTCTCAGAGTTTTTGCCAGAAATCTGCTGAAAGGAAGTCGCCGAAGAAATATTTTTTGTATTTTGTTTTGATGTCTGGCCTGGGGCTCGAACCCTGGCTTTTCGTCTAATAAGCCAACACACTACTTATTAGACCACGACGACTTCATACAAACTTCTAACAAGTTCCCCTTAAAAGTTGATGATCACGGCAAACGTTCAGAGAATCATAATAAGGATTGTCACATGAAAGGTCCGGATCTTCCATAGAGTAGACGCTTCAGCACAAACTCATAAAATAACATCGCTGCCATCCAGGATATGCGATGGTTAGAACAATGATGCAAAAGGCTTGCATCTTGCAGCTGAAATGCGTAAACATAAATTTAGATGCGGTTTACGCTTGGTTCGTTCATTCCTGTGAACGAACGAATAATGACAATCTACGTCATCGCAAATTTTATAACATCAACTCAATTTCTGATCATGACGGAAGAAAAATACGATACAGGTTACGATGCCTTCTACACTAATCTTGAGGACATATACAAAAAGAGCCCATGACACCAAAATCATCCTCGGAGATTTTAATGCGAAAGCCGGCCGGAAAAGTATCTTTGGTCCCACTGTCGGTTAGTTCAGCCTGAATACGAACACTACCTTCAACGGTATGAGGCGCGTAACATGGTAGTATGTAGCATCAAGTTTCAACACCAGATTGATCACATTGTGATTGTCGGAAGCCAAGTTTCCAATGTAATAGATGTGCGCACGTTCAAAGGTCCGAATATCCAATTTTTAATTTGCGGAAAGCAATAATTTTTTGTTCTGAAGAGTCGTATCGAATTTTCGTCGTTGCATATGGTGATCATACTCCATCAAAAGAAACATACAAAAGATGTTATCAACAGTTCAAAGATAACGATTTTGAAGACGCCAAATTGCAAACAAAATTGAATGAAAATGGCACTTTGAATCAGAAACAAATGGCAGAAATGATAAATATTGCACAACAAACAATTTTTACCGTTTAAAAGCTACGGAGAACATCCAAAAGACTAGAAAATGGGTGCCACATTTTATTGTACGAAAGACAGATGGAAAACCGAAAAACCACATGTGAAATTTTGTTTCAAAGACATGGAAAAACTCATGGGTTAATCCCGGACAGCGATCGACTTTGACTGCAAAACGAGATCAATTCAGCAGGACCAGACAAGTATGGTGTACCACGAGCTTCTAAAACCTGGTGTAACCGTTAATACAGATCGGTACTGTCAACATTTGGACAATGCAGTGATCGCAAATCATCCAGAATGGACCACAAGACACGGTAGGGTAAGGATAATGTACCTGAACACAAATCAGAACCGCTTGAGATCTGCAACCGCACCCGCCATATTCACCAGTCTTGGCTCCTTCCGACTACTATTTCTTTTCATCGATGGGACACGCATAGGCTGTGCTTCGATTCGCACGAAGAGGTGGCTAATTGATTTGCTACAAAATGCTTGAACGGTGGAATATGTTAATGTGTAGCAACAGCAACAGACAATACTTTGAAAAGCTTTTTTTTTTATTCTCCCATTTAAAATTAGTCTTTTATTGTCACAAAAAAGAAACGCTCATTTCGTACCGGTACACTTGGTATACATTTACGAACAATAATTATGTAAAATACCTTGAAGGATACCTCAAGAGAAGGCTAACATGGAAAGACTTTATAAAAGCAAAACAGAACATTTTAATATTAAGACAAAACGTACTTACTGGCTGCTGGTTAGAAATTCGGACGGACACTATCAGCAACTGGTATGTTAAAATATTGTAATGTTAACAAACGAAAACTCTTTGAATTGCAGTAGATACTCCAGGATTTTTCACCGGTGACAGTATCCACGAAGACGTAAAGTTGAAGACGAAATTATTGATTCGGCTTAAACTGCCTTAATAGGCTCAGTTATTATTCCAACGTATCTGTTATAAATCTAATAGAAAAAAGGGATGTGGTATGTAGACAAAATTGATACCACATAACAGACCTTTCTTTTACCTTCTCTAAATAGGAGGTAAATATTATAAGCGTCTCAAAATACTTTGCCTTTCTAAAAACTTCTGGTAGCGATCCGAAAATTACCCATAATTCGATTTCTATTGAAACTAAGGATCCATTTTATCGACTTATCGTTGCTGATGCTGGTATTTAAAATATTGTAAAAGAAAGCTTGTATACATACATACATTTATGTGCCTCGTTTGTCATTGTATACAGTTTGTAATTATCAAATCCATTTTTAGATATGGGCTCTACGTACTTTACCTTACTCGGATTACGGTAATTCGTTGTGATTTCGATTAAAATCAAGTTAAATTGTAGTGTTTGTGCAACTATTAAAAATCACCTGCTTAATGCACACTTAAATAGTTTTTACAATCAACTTACAATGAAACACACACACTATTTTACACACGAAAACTTCAAAGGAATTCAAATGAAAAATTTATATTTCACTCCTTAAACAATGTACATATGTATGTACATACCACATATAGCAGTAGCTACTATACAATATAGAGCAGCATGAACGCATATTATTTGGTCACATGTGGACGGTTTACGTTTAAATGGACATGTACACAGAAAACGTTGGGGGGGCGAAAATGAACAGAACACGACATGGTGATAAACTTTCACACATCTTCGGAGAGTTAAAATAGAATTAACAGTGACATTCGGTTTAAGTGATGATGATGATAATAATGATGCGGATGATGGTAGTGGCGGTGGTAGTGGTGGTGGTAGTGGCAGTGGCAGTGGCAGTATTATAAATATAGTGGCAGAGGGGATAGCTTAAGCTAACAGGCATTAACTGCTACCACCAGTTGTTGTAGTTGTATCTGAAGCAATTTAATAGAGTCTTTGTTAAAATCGTTGTTGTATTTTTTCGTTGCTGCTGCTCATGATGTTTGATGGGGGACGGAGCATAAGAAGACATACGGCTTAACTTGAGATGAACGGCACAATATTTTATCGTTTATCCGAAAAATCTGTGAAAGAAAAAAAAATTAAACGATGAAGAAAAACAAGCTGAACAGAAACGTGTGTCAAATAACGCCTATTATGGCTGTCATAGCAATGAAAAATAATTTTGATTTATGAAACTATACTCCATCTTCTGGTTCTTTTTTATCACTCTTCTGTTTTATTTTATTTTTTTTTTGTGGGCCGGAGGGGGGTGTGTAAATATAATTTTTATATATTATTGGATTCGTTTTTTTTATTAATAAATACATACATGTTCTGAAATATAAACGAAAAGAGTATATGAAAACCTTGATATTTTATTTTATCAAAAAAAAAAGTGAACAAATCCTCACTCCCACCTCTTATTAAACATGTTATATGACGGCATGTACGAGTATGTTCTCTGTATGTTTTTTTTTGTCTATTTCAACTTCTATTATATTATCTGGCAAATGCTTTATTCCATAAATTACTACTGTCATAATATATTTTCTCCATTTTCCTCTCCCCCTCACTCTCAATCTCTCTCACTCTCTCTCTTTAATAATTGTATATTTTTCAACATACGAGAGACAAAGTGTGTTTACACGTAATTTTGGTTACATGCCTTTAACTTCCACTCGATTTACACGAAATTAGTAATAAATGAATTGATTTCGACTTAATATTGTGCGTAAAATATTGAATCGAATTTCAAACACCAATTTATTATGTTTCTCAGGAAAAATACAAGAAAATTTAACGTCAAAAATTGTTTGAGTTTGAGTTTAAATCATGATTGGAAATTTGTTATCATTTTTGGCTGTCTTTACCAAGTCGAATATTTCCTTACAGTTTAAAAAGGAAAAAATTATCCTTTACAAAATTCTCCTTACTTAACGATCAAGTGATCGTTAATGGAGTCTTTCGCTCTCTCGTGAACCCTAGGATATTTGAAGGAAGCTGCTCATACATCAGTGTTGAAAAATTCAGTACTTTTGTACTTTTTTCATTACTTTTTCATTTCAAAAATACCGTAGTACCCGCGAAGTACTTATTTATTATTACATATTTTATGCCTCGCGCTTTTCAACTATTAGTGCACTAGCAACATGTTCAACGCAATGCTAAAGGTAGAATTAGGCTTTAGCGCCGGTTACGTACCTTCGATTTTAGAATACGAAAAGCAATGAAAACCCTTGCCGAACCGTAATGTAATTTCGATAAGCATTTGCATTGCTCTGCATGTGCTAAAAATGAACGTACGTTACGTTCCATCGACGTTTGACTACACGGGGCTTTTGCGTTTTCTTACGTTCCAAATCAGATGTTTTTGTCTTGTATATGTATTAATCCTAATTCCTAATACATACATATAAATCTTTCTGTAAGTCTGTTCTTTTTTTTTTTTTTGTTTGTTTGTTAGCCAATCACGCCTGAACGCCTAGATCGATTTTCTTGAAATTTGGGATATAGATCGAGCTTTTCAAAATTTTGACCCAAAGGGGAAAAAATGGGAAAAAGGGAGAAAAAATGGGCAAAAAATAGTACTTTTATGCATAAATGCTGTATTTTATCTGTTTTATAGATAATTTTTTACGTTTTTGCTGTGTAAAGTTTCCCAAATAGCTATTGGAGGTGTTTTGTTTATAAAGTTGGACCAAAAGGGGTCCAAAAAGAGGGAAAGGGGCGAAAAACGGGCAAATTGAGTGGATTTATATTTAGGACTTAGAGTATTCAAAAACTGGATTGTTTGTTAAACCGGTTTCCGAATAATTTGAAAAATTGCATTTTTTAAGAAACCGGTTTCGAAACCGATAAACCGGTTTTTTATTTATTGTTATTTTTAATGCAAAAATGACCCAATATTTTTTTTAAATTTAAAGAAAAATTTATACAATAGGGTGTCCCATGGCCACCTTTTTTGTAGAAATACCTCCCAAACGATGCCTGTTAATGTACTGGTTACGAGAAAAAAATATTTTTTTTGTAATAGTATTATGGTATTATGTTTTTTTATTTAACTTTTCACGAGAACGTTTTAAAGTTTTGAATTTCAATACAAAACAATTGAAAATCAGATTTAAAAATAGTTTTTACAATTATAAATTGATTTTTATAAAAAAAAACTAGCATTTGCTATGACAATTAATAAGTCTCAGGGTGAAACATTGAAGGTGGCTGGTTTAAATTTGGAGACACCATGTTTTTCTCATGGTCAATTGTATGTAGCCTGCTCACGGGTACCAAGTGGGAAAAATTTATATATTTTTACCCCAACTGGTAAAACAGCTAATATTGTGTAGGGAAGCGTTTTATCAAAATAACAATACCATTTAATTTAATTGTAGAATAAGTTTATATTGCATTTATTTAATAGTTATATGAATGTACTCAATATTCCTATAAGTATTAATAATAGAATAAGTTAATTTTTTGTATTTTTATTTATTTATAAAGTTATAAATAAATAAATAGTCTAGTAGGTGGTGTGCTGGCTTATTTACCCCATGTAAGATATATCCATCAAAACGAAATATGAAAAATATTTCTCCGGCGGCTTCCTTCTGGCAAAAACTCTGAGAGTAAAAGAAACTGTGGTTCGCACTTGACTTTAAACAGTAGATCCCTCCTCTCATGTATAAAATTAACACACACAAAAAAATGGTGTGAGAAGTTAGGTCATAATCCAGGTTGAAGGGTTATAGTGACCAATTATGTATGTATGTATGTATTTTTTACAAAAGTACCATTTGATGCAAAAAAGTACTGTTTCAGTTATAGTTCAGTACCATTTCAAAATTTCAGTTTTGGAAAACTGTCATACATACATTGAAGTCGCCGTGGTCTAGTAGGTAGTGTGTTGACTTATTAGACGAAAAGCCAGGGTTCGAGCCCCAGGCCAGACATCAAAATAAAATACAAAAAGTATTTCTTCGGCGACTTCCTCTCAGCTGATTTCTGGCAAAAACTCTGAAAGTAAATAAAAATTGCCATGAAAAGTTTCTCAAAAATCTGTCGTTCGGAGTCGACTTTAAACTGTAGGTTACACCCTCATGTATAAAATTAACACGCGCAACATAAGTGATGTGAGAAACTAGATCGTAATCCTGACTGATGAATTGTAATGACCAACTATGTATGTTAATGTAAGTATGATCGTATATGCATTCCCTCCATTTCCGCGTTAATAAATGCACTTTAAACACTTTAAAATTATGATGGTTCCACCAGCCAACACACATTTAGTCTTCTGTGGCAACAACAGCAAGAATTTCTAATTCTTTAGGTACAGATAGTTGCAGATGACATATCATTATTTGACGTTTAAAATTTATTTGAAAATGGTTTGGATTTAAACTGATAGATAGATGCCGCGGAGAAAGTCGTAACTACCTTTCTAGCAGAACTTTACACCATTGTTCAATTCTACCTATAGGTCGGGGTACAGAGAACAGGGCCTAGCAATATTATCTTACAGTCAGGTCATCAACCAAGGACTTAGCTCTAATAAGTTGTACTCGAGATTAGTATGGGAATGTGTGAGAAAACTGCAACAGTAACGCGGGGAAATTAAAATTATTCATTTGCTGGATCACAATTCATAAATGAATTTAGCACAACCCTCTGATAAGCCAGAATATTTCTGATGTGCGAGATTTGTAACCAGCCTGTTAAATAAGCGTAGACTATAAAAACTAGATTCTGTGATAAAGAAAATGATTCACCAGATCACAGACAAGGTATGGACTGTAGGTTTAATTCAATACTGAAGACCTCAACTGAGTGATTTTTGCTGACCACCAGTCTGAAGTTCATCTTTGGCAATACAGTTGGGAGAAATATTATAGTGTACACACGGTCTAAAGTCATGTAGATAAGCATCCTACAGACTCTATACTACTCTTTTTAATTATTGTTTACTTTATATGAAGCTGTTTAAGTGAACACGACATAATACTGCTTTAGAACCAGTGCTGGTATAACGTCCGGCAGAGGGCTTTAATGTAATAAACTCAGTTCCATAGGAGCTCTTTTTAGCTGTCAAACATTTTCATGCCCGCCGAAAAAACGCAGTGGCAACACTTTGCAATTGGAAAAACTGATTTTGACAGAGCGTTTAATAGTGAAGTTGGTTGCAAAAGACAACAAAATTAAACAAAGAAAAAAGGTGAGAATATTAAAACATTTAAAAAATAAACAGGGTTGTTAAATATATTTATTTATTAACCCTGTTTTAATCGTTTTGACGTTAATTTGCCGCTTATATTTAGGTATGATCCAGAGTTGCCAGTAATTTTTTTTTAAATCTTTTTATTTCTAGGAGAAAAAAACTTTTTTACCAAAAAACTTGTTTTCTACAGAAGTATCAACATTTTTAAAGGAACACCGGAGACCGGTGCCCTCTATTGGTGTGTCTTTGCTACTTTTGCCCGGGACTAATAAAATACACAATATTTTATTTAGAAATGTCTATATTTCGTGTTATTGTTGAGTTTATGAAAATTTTGAATTTTGTTAGAAAACAACTTTAATGAAAACTTTTTCGCATCTCAAAAAACTTGGAATAAAAGGAAAAACTTGGCAAATGGCAACGCTGGTATAACCACAAAGCGTGAAAGCGCAGCGGTAGAAAACTTGCCGCGCTTATTAAGAGATGACAGTAATTTTTGTAACTCTGGAACCTCTTTTCAATATTTACATGGCTTGCTAAAGGAAATCATAATTCACTTTGCATCGTTTCAATTTGCGTCGTGTGTTTTTGGAACGTAACCACGACGCAAAGTGAGGCATGGATGGGTGTATGCCAAACAATTTATGTATTAAAGAGTTTTATCATTTTAAAATCTAAACTTTTCTATTGTGAACATAAAACATTACAAATATGAAACGTTTTCCATTCAGGTCACATCAATCTGCCATATTCAAAGAGATATACGAGATAAAATACATTTGAGTGTAAAATTAAAATTTACTTTATTATCTCAAACACAATACAATACAATACAATGCAAAATGGGCAACTAATTTTATAACCTTATCAATGGATCCCATCAGTTTTGAAAAAAAAAAAGTTAAATTCATGACTACATTTCATCTAAAAATAAAGAGAGAAAATAAAAAAATAAACCATTAAGCTTGGAATCCTATTCTAGGCCAATTTGTAGCACTCACAATATGTGGGAAGTGTTGGGGATGGGATAGTCAAGGGAATTCTAATTCTAATCCTAAATTATGTCCTTTTTGTGATTTTAGATTTTATGTTTGTTTACAAATCCATCAGTTCTTTATTTTTTGTTTCTTTTTTTTTTTGTTTTCTAATAAAAAAAACCAAATTCTATCATTTTCTATGTACATTTCAAGGCATTATTACGTGTAAAATGTATTTAAAAGGACTGGTGTTGATGCCACAAATATTCCATTGGCTTTTTATTGGTCGTCATTTATAAATCTTTTATTTATTATCATAATGCCATACAGCTGGTGTGTATTTGTATTTGTATTCGTATTCGTATTCGTATTTGTATTTGTATTGATTTCTACATCACGGATGTCCTTTGGCTTTAATGCTTCCGCTTGACTAATGTAGAAATAAACTGAATGAAAATCGGTATAAAAAAAACGAACAAAAAAACCTCTTTGTGTGTTTGTGTGTAAGTCATTCTATATTGATTTGTATTTGTTGTGGTGCTTTTTAGGCCATTTCTTTAATTTAATGCAAATCGAAATCGATTTTCTTCGTCACACAAACACTAAAAAAGTCTCATGCGATAATTGAAGGTTGGTTGGGGCATGAAAAGTTCAACAATAAATAGGGGATGTCACTGTGATTATGACACTTTTTCTTTACAATATATGGTCGTCTTTGTCTAGATACGTGGTATAAATAGAAGAAAGGAATTTCTGAATAAAATTATTGCTTTTAAAAAATATAAAAACGTCAATAAATTCAAATAAAACGAATAAAATATGGTACAACGACAACTTTGATTTGATAATAATAAGAAATTAAGAAATATTATGTAATATGCAACAGGAAGAGGGTCTCACTAAGAGTATCGTATATTATTTGTTGCTCGAAATGTCCTGCCGAAATATCAATATTACTAAGACAACCTTTCAAATATTATATCGTATTGTAGACATAGGCCATATCTTATATTATATGGGTGGCACAGCTTCTATTCTCTCACTTTAGGCCAGCATTTATGATATAGAGAAAGCTTAGCCTGACAAAATATCACCAAAAGACATAAAGAACGTCGAACTCTGCTCTTCGGTATTCTTTTACCACGTATCACCAGAATGTGGTGTTATTGCTGAAACAGGCACATACGAATTGCCTGAATTTCTATGCACAATTGCTTCATTGTCTCTGGTTTATGGGTATAACACTTTTTTAGAATAATAAAATAGAAAATATTCCAACGGTGTCAAATCGCAACTGCTTGGCGGCTAAATTAAACGTATCCACCAAGATGAAAATGAGTTTCATCCGAAAAGATGATTTTTTTTTTTGATAAATTGACATCATCGTGCCGTTTCTCGTTGGCCCTATAAATCCCAAGGTTACTCAAGCGTAAATCAATTCATTACGTTCAGTGGAGGCAATCATACTGAATTTTGTGACAGAATAGAATGATATAGATATTGTCAGATTCGAAATAACCCAGGGTTCAAATTTAAATCGATAGATGGAGCAGCCGATAAATTCGTTTTTCATAGGCATTTACATACATATGTATATCGTGCGGAGATGAGGTCTGCAGTGTCTCTCGTTTCTAGATGACCGTGATCACAATAGTCCAAGATAATGCGAGTCAATGGATTTCAATAGAACAGAAGATTTCTTAGAAATTTCTCAGCATGGTTTTTAATCTCTGCTTTAACTGGGTTATCAGCCGTTGAGGTCGCTATGCACGATACAGCGTCAATACATAATACTATAAAGTATGTTCTGTATGAACAGTAAAGTCAGTTCATCATAATTCTAGAGCATGACATCACAATACATCAAGCAAGCGTTTTTACCAACAAACCAATACATTTTAACGAGTTTCCATTCAATTTGGGCTAAGATTTTCTACGTTAGGTGTTTAGCGAAGGGACTGCCGAGATTATGTGAGTGCGGTTATGCGTCAAGGCACTTTTTGTTTGCTTAGTCGAACGGAAAGCATGTTTTACTTCGTAGCGTGCATTATTACGCGAATACATTTTTGATCAATAACTTTTATTATGTACAGATTTAACCACTTTTTAGCTGGAAAATTTATTCCTGCATCACTATATCAGTCATCTTCACATATGTATGTTACATAATTGGTCATTACAATCCTTCAGTCAGGATTACGATCTAGTTTCTCACACCACTTATGTTGTGTGCATTAATTTTATACATGACTGGCGGGACCTACAATTTAAAGTCGAGTCAGACCGACAGATTTTTGAGAAACTTTTCATGGCAATTTCTTACTTACTCTCTGAGAGGAAGACGGCGAAGTAATATTTTTTTAATATTTCGTTTAGTTGGATATCTCTGACCTGTGGTTTGAACCATGGCCTCACATCTAATAAGCCAACACACTACCTACTAGAGTACGGCGCCTTAGAAACAAGGTATTAAGTAAGTAAATAGTAAGAAAGTTATTTCTGTTATATCTGATCTAAATACGTATATTTAAAATTATAATTAATGTACTAAATGTGAGTATAGAGGCTCTTATTTTTAGGCGTTACGAACATTAACCAATTGTCGCAACATCCCAACTATAACGTAACGCCACGTGAACTACTAAAAGATTAATATGTCGTTGTTATGAATGTCGGTTGTTGTTGCAATAGAAAATGTCAAACGAAACTTTCTTTAACTTATTTGACAGCGGGTATAAAAAATGTCAAAAAGGTCAACAATATAAAGAGTAAATAAAAGTTTCGTACGCCTGTGCCATTTTTATAAACAATTCCGAACGTGATTACCAATATGATTAGTTTTATTCTGTCACCACATACATACATACATATACTCATGCATACATACATACATATCGTATATGTATTGGTATTATCGTTCACATAATTCTGTTTATACTTTTACTTGCTGATTCTAGATCATATCGTATTTACTTTTCTTTGTTTTTTTTCTGTTTATTTTATTTTTTCATTCACGTCCTTAATACATATTTAGCAGTTTTATATTGTATTTATTGTGTAAAAGCTTAATCTTGATTTACGTTTTATTAACTTTTATTTCTTAATTTATTTTCTTCTTGTTGTTGTCTTATAATCGGCATAGTTTCTCAGAGCAGTACAGTACCGCGGCTGTTTGGCGATTTATCAACACAGCAAAAACCTTTGGCTGTATGTCAAAACTTTTCATCACGGGTGTGTTATACACCGTTATTAAACTCAATATTTCATATAAAGTTTCAATTAATTATTGCGCAATAAATACGCAAATTGTTATAATATTGAGTAAAATTTAAAATGCTGCACTGTCATAAGTGTGTTTAGTGAGCATATTACAATTAACCGAACGCTTTCTGTTGATATTTGACAACTCAAATGTCATCAACGAAAAACAAGAAAAAAACAAAAAAAACACAAAAAAATGTTGGTGAAACAACCAGATGTTTTGTAAAATGTATATTGAATAAGCATATGAACTGCGTATATTATTATACCTGAACACTTAAAATATTGTAATCAATTAACCGAATATTGACTCAATAAAAGGGCATGTCTGAACATAGTAAAAGGCCTGGAAAAACTGGCATAAAAGTAACAAAAATCTTCTTCGGTCAAATGCCTGGAGTTATCCACGCTTTTAAAACATATGGATTCAAAACATCTTTAAAAGTATTCAGAAGGTTGAAAAAATTTCGAAGCTCAAAGCTATCGGCACATTCTAGTTGCAAATGCAATAATTGAACCGGCAACGCTTTACGGTGCGCCCGTATTGTATAAACCAACTGCGAGATAATGTAACGGTGTGACAAAACAGTCAGCTATTATTAGTACTTTAAGAACAATATCCTGGAGCCAAGGTACTTTATAATATGACATATTGGCTCCCTTCTTAGTTACATCTTGAGCAACAGGTAGTAGCTAAGTTACAAGGATGAAATCGGTCTAAATACCGATTGATTGCTTAGTCCCCTATATGTACTTAAAAACTTTCCATTCAATTAGAAACTTCCTGAAATGGAAAGTCAGATCATTTCACAAATTCTCTGGAAGTATACCCCGATAATACGAAATTGAATGGATAAACAGAGGACATGTTTGTCAAGCAGTTGTACAGACTCCTGGACTACTAGAGTGTTTTATACACTGAAGACAATAGCAGATTATTAATTTGTTTACTGGGGCACATATGTTGCCCTAAAGTAAAATGATCATATAGTTCTGCAACACACATAAATACCTGTGCATACTTCTCAATCAGCGCCTAACGTGAAAATGGGTCAAAGAGTTTAAATGGGTAAAAATAAAAACAACCAAAAACAATTGGCATTTTAACAGAATCTCAATCCTAAATTGAGTTTGAAATGAAAACTTCTCCCATCGAATTCAATATTAAACCTGGTATGACTCTACATATGTGAGTCAGCTGCTGGGTATTGCATAATTTCCCAAATTAGGAAAAAAAAGCGCAAAAAAAAAGTCCAGCGGATTCAAATTGCACAAACTCAGTAGCCAGTTCGCATCAGCTCCACGTGAGATGACCATGTCCTCAAATCGCTCGGACGAATTATCTAACGCCGTTGGTGTCTAGAACATCCATCATCATCATCACCATCCTCACTGTTGTTGTTGTTGTTGTTGGGCTTTATGGTTAAAGATTCTTTTTCAAAAAAATTAGGATCAATTGTCAACTGCTCCAGAACCTATTCAGCGAACACACGTCGTTGTCCACATTTGTTTACCCTCCGATCTTGGGTCAATTGCATTTCGTGCGGATGCTGGCGCACGTCACGACGCAAAATTTGCCCAGTTGTAATATGGGAAAAGTCGACTTCTTGTGAGCAATGTGTTCCGCTCTCGTAGGGGTGTTGGTCGATCGTTTACGGAACCTGTGGTCCCGAATCCACTGCATTCAGAGCAATACTCTCGAACAGAACATTCATTTTGATAAAACAATTTTACCATTGGCACGTGTTTTTGAATGATATATTCGCCCATGGCGATTTGACAAACCAGGCTGAATAAATGAGAATTAATTTGGCATATGTAGCTTCAACTAGATGGTCGTTATCAACTTTCAAAGTGTGGATAGGGCAAAAAAGAGGAAAATTTCATTCCAACTGTGAATTGGTGGTCAATTGCAATAATATTAGCTCGTCTTTAAGACGCATTCTAACTGCTGATGAAAAATTGGTTACTTAATGACGCTAAAATTATGATAAAGATTTTCCAATATGCCCGATCATTTAATAAGCCATGCTCTCATACAGTTCTTACCTCGGGTCTGCACTATCGATAATTGAATAATTTGAAGGTGACTACCTGTAGAACCAGTAGATATATGTTATTACCGTTCTCCTGAAGTGATTGGAATCTCTCCGAAAGAGATGTAATGTAGTCTAGTGGGTAGTGTATTGGCTTATTAGACGTAAAGCTAGGGTTCGAACTCCAGGCCAGACATCATAACAAAACACAAAAAGTATTTCTTCGGCGACTTCCTCTCAGCAGATTTCTGGCAAAAACTCTGAGAGTAAATAAAATTGCCATGAAAAGTTTCTCAAAAAACTGTCGTTCGGAAGTGAATTTAAACTGTAGGTCACACCACTCATGTATTAAATTACCACACACAACATAAGTGGTGTGAGAAACTAGGTCGTAATTCTGACTGAAGTGTTGTAATGACCAATTATGTATGTATGTATGTTATGCTCATGACGCTCCAACTACTCTAACGCAATTAAGTTTTAAATAGTAGAGAGTAAACAGAAAAATATTTGTTCGTATTTTACTTTCTATGGACCCTGGCTTATAAAGCAATAAAAACCGAAAGTTGTTGTTTAATTTATTGGATTGAAATTAAATTTAAATTATCTGCCATGGAATAGGAAAACTTCAAAATTAATAAGAAAAAAATCTCCATTTATTTTGCATTTGTTGAGCACTTGAGAAATGCATTTGATTGTCAATGCCATTTTGAGGCACTTTAATGACTGTCAGAGAACTGGGGGCTTGTAAGCAAAACAGAAATGAAGAAATTGGAAATAAAAACAACGATTGAACCCCATATTCAATGTGAATTGAATAAAAAATTCATCTCGTTTTCTTTCGTTTTTTCATTGAATTCAAAACAAAAAAAATTTAAAAAAAAATTCATTTTATTTGCCTCTTTTCATTTTGCTGACTCTCAGCAAATTTCTGGCAAAAACTCTGAAAGTAAATAAAATTGCCTTGAGGAGTTTCACAAAAATCTATCGTTCGACTTTTAACTGAAGGTCCCGCCACTCATGTATAAAATTAACGCACACAACATAAGAGGTGTGAGAAACTAGGTCGTAATCTTGACTGAAGGGTTGTAATGAACAGTTATGTATATATGTATGTGTATGTCATAATAACAAAGGATTTATTGTTACTACACCTTTATTGTTACTTTTCTCCTATCTTCCATTTCTATAACATGATTGTGTTTTACATTCATTTTACCATTTCGTCTTGAACATACTGTTGTTACTCGATGTTATTTATTTTGGTTGTATGTGTGATTTTATCATATTGTCGGTTAAATCTTATAAAAAATAAACACGTTTTGACTTCATAATTTGGATTATTCCGCGAAATAACAAACAATACAACAGAGGTTAATAACGAAAGAAAGAAAGCAAACGAAAATAAAGTCATAAAAATAAGCATGTTTTTCCATTCTATTCTATGTTTTTGTACTTCTCAACTGCTATAATACCCCTCGTATATTGTTATCTTAGATATATTATCATATTTTTCTTTTTCTTCCATCATTTTTTTTTTACGTTTGCTTTTTTACTATCTGAGTTCGTCTTCCATTGGAGAGATTTTTCCTCAGTTTTGTCACATTTTATTAGAAATGCTTCTTCTTCTATAAGAAGACTTTTGTTTTTGTTTCAAAATATTTTGTTGTTATTATTGAAGTTACTCTGGCTGTTGCTGTTGCTGTTGTTGTCGTAGTTGTTACAATATTTTGTATAGTTTTTGTTGAGTCTTTCTTTTATTTTTGTGACATGTTATTATAACAACTTGTCTTTGACGACAGATGAATGCTACATACTCACACATGCTCACACACGCTCACTCACGTACATACATATGTATACACCCTCAGATACAACACATACAATACATACAATATACGAATGTTTTATCTAAAATAGAATCGTGAGATTACGTGACTCTTTGTTCAATGAAAAATGAAATCCAAACCTTAAGATGCTCACAACCCCCGACCACAAGCACAAAAACCGAACAGCATTCTTGGCAAACGTTTCTATTTTTAACACTTTCTGTGTATATAAGCTCAAAAGCTGCTTTGTGCCAATTACTGTCCTTCACTGAATATACCGTTATGTGCACGTCCATAAATTTTAAAAAGCTTTACGTTTTCTTTGCTTTTTGTTTTTATTTTTGTTTTTGTTTTTCACAGATCATTTTCGAGTTTTTTGCAATGTTGGCAGAAGAAAAAATGTGATTCGTTAATACTTTACGAATCAATACAACTGCACGCCAACTAGAATAAGAAGAAGAATAAAGTTTGAAAGTTGTCACAGCATTTACGATAGGCAACTCGCCTATTGTAAACTAATAAAATAAAAACCAAAAAAATAAAGAATTCTTAAAAATAAAATCTGAAGCTGAGTTAAACAGAAATTGTTAAAAGAAAACGTTAAAAAAAGCAAAAATAATTATAAATTTATAATCAAGTAAAAATAATGAACACATAATATTACCTATCAACTTACTGTGGAAAGTAAAAGTGTTAGTACGGCAATATATTTTGCACAAAGTCCCGATATGACTTTAAGAGAGTATTTAGGAGATCATTTGAAAGAACGGTTACATAATCGCTAAACCTCAAACAAAAGTCAACCGAAAAACTTGCTCATGGTGCCACCAGAAAACACTAAACAACACTTGTACATTCAATTCCAAATGGGTTAAATGGAGCGCTTGACCTTAAGGGATATTCTACTAAATACAAGGGATAACATTTTCATATGTTAGTCCATTGAATTTTAAATTTACTCAGGGTTCTCCTTGAGGGTACCTATGGAGTCATCTGAAACTTTTCCTTATTTCTCTCTTGTTTTATGAAAAACATTAAAAATTTCTTTGTTTTATAATAAAACATTAATAAATTAATAAAATAAATATATAAACTATAAATTTTTATACAAACTTTTGGCTAAAATTCATGAAATTGCTACAAAATATTGCCGTACTAAGGCTTTTGCTGTCCACTGTAGATTAAGCAACCACCTAAAACATTCAATAATTTTTTTCCTTTTTTTTAACTAAGTAATTAAATTTAGTTTAATTCTAATAAAGACTTAAACTTTAATTCATATAAAGTATTTAATGTATGCAATGGATTGATTTGTTGAATACATTTTCAGTAAAATAGGTTGACAATCAGAGATCAGCAATGAATCGTTTTTTCGCTACTCATAAGCACTCATGAAATTTTGAATATACATAAGTGAGTAAACAATATTGAAATTTAACTATGTACACTGATTCATTCATACTCACTACAACGTTGATTTATAAGTACAGGTTGCAATGAGTATGAGTACAACGTTGACATCAAACTCATACCATTCGAAATATGTTTGATTCATAAGAAAAATACTTATAAATGGTTCGGATAAGATGCATATAATAAGAGTGAATCGAATCATTCATCAAAATTTACAGTCTTAGTTGCTGTTGCATTTACAAAAAAAAAGAAAAAAAAGGCAAGCAGAGCAAACACAAAACCATTTTGTGAGTATTTTAGTGTTCGTACTCGAATCATACTTATTTTGTGATTCTCATAAATTTTGAGTCATGGAGAATCGAAATCAACAACATCATACGTGTTCTTAAATATGAGTATGATGAGTACTTCAAAACTTTGAATATGAGTAGAGGTTCTATGATATAAAAATAAGTATGAATGCGTATACGTGTCAGAAATTATGAGTATGATTCGATTCTACTCATGTTTTTGAATACCCTTGAATACGCAATACAACAACGCATTCGATAATTTTCTACAGCTCATTTGCTTTTGCTGATGACACTGTTTTTCCCGCCTGAGTATACACGCGTAACGTCTCGTTACATTCAGGAATACTTTTTAAGGGTCGACAAATAGTTAAAGCTCTAGAGAATGAAAGTGAATGAACAAAATTATGCTCATGTTACAATGGATATCATGTCCTACGTTGAAATAAATAAGCAAGTGCTGCTACGACGACCACATCAAACATTTTGTCGCTAACATTGATAGAGAGAGACGAATAAGAATCTTATTAAAATATATTGTATCGTATATTAAGTAAACAACATCTTATGTATGAGTTCAGCAAAAGATTAAAAATAAACAATCAAAATACTTAAAAATTTGCAATTCTACTCGAATGCCTTTCTCCGTTATAACGGAGAGGTATGTTAAATTCGGGTATACAGGTTCAGTAAACGGTCGACCAACATCCGTACGTCAATGAAACGCTGGATCTGCTGAAAACATTGCCGCTTTCAGTGAGAGTTTACCGAAGAATCCGAAGCAGTCAATTTCGCTTTGCTTACAGAAAATCGCAAACCACAACTTAGTGAAATATGCATCGTTATTTAGCCAGCATCCATACAAAATTCAACTGACCCATGAACTGAAGGTAATCGGCATCTGGTCGCTAAATTAAATCTGGAGCAGTTGACAATTGGCAATAATCGAAAAACCATTTTCAGTCACATTTCTAGATGAATGGATACACAAACAAACAATATTTTCGAATTTGGATATATGAGACCCAAGAGCGTTCAATGCATCTTGCAAATATCCTTGTTTGTTTTGGACTTCGAGCTGTCGGCGTCATCGGTCCATATTTCTTTAAGGACGATTCTGTCAGCCTACCACTGTCAATGCCGAGCACTATAGATCGATGACTACCATCTTCACTTGGCCTGAAATCGCTGATCTGGACACCAACGATACGTGGTTTCAACAGGACTGAGCTACATGTCACACAGCTCATGCCACATTCGGTACTCTGTACAAACGATTTGAGAACACAGTCATCTGACATCGAGGTGATGTGAACTATCGAGATCATATGATTTGACTCCGTTAGAATTTTTATTATGAGGTTTTGTTAAGCCAAAAAAAACCACAGCGGTCCTCAAACGCAAAATAACCCATGTAATCGATCAAATTCAGCCTGATTTATGTGCCAGAGCCATGGAAAATTGGGCACATTGATAGCGCTCTTCTCATAGAAATAGTGACGGACATTTTAACGATGTTAGATTCCACAAAAAATGGAATCAGTAGGTCTTTCAACGAATCAATACACTATGCAGCGTGGGCGCATCAAGTTAAATTGTTTGTTTGTTGTTTGATTTTCATTTCAAGTAGAAAAAAGCGTTTGTCTGAGGAAGGCATAATTTGATTTGATTGCTGATCAAACAAACCGATGCACATTTCAAGAATACTTCCAAAATATACAAATGCAAACGTAGTTGCACGGCAAATACGATCAAGGTGAATAAAATAGTAGCAAAAGTAAGTCGTATTTATTGCATCAAAACAGAAGACTGCTACGTCATCGGCGAATGCAAACAACCTAAAATAATCTAAGCTGGAATAAATCCACAGAGTATATCAAATATCGATGCGATAACAGATATTCATACACTTTGTGTACGATACACATGATAAATCATGTTTCTAAAAACATGTCTGACATCATTCACGTCATTCTTCATTCACAAAGGGGCAAAAGTAAGCCGAGTGACTTAACATATGAAGTCTCTTCTTGCCCTCGTCATGCAACGTTATGAATTGCTACAATTTATTTAAATTTCTGAAAGTATGTTCACTACAACGCAAAGAATATGCTGTCAACAAATGGTTTATCTGAATAAAATAATTGTAATGATTATGAATCACTTAAAGCTATGCAATCTTGATTAAGAGTTCCTTAAAAGTCCAGCTTATAGTGTTGACCACTCGTTCCAATAGCTAATCATACATCATACCAAATTGATTATTCTGTTTGTTTTTTTTTAACTCGGACAAAACTATTAACATGAATTGGAGCAACTCTAATGGGTGCGCCATTTAAATGTTTAAATTTAAAAATGCAATAAAACTAAAACGGTTTGAAATTTTGCCTAATTAATTTGTGATTTCATTCAGATGGTTGTTCGCGGTTGGCCTCATCGTACCAATTTTCGTGCACTTTTTCGAGTGTATGTGGTCGTATCTCAGCAATGGCATCACGAATGTTGTCCTTCAAACGCTCAATTGTCTCTGGTTTGTCGGCATAATACTTTTCTTTTTTTACGGCGCCCCACAGAAAATACTCCAACGGTGTCAAATCGCAACTGCTCGACGGTTAATTAAACGACCATCAAACGTTTGACGCAATAAATTGATTGTAGCATGAGATGTGTGGCAAGTTGTACCATCCTGTTTAAACCAAACATCGTTCACATCAATACCATGATGAGCGGGTACAAAAAGAACTCAGTTATCATGGTGCGATAAGTGTCCCCATTGACCGTAATGGTTGCGCCGTCCTCATTTTCAAAGAAATATGGACCAATGATGCCTCCGCTCCACAAGCCGCACCAAAGAGTCACTCGCAATGGGTGCATTGGCTCCTGTAAGACCACGTGTGGGTTTTCTGAGCCCCAATTTTTGTTATTCATGTGCCCAGCAAGATGAACATGAGTTTTCTCCGAAAAGGTGTTTTTTTTTGGCTAAATTGACATCACCGTGTCGTTTCTCGTTGGCTCAATAAATCCCAACGTTGCTCAAGCGTAAATCAATTCATCACGTCAGTGGAGATAACCATACTGAATTTTGTGATAGAAGAATAGAATGACAGAAGTATTGCTAGATTCGAAATAACCCAGGGTTAAAATTTAAACCGATAGATGGAGCACCTGATAAATTCGATTTTCATAGATACTGTAATATGTTTTGTGTCAGTGTGCCTATAGTGGCCATATAGTATTCTTATTTATTTCAAGAGCCTTAGAATATTAGACAGCTCTATATCATGGCACAGTTAATTGCCGAAGTTTTCGAGAAATAAGAACAACTATATTTGAAGTCAGAATTATTTCTTATTTTATTCACAATTTTCTTCAGGTTATATACTATTTCTTATTCTATGTTTTCTTATAATAATCTTAAACTATTTGTTTCCCCTAATTATTTTTGTCTATGTTTTCTTTTTCTTTTCCCCTTAAATCTATTAATTGTTAATAGTCAAGTGACCTACAATAATATTAATATCGTATTCATTTGTATTGCATTTCTAGTGACCCATATTAATCAACACAAGCCACTTGAAATTGATTACCTCTGCATATTACGATTATATTTTGTGAAGTCACTTTACATTTGTTTACATTTTATTTTGTTTATTCTAGTTATTCTATATATAGGTGAATGCATACATTACATATGTATGTATGTATCTCGTGCGGAGATGAGAACTGCAGTGTTTCTCTTTTCTAGATGACCATGTCATATTAGATGATTTCCATTTCATTTCAATAGAACAGGAGATTTCTTAGAAATTTCTCAGCATGGTCTTCAATCTCAACTTTAACTGATAACCCATTGACATCGCTATGCATGTGTGAGTTTTAATGCCAGATTCAAAATAGCCGGGGGTTCAAATATAAATCGATAGATGGAACACCCGATATTATGATCAATAAAGCCTTCTAGTGCAATCATAACTTATATATACAGAATGAAAAATCCTTAAATCTTATCGTAGTTGCATTCATTATCCTGATATTTTCATCCATTTGTGAGTGAAGTCTATGACCCACAGGTTTAAACATAAAATTAATAAAAAATATTTGATTTTAGGAAACTTTTCTAAATTCATTAAAACTGCTTGAGTTCATTTGCTTGCTGGAGGGATTATGGTTCGGTGTGGTAACAGAAATATCAGAAACGTTGGGTAAAGCTTCTAGGGCTCAATGAAGTAACAGTATTATTGACTATCCGTTAGGTTAGGTTAGAGGACGTGTACTTGTCAATTGAGACAAGTACAATACCCGGAGGTCGAATTGACCCATTGTACGGAACATCCTTAAAATCGAAGGATAATAGAGGGGATAGGAAACAGGAGAGGAAGTAAGAAATGGAGAATGGGAAGGGAAGGAATTACGCAGATCAAACAAAACAAAAAGGGAGAGCGCAACTACACTGATGAAGTCCTAGCACTTTTCAACTAGGTCAAGCTACTAACGACTTTGGGGAGAGTCTTGATGTCGGCTCTCCACACAGAATTCAAACCCTCAAATAAGCCCCTACCAAGGGTCCTCAACCTACTAAGAGCTGGGCAGTTATAGAGGAGCTGCTCGACAGTCTCCAACTACTCCTCATCGCAACATACCCTACAATAGTCTGGCTGGGATCTGTTCCAGATCTCCGTTAGCGACTTAATCTCGCGGTGTTCTGTGATAAATCCAATAACGAACCTTAAACTGGCCTTATCCAAGCCCAGCAGCCAACCTGTTCTTACACTGTCTATAGCAGGTCATAGACATCTAGAAACATAACAATACCCGATCCGTTCCCCCAACGCCTCTGCTCTTCCTACTTGACCCATCCATTGATGAGGCCGTAGAGGTGGCAGATTGGGGGGTCAAGACCAACTATTGAATCGCCCTCAGAAATCGAACCTAACCTAGCGAGAGCATTCGCCGTCTCATTGTCGAGTATTCCGCTAAGACCCGGAACCCTGCATAGACGGATACGGTCTGGTCCAAAAGTCCTTAACGACTCCTTGCACTAGCGAACGGGCCGTTATGTGCAACAGACCGACGCAATGGCCCTTAGGGCAGTCTTACTGTCAACGAAGATCATGTAAGATTCCGAATGCGAAGCGGTGCCACGGACTATCCGTTATATGTTTACAAATAATACGTATATATGTATGTGCACATATATATACTCATAAGCCAATACCACTGCATCAGCCATTATAAATCTGTTTTGTTAAGTTCACATAATAGAAAATAAAAATGAAAATGGAAGTACGTACGTACTCTTTTGTATTTGTTTGACAATATCTGCTATCGGTTCTTAGTATACAAAACTGTTGCTGTTGCTGTTGCTGTTGCCCTTTCATTATTATTTGCAATATTTTCAACTGTTATTGTTGAAATTTTTCTCTTCTTTTGTGTGACAATAAGTATTCGTTATAAATTCATTAGAAAGTATAACAAAAACCAAAAAAAAAAAAACAACAACAATTCATGGCTATTAAAGCCTTTGTATATTCTGTTGTTGTTTGCTGACATGGCTAAAAGGCATGAAATTATTTTATAATTGAGTTTATTTGTATCAATATTCGATAAGTAGAGAGCACCAAAGAGAACAATATTTAATTATTAAATTCCAATATAATAAATATGATTTGTTTGTCTACGATTATAATTGAATAATAACAGAAGAAGACGAAGAAGAAGAAGAAGACGATGAATAATAATAATAATAATACGATACAATTATAATCAAGCATTTTAATAAAAATATTTTCCTATTAAATATTCACTCTGTTGTACTATGTTCAATTGATATAATTTCATTTAAATTTAATTAAATTCTCATTAAATTCAAATTATATACACTTTATTTAATACACATACACACACAAACATACACACAAACGAATGTTTGAAATTAATACTCCCATACGTATAACTGTTTTCTAATTTTATATTTGAATTTCGTATTAATCATACGATACGTTGTCTTAGAGAGAACAGATGACATAAAATAATTATACGTACCATACATGCCATACAAAATATGCTCAACAATATTTACAATTTTAATTTCAAATAAAATCATTTGATTTCATTGTATTCATTGTATTTATCATACTGATTTGATTATTATGAAGAAGTTATTTCATTCGATTTGATATTAAATTTTTTATTAAAATGAAAACTTTAACATGGAAAAGAGGTTAAAAAGAAAACATCGATGTTTTTTTCAATGCAATGCATCTTAAAGGTGCATCGATTGCAAAATATCGATCGATTGACGTTCGTAAATAAAAATGCATGAAAAGATGCTCAGAGGTATTGGATTACAGTGACCAAACGATTTATTGCAATACGGTACCCATGTAATGTCTCTCACACTCCTGTTGCTGTTGCAAACTTCAGGAAGCTGTTCTTCTCAATAGTCTGATGCATAACTCAAATCGCTTCTCATTTTAATTGCCCAATCAAACTCTTTTGACTTCAGAAAAGCGTCCGCCTCTACTCCACTCCACTGAAAGGTTCTGGCTTCATCAGAGTCATGGAAGCAACCAGAGATCAGCAATGAATCGTTTTTTCTCTACTCATAATATTTTGAATATAAGTGAGTAAACTATATTGAAATTTAACTATGTACTCTGATTCATTCGTACTCATTACAACGTTGATTTATAAGTATAGGTTGACATCAAACTCATACCATACCATTCGAAATATGTCTCCGCATTCAGATTCGTAACTTTAGAAAAATACTTACAAATGATTTGGGTGACTCGAATCATTCATCAAAATTTACAGTCTTAGTTGTTGTTAGGCATTTACAAAATAAAAAAAGACACATAAGCAAAAAAGACCGAGCAGCAAGCAGAGCAAATACACAACCTCTTAGTGAGAATTTTAGTGTTCGTACGCGATTCATACTTATTTTGTGCTTCGTGTAAATGTTGAGTTATGGAGAGTCGAAATCAACAACATCATACGTGTTGTTAAGTATGAATATGATGAGTACTTCAAACTTTGAATATGAGTATGATATTAAAATAAGTATGTTTGCGAATAAATATTAGAAATTATGAGTATGATTCGATTCTACTCATCTTTTTGAATACTCATTGCTGACCTCTAGAAGCAGACCTCCCGCAAGTGTTTTGTCCACACAATGCCGTGACTTCTATTCCAATCTCGAGTCAAATTTTTAGAAATACTCTTCCTGTTCAAGTTTAATTGAATACATTTTTCGACGGAGTACACTTTCACTTTTAAGCAATACACGGATATTTCACTCTGGTAGCGAACAGCCTGCATCTGCCCCACTACATGTTTCAGATTCATAGGTCTATCACAGAATAGTCCCTTTCTTAAAAGAGTAATTAGAACCAAAATTATTCTTTTCACTCTTTTTACTCATCATCGTTGTGAAGTATTTTCCAAGTATTTTCGAGTTTACTGCAACTCTCCATCCAGACAAGTAATGGGCAGACGTTGGCACAAAGAGAACATGATAAAAATGTGAGTGTATTTGTGAGAGGCATGTGTTAACCCAGAGGAAAATTGTTAGTAATATTTTCAAGTCTACTTATTAACACAATAATATGTATATGTGAGCGGAAAATATAGAAAAATTGTACTGCGCTAAATCCCTAAAGACACCGTATTTTACTTGGCAAGTATTCTTCCAAAAATCGAAATCATTTCTCATTGATATTAGTGAATCTTACTGTAATATTTCTTTGAGTGTATAATTGAAGTCTGAAAAAAAAAGCGACATGAATCTTCTTCTTTACAAGCTGACAAGCAACTGAATGCATTTTTACGCTCTTTCTAACGAACATTGTTGATGTTCGTGTCCTATGTGTGTAAAAAGCCGAAGAAGTTCTTGCCCTGAGGGACATTGGTGCCGACGTTTGGTAATGAGGGATCTGTCAGCCAATTGATTGATTTGCCAGATCACAATGCATTTTGATGAATCTCACGTTGGACTTGTCTCACATGAACCTAACCATAGTTTTAAAGGCTGCTTTCCTCCCTACCACATGTAACAGACTATAATCTAACTGAGGCTGCAACGCATTTATAGAATTGGTTCTCATCGATATGATTATGCCAACGCAAGCCCGCCTCTGCCCCGTATGCAACTTCACCACAAAAACATCGGTTATATCGGTTATATCGAGTGTTTTGAAAACATCGATGTATATCGTCCACCACTAGAGGTAAACAAAAAGTTTCATTACCTTCTTTCCAATTATTAAATACGATTTCAATTAGCTCCTACGATTAAACACATTTTTAATCGAGTGCACACAAATTTATTTAAAGGATGAAATTTAAGCGTCTTCCCAATCACTTAATGGATGTAAAGGATTACAGGCTTAACAGTCATATCACATTTCAATTGAATCTTCAAAGAATTTCGGTTACAAATTACCCAGCAGATGAAATCGCTACAAACATAACACTTTGCTTGATTCGGAGACAATACCTGTTCCTTTGTTGAATTTTAATTATTTTCCTTCATTAGCCATTAGAAGGCTGAATGCAACATTTTATTAGTTTGCTAGTTAATATTCCCCTTGCAGGGTGGTCTTACAATCAACTTCATAGCAACATACATACACAATTGGTCATATCAGCCCTTCAGTCAGGATTACGTCCTACTTTCTCGAACCACTTATGTTGTGTGTGTTAATTTTATACATGAGTGCCGGTACCTACGACTCCGAACGACAGATTTTTGAGAAACTTCTTAATGCTTATTTTATTTACTTTCAAAGTATTTGCCAGAAATCTGCTGTGAGACGAAGTCGCCAAAGAAATATTTTTTTCACACTTCGTTTTGTTCGAGATGTCTGACCTGAAGTTTCAACCATGGCCTCACATCTAATAAGCAAACGGATTACCTACCTACATGACTCTGGCGACAATAATCTCTATTTAAGCTTTTAATTAAATCGATTGAAATTTTCCTTATTCTACTTAACAAGATATTTTGGTTATATTTTTACTTACATTTGAAATAATAGAACAATGGATTATCAATTGGTCTCAAACATAATAGGTTTTATTAGAAGTTTAACAATTTAAAATTTAGTTTTCGTAACATAACTTGAATAGCGGAATGTGTCAAGAATAGGCGCCATCATTTTAACCTTATTGAGCCGATGTTAACGATCTATTCCTGACTCTCAAAATTGGTTAGATTTAGTTGGACGTCTAAGCAAGTAACTTGCGAGAATAGAATACATTTAACATTCACGATTTGCCTATAATTAACTCATGTCTCCATTAAATTCGTTGTAATATGTTATGCTCATGACACTCCAACTACTGTAACGCAATTAAGTTTTAAATAGTAGAGAGTAAACAGAAAAATTTGTGTTCGTATTTTAATTTCTATTGTCCCTGGCTTATAAAGCAATAAAAACCGAAAGTTGTTGTTTAATTTATTAGATTGAAATTAAATTTGAATTATCTGCCATGGAATAGGAAAACTTCAAAATTAATAACAAAAAAATTCCCCATTTATTTTGCATTTGTTGAGCACTTGAGAAATGCATTTGATTGTCAATGCCATTTTGAGGCACTTTAATGACTGTCAGAGAACTGGGGGCTTGTAAGCAAAACAGAAATGAAGAAATTGGAAATAAAAACAACGATTGAACCCCATATTCAATGTGAATTGAATAAAAAATTCATCTCGTTTTCTGTCGTTTTTTGCATTGAATTCAAAACAAAAAAAATTTGAAAAAAAAATTTCATTTTATTTGCCTCTTTTCATTTTTTTACAACACACCACTTGCAACAACAATTTCAGACACAAAATTTCTACACACGCAGATGCTCTCGTGCACAATATTATGCAGAGAAGAGTCCTCTTTTGAATAGTTTTGCAAACAAAAAACAAAGAAGGCTCACACATACATGCATTCGTATATTCATATTGTATGTGTCTGTGTGTGTGTTTACAAGTACGATTTTGAAATACGAACATATTGTAATTGGCTAAAGTTATTTCAAACAACAACATCAACAGCAACAGCAACAATAATACGAACACTAGCAAACAAGTAATATAACAGAATAGAGCCAAAGCGAATGCAAAAACAAAAACAAATACAGAGCTATTGAAACAACAAACCAACATCTTAAGAGCATATTTGACCAACAAAAAGAAGCATCAGTAACAGCAGCAGTTGGAGCAATTAACATTTGAAATTAGAAGAAGAAGAAGAAGAAGAAGCAGATGATGATGATTGTGATGATAATGATGATGAAGGCTGCAATTGCCATGAATAGATGAATGAAATGACTTTTTGCCCATTGTAATTAAAATCAATACAGTTAAGCATACAATATATTGACATTGTTTTCACACAAGCACATACAAACATACACATACACGCATACACACATATCTAAACATGACATTTTTAACCAAAATATACACAAATCTATACATAAACCCTCACATACACACGTGTATTGGTACAAATATGAGTTGGTTAGTTGAGAGTAAATGTGTTAGATTGGTAATATAATACATTGGAGTACTGGGTGTGTGTGTGTGTGTTTAAGTATGAGTGTAAATTCATTAAATATTAGTGTAGTATGTACATTTACATATCGATACAGGACAATTCACAGTACGTTCTCGCTGCATTGAAAAGTGTTTGAAATTATTCGAAAACTCGAAAAATTGTAACATGAAAGTAAATTAAGAATTTTATCAAAAGAAAATCACAAAAAAAAATCGTGTAAAAGAATTGCAGTTTTTATTTTACATATTGTTACGTTTTTACCTTTTTAAAAACGTTTAAATATGAGTTCGTAATTGCAAATAAAGTAAAAACAAATATGTGGTTATTTTCTCTTAACTCTCTTTATTATTTACACTACTTTTGTGTGCCACCGTATAGAACTTAACGATACAACAATAATAATCTGCTTATTCACTTTATTAGTTCACACAAGTATTCTTTACAACCACGATTTATTTTATTCACACGCAACTTCACACAAGGCTGACTGAATTAACTCTGACTACTGCTTGCTTTGTCCAGCCCTTTTATAGTCCGCACGCACGTATGATCAGTATGATGAACGTTCTCGATGTGGAAGGTTCTCGCTCGCGCCTTCTCGAGACTTCTGCTAGTACATTGTTGTTTGTGTACTTTGCTTATGTTGTCCGTTACATATTTGTCGTAGCTGGTTTACTTTATGTTGTTGTTGCTACCTGGTTCGTTGTACACATGTGTGTGTGCAGCTTTAGATAATCAACACGTTCGTTGTATTCTTAGTGTTAGTGCGTATTTGTGTCGTGTGCATTGTGTTGGTGTAACTGGTAGCTTTTGTTTATCGTTTTTATTGTTAAACGATATTAGGTCGTTTCGCTTCGCGTAACAATATTATTTGTATTACTATCTGTATTTATTTATTTATTTATTTTATTTGCCTATGGAAATATTCCTTGCAGGCAATTTAGTAATGTTTTTTATTTATTTTTTATAACATAATTCGGTGAAGAAAAATCAATTAGCATATACAATTTATTAAATTCTTTACACATTGACGTGACGGACGTTGAGGAACACTAAACGTGATATTATAGATTAAAAAACTGGAGCCTATATCACCAGTAATTACATTGAATATGAACAAGATTCTGCGGCTTTTAAGTGTCGAAAGTTTAATTAATGCTAGTCTGGCAGAATAAGAAGGTAAACTTGTGGGATTAAAATTCAGTCCTCGGAAACAAAACATCAGAAATTGCTTTTGTACAGATTCGATGACGTCGGAATATTTTTTATAAAAATTAAATCCATGCTCAAGGCTAGCTTTGCGGGAACCAGATTTTAATTTATTTAATAATATGTAGTCAATTTTACGTTTGTACGACTAGCAGAAATCGGCTAATATTTGTGTTTTTTGCAAATATTATTATTTCGCTTTGCGCAAACATTGTTCAACTTCTGGTGGTCGCTCAAACCTGAAATAGACACATTTTGCGATAATTTTCACATTTAACCATTAAATTTACTTTAGTCATATAATTTGGGTTAGTGTTGCAAACTAGCTTCTCACACCACCCATGTTGTGTGTGTTATCTTTATTCACGAGTGGCGAAAGCTACAGTTAAGAACCGACACTGAATGACAGATTCAAGAAACTTTTCATGGCAAATTTATTTACTCTCTCAGAAAACTGCTGAGAAAAAGTCGCCCAAGAAATATTTCCTCATATTTCATTTTGTTCGAGATGCCTGAATCTGAGGTCATTCTGAGTCATAATATTTACTGCACTACGACGTCTTCTATTATACTTCATTGGCATAATTTATAATTTTTGTTCTTTTCTTTATTCTGGCAACTTCTAGAGCTAACTGTTAAGTTGTTGTTGTCTTTCTTTAAATTTAATTTGTAATCTGATCGTGGTTGATTTTTGTCGTTTTGTTATCGCGTATTTCCTTATTGTTTTGCTATTTTTTTTTTTCCTTTCCAAGTTAAGTGTTTACTCTGTCTTTGCGAAAAAGTTTTTTTCATTTGTTTTGCAAACCGAATATGTTCAGTTATCACGACTATCGAATTTACCAATTTCAATACTACAATGCGAACTTAACTTAATCAGCTATACACGCTTTTCTAACGCTCATTTGAATTTCAATAATTTAAGCAACACGTTATATTTACCCTTAATGTACTGTTTGGTGTAACAATTTTAAGTAACAATCAATTTTAAATTGCCAACTGTGCCTATGTTTATCATCTACTACTAGCCCCTTTACTAGCTACAAGCTGTCTATTGCTGCTTTTAACTTCACAGAAATCTCAGATAATTAGTTGCACTTGTAATTTTTAATTAAAAACCTTAAAGGTATGTTATCCGTGATGCAGAGTCTTAAGTGTTCAAAATCTTTTGCATATACAGTGCGTGGCATTAGGTTAGCCATTTAGCTGTATAATATCTAAACCCTGCCTTTTGGATTTTCGAATTGGTTTAGAATTTTTAAACTTAGCACCTGCTGGTGTATATGTCTACAACATTCCACAGATTCTCTACAGAGCTGACACTCGGTGGTGACTAGTTCCCCACCCAATTCATGATCGTAGAGGGTATTGTTTCTTGCAAAAAAAATGCAACATTATTATCTGCATATATTACACTATGCGACCAAATAATAAAAAAAATGAAATACACCCAGCTAATGACATAGTGTAGGTTGTGAGTTTTGTTGGGTAGAACTCAAAAATATTTTTTTATTTCTTGAACCCTCCAAACTTGTTTAAATTTGACAAAAATTGGTTTTTTTTTTTTTGGACTTGACGCACAAATTTATTGATTACACAATTATTTCTGAACCAATCTCACAAGTTTAAACTTTCTTAGCAAGGAGAGAGATGGGCATTTAAAACGATGTGCTTATATATATTATTTGACTTAATATGCTATGAGGTTTGATGAGGTAAATTTGGCAAATGTGACTTTTTTCATATTTTTTCAAGTTTGTCCATTCATAGTACCAAACTTTTATTAAAAAATATAAAATAAGTAGGGAAATTCTTAAAGTGTATTATGTTGTGAAGAGCTTGACATTTCGTTTGATAAAATCGAACAAAAATTGTAGGAGTTATTATTTAAAGAGTAGAACAGTAGAGTTATATTTCTAGGAAAGTTATATATATTATAGGAGTTATATTTATAGGAAAATGTGTCAATTTTATGTTTGAGCAACCACCAGAAATTGCCCATTGTTTGCGCAAAACGAAATTAAAAAATATTTGCAAAAAATGCAAATATTAGCCTACTTCTGGTAGTTGCCCAAACATGAAATTGACACATTTTGTCGTAAACAATGAAGATCCATCAAAAAATTTTAAAATTTTTGAACTGAAAGTTTATTTGATAAGGTGACATACATATATAAAATATATAACACGACTGTTATACTATTTAAATAATAACTACGGTAATTTTTGTTCGATTTGGTCAAACGAAGTGTCAAGCTCATCACAAGATAATGCATTTTCAGAGTGTCAACACTTATTTCATAATTTTTAATTAAATTTTTCAATTAAGAACGGCTAAACTTGAAAAAATTAGAAAAAAAATAATATTTTCCAAGTTTACCCCATCAAAACTCATAGCATGGAAGTTTGAACCATAAGTTTATGTACACCATTTCAAAGGCTTATCTCTCCTTTTCCAAAAACTTTAGATTTTGAAAAAAAATTAAAAAATATTTGGTTAAACAATAATTTTGTGTGAAATGATTAAAAATACCGTTTTTGTCAAATACAAGAAGTTTGGACGGTTCGAGAAATATAAAATAAATATTTTTGGATTCAACTCAACAAAACTCACAACCTACACTATGTCATTAGGTGGGTGTATTTTGACTGTTGCACCGTGTTATCATTAGAGGAAATTGTCTTCTCGAATGACAATACAATGATGTGGTGAATTCACCAACAGGGAAACATTCCCAAAAATTCCAGGATGTTTTATCAATAGTTATGCGTGTACGAAAATATGTACGAGAATGTGTCTGAATATGTGGCTATGTGGCTATGTGTGTTCTAGATCGATAAGTATTTCGAAAGGAAAAACAAAAGCCATGTGTGAAATAATACGAAAATGTTTCGTAAACCATTTTTGCGGCCATTTTGTTATCAAACAATGTTTTCGACATTAAAATTTATTTCTGTTTCTCTGTAATTTCTATGAAAATCGATTTGCATACGGATATCTTTCTATATTCCTATCATACATACATATATGAATGTATGTATGTATGTATGTATATGTGTTTAATATACAGGCAAAGACATATGGATGGAAACAAAGTTCAAAATGTTCGTTGTTAGTTAGTATGGTTGATGCAATGAATTTTGTTGTAGAACATGCATTAACAATTGTTTTAGTTTCGACATTAAGTGAGTAAGTTAGTGAATATATGTATATACGGATGTATGTATGGTATGCATGTATGTATCAGTATATGCATGCATGCATGTATGTATCAGTATACCATCATATTGTCAGAGTAACATCAATGAACTGGTGTTTGAGAGAGTGTTTGTTGTGTACCTAACTTTGTTTAGTCTATTCTGATGTCAAACTGTCAAAATTGTGGCTTATTTACATTTTCTATAAATGTTTCCATGTGTGTGTATCATTTAAATGTAAATGTGTGTATGTGTGTCTTTGTGCGTGTGAATGTAAGTGAATGAAAATTTATTTTGTAACTTTGTGTTCATAATGGGGTTTTACGCATGTAAAATTGTTCATGTATTAATCCAATACAATACAGTTACAGCTGCCCCCCCCCCCCCCGCGTCTGCTTAACAGTATCTAAATACACTTCAGTTAAGAGGCTTTCTTTTGCCAAATCAATATGCATAATCATGATTAAATGGCATTTAAATGTTTAAGTTTTCCTCTGGATGAACTCATTTAAATATTTAAACTTTAAATTTCTGCATAAAAAATTTACATTTAAATTAAACCGCCAAAATACACAAACAAAAAAGAGAAGAGAAGAGAGGAGAGGAGAAGAAAAAAAAGCAGCAAAACCAGCCAAGTTATCATCGAAGAAACAAATCTTTCCGCTTTCTTTTAAGCTGTCAGAGGGATTTGCCACAAAATGAATTGCTGTTGGTAGTGGGTAGTGGTAGTGGTAGTGGGAAGAGTGTGTACAAGTACTCTGTTCATAAATCATCTGAAAACTGGAAACCTTTTTGCGGGTGTGTAGTACTTAAATAGCGCAAAACCGATTTGTCACCTGTTCTACTGTAACAACATTGAGTGTAAAAAATGAAGATTAAGAAGAAAGAAAAAAGAAAAAATGAATGAATAAAATTTTTAAATCACTATTACATGCCACCAGTAAGAACAACAACAACAACTACACAACATAACTAACAAATATTGCAAAGATGATAAATAAGTAAATGCCATGCATAATACTTAAACATAATATGGTACAGTGGGACAGAAAGAATTAAATTCGAGTGAATTCTAAACTACCTGTTATGCAATATCTTATAACAAAATCGTTGTTGTTGTATTTAAAGCGATCATATTTAATTTAAGTTTTAAACCACTTCGTTGAATCTTCATGTAATCTTTGGGAAAAACTTAAAAAAAACTTATAATTTTAATTAAAATTATTTCTCAGTAAACTATCCAGCTAAACAAGTGATTGATTTGCCTTCTGTTGCAAATTCTAGGATTAAAGCTAAGAAAAAACTTCATATTTCCTCGCAGTAGATTAAATCTACTTTCTCTGATCACTGACACATGAAGCGAAGGTTCCATTCTCCTCTCTTGAAGCATTCATTTGAGGGAATGCTTTCAACAGTATAGAGAACAATGACAAAACCCACATACTGCTCTGTCCAACATTGTATAGTCATCGGTATACACCTTAAGGGACTCATTGGAGACTCCAGAAGTATATTGTTCCGACCCAAACTGGCCATAGCCAGTAAGAATTATAAGAGAACATGTTGTCGACCCAATGGGTCTACGGCTTATGGGTATTCCAGCAGGTGCATGATCAATGTTAGGATAGGATTTAGCTGCATTTAGCCCAAATGGAAATAATTGAAAGCGCCCTCCACTTCAACGTCTACTCGGCTTATGCGTCAGACTCTTCTTAATGTCCCTAACCATATAGATCAGTGCGATCATAGCGTTCCTATTCCTATTCTTTCAAGAGAAAGACAGTACTTAGACTATATATATCGTTGAGCTGCCTTATATCAAGTCTTTGGTTCACTTGAAAGTAAAACTTGATCACTTAGATGAAACCATAGAAAATAATTCGTTGATCTTTATTTTTTTTATTCCAATGTAATCATAAACTTTTAATTAAAGGAACTGAATAAGAAAGTAAATGTTTATCTAAATACGAATTTACATACATTGTATATCACAATTTCCTAAACCAAGTCAGTTTTCATTCGTCTTAATTTATTAAACTAACTGAACTTTTAAATACGTAGATCTCAATACTTATGTCAAATTCGACATGTGATGCCGATTTAAAATTGAGGTCGGCATTAAAACTCTCCGTTACAGCTATGAGGGACGCCGATTGGCTCTATTGTAATGCAACGTCTTGGGAAAAAGTTGTTTTCAAACATCTATTTTAGTAAATTCCGATTTGAATTTTAATTTTAGAAATTTTACTCTTTCTACTTAAAAGCTGATAAAAAAAAAAGTTTTTGAATGAAATGAAACACAATTGAAAAATAAATCGAACCTAAAATCTTCTATTTCACGGGGTATGGCAGAGTGTATTCTACACAAAATACACAATCTAAAGGACACTGTGGTTCATAATTATTTACCACATTTTAACACAGGAATAGTCCCACAGTACATCACGAATGGCACAAGTAAAACAGAATAAAAAAAAGAGGAAGAAAATTATATTCACACAAAAATTTTAAAACATTTATATTGGAAAGCAAACAACAACCGTGAAACGGTGATAAAAATGAAAACATTTGCTCTGCATGTATTTAAGAATGTGTGGTGGAAATAAAATTATTTCCGTTGGTACTTTCACCAACAGTAGAGTAAAATTTAGAAAGAAGGATACCAAGAGTAGAACTGTTGGCATATTGTTTACTCAACATCATCACCAGCAGCACCATCATCATCATCATCCGCTATGGAAAGGAATATCATTACAGTCGTCATAATAATACAACTAAAACAACTGAAGAAGCATAATAATACCTGTACAGTACAGTAGTATAACTTCATTATGACTACCAATTCCACAAAGAGCAGTAAGAGCGAACACCTTTTATGTACCTTTTAAGGCACACAACAATGTCATCCTAATCATCATTTCGAAAATCATAATCACTCTGCATGGGAGTGTGTTCATCAATGTCATCGTCAGCCAACAACAATTTTAATCTCGTAGTGGTTTAAGTCATTGAGTTTGGAAAACCAACAGCGAACGTATCACAGCCAGCCAACCAAACAAAACAGCATTACAAATCTGTCAACTGTGACAATTTATAAAGCAATAACAACAGCAACAACAACAACAGCAATAGCAACACAAACACAGTTAAGCTGAAATGAAAAAATGATCCACATTATAAAACGTTAGAATTTTAACCAACAAAATGAAAAACGAAACCCAAGTAAAAGATACAAAATATTCATAAACGTAAAAAGACAATTTGTTATCATATCATACGGTAAATATGCATAACGGTATCTATTGCCATTGCCATTATTTGAGAATGTGTTTGTGTTCGTGTTCGTGTATTCGAGTGTGTTCGAGACAGAGAGAGAGCTTTACTTCAAAACAAACAAATTTGCCTCCTCCATACGCACTAAATCCGAAGCTAGCCCACACGAAAAATAGGTTCTGCAAAATTGTTGATTGTTGGTATTTCGTCAAGAACATGAGGGGAACAACATTAAAGGCTAAAAACAGTTGACAGATTGGGTAAATGATTTTATGCTGAACAAACAAATAAACCAGCAAACAACGATACTAACATACTAAAGATAATAATGTATACAGTGAGAGTTAAATTTATGCCAACACCTATAACAACATAATATTAAATACTTTAAACATTTTTATGGTCCCAGGCAATAACAGTATAAGTCGACTTAGTTATATATTCTACACATATTCTACTACCAAAACTTTATATTTACGTGAAATCCTCATTTCATTTTTTAAACAATTATTAACAAAAAAAAAATTATGTTGGCGTGAATCGTAATGAAACCCCATTCCATGTATAATAAGCACCTCAAATGAGGCTTTCATTATCAGTTCTTGGGCTTACCCATGTAGGTATCTTTAATATTGTAATAAAAAATAAAGAAACACTTCTATAGGGTGGGCCATTTATCGGTTTAAATTTGAACCGTCGGCTATTTTGAATCTGACGCTACTTATGTCATTCTATTCTGTCAGAAAATTCAGTATATTATCTCTGCTGAACGTAATGTATCGATTTACGCTTGAGCAACGTTGAGATTTATTGGGCCGGTTTTACCAAAAGAAATCGTAGTTTGGAAACCGTATTTGGAGCTCAGAAAACTTAAACGTTGTCTTACAGAAGACAATGCACCCATTACGAGCGACTGTTTATGGAGCGGCAACGTCATTAGCCCATATTTCTTTGAAAATTAGGTCGACGCAACTATTACGGTTAATGGGGACACCTATCGCACCAATTTTTTTGCACCCCGCTCTTCACGGTATTGATGTGTACGATGTTTGGTTTGAACAGGATGCTGCAACTTGCCATACATCTCATGCCACAATCGATTTATTGCGTTAAACGTTCGATGACCGTTTAATTAACCGAAATGGTGATGTCAATTGTCCGCCAAGAAGCTGTGATTTGACACCGTTAGACTATTTTCTGTGGGGCGCCCTTTAAGAAAAGTGTTATGCCGATAAACCAGAGACAATTGAGACAATTTGAACATCAACATTCGTGATGCCATTGCCGAGATACGACCGCATACAATCGAAAAAGTGCAAGAAAATTGGTCCAATAGATTGAGGTACCGTGAGGCTAGCCGCGACAGCCGTATGAATGAAATGAAATTACATTTTTAACCGGAACAATTGTTCTTCGCAACCAAAAAATAAATTTGGCAAAATTCCAAACTTTTTTTGCTTGATTGCATTTTAAATTTAAACTCTTAAATCACTTAGCCTATATAATTCAAAAGGGATTTTTCCCGAAAGTAACATTTCCGCTTTATCGGCTGTTATCGCTTGCGTCAACCGATTTGTAGATCTTTAACTAACAAACAAGATAGTATTCATATTATCAGTCTAATAGGCCAAATAATAATAATAATATATTGGCTGCATTATTTAAATTATGGATGCAATATACACTTATTTGAAGCCGTTTGCTATTTCATCTTTCTGGTACGAAATGGATGGAGGCCACGGTTAAAAACTGTTCAGTTTTTGATGCCAAGAACGAATCAGTATTACTTATTAATCAGATGAAATCGCAGTAGAAAAAAACCGTACTCGAACACATAATGGTTGTCGAACGGAAATGATAGTTAGAAAACAAGATAGATGAGGCAAAACTTTTCAATTAATATTGGGTTGTTTTTAACTGATAAGACAACATGTTGCTAACAACGCTCTCTACAAGCGAATCAGAGCTTTCAGTACAGATTTCCATCTTACCTTGACTTTAAGTTCGGTAGGTTGCCGATTCATGTTCGCATGTTACTCATCAGCGGTAGTGGGTTTAGAGCTTTTGAAAATGCTTCCATCATTTGTGCTGAATGCTGTTGACAACAAAAATTTTTTTAATTGCTGCCAGATTTCTTTTTAATAATTTTGCAAGTTCTTTTTCTTCTTCTGAATTGGACACCATAGTCTTCGTGTAATTATGTTCCTACTAGATTATCTTCAAACTGTCCTGGGTGCAGTTTATCTCACGAGTTAGTTGCCGATCGCAGTGAACGTGATTGACTTCGCTTTATGGTGGAATGGTGTGAATGGTTTTATAGACAAGTTCGTTTATCCGAGCAAATGTAATACGTTTGTATTTTTATTTTTAACATCAAATTTCCAAACTATTCGAACTATTCCTCTAATTCGAATGCATGTTCATGTTCAATTTTTATGTTCTTTTAGGCGAGCTTCTATGTCGGAAACAGCTCAAATATAGAATGAGGAGAGCTGATACAATCCTACGTTTGATAATCCAATTTTACAATGACCCATTTCGATACATTTTTAAAAGATTTAATTCAATTTTGCATTTGTTCCTATCAAAATTCGTTCTACACGCCAACCTATCCTGGGTCAATGAGGAGTCCTGCTCCACCGCCAGACTCACCTGGACCCTGATAGATAGAAGGCGTACCAACTAGTTACTTGGAGTCGGTCGTGGCATCATCTCAATCACAGTGACCACGCTTACAGGTCATTGTGTTAAGGGTAAACACGCGGAAAGGATGCGGCTCCCATTTAACGACTTCTGCCGTGGGATAAAGTCGCGGTGTTCTAGTAGGTAGTGTGTTGGCTTATTAGACGTGAGGCCTCGGTTCAAATCCCAGGTCAGGCATCTCCAACTGAACGAAATATGAAAAAATATTTCTTCGGCGAGTTCCTCTCAGCAGATTTCTGGCAAAAACTCTGAGAGTAAATAAAATTGCCATGAACAGTTTCTCAAAAATCTGTCGTTCGGAGTCGACTTTAAACTGTAGGTCCCGCCACTCATGTATAAAATTTACCGCATACAACATAAGTGGTATGAGAGACTAGGTCGTAATCCTGACGTATGTATGCCGTGGGTGCAGATCCGCTGAGGAAGAAGAGACTGTTATCTACTTTCTTGTCAGCGCCCATCTCTTGCGAGGTGCAGATATAGGTTATTTGGCTCTCCATTTCTTGTCAGCTTGACGGAGCTATCACCTATTGATGTCAAGGATATACTTTTGTTTACTGCGACAACGGGCCGCTCGTGTGTGCTCAAGTGAGCTTTTTAATATCAGAGCTACCACTCTGACCTAACCTAACCGCCTATCAAAACCAAGCAATACAGAGCAAAATAATTGCTTACTATGTGCACTTATCTACTTGTGCATTCAATCAATAGTATTGTACCAAGTGCAACCCTAAATGTGAGTCGACAATTTGGGAAACTCATCAGCCGGTATCGGTGATAACTTTATCATGAGCGTCTGCTCGGATTGCAAAAGTGATACTTCTAAATCATTCTATATTGGTATGATGGAGGTGTTGTATTATTCATAGACATCGTTTACTCTACAAAATAATATACAAGAAAACTTGGAAATAAATAAACTCTTATACGATTCTGAGTCAAGCAATCAGAAAGACTAAAATAATTTTTGATATAAAATATAATTTTTTAAATCCAACTTTAATACAACGTGAAGTGATACATCAATCCATTTATTTTTGTTCAAAACTCGAGAAACAATATTCAGTTTAAAAATCAAAATAGAACTTCAATATCCCTTAGTATACGTAAAATGTATGTATATTGTTCGTTAATTGAAATTGAAAAATTTTAATTTTTAAAACTCTTTTAGTACCTCTTAATACTAGTAACTCTTTCTAATAATCGTTAAATATATTAAACAATTGAAATTAACATACAAGACGAGATATTTTCTAAATAATTAAACCGATTTGATTTTGTTTTGCTGCACTGTACTAATTTCGAATATGCGAGAAAGTCAATCAATCAAATAAATTTATTTTAATCTAAAGCCCCTATGCCACTATGGACTGACTAGCACACTATCTAACCGTGACTTTTCAGTCAGTTACCAGCCTTGGTTTGTCTAATGCCTCCAAGTACATATGTACTTCAGTTTTCTAGTTAAGATTATTCTTAATGTAAAAATAATTTTTAGCAGTATGTATACTGCAAAGAATTCAATCTAAACTCATTAATAACTGATGGGTATGTTGATAATGGGCAACGAAGGAACTCCGAATCAAACTATATGTATGTATGTATGTATTGATAAAATTCATTTGTATGAAATGATTCAGAATGACTAAAATCAGAATAAGGTGCGAGCCCAAAATATTTGGTTATTTTTCTTGGTTTACATATTGTTACGAAAGTAGAAACGGCGTAGCATCGTTAAACATTAAAAAGAGCGAAAGCAACACAAACAAATACAACAAACTTGTTATAAGTAAACCAACAACAACAGTATTAAAGAAAAGGGGATAGACAAGTAAGCGAGAATGCAAAAACAAGCAATGTAAACAAAACACACAAACAACAATGAAGTCGATATAGAGTTCTCGAGAAAGCGAAAACAGGAACGTTCGACTTCAAGAACCTTCATCAGACTGTTTACGTGGGCATATAAAAAGGCAAGATAAAGCAGGCAACGAGTGAAGAGAACAGTCGTAGTTTAGAGATCGCCGTTGAAATGATCTGCGTTGTAAGCAAAGAAGAATAGCGAACAAGCAATTAGTCTTGTATACGTCAAGCTATGAACAGTGGCACAAAGAATTAAGCGAAAAATAAATAATTTCATTAAAACTAAACACAAAATTTATTTTTATTTTGTTTGCAACCAACGAACTCATATTTTAAACGTTTTTAAAATGGTAAAAACGCAACAATACATATATAAAAATATTGGAATTTTTCAATCAAGCTGGTAAAATAATAAAACTTTAGTCAAAACAATACTGGAAGAAAAGCAGCGCAAAAAGTAAAATACTTGAGTTCATTTGTCAGAAAAGTTAAAATCTAAACTGGACTTAAGACACCTAAAGTTTAAAAAGGTGCCCCGGCAGAAATGCACAATTAAAAAATTTTGAAATTTGCAAAAATGCTGGCAACCTTACAAAAAGATTTTTTAAATCAGCAAAATTTGTAGGGTGATAAACAATCTGCGTATGGGTACAACTGACAGTTTTTTCATTACTAACGGCACTATTAAGACAGTCATTACATTATCATTTTAGTTTATATCTATCATCAGTTCTTGCCATTTGCTACTGCGGTAAAAAAAAACAATTAAGTGACGTAATAACACATTGAAATTGAAACAATGTTTTCTCTTAAATAAATAAAAATTAAAAAGTTGGTAACATTAAGTTGCGATACATACATACATAATTGGTTATTACAACCCTTTAGACAGGATAACGACCTAGTTTGTCACACCACTTATGTTATGGGCATTAATTTTTATACATGAGTGGCGGACCCTAGAGTATATAGTCGACTTCGAACGACAGATTTTTGAGAAACTTTTCATGGCAATTTTATTTACTCTCAGAGTTTTTGCCAGAAATCTGCTGTATATAATATATTTTTTTCATATTTTGTTCAGTTGGAGATGACTGCCCTGGGGTTATAACCGAGGCCTCACGTCTAATAAGCCAACAAACTACCTACTAGACCACGGCGACTTGTGATACGTTTAATCAAAATGTTAGCAGCACATACACACAGTAGGAGCGAAATGGTAAGTGAGCCATCATTGCCCTATTGTTTGTACCAAAAATGATCTCATTTCGTAATGACACATGAGTTCTTACAATAGTATAGTGCGAGCAATAAAAATTTTTGGAAAAAAAATTGTCTTTCTTGCTTTCGTGCCAATGCATTCGTTCGCTTATCATGACTTTTGAATGAGTTTTTTTTAGTCAAAACAATAGCTTTACACCTAATGCAACATTTCATGTGCTCAAACCACAACTTGTATGCCCTAGAGTTGAAAATTCTTGGAGAGTCGGGCAAAAAGTTGTTTAATGCCAACTGTATCTATGTAAGTAAGGTTATTAGTTTAAAGACATCAAAATATTTATTGTACTTATCGATTCATAATAAATCTCTTGATTTTATCATGTAATTACAGTTATGGGTGATTTAATTAAGAATATTTTATTTAAAGCAATTGGAATCCAATGGAAATCATAATTCATACAACACTTCTGTTAGTCCAATGATACGGAAATTTCAAATTTTAATCCTCTTTATATTTTCGCTTATTTTACATACAATTTATTCTACAATTCTTTAATGACCTTCAGATATCCTCCAACACATTATATTTCTTTTGCTAGGCCTCGTACGCGCGATTCCTTTTGCTGTGCCCAATTAATTATTGTTTCTTTCTACCGGTGTGGGCAATTAAATTCTAATCAACAGGAAACATCATAAACATAACGGTAAAATAACAAACAATAAAAAAACATTTAATTCCATTAAGTAAAATACAATACAACCAAAAAAAAACATTAAATCCACTAAAACGACAACAGAAAAGGGAAAATATAGCAGGGAAGAGTTAAATCTAAGGATGGAATGATACTCCATTGCCATTAAATATTTTTATTTTTATTTCTATTTTTCCACCACCCCCCTCTATTTTGTTATTGTTGTTTTATATTTTATCATTCTTGCAATAAACATTAAATCGGACGCGTAAAAGTGTAAATAACAAATGAAAATCTAAAATAATATGACCCATCAACTGAATATACAGTGGACAGCAAAAATCTTAGTACGGCAATATTTTGTAGCAATTTCATGAATTTTAGCCAAAAGTTTGTATAAAAATTTATAGTTTTTATATTTATTTTATTAATTTATTTCTGTTTTATTATAAAACAAACAATTTTTTAATATATTTCATAATACAAGAGAAAAATAAGGAAAAGTTTCAGATGACTCCATAGGTACCCCCAATGAGAAGCCTGAGTAAATTTAAAATTCAAATGCCTAATATATGAAAATGTTATTCCTTGTATTTAGTAGAATATCCCTTAAGGTCATGCACTCCTTTTAACCCATTTGGAATTGAATGTACCAGTTTCGTTTAGTATTTTCTGGTGGCACCATGAGCAAGTTTTTCAGTTGACTTTTGTTTGAGGTTTAGCGTTCTTTCAAATGATATCTTTAATACTCTCTTGAAGTCATATCGGGACTTTGTGTAAGAGTATTAAGCCTGTGGGGAGTTTTTTTTTGTTAAAATATATTGCCGTACTAAGACCTTTGCTGTCCACTGTGTGTATTATACAGCAGAGCGTAACTAAAGCCTTATTAAGAATGTATTGTTTGAAAATAAAATTTCAAAATATTTATTATCCTCACACGTATACGCAGAATAAGTCAACGACAAAATAAGCAAAAGAAAAATACGTATGACTTATAAATTTTATTCCCATAGGGAGAGTAATGTCTCCCTACTTACATATAATATTGTATTGTATTGTATAATATCCCTGAAGAGGTTGAGGAGAAAAATAAATTCAAAAAACAAACAAACTATACTTACATATATAAACAATTATTACATGTACATGCCTACAGATACGCCGATACAGAAGAAATATACGCTAAAAATACTTTTAATGTTATACTCACATATTCCAGCATTAAAAAAGCAATGAAGCATATCCTGTAAAACCATTTTAAGCATGTTGTACACGCAAATTGTGCCCACTTTTCTTTATAATCCCCTTCCCCTTTAAGTATAGACAACATGTCTTAAAGACACTTGACTGCTATCATTACAATAGTACGTTATTTTCTTTTCTTTTCGATACCAATTCAAGCAAAAAAATCATCACAACCCATAGTGCAAAAACTGTTTTTTTTTATTCTTAAACCTATTAAAACGAATTTTAGTTCCATTCGTCCGTCATGACCAACATTTTTATTTTATTGAGCACGTGCCATTTATGTGATATTTTTAAGTTTTAGCATCTCTGAAACCCATAAACCGAATAATGATCGAAAACTTGACTCGAAATTGACTTCATAAAACGCATAACGTCAACAGTCAGTCATAAAAGTCATCACATTAAATTGTATAAAAAAATTATGACAGAATATAATGAATGGTAATAAAAATCAGTGGAATTATATTTTTATCGTTAGAACAACTAATTTAACTGCAGAAACTAGCAAAAACTCATCTATTCCAGGCAATGAAATACATAAACATGTACGAACGAAGAAATTTAGATGTTATCTTGAAATTTTTTTAAAGACTTATAGTGGGTAACACTTTAATACTGAGAGTTCGAGTTTGGATTTCATTTTGAATTCTATTTCAACAGGATACTTTTTAATATTTAAAAGAAGTATTACATACATACATATATACATAGTTGGCCATTACAGTACTTCAGTCAAGATTACGACCTAACTTCTCACACCACCACTTATGTTGTGTGCGTTAATTTTATACATGAGTGGCGGGACCTACAGTTTAAAGTCAACTTCAAAGATTTTTGAGAAAGTTTTCATGGCAATTTTATATTTCTTCAGATTTTTTGTCAGAGGAATTCGCCGAAGAAATATTTCTTCATATTTCATTTTATTGGAGATGTCTGACCTGTCAAGTCCTTTTAATACATCTTATATGCCTCAGTGCCACATTCTTGATGATGATCAATTGCTCAGTTGATTCATCTTTCTCACAGCAGAATCTGCAAATATTAGTGTCGCATAAGTATGGCAATTTTGCAGACATATTATCCTGTAAGTGGACTCAAAAGTACATAATTGGTCATTACAAACCTTCAGTCAGGCTTACGACTTAGCTTCTCACACCACTTATGTTGTGTGGGTTAATTTTATACTTGAGTGGCGGGACCTACAGTTTAAATTCGCATCCGAACGGCAGTTTTTTGAGAATGTTTTCTTGGCATTTTTATTTACTTTCAGAGTTTTCGCCATAAATCTGCTGAGAGGAAGTTGCCGAAGAAGAATACCTTTATCATAATTCGTTTTGTTGGAGATATCTGACCAGAGGTTTAAACCGCGGCCTCACGCCTAATAAGCCAACACACTACCAACTAGACTACGATGAATTCAAAAGTATTCTAAAACTATTTCTGCCTAGTTTTACAGCAGAATCCGCTTTGATTGCCAGTTATTACCCGAGTAATCCTGTCCTCAACCAAAAACGCCAAAATCTCGAAATAGGCTCCGTAAAGATCTAAACACGCCTCTTAACATTTTTTTCATAATTCATTCCCTAAATGACCCCCTTTTTTTAAAGTTTAATGTTTGAGCATAATACATGTACATACATAACTGGCCATTACAACTCTTCAGTCAGGACTACGGCCTAGCTTCTCACACCACTCATGTTGTGTGTGTTAATTTTATCCATGAGTGGCGGGACCTACAATTTAACGACAGAATTATTGAAAAACTTTTCATGGTGATTTTATATATTCTCCGAGTTTTTGTCAGAAATCTGCTGAGAGGAAGTCGCCGAAGAAATATTTTTTTTTTCATATTTCGTTTTGATGTCTGACCTGAGGTTTGAACCGTGGCCTTTCATCTAATAAGCCAACACACTACCTACTAGACTACGGCGACTTCAGTCTGCCACATGATACAATAATTGGGCGCTAATGCCTCAATCAGACTAATTCCACCATAAATTTGCGTACAACGTGCCCTCGAGTTCCCACTCTAGGCAATAACAACGACAATATATTTCAAAATTTTGTCAACTCTTTTGAAGAAAAATAAAAATTTTATTTAAACTTTTAAGGGAAAGTGAAAAAAAGTCACGCACTCACACAACCACATAACTTTCACACATTGTTAACAAGAAAAACTTAAAGTTTTTGTGTGTGTATGGAAGTGTTTCCCTTTGAACGTTCACACAAACACATCCTTAAGTTGAATATGTATAACAAAAAAAAAACGGGGAAAAATCATGCAAAGTTTGTTAAAAACGAAAAGAAAAAAGAAAATGAATTATACGATGAAGGAGGAAAAAAAGAAACCAAAATTATTCCTCAGGCCATATACTACAACAACAATACCATAGTAGCAGCAGCAGCAGCAGAAGCAGAAGCAGCAACAAAACGATGATGACGATAAGTATAAAAAACGCTAATGGCAACGAGGAATAAGTAGTATTATAATATGGTATACAGCTGAAGGAGAATACGCGACATTTCAAGTTTATTCAAGCATTTCGATTTTACAAAATGGCTTAGAAAAACATGAATCACATCATCATCACCATCACCATCAATTCGTGATGATTTTTCTTTATTTTTTTTTCAATTTCGCTTTTATTCTTCTCTCTTACTCCCATTTTTTTATTTCTTTTTTTAGGTCTTTTAAATCGAATTCAGAAAATGGTTTTTTATTCCTCCCTTGAACCCTTTGCTAGAAGTTTGTTGTTGTTGTTGTTTTTTTCGCTTAATATTTTTTTCCAACTCATTCTTATTAATGTTATGGTCGTAGACGTTCTTATTGTTAAATTTTGATTGTTGTTGATGTTCTTGTTGTTGTTGTTCTGATTGCTGTTCTGATTGCTGTTCTGATTGCTGTTCTTTTTTTGCTTGCTTGTTTTGTGTGTTTTTGTTTGGAGTATAAAAAACTAACAACAATACTTATTACTCTCACACTTGATTCTCATCATCGTTATAAATCGTGCATATAATCCGTTCAACAAACTTGTGATATACGAGTATATTGCCAGGTAATTGAGCGAAGAAGTAAGAAACCAGCATGTGCGGCTTGGGGGATACTGAAGGTATTATTGAACTTTTCTTAAATATTTTTTTGTATTTTTTTTTTTTTTTTTTTTGTATGAAGAAATATTTTTTCGCATTTCTCATGAGTCGTACGGAATCATAAGTTTGTTTACTCAATACCATTACGAGTGTACCATTTCAGCACGTAATAAATTATTAAAAAAAATTTAACAATCATAAATAACAGTAAATTTTCAAAATTTAAAAAATGAAAAATAATAAAATTATTTTGGAATCGATCAGCACCAGGAATAAATTAAGCTTTAGTGTTTGATTGTTCTGGTAAGCAGAGATTTGATGAGAATGTAAGTCAAATAAGAATGTATAGTATATAGTTTTACAAAATTATTGTTTTTGAATTTTTTAAGCCCTGTGTGAAATTTTCTTTTTTATTTGGTATAAAATAATGTCGATAACAATACTAACGAATTAAAAAATATCAGGCATCTAACTTTTTCTGAATTAAATTTATATAGTCCCCAAAAATAGAAATGTATCACTTTTGATACAAAGCTCGGTCTACGGTTAAATCTTCTTATATTTAAATTTAAAGACTGCTATCCATTTCCTCTTTCATTGTCCAATGTTGCCTGTAAGCACGAAGTGCTCCTTGGCTGTCCTGGCATCTACGGCCGTTGATAAGGTAGACGGTTTCATCCTAACCTCTAAATGGCTTAAGAGTTCATTCTTATAATGGTTTTGGTTTACGTCTGAATTCGGGACAATTTAAACTCTATTCATATGATATTTTTGGAAATTATCTCCTTGGATGTGGTCTTTTAGATAGTATCGATAGATAATACATCAGCCTTACACTATAGCTTTGGAAACTGTTGATGGCGGTTGGCTTTTTAACTCTTTAACGCAGTGGTATTATTTGTTTGTACCCATGTGGGAATGCGGCCCTATACTATATTTCTCTCATGCCATTTGTATTAAAATTAATGTACATACATATTTAGTAATTTCAGCAATAATTTTTGTTTTACCCTTAAACATCCATATGGGCACGCAATCATTTCTTCTGATATACAGAACTTCTCTTTCATTGACTCATGGACAAAATTGTTACATTTCAGGTAGCACTCTTCAAAGGTAGTCGTGTAAAGTTTTTAATTGTGACAGAGTATTTATTATCTAAACTGCAATACGAGTTACATATAAACACAATTGGTCGTTACAACCTGTTGTATGTATTAATTTTATACATGAGTGGCGGACCTACAACTTTTTCAGAGTTTGTACCAGAAATCTGCTGAGAGAAATTAAAATGAATTAATATTTAGCTCCAAAAAGCTTTGCAACGTTCTAGTAAAACAATTCGATTAAAATTAGATTTTTAGCAAATTTGCTTACTTGTTGGACATCAATTCTTGAGCCAAAAACATTTGAAGCTCAAAAGCAAAATCCTTATGCAAACTTAAGTCCGTGTTCACATTAGACAAATGACAACTATATATATATATATATCTTCTTCCATGAAGGTAACCACAATGGACCGCTTCTGGCCTCCGCTCCTAACCTAACCGCATTCTCATAACCTCCTCCATTTAAATCGTTAGAATTTCTTATACCTGTTTAAATAGATTAACCAGTTAACTTACATATATCAAAAGAGAATTTTGTTAAAAAGTGATCTATATATAATCGATATTAAAAGACACAAATTTTCAACCCAAATACCGATAACAGATACAACATTTTTGTGAAGGCAATCTTAATAAGGCCGCACAAAAGCTCAGATTAATTTTATTGTCTCGATGTATTGTCTCGAATATTTAAAATGAAATCCAGTTCGAATTACTTAAAGTTACATTTTATTGCAATGAAAAAAAAAAAAAACTTCTGGACATGGATATTTCAACTTGTATACATTGCGTTATCGATTGTTTTACCGACCTAAGTTATTATTTTTGTTCTTTTTTTATTGTTTTGTTTTTTATTAATTCATCCATCAGAATATGAGACGATTTGTTTACTTTTTGTTTCTTTTTGTATTCAGAATATTTTCTCATTTTGTTTTTCAAAAGTCTACTTAAACAATTCGATATTTCAAGGGGAAAAAAAACATCTTGAGACATTGTTCAGGCAGAAAAGTAAAAGAAATATTGTAAAGCACTTAAAAAATTCACAAGGTCGTTCAAGTTTTCCATTTCTTTTCATATGCAAATATACATACATACATACATACATACATTTTAAATGTCATCTCAACGTATATAATAATTACGGAAAATTTTAGAATCTTTGGGAGATTGAACATTAAACAAAGGGAGAATGACAAAAAATGTTGAAAAACTAATTGAAATTTTGTTTGGTGGTCGATATCCACCGGTAACCATAGCTGGATTTGTGACATGTGACATCGTTTTGTCAACCAAGTCCATTTCTACCATTTTCAGCAAAAAAAAAGCGAGTAATTATCACCCTGTTACCCTGAACTACTAACTGTAACGTTAAGTTCTAATCGTTCTTCAAGAAGTACGGTCCAATAAAGTGGACAGTGGAACAAACTGTGGAAAGCTAATACTAACGAGTGTAGGAGTAGTATCTGAATACATAATGAAATTGCGACTCTATTCTCCAATTTCATATCAAATGTTCCATATTCCCTTCTTTCGTATAACATCACAAATAATTGTTCATTGACTATAAATTTGACGAAATCGTGTATTGTCAATACCCATAGTATTAGTGATTGATAATCGAACAAGAAACATGTCAAAGTATCATTCAGCCAATATAAAAAAAAATTACTTTTGCATGCATTTTACATTCTGATGCTATTTTGTTTATTGGAAATTATTCATCAAATGATTTCGGTGATGCGTCAGTAAAAGTGATTAAATTCATGAGCCAACTGTATCTTGCCATGCTTAAATGGATAGTCCTTACATAAAATTTGTCATGTTGCTGTTATACGGTATGTGATCCGCCGTTACCACTAAAAATGATGTCAGTCTGGAGATCAAGTGTAGGATCACCGTTGCCAATATGTGTACCAATTGAGTACCAAAGACATTTCTCGTACGACAAAACTGATACTCTACAAAACGCTCATCCTTTCCGTGCTTCTTTGTGGCACAGAAGCATGGACACTGATGCAGCAACTTCGGGGGTATTCGAGAGTAAAGTCCTACATAAGATCTACGAGCCAGTGCGAGTTGAAAATGATTTCCGCATTCGACCCAACAACGACTTGGAGGTTGTGCAGCGTATTAACATCCAGCGGGTGCGCTGTCTGGCCAAGTCGTTCGAATTGGTAAGAATGCTCTGACGAGACGGGTATTTGATGCGGGGATTTACGGAAGTCGCCGAAGAGGACGATTTTTTTTGCGTTGGAAGTACCAAGTCGAGGAAGCCTTGTCGTCGATTGGTGTGACAAACTAACAAAGGCGCGCAAGAAGCAGAGGCGCCTGAACGGATATGCTAAAGCAGGCCGAAAGCCGATAATCGGGTTGTTAATAGCCAATTAAGTAAGTAAGTCCAATGTGAGAAACGACAACTTTTGTTATTCTTCTATGAATTTCAATTCTTTGGTATTTCTATAAAAGAAATGAACCACTTTTGCAAAAAAAAAAAACACAACATGAAGGATCCTGTATCACTTTAAGATTTTATTTGTCACTCACTTCCATTATTCTTATTTTTTTTATTATATTGTTGTTGTAGTAGTAACACATACCATAGTTTTGTTTTTACAAGTTTTCAAATACATTGTAATGGCATTGAAAATGTTTTCCTTGTAAAAACATGTGTCGCTCTTAGAAGAGAATATCAACAAACAAACATATTTATTTACTCAGTATATAATGGTAGACACATTTAATTCAACCTTGAATTCTTTTTAATGATAACTTATCTTTTGAGTTATTTCGATAGAATTTATTAACGTTACATGTTATATTTTGTAAAATATTGTACATATATTCGAATGTATGAAGTGGGTTGCTTTACATACATACATAATTGGTCACTACAACACTTCAGTCAGGATTACGACCTAGTTTCTCAAAACACTTATGTTGTGTGTATTTTAATTTTATACATGAGTGGTGGAACCTACAGTTTAAAGTCGACTCCGAACGACAGATTTTTGAGAAAATTTCCATGGCAATTTTATTTTCTTTCAGAGTTTTTGCCAGAAATCTGCTGAAAGGAAGTCACCGAAGAAATATTTTTTTTATTTTCGTTTTGGTGCCTGAGCTGAAATTTGACCCGAGGCCTTATGTCTAATAAACCAACACATTACCAACTATACTGCGGCGACTGTTACAGACTGTTATTTAAATCATTTACAAATACAACAACAACAAATTTTACAATTAAATTATCAAAGAGACAGCAGAGTGTTAAAAGAATAAAATAAACGAACAACTGTTGGCAACCTTTTAAGACTACGCAACAATCTATGAAAACAGGTATTAAAAAACTAATACATGTGTTGTAATAAATTGTTAAATAACTTGAGTTTTCCAGGTTCCTCTACACACGAAATTCTTTCCGAGTAAAGTTTTCTAATCAATAAATTCATAATACCGAATAGTTCCTCTTCTAGAAATCAGATTCGCAAGCAATCCACAGATTATGTTTGTAATGGTATTATTTGGTACTATTATATGTACATACATATGTATGTATGTATCACAGTTGACCTTTATTTTATCTACTTCTGCTATTGCAACGCTTTAGAATCATGTTACTGAGATCGGTGCGTATAGCAACATAAAGACGTTGCGTTACGAAGTCATTGATTTTGATGTTAAGAAAACCAAAGCCAAACTGAGCGAGTTTTTTTTTCTATTGTGATTGTACCAACAACAAGAGTATAACAATAGCAACAAAACCTGTATGCAACATGAACATGAAATCGTTTTGTTGGTGATGTGAATAGGAAATCGTTTGTATTCAAATTTTTGTTTTCCTTTTCGTTAATTTTTTTTTGTTGTTGTTTTTTGCTCATCTTTGCATGCGTCTATATGCGTCTGTGTTCATAAATGTTCACATTTCAGTGGCTTCTAGGTCAAAAGGTTTAATGCTGTTGCTATTTTGTGTACAAAAAACAAGAAGAAAAAAACCTCATACACAGATTTTAGAAATGAAAGATTTCCAGATCGATACTTTTTGGTCGTTTGAAAATACTTATGTGCAGTTGTGCATGTTAATTTAAGCAGGATTCAGGCCGACTTTCTCTCCTTTTTTTTGTTTTTGCTGGAATATAAATTCTTCGCCTTTGAAATACAGCATAAATTGATTATTTTTTCGATTTTTTCTTTCCCATTGCAGCAAATAGTATATGAAGTTATTTTTCAGAAAACAACGTTTCTCTTTTTTGGCCAGTTTTACTATTCACATCAATGTCATTCTTCTTTAATTTTGAACAGAATACCATCATGTCAATGAAAAATTTTTCAAATTTAATATTATGCTCAGTAAAGGGTGGGGAAATTTAAAAGTTTAAATTTAAAAATGCAATTATTATTTGTTTTTTGATTGTTTAGGTTAAAAATGGAATATTATTTCATTTCTATCGCTGCTGCGGCTGACCTCACAGTACCTCGTACGATCGGACCAATTTTCGGGACCAAGATCCTTTTGCAAAATTCAACGTAAACTTGTGCGTTAAATGTTCAATTCTTGGAAACGATGACGAGTTGATGTTGATGGATTCTCACGCACACTCTCAGCCACAGCTTCGATATTTTCTGGCGTTAGCACTGTACAAGCACGCTCACGTGTTTGCGCATCAACAATGAAACCAGTTTCACGAACTTTAGCAATAAACTTGCGTATACTGGACACTGTTGGTCCTTCTCTGCGACCATATTTTGTACGATTTTTTCGTGCAATTTCCGAGCAATTGACTTTTTTTTTGGAAACAAATTTTCAATTAATCCTAACGTTGCTCAAACGTAAATCGATTCATTACATTCAGCGGAGATAATATACAGAATTTTGTGACAGCATAGAATGTCAGAAGTATTGCCAAGTTCGAAATAACCGATGGTTCAAATTTAAATCGATAGGAAAATGTAGGTATTTAGTGCTCTGAAAATCCACACGTGGTCCTACAGAAGCCAATGCACCCATTACGAGTCACTGTTTGGTGCGGCTTATGGAACGGAGGCATCATTGGCCCTTATTTCTTTGAAAATGAGGTCGTCGCAACCATTACGGTCAATCGCACCATGATAACAAATTTTTTTGTATCCGCTCTTGAAGGCATTAATGTGAACGATGTTTAGTTTCAACAGGATGGTGCAACATGCCAAAGATCTTATGCCACAAACGATACCTTATTATACTACCCACAGGGTAGGTGTTAATTTGATATTGTGAGCTGAGATTAGATCTTAAAGCTCTAAGTAGTATGTTTATGGGGTTTCTGGCGCACTTTTTTCATACAAATTTGGGATCATGCCTACGCTACAGTCGGTAGTTTAAGTTAGTTGATAGGTTTGTAACATGTAGATTGGACGGATAGAATGTATATGTGTGTGTGTGTGTGTGGTTAGCCATCCTTTGATTGAAAATGAGTAGGTTCATCTTGCTTTTGTTTATTTAATTGTTTTTTTGCATTTGCTGATGGTGAAAAGTGGGACAACGACACACTGTTACAAACCATAGCAGTGCTTTGTTCTAAACAAAACAACAACAAACAGCGAGACTCCTAAAGATTTCTTATTCTTAAGCATAAGTTCAATAAGAATATTTTTTAATGTAAACAAATTTTAAAACGCTTGACTCATATTACATATTTTTATGTAAACAAATACAGAATTCTGGATGTGGTTATGTTTAATTAATTTTTTTGTAAGAAATATAGTTGTACGTGTTGTTGTTGTTGTGTTTATAACAGCGCTTTGTTTTGAGCAGGATTTCTTTTTTTTCAGTTTTTTTTGTCAGGTTTTAAATAAATAAAATTATATAATAAAGAGATTAATTAAAACAAATTAGATTTTTTTCCTAAGATATGTATATTTTATTTTCAGATATTGTTACAGTTCACATATTTCTATTTCTCCTTTAAGAAAATCTATTAATCACTTAATTTTATCATTTCCTTTAACATATATGACAGAGTATAGTTGTTCCCTTTTAAATTTTATATATTTAGTTTTTACTGTTTAAAATAAATAAAATTATTTATATAATAAAGAGATTAATTAAAACAAATTAGTTTTTTATTTCATTAGATTTTTTCCTATGATTTTTTTTAAGATGATTTTGTTATTAGTTGTAAGGTATCTTCTAATAAATAACTTCAACTATTTGACTCAGTTTAATAATTTTTCACTTTTCCTTTAGAGCAGCCCTTGTCTTTACAAGATCTTCTAACATTTTATTATGATAATTTTTAGACATTATAATAATTTTTGTATTGATTTTGATCTGTTTTATATCTGGTAACGATCTGCTTTGTATCTCGTAACGATCTGATTTGGATCTGCTCACATCTGATTTATACCTTATCATGATCTGCTTCATGTCTCATGTCGGTGTATTCTGAATTTGAGTACGCTATATCGTGCTTTTTACAATCTGCATCCACTAAATTTATTCCTTTGTCTCCTTTTGCTAATCATTTTTGAAGTTTTGCATCAGGTACACAAAACTGTTAAGCAGGTAGATGTAATTCAACATTTTGAATTTTCAACAATTTGTTTATTATGTTGTTGACCAAACCTTTTCCAATCTTACGCTAATTACGTTAATTTTTTTTGTTTTGATTGTAGTTTATAACCATTTTGTTTTTCATTAATTTCATACATCTTCGTATGAAACACTGAAACAGTGGCTAGCTAGTTATACCAGCTATACTAACTATATCAGCTATACAAGCTGTACCAGCTATACCTGCTATACCTCTATACCAGCTATATCAGATATACTAGGTATACCAGCTATACTAGCTATATCAGCTATACTAGCTATACTAGCTTTACTAGCTATATCAGCTATACTAGGTATACCAGCTATACTAACTATATCAGCTATACAAGCTGTACCAGCTATGCCAGCTATACCTCTATACCAGCTATATTAGCTATATTAGCTATACTAGCTATACCAGCTATACCTGCTATACCTCTATACCAGCTATATCAGCTATACTAGGTATACCAGCTATACTAACTATATCAGCTATACAAGCTATACCAGCTATACCAGCTATACCAGCTATACTAGCTATATAAGCTATACTAGCTATACCTCTATACCAGCTATATTAGCTATACTTGCTATATCAGCTATACTAGCTATACCAGCTCTATCAGCTATACTAGCTATACTAGCTATACTAGCTTTACTAGCTATATCAGCTATACTAGCTATACCTCTATACCAGCTATATTAGCTATACTAGGTATACCAGCTATACTAACTATATTAGCTATACTAGGTATACCAGCTATACTAACTATATCAGCTATACAAGCTGTACCAGCTATACCAGCTATACCAGCTATACTAGCTATATAAGCTATACTAGCTATATCAGCTATACTAGCTATACCAGCTCTATCAGCTATACCAGCTATACCAGCTATACCAGCTATACTAGCTATATAAGCTATACTAGCTATACCTCTATACCAGCTATATTAGCTATACTTGCTATATCAGCTATACTAGCTATACCAGCTCTATCAGCTATACTAGCTATACTAGCTATACTAGCTTTACTAGCTATATCAGCTATACTAGCTATACCTCTATACCAGCTATATTAGCTATACTAGGTATACCAGCTATACTAACTATATTAGCTATACTAGGTATACCAGCTATACTAACTATATCAGCTATACAAGCTGTACCAGCTATACCAGCTATACCAGCTATACTAGCTATATAAGCTATACTAGCTATATCAGCTATACTAGCTATACCAGCTCTATCAGCTATACTAGCTATACTAGCTATACTAGCTTTACTAGCTATATCAGCTATACTAGCTATACCTCTATACCAGCTATATTAGCTATACTAGGTATACCAGCTATACTAACTATATTAGCTATACTAGGTATACCAGCTATACTAACTATATCAGCTATACAAGCTGTACCAGCTATACCAGCTATACCAGCTATACTAGCTATATAAGCTATACTAGCTATATCAGCTATACTAGCTATACCAGCTCTATCAGCTATACTAGCTATACTAGCTATACTAGCTTTACTAGCTATATCAGCTATACTAGCTATACCTCTATACCAGCTATATTAGCTATACTAGGTATACCAGCTATACTAACTATATTAGCTATACTAGGTATACCAGCTATACTAACTATATCAGCTATACAAGCTGTACCAGCTATACCAGCTATACCAGCTATACTAGCTATATAAGCTATACTAGCTATATCAGCTATACTAGCTATACCAGCTTTATCAGCTATACTAGCTATACTAGCTATACTAGCTATACTAGCTTTAATAGCTATATCAGCTATACTAGCTATACCTCTATACCAGCTATATTAGCTATACTAGCTATATTAGCTATACTAGCTATACCAGCTATACCTGCTATACCTCTATACCAGCTATATCAGCTATACCAGCTATACCAGCTATACCAGCTATACTAGCTATATCAGCTATACTAGCTATACCAGCTCTATCAGCTATACTAGCTATACTAGCTATACTAGCTTTACTAGCTATATCAGCTATACTAGCTATACCTCTATACCAGCTATATTAGCTATACTAGGTATACCAGCTATACTAACTATATTAGCTATACTAGGTATACCAGCTATACTAACTATATCAGCTATACAAGCTGTACCAGCTATACCAGCTATACCAACTATACTAGCTATATAAGCTATACTAGCTATATCAGCTATACTAGCTATACCAGCTCTATCAGCTATACTAGCTATACTAGCTATACTAGCTTTACTAGCTATATCAGCTATACTAGCTATACCTCTATACCAGCTATATTAGCTATACTAGGTATACCAGCTATACTAACTATATTAGCTATACTAGGTATACCAGCTATACTAACTATATCAGCTATACAAGCTGTACCAGCTATACCAGCTATACTAGCTATATAAGCTATACTAGCTATATCAGCTATACTAGCTATACCAGCTTTATCAGCTATACTAGCTATACTAGCTATACTAGCTATACTAGCTTTAATAGCTATATCAGCTATACTAGCTATACCTCTATACCAGCTATATTAGCTATACTAGCTATATTAGCTATACTAGCTATACCAGCTATACCTGCTATACCTCTATACCAGCTATATCAGCTATACCAGCTATACCAGCTATACCAGCTATACCAGCTATACTAGCTATACCAGCTATACTAGCTATTTTTTTTTTTCGCCGAGGAGGTGTAAATGTACCTAACCGCACCATAGAGGAAGTCGTCACATCCTCCGTGTGTGGGGCCCTCACCCACTAAATCCCCCCCTCGTCTCCTGTGGACTTGTTTGTACCCACTCCGGAACTACGGTGGTATTACTTCGGAGTGGAGTCCTTTTGGCCCTTTGGCCCCTTCATGTTCATATCCGCGTCCGGATTGCGAATCGAAAGTCGAGGAGTCATCTAAGCGTCTCCACTATTCCTTTCGTCTAGATCATCGTCTCGGTTACGCCCGGCACGTGTGACAGTATCACCTATGCCGACATGCTTACTCGTTCTGCAGCTTCAAGATCTATCTTCTTCCGTCTCAGAATGCGCTCTATGTAATTCACTACCGAGGTCCAATTTTCACTACTCGCAGTCATAACGCCGACAATATTAGCGGCTGTGATCGTTCCGACTATTGACGTCAGTACAGAGCGATAGCTCTGCCAGCGTGCACACTCGAAAACAGTGTGCTCTGCGTCATCAATTACCTCCCCTTCCTCGTACAGGCAGTAAGGGGAGGCGGCCTTGCCCATTCTGTGCAGATATTTCCTAAAATATCTGTGACCCGATAGCATCTGTGTAACGTAGTAGTTTATCTCTCCAAATTTCCGACCGATCCATGGCCTTATGTCCGGGATAAGTCTCGCGGTCCATCTTCCTCTATCCTCCTCGTTCCATCGTTGTTGCCATTTTGAAATTGTGTTTTCCCTGAAGTAACCGGTTATATAATTTCCAGCCGATTTCGCCTTATAAATCTCCATCCGCTCTGCCGCCAGCAGATCCACAGGGATTATACCCGCTATCACCAGTACGGCCGGAGCGGACACTGTACGGTACGCCGACGCGACACGCAAAGCAGCCGTTCTCTGTACCGGTACAAGTGAGTTTGCCCTCTTCTTAACATCTAGTGTTTCGGCCCAAATTTCGCTCCCATAAAGCATAATGCTGTTTCCAACATCCATCAGGAGTCTCCGTCTCGCCGGTAGCGGTCCTCCAATGTTCGCCATTAATCTGCTGAGCTGTCCGACGATCTTCTGGGCCTTGTTAGCCGAGTACAGAATCTGATACGAGAATGTCAGTCTGGGGTCCAGCCTTATTCCTAGGTATTTCACCGAGCTCTCGGTCCTAATTGTCTCATTTCCAACGCTCATGTCCACATGCAATGGGATACGACGGCCAGTGATTAGCAGCAATTCCGTTTTATGCATGGCCAGGTCTAGGCTGTGGGAATCCAACCATGCTTTTGTCCTTAGCATAACGCGTCTCAATTTTCGTTGTGCCTCTTCCGTGTTCCTGGCCATGATAACAGCTGCGATATCGTCTGCGTATCCAACCAAGAAAGTTCCGTCCGGCATATCCTCCCTCAGAATTCCATCATAGCTAACGTTCCACAGGTCGGGGCCGAGGATAGATCCTTGTGCCGCTCCAGATGTTACTTGTTTCACTCTTGATCCCGAGCTTGTGTTATACACCAACTGCCTGTTACTCAAATAACTACTTATCATGGCCAGAATGTAATGTGGCACAGAGAAATTGTTCTCCAAAGCATCCAGTACATCGCTCCATCTAAGGCTGTTAAACGCGTTTTTGACGTCCAAAGTGGCAAGCAGTACCACAGGCCTCGTAAAGTGACTCCCACGCTGTGTGACCATAGCTGCTTCAGTCACCTCTCTCAAAGCGCCAATTGTTGACCGACCGGGTCGAAAACCATATTGCCGGGCAGACAGTCCTCCTCTATTCTCAATAGCAGCGGTAAGCCGTGGCTTCAAAAGCCTCTCGAGCAGCTTTCCTGACGTATCCATCATGCACAGTGGCCTGTACGCGGATGGGTGCTCCGGGTCGCCCTTTCCCTTGCTTATTAAGACCAGTCGTTGTTTCTTCCATATTTCGGGGAAAATACATTCCCTTAGGCACGCGTTGTACATTCCCAGTAAGAGTTGCGGTCTTTGATCGGCAATTTCCCGCACTACCTCAGGCGGGATGCCATCGGGCCCCGGTGCTTTGCCGGGTTTTAGTCCGGCTGCAGCTATTTTCAGCTCCTCTTCGGTAAATGGTAAGAATTCTATACCGAGTGTATTCTGCCGTTGTTCGATCCTCGATTCATGAGTAGGGAATAGTGTATCCACTATATTTCTCATCACTCGTTCGTCCATAATTCCCACTGATTTCCTCCTGTTCAGTTTGTCCATTACAATTTTGTATCCTAATTCGTAAGGGTTTAGGTTTATGTCATCGCGTAGTTCCTGGAACGCCTGTTTTTTCTTGCGCGATATCGCCTCCTTCAGAGATTTCTTTGCCTCTTTGTATAATTGCATTTCGTCAACGGCCGGTCCGTTGGGTCTAGCTCTAGTGTACCTCCGTCGTAGTCGTAGACACTCTCGCCTGAGTGCTGCAATATTTTCGTCCCACCAGCACACAGCCTTCCTCCTGCTATTCGGGGGTCTCAACAAGGGCATTGCCTTCCTACACCCGCGTCCTATTATCTTCATAGTTTGTTCTACTCTCGTCCTCGCGTCGTCCGAGAGCTCAATACTGCCACACAATCTGTCAACCTCCAAGATCAGCCGATTTTTATCCAATTTTCGTGCATCCCATCCTCTACTGTTCGGAGTGTAATTGTTCTCCTCTCCTCTATTTCTCGAAGCAAAGGTGTACGATATGTACTGATGATCACTACCCGTATATATTTCCAATACCTTCCAGTCCCTGACTCTGTGACATATGCTCTCCGAGACCATAGTTATATCAGGGATAGTTCCCTCGCATCCCGGTCGTCTAAAGGTAGATACGTTCCCCAAATTCGCGAAGATCAGGCCGGTTCGAGCTGCCATCTCCACAATTCGTCTGCCTCTTGGGTTGGTATTCCGCATTCCCCACTCTACAGCTCTGGAGTTAAAGTCGCCTGCCACTATGAGGTTGCCGCCAATCTGCGTTATTGTATCCTCGATTCTGGCCAGTTTCTCCTCAAAGGTTCCCACGTCATCATTGGGAGTCAGATAACAACTCATTAGAGTAATATCGTCAAACTGTATCCAGGTGAAACAATCCCCCCTACCAGATCTTCTCGGTCGGGGGCCCTGGTTATCCGTTATCCATATAGCCGCTGTAGATGTTTCATCACCCAGCCAGAATCCGCTATTTTTAGCTGCATACTGTTCGCTTATAACAGCTACGTCAACTTCCTGCTCCCTGACTATCTGCGATAGCAAAGAAAAAGCCACCCTCCCTCTATGCATATTTAGCTGCAATATCTTCATGCTGCCTTCCGTAAGGTCCTCTCACAACCCCGCGATCCTGGGAGGTGATCCAGAAATCTTCCCGACTCGGCAGAGCAAATACAACATTTCATTTCGTTTCGGCATTCTTTTCTCTTATGCCCCTTTTCTCCACATTTCATACATAGGTCTGACCTGTCCGGTCCACCACACTCCCACCGTCTGTGACCTATTCCGAAGGATCAAAAACAGCGTGTCGGTTCTTCCCTGATAGTTATTCTACAGCTTGTCCAGCCTATTTTGATCCTCTGTAGTTTCAGAAGCGCATTCGTACAACCTGCAGAGGTTGTTACGAAGGCTCTTTTCTGCTCACGGCTGTTCGCCCCGGTTATACGAACGGATATATCCGGATTCATTTCGCCCGCTTCTCTTTGTACCGCTGCCAAAACTTCCTCAGTGGTTGTGAGGGCATCCAGGTCCCGAATTTCTAAAGTGACCGTAGGCACAAGGTCCTTTACGGTTGCCTCTTGATTTAGGACGCTCTTTAGGTTCTCCCTGAACTCGTCTCTTTTGCCTCATTTACCCATTTCAATGAGAATAGCACCTGTTTTCGTCTTCCGGACGGCTCGTATCGCTATCTCCGATTCCTCTGGTTTTATTTTGCTCCGTATGTTCCTCAGAACGTCAGCGCCCCTCGGTTGGGTGGATGATTACAGCCTCTGGACGTTCTTTCACAATTTTTTGCCGCTCCTTTTTCTCCTTCCTTGCCGTTTTCTTGCTCTTCACTGTTTTCCATTCCTCGTTCACTGTTTCCTTGAGCTGTGCCGTGTCCGTCGGTTTTCCTCTCGGCCTCTTTTCCGGCCGGGTATCCGCGGGGCTTGAGGCGCCTCTCTTATTGAGGGAACTAACAGGTGTGGAGACATCGTCGTTCCTGTTATTCCTGGTAATCTCAAGAGCCCTACTCGCTTCCTTTTCCATTTCTGCAGCCTTCCAGTTTTCCCTGTAGCTCTTCATTATATCGATGAGTTCCTCTAACTCTGATACTCCGCTCTGAACATCCATGCTGATGTTCCTTGCTCTCGTCATTGCCGCTCTTATCCTGCGGATAACACTTTGGCACTTAGTAAAGGTCTCCTCCTCTGAGTTTCTCATCTTACATATGTACTCCTGTCTAGGGGAACTGTGCCCCAAAAGCGGTTCTCCTGTTCCACCATGCACTGGTTGCGGTGCATGCGATTGCGCACCCTCCTGCGCAGATTTTGGTGTCGTGCCATCCTTCTCTAGCCCAGTGCTCCTCGCAGATGTGCTCTGAGAGTTCGCCGTTGTCTGGGATTTTTTCACCGGTGATCGCCTGATTTTCGGACTGCTCATAAAGGCAACCTCACCCTGCATCATCTCTTCCACTTCTAATATTTTCTTATTCATTTTTTTTTCGGGTTCCATCTTCAAGCCGCTATCTCATATCGACTATGCAGTTGTCCCTTAAAGACCCCGAGGGTGCCTATGGTGATCAGTGAGGTCCTCGCGAGGGTTGACGCAGATCTTCATGGGAGTCTGCGTTCAGAGCCAGGTCGGACACTAATTAGGAGGCATCTCAACTAAACCTGCATCACCAACTAAATGGCGACGATAATCGAACGTACTTGAAGCCCTGCCACGGATTTAACGGAACGGAGGCGTCTGCAACATTAGCCTGAAAGCCATTTCGACCGGTTTTCATTCGGTGTACTCAGGTAACAGAATGCAACAAACGTCAGCCCACTTGCGTCATCTTCAAAATCGATTTTCCATACATAGTCCAGGTCGAATTGCCGAATCGCCAATCTTGCCTTCTCACATTAGCAAGTACCCAGCGGATGCTGAGTACCAGTACCCGGGGAGCGCCTGATCTAAGATATGGAGGCTGTGAGCTGCTTGGCATGTACTTGCAAGGATAGCCCCGGGCTTCGCCATGTTGAAGCCAATCAGTAGCGTTGCCTTGTAGTTATATACCCGCTCCCCAGCTATACTAGCTATACCAACTATACTAGCTATATCAGCTATACAAGCTGTACCAGCTATACCAGCTATACCTGCTATACCTCTGTACCAGCCACAGTGATGTGAAAAATAATTAGGACAGTACCCACCCAAACTTACATTATATTTAAAACTGAATAAAAACCCGAAAATTCTTTATTGTTTAAACGACTTATTTTTTTTTTCTTAAACGGTAGAAAAAAGATTAAAAACAAAATTATTGCTATTCCTATAATGTATTTTAATTTTTTTATGATTTTGTATGAATGTATGTATTTATTTTTTAGTTACGATATTTTTGTTTTTATAATTATATCTATTAAAACTTTATCCAAATTTATTAATATAAGACATTTCGTTTACTCTTCTAATAAATTATGTTAGATTCTTTAAGTTCTTCAATAATAAAGATTATTTCGTTTTGATGATTGTTGTAACCAGCACCTTCCGATGAAAGAAGTAAACGTAGTCTGTCAACTAGTTCATTAGGATCATCATCAATGTATGTAATTTGATTTCAGATTATTTAGTAATTTTAGCATTAAACCACTGCCTTTTGTTAAAATGTTTGTTGTTGTTTCGAATAAATGTTTAATTATTCGTATATATTTGAAGGCTCGTGTTCCTTTCACTTGTTCATTAGGTTCATAGCGGCGTTTATGTGCATTGGTATTAATTAAAATCTCTTTATATTTTTTCAAATCATTTTTAGAATAATGGAGAGGTCTTTTATGAAATACTAGTTCAAATAATCCAGGCGTCATTTTCAATTTCATATTCCCTATCTGCATAGTATTATCTCTATTAAATATTAATTTTTCCTTGCCATATCTCCAACTACCGTCTACATCTTGATTAAAACCATAAATTTTATCTATTTGCTTATTATTAATAAGTGATTGAATATTTTCAAATAATGGAGAGTTTTTCGTCAGCCTTAAACATTGTTTTCTTTTCAAGTTTTTCATACACGTACTTGATGCAGGTCTATTATGATCATAGCTTGTTTCATTATCATTGTCATCAGTTGTCATATTTTCATACTGAAAATCGTTATTATCACCATTTACATCATCATAATCATCATCATCATCAATAGTGTTGTCTATATCATTATGCTTATCTTTAACTTTTCCGATGATTTTATTGTCACCATTTACATCATTTTCCGATGATTTTTTTAAGTGGTTTTGTTATTGGTTGAAAGGTATCTTCTAAAAAATTAACTCTATCTATTTGTTTCAGTTTAATATTTTTTCACTTTTCCTTTAAAACAGCCTTGTCTCCTTGTTTACAAAATCTTTTCCAATCTTACACTAAATAGGCTTAATTTTTTTTGGTTTTGACTGTAATTTATAACCATTTTTTCGTTACTTTCGTACCTCTTCGTATGAAATACTGAAACAGTGGCTGAACTAGCTATATCAACTATACTAGTTACACCAGCTTTACTAGCTATACCAGTTATATTAGCTATACCAGCTAAACCAGCTGTACCAACTGTACCAGCTATACCAGCTAACCTAGCTATACCAGCTATATTAGCTATACTAGATATACCAGCTAGCCTAGCTATACCAGCTATACCAGCTATATCAGCTATACCAGCTATATCAGCTATACCAGCTATACTAGCTATACCAGCAATACTAGTATAGCTAGTCCAGTCTTTTTAGTCCATATTGTATTATTATAGGAAGTGTTATTTCCTATTATTCACGATGAACATACATATGTATGTATGTATATGATGGTCGAAGTCGTGTCATTTGGCTTAAGATCTGCAATTTGATTACAAGGTTCACCTTGACATTTGTAACTCATGAATGAAATATTTTCGATTCTGGGTTGATAAATTTTATTATAAATGTACGACAAACAAACCAAAATAACAAAAGATTTTTTTATTATTTATTCACACTTTACTTGTAATAAATTAAATCCAACTTTTTAAAGCGTGAAGCATAAAAAAATTGATTTTAATCTGACTTCTTTGAAGTTAAAAAAAAGGAAACAAAACAACAAACTCATTCCTTCACTTGGGCCCGTACTTATTTCATAGCTACACCCAGAAAGATTTAATTCAGTCAGCGAATTTATAAAAGAGCAAGTACGAGTAATTGCATTCAAAGCGTTTTTTAATTGATCAATTCTACTCAATTCGAATTCGATTAAAAAAAATATTTATAATAAAAAAAAATACGTCTGTTTTTATTTACGAACGAAATCGAAACAGAATATTTAAAAATGGAAGGGGGGTCCATAACAGTTGTAATAAATATTTGAAAAAAATCTAAAATAATTACTGAATGTGGGTTATTTAAGATGATTTGTTATGAACACTATAAAAACACAATTCCATGTGTTAAATACCAATTTGTCAACATATTATTTTAATAAATTATTAAGAATTTGTACTTTTTACTCACATCAGCATTTGTTAAGAAAATTTATGTTCTCTTACATGATTTTATTTCTTCTACGTACGTAAATATTATTTTCTTAGCTTTATTAATTATGTTCAGATATGCACTTTTATTGAGTCAATATTCGGTTAATTGAGTACAATATTTTAGGTGTTCAGGCATAATAATATACGCAGTTCAGCTGCTATTCAATATTCATTTGACAGCTGGTTGTTTCAAAAACTTTGTTTTTATTTTGTTTTTTTTTTGTTTTATTGTTTTTGTTTTTTTTTTGTCGTTGTTGACATTTGAGTTGTTAAATATCTACAGAAAGTGTTCGGTTAATTGTAATATGCTCATTAAAAAGTGCTGCATTTTAAGTTTTACTCAATATTATAACAATTTGCCTATTTATTGTGCAATAATTAATTGAAAATTTATATGAAATATTGAGCTCAATAATAGCGTTTATTGCGATATACGCAATAAAGATGTATATCTGAATACCATATTATAGCTTAACTGATGATTTTTTTTTTTCAACAATTATAGTGTTTTCATCTGTTATGGCTTAAAAACGATCTCCGTGACAATTCGTTTAATTATTGTATTAATTCTATTAGTATGGAATTTGGCTTATTTAAGTTGACCTTCCTACATGCATTCATGAAAAACATTGAATTCGAACCTGAACTACTCGGCTGGATTGTTGTCGTGCTCATTAATCACTATATTACATGCATAAATGGTCATTACAACACTTTAGTCAGGATTACGACCTAGTTTCTCACACCACTTATGTTGTGTGTGTTAATTTTATACATGGGTGGCGGGACCTAACGTTTGAAGTCGACTCCGAATGACTGATTTTTGAGAAACTTTTTCATGGCAATTTTATTTACTCTCAGAGTGTTTGCCAGAAATCTTCTGAAAGGAATTTGGCGAAGAAATCTTTTTTTATATTTCGTTTTGTTGGAGTTATCTGACCTTGGGTTTGAACCCAACACACTACTTACTAGACTAAGGCGACCACAACCACAACATTACGCTGCCTTATTCGTATATATTAAGTAACATATTTCAGCTGTTTTAAAACTATTTTTGAAAAAAAAATCTTTTAAGAGCTAAAATATTTGTAAAATTTTTAGCAAATAAGAAAACTTAAAGAAAATTATTAAAAAAATTTTAATAAAATTCATACAGTAACGAACATTTTCGATAATTAACATTTTAGATAAGAACTATTTTCGATAATAAAATTAATTCGTGCTGCTTATGTGCCAGATTTTCCATAATCTCAGTGTGATTGATCGACCGGAACAAGATGCAAAATTATCAAATCAAAAACCAACATGACATTTCTCTGCTTTTTTTTCTATTTACAATATCGCCTCCACCAGCTTCGCAAAGCTTTCAGTAGCCTGTGATGCATCCTTAGCTTTTCTATAATAGAAAAGTTGAATCAATCGAATTTTCAAACATTTTTAGAGCCATTATTACAACTTGCTGCTTATGTGCCAGATTTTCCATAATCTCAGTGTGATTGATCGACCGGAACAAGATGCAAAATTATCAAATCAAAAACCAACATGACATTTCTCTGCTTTTTTTTCTATTTACAATATCGCCTCCACCAGCTTCGCAAAGCTTTCAGTAGCCTGTGATGCATCCTTAGCTTTTCTATAATAGAAAAGTTGAATCAATCGAATTTTCAAACATTTTTAGAGCCATTATTACAACTTGCCGTTGACTAAAAGGAAAATTTTTACGGGCACATAAATTGTTTTTCATTATTATAAATGAACGATAAGGAAGATGTGAGCATTAAACTAAAGGGAAGATCATCCTACTGGTAATTTTTAAAGTTAAGTTTATGTCTTAACGTGCCATATTATTATTATTTTCAATATGGCAACTTTAAATATAACAAAATGAGCAAATACAACAAAGAAAAAAGAGGCCCTTCGTTGCCACTGCGTTTAAATAAAACTTGTTTAACTTGAGCAATGTTATCGACATTGTTCCGGCACTGCCATATTTTTGAAAAAGTTAACTTTATTTTATCTGGAGGTTGTAATAACGAAAAAAAAGTTATTAGTGAGTTTAAATTTCACTTTAGCTAAAGGTACCTTTAACTAAACCCAGGTTTAACGGCAAGTTGCAATAATAGCCCTTAAATGTATAACTTGTCACAGAATAATTTGATTTGAACAATGACTTCTAACAATACAAACCTCCACAATACAATTGAACTCCCAATTTGTAAATGAACGTTATGCCGAAGGGAAGGTAATTAGTCATTACCCTACCAAACTGAATTTAATCGAGACAGACCATAATACTTAACCGGAATCACTATATTATCCACTGTTATATATATTCGACTTTTATGTTATGAATGTATAAAGACTTTTTGCTAGCAGACCAAAGGTTTTCTCAAATAATTCTAGTTACCCTATCTGTTATTAGGCGACTATCGATTAATACCAACACAGTTGAATATACTATCCAATAGATGCCATTGCAATAACAGGACTTTTTCACCATTAGAAATATTCTTATTATGACTAGAAAGAACAGTCAAAAAGTCTTCACCAGCTTCAGCATTTGATTTGTCATCAAACTTTCTGATGTAGAAATGTTCAGTTTTCAATGCAGCTCCTGTATTTCAGAAAATTTATCGTTAAGTTCATATTGAAGATCCATTTCGCTTTTGATTATTAAACTCAACAATTTTTTTTTTTCGGAATAAAAGGTTCAACTAAAGCTTGGCAATTACTTTGCATTGGTTGCCTTCGACAGTATCTGTAGGTAAACTAATTAATAACGTCGCCATTGGTTATTGATACTTGACAATTATAATTTTAAAAGTATTTACTATGGTTTAGAGAATCAAATACTTTGGCTTCAATAATGCCGATATTCCGCTACCACATATCGATATTCACAATCCAGAAATACTCAATTAATTAAGGTACCGTCTATAAAGCAAAAGAAAAATTTTAAATATTTAAGGTTTCACTTTCAAATTTATTTAAAATTAATTGATATATGTCCTCTATGGAATATTCCTTAAAAGCAGATACATATTTCATATTCTCTGATCTATGTAGAATGCAAGTTCTGTTGGATGCCAAAAATCAAGCGGCATTTTTGGATGTTGGAAACAGAGATCAGCAATGAATCGTTTTTTTGCTACTCATAAGCACTCATGAAATTTTGAATATAAGTGAGACAACAATATTGAAATTTAACTATGTACTCTGATTCATTCGTACTCACTACAACGTTGACTTATAAGTACAGGTTGCAATGAGTATGAGTACAACGTTGACATCAAACTCATACCATTCGAAATATGTTTGATTCATAAGCCTACTCATTTCAGATTCATAACTTTAGAAAAATACTTATAAATGATTCGAGTGACTCAAATCATTCTTCAAAATATACAGTTTTAGTTGTTGTTGCATTTACAAAAAAAGAAAAAAGACAGAGCAGCAAGCAGAGCAGCAAGCAGAGCAAACACACAACCTTCTAGTAAGTATTTTAGTGAATCATAATTATTTTGTGATTCTTGTAAATGTTGAGTCATGGAAAGTCGAAATCAAAATCATCATACGTATTGGTAAGTATGAGTACAATGAGAACTTCAAAGTTTGAATGGGAGTAGTATGAGTATAATATTAAAATAAGTATGAATGCGTATAAGTATCAGAAATTCGATTCTACTCATCTTTTTGAATACACATTGCTGATCTCTGGTTGCAAATGACGATCTCCATTTCGCATATGGTAAGCATGTCCGCCTATGGTAAATATGAATTAATTTAAAATGAAATTGCACAAAACCACATTTGAGTTTTTGTAGTTGTACATCAATCCATCTATGCAATACGAAAATTTAATTATTTTCAAAAATAATATTTATTTTATTATTATTATTTTTTTTTTTAATTTCATTTTTAAACAGTGAGAACAACCCATTTATTCAGTACCACTCTTAAAATATCATATCCCAGTCAGTGTATTAAATATTGTATTTGGTGAAGTCAATATCATTCCATTGCGTTTTTCAGTACAACAACTTAAAAATTATTTTTTTTTTGGTTATTTTTTATTATTCATGGGATTTAGAATTATCAGAGTCATAAGTATTTCTGCTCACTAGTTTTAGTTGTTCAAAACGCACTTTTATAGTCACATTAAAGCAGTTGTAGACGCCATAATTATAGTACTCCAGTCGAACTTTGAAATTCGATAACTTATTAACTTACGTATTTGGTTAAAAACACACACTCATACACACATGCACACACACAGACTTATAAATCTATAAATATCCATACGCATACTGGTAAAGTTTTAATGTACTTCGTGCTTAAAATTTATAATCTCTACATGTACATATATATACATGTACCATACATACATTTATATACGTACACATACATAGATCATGATTAAATGAGTGCCTGTGAATATAATTGTATGAGCATAAATGGGGTAAAACGTGATTTAAAACATTTTCTCTTGTTGTTGTATTTTATTTTGGATGCGTTTTTTTTTTTCAATTCTCTAAGAAGAACACACACACACACAACATCAAATGTAATTACATGACTATACCCATATCCATATACGTGTGTTGCGACAGGACTGTCTCTTGCATATTGTGTTGTGTTCTGTGTGTGTGCTCTGGTACAAAGATTTCATACAATAGCTTCGCCAGTAGACCAGCCAATTGATTTATATACTCATATGCAATGCGATGCTATGCTATGCTCTGCTATGCGTGTGGCTTCAGTAAATCTATGGAAGTTTTTAAAATAGTTTTAAAACCATTTGTTGCGAGTTCTTTTGTTTTTTGTTTTTTTGCTTTTTTCTCACCAGTTGCCGTTTTTTCGCTCATTCTATGGCAATTTATTCCTCTTATTTTTTTGTGTTTTTTCAAAAATCATTACTGAAAACCATTGCGCATTACCGCTGCATTAAAAGTGGCAAACCACTACAACCAAATATGTATGCAAATCGAGTATATAAAATGTGTGTGTAAAAATCTTTTTGATGTTGATGGTTGTTGTTTTTTTTTTTTGAACTCTTAAAATGTCCTGTGTACGTACATGCAAATACAAATTATTTCAATACTTGTTCATACAGTCTACACACATGTACAGATCTACACTGTCAGATATATATATATGTTTACATGTATGAATGTGTGTATTTGGAATTATTTGAATTTAATCCGAATACCACGACTCATTGCGGGAAAAAATCATTAATTTTTTAATTTTTTTTTTTTGCTTTTTATATAAAAATAACAGAATAAAACACAACTAATACTTGTGGACTGCCATAATTGTAGAAACCAAAATCCACTAATCGAAATAATTGCACTTATTATCAGTATTTGGAGGTTAAAATTCGAAATAATTTTTATAAAAATAAAAAACAAGTAAAAAATCACATGCGTTTGATCTCGATTATAACATATTCTACGCTTTAAAGTTATTTTAAAAATACCCTGTCGTACACTCAGTTGACTTTAAATTAACTTAAAACCAACTATTTCTCAAGCAGTGGTGGTTGACACTTGGATTACTTTTATATGGAAATGACTAACTATTTTAACATTGCGATGTCCTAGGAAGTAGTCAATTGTCCGACTCTGCATTACTTTTAAATTAATTTAAAGTTAGTTACTTAGCAGTTAACTTAAAGTAAACCTATTTGTAGCTAGCTATAAACTTATAACTTTTAATTAGCTTTAAGCTAGTTTTTTTTAAACTGACTATAAGTTAGCTAAATTTCAGTGAATGAAAAGTCAGTTATTTACACGTTGGCTTTAAACTCACAATAATAACCTATAATATTAATTATTCGAAATGAAACAGTTTTTTAAAATTTATATTTTAATAGAAAACAAAAGTTTATTCATGTAAAAAGAAAATAAATTAATTAATAAAATAAATAAATAAAAAAAAATTAATAAATAAAATAAATTCATTTCAACACATCACAAGTAATATTTTGCACATTTGTTGGTAAAAAAAGATAAAAAGAGTTCCTAAATATAACATTTTCAAATATTTTAATTTTTTTGATTTGCGTTCTTATTTTTAATGCACTTAGCATGAATATAACGCTTTTTTTTATTATTTTTAAGGCTTTGCGCAGCTCTGTTTCCACATCCTGAGAGCCGAGTGATCGACAGGCATCTGTTTAAAAATATGTATATAAATTTTTACATGTTTTAAGACTTGGTTAAAACTTATATTTTCAAATTAGCACTTACCTGTTAAGGCGTCATAAAAAGCAGCAAAGTCTTTTAAATGCTTTTTACCATGAACACCATCCAAGTTTATGTCCATGCACAAATTTGGTGACATAATTTCCGTAAGCTTTTTTGGCAAGCGGCCCTTTAATATTGTTTCACTTCACTTCAAATAAAAACACTTCAAACCTTGCGAATTTACGTATTTTTTAATTTAGTGTATTTTTTTAAATTATTTTACGCAAACAATAAATTTTTAACCAAAAATATAAAGCGAAAAGATGACACGCGGTTTTGTTTATTAATCAAACGTCTAAGACGTTAGTTATCTATATCCAACGGCGTCAAGAATTGGAGTGTTTGCATACACTTTGGTTAATGTAAATTTTGCATTGCGTAGTAGTTAGCTTTAAGTTAGTCTATACAAGCAAACTTAAAGTTAGTTTTTTTTGTAGTTAGCTACTCAATTGACGGCAGGGTAATTCATAATACATACATACATATGTATGTACATGATTGGTCATTACAACTCTCCAGGTAGGATTACGATCTAGCTTCTCACACCACTTATGTTGTGTGCGTTAATTTTATACATGAGTGGCGGGACCTACAGCTTTAAATCTACTCAGAACGAGAGATTTGAGAAAGTTTTTATGGCAATTTTATTTACTCTTAGAGCTTTTACCAGAAACCTGATGAGAGGAAGTCGTCGGAGAAATATTTTTTCATATTTCGTTTTGTTGGTGGTATCTGACCTGCAGTTTGAACCGTGGCCTTACGCCATGCTTGACTACGGAGACTTCAGAATAATTCAATAACTTTAATTCAATCTTACTCAAGTCTATTAACCCCAAACGTGTTATGAGTAAATTTTTTTACCTGAAAGCTTAGGTGCCAACACCATAACTTAAATTGTATTGTAGGGTAGTCGTTCTTAGGCTTATCCTCTAGGCAATTTCCTCTTAATTGCATACCGATTTTAAATTCAATTTGTTCAAATACGATATGTTTACAGAAGCACTGCCAATTCTGCCATGTACAGGGTTTGAATATTGACCTTAAAAATTAGTTTCTTTGTCCACTAAAATGGCGAATATTCAAAATGGCTAATAAATTGTAATAAAAAAATAAGGTTAGACCTCAAAAGTTTTAAACATGTACTATTTTCTGCATGTAAAAGTTTTTATTCGTATTTTTTCGAAATTCAAAATTTAAATTCAACTTTTTTATCATTCTTAGCGTTTTAATCCTCAGATTCAGTTTAAACCTATTCAACATATTGTTACGCGAAGCGAAACGACCTAATATCGTTTAACAATAAAAACGATAAACAAAAGCTACCAGCTACACCAACACAATACACACGACACAAATACGCACTAACACTAAGAATACAACGAACGTGGTGATTATCTAAAGCTGCACACACACACATGTGTACAACGAACCAGGTAGCAACAACAACATAAAGTAAACCAGCTACGACAAATATGTATCGAACCTGGTAGCGACTGGTACATAACATAAGCGAGTACACAAACAACAATGTACTAGCAATAGAGCTTTCGCGAAGGCGCGTGCGAGAACCTTCCACATCGAGAACGTTCATCGTACTGATTGATACGCGTGTGTGCGGACTATAAAAGGGCTGCACAAAGCAAGCAGCAGGGAGAGTTAATTTAGTCAGCCTTGTGTGAATTTGCGTGTGAATAAAATAAGTCGTGGTTGTAAAGATCTAGCGAATAGTTGTGTGAACTAGTGAATAAAAGAGATTATTATTGTTGTATCGTTAAGTTCTATACGGTGGCACACAAAAGTAGTGTAAATAATAAAGAGAGTTAAGAAAAACCAAAGACATATTTGTTTTTACTTTGTTGCAATTAACGAACTCATATTTAAACGTTTTTAAAAAGGTAAAAACGTAACAATTGGTGTCAGAAGTGGGATTGCAAAATCCAAAAGTAAAAATAAATAAAAAGAAATAAATAAATAAAATGAAACTATCGGAATTAAGAGTGGACCGGCTGAAACGAGAGTTGGGTAAATTAGAGCTGCCAACAACGGGTACGAAGAATGAACTACAAAGGCGGTTAAGGGAACAACTTCAGCTTCAGGGCATCGACATCGAATCCTACGAGTTCGAGGATGAAGAGGAACGAGAGTCACAGGCCCCTGCAACGCCTAGCGGTGTCGACATAAATTCGTTGCTAGCCGCTATGATGGAAAAAATGCAAGTATTAGCTGATAAACAAGAAGCTTCCCGAAAAGATAGTGAACAAATTATGGAGAAAATGCAAGTAGCAAACCAGAAGCTATTCGAAGCTTCTAGAAGTGAAAATCAAAAACTTCTAGCTGAAGTGCAAGAAGCTTCTAGAACCGAAAATCAAAAACTTCTAGCTGAAGTGCAAGAAGCTTCTAGAACCGAGAATCAAAAACTGTTAGCTGAAGTGCAAGAAGCTTCTATAGCCGAAAATCGAAAAATGCAAGAAGCCAACCAAAAGCTATTTGCTGATGTTCAAGAAGCTTCTAGAGTCGAAAACCAACGACTGCAAGCAGCAATTTTGTCAAAAATTGAAATGGAGCTGGAAACAACATCTGGAAAGCTGCAGGAAATCCATGAGTCGGTCAGCAAAAGGATCACTGGTGTCGAAGAAAGGGTGTCACATTTAGAAAAGGCCGTTGACACGAAAGTGGACAATTTGGAAAAGACCGTTGACACTAAAGTGGACAATTTGGAAAGGACCGTCAGCGGAAAAATCGTGATGATGGAGGAAAAGATCAACAACCTCCAAAGCCAGCGACCAGAATCAGTGCGAGTCGTTTCGGAAAGTACCAGCAGGATAAGAACACCTTGCTTTGATGGTAGCTCACCCCTATCCGTATTCAAATTCCAATTTGAGACAGTAGCCAGCAGAAACGGATGGGACGATGGAGAGAAGGCTCTGGAACTAATTTTGGCGCTAAAAGGTGTCGCAGCTGAGATCCTGGAAACCATGCCAGTCAGCAGCAGAAACAACTACAACGACTTAATGGTGGCGTTGCAGCGTAAATTCGGCGATGAGCACAAACGGGAACTATACCGCATGGAGTTGAGATGCCGGGCGCAAAAGGCAAATGAGTCATTACAAGCCTTTGCAATGGAGGTTGAGAGATTAGTGCAGCTCACATACCCCGGAGAAAACCACCCGCTGATAGACAACATTAAGACCGAGGCGTTTGTCAATGGTATACGAGATCCTGACATTAAACTGGCGGTATGTTCCACACAGAAGACAACCTTTGCAGAGACCGTGGCCTCCGCACTAGCCCAAGAGACCGCTCGAGCTATTTCTAGACCTCAAGTAAGCAAAGTGCGAAGAATGGAAGTCGTGGAGGAAGATGAATGCCTTTTAACTAAAGTTAAGGAGATGGTGAAGCATGCTATGTAAGAAAACGGACAAAGGGCTAAACTTAAATGCTTCAATTGTGGAAAGGGTGGTCATTTCCAAAGGAACTGTAAAGCGCCACGGAAAAGATCAAGACCGGTCTCACCATCAATGAATAAGAAACGGGCGAACGACCAACCATCTTCACAAGAGTCCCCGTTAAACTAAAACGAGCTAGCACTGAGGGGCAAGTACTGGCTCCCACAAGCGAGGGCCCCACAGTCTCAATATCAGTGATGCAACAGAACAACAACAATCTTACGGCGTGCGGATACATAAATGGCAGACCACATACCTTCACTATAGACACCGGGGCGACGCAGTCTATCATCAGGCCAGATGTAGTGAAGGGAAAGTGTGAGGCACTTAGCAATGTAAGACTACGGACAGCTACGGGAGAGTCTGCCACCGTCCACGGAAAAACTGAGGCGAAGGTGACTATAGCCAACATTAGTGTAAGTCACATTTTTATTGTTGCCGATATTGTGGACGAGGTTATAATTGGTGCCGATTTCATGATAGCTCATGACATCAATTTGAATATGGGGCAACAGATTATGAGTTGGCGAAATGTAGAGATACCTCTAGACGTGGGGTACAAGCATCAAGTGCACGCAAGAAGGATAGTTGCGGTCGAACAACTCAAATTGCCACCTCAGAGTGAATCACTGATATGGGCGCGTTTGGATGGAGACTGTGTGGAAAACCGCTTGTGGGTTGTGGAACCAGCAGAAATACAGACGGATTTAATATCAGCAAAGGCCCTCGTCAAATCCACAGAACAAAGAATAGTCCCGGTGAGAGTGCTAAATCTATCAGGCCATGAAAGAGTCGTCTATAAAAACTCAGAGGTGGGCCAATGTGTTCCAGTAGAGGCGGTAATAAACAGCGAACAAACGCCGCAACCTGCCGATATGTCAGCCAAGGATCAAAAGGAATTTGGTGAAAATGTGGAGAAATGGATAGCAGGTTTAGCAGCTGCAGAGAAAACCAAAGCCAAAAAGCTGCTAAAAAGGTATGCTTTCGCTTTCGCCACGAACAGCAAAAGGCAAGGAAGAACAGCCATGGTCAAACACGAAATTGATACTGGCGAAGCGAGACCGATAAAGCAGGCACCCAGAAGCATACCGCTGGCGAAGCGTAATGAGGTCAAGGAGTTAGTCGACGAAATGAGGAAGAGCGGTGTAATCGAACCATCATCGGGTCCGTGGAGCTCACCTGTAGTCTTAGTAAAGAAGAAAGATGGCAGTACAAGATTCTGCGTAGACTACAGGAAGCTGAATGATGTCACCAAAAAGGATAGTTACCCGCTACCAAGAATTGACGATACACTCGACACGCTAGCCGGAACAAAATGGTTCTCCACATTGGATCTACAAAGCGGGTATTGGCAGGTGGAGATTGCAGACAAGGACAAAGAGAAAACCGCATTTAGTGCGAACGGCGGCTTATGGCAGTTTAAGGTTATGCCATTTGGACTCTGTAATGCTCCGGCCACATTCGAGCGGCTTATGGAACGTGTGCTAAAGGGACTGCATTGGAAGACTTGCCTGGTGTATCTCGACGACATAATAGTGATGGGCAGAACTTTCGACGAACACCTCAAGAACCTGGGAGAAGTTCTGCAACGGATATCAACGGCTGGACTAAAACTAAGCGTAAAGAAATGTGCATTTTTCCAAAAGCAGGTGAAATATTTGGGGCATCTTGTCACAGCAGATGGCATATCCACCGATGAAGATAAAATACGAGCAGTAAAGGACTGGCCTCGTCCCCAGAATCTTCATGAACTACGCAGCTTTTTGGGACTATGCACATACTATAGACGCTTTGTGCCTAACTTTGCCAGCGTGGCTACAAGTTTGCATGAGCTCACCAAGAAGTCAAAAATCTATCAATGGGGTGAGCCACAGGAGAAGGCGTTCCAGACACTAAAAGACCTCTTGTGTGCTGCACCAGTTTTGGCGTATCCAGTCCCAGGAGAAAAGTTCATCTTAGACAGTGATGCTAGCGGACATGGTATTGGTGGTGTACTTTCCCAAGTGATCAATGGAACGGAAAAAGTCGTAGGCTACTATAGTCGCACCTTGTCAAAGCCTGAACGGAATTATTGTGTGACCCGACGAGAGCTACTGGCAGTGCTGGAGTGCATCAAACATTACCACAAGTATCTGTATGGCCAAAATTTTCTGCTAAGGACTGATCACTCTGCACTGAGATGGCTGCTACAATTCAAGAACCCTGAAGGACAGTTAGCACGTTGGATTGAACGCCTCCAGACCTACGACTTCAGCATCGAACACCGAAGGGGCATAAAACAAGGAAATGCTGACGCTCTTTCACGCCGACCTTGCAATTTGGAGTGTAAACATTGCATGAAAGCTGAGAAAAAGGAATCCATCGTCGATATCCGGCTAACGCGGATTGAAGCCAACGAAGACTGGTCCCAAGCACAAAGAAGTGACCCAATATTGGCGAAAATAATAGCAGCTAAGGAAGAGGACAAACGACCGACCAGAAATGAGATATCCGCAGAAGGTCCTTTTACAAAAGCTTATTGGGCACTATGGGACAGCTTAAAGATCATAAATGGGTGCCTATATCGACTTTGGGAAAGCGCTGATGGCAAGACCTCATCCAACCTATTGGTAGTGCCTTCCTCCAAAATTAAAGAAGTGTTAAAGGAGTTCCATAATGGAGCCAGCGGAGGACATCTTGGAGTGACCAAGACGCTGGAAAGGCTAAAACAACGTTTTTATTGGGTTGGTTGTCAGCAAGCAGTATCGGACTGGATAGCAAATTGTACCCAGTGTATTGCAGCTAAAGGTCCAGTAAGAAGAACTCGAGGTCAGCTGCAACAGTATAACTCAGGCGCACCATTCGAGCGGATAGCGATGGACGTTGCAGGCCCTTTTCCAGTCAGCAATGCCGGAAACCGATATGTTCTCGTTGTGATGGACTACTTCAGCAAATGGCCGGAAGTATATGCCATACCCAATCAAGAGGCGAACACCATAGTTAACAATTTTGTGAACAACTGGGTATGCCGCTACGGGGTTCCAATAGAACTACATTCCGATCAAGGCAGAAATTTTCAGTCAGCTGTATTCAAGGAAATGTGCGAAGTATATGGCATTAAGAAGACTCGAACGACGCCTCTTCACCCACAGTCAGACGGAATGGTAGAGCGATTTAACCGAACCCTGGAGGAATACTTGCGAAAAGTAGTGAGCGAGCAACAGAAAGACTGGGACGAACACATTCCGAGGTTTCTACTGGCGTACCGATCCGCTGTCCATGATTCAACATCTAGATCACCCGCCAAGGTTATTTTTGGGACTGACATAAAGCTGCCCGGTGACTTAGAGTTTGGCGTTAAGCCCGGCACAGAGAGGGATGCCACATCCACTGGAAAAGATGAAAGCCTAAATGAACTTCATGAGTTTGTGCGCACCCGTATAAAAATGGTCAGTGATAGAATGAAGGCCAGGTATGATCATGCTGCAAACACAGAGGGCTTCCATGAGGGACAAATGGTTCTGCTATACAACCCAAAGCGGAAGAAGGGATTATCTCCCAAGCTACAGACCAGCTGGGATGGACCGTATAAAATAATTAAACGATTAAACGATGTCGTATACAGGATACAGAAAGCTAACAGCCCCGAGCAAAAATGAAGGTCGTACACATAGTGCGACTGGCAAAATATGGGAAAGGAGATAATGAGCCTATTCGGGACGAACAGGCTTAAGTGGGCGGCAGTGTTACGCGAAGCGAAACGACCTAATATCGTTTAACAATAAAAACGATAAACAAAAGCTACCAGCTACACCAACACAATACACAAGACACAAATACGCACTAACACTAAGAATACAACGAACGTGGTGATTATCTAAAGCTGCACACACACACATGTGTACAACGAACCAGGTAGCAACAACAACATAAAGTAAACCAGCTACGACAAATATGTATCGAACCTGGTAGCGACTGGTACATAACATAAGCGAGTACACAAACAACAATGTACTAGCAATAGAGCTTTCGCGAAGGCGCGTGCGAGAACCTTCCACCTCGAGAACGTTCATCGTACTGATTGATACGCGTGTGTGCGGACTATAAAAGGGCTGCACAAAGCAAGCAGCAGGGAGAGTTAATTTAGTCAGCCTTGTGTGAATTTGCGTGTGAATAAAATAAGTCGTGGTTGTAAAGATCTAGCGAATAGTTGTGTGAACTAGTGAATAAAAGAGATTATTATTGTTGTATCGTTAAGTTCTATACGGTGGCACACAAAAGTAGTGTAAATAATAAAGAGAGTTAAGAAAAACCAAAGACATATTTGTTTTTACTTTGTTGCAATTAACGAACTCATATTTAAACGTTTTTAAAAAGGTAAAAACGTAACAATATTATCTTTTAGTTACTGCTATGGCGAATGAATTTTTTTAAGATTATCTGTATTTTTGGGAGGATATTAGTACTGTATGCCATATACGAAATGTGTTTTGACATTAATCAAAAAAATATTGAAAAAATTATAATATTACGCGTGAAGAGAGGACCCAAAGATTAATTTGCTGAAAATCTTCAGCACAGGACAGATCTTGCCGCCTATGATCACAATAAATCTTTTGGTTTAACCAAAATCACTAATTTGAACTTCTCTTGGTGGTAGGTTCGTTTGCAGATTCACAGCCTTAGGAAAGCCTTTCGAGAAGACTAGGTTTTCAATATGATGAATTTTTTAAGGGCAGCAATGATGTGAATGAAAATATCATTCACTTATTCAGTTACTGCCCTGCGTTTTCCGTGAACATGGAAGTTTTGTTGGATAATCTTGTTTAACGTTTGTGAAAGTTGGAAAGCTACATGGTTTTATCAAGGGAACAAAATGTTTGGGTAACAAGTTGTCTAATCGAATAGTTATTGTTTTAAGAACCGTATAGATGGTGCATTTTACCAATGCCGGTTTTCTAACCCCTGGCTTTTTACTACTCATACGTGTAACATAGTAAGACCTTATGTTCAATCAAAAAGAAGTGGGGAAATTGTCCGTAGTACTTAACCTAATTTTAACCACACACATCTACATATTGTTACGAAAATGGAAAAATCTGGATACTAGTGTTTTGCTTTTAAATCACTTAACTTTAAAATTATAAACGAAAGCTACAAAAACAAAACACCAAGTCAACAAAAATATACCAATAACGAACACTACAAGAATAAATGTAAACAAAATACAGAAACAACGATGTTTACATTTATAGAGATCGCGAGAAGGTGAAGCCTCCAACATTCGACTTCAAGAACATTCATCAGACTGTTTACGTTGCCATATAAAAGGCAAGGCAAAGCAGGCAACTGAGTCAGTAAAAGTTCAGTTAGTCTTGTGTGAAGACGCGATGTGTTTGAAGATCTCCGTTACAAAGATCAGTCGAACAATTGCCTAGTAATTGCTATTGTTTATGCAAATAATGTAGACAGAGGAATAACAAACAAAGCAATTGTTGTCGTTTACATAACAGTGTTGCAAAATTGAAATTTTTAAATGGTACTGAACTCTAACTGAAAGAGTACTTTTTTGTATCAAATGGTACTTTAAAAAATAAATATTTATTTATACTTAATACATGGAATAGAAAATCTAACGTATGTACGTTCCGTGGACGTTTGGCTAACCGGGGCTAAATACAAATTCCACCTTTAGCATAACGTTGAATATGTTGTGAACGCATTAACAGTAGAAAAGCGCAAAAGATAAAATATTTAATAATAAAAAAAGTACGAAAAGTATCGCGTGGGTATTTGTGAAATGGAAAATTACCGAAAAAAGTATCAAAGTACTGAATTTTTCAACACTGTTATATAAAGTTGTGAACAGAATTGTGCGAATAATAAAGAATGTTAATTAAAACTGAACACAAATTAATTTTTATTTTATTTGCAATCTACGAGCTCATATTTTAAACGTTTTTTAAAAGGTAAACACGTAAGAATATATTAAAAAATCGAATTATGTGCTGTCTCTGTAAGACAAACGATTTCACTTGCTTGTTTACATGAAAAATACAAAAAAACAAGCACTCAACACGCATGAGGGACACCCAATTTTGTTTGCATTTGTCTTACAGAAACAGGCCCTTAGTCAATCTTTCACTAGCATTATTTTTCTCATTCTATTAATAAATAATGTGCAATCAATAATTTAAAAAAAAAATAAAAAAATCATTCATTTTTACGTAGCATAATGCATATAAAGTATTAATAAATAATAATAAATACATTGCATTGTATTGCATAAATAAATAAGTTATTATTCATTTATGTATTTCATATTGTTTGCAAACAGATATCTATTATTGATGGATTTCTATTAATTGTAATAAATTCCGTTATCGAACCGCAAACACCAGATATGACTACAATCATAAAAAAAAGCGGATATGATCGTACGTTACCTACATGCATGCACATACAGAATTGCACGCATTAAACGCACTTCAGGTTTGCATGCTTGTTTGGTGGACGACTAAAAATACTCAAACAGGAAGGCAGGTTATTTATTTTCAACAGGAAGTCTGATAAATTCCTTAATAATGTAAATTACAGCAATACTTGTCAACCTTCGACATGTACACGTATTTAGATTGTGAACAAAGTATTCTTCTGTTATGGGTTTAAGATCAATAACTTAGCAAACCTGCAGACAATTTAAATACAAAGAAAGAAATCCGTCGTATTCTTTTTATACTTTTCCAGAACATCCCTCGCAGCCACTTGTCTATGTATTAATGATAGGGAGTTTTTCGAATATGTATGTATTTATTAAAATTTTAATAATAATTGGCAAAGAAATTAATATCGACTGTTAAAGTTGCTTGTTTTAATGCATTTCCACATTCTCTGCATTGCAACGCAAGTGCTTATTCAAGTGGCTGACAACAATCTACGTGGGGACAACTGAACTTGCAGCCCAAACATAATTGCTGCAACATGCGGAAATATTAATTGGTATACCAACGCTACTCTATAGCAACACTTTGTAAAATTTCGATTCTATATTATGAGTGCACTTGTTGTATCCTATTCACCTTTTTTTTATTTACAAATCGATAAAGTTAGTCTTTTAAATCAACATGAAGAAGAACCAAATTAATCTTATTTTAATGATGGTATCTATACCGATAAACTGGCACTGAACGGGTCAGACTTATTATCTAACTAGGCAAGTATACGTCAGCAGGAGATTTTTGCTATTAAACAAGCTGCAGGTATTGTTGTTTGATAATACGTGTGGACAGTCAGGGCGTTAGGAGTTGCATGAACTCAACAACGGTGACGTCAACGAAACTCCCGCCTCCACTGTGTTCAGGGCCACTGTTGCATAGAAGGAAATGGAAAAGTCGGCGAACTGAAACGTATGGAATCGGAAATGTCTGAAGAAAAGATGATAGAGGGGATATATGCGCCCCTAAAAGAATAATTTTTCAAATTGGAAAAAGCAGCATGGAATACAACAAACCGTAGGTTGCCGAGCTTTAAAACTGCTGTGTCCAGCAGTGGATAGCAGGAAAACAAAGGAACTACTTGAGTTCGACAAGAGAACAGTTCACACTCTAACAAGAATTCAAACGGGATACTTTGCTATTGGCAATTTTGCTGACAGAATCCGCTTGTCCCACCAGGATTATTGCAGAAGCTGTAATGATATGGAAGAAACGGAATTGGTACAACACCTTTTATGTGAGTGCGCTACTCTTCATAATAGATGTCATCGGTATTTGGGTGACAGAACGTTTGAAGATCTGCACATTAAGGGATCTAGCCGGTTTCATTCAGAGCTCAGAGTGGTTCAAACCATTCACTAACTGATCATGACTAAGGGCTTACCTTACACTGGGTAACACAATGGGCCATATGGGCCACTGAGTGAAATTAGCTGTGAACGTTAACCTAACCTCATTTTTTATAATTAAATGCCGTACTAACCGAATATTCTCAGACCAAACTTTATTTCGTGTTGAAAAAGCAAAATGTCGTATTTTAATTTGGGTTTGGTATTTTGAATCTTTAGTTTTTTAATATTAAAAAGTAGTACATTAGTCCGTTTTTCCTTTAATTTAGAAAGAATTTAGTACTCTATATATAGATTGAGACTCAGCATTAATAATTGGTTTTAAAATATCCACAATACGAGATTTCTTGTAGGGGACACTAGTGTTCAAATATGCGTTGAAGGTTGAGAGTGTTGAATAGACAATTTCACTGGTAACTAATCTAATGATTGGTAATGACTGATAAGATTGAAGATGAACCCACAGTAGATGAAGGACAACAAGAACAAGACATGCAGGCTAAAGTCTTCGAAGTTATTAACTTTAGTCTTCGATCATAGATTAGTTATCTTCAAATTCTTTCTTGGCGGTAGATGTCACAGAGCCTAAAAAAAACCACAGGCACTTTAAATCCCATGACTGATTGCGTTCCCAAATTTAATCAGAAAAATAACTTTCTGACAGTAAAGCATAAGCTCTATGATATCCTTGAGGCAGTTGCACATACATACGAGTACATACATAACTGGTCATTACAACCCTTTTAGTCAGGATTACGATTTAGCTTCTCACACCACTTATGTTGTGTGCGTTAATTTTATACATGAGTGGCGCGACCTACGGTTTAAAGTCGATTCTGAACGACAGATTTTTTTATTTTTAAGAAACTTTAAATGGCAATTTACTGTCAGAGTTTTTGTTACTCTTACTTTTAGAGTTTTTCCACAAATCTGCTGAGAGGAAGTCGCCGAAGAAATATTTTTTTCATACTTCCGTTTTGATGTCTGACCTGGGGTTTTAACCGAGGCCTCACGTCTAATAAGCCAATACATACATACATAATTGGCCATTACAACCCTTCAGTCAGGATTACGGCCGAGCTTCTCACACTACTTATGTTGTGTGTGTTAATTTTATACATGAGTGGTGGGACCTACAGTTTAAAATCGATTCCGAACGACAAATTTTTTTATTTTTTTGAGAAACTTTCCATGACAGTTTTATTTACTCCCAGAGTTTTTGCCAGAAATCTGCTGAGAGGAAGTCGCCGAAGAAATATTTTTTCATACTTTCGTTTTGATGTCTGACCTGGGGTTTTTAAACCAAGGACTCACGTCTAATATGCCAACACAACTCATAAAATAAGCAATTAAATTTATTTATCCTTATAAATATTTTATTTTACTTTATAAAAGTATATATGTATATACATATTTACTACTAGTACATACTAGTTTCTCAGTTCGGAGATCAACATTTGAGATTCTGAGTTTAAAATCGAACGACATGCCGATGTAACGCCAATTGTTTGAGACAAAAATGATCATTTTTTAAATAATTAGACACGATTCAAACGATTTGATGGGGATGATTCTGAGACTACATCCTAAATACTTAGTTTAAATAGCGAGAATGTAAGGAGATATTTTCTTATTTAACAAAATTTATTATTTATAATATTTCATTATCGAAATCTATAGGTGGTATAAATATTAAGGAGTCAGAAGCTCTTGACGTTCTGAGCATGAAAATTCAATGTGATGTCCGTTGGAACCGACACATTTTTCATTTAGCTTTTTAAGACGGTGCAAGAAATACTTCACTTTATCCGATACTCTTACTATTTACACCACTTATGTATGTACATCCAAAAGAGAATGGAATACAACTCCTATGTATAGGCCAGTGCCTCAACGTCTATTTTGAGACTTCTCGGCAGCATATAGGAGAGCGCAACGTTGCTCATTAATGACGGAACTATATTCATTCATTGGCGCATCGTTGCAATATGGCTTGTGTTTCACTGTTCTATCGGTCTTTCAACGGATTATGCTCGAGCATGTATTCCTACGTAACACTGTACTCGGCGAGCACACTCGTATGTGGCCGATTGGCCACTGTATTACAGACAAAATTCGTTCTTTAGTCGGGCTATTCGTATGTAGAACTCCCTACGTACAGAGGTTGTAATTTTTCAGCTTTTGGGGGGTGAAAAAGGTATAAAAAAAAAATCATCACAGGTGTTCGCAAATAACTTAAAATCGTCAAAATGACGATAAATCGTCAAATCTCGCAGCTATGTATGTAGGGTATCGCTTTGAACAAACTTCGAGTATATTTTTTTAATTCTGTTAAATTAATGAAAATGCCTGGCAAAAAACAATCCAATGGTGAATAAGTATTTTATTAATATGTTATGTTTGCCTATTCTAAAGGGTAACTTAATTTCATTTCAATAAATTATTCTTTCCGTATATTGAATCATTAGAATCATTGAATGGCCGTAGTCTAGTAGGCAGTATATTGGCTTATTAGACGCAAGGCCACTGTTCATACGCCAGATCAGACATCAAAACGAAAGTATGAAAAAATATTTCTTCGGCGACATCCTCTCAGCAGATTTCTGGCAAAAACTCTGAGATTTGTCATGGAAAGTTTCTCAAAAATCCGGCGTTCGGAGTCGACTTTAAACTGTAGGCCCCGATACTAACGTATAAAATTAACACACTCTACATGAGTGGTGTGAGAAGCTAGGCCGTAATCCTTACTGAACTGTTATAATGGCCAATTATGTATGCATGTATGAATCATTAGAATAGCCCATTCGAATATACACTTATCACATACCTAATATATGTACATATGTGAACAATATTTTAAATTCTTTCAATTTCATTAAACCTACTTTACGAATGCTGAGTTTTTTAAATTAAAATTTCAATCAAACTTTTGTTACACCCTTTAGTTAATGGTATAAATATGTCATACACTTTAAAATTGAGTAAATATTTCATTGTTGTAATGCAGCAGTATTTAAAGCCACAATGAATTTTGACTTGCAACATAAATTAATGAATAAACTCTACAAAGTGCAACGAGTATAATTAATTTTTAAAATAATTCAATAAAACAGTTCGAACACTAGTGTATTGAATGAAAAAAACAGGAAAAAAATGAAAAGCAGGAAAAACACATACACTTCCATTGATTTAAAGGATTATTAAATACAATAAAACATGATAAATAAATTTATTCACAATACGTACATATTTATTTATTACATACATACATGCAAACACATAAGTACTCCAATAAGGAAACCATCCCGAAATAATCATTTAATGTACAATGGAGTGGAGATATCAAACCCTTTCAGTACCTCTACTTGAGCGTTATTAAAAACGTCGATATCTTTATGATTAATTGGAGAATAACTTCAAAATCATTCCAAATACCATTAAACAACACTTTTGTATTCACACAATGCAGATAAAAGACAGCAAAATCTTGTGTCAATAAATATTTGGTTCTTCTCAAAAGGATAGTTGAGGCAACCAACTTACCCAGAAATCAGGAGTGCTAATATTAATGCCTTAGAATAAATCTTTTTTTCTTTCTTGCTTAAGGATTCACTACAACTACATGCTCAATAGCCACAAAAGCTACACACATACATATGTTTATTGCTCTTGGAAGAAGTATGGTCAATAAGCGACTGATGTATTAAAGTACAGTACTCTGCTGGAATTTTAAATCACACGTTTAATCAATAAGTAGACTTTCAAATCTGCTTCCCTCTTCCCAGGAAAAGATTGAAAGGAAATTTAAACGGACACTAAAAGCAAGAGGTGATGTCGTGTAGTCAAAGTCACCGTAGTCTAGTAGGTAGTGTGTTGACTTATTAGACGTAAGGCCACGGTTCAAACCTAAGTCAGACAGCAAAACGAAAATATAAAAAAAGTATTTCTTCGGCGACTTCCTCTCATCAGATTTCTGGCAAAAACTCTGAGAGTAAATAAAAATTGCCATGAAAAGTTTCTCAAAAAATTTCGTTCGGAGTCGACTTTAAACTGTAGGTCCCGCCACTCATATATAAAAATTAACGCACGCAACATAAGTGGTGTGTGCAACTAGGTCCATAATACATGACTGAAGGGTTGTAATGACCAATTATGTATGTATGTATGATGTGGTGGAGTGGCTAGAATTTTTTTACTACGAACCCAAGCAATCGAGATTGGAATTGCTAGACACCTCCTAGATTACATAGGTCAAATAGCGCGACTTACACTGCCCGGTTTATTACACCCAGGGATCAAGTGATATTTGATGCAATCTCTGTTTAATTGGACAATCAATTAATTGGCCTACGGATGTATAGAAGAAGGCGTGTACTAAGCGACTGTATATATTGGATTTACCATCAGACCGCTCTCTTGCTAGTCTTAACAACTCAAAGCCTGTTGATGTAGTGACGCATCAAATATATGAACATGAATAAGTCCATTAATTGTCTCAAATAAAATAATATATCGGCACTCTTTGCCTGAAAAATATATGATTAAAAACAAAGATGATGTGAAAGTAGATTGTGAGAATAAAACTTAGATAAGTCCCGAAATTTCAAAGGGTACCATCTTTTACTAAATATTAGAAAAGTTCTCGATTTTACATCAGAGTTAAATTAATTATTCGTTGTGACACACTACTAGAGGGTTTAAACAACATGTTCTATTTAAACCATCTTTACAAAATGTCATCGAACATCATATTGGCGATAAATATTTTTGAGAAAGGTAAGAACTTTGCTAACCAGCTGAGGAAATATTCGTCACTCCAAATTCAAGTAACGACATGACCAAAAATACTGGAATAATACTGTTTTCCCTCTTTACCTATAATGTTTAGTATTAAAGCCTTTAACGCTAGTGAACTTTGCCTGCAAACATATTTTCGCCTGCAATTACACCATCCAGCCATATATCAAAAAGTATTGTTATTCATCAGGTCACTTGACCAAACTTTTGCAAACACGAATTTTACACGAAATGGATGATTTTCCATCAGATCGTGTTTGCAAGTGAAGTTCGCTAGTGTAATACTCGCGTAATACGTTGTTCAGATATGAACCTTTATTGCGTAAATCGCAATAAAAGCCATCAATATTTCATATAAAGTTTCAATTAATAATTGCGCAATAAATACGCAAATTATTATGATATTGAGTAAAACTTAAAATGCAGCACTGTCTGTCATAAGTGTATTTAGTGAGCATGTTACAATTAACCGAACACTTTCTGTTGATATTTGACAACTCAAATGTCAACAACGACAAACAAAAAAAAAAACAATTATTTTTAAACAACCAGCTGTCAAATGAATATTGAATAAGCAGCTGAACTGCATATATTATTATGCCTGAACACTTAAAATATTGTACTCAATTAACCCAATATTGACTTAATAAAAGTGCATATCAGAACATAGTATAAAATAAATGCTGTGAAGTTATTGCAAAGCTACATAATCGAACAAGGATTTATTATTAGTGAATTCGGCGATATAAATGCTGCTTCACAGATGAAAGCCGCAGGGTACGAATTCCAGTTCGAATAACCTATTAACTAGTGACATCGCATTTAAAATAGCTTGGTATCGACGTTTGATTAGGACCGACAAATTAAGTTCAAAATCTTTGAAATACATTGATTAAATGAAAGGTTGGCAGGCCTAAAATTGATCTATATACTCTTACTGTAAATTTCAATACAAAACAATGGCGTATTGTTTTATACAATCATAGATGAACTGCTTCCGCTCCATACGTACAAAAAATCAAGGACGCCTAGCAAGACTTAACGGATGATTAACGCAGTACCTTGTGCATCAGAAATTTGAAAACACATAAACAACGCGACACGCCAACTACGAAATAGGGAGTGAAATATTTCCCAACAAAAGTTTGACAAAACTTGTATTCTATCCAACATACAGACATACAGCAAGATCCATCAAAATTACTGAAAATTTTTGAACTAAAAGTTGATTTGAAAAAATATATACTCGTATATGAAAAATATAACTAGACTGTTAGACTCTTTAAATAATAACTACGGTAATTTTTGTCCGATTTGATCAAACGAAGTGTCAATCTCTTCACAAGATAATGCACTTTCAGAATGTTATCACTTATTTTATATTTTTTAATTAAAGTTTTCTACTATGAACTGACAAACTTTAAAAATTATGAAAAAAATTCACATTTGTCAATTTGACCTCATCAAACCCCATAGCATATTAAATCAAATTATATATATACATATGTACATCGTTTTAAAGGCCCATCCCTCTCCTTTCTAATAAGGTTTAAAGTTTGGACATCGGTTCATAAATGTTTGTGTTTATTGATAAAATTGTGCCTAAAGTTCCATTTTTTTTTATTTTGTCGCATAGTGTTATTTATTAAATTCTGAATAGTATTTTGAATTATTATTGGTGATCTGTTTTTAATTGAATTATTTTCTTTTGCAAAAATCCCATCTGTTTACCATTTAAGGTGTGCATTATAAAGTCATAAACTAACTGTACATTTAAGAAACATAAGCAATAAAATGAACATTTTAAATTGCATTAAAACATTTAATCCAATAAGTAGAAAAAAGACAAAGAAAAATATTTTATCTGAAAACTAAAATACAAAAAAAAACAAAAAAAAAATAAAAAAACAAATAACAAATAGAATACCATAGAAAATAGAAGAGAAATAAACATTGTAAAGATGTGAACGTTTTTCTTAAATTGGCTGGTTTGGCGTAAAATGCGTTTAAATTGCATTTTATACTGGTTTGGTGCACTGGAAAAGAAAACTGAAAAATAAAAACAATGTACCGATGGCCAGAACCCAGCCAGACTCATATTAAAGTAATAGAGAGGCGAAACGACACAGAAGAGTGAGAGAGGGAGAGAGATGTATAAATATAGAAGAGACTGATAAACAGACACATGAATAGATAGAAAGATGGACACACACAGATAAGTTGTCCTTATAAAGTCACGAACATTCGGTTGTACAAAAAATATATACGAATTCATACATATACAAACTAATCTAATAGGGTTAGACAGCAGCGGATTTGGAAAATGCAGTACCACACTGCCATATAATACAAAAAAACACACACATATTTACACACTCATACACATACATATAGAAAAAGAAAAATAAAATTCACAGAGACATGGAAAATAAAGGCAAAACAAAGGATGCAATGACTGCAGGACGATTCATCCGTATCTTGCTTGTCCACAAAGTATGTACGCAAGTATTTGTTGGCATGTCCAGGCAATTGTATACACGTATGAGTGTGAGTACTCACACTTATACAAACAACAAATTCCTTACGAAGAACACACAAACATAGAAACATGCCTGAATGTTTTGCTGGAATATTTATAACACTCGACCATTATTTTGCTATTTCCGGTATGTCACGCCACACATACCATATACACCTACACATACATATGTACATACATATGTGCACGAACATTTTTCCAATTATAGTACACTCTGATAGGGAAGCACACGAAATGCTCTCACATACAGGCACACATTTATTTACGTTGCGATCATGTTTAAGTTGTTGCACGCAAAACATTTCAAATCGACTGAAAACGAATTAAGGGACGATAAATACCGTTTAAATAAATTCAACTACACCCTAATGGATTAAGATTACGGATTAATAGACGTAAAATTGAAATAGAATGGAATAAACTCTCAACTAAACTGGATCTAACCGAATAGTTTATAGCAATCCATAGTCAGTGTGAATTGTTTTACAGAACGGTAATATCAGTTGACTCAATAATAATGACATTACACTGTATAATACTGACGTAAATGCAAGCGTTATCTTAAAATATTTCATCTTAAACTGTTTTTGAAATGGCAGTCGTTGAATTCACTAAAACAACGTAATATGTAGATCAACAACAAAAATACTTCAACATTAGAATTAAGGCGTTCCACTGTCCATTACGATTCTAAATGTATCTTTATGTTATCGAAGGTAATGACAGCGAAATCTTTTCCAGAACGAGAATTGTAGCTTGATTGTCCCTGTATCCATGTAATCCCACAATAAGCTGTCTAGTGGCGCAAATCGCGGCCTATGGACTCCTCCGCAACGTGAGGAGTCCAGAATATAGTATGGTGCGCCGTGTAGCAAATGGCACCATCTTGTTGGAATAATAACTCAACCAAATCCAATTGAACCATTTTTCCACGGTACGTTGCTCCATTGACTCTATGGTTGCATTTGAGATCGTTCTGTTTTATTAACGTTCTTTTTTAAGCTTGCCTTAAATAAAAATGTAAAGATATATAGCGTTGGCCATCTATCGGTTTAATTTTGATCAATCGGTTATTTTGAATCTGGCAATACTTATGTAATCCTATTCTGTCACAAAATTCAGTATATTTATTCACTGAACGTAATGAATCGATTTACGCTTGAGCAACGTTGGGATGTCGATATAAAAAAACAAACATATTTTGGGATGCAGCTCATTTTCATTTGGTAAGTACGTAAAGAAGCAAAATTGCTGTATTTGGGTCTCCCACACGTGGTCTTACAGAAGCTAATGCACCCATTACAAGTGACAGTTTGGAGAGGCTTGTGGAGTGAATTCCTCATTGGCCCATATTTCTGTAAAAATGACGACGACGCAACCATTACGGTCAATAGAGATACCTAACGAAAGGGGCTGTCAAGAAATTGCGATTTGGCACGGTTGGACTATTTTCTGTGGAGCGCCGTTAAAGAAAAGTGTTATTGCGACAAACCAGAGACAATTGTGTATTTGAAGGCCATTATTCGTATGCCATTGCCGAGATACGACCCCATGCACTCAAAAAGTGCACGAAAATTGAGTCGATCGATTGAGGTACTCCTCACAATATACAGCCATGGCAGCCATATGAATGAAGTAATATTCCATTTCTAACCGGAACAATTGCACTTCACAACAGAAAAAAAACAAATTGGGCAAAATTTCAATTTCATTGCATTTTTAAATTCAAACTTTTAAATAACATACAGATATATGTATATGAATAGATATGTTAAATTGCAGTGGCTATCGAAGTAGACGAACTCATTCTTTATTCCCAATACCTGTGCATAATCACAGCGAATACGTAAAGTTAAGATTCTATTCAAGTTTAAGTAAGATTATTATATTATCATAGCCAGACTAGCTTCAGCTTATACATACTTCTTATACCCTAGTAAAGGTACATCCCAGAGCTCAGCAATTAGTCGTTTTTTCGCTGCTCATAAGCTGTCAAATTTTGAATATTTTGACTCGTGGGTCAACAATATTGAAGTCTAACTCTGTACGCTGATTCATTCGAGTGACTCGAATCATAAGCAAAAAAGACAGAGCAGCAAGCAGAGCAAACTCACAACCATTTAGTAAGAAATTTAGTGTTCGTACGCGAATCATACTTATTTTGTAATTCTTGTAAATGTTGACTTATAGAGAGTCGAAATCAACAACATCACACATGTATGAGTATGATGAGTACTTCAAACTTTGAATATGAGTAGTATGAGTATGATATTAAAATAAGTACGAATTCGTATAAGTATCAGAAATAATGAGTATGATTCGATTCTACTCATCTTTTTGAATACTCATTGCTGATCTCTGGTAGATACATACGTATATATGTATATATTTTTTACGTATGTATCTGCTTAAGGATCAGTTTTCTTTATTTAATTTTTTTTCCAAAACAAAACTTATGTCGACTACCTAGTGCATACATAATGTGTATGTATACCAACAAGTAAATGTAGGGTATAGGTGGTACATATGTACATATATGTATTTCTTTTTTTGTAAATTATTATGTTTTTCTATAATATCTCTGCCCTTGTATCATTCCTATATGAGAGTGTGTGTGTGTCTGTCAGTCAGTAACATTTCGAGACATTTGCAGTCGTAATACAGAAATGAGATTTTAGGATATAAAAATTATGATGGATTACTTGCATGAGAATGCAATGGCTAAAGTGGACATTTTTAGCCATAAGGATTTCAATAATGCTGAGACATAGAAAAAAGGCAGATATTATGTCCCTATGCTCTATGGTAGGACATAGAAGGAGTATAAAATAAATAATTTTCAATTTAAAAATTTAAAAAAAAAAAACTATAATTTGCTAAAGACGAATTTTGTTTGTATCTATTATTTCTGAGATATGATTGAATTTCATGGAATAACCGTAGTCGATTTTTTATCTTGTTTTTTAACAATAATGGAATGTTTTTTTCAATATTAAGAAAAGGCATTAAATTGCTTCAAAACTTTACAAACGTTAACAGTGGCATGTCATGAATCTTCTACTCTAAGAACTGATAATTTCTATCACAATTAGGATGGAACAACTGATAAAAACGTTAAATTAATCAAAATTTCGTATTACAAGATATCGTACGATCATTAGAGATTATTTAATTGAATTAATGCCCGAAATTTGCGTACATTTTTCGTTACGATCTTATTACGCCTGTGACTGACAACACCAAGCCTTTCTTAGTCGCCATAAGCAATGCATTTAATCGTTCTCGGGTGGCCAGCTCAATCGCTAGACCTTAACCCTATTGAAAACCTTTGGATTTAGGGACTAATAAACATACCATTTTTAATCGTATCCAGAACACATGGAACAGCATTTCTAAAGTTCAAATTGAGAGGCTAATTGATTCAATGCCCCGTAGATGTGCTGCCGTCATTAAAAATAAGGGTTGCTCTATTGACTATTAATTTAATTTTTAAGTTTTGTTACAGAAATACGAAAGTTGCTTTAGTTTTGACCACTAGAATTTTATGGTTATTTCGTTATTTTGAAAGAAATTCAATATTTTAAGCAAATTTATTATAACTTTTTTGCATTTACGTTTAATCTGAATAATGTGTAAACATAAAAACCAAAAAACATTCAATTTTAACCTTTTTAGTGGAATATATTTGCTAAAATATCAAAGTATAATGTCAGTTGCTTTAGTTTTGGCCACCAGTGTATATGCTTACATATACACATTCCATTCTGCTATTTAACAATTGTGTATAGTAATACATTTATTATTATTTTTGAAATCTTATATTTCAACAAATGCTGACGTTTTTTCGCAACAACATTATTTCTGATTGGATCTTATTTGGTCTTGATGAAAACGATACTAAATGTCCTGTATTTTTCATTTTTGTTTGGTATTAAACTAAATTTGGTAATATTATTATTTTCTTTTAAATTTCAGTCAGCTGTTTTTGTTATTAAAATGAAATCCTGCTACTGTCAAATAAATTCAGTGTAAACGATCGAGATTTTGAGCAAGATTTGAAATCTAATCTACTAGATTTAGCTGTAGTGTAAATGGGCTATTAATTAATTATTTATTATAAAATGAAAAACTTATTTTAATATTAAAAAAAATAGAAAAAACCATGAAAATTTTAATTAAGTATGTAAGTATTTTTATATGTTACTTCTTTTCTTATTTTAGTAGTATTTTTTTTAATTTATTTCTTCCTGGCAACACTGGTAGTTGGAAAAATTCGCTATTCTTTTAAAAAACAAACGTTTTTTGTACAATTCGCACATTCTTTTTTGTGTTCGATTTGTATAAGTGAAAATTAAGCCCCATGTCGTTTAAGAAGAATTTACAGCGTGCGTGTGTGTATGTTGTTTGTTTGGTTGTTGCTATGTGTGTGAGTTGTGTGGTGTCTGATTTCGGGTGTGTGTGTCTGAGGTTTGCTTCGAGTGAGAACGGGTTTGTTGTTGCATATGTCGTTTGGTGTGTTGTTGGGGTTTTTTGTGTTGTCGTTGGATTTGACGACAACCGACGACCCCCAAATTAATTACTTTTTTGTGTGGTGTGTTTCTAACGTGGTGAGTTTTTGAAGCGCGGTGAGTTTTTGCAAAATGTGGTGAATTTGTCTGGTTTGGTGAATAAAATTGAAATTCACCAAAGTGTCTTTATTCCACATAGGTACAGTATTAACAAAAATCACTATACTATCCTTAGTGATTTAATAGGTTTGTGTCTCGGACAAGTGAATTTAACCTTAATTAGCGGAGAATTTTTTTTTTAAACTTACCACAAATTGGAATATAAATTAAGAGAATGACACTACTTCAGGATAACACCGTTCGTCGTATACAATCTATTATATGCATAAACCTTAACGTAAAAGAACGCGAACTATTAAACAATACCCCAATAAGTAAAAAGTGCTGGCATAAACCAAACACAGAGTGTTTCAGCATTAATATAAGTGCTAAGGTTTAACTCTAATCTTACTAACACAAGCATGTGAGGTTTATCTTGATTCATAATCTCAAATCAATATACACCCAAACCTGTTTTTACACGGTTTTTTTTTACGCGAATTTGAAATAACACGGTTTTTTTCAATAACTGCCATGTTGATACTTGACGGCCTTCAAATGACAAATAAGTTGGCAGAACACTTTTTGACATGTGATAATATAATTGAAAGAGCTGTGAAATTTCAATCAGGTCTACAAACATGTATGGCTAGATACAGAGAGCTCTATAAAGAGCTTTCCAAAGTTGGATCACAACGCACTATAACAGAATTTGCTGTTAAAAGAAATAAACCAGCGCCAGAAGCAGCTTCTGAAGATGTAGAAGGAATAAGTATTGCTACTGACGAGACTGATATTGAGCCACCCCAGCAAAAGAGAATGCGCTTGATATCAGAAACTGACTCCGAATAAAATAAAAAAAAATTTTATTGTAAATAATTCCGTTACTAATTGTCTTAAGAGTTTGATAACTAATTTTATTTTTGTAAATGGAAGAGAATTTTTAAGTTTTTTCTTTATTTTTTTATAATCATAAAATGAAATGAAATAAAAACTCTGTTATACTATTGAACTAAATCTGTGCATTTTTATAAAGTTATTCAATTTTTTAGGCATATGTAGGCTGCTGCATCAATCCTATGTATATCTTTTCAGTTTGTTTATACACTTACATACATACATAATATTTGTCTTTTTTTACGCGTTTTTTTTTTACACGGTATCCACTGGAACGTATCTACCGCGTAAAAAAAGGTTTGGGTGTACATAACAAAAGAAAAATATAACCTACCACAGCCAAAGTTCGTGACTATTATGTTATAGGTGTTTTGTAAAATTCAATGAAAAAACATTGACAATTACTAAATATTTCCATATGTTAGAGACCGAAATATAAGCTAACACCTGCCTCAGAGGCACATATGAATTAAGTGATTCGTATATTTCAAAAGAACAGTTAAATATAATCATTTGTGTATAGAATTTGAACGGAATGTAAATGTTTGAGATAAGTTTTAAGAAGAAACCCGTCTGTTCTATGTCATGTGTGCTTCTGTCGGAACTAAACATGTTAAGGCCAAACACCAAACGTGGTTTAATGCCGAAATAAAAGCATTAATTGATAAGCAATACATCGCCTACAGGCAATGAAAGAGGTTCAGAACGGACGATCTGAAAGCCATTCATAAATCCGCACGAAGCGGGGTAACCAAACGTGTTAAAATTGCAAAAAACATTGTTTAACGGGAATAAGTTCTTGTCAGCTAAATGGAAAAAATCGGTCAAAAAGGTCATAATAGTTCTCCCGATGTTGATGTAAACACCCTCAATGATAATTATGTTAATTTAATGTTCCGATCCCTAATAGTAACACATATGATCACCTTTGTTTTGTTCCACTAGAATACCGATTCAGTTTTCATTGTGTCGTCAATCAGCGCGAAGATTTAAAATGCTTATCTTCGGTGAAATCTAATGCAATTGGTTCTAATGACTTAAATCCTATATTTTTAAAAGCTTTTGTTTTTTTTTACTCATTTATTGAATTTATTGAATGGAAACATTCCTAAATCCAACAACCAATTGCCATTCTTCTATTCTTGTTAAAAGTAATGGAAAACCTCCATAGCTAGGCAAATGAATGATTATCGCGTAGGTAATAATTTCTTATCTCATAAGCAGTCGGGATCTATGAAACCTAGGAGCTGTACTACGGCTTTAGTTAATGTAGTTAAGTACCTTAGATCGAAGCTAGATGAACATTACATAGCGTTTTTGGATTACACCAGATATTTTGATACGGTTAATCATGAAAGCTACAGACCCTCTTTCATTTTTCTAATTCAGCTTGTAGTCTTATACACTCTTATCTTATGAACAGATCACAATGAGATTACCTAAACGACTACATCTCGCTAAATGTTGAAAGAGTTATTCTTCAATTTTAAGATCTCTTTTGTTCTGTGTATACATTAACGACCTACCGGATGTCTTGGATAGCTGTAACGCAGTTGTAAAGTACATATGTACGCTGATGACGTTTAGCTTTATGAGAGTACCTGTATAGAGAATATCATATTTTTTATAGACTCCATTACAATGGGTCAATGGACTTCCTATAAATTGTTGCAAACCTAAATGTTTATTTCTCTCCAAAACTAAAAGATCATTTATTGTACCCGATATACCTATCAGGAGAAATAAAATAGACTTTGTTGAATCTGCATACAATCTGGGTATTGTCTTTAATCGTCAGTTAACGTGATCTAACCACATAAATGTCATCGTTGGAAGAGTTTATACTATGCTCCGAAACTTATGGGCTGTTATAGATTCGACTCCCTTTGCCAAACGTATACAACTTTTACTTATTTCCTGTACTTTTATACGGATCTGAAACTTTAACAAATTGTGATACCGATGACAAGCGCAAACTCAACTTAGCTTACAATAATAAAAGCAAAATATGTATTTTTTTTAAAGAGCCATATTTCACACTTTTCATATCAGATATTTGGAATTAAATTTGATAAGCTCTTGAATAAGGCATTTATTCTTCTCCATAAAATTTTTATTTCAAAATAGGATTAAATTTGCAAGATCCGACCGCGGTAAGAAAGTCATCCATCTAAGGCTCTTTTCTTACAATGCCAGTTTTTTATACATACCACTAGCCTTTGGAATTCTTTCCCAAATCATATTCAAAACATAGGTAACGCTATTAAGTTCAATACAATGTAAACACGTAGCAGTTTCAAACATTAACCTATTTTGATTGTTTTGAACATTTTTAATATTTTTCCGTTTTTATTAGCGATTATAAATTTTCATTTTTCTTCTGATTCAGTCTTTATATTTTGTTATATCATTATCTATATATATAAAAATGAATGTTTGTTTGTATGTAATTAATAGAATCGTAAACTATGCATTTGATCATGTTATGATCTTCAGCAAAGTTGTTGCGCATGAGCCGGGGAAGGTGCCTAAGTTGGTATGACCAATTTCCGACAGGTGGCACCACTGAAAATTACTAAAAATTATTTAAATCGTAAAATGTGTATTTAATCATGTTATGAGCTTTTGCAAAGTTGTTGCGCATAAGTCGACGGACGTTTCTAAGTTAGTGCGATTAATTTCCGATATATAACGCCACTGAAAATTATTCAAAATTAATTGAATCGTAAACTATCAATTTGATCATGTGTTAATCGGACAAATATCAGACATTTTAGGATTCATCATTTATGATTTTAATAACATTTAGTATAACTTATTCCCGTAAAATGTCAATCACAACTTTGAAACATTTTAATTTTGAAAATTTTTTAAAAATGCTGTTGGGTTCAATTGGATTGGGTACATTGTGAGATTCTAATAAATTTAAACGCATTTTTCATGTCATTCCCGTGCAATCATGCCTCCAAAGCGACAAGCAATTGGAAAATCTTCGAGTACAAGCCGCTGAGACCCGATCGAATGCATACTACTTATTCCCATTCGTCTGAATCATCTGGACAACGGGAAACAAAATCCATAAACTGATTCAAAATTAATTGGATATTTGTGTAATGTCTTTCCTTCAAATTTATATTTGTTGGTGGCGCAGTAACACGCGCAGGGTGAGTTAAAAATAAAGGGTCCGCCAAATAACTTTTTTTTTTTTTAATGCTTTAAAAAAAAACTACTGAATATTTTCTCAAATTTATTTTTTTATTTGAAAGTACAATCCTTCCGGTTAATAATGGAAAATAATTTCAATGGCTGCCTCGGCTGGCAATGCAGTAGCCTACACCAGAAGATGCCGATTTTGGCAAATAATCATCTTTTCAGATAAAGCTCATTTTTATCTTGGCGGGTATGTAAACAAGCAATATTGTGTGCAATATAATTGTCGCATTTGGGGCACAGAAAACCCGCACGCATACATTGAAAAGCCGACGCACCCAAAACGAGTCACTGTTTGGTGCGGATTTTGGTCCAGAGGCATAATTGGGCAATTTTTCTTCGAAAATGAGCAAGGAGTGGCCGTTACAGTCAATGGCGATCGTTATCGGGCCGAATTTTTGTTCACAAAAATTTAAGAGGATATTGGCAACATTTGGTTTCAACAGGACGGCGCTACGTGCCACACAGCCGAAGCTACACTCGATGTTTTGCGCTCTGTTTTTGAAGATCGCATTATCAGCCGCAGAGATGATGTCGTTTGGCCACCTCGGAGCTGCGATTTGACACCGTTGGACTATTATTTCTGCGGTGCCGTCAAAGATAAGTGTTACGCCGACAAGCCAGAAACAATTGACGCTTTAAAGGACAATATTCGTGAAGCCATTGGTGAAATACAGCTGCACACAATCCTTTTCCCCTTTAGATCCTTTCTTTGCTTTCGTTATTATTTTTTTATCGTGCATTGGAATAATTAATGTAAAAATATATGTACGCTTCTTGCGTGTTCATGCTTTTGGTTATTCACGTTTCTGATAATTTACTGTACTTTATTTAACAAGTAGAGCATGAATTATTCGTTTTATTTTTCCTTGGCCTAAATGTAAAAGCTTCTAAATGTGCTTCTTAAAATGGCATCGTAAATATTTTAACCAAAAATAATACATGAACGAAATAAAAGAAGAGCAGAAGAAATAATTAAAATATTCACCATTTCCAATAATTCTAATAAACCTCGAAACCTACATTAATGTGGTGGCGTAGAATGTTTACTAAAGCCCTTGCCTACAATCCTGACCAGAGAGCAACATCCTGACCTATTCAAGTTCAAACACGGGAAAAGACGAAAAAATAATCATCATAGCGTCTGAATTTAAGAATTAAGACGCTCACAGCATCAAAATCCAAAGAATTCATTCAGAAACTCTCAATTCCATTGCTCTCAATGGCAATAATATCAAGAAACGAAATATCACGCAATGCCACTTCTTGGAAAAGAATAGGATTCAATAAAATAAAATGCTTCACCACTATAGAGAGAGAGAGAGAGAGAGGGTATTGTATCTAGACAACACAAGATGTTAAGTTTATCACTCTAGGACCTGAGACCATAATACCTTCACTAATTAAAAACTATTTTGTGAATTCTTCAAGTAGGAAGTAATATAATGTAAGTATGTTTAGATAAGTTGTGATTAATGAATGTATTTTGTAATCAGTTAATAATTGTTCATAATTTACTGTCATAAAATAGAGTTAAAGTTCTTCAAAGTGCATTATGTTAGGAGGTATTATTGTGGATGGACATCCTTGACCGACTATACAAAATCTTACTTGATTTCATATTATAGCCTGTGGTTATTGGCGTTATTTAATGACTTTGTTTTTGCTTCTTTTTTTCATTAAATGTGATGAAAACAATTTCAAGTTTCAGACTACTGGCCATTGCCATGTATGTGGTTTGGGTGGTTTTGCAATTATCAAACTGAACAACCAACCAGTACTGTTCCCACTCACGTCGCTTCCTATCTTTTTTATTTGTATTTATTATACACACATGTGTGTGTATAAAAGTTTTAGCACAACAAAAATTTACAATATTATTACTGCTGAGTGTTTAAATAATAAACAAATGAAGTTGTAAAGTGTTTATTACTTGTATGTATAATTGTTAATTGTAGTACATGCATATGTACATATGTACATATGAGTACTTATTAAATTTAGTAGAACATTCTGATTAAGAAACATGTATTGCAAATATTTTAGTATGTATCTAAGCCATGAGTCAATTTTTCAGTGAATGTTTTTCAAATCTCAGAATTAAAAAAGTTGTTCTTTCAATGTCAATGAAATTAAAATGAAATCAAGTTCAATGATTATTTTGAATTTTTTTATATTAATTCTAAATGAAATTTGTTATGGAGTTCTGAGGCACAAATACTTTCTCAAATTTCATGTAATTATCAATAAAATGGCAACCTGTAAATGGATTAACGTTTTCACTTTAAAACAAAAACAACTTTGCATATCCCTTAATCCTTAAGTAGGGATTTTTTAGATATTACTTCCCTTAGAAGTAGTTTTGTATGTGATCATTAATTTATCCTGAAAACTACTTTCCCAAAATGATTTATGATCGCCGAACAAAACTGCATATGTTTACACTCAGAGAAAAACCCGCTTAAGGCTCTCATGGATGTGGCAACAAAATTATGTTTTTTACAGCAGCATATTACATTTTATAAAAGTTTGTGTATTGACGCGTCTAGGCTATAGGTGATCCAACCGTTAGCTCCAATTTTGGCATACTTTTTTCAGCATTTCAACTGTCAGCTGCAATATAATATTCAAGAAATTGTAGTTGACTTGTCCCTGTACTCTAGAGACTTACACAGTTGTATTGTATTCCTTCTTGTTTTCAAAAAAAAAGTTTTCAATTATCGCATAGCATCTTGTTCTATTGACACTAATGTTGCAATTTCAAGTTTACAAACCACACAAAAGAATCCGTCTTTCATGTTGCTCTTGGTAGCTCTTGAACTCCATCTGGTTGGTTGCTGTTCCCAGATACCAAATACGGCTTTTCAGTTTTATTGGAGTGCCCGTTCAATCAAAAATGAGCTGCGTATCTGAAATCAATTTTTCTCACGCAGAATCAGTTTTGATCATTATTTATAAAAGTTGTCCCTTCTGGTTAAATAGCAAGCCTTAATAAGGATTTTTTTGGCTTTGCCACATATGTCGAGTCATTTTTATTCATTGTTTTAGATCAATAACTTTATGATACTAATGTATAATCATATTCACATACATATATAGTCCTAAAAATATTTAATATTAACTAATTACTAGCATTATACAGTTTTTATTAAAAACATATACATATGTATAGCCATCAGATAAACTATTGCTGTATTAGCGATTTTTTCAATTCTCAAAGCACTTCTTATAAATATTTTCTACATATAATAATGACTTTGCGAAAAGTTAATCACAAAAAAAGTTACCGACTAGAAACGCTTTCCTTCAGATCAGTAGTGATTCCAATTGGAGTATTCATACTTGACATAACCTAAAATTAATGTCTTTAAAGACATCTTATTAGCATACGTCTGTTGTCCTGCTGGAACTCTGTTCAATATTTCGCGTGCTTCCTAACCTTGGTTATATACAAATGTCGAGTGTTAAAAGTGTTACAAACTTGCGACGCTGTGTTATTTAAACTGGGTGCTAAATACTTCTGAAAAGATTTAAACTTTTGCATATGGAATATAGTCGTTGTCGCTATTGTGTTAGCAGTGTAGTTAAAAACTGACATTTTTAATCAACCTAATTGGTGCATAAATCTTTTGTGTATCAATTATTACATGTTTTTCGTAATAAGAAAGCTACGCATACTCAAAAATATTATAAACTCTTAAAATTACTTCTCATTTGGTAACTTCCTCCATTGAATGTTCAAAGTGTCGAAGAGTGTGAATAAAGGTATTCGGCACACTGCAGTCATTTCTATGCTCTCTCGTATGACAAAACTAATACTCTACAAGACGCTCATCCTACCCGTTCTTCAGAGCGCATGGACCCTATTAAACATTGATGCAGCAGCTTTGAGAGTATTCGAGAGAAAAGTCCTACGTAAGATCTTCGGTGCAATGCGATGATTTCTGCATCCGATCCAACATTGTGCTCTATGAGCTCCTCAACGACATAGACGTTGTGCAGCGTATTAATATCTAGCGGCTGCGCTGGCTCGGCCATGTCGTTCGAATGAAGGAGGATGCTCCGGCGAGACAAGTATTTGATTCGGGGAAGTCAGCGAAGAGGACGCCCTTGTATGCGGTGGTAGGACCACTGTCATCGATTAGTGTAACCAACTGGCGGAGGCGCGCAAGATGCAGAGGCGCCTGGAAGGATGTGTTGCGTCAGGCCGAAATCCATTAATCGAGTTGTTATTTCCAATTAAGTAAGTAAGTAAGTAAGTGAAACTCTATTGCAATACAAATTAGGGATACGTTATGCAGTTTCCCTTCAAAAGCTCTTTTTTCGGTACTTATTCGGGTTCCATACAAATGACTTATCAGATAATATATAGCACTTTCTGCAATGCGATTTAATGATCTGTTACGCTGGCACATTACGTACTCTGGGATCTACTTTAAGTGCGGAACTTTATAATGCAAAGATCAGTTGCTGATTATCGAGACCGGTTAATCTGGACTTGACAGTTAGCTCTGTTCTTGGGATATCACAACAGGCCGCTATGAATGCTTAAGTGAAGTTTGTTTTTACGAAACTTTAATTACCTCCTATTCCATCCTAATACAAGATATAAATATTTAATAACTTTTGGAGTTGGTAGTAATTTGATCGTTAATTTTCTAAAAAGAGTTTTTCTTGCTATAGTAATACGGCTTGAAAATATTCATTAATTGCGCTTTGTTATGCATTACTTACCACATCCGGAATCTGTAAATTTCAAGCAATACCAGTTCCAAGTCAATCATTGTTTATTGTTTTCAAATATTTTAAATTTACATTCGAATAGAAATTGAATAAGAAAGAATGTGTTACAATTTGTATTGCATTTGAATATTTTTTTAAGTGTATTTTATTTAAAAAAAAAAAAATAAAACAATAAACAACATATAAACCAAAATATGTTATAACAATACCAGTCAGTATTGAATCAAGTGAAGGAGTGAACGTATAGCATAGCATTCAACTGCAACAACGTAACGTTTTGTGTTTTTGTCGTGTTTTTGTTCAACAATATTTCGTGTTTTTTTTTTTATTTTCGATTTGGTTTAACATGAGTTTTTGGATTTGACCGAAAACGAAAAATCCATTCACAATTCCACTCAATCGAGTTTTCAACGTCGAATTGTTTTCAAGTCGTAATATTCATTAGCGCACTTGCGCGCAAACACATTTTCAACGAAAAGCGTCATACGTTTCCCTTTTTTTGTGTTTATTAAATATTTAAAGTTAATAAAATATATACAAAAATAATAATAAAAAAGAACGAATACAAGTGCTTTAGAATAAGTTATTTTCACTTAATTGAGATACCCTGTGTGTACGGGTGGTGAGTCTCGCACGACTATGATTTCATGTTGATAATCGTGTATAATTGTTCAATAAAATATTTAACAGGAGCCATTCATACACATACACGCAACGCAATTAAAAAATAACGGGTTTATTGTTTTTTTTTTTAAGGAATTGCTATTAAATTTGAAACAGTTTTAATTAAAAAATCCATGATATTGATTTATTATTTGAAATACTTTTCAAACAAAATATTTAAAATCAAATTATAATCAATGGGAAATACAAATTCGATGTGTTCGAATAAGAATGCTGTACGCAATTTTGATGACAATGGGTAAGTTTTTTTTAAAGGTACTCCAACATATAATTTCTGCATTTATTTTTATTAAACAATACAATATAATTATGAATATTACCCACAAGTTAAACATATTTTGTTTATTTATTAATTACAATACAATTACAAATTATATCTAATTATTACGAGCATAACTGACTAGAGTCTCTGGTGGGAATTGAACCCACGACCCTCACGCTATTAGTCTAGAGCACTACCCACCCACTTGACTACATACTCAATATGTATATGGTATATATTGTATGTATCTACATATTTATATAATACATACGTAGATTTTTATACACAGGTTAGGTTAGAGGACGTATACCTGTCAGTCAAGACAGGTACAGTACCCGGAGGTCAGATTGACCCATTGTACTTTTTTTCCACATCTAAGAAAAAAGTTGTATTTTGACAGTTTCTAAAGTCCTGGAGTAATTAATTACACGCTGCGACAGTGAAAAAACACCCGAGTAACTACATGTTATACTATTTAAATAATAAATACGGTAATTTTTGTCCGATTTGATCAAACGAATTGTCAATCTCTTCACAAGATAATGCGTTTTCAGAATGTCATCACTTATTTTATAGTTTTTAATTAAATTTTGCAGTTAAGAATGGCTAAACTTGAAAAAATAAGAAAAAAATAATATTTTCCAAGTTTATTCCATCAGAACTCATAACATATAAGTCTGAACCATATGTTTATGTATATCGTTTTAAAGGTGAATCTCTCCCCTTTCTAAAAAAAACTTTGGATTTTTAGAATAGGTTCAAACATATTTGAGTAATCAATAATTTTGTCTGAAAAGATCAAAAAAAAAACCGTTTTTGCCAAATAAAAGAAGTCTGGAGGGTTCGAAAAAATAAAAATAAAAATATTTTTGAGTTCTACTCAACTAACTGAACAACTTAGACTACGTAATTAGTCGGGTGTATTTAATTTTTTGTATTTTGTCGCATAGTGTTATGGATAATGGATGATGATGATATAGTACAAAATGAATACGAACTGGCATAGTTTATTGAACAAATTACTCCATCAGTGGGTATTGAGCAATACGACATACACACCATTTAAATCAACATAACAAAGAACATAAGAATTATTATACAGAATAATTTTTTAACGCGCTTCCGCTTAACGCTATCTTTAAATTTAAATAAAATAAAATGTTTGTAAGATGTGAAATATTACATCTTACAAATGTCCATCACGACTTCTATGGCAGAAGCGCATTCCATGCACCCAATTTTCCATTTGCTTGGCAAATAAATCAAGATGAATATGACTCTCAAATCGCTCGTGGAGAATACCCAATGTTGCATTAGCTGTGTGCCATGTAGCACCGTTCTATTAAAACCATATGTCGTCGGTTTCCAGATTATCCAATTCACTCCAATAGAGTTGGTGATCATCAGCAAAGGCCTGGCCAAAGAAATCTGGAGCGATAATACCACCAGCCCAAATTCCACTTCGGAATATATTGTACACTCATTGAGATCATATGGATCGGTATCGTCTCAAATTCGACAATTTTATTCGTTCATGTACTTATTCATCCAGACATTGGCGCAAAATTTTTCCCTGACAAATAGGCAATTTATGTAGTTTGAAGAAATGAGTTCAACTTACAACAACAACATTTTAGGTCGCACAGGGTAGCTTGCCGTTAACAGGCTAGTTCACTCGGTGGCCCATATGACCCATTGCGTCACCCAGTGTGAGGTAAGACCCCTTGTCATGATCCGTTACTGGTGGGCTCTAACCACCCCGAGCTCCAGATGAGGCATGCAAAGATCTTCAAACGTTCCGTCACACAAAAACCGATTACGTCTGTTCTGAAGTGCAAGGTACTCACATAAAATGTGTGCCAGCGATTCCGTTTCCTTTATGTTGCGCAACTGAAATGAAATTTGAAAATTTTGTCAAATTTTTCGATAAATTTTTTACTCCGGCATCAGTCAGCTGGTTGGATTACAAATACCAGAAGTATGGAATGTTGAAACATATTATTTTCCTAGAACCAGCAATCGGTTAAAACATTAAATCCCAATCATTTTAGTAAATTTTACAGTTTTGACCCGACTCTTGGCAAAAGATGAAATCTATCAAAAAAAAACTCAATATTAAAAGACCAATTATGTATGTATGTGTGTTTAGACGTCACCGTGGTCTCGTAGGTAGTGTGTTGGCTTATTAGACGTGAGACCTCGGTTCAAACCCCAAGTCAGGCATCTCTAACTGAACGAAATATAAAAAAATATTTCTTTGGCGACTTCCTCTCAGCAGATTTCTGGCAAAAACTCTGAAAGTAAATAAAATTGCCATGAAAAGTTTCTCAAAAACCTGTCGTTCGGAGTCGAATTTAAACTGTAGGTCCTACCACTCATGTATAAAAATTAACGCACACAAAATAAGTGGTTTGAGAAACTAGATCGTAATCCTGACTAAAGGGTTGTAATGACCAACTATGTATGTATGTATGTATGTATGTATGTATGTATGTATGTATGTATGTATGTATGTATGTATGTATGTGTGTTTAGACAATAAGAATTTTTAAATTGCAATTTGTAATTGAATACAAATTGAAATGTTCTACATTCTAATTTAATGACTTCATTTGTGAATATTTTCTGAATTTTATAACAGACAAAAAGAGAAGTACAAATTAAATTAAATTCTCAAAAAAAAAAAGTTGAAATGCTGCAAAAAACTTGAAAACCTTCAAATAACTTTCAATACCGCATTCAAGATTTGAATTTAACTTAAATAATAATAATAATGGAAACGATAATTAGAGTGGGGAATTTCAACTGTTGAAACAAACAATACGCAATTGGGGGCACACGCATTCTTTATTATTTTTTCGATTTTATTTTTATTTTTCTTTTTTTTAAATGATAAAATATTATTCGAATATACAATACAATACAATACAATACAATACAATATAACATAATCTTCAAGTAAGGCAATAAGAAAGAAAAAAATAACTCAAACAACAGGTATTTAATGTGCAGGTGTGTAATTAAAATAAATTACAAACAATATTAGACTGAATAGATCTGTTTAACACTGTCTACAACTGTAGCGTCAATACATAATTAAGGATATGCGGTGTGCGTTGTATGAAAACCATGTAACCTATAATCAAACGACAATGAATTTCATATGAACTCAAGGTCAATACATGAAATTCGTTGTTAATTTTATTTAATTTTATTAACAACTGTTGTTGTAAATAAAGTGTTGTTGTAAAATACAAATCTTGCTAAACTGTTTTAAAATCTAATTTTTTTTTGTTTGTTTAATTAGTTTTAATGAAAGCAAAGCTTATGTAATTAAGCTTTTTATTTCTAATAAACTGCATAGAAAATCACTCAAGCATTGAACATTTTTTATATTAATACAGTACACAACGACTAAATATACTCGTATATGAAATCAATTGTTTTATTAAACATTATCGTAATGAATGAATATTTGACTTGAAAAAGAAAAAATCAGTATCTTTTGTTATTTCTGACTTTAACGGTCAGTTAATGAAGTTTATTTTTTAAAAAGTTTGTTTAACGTCAGTTATTTCCAAACTGTCAGTCTAACACACTGGCTAATAAGAAGAAAAATGGTGAAGTTTATTTTGAATTTTTACTATGATTCCATCTAACGGTGGCAAACTTTTTAAAGGAATGTGTTGTGACAAAGTAAAAGAAGACATGAAAGACATTGCAGATACCCTACCCCCTTTAATTTATATCAATCGGTTCAAAGGATTGGAATTCATTGGAATTTTATTAAGTTTTCGAAAACAAGTTCTGTTCCGTTCTTTAGACTTATAGTGCAAAGTATACTGATTCTATTCTATTCGATTCTATTCGATCCTATTCGATTCTATTCGATTCTATTCGATTCTATTCTATCCTATTCGATTCTATTCGATTCTATTCGATTCTATTCGATTCTATTCGATTCTATTCTATTCTATTCGATTCTATTCTATCCTATTCGATTCTATTCGATTCTATTCGATTCTATTCGATTCTATTCTATCCTATTCGGTTCTATTCGATTCTATTCGATTCTATTCGATTCTATTCGATTCTATTCGATTCTATTCGATTCTATTCGATTCTATTCGATTCTATTCGATTCTATTCGATTTTATTCGATTCTATTCGATTCTATTCGATTATATTCGATTCTATTCGATTCTATTCGATTCTATTCGATTCTAGTCGAATAATTTTTGATTCAATTCTATTCTAGTGGTACGATTGTATATTTGAGAAGATGTTTTCAGTTCTTCTTTTGCTTGCTAAAATATGACAAAATCCGTAATCAATCAGGTGCTTTAAAAATATTGCAGCTAGATAGATAGATAGATTATTTCTCAATTGCAACCGTACGTTGGCGATGAGTCTTATATAGTAAGTTAAATTTACTCTCGTATGTAGGGACTACCTGCATAGTGCCTACTATGGATGCCAATCGGGAAATCCCGAATCACAAAATCCCGGAATTTTCGGGATTCCCAAATGACGAGGTGTTAGAGGTGAATAGTTACATATATTCTGCATATAAATAGTGTTCTTAAAAGGGTAGGTATTTGTTTCCTCACTAATGGATATTTCGGGAAATCCCGGGATATTTCGGGATTTTTGGATCCCGAATTGTCCCGAAAAATCCCGGGATTTCGAAATCCCGAAACCCGGGATTTTTAAAAATCAATCCCGTTTGGCATCCCTAGTGCCTACATAGTACCTACATACATAGGTTCTCTGTATTTATGAGTGTAAAACAAAATGTGAAGGAAAGTGCCGATAAGTTAAACATATTGGACACATTTGTTTCTACCAGGACAAAGAACCGAAACATACTTCACATACGTTACGAAGCTATAGCTTTTCCATAATTGTTCAAAAGTACTCCGAACACCGACACAGAAGCCAGATCTCAATATTATTGAGCATGTTTTGGTGAAAAACTCGCTCATAAGCTCTATAAATCCAGTATCAGCAGTTGATGCCTCGACGTTTGGAAGCAGTAATAAAAGCAAAAGATGTTGGTTCCAAGTGCCTTTTATTTAACTGTCCAATTATGCGTTTGACGTGAAATTTGTTAATATCTGGCCCATTCTCACGGCTTCGTATCGTGTATGTTATATTGAATACACTTTTTGTTTGTGAACGCTGAGTGTTATGCTGTATTGTGTATTTCGCATTCCAAATGTCAAAAAGCAATAAGAAGAAGTAGACCAGTATTCATAATTTTATTTTCAAGAAACAAAATAAATACTTTTTTATTTTTCTCGAACCCTCCAAACCTGTTTTAAGTGAACAAAAATGATGATCTTTTCACACAAAATTATTGATTACCCAAATATGTTTGAATCTATTCTAAAAATCTAAAGTTTTTAGAAAAGGGAGATATTAGCCTTTAAAACGGTATACATAAACATTTTGTTCAAACTTATATGTTATGAGTTTTAATGGGGTAAACTTCGAAAATATTATATTTTTCTTATTTTTTCAAGTTTGTCCTTTCTTAATTGCAAAATTTAATTAAAAATTATGAAATAAGTGGCGACATTCTGAAATTTCATTATATTGTGAAGAGATTGATACTTCGTTTGATAAAATAACACAAAAATTACCGCCGTTATTATTTTCTAGACAAGCATACACTGTTGTATATTCGTCCAACAATACACTCAATACAACGATACAAGAGCTTGTGTGAATTGCCCAATTGTCTTCCTTTTTTGTTTTAAAAATATTTCTGAATAAAAAATGCTAACTATTACACATTGTTTAAAAGCTTTTTTAATTATCTAGAAATCCAAATCAAATTGAGTGGAAAAATCGTTATTTCAATAATCTCATAGCTGGTGTTCAATTATAAATTTGAGCCACTGTACATTCATGGAATGAAATAAAAATGAAATTTGTTGATAGAATTAATATTTAATTATTATTATAATTATTATTTTTATAATATAGATTATTATTATTATTTAATTATTATTATGGGTAGACGTAGGCTTTAAGTAAATTGTATTACAAACTAAATAAAAAATAAATATTACTTAACTTCACCCACAAATAACTCCACTGAAGTTTACTTGAATGATGATGTTTATTTATTAAGAGGACATCTCTATTGCCATTAGTTTTTCTCCTATAAAATCTATTTTTAATATCATAGATAATTTCGTTGCTGTTTTCTTTAACGAATTTTTTACTGTTTACGTACCTCCATTTAGTTTTCTCTGCGTATCTATAAAATCACGACTTTGCAAAGTAAATATTCTCTTTCTTTTTCACTCCCTATGGAACAACTAAATAAATATGAAATTTATATTTTAACAAATTGAAGCATGCATAATATAATGAAACACATAAAACATCTCATTATTCTGTAAGAAGCAACTAAGGAATTAAGATATAGAATGATTAAAACTGTGACAGATTGTCATCATGTTTTATTAAATTAACACAAGAGAACATAAAAGACTCATAGGTTTGAGAACGGCTGCCAATAATGAAACATAAAGTTAAGCAATGAAGGTAAATTGCCTTTGCATGCTCCCGTACACGTAAACATGCAATTTTTTATCGATAAAAAAAGAAGTAGAAAACAAACAAAGATAACATATCTGATTTCATTGAAAGAAGATTTTCATTTATTTAGTCACCTGTTTATTACCAAAAAGGTTTAAAAACAATATAAAAAGTGAAGTTGTTATTTAAAAAAAAAAAAAATTTAATCAAGATTGTTCAAAATTAAAAATTCATGCACAATTAAATTTAAATAAGAACAAAAAAATTTCTAATCATAACCATAAAAATTTGTCCAATAACAACTAGGGAATGTGTGAAGAGAATCACGCTATTTGAAAATTATAATGAATTCTTGATCTAATTATAAAAGACATCGTAAACAATGATTATTAAAAATTTGTTTTCTTTTTTTCTTACTTTTATGTGAGACATCGTAAATAATGGTTATTAAAAATTTATTTTCTTTTTTTCTTACTTTTATGTGGCTATTCTCAAAACGATTGCAATTACTTATGGAACCCTTGAAAATTACCTTTAGATCTACAATTTTTACCATATTGGAAGAAATTTAATGGTTCTCTACTTCCCTTTAGCCAGGATTACGACCTAGCTTCTCACACCACTTATGTTGTCTGTGTTAATTTTATACATGAGTGGCGGGTCCTACAGTTTAAAGTCAACTCCGAACGATAGATTTTTGAGAAACTTTTCATTGCAATTTTATTTACTCGCAGAGTTCTTGCCAGAAATCTGCTGAGAGGAAGTCGCCGAAGAAATATTTTTTCATATTTCCCGTTTTGATGTCTGACCTGGTGTTTGAACGGTTTCCTTACGTCTAATAAGCCAACACACTACCTACTAGACTACGGCGACGAATAGTGTTTTAAAAAATTAGTTCTGTATGTGGCTAAGTAAAGGTTACGCCGAGATTGGGTCTACCAAACTTTGATGGTTGATAACGTCCATCTTGTTGAGGCTACTTCTCTCATATTTGTTGTCATTTATACAGTATGTTTTGCCATATCCTCATTGACAGGTCGATACAGCACTCAACAACACGTGAAAATAATGAAATTGTTTTATTACAATGGGTGTACTGTCTGACCCTAATTTTCATCGAACAAATATCCATTGCTGGATGATTAAGAACGTGAACAAACAAAACTATTAAATTTGGAACGGTACCAATCCTAATAAAATTTAAAAAAGTTCAATACATCCCGTCGTTGACAGTTTTTGGTTGTAAAGCTCCATATGTCTTTGAAAACGACATCAGACAATCACTATTAACGGCGAGCGCTGTAGATCAATGATTGCCAACTTCATTTGGCCTCAATTAGGTGACGGCGCTACTTCCACACAATTCATGCCACCTTGGATATTATGAACGATAGATTTGATTATGAACTGTTAACTCTCTTCAACAGTGGCGAGACCTACAGTTTAAAGTCGATTCCGAATAATTGTTTTCAGAGTCAACTTTCCAAAGGAAAGCAAACGTGCTTATCTGCCAAAGAAAACATGGGATAGGTGAATTTGATAGAATGAAATCGATGCATTGCATTTATATAAATGCGATCTAATTCATAATTAGTTACCATATGACAGACATATTTAAACATAACTTTTCCCTTGGTTAGTTAACGCGGACTACTTAAACTCCTCCCGCTATCTGTTGAACCTATAATGGTTATGAACTGGTTACTCAGCATAGCAAGTAAAACAAAGAAGAAAACGTACAAACAATTAAATTGCTACTGGAAATCCAAAGATATAAAGCAAATAGGACTTGGTTGTGCCTTCACAATGTTTGTAATATATTCCCTAGAAGCCAACATAAAGCGTCGTTTTATAATTTTTATTTTATTTCATCAATGTGTAATGGCGCAAGGCGACGCATCAAATTTAACTGATTAAATTTGCATATGTGTTGGTAATATTTGTTTTGCTTAGCACAGCAACACATCAAAATGTAACCTTCAAACCGTATTGTATTGTTGTTGTAAAGAAGAGAAGAACATGTGATAACAAATGATTTATGCAACGCAGGTAGCGAAAATCATAAGTATTTTGATATTCTTCAAACTCTTCTCATCTCAATCGGCTATGTATGGTGAGCTACTGTTATTTCTGACCCTTTCCATATATGATCGCACTGTCCTAATTGTTACGTACTATCGTACGTCTCCAGGTGTTTTTTAACACGCTTCTTGGGTCTTGAGGATTCCATTTTGGCGCCATCCTTAGAATAGTATCGGACATTTGATTTGCTTTAATAGGTGTTATTCAATACAAACCTCACAGTACCCTTTTTGGGGAGGTACCATATTGACTCGAATAGTTCATTTAAGGGTTAATTGTAATTAAATAATTTTATTTAGCTTGGCAATGTCTATGGTAGTTCCTATTGTGTTAGCAGCCTGAAATTGTTGGCATAAAAAATGTTATTTTATGTATGATACCTAGTATGTATGGTAGCATGTTTGTTTTTGTATTATTTCATCTACTTTTCTTTTTCTATTATTTTATAATTCGATTTGTTTGCATTTTGCAAAACAAAACAAAAAAATGCAATTGTATGTCTGTCATCTATTCATGTAAACAAAAGCTGATAATAAAACTTTCTTCTAAATATAATAGATTTTCATAAGTTTTTCATTCCCAATCAGTCGACTTAAGAACGTCCAAAGTGCAGGGCAAAATACAATTAAAATTTTCGAAAAAATTTGTTTAATTATTTAAAATCTGTTGTTTTAAATACATACATATGTATATGTGTTTATTATATATATTATACAACTGATTTATTAGTTAATTTCCCAAACTTATATTTACAAAATTAAATTCAACTATTATGCTAGCCTGTTAAATTCATATTAAAGTGTTAAGTAGTTTAGAAAATTTTTGAAAACATTAAAAAGTGTTCGAAAAAAACCGTTTGGATATGCATATTAAAGGTTTCAGTCCGTTCTTGATGACATTGCGTTTTTTACGTTATGGTAATCGGTAAGTGTAAAGAATTTTAAGCTTTTGTTTTTAATGTTTCATAATATAAGTTTTTTTTATTTATTTTTTATGTGCGAAATAGAAAAAAAAATCAGCTGTTTATCTGCCGGCTTTTTATTTTTTTTTACATTTTTGTTGTTTTTTTCATATTTTTTTGATAACGAATGAGTTGTCGCCTATGGGAATACAAATAAACAGTTTGCTTTCGCACATCAGCCGACTTTATTATTATTATTATTATTGTTATTATTTTTTTTGTTTTTATTTCCCTGTCTTACTTTTTGTTATTCTGTTCCTTGTTATCACTTTGACAATTTTAATGTTCAGAAACTGATTTTTGTACTCATAAAATTCCATCACAACAGACGGCTAGCAGTGGTTCCTAAATAGTACAGAAGAACTGTTATCAGTCAATCGTCTCAATATTCCAATATCAGACAATACTGAAAAGATCTGGAAATGTGGCCTTGGTATAAGAGCTTATGGTTGACTGATATGAAGTGTATGCTTTCGAACAGAACTTTGAAAAGAGGGATTGAAAAATTTCCATGAGTTTTTCTGATAATATGTTAGTCAATATTCCACTGTCATCACCAAAGAAAAACCATGAAAATTATATTTTTAACTTAACGATTAACGACGGAAGCAATGTATAAAATATTTTCTTTAATGAAGTTTATTTCGAACATAAATAAATGGTTTTAAATTTTTTATCAAACTTGTAATCGAATTTTTGCAAACACCATTTTGCAGGAATACTTTTAATAACAATTGCACCAGGAATTTGTTACAATTTTGTATTCTTTTAAAAACTTTATTTAATTGCAGTTTTTTACTTGGAAAACCTTATGGGTGGCGACTAAAAATAAGATTTCGACCACTGCACTGTGGTCCATTCTTTTTAAAAACCCAAAATGTTTTCCATTATTATTGTTGATTTCTATTATTTATTTTACAAATTTAGAGATCTGATATTAAAAAGTACGATATTAGACCGCCATTATTCATATCTCTAGAAAATCCGCGGCTGTGGCTCATCCTGGTTGATTTAAAAATTTGGTTGGATAGACTTCCCGAGTCTATTCTGACACCTACCGGCCTATCGGTATATCAATCTCTGGAATTATTTTAAAATATGCAATCCGCCAGAATAAATGCAAATTTACTCATTAATCAGTGATCAATGCTTAAAATTATCGAGCAGTATAACTATTATTTGAATTGATTAAATCAGGTCTTAAGCAATATATCCCTAGTCTTGCTAGCTTCCTTTCTGTGTTTTTTTTTTGTTCTTATTATCTTTGGGAACAAAAGACTTTTAAAACCTATTTATGTACAGCAGACAGCAAAAGCCTTAGTACGGCAATGACAAAAAATGTCCACACAGGCTTAATACTCTTGCACAAAGTACCGATATGACTTCAAAAGAGTATTTAGGAGATTATTTGCAAGAACGGTTACATAATCGCTAAACTTCAAACAAAAGTCAACCGAAAAACTTGCGCATGGTGCCACCAGAAAACATTAAAACAAACTTGTACATTCAATTAAAAATGGGTTAAACGGAGTGCTTGACCTTTAGGGATATTCTACTAAATACTAGGGATAACATTTTCATATATCAGGCCTTTGAATTTTTAATCTACTCAGGGTTCTCCTTGGAGGTACCTATAGAGTCATCTGAAACTTTTCCTTATTTTACTCTTGTTTTATGAAAAACATTAAAAAATTGTTTGTTTTATAATAAAACAGAAATAAATTATATAAAATAAATATATAAACTATTAATTTTTATACAAACTTTTGGCTAAAATTCATGAAATTGCTAAAATATATTGCCGTACTAAGACTTTTGCTGTCCACTGTATTTATTATTAATTACAATACAATTTCAAATTATATTTAATTATTTTACGAGCTAAGTAACTTCGTCCTTCTGCTCGATGTAGTGTAACATACCAGAGGTTCTGGTGGGAATTAAACCCACAACGATCACACTAATAGTCGATCACACTAACCACTGGACCAGGGCACGCTATGTTAAACTTAAAAAAGCAATTTTTTTACGGACATTGAAAATCTAAAATCGTTTTCTTCAAGTTACTACAGTATTAAACAGCTAATTATATAATTAATTTCTTAACAAAAATATTGGTGTAGGTACAATTATAATGGATTATTTGTAGTGTAAAAAGCAATTAAAAAAAATACTATGAAAACGGTGTACGTAGGGTTAAAAAGGATTATTTCTAGTCTACAAAATTTACTAGTCAAAATTAATGTAAAAAACGGTACTTTTACTTTCAGTACCAATAAAGTGTTTATGTACCAGAATATTATATTCTGAATATTGTTATGTATGTGGTATACAGCTCCAACAGTTATTTAAACATGCGAATAATCTGAAACACACACTTAAAAGAATGATACAGTAGACAGATTAAAGTTCCGTTCAAAATTCATGGTTAAAATGACTCATCCAGTAAAAAAAGTGCCATTTATAGATACAGATAAGCCTGTATGGCATGATATAGCAGACGAGACATATTATATTAATAAATAATGGTTTTTATAAAAAAAAAATACTGAGGTTAATAAAAAAATAAGAAGGTTACGGAAGAAATAATTTTAATTTCTTTTATTTCAATAAACATCTCTCATCAGAGTATTCATTTAATTTTGTCATACATACTATATATATGTATGTATGTAACTCATATGGTATTTTTATGTCGTAATATACCTTTTTTGGTACGGAAACTGAAAAAAAATAATAAAAAATGTTCCATATTACAAAGTTTTGACCGTAATTGCTGGTTTGAAAAGTTTGGATTAAAGTAGTTCTATTTAATTAAACACCACTGTATATACGTATGATTTATGTGTATACGTATGATTTAAAAAGTAAAATTATTACACCATCGCAACGTATAATATTCGTATAAATAAACAATTCAAAAAGCGAGAGCGAGAGACTTAGAGCGTTAATAAGCAAATTGTTTTAAATTTATACATATGTACGTACATACATACAATCTCAGAAATTCTCTTTTTGTTTTTTAGTTCGCCCGTATATCCAACGGCTGCAAACTCGTCTAGCCCTTCTCACGGTCAAATAACACCAAACGAGCAACACTTTTATAAAACAACAATACCAATAAACGAGCAATTACAACAACAACCAAATAAATCTAAAGAACATGGAAATGGCACAATTCTAACAGCTGATCAGCAATACAAAGAAACAACAGCTGCTATTGGTAGCGGTGGCAATGGCTGTCATTGCTCTGGTAATAGTAGTTGTGGAACTACTCTAAACAATAGAAATAATGACGTCACAACTAATATACAACCGGGGGTTTCCTCACCATCATTGCCAACAACAAAACCTTGCCAGTGTATACACAACAACGACGCGACCGCTACAATGGCTATGCGCAATAGTCAAGCGGCGAATGGTAATCATACGACTACAACCACGACAACTATTGAATATGAGTTGTCGAATGGTGTTGCTAAAATTTGTAAAATCAGTAGTAGTCGCATCGCCGCCGAGCTAATACCAACGTTTTCGTCGTCGTCTGCCACATTAAATAATTTCAAAAATACAGCCACAGCTGAAGAAGAGTTGTGTGAACAGGAAAACCAAAAAGCTTCTAAACTACCACTGCTAACGCCAGCTGATTTTAAGGATTTAACACGGAATGTTAATGCTATAAACGCCTGTAGTACAAATTTAAAGCAATCAATTACACAATCCGCTCATATAAATTACCAACAACGCGCTAATTTCACTATGTCCTGTGCAAATAATGTCCGAGATCGTTTGGGTCTGTGGGGTACCGGTGGTGACAATGAGATACCCGGCAGTGTATCCGGTCTAGAACGTTTACAGAAAAAGAAGTACAACAAGGTAATTATGAATTAAATTAAGATGAAAGCTTTTGTTCTACTTTGAGAAGTTTGTACGACCTATTATGAGTTTTTAAGCTTTTCTGACAGTGTAAAATAATTTGGCACCCCAAGGGGGCAGCTCAGCTCATTTAATAGGGGTTAATATAATTGAATATTTAAAAACAGAAAAAGTAAAACAAAAAACTTTAATAGTGCCGGAAACCTTAAAGTTAATATTTATGCGACTCTATTCGATTTCATGTAAATTGAGTGTCTGGTTTTTAGTTGCTATGGGCGAATACAAGAATTAATGGAAATTTCGTTTTCGAAGAAAAAAATGTTGACTTCTAAACTTTTAGAAATTGTTGTAAAACGACAAGGTATAGAATTGTAAAAATTGAGAAAAAGATATTAGTCTTCAGCAACGAAAATGTCTGTGGAAATTGAAATGTTCTTAAAACTTTTCTTACAATCGATAACGAATTTAATGTTTCTTTTGCGGCACCTATTAACACAGATATTATTGTACTGTAGATCAATTATGTGTATAATCTCAACTACATAACTTCCCTTATTAAATTTAAAAGACATAACAAAACACTTGAGAACGTTGGGAATTTTTATCTCAAACACGTACATACAAGTATTTTCTCTTAAATCATCATATCATTGATAGCCGTAGAACTGTTTATTCCATACAAAACCCTACATTTTTCCACATTCGGTCACACATTGAAGGTCATTACGAAGAACGTAGTTGCCATTAATTCTTTGCGTTGTACATACATATGTATGCATGTGTTATACATATGTATAATACAATACTATCTTAATTATTAATAAATACATACAGTGAAATATTCAAACAAACTCTTCATCATTTTAATCGATATAAACAAATACAAAAGTAATCTAAATACTTAGAGTAGAGAAGGGGAAAAATACTGTAGGAGAACACACTCAAATTATTTAGAGAAAATCGATATAAATGTGTATAACGTGGTGTAAGTGAAAGGCAAGATATTACACTCGAAATAAACTTAATAGTCAATTAAGATGAACTTCAAAAAAACAAAAACAAAATAAACCATAAATAATCATATGAAAAGACAGCTGCCACAAACGATGTTTGGCGTATTTTATTATTATACTGAATATTCTACAAGTGGTTAGTTACTATGTTTTTTTTTTGTTATTATTTAATGAACTTCAACAAATTGAAAGGAAAAAAACCCCAATCACAGCTATTTTTCGAAATCGTAAAAATAAAATTTATCGCCTGTTTTTGAAAGAAAAGCGATTTTAATTTATTTTTCAATTATTTTTATACGATATCCAATCGTCTGATATTGTTTGCCTCATAGAAACAAGGGATTAATTTAGTGAAATTAAAGGGATGCAATTAGTGAAAATACAGGAAGATTAATTGTTGTGAAAAATGTAACCTTCTTACTTGGCAAGTGCGAGTTTAAATTAATATGATAACAAGGTATGCCTAGTATAGAATAAAATAAAAATCAATTTTAGTCAATTTAGTGCTAAATCTTAAATAGAATCACGCGTAAATTTATATATACTGTGTAGTTGAGCACTTAAAGCGGCCCCTACACATTTATAATTAGTTATACAACATGTTGAATCAACCGTACGTAGATCGCCTTCTTCACGGGTTTTGGATTATCAATCAAATTTACTTTACTTACAAATTGTTATTGTGGCATGGTATTGGTCGTCGATAGGTTGAAAATCAAAAATTTTTACTTTTCATTCGGCCTTCGACCAACCACCCATTCAACATAACACTTGTTTGTGCAAAATAATAAGGTTGTACAGCCAGTCGCAACGTATAAGGGCCACATAAGATTGATTTTATACATAGAGACTGCAACCTAACTATATACATATATATGTATATGCACCAGTTAATGGAATATTAAGTAATTTGCACAAAAATAAGAGATAGGTATTTGTAATTATGTGGAAGACAACCTTTTGACCTAAGTGTTTGGTCAAAATAAAAGTTCTTATTAACGACAGTAGTTAGTTAATGTGGCATAAATACTGCTAATTTGGCATAATACACGGTATAACTTAATAAATCTTTTAGATTTTCGTTAAAATTTTAGATTAAATCCGTTTGTTCGAAAAGTTACTAAAATTAAACTCAGAGTATCAACAATGCTTTGGAACAAGAGTTTAAATGTTGGAATAAGACTACTAAGTTTCACAAATGTCATTAATTTTCTCTCAAGATACGATTTGGCGTTGTATTATAGGTTTTATTATTTATGGCCACATTAGTTAAAAATATTGCACAAGCTATTCCATACACTTAAAAGGTCTGGAATTATTTGTCTTCTATTTTCAATATAATCTGCATTAAATATTATTTGTATAATAATCACCAAGATAATGTACATACATCTAACAGATCTTTCTGAATCCTTAATTGTTTGATTATATTGGAAGGAATTACAAATACATCATTATGACTAGAACTCTACGAATAAAATTCTTTGAGTGTTCACTCTTACGTATGCATGTTCATGAATTATTTACAAACAAAATGTTGTTTTCGTTTTGTAAGAGAAATATTATTTAGTCAGCAAAGAAACTCTATAATTATTTTTTTTTATCTAATAATTTCGTCATTTTTTGTTAAATATTTTCACTCATATGCTCTTATAAAATTTTATGCTCAATCATCATGAACTCATAAAAAAATAGCTTTAATATTTACATGCATACATATGAACATATTTATTATGTACAAAAAAATGTATGCATTTCATCGGTACTTCCCCTAATAAAAAAGTTGCATATAGAAAATTAAAATTAATTAAACGAAATTAAAGAGATTTAGTTAGCCAAACATTAAACGAATCTAATTGAACATAAACATTTTAAAAATCATATGCCATTAAATTCAAACAAAAAAATATACATTTGTATACTTATTTACTTATGAATACATATGTACATATATATTTACATTTACTATTGACGTAGCATCAATAGTGAACAAAAGCGCTTTATTGTTATTAAAAAATTTCCGAAGATTTGCCAATTTTAAAAATTTTGTTTTTTCTTTATAACAGCGCTTGTATACCATAATTAGTAACACTGTCTGCAGTTGTAAGCCACGATATAAGCCATTATAATGATCATAATATAGGTAGCATATATTTTGAAATACCACTACTGTTGGGCATTATCAGTTTCATATTATGATAGTTTTTACAAATCTTGAAATAAAACGTTCAATGCTGTTTCGTGTCGAGGTATATGTGTGTACGTATGTTGTATATTAAACGTCATGGTCATTGTCTGTATGCAATAAAATGATAAATCATAACTTTCAAACTATATACATTCATATATAAGTATGTATATGTCATAATAGTTTTTAACACTTTCGCCTTAATTAAAAGAAAAAGACGGAAAAATACTGACCTCGATAAAGAGTTATACGCGTTAACCTCATGCATGCCTGATATAAAGAATCGGATGTATTTAAAACTTCTCATACATCTTCAAAGTATGGGGTCATGTATCATTTTCTGTATAAATGTTTGCCAAACTCCCACACTTTACCCGTTTTTGATGTGTACTCTAGAATCCTATGTTCACCCTATGCTTCAAATACATTCTCGTATGTATACCTTGCTTCATACATATTACAAAACTATTAAAACTAATGCCATAAATGATTTAAAACAAACAAAAATATAATTGTACTCATCATTTGCTTAGTGATAGTGACTCAGCACGTTGTTATTTTTACCAAATTTCTTATTGTTTTCATTATTTATTTTGTGTTTGGTTTTGTATTGTTTTGTTTTTTGATAGATTTGATTTAAAGTACAACTAACTTATCTATCTACACAATATATGCCGGCTTGTGCCGGGGTAAATAATTTCCTATATTAGGAACAATTAAAAACTTATCAAACATTCGTTTGCAGTGTGACTATGTTTACTAGTCGCACAGTACTTATGATAAGGCATCTAAAATACAATCGTAATAATTATTTTCTCACGCCGAAATCGTATGATTTATTTAAAATAATTGAATCTTAAAATCTAAACAATTGTACAAAAATTATAATTAAGTCAAGTTAATTATAAAATAAATTGAAAAATATGGCATTTTTCATGCACGACTAAACTTATCAGATACCTATTAAGGGATTTATCAAAAATTATTAATGATACAACTTTGAATACGTGATCCTATACATGTATGTATATACAAAAATATTTGTTGTTTTTAGTTAGTAGTAATATCAGTACATACAAGTTTAATTATTTAATTAATAAATATGTACATGTTATTCGTTGTTATTTTTTTGTTACCATGTACCGAAAGCTTTTTTATATCAGCGTGTATATTAACAGAAAAGAAATTTTTAAATCAATCAATTTGTTTGCATATATTTTGTATTTCATACATACAATTTCGCAACTTATTTTAACTATACACATATTTACGTGACCCCATGGTTCAAGCCCCAGATCAGACATCTCCAGAAAAACGGAATATTAAAAAATATTTCTTCGGCGACTGGCTCTCAGCATGATTCCTGCAAAAACTCTAAAAGTGAATAAAATTGCCAAGAAAAGTTTCTCAAATGTTTCGTTCGGAATCGACTTTAAACTGTAGGCGCAGCCACTCATGTATAAAATTTTACACACACAACATAATTGTTGTGAGAAGCTAGATCGTAATCCTAACTAAAGGGTGGTAATGACCAATGATGTTATGTAATGTTTTCAATAAATTGTACAATAAATTCTCTCAATTTATATACAATTTAAGAAAATTGTGACTTTTTTTCAATAATGAATAATTAAATTTTCTAATAATTTATATTTATTTATTATCATAATTTATAATTTATTATCATAATTTCTTCATAAATATAGTACATTTCAAAATAGAATAATTTTTTTTTTATAAAATCTTGTAATAGAAATGGAAATGGTGTAAAATTTCCCTCTTGTAAAAAAAAACATTATGATTAAATATTTAAATTATTTTAAATCTAACAATGTTGTTGTATTATTATTACATTTCTAATATCAGATTTGATTATAATATTTTTTACAGGGTCTTGCATTCTCCCTTGAAGAACGTCAGCTGTTGGGCATACAAGGCCTTTTGCCAGCCAGAATTAAATCGGATGCAGAACAAGTTGAGCACTGTCTTATCTTGCTGGATCGTTTAGAAAATGATTTGGATAAATATATGTACTTGAACAATTTGGCAGAGCGTAATGAACGTTTATTCTACAAAGTTTTATCTTCTGATGTGGCTAAAATGATGCCATTGGTGTACACGCCAACGGTAGGTTTGGCCTGTCAGAAATTCAGTTTAATCTATCAATACCCCAAGGGAATGTATATAACCATCAATGATAAGGGACATGTCTACGATGTACTCAAGGTGAGTTTCGAAATTTGATTAAACATTTCATCTTGTGAATATTTTAACTTGAAATAAATATTTTAGAATTGGCCGGAAACAGATATTCGCGCTATTGTGGTAACAGACGGTGAACGCATCTTGGGTTTGGGTGATTTGGGTGCCAATGGCATGGGTATACCTGTAGGAAAATTATCACTGTACACGGCATTGGCTGGCATCAAACCCAACCAGTGTTTACCCATAACATTGGACGTTGGCACTAATACTGAAAGTATTTTAAATGATCCTTTGTACATTGGCCTCAGACATAAACGTGTTACTGGTGCCGAATACGATGAATTCATTGAAGAATTTATGACAGCAGTGGTAAAACGTTTCGGTCAAAATTGTTTGATACAATTCGAAGATTTTGCTAATGCCAATGCCTTCCGTTTATTGGAGAAATATCGTAATGACTACTGCACTTTTAATGATGACATCCAGGGTACCGCCTCTGTGGCTGTAGGAGGTCTTATGGCCTCTCTGAAAATCAAGAACACTCAGTTGAAGGAGAACAAAATTTTATTTTTGGGTGCAGGTGAAGCGGCTCTGGGTATTGCCAATTTATGTTTAATGGCATTAATGAAAGAAGGCCTATCGGAAGCCGAGGCTAAAGAACGTATTTGGATGGTTGATAGTAAGGGATTGATTGTTAAAAATCGCCCAGCCGGTGGTCTCACCAAACACAAATTGCACTTTGCCCAAGACTATGAACCAATCAATACACTAGCGGAGGCTGTTGAAAAACTCAAACCTTCGGTACTTATTGGGGCCGCCGCTATTGGTGGTGCCTTTACCAAGGAAATTTTGGAGATGATGGCCGAATTTAATGAAATGCCCATAATATTTGCATTATCTAATCCCACTAGCAAGGCCGAATGTACGGCTGAGCAAGCTTACACCTATACCAAAGGCAAATGTATTTTTGCCTCTGGATCACCTTTCGATCCAGTTGAGTATAATGGCAAAACATTCTACCCGGGCCAGGGTAATAATTCCTATATTTTCCCTGGTGTTGCCTTGGGTGTTCTCTGTGCTGGTATGTTGACCATACCTGAAGATGTGTTCCTGATGTCAGCTGAGCGCCTAGCAGACCTATGCGAACCAGAGGATTTGGCCAAAGGTAGTCTATATCCACCATTGAGCAAAATAACCGAATGTTCGATTGAAATTGCCGTATACATAATGGAATATGCATACAAAAATGGTGATCATATTACGTCTTTTAATAATTTCAAAAAATAATCAAAAATTTCTCTTTCAGGCTTGGCTACTGTTCGTCCTGAACCCGAAAATAAATACGAATTTGTAAAATCACAAATGTATGACTTGTCTTATCCAGCATCCTTACCTGAAGTGTATTCCTGGTGTAATAAACTTTAAATTTTTGGTTTTCATAAAGAAATATGTGTAAATTAAAATTACATTCATTATTACTATTATTATTATTAAAATATTATCAAATAGATGTCGAAACGCGTACATTATCTTCAAAAATTCAAACACTTACTCAAAAACACACCTTCATTTATCATTGTTTTTTTTTTTATTTCTATCTCTAGCAATTGTAATATTTCAAGCATTTTAGTTAAGTGTCTAATTAAATTATTTTTTTATGCTTTAAAAAGATGCAATTAAAAAGAAATGAATTGTAATCTTGTCATTCCATTACAATAAATTTTTATTTATTTTTATATCTGTTCATTTTGCTTAAAATTGTATCACTTAAAAACACTTTATTTTATAAACTTTAATATTTTTGTTAATTTTCTTATATGTATTCAAAAAAAAGGGATATTGATGATGCTATTTGATATTAAACGTAATTTATTAGAATACAAATAATCATAAAAGACAATTGTGTTTCAATAATTACTGCTGAACAAATACTTTTCGCCGTAGAACGTTTTCAAATTCGATATATGGGAACATTTGAATACTTTTGATACATCATTAGCAGATTTTGCATTCTTAATACCACGACATATAATAAATTAAATGGAAACAGAAGAGTACATTAAAATTACTTAATACGTTAAACAATGTATAAAGTGTTTCTCATCTTGATTTTCTCATTTCTTGGTTGTGAAGAATTTGCCGTAGTCTAGTAGATAGAGTGGAGGCTTATTACAAAAAAGGCTGTGGTTCAAAACCAGCTTAGATATCTCGAACAAAAAAAAAATATGAAATGTTTCTCCCAACAATCTCTGGCAAAATATATGACAATAAATAAAATAGAAACATTTTTTTTTGCAGTCCCTATCCATACCTATAGGACATACATACATACATTCAGCGCCAAAAGTGAGTAAACACCACTGAAATAATTCATTTTCTTAGGATAGCGAGAAAAGTAAATGAATAGGCAAATAAATTAAAAAATAAAAACGTTTAACAAAAACAACGATTCATGATAAAGGAACTTTTTTTATACTTAAGAACAAAACTGTTTTTTACTTAAGAACAAAAGTGTTGACTCACTTATGGCGCTCACTGTATGTATAGTAATATTAATTTCGTCACAAAAAGGATTGTTCAACGTGAACTTCTACAAACTGATAAAATTTCAATCCCTTCTATCAATAATCAACGAAATTGAAGCAAACCATTCCGTTAAAACGGCCAGAATATGTGACAACGACAGACCACACATACTATGATTCAGCAGAAACTTAGAGAATGGATGAACAATTTTGATACATTCAGCATATAGTTCGGACTTTGCGTCTTCTGATTGTCATTTGTAATTTAGAACCCGCCGTGGTCTAGTAGGTAGTGTGTTGGCTTATTAGACGTGAGGCCTCTGTTCAAATCCCAGGTCAGGCATATCCAACTAAACGAAATATGAAAGATATTTCTTTAGCGACTTCCTCTCAGCTGATTTCTGGCAAAAACTCTGAGAGTAAATAAAATTGCCATGAAAAGTTTCTCAAAAATCTGTCGTTCGGAGTCGACTTTAAACTTTAGGTTCCGCCACTCATGTATAAAAATTAACGCACACAACATAAGTGGTGTGAGAAACTAGGTCGTAATCCTGACTAAAGGGTTATAATGACCAATTATGTAGGTATGATTGTCATTTGTTTTGATCTTTTTTTTAATGGTGTAAATTCAAATTCATCAGTTTTTCACTTCGATAACTCAAAAATTCTACACTGATAGAGTAATGGCTTTACCATTTCTTCCTGGAATGCATCAATGATCCCCAGGTTCCAATAATCTGTTCTGATGATTCGTTTTTATCACCACAGAATCTGCGTGTTAAGCTCGAGACAACACCCATTCTGAATAAGTGTACCATGAATCTAATCTGCCCTGTCGAAAGACCGGTTACCAACGTCAGGTTACGCCAGGATTGTGTGATGCGTGACTCAGGTCCCCTCTTATTGTAGTTTCTCTGAGAAAAGCTTTTGCAACTTTTTGTCCTTCCTTTCATTGAGCATTCCTTGCCAGATACTCGCTTCCACTTCACGGAAATATTCTGTTCCCAACAGCGTCGTGAAATCTCCCCTACTCACAATCTCATCTGCTTACATACACTTTGTCTACACTTTGTATTTCCATCATATTTACTTTATATTTCCCTTATATTTACATTGCGTTTAAGTATTTAACAATCTTTTTAAAATCGAGATTATAACAAAACCATGATAAGCTTCTCAAATCCCTCGTTCAGAGTCGACAATAAAATGTAGGTCCCGCCACTCATGGATTAAATTAACAAACAACAAGAGTGGTATGAGAAGCTACGCCGTAATCCTGACTAAAGGGTTGCAATGATAAGTTAATTAAGCATATTAACAGAACTTGAAAAATTTATTTTTATTATTTAGATGGATGAGGTGAAACGTAAGTTCAACATAACGTCATTAGGCTATTATATGGTTGGATACCATATGACATAAGTACTAAAACATTTTACGATAGAAAAAAGTAATTTATTTTTAAAATAGCAGACTGCAATTAATTTACTTTACTGTCATGAGTGCAGGCACATAGATTGTTGGAAGTGTATTTCCAAGTAAACATTACATACACATGTCGAGAAAGTAATAATTTTTGGCGTACATATCATATTTTAACAAACGCTTAGTTAGGCCTAATGTACAATGTATACAAAATTTATAAAATTTTTAACAAATTTAATAAAAATTTTAATTATACAAGCGTTACGTATTCAGTGAACAAAAGTATATCACTTATTAATAAAATTAATTATAAGAGTACTACATAGATTATATTAAATTTGTTAAATGTTTTGCAACCATTGCAAATCATCTGCCACCGTTTCGTCGTCTTTCCTAGATTTTTTCGCTTTTTTCTTATTATTTGCTTCATCATTCAAACTTTGTTCACCGATGCTTTCACTATTTTTTCTTTTACTCTTCTTCTTTTTCTTTTTAAGTTTTTCTTCGCTAATGAATTCAACGGCGTCTTCATCAGCACTATCTATTACAATGGGCACAGAACCGTTTGGGTTTTTAACGGAATCGTTGTTATTAATTCTTGAATTCTTTGAACATGTTAAATGCTTTTGAATCATACTTTCCTTAAGCACTTCAGCGGAAACCTTGTCGGCATTTTGCAAGCGTTTTATGATAGTATTATCCAAACTTATTTTATCTTCATATTGAGAGCCAAGTAAAGGATGTCTGACACGTATGGCTGAGGGAAAGGGCACCCGTTTGGCTGGTGGACAACACTCTACGGCACGTTCACTTGTTATGGTTTCAGCGTTTTTCAGCCGGTTCCTAATCACTATTGTACCTCGTACAGGTAACAGACGAAGCGAATAGCGACCTTTGCGGTGACATGCGAAAGCATGTTGCTCTTTACCATTGTTAAATTCCATAGATATAGCTTCCGAATCATTTATAGTTGTCCGTCCTGGAATCTTTAGTTTTTGATTTTCTAATTCTGCAACATTCATACCTTTGGGACATTGGAGAAGCCAAATTTCATTCTCTGATAAATCAATCTCATGAAGTTTCCCAATGGGTTTTGATTGTTCATTTAATTCCAATTCCGAAAACAATTCATTGTCTTGCAAAAAAGTTTGTTTCTGCTCCAATGGATCAACATTTATAGGCATTCTAATTCTTTAATAATTCCAAATACAAAATTTTTGATTAAAAAATATTATTTTTAATTAAATAAAACAAAACAAATGCATACACGTGCATAAAAAAATACTACAGCTGATATAAAACAGTCTTATTCACAATAATAACTGTCAGTATACGTTAGTACAGTTTGTTGCAACACTGTTTTAAATTATTGCCAGACTTATATTAAAATTTAAGCTATTGGAAATACAGCATTGCTTACACCGATTTTTTTAAATTTTAAGTTTCTCTGCCACACATCAAATAATGGATCAAAATCCACTTTTTTTTATTGTTTGGTAAATAATACTCATACATACAGCCCGAGGTGAGTTTAATCTTTACAACTAATCTGCAATGTAGTTTGAAGGTACAATGTTGCTGGGCTAAGCAAAACAAATATTACCAACGCGTAAGCAAATTTAAGCAATTAAATTTGACGTGTCGCTATGTGCCTTTATGCATTTAAAGTGCGTGGCGACCAATCGAAAGAAATTTTCTAGTTATTTAATCAACTATTACAAACGTGAAAACGCCACACAATTTTAAAGTTAAAGAACGATTTCATTCCTCTTTCTTATATTTTCAAAAGATTCAAATTTCAAAATATGATATTTACTTGTTTTTTCAATACTTATACTCATACAATAAAATTTTCGCTGGAAGTTCAAATATTGTGCGACAAGTTATCAAAAGTCTCATATTGAAATTATTAACAACAACTTTGAGAATGTCGTTGGCCAAAAGTCCGTTACTATTTTTGTTCCATCAGAAGCGTTCAATTGATTTACAAATCGATCGATTTGGCAACACAAAATTAAGTGTTGACAGTGACATCTTTGCCAGCACGCAAATAAATAATATCTACCGTCAGAAATCAAACAAGAAGCAGCACAAAAAGAAATAGAAGAACCAAAAAACTAAGAAAATTTTTAATTCGGTTTTTGATTTTTTGAAAATTTTTGCATTATATTTTTCATTTTATTTTGTTATTGAGTAATAATAAATTTATAAAGAAAGCTTATAAAAAAAAAAGATAAACCAATAAACAAAAGCAAAAAACCAAAATATATAAATGCCATTACAAAAATATATGTGAGTGTTGCGAAATAATAGAAAAAATAAAAAAGAAAAACTTGAATTATGTTACATTATATGTGTGTATCTATGTTAAGAGAGTACATACAATCAATTTCATTTGATTGTATTTTATTGTCCATAAAAGAATAACACAAATGCATTCAAATTATTTTTACGTAAATTTTTTCTGTGACGTGGACAATTATGAGTTCGTATGTATGAGTTTTTCGATTGAACAAACAATGAAATGGAAAAATTGCAATATTTATTATCTATGTAGGTATATCTGTCGTGTCCTTAGTGTTGGAATTTCTTTTACATGATTTTATCAAATAGGCCAGTTAAAGAATCATGCTACTACTAACTATTCTCTCACTACACCATTTATACAATATATTGGTATAATTTTAACCATTTTTGAAATTTTTAAAAACAAAATATCGGTCAATCGTTAAACAGATACGCAATTTTTAAAATGAAAGTAATTTCCATTAAGAACCGTTTTAAAATTGAAAATTGACTGTATGTTATGTATGTAATTATGCTGATGAAATTCTAATACCAATTCGGCAACTCAAATTTGTAGAAGTGTTGTGGCAAGCAAGTAGAACCTTGCCTTCAGAAATTTAACTCATACAAATGACCTGTAGGTCTCAAAAAGTGATGAAATATAACACATTTTTGCTGAACAGATATATTTTTTATGTGTGGTAATAGTTATTATTTGGCCAATTAAATAACAATTATGAAATCGCTTTCGCATTGTAACTGATAAATTAATCAATATCTTGAAATTGATTGTAAAAGAGACGCAAATAATGTATAAGAATTATTGTGAAGGCTCAACCATGGTCCGCTTGGTTATCATTACAGGACTATGAAAGTCCTGTTATCGTTATAGGGCATGAAAAAATATGTAAAGGTTTTCCTCCTTGCTGCCGCATGTTATTGGAATTGTTTAGACCATTCGGATTTATATTCGTATTATACCATTCAAATTCTTAATTAATCTTAAATTCTGATATCATGGGGAAAGATATTATATATTTATATACACTGGCTCAAACAATTGCCTATAAACCTTGCTATGGAGGCATATTACATTGTATTTTAGAAAATATCAGTTCGATTTGAGTCAGTTAAAGTTTGAAAAAGATGAAAAGCGTGTGAATAACTGTGACAACAAAAATGTTTATTGTTTTGACAAGAAGATTTAACACGGGTCATTAAGTAATTGATATCACATGTATTTTTAGTCATAAGATTAAACAAATAATTTGTATCTTTTTGGCTGCTTAGATGACGGAGCGTTTCTATGAATACTTTTCTCGGTTTGGTCGGCTCACGTTGGTCAAAGTTTATTTCGGAACTTCTTGTTTGAGAAATGTAGATTGCGAAAGTTTGCAGTCAGTTTACAATAACGTATCCAACTCTATAGATTCATTAGGCTACCATCGCAATATTGGTTATGTATCTTGCTACTTCTATAAGTTTGTATTTCTATGTTTCACCAAAGTTTAGTAAATTTTCCAATATTTTATTCTTTAATTCAATAACCATAAATGACCTTCTGCAGTAATTGGTATTTCTGCAAAGAATATTAAGGTCTTTCACATAACGGCGTTGTAAAAGTTGCAATGATGTTGAGCAGAATGAGACTAATGCTCACTTCTTATTTATAAGTTTTCTAATCTAGCGTCCGCTTGTTCAAGCATGAACGTCAATCTTTGGCATAAGTCAGTGCATCATAAGTCTAAAAATGACGCAAATGAATTTAGTAAATATGTGATAGCATCTGTTTGCAAGTACGGACTTAATCCTATTATTCGAAAAGTATTATATACAGAGTTTAAATGTAATCTTTACTTTGTAAAGTTGTTTTAGAATAATGTTTCCTTCCCCTTTAACTGCATAGACTTTTATATTTTAGTTCTGTTAGTTGTACGTTTATGTCTACTTTTAGGCATCAATCTCTTTCGATCTTCTTCTGATTATATGAGATTTCTATTTGTCAATTTTTTAAATGTTTTTATGTTAGTCGATTTGATAATTAGTTAACCTGGCCTTTGCTTTTCTGCAACTCTTAATTAAATTCTGTTCCCCGAAACAGTTTATTTCGAAGTCTTTGTTTTTTGTTGTAAGAGCTAATGTTTTGCTGTATATTCTTTTAACTATATTTTGTAGTCAGCGAATATTGATAATGTGGTTTTAATACTATTCTCACAAAATAATTTTTCTAGTTAGTATTACCAAAACAAAAGATTAGATTCAAATTTGTTTCTTAAAAATTTTTAATCATCTTTGATCCGTCCTACCTACCTACCCACTATTTGCACTACAAATTTTGATTATTTTTCATTTGTATATACATACATACATACATAATTGGTCATTACAACCCTTCAGTCAGGATTACGACCTAGTTTCTTACACCACTTATGTTGTGTGTGTTAATTTTATACAAGAGTGGCGGGACCTACAGTTTTAAAGTCGACTCCGAACGACAGATTTTTGAGAAACTTTTCATTGCAATTTTATTTACTCTCAGAGTTATTGCCAGAAATCTGCTGAGAGGAAGTCGCCGAAGGAATATTTTTTGTATTTTGTTTTGATGTCTGGCCTGGGGTTTGAACAATATGTTTCTTATATATATTAAAATTACGTTCCATTTTCACATTATTTGGTAGGGAATTGTAAAGTTGAAAACCCTTATAAAATAGTGACCGCTGCATTGCAGATGATGATACTCTTTCGATTCTAAAATGTTCCGCATTTCTAAGATGGTAAGGTTGAGAATCTCTCACATACGATATTTGCTCGGTTAGGTATTCTGGTGCTTGACCGTTTTTAATGCTGTGTATGAAATTTAGTGTGTTCAATTGAAGCCGTTGTTCTCCATTTAATCATTTTATACATATTCTGTAAAATAATAATTTACATGTATTGTTTGGATTTCAGTTTTATGACATTTCGTTAATTTTAAATACAAAAACCCACAACAAATCCTCCGAAATAAAAAACGAATTTGTTTTGCAACTAATTCTTCCAAATATGGACTTATCAACATCAAGTTCTTCTACATCCACCAAAACATATGTGACATCTGCTCCATCACGTACACAGTACCCACATGAATTCGATAATTCTGAAAATAATCATACTACAGAAACAATCAATAATGATGATACCGCCGGCAGCAGTAATTTATATGATAGTGCATTGGACAACAGCTTAACAACTTTTGTTTCTTTCAGTAGTAAGTTTATATATTTCATAAGCAAAGCTTATAACATTTATGATACTTTTTTTTTTTTTGTTTTCTTCTTCTAACACTTTCTTTTATTAATAGAAAGCGCCAATAATAACAGTTCACTAAATTCGACAACAAACAGTAGTACGCCTAAAACGGCAGCTACATCCAGTGGTAATTATTCCCATTTAATCTCCTCTGATTCGTCGTCTCTTAGTGATCTTGATGCAACGCTAAACGGCAGTAATGTTGGAGCGAGCACCGCGAATGCAGCAGCGAAATCGGCTGTTAATACAGTACAAAAATTGTCAGAACATGGAACTGATTATAAAACATCAACACCTCGTTCAAATGCATCTTCAACTCTTAATAACCATTTGAATAATATAAATAACAGCATGTTATTAATACAATCGGAAAGCACAGAGACCAATACTTCTCAGGAAGAAGTTGACCCTAAATCTCGATTAGCAAATAAGACAATATTCAAATCAAATAATCCCGATTTGTCAATTATAGAAATAAATGAAAACTCAATTAAAGATACGGATATTGAGAATTCCGTTTTAGTTATTGAGACATCATCGGATGATGATACCGAAAATTTGAAACAGAAGCAAAACGCCAATAATGCAGGTGCTGTAAATACTTCGGCAGTGAACGTTACTATGGTTAGTAGGAATGTTTCACCTAACAAATCACAAGTCGAGAACGCTGCGGAAAAAAGACGAAGAAAAGCTGAATCACTTATACATTCGAGCAAACAAAAATTAAATATTGCTATAGCCGAAGCGTCTGCCGCAGAATCAGCATCACCAGCCGCTGTTGTTGGTGATTCTGCTGTTGTTGAGAACATACTACAGCCAGTGACCAAGCGAGAAATAAAGATATACGATAGTCTTGAAGAGTTTGAGAAAAACTTACCACCAACGGTTACTGTGCTGGACACTCCTTTCGGTAGTAAAGTCTATCTAGTTGGTACAGCACACTTTAGTGAAGATTCACAGGATGATGTTTCGTTTGTAAGTTCAACACTATACATTACAACAAAAGAAAAAAAAACAAATTGAATTTATATTTCATTTAATATAATAATATTCAGCTAATGAGCAACATATAATTATTATTTTTGTCATTTAGGTTATTCGTAATGTCCGTCCAGACGTTGTTATGGTCGAATTATGTCCATCACGTATACCAATTTTAAAATTAGACGAAAAAACACTTTTAGAGGAAGCGAAAAATGTAAATTTAGCCAGAGTATGTTAAATGAATATTTTTACCAGCATATTTCATAAGACAATAATGAATTTTTTACAGATTCGGAGCATTATACAATCCCATGGATACATTAATGGTATATTTTTCATTTTATTACTACAAATGAGTGCTCAAATAGCCAAAGATTTGGGTGTAGCACCAGGTGGAGAATTCCGTCGTGCATTCGAGGAGATTCACAAGTTACCCGGTTGTGTATTACATTTAGGCGACAGGCCAATTCGTATAACTTTACACCGTGCATTGAAAGCCCTGTCTTTGTGGCAAACCATTAAACTTGTATGGCGGTTGACATCGACTGACACCATTAGCATTGAAGAAGTGGAAGAATGTAAACAACGCGATCTGTTGGAGAAACTTATGCAAGAAATGGCCGGTGAATTTCCAGCCTTTTCTGATGTCTTTGTTAAGGAACGTGATTTGTTTCTATGTCATTCTTTACAAATGGCAGCCTTGCCTCAACCACCAGTTGATGGTGCCGGCAAACCGAAACCAGTAAAAGTGGTAGGTGTTGTAGGTATTGGTCATGCCAGTGGTATAGCTAAGATGTGGGGCCGTGTTGATCCGCAGACAATACCAGCCATTTTGGAAATCCCACCGGCCAGTTTAGGTACACGTGTCTGCAAATACACCTTCAAATACGGTATTATCGGTTTAACCATATATGGAGCGTTTAAATTACTTAGACCGCGATTCGCACGATTTTATTGATTTAAATAGCAGCTTATACATGTATATCATCATGTGTATATATTTATATATGTATATATACATATGTATATATATGATATATAATATATACACTTATTTTCCAATATGTTTTTGAGTAACTATTTGTGCTTTTCAAAAATATAAACATTCAATATTACGGCAATTTATTTTAGGAATTCAAATGCAATTTGATTTTAATTTTAAATTGTCTATTCAAATAAATGAAATATATGCAAAAAACTTATAACATAAATATTTATATTTTACTAAATACAAATATGTATTGCAAAAATAAATCAATTACTACTGCTTTATTATAATAAAAGAAAATATAAAACATTTCCTTACAGGCAATTATTTTCCTTCAAAAAATGAAAGGAAATCAAATGATAATTCCATTAAAATAACATATATACATATATATAAATATATCAATTTTAGCTTTTACACATACCATATTTAAATGTGATTTTCCTTCCATGCAAATATTTGGTTCTTTTGTTATTAATCAGATAAATACAAACTAATAAGAACGAAAAACCTACATTATATGTGTATATGAAAAAAATTGTGATGAATTATGGCATATTTAAAATAAATAAAAATACCTATCAGTGAAACATTCTCTATATTCAATATACTCTGTACTTTATATATATGAAAATATTTTAATTTCCTCTATATATATATATATATACATTAAAAAATATGTAAGAAATATATTATATATTCCAGAGATTTGATCTAAACGAAATAAATATATTTACACAAAAACACAAAGGGATTCAAAAATAATAATAAAATGAATTTTAGCTTCTAAGTATTTTTTTATTATTGTAAATGTTTGAAATTTTATTAAAAAAAAAATAGTCTATGCATTTATTACACGTTGCATGTAGTATTTTATGTAAATGAAAATGTAATGAAAACAATAAAACTCTAAATTAACAGATTTGTTTAAAGAACAAACTAACAAGTGTGGGTATGTGTTTGAAATCAAAGTAAAATTAAAAAAAATATATATTGAGATAGGTTACCTTATCCTATTGTACATATATTTAAACAAACGCGAGATAGTTTTCAAAACGTTGGATTTCATTTACATACCTAATTGTCTTGTATTTACTTATGTTGTATCATCTCCTACAATTAAAAGTGCATTCGGTTGTTGTGTTTTGATATCAAAATACTTTTAATCTTCACTACCGCTGGTGCAGAAATTAAAGGCATTTTGATGTGTATAATTATTCGAAATTTTATTTTTTTTAGATTTGATAGCGACAACATGTGGGTTTTGTAGTTTTTGTAACGTGCTACGTAAAATAGAGTATTAAAAACACATACATATGTCCATACATTTAATTGAAATAATTGTTAATGTAACAATAAATGTAAAAATTGTAACATCATAATTCGATTTGGTAGTTTCTAGCCGTTAGTACGTACCCTACAGTATTATCATCTTAAAATTTGCATATGCCTAAAGCGATTACAAACCGAGTTAGGAGGGAATAATGCCCCCAAAATATACAGTGAACTCGCGAAAACGTGAACACTCGAAAGTGTGAACGTCTCAGAAACGTGAACAAATGTATTTTTCCACGTGAACAAAATCTGAAAGCTCTAAAACGTGAACACTTTTTTTATTTTTTTAATGTGTTTTTAAATTGGGAAATTCCCGAACTACAGTTTATTTGTTTGTTTACTTATGTTTGAACTTCTTTTTCATTGTACTCGTTTATGTATGCTTTGACCTCTTACTTGCCTAAAGTGTTAACTTTAAAAGATAAAGTGGATATCCTTGAGTTATTGCAAAAGGGTTATAGTGTTAGTGGGAAATTAGTAATCGTGTAAATAATACATTTTATGGCACTGGAAAGCGTAAAACATTACGTGCATCTGAATATCCAGGAATGAAAAAAGACTTAATAAGTGGTTCCATCATATGCGAAACAAAAAATGCCGGTAAGTGGACTGATGTTAAAAGCCAAAGCTTTAGAAATTCACGATCAAATTAAAGAAAATGATTGTGGTTTTAACGCCAGTGACGGATGGCTTCAGAAATTTAAGCAAAGCTTTGCTGTTCGCCTTCTTAAAATTTCACGAGAAAAGCTTCCTGCGCAGCTGCAACTTGTTGACCCATTTAAGTAAAAGTTAAAAGCAAAAATGGAAGAACTCTCTCTTTGTGAAGATCAGCTTTATAATGCTGATGGATGCGCGCTATATTTGAAGTAGTTGCCAGATAAAACATATGTGTCATCATTGGAGAAAAGTGCTCCAGGTGCAAGGATGGAGAAAAAACGATTAACTTTCATGGGCTGTTCGAATGCGTCGTGGACTCACAAACTTAATCTACTGGTATTTGGAAAATCTAAAAATCCACAAAGTTTCAAAAACTTTACTTGTCCAGTGAATTACAAATTCTCCAAGCCAGTATGGATGACATGTAACATTTTTTATGGCTGGTTTCATCAATGTTTTGTTAAAGAGTTGGATTTCAATTGACACATTTGAAACTGAAAACTTAATTTTTGGCTTTAGTTACTGAGTTCTTGACTAATTGATAAAAAAAATTATTTAAAATAGTGTTTGGCATTTTAAATTATTAAAATATAATTTTTCATATTAAATCGGGTCATTTTTTGTTTTAAATTTAGGTACTCGATAACGTGAACAAACACGAAAATGTGAACTGCCTTGGTTAAAATTAGTTCACGTTATCGCGAGTTCACTGTATTTCATTATATGTATCTTGGTATCAAAAAACGGCGTTTTGTATCAAATGTTGCCAAATTCGAAAAAATTACAAAACAGTACGAAATTTCTTTTAGGATAAATTTTATTTCAATTTGGGCTCCAAAAAGAGATCACTTCAGTGTCATAAATCCTGATCGTAACTAGCTCTCTAAAGCCATTGAAGAAAACCCGTTCAGGAATCCTGAGTTTTTTTTCTCTACTCGCCATGGCAGAGATACAGAATGCGTCCTGGCATCCTCACATAGCTGAATACTCTGCACAATGAAAAATTGTTTCTGCCCCAAACTCCAGTTCTTGTCAAAAAGCCTATCAAGGTCCTTATAGATTTCCTATACAGTTTTAGAAACTATTCAGATATAAAAGATCAAATCTGGGTCATAGTAGTTTGGAAGCTTGCTACATACTGAAACCATTCTCGAGCAAGCATAGTCCCTAGTTAGTGACTTCAAAAAGCCACTTGGAGGAAAAACCACAGAGAGTAGCTTTCAAAGTCGCTTAGCCTGAAGACGGTCGAAGTCGAAAAGCCTGAAAATGCCGGTCTATCCAAACTCTTCTAACCATAAAGAGTCCCTTCGCCATCACCTCCACCGAATGTAATCCCTGAATCATCCCCACAAATCGTTCGAATCATATGTAATTATTTTAAAAATAATCATTTTTGATCTAAGCAATCGGCATTACGCCGATTCAAGGACGCAAACATGTTATATAAAAGCTCTCACAATGATTTTTTATTATAGAATGAAACTGTTCTAGATTCTTAAGCACTATGATGTTGAGAGAAAAGAGATCACATACGATCAGAAGAGAGGGCTCAGCAAAGTGAATGGATCTAAGGGATGGGCCTCTAAGACTAGTCATGATTACTTGTTCAGGCAGATCGAGTGTGCATAACAGGGAAGATTGTACAATTTCCACTTTGCTAGGGCTAGTACTAGACCGCTCCACAATGGCATAGGTTCTGGGTCTTCTTAGAACCTTAATAGAATTTCATTGTGCACGTTATGTGCATTAGTTTGAGGACCATATTCTTTCACGTGTTATGCAGAGTAGGCGCAAGGAAGTTAGAAATGATTGAACAACTAGTACCTAAGTATGTCCAGCTATTTCATCTATTTAGAGGTGCAGACTCAGGACACCATTCTGACCGAGTATGACTCATTTAATGATATTAGAGAGTTAGGGTTTATCAGGATTTCTGAACTGAAAAGATACATTTCGGTCATTGGTTTACTTGTTTCATTCTTTCGGTTTGTCATAATTTTTTCTCACCCCTACCTTACAGTTGTCTTTTCTCATAGGTGACCTGTTATAAGCAGGGTATTCAAAATTGACCTTTTTCGGTATCTGAATGGAGGTGTATTTTTTTCATCTATTCCGTAAGCTTAACCTACAAATTTTAGCTGATATCAATAAAATAGCCTTCACTCATAAAAATATAAATTCCATGCCGATATTTTCGGAAGAAAATCCTTTCGAAACACTATGTATTTATAGTGTAAATAAATTCAAACAATTTTATTTTCGAATTAAAATAAAAAGTACACCATCGGGAACGCTTAAAAATTAGTAAAAATTGTTCTGTTAAAAACAAGTGTATTCAAGTTTAAGTTCTTACTGTGATAATTATACAATAGCACGCGAATAAGCCTCAGCACGTGACTAAGTCAATGGTAAACAATAAAAAAAATGATACCGATTGACTAATTTCTGATCGGTTTACACCATTTTTTCTTTAAAAAATATATACATATCGTCACCTAATATGCAAAAGGGCATAATAACAAAAATATTCAAAATTGAGTTTTTGATTGATTATGATGCGCTAAACTAAATTACATCTCCACAATTTTTTTTTACAATTTTGGACTTGTACTTCAACAAATAACGATTTTATGAACGAAATTCAAAAGGCCGTAACAACAAGTACATACATTTCAAAAACAAAAGGGCGTAGCAAGTCTTTTTATCTGTCGATATGCATGCATTTTAAGTGACGATACATAATTTTTTTTAACAATTATTTGAATCGTTAGTTGCTGTCCTTCTGATACAGTACAGGAAGTTTATTTTGTATTTCAATTTGAATCTCACGCTGCAAAGCGTTGTTTCGAAAATTTTTCTTTCAAATAGAAATACGTAATAATCCTCCAACCCATCTTTTCTAAATAATGCATTTTCATTCAGGCGTGTGTATATCAGGATTATGGCCATGAATGGTTTGCGTTTAAATTTAAGAGTCACCTAATTTTAGAACATATTTGTTGCTTTTGTTTGCATTTATGCATGGCATTAATAGCTTGACATATGTACATGCAATATCCTGAAAGCCTGAAATAACATTTAGAGAGCTTCACGATTCGTGAAACCCTTTGCAAAATTAACTAAAATTATTCGATATATTGGCGGATGAAATTCTTAAAACTTATTAAACGTGTGCTTTTAGATATGAAAGTGAAAAAATTCGTAAAAACATTTGAGTTTCTTGATTTCATATACAGTGTGGGTCAAATGAAAATAAACACTACATTTTATTTGATAAAAATTTACATTTTATTAATTAATAATCATAGTAGCTTATAAAAAACCGAGTTGCTCGATTTTAATGAAATTAATTTTACTCTAAATTATAATGGATTACAAAATACTGTTTCTTATATTTCACTGCTTTTATGAATATAATCCACACGTTTTTTTTCAAATAATGTGAGGTGTTTATTTTCATTTTACGCTCACAGTACATATGTAAATCATAGTACCGTGCTGTCAGATGCTTTTTTCTTTATTTGGATTATTGAGTAATAATTAATGTGATTGCTGGTGCTTAATTTCGCTTAAAAAGATTTGATGTGAGAAAATTAATAAATAAAAGGTACAAATTGTGTTTTTTCGATTTTTATATATTTTATTTGTAATTATCGCTTATAATCTTAAATCTACCAGAATCATAATTTGAATTTAAAACTTGTTTATTTTAATTAGATACTTTCTTATCATTTCTTTTTAAACATAGAAATTTTTCCAAAAAAAAAGCTTAAATTTCATTGTAAAATAATAAAATTAAAAAGAAAAGAAACAATTTAAAATTAAGACATAACTTTATTATACTTAAAATTAATAAGGTATTATATTTATAGATACAGTAGACGAATTTGTTTAATTTTTATTTTCTCTTGTTTTTCTTTCTCAGTTTAACATGTAATAAGAATTTTATTTTTTAAAATTTTTATTTTTACAAAAATTTTTTAAATTATAATAAAAAAATCTTATTTGGAAATAAACAAATTTAGGAAGAAATTGCAAGGAAAATTGATGAAGGGGATAATGGGTTCTGTATGTTGTGTGCTTATTTTTCTGCAGAGTTCTTTCTAAACACATAGAATATCTCGGAGCTTTGTTATATACTTAAGTAAACCATTATAAAAATAATTAAAGCCACCTTTAAATTTAAAATGCTGATGTTAAAAAACAAATTTTAAAACAAAAGAAAAAGAATAGAAAAACAAAAAAAATCCTAAGTGTTTTTGCAAGTTCTTAGTTGAGGGCGTAATTATTAACTTTATTATATTTATAAATTAATAAGCGTTTTTGTTGCTTTTATAAATTTTAAATGTAATTTTTCTTTTTTGTCAATATTTACTTTTAAAATAAGAGGTTTCCCCTACTTTGTAGTTATTATTTGTGGCGTTTTTGTTTTATTTATTCTTTTCTTTATAATTTTTCGATGATTGTGAGTTGAAAACTTTTGATAGACGAGTGGACTTCGGGATGGGTAATATGGTGATGGTATGATAGATAAATCAACTACATGCACATACATATACTATTATGTATATTATTGTTTACAAATGTATTATATTGTTTACAAATTTATATTTTCTTGTATTGTTTTATGGATTTTTTTTCTGCTCTCATCAATTTTACTTTTCTGTTCAATAATATACATACATAGATAATTTCTTTACAATTTCGCATATAAAATGTAGCGAATGTTGAGTAAAATTTGTTAATTTAATTTGAAACAATTTTTTTTTTATCATTTTTACTATTGCATATAAGATAGTGTAAATTTAAATTGTATACTATAAACCAAAATCAGACAATATATAAAGATTGTTTGGAGACAACTTTAAAGTAATACAATAAATTAAACCACTTGAATGAAAAGAATGGGGAGGAAGAATCCGAGCCCCAAACCACAATTTTTTCAATCATTTCATAAATATTACCCATTAACAAATAACAAAACACAACAGCTATAATTCTGGTAATTATTACGAAGATTTTTAATTTCCTAATGAAGTTGCAAAAATGATAGAAAAATAAGAGGCATACATATGCATAGGTCTTCACATTGCATAGTAGTTTATTGTGGAACATTTTATTTGGTTTAAAAATTATTAATGTATATTCACAATCGAACATGTGTTTGTGTTGTTTTTGTTTTAAGTAAATTTAAGAATTTAATTGTAGAACATTTTGATCACACTAAAAGAATTTCATATTGAACTGTAATTATAGTTTAGTTTATTAACATTATAATATAGCATGTATGTATATATTGTTTTCCGTTTCTTTTTTTTTTTTTTATTAAACATACACATTTCTTTCTTTTGATTGCTCAATTTTTTGCAGAAGAAATTGGTTAGCAAGTAGGTTGTATTGAAGTTTTTCAGGAGAAGCATTAGTAATCATTGCTAAAGGAAATCTATACACTTCTGTTTCTAGGCGATAATGGAGGAAATAATTGAGAAATAAATAGTATTTGCTGGTCTGATGTTTGATATCCCATTTGAAAAATTTCTGTCTTTGCAGAATGTTGTTTGAGTTAAACCAAAAATTTAAACAAAATATTTATGAAAAATTTGTGGTGATGGTGGTGGCGGTATTTTTGAACTATTGAACCTCCGATGACTCTGGCTTAGATGTAGATGGATGATGATTATTAGGGTCTGGTGCCGTCTGGGGCTGTAAAGAAACAAAAAAATCCAATAAAAAGAATATTTAGTGAGTATTATAATTTATATTAATACTATATAAATAGCATATAATGAACTCTTTTTAATATAATGTTATTAATGCAAGATCAAATATGAAAAGTGAAACTTTCTAAACTAAAAAGTAAACACAAATTAAATAACAAATATACATATATGTACTATGTATGTATGTATGTACTTAACGGCTGGCTTAACGCCTCAACAAAATTGGAAACTTTCTTATTTTTCTACCGCACAGAATTTCAAATAATTTAAATGAAAACTCTGTAAGACTTTTTAGTAATCGATTATAATTTTCATTAGTATGTAGTAAAAAAAAAACATAAATTTTACAAAATGTACAGCTTTTAAAAATACAACAAACAACCAACAACAACATTAATAATATAATTTAATAGCCATATTAAACAACAAGAACAACAACAACAACAACAACAACAAATTCACAAATACATATACATAATTGAAAATAAAATGATGGTAAAGTTCGAAAAGGCAAAATAAAATAAACAATTCTCTTTCTCTCTCTAATTCATTACTGCATTGCATTATGCATTGTGAATCATTTCAAATTTTTGATGTTAATTTATTTTGCTTTTTTTTTATTTCAATTAAAAATTCTTCTAAATGCCTAAATACACAGCAAACAAACAAAAATATCAATATTACATATGTATGTATTTTTAAATGACAACAACAATAATACAAATTAAGAAAGTAATTAAAAAAAAAAAAAAAAACAACAACAACAACTTTAATCAATTGTGCTAAATATCAAAATTATATCGTATAGCAGAGAAAACGACAAATCTTGATTTGTTTAAAATTTATTTGTAAGTATTATATGATGAGTGTAAAGTATATTAAACAAAAATGTGTTTTTAAAAGGATTTTTGAATATTGTTGATGGTACCTACCGATTTACTACTCACAAGTCCTAGCTGCAATCCCACCTGTGGTAATACATGAACTGGAGGTACCGTTGGTATTGGCGATGGATTGACATTAGTTGCCGCCCCGCCCACCACTGATAATGGAACTCCGCCTATGCTATGTGGAGCGTCATGGGGTGTGGTACTGTGAGCCTGTTGTAAAGCGCCTGCATAATATCCTCCATTTAATCCTGTTTTGTACATATTGAGTTTTTTTCATGTAAAACAAATTCATTTGAAGAATGTTTTAAAGGAATTTTGAGGTAACAGTAACATTTTTTTAATTATTTTCGATTTATTTATTCATTTCTTATTTTTTCTTCGTTTTTATTTTCTTTTTTTTTTTTTTTATAAGAAAGCCTAATTATTGCAAATTGAAGTAAATTTTTATGCAACAGTACTTAATATTTAATTATAACCATAATAATTTTTAGAATCATTTCAGGGGAAACACTGAAGAACCGACGTATTAAAATGCTTAATATTATATATTTGAGATATTCTTGGAAAGAATCCGTGTTTGTATACACATGTATATATATATAGATTTTTAACGAGCCCGTAGTTTTTTAAAAAAGATCAAGAACGATTGTTAATTCAATAGACGATGCATATTAAAATAACAAAAGAATTGTTGTGTAAACTGTAGTAAGCAAATATTAACGTCTTTATATTACAAAACAATCTTATAATATGCAAACTCACTAGGAGAACCTAATGTAGACTACTTATCATATCACACTCTATTACGCTCTTAACATCCTGAATTGTAAATGTATATATTCAAATAACTTTTCATATAAAATTGTACTTAGAATACGTACGATATATTAGATAAAAATAATTTTCGTAAATAACGACCTTTACTTTATAAATTTTATCCAAGTATAAAAGAAAAAAAAATTTTAATTAAATTTAAAATACCATAAATGCTTTAGAAAACGGATAGAGTAGGGTGATAGTATTGATAAGTCAAATAGCCTTAAAGACACTGACTGGACAGGATGTCAGTTCGTGATTGTTTTCTGTGTATAGGGCGGTTTGCCTGGGTTCCGGGGCATTTTGGAGTATAGAATAACGAGATTTCAGACAAGTTGTCAAAGGATATAATGTAGCAGTATGTGAACCTGATGTAGTGGTCACTTAGGTCTTCCTCTTTGGAGGATTAGTTGATCGATAGAATATATTCCATGCTGATATAAAGGAGATCGTAGAATCCTGACAATTCCAGAACAGAATGATTATTGAACCTGGATAAGGAATTTATTAGGATCATATGAGGGTTTTTAAAGAACCATTGTTTTAAAACAAGGAACGGCTTGTGCGCCACTGGCACCACCTCTTTGTACACGATTTGCAATCTGTTTCAACCCTAGTGTGCATTTTCTGATTCTAGATCTTCTTCGAAAGAGTTGATTTGTATTATGATTTCTGTTGTTAACAGTTGCAACTTTTCTGGGAAATCTGCGAAATTAAAAACTCCCACAATGGATCTTAATTTCGAACTATGTTGAATGCGAACAAATCTAAAAACACAAATATGACTTTAACTATACATTGAAATTGGTGAAAGAATTTATAAAATCAAATAAATATTTATCGATTTCATGGAAAATATTGTGTTTGAAAAATTAAACAAAAAAATAAATGAATATCCCACACTAGGTAGTTGTTCAGGGATCATACATTTGAACTTAATCCTAACATAACAATTTTCAACAATGCTTGAAAGAGCATTGTCAGATTGCAGAATGAAAGCGTAATCAAATCCCGAAAGCATAAAGTCAAGATTACCACTAACTTGTTTCAAGATGGTAGTATTGAGTGTTCAGCTATCTCCGAATTTCGGTTCAATCGAAATTCTATGAAAAATTATCATGTCCCATGTTATTTGGGGCAAAATCAAAGAATTTACATACTTAAATCACAAAACAGAAAAGCTTTGATTTATACAATTTTACGAAATTGTAATTAGGATTCATGTTCTGATTAACATTCTGCTATGTTATTAGCTCAAAAAGCATAACAACGTCTTTTTAGAACTCACTAATTAGTCATATTATACATTTTTTATAAAGCTTTTTTTATAAATCTTATTATTATATAAAACTTATTTGTTTTTTTGATAATGAAGCGATGGAAATGATTAAAAACGTGCAAAGAACTACAATCATATTAATATTCTTAAGTTAAAGGCATTTGTCACTGGTGAAAATAATATGCGCCTTAGATTTCCTATTAAAAAAATCGTTATTTTTTCTATTAAAAAAAATATATGTATATATATATATATAAGTACAAGCCAAAAAAGAATTCGAAAATTTAAACGACTTAAATAATTACTGACTTTCGTAAACGTGGTGCAATATATATTTTGATAAATAAGCAACTGTGCTCTACACTATTAATTTTTAAACGGTTTAATTTAATTGTTTTTTTAATGTTTTTCTTTTATTATGCTCTTTCATCCAATGATTCCATCACCCCAAATTTTTATTTTTCATTCTTACCACATAAACTGTGTGAATTTCAATTTTTGTTTTCTTAAAATAAGTTCAGCGTTTTTGTTGGTTTTTAATAACTTCTGTTTTATTTCTTATTATTTTTTTTTCTTGTAATTTTAATTAGCTTTCACAGTTATTAAAAATATTTTTTTTATACATTACAAAATAACATTTTGTTGTTTTACTTTATTTCTCATTATATCAATCATTATTAAGATGGATTTTAAATTATATTTCAAGTTTTTGAATGTTCTTAATTGTTTAAGTGCCTGTTTTTTTTTATATATTTTAAGTAATGTGTTTAAAGTGTATGCACATTTATTTAAAAAATAATTATTATAATTATTATATATGTATACTGAGAGAATTAGGGTAATTGATAGTGTGTGTTTGTGTGGTGCCTATCAAATTGCGTGTAAATCTTAAATTAGAACTGAGTAAAAAAAAAAGTTATTAAAGTGTAACGAAATAATCACTTCTCAAAGAATATAATTTAGAAAATGCATTGTGCAATAGTTTTCCTTAATTATTATTTAGTTACTAAAATTAATATACTTTTTACTTTTTGTTATAATCTCTTGCACATTTTTAGCACTGTTTTATATGTATATATTTTTTTACAGACATACATATATCTATAAATATATTCATTTTTAATATAGTTTTTATTTTTAACTCTATCTTTCAATTTTATCTGTTTTACCTTTAATATACATTTTATATACTTATAATAGTTCTAAAAACTAATTTTTTCTCTTTCTGTTCATTATATTTATATAAGCATGTTTGTTGTTATTTTAAATTATTCATTCATTAGACAAAAAAGTTAATTTTGAAATGTTTTTGCGACAGAATTCTTGTTCTTTACGATATATGTATATTGAAAGGCGAAAATAATCACGGATGATGAGACCATTCAATCTAAAGAGCGAATTTTGTTTATTTTTAATTTATAATCACTATTGCAATTTCATCGTCTGTATAACAAAATATATGTATATTAAAAAAAAAAACACTATTGGTCAACGTTTTTATTTTTCCTTGTTTGTTTGTTAAAGTTTTTTCTTGCATTTCAATAATTCTTATGGAAAGTCAGTAATTATTTGTATTTATATACTAATACATATTATTATTTATAGCGGTTTCTTATATTATAATTTTATACATTTCACATAAAATTATAACAAATATTAATATTTTATATGTATGTAAGTCGTTTAGTTTAAACATTTTGAAGATCTTTTTTGATTTGTTTGAAGGACAACAAAAGATTATTAGAAGGACAAAGAAAAATAAATAAAATGTTGGTTTAATTAATTTTTGTGGTAAATCTACAAATTCAGATTAAATTTTATGTGCTTAACAATGCTATTGTGTTTATTGTCTTTTAAATTATATAAAGTCCAGTTCGGATCAATTGTTGAATTGTTTTATTTATAAAATTGTTTATAACATAAAAACCTTTCATGGAAACTAACATCTTTATTGCAATTTTAATAATAATATTATTTCATATAATTTTTCCAAAAATGAATCAGATCAGTTGAAGGCAAATTAAGGAGCATTGACTTTATGCAAACACTATACGCATTAAAATGTCATGCAATGAACAATCAGAAATACGGAAACTATCGGTATGACAAAAAAGTTTATAATTATTCGATTTATTCGTCGTATTAGAATGCTAATTCAGATTAAATTTTTAAAAATTTATAAAATTCAGTATTGGTTTGGATGTTAAATTTTAATATATCTTGACAATGATATATCGCAATCGAAAAATTCAGAAGAGTGTATATTCATTATAATATGCCTTTTTCTAATTTAAAACTCTAATCAAAAAAAATTATGTAGTTTTATGTATGTACTTAATTAAATGCTTTCGAAAAATGACGCACTAAAAATACTGACATGGAATGATTATATTGTTATAAAAAATATCTAAAACATGGATAAAAAAAAAATAATAATAATAACAATAAGAGAAAAATATAACAAATCAAAAAAGAATATTCAAAATATGTGGATATTTCTTGTTATATGTATATCAAGCCATCAAAAGTGTTTACTTTCACCTTAAGATTGATTTTATCAATTGATTTTAATGTATTGATTTTTTGTATTACATGAATAAACATGTATATTATTCGATGAATAAATTAAAGAAACATTTTTACAACACTTAATAAAAACTAATAAAACTTATTGTTGTTGATTGTTGTGAAGTCAATGAAAAAGCAAAAAAAAAAGTCATGACAAAAAAATCGTATATTAAACCAATATTTCTTTAAAGCAGAATCAATGCCCATGCCATGGCGCTGTTTTTATTTAATAAACTCTTGGATTTTTTTTTTCAAACAAAAACTTTTACAATAACACCAATATTTATTATTTTATAAGTTCAGAAGTCGTGAAACTTTTCTTATGCATGAAATTGATTTGAAATCACTCCATATTGTTACTCGTTCACTGTTCTATTTTTTGGGCATCACTAAATTAAAGTATTAAATTCAAATACCTGTACATGTATATATGTACATGTACAACAATAACTATTTTTATCCTTTGCCTGTTGGTTTTAGAAATAAATAACATATACGTTTTCAACTTTTAGTTAACGTATGTTTATAAAGACAGAGTATGGATTGTGGCAACATTAAGAAAATCTTATTGTGCATCCTAAAAGATTTAACTTTATGAATACATTTATTTATAGAAAATAAATATTTTACTTTTGTAAATAACACATACGGAAATGATTACTTCGATTCTAGTCTTTGTTTACATGTGTTAATAAATATCCTGCCACTACTCTTTCAGAAACTAGTATTTTTACAAGTAATAAAGAAACCAGTTTAGGACAACTATGCATAGTTAATTAAATATTTTCTTTAATATTGAGAAAAATTAAGCGCCTCTAATTAAACAATTTGACTCTTGATTTTTTTTTATAAAAATGACGAAAGCTATTTTATTAGCATGAAATAAAATAAACTGAAAATATTTATTATGAACAATAATATTATGTTGCATAAAAATATACCATAAATGTTTTCAATAACGGTTTTAATCCAATAACCGATGATGAAATATTTTATATTAAAGAAGAATTATTGAACAATTACTGGAACTTTCTATTAAATAATTTAAAATTTTTCACGACAAACATTCTACACAGATTTTGTCTTGTTTTTGATAAACATTGTATAAAGAGTTCATGATTCCATTTCTTTTTTTAGATCAATAACAGTTTCTCTGAATTCAAATAATTTATGAACCTTTACTTCCAATCTAGAATTCGGAAGAAACGAAAATCAATTACTTATTGAAGATATATTCCACGTATTCTCTGAGCATATGCAGTTTCAATTACAGCCCAAAACAGAAATAAGTATTTTAAATAAACAACAATATAACGCAGATTAATTTTATATTATTAACATTATTTTCCAATTCACACTACTCATTTACAGCTTAAAAACTGTAAATATAACTATAATTTTCATAATCGCTTTCACGCTAACAACTTAAAAAAAAAACTTATTAAACTTATTTAAAAAAAAAATCTGTTTTAAAATGCTTCTTTTTCACAAACTCAATCTGCAACAATTTCTTAAAGAAAAACGGAACACTAAGAGAACGTAATACTTTGGACTTTATAATTTTAATAAACACCAAAGAAATCAAAAATTCCGAAATCTCGGAAACTACAATATAAATGAACCTACAACTCCTTGAAAAATAATAATTTAACATGCCATTTGCTTATATTTTACTTATCAATTGTTTCATAAAAAAAAAACTAATTCTAAGGGATAACCTAAAAAAAAAATACAAATTTAATTCAGCAGCATCTTAAAAAAGATATACTGAGTCAAAAGACAGAAAAAATTTAAATACTTGCTATCAACTAAGGATTTTTAAAATTAATTTTAAAGCCTTGCTGTATAAATAAAAAAAAAACAAACAAAAAATATATTCATCTATAGATTTGGAGAACACATATCATTGTGCTAGAAAGGAAAGTTAGTGCCACAATATAAACCAAGTTCTTTTAGTAAAACGTTTAAAATTTCAACTATAATTCATTTTGCTTTTTGTTTTACTCTCTTGTCCGTACATTATCGTTACATCAACATTTTAAATCATCTATGAAGACTACTCAAAGTAATTTCAACTAGAGATGTTAGCGCTATCAGTTTAATGATTGTGCTACATATATTCTGATAATTCTGGTATTCTTGTAAAAGATTTAATCTAGTGAAAATGTTGAATTGAAGACTGTATACTTATTTAGCAGTTTTAAGACATGTCGTTACAGTTGTAAATTGGATAATATTTATATTTCAAATATAATTAATTCTTTGTTTGTATTGTTTGTTAATTTAAAGGAAATAAAAATGTGTTACTCACAAATTTTTATAGTACACCAACTAAAACTGCAAATTAATCATGGAATACGTTTGGAAAAATTTTGGGCAGATTTTTCACAATTATTTCATATATGTTTGTATTACATAAATTAATACCTAATTGATGTCATCACTATGTCAACAAAATCCAGTCTTAAAACACAGTTTGTTTGTATATCGATTATAATAATAACGCAATTACTGTTTCTAATATAATTTCATTTTCATACATTTTAATAACATAACTAATATCGTCGTCGTGTTGTAAATTATGTCCTTTTGTTTTACTATTTTCGCTCCATTTCTGGAACCAGAGATTGATTGAGCGGGAAATAAATTGTAATTAGATTTGTTTGACATGTAACTTTTTGTGTGTGAGAGGGAGGAGGGTGTGGTGTAATAATTTTTTATTGTAAAATTTAAATATGTACTTGTAAGTTGGTATTTTGCAAATCTTTTTAATAATTTTCTTGTTTTTGTTGTATTAGTAGTAGTTGTAATCGAAATTGTAAACTTAATAATTGCATTTTTAACTTTTGTTTTTCTTTTTCACTTTTCTTGATTTGATAATATGGGTGGTATTTTACCTTCTGAATAAACGGACGCAGCTGCTGCGGCCGCTACAGCTGATGCTGGTGTTCGCATGAAATATTCCTTATTAACACAATTCCTTAAAACATCGGGTATGTTACCAACAATGGCTCGTCGTATTTCTGTGGCAGCCATTTCACGCAGTTCTGTAGCAGATGCATCACTAAAGAAGGCGGCATGTGGTGTACATATTAGGTTGGGTGCGTCTTTTAGGGCGCCCTGTAACAAATAACGATCAAAACGTTAACAAAAACAATGATGTTTATTTCACAATCTTACTTGGAATACATTAAATGGCTCGTTTTCGTGTACATCTAGTGCTGCAGCTCTTATTCTACCCTGCTTTAAAGCAAGCGCCAAAGTTTCGTCATCTACCAAACCTCCTCGTGCCGTATTTACTAAAAATGCACCCGGTCTCATCTAGAATATAAAACCAATAAAATAGTAATTTTTGTCGCATATCAACAATAAGTAATAAGTTTTAGTTTATCTACACTTACCTGTTTAATTGTGAATTCATTAATTAAATGATGATTGTGTTCATTAAGTGTACAATGCAGTGAAACGCAATCAGATTGGAATAATAAATCTTGCAGAGTGTAGACACGAGTTAGACCTAAAGACTTATCGATGCCATCTGGCAGATAAGGATCATAGAATATAACATTAAAGCCAAATGCTTTTGCTCTTAATGCAACTGCACTTCCGATACGTCCCAAACCAACTAAGCCTAATGTATCTCCACGAATTCTAGCACAACCCTAGAAAGAAAAATAATAATAATTACAATACAATATTGTGTTATAAATATAGTTGATTGGTAAAATCATTAGAGCATAGGAGTACGCATACAGAAAGCTCCACATTAATGTCATATTTATTTATTTATTTAATTAATCACAATACAATTACAAATTATATTCTAATTATATACGAGCGGAGTAACTTGACCATATGCTCGGTGTAGTGTCGACCCTCACGCTATTAGTCTAGCACACTACCCACTAGACTACCAGGGCACCCTTAATGTCATATATTTTATTCATTCCATTCTGTCTCTAATCACAATCATGATCTTCTCGTAGTAGTTAAAAAAATTAAAGAAATGGTTGCAATAAAAGAATTTAAAAGGACTAACAGGACAACTCACGGCATTAAGCTGTTCACACCATTATTGTTGTGTGTGTTAATTTTATACATGAGTGGATTACAGTTTAAAGTCGATTCCGAATGACAGATTTTTAAGAAACTTTTCATGGCAATTTTATTTACTCTCAGAGCTTTTGTCAGAAATCTGCTGAGAGAGGAAGTCGCCGAAGAAAAATATTTTTTCATATTTTCGTTTTGATGTTTGACCTGGAGACTGAACCGAGGCCTCACGTCTAATATACCAACACACTACCTACTAGACTACGGCGACTGCTGAAATACGGACTTGCAAAAGCTGAACTGATGTACCAGGATGCTTTGATAAAAGGAAAATTAAGTGCGATAAGAGTATCACCTGTGAAGATTCTGTGGGAATATTGTGGATTGAATGTCACCCGTTTTCATGCAAGCTGAAGATGGTGTAGGACCAACTCAAGGTTAAAAACCGTAGACGACCTGTTGCGCTCTCATTTTCGCTACTGTGCACCGTCACAGGTGGGTTATACTGTTTATAATGCTAGCATGACGTTAAATTTAATAGACATGTATAACAAAGTATAAACATGTATAAAAAAGTAAATCTCGTTTTAAACCGTTGTGGTTTATACATATGATGGGCCCATTTTGATAGTATTATAGTATAATAATATATGTATGTGTTTCCGTGCACTTCGACCCCAACAAAACGGAAATTGTTTTCATGAAAATATAGAACTGATACCTTCATAGAATTCAAATAGTGTGGAATGTTCACATCGGACGTTATACCGGATAGTGATCTGAACTGTAAAAGGAATGGTGAGAAAATGAATAGCTTATACCACTCGAGATCCATATGATGGTTGGATGGTGGGTTATCCGGCCAATTATTACGTATGGCTATATTGTTTGTTGGAATATTGAATAACGTACAGCGAATAAAAAGGTACAGAATTGCTTTTTCAAGTTAGGGGAAGTTGTTATTCAAATTGTAAGGAGCCTTTGGACCGAATGGGTTAGTCTGTGTTGAGCTCCGGGTCATATTTGTATTCCTGAGAATGAGAGATTATATGGTTGTTTGTCCTAATGTTCTAATCTGCTACTACCATGGACTCATCGAAAATAGAGTCCAGAAGATAAAGCATAGTCGCTGGGAGGATAGGTCGTGATGCTTCGTAGCTAGAAATTTTTGGCCACCTACCAACGGTTTTAGAAGTGTCTCAGTACTAGGAATCAATAAGATCAACGTGTCAAGATTCCTTGTGGGTCATTGACCCATTGACCTCAGCTGAATTTGTTTAATAGAATTTAATCATGATTTCCTTATTTAAGAATAAATGATGAAATCAAATTCATGAAGGAATTGGATGTCTTCCTCGTTTCTTTAGATGATGATTAGAAGAGAAATATCTGAATATTTCAAAAATGTTACATAAGTCTGCGCTTGTTGGACGCAATATTAATACTGACAAAAAAAAAATTATGGTCAAGCCTTATTTTATATGTATGTTTGAATCAAAATTTTTATGAAGAATATTTAGTCAAAAAATTTTAAATTTATACTGCTGTGTTTATATTTTGGGAAGTTGTTACGTTGCCGTCCTCGAAAGTCTGTCTGTCCAGTCTATCAACACATCTGTCTATCACCTGAAAGTCTATCATACGTCTCCATTTCAGACACTGTAAGACGCAGAGACAATAAATTTGGGGAGTCATATAAAGTGAAAGAAACTGATAAATTAAAGGATGACTCCATACAAGTAGTAATATATTAGAACTGCAATAGTTAAAAAAAAAATTTTTTACACAAAATAAAAAAAAAATAAAACTAACTTATTTATCACTTCTCAAAAACCAAAATATAATACATATAGCTATCATTTTTTCTTTTACTCTTATAGTATGTCAAAAATAGTGTATGAACATGCATTGCGGAAGAAACAATTGTCTATAATCGGAGTACATCTAAGAAAAAATTAAGAATGCCCCAAAATACTTGGAATATACATAGTTTCTTGAAGTTACAAAATTAAAACAAAAAAAAAAAATAAACTTACGTGTGCTGCTTCTCGAACTTGCTCGGGTCCAGTAAATTTTTTGCCTTCACGCACCATATTCGCCAGCCAATAAGTTCTTCGGTATAAATTTAATATTAAACACATTGTTGTATCGGCTACTTCTTCAACGCCATAACCGGGCACATTGCAGACTGCAATGCCAAGTTCGCCAGCTGCCTTAACATCTATATTATCCGTACCGCTGCCAATTCGAACAATGATACGTAACGCTTTAAATTTTTCCAAATCTTCTTTTGTTAAAATAATTGTATGCCACATTAATGCACCCACTGCTTCATTCAAAACCTAAAAGTCATTAATAAAAATACATTTCACTTCATTTGTTTTTATTTTATGATTAATTTCTAACCTTTTCATGGATTTCCGATGTACTTTGTGCATCACAAAACGCTACAGTGGCAACGTCTTTTAATATTGGCATTTCTATGGAGCAATCACGTCCATCTAACAAAGCTACTAATGGTCTGGCTTGCATTGGACCATTAGCGAATGGACCTTTGACATCCAAGCGAGAACGTTTGGGTAACATCATATTTTTATCCATGATAATTTCTTTTTTTTTTTATTACAATCTGCTCTTCAATTGGTTTTTTAATTTATATTTCTTATACTGGTGGTTATTTATTTATTATTATGTGTGTTCTTTTTAGTTCAAATTATGTTTATATGTATATTATTTTAATAAATGTGTGTTCAATTTATTTTAGCGCTTTATCACTTTGCTGTCAAGTTGTAAATATTTATTTATAGTTGTTTCTTCTATTATTTATTTTGTTGCTATGATCTTGTTTTAATGTGCTTTGCTCTTAAACACTTTAGACTTAAATTAATTTAACGATTTAAAAAATTATAAAAGGAATTAAAATATTTTACGACAATCTCTTAAAACAAACAAATGTGATGATTTTGCAATTTTTGTTGAGTTCACTTCAGTTGTGGTATTTTCTCTTCTTTTTTCTATTTTCTTTGTTGGGTAAAATTTGAAATTCAAGATCAAGTTGAATGAAATAATTTGAAATTGCGTTTATTTCGCAATGAATTAGTTTTCGTCATACGAGTAATTATTATATATAAATTGTTTTTTGCTGTTATATTACGTTTACAGCTTACTTTGTATTTTGGTTTTATTGTTGTTACTTCTGCATTCAAAATCTGATTTCCAACCACTTTGACTTCCAATTCTTTTTAGTTCCGTAGTTTTTAATAAATTTGTTCATATTGTACTTTGTGCTTCTTCAACAACTCCCTCTTGTTGTGTGTTGTTCCTCCATCGTTAGTACACAACATATCAGCAGCAGATCATTATCACGATTTGAGTTGAGATGATTTTCTTCTGTTAGCTATAATGGAAAGCCGAAAGAAACCAAATAAGTATGTTTTCATACAAAACCAAAAGATACGGCCACATTAAACAAACAATCGCCGAAAAAGTGTAAACCTATCTCTTCATCTCCAATTATATAAAAATTATAAAATTACTTGTCGCGATTCGCACTGACCAATTTCATGTAATTACAAATTAATGATTACTTAAGTGTTGATACAATTTGTTTACGTTTTTTGCTTAATTTTTTTTTTGCATAATGTGACCGTAATCTTAGAATTTTCAAAATACAAAAAAATTCAATGTATTGTATGTATTTCAAAAGTGACAGTTAATATAATTTTAGTTACAATGGCTTACATTCTGTAAAACTATAAATTTTCGAAAACCCATCTAAAAAAGTTAAATTTTTTTAAGTTTTAGAGTGCTTATAGACGTTAAGATCGTGGTAAAATATATATATATATATATATATATATATATATATATATATATATATATATATATATATATATATGTATATATATATATATGTATATATTTTTCTTTACAACGATTTTAACATCTTTAAATTAAAATCTTGTCTGACTTAACATAAACCTTTTTCATTTCGTTCCACACAACATGATAGAAGAATTAGTTTATTTTGTGCATCTCTAAACAATTCGATTTTAAATAGATAGAAAATAAATGTGTAGTACTTTGTTAGGTAAGTACATAAACTTCTGGAAAATTATATTGTTCTTATAATACATATTTTTATTTTATTAAATTCTTCCAATATTTATTCCGATCTGCGTTTCTTTTACTTTTTTTCTTCCTCCCATTTTTGACAACATTTTTGTATTTATTTGCATTACAGCTACTGCCTGCCTATTATTCTAAATATATGTATGTATGTAAATTTACAGTTGTGCATGAGCGAGATGTATAAAATGTTTATTCAGCAAAAGCTCAAATCAGCAATAAAATCAAATACATTGCAATAATAGTAATAATTAAAAAGAATACATTCATATATGTACGTATATAAAAGTAGGAATAAAACGCGACGACAGCAACAAACAGCACTGGTTATAATTTTTATTAGGAGAAAGATAGTTGGCTGGCCAGTCAACTGGCGCTGAAATAATGTGTAGAGGCGGAATAACGTAAATAAAATAAAATAAACATTACCGTACAAACAATTCTACATAAAATGTGTGTACCACAATAAACAAAAACCGACGACTGATTATACAATTGACAACAAATAATACATCACAAATTAAAAATGCTTAAACATGGGAATTTAATATAAAAATTCTATCAAAATAAGTTACGTGGGTACTATTGGAAAAAAAGTAAAAATTGGAAAACATTGTAATTTAATACGAGGTGTGAAATTGAAATAACAAATATATGTTGTAGGTATGTGTACATTTTTTTTGTTTACTATAACCGCTAAACCAAAAGCTGAATCACAACAATAACAAAAGATGATTGTACAATTTTTTATTAAATTCAATGTACAATTTTTAACGTATATGTAATTGTGTATGTATCTATTGTGAGCGCCAAAATAAAGTGTACATTGCCATTAGTTATTGATTAGTAGTTTATTTATCTATTTATTATACTAGAACAATTTAATTTGAAATTAATACAAGTCTTAGAATTTAGTTTTCATTAGACTATTAAAGTGAAATGAATTTCAATATATTCGTTTTTTTTTACTTTAAAAACCAACAAACCCAAAAAAGCCATAAAAAGTGAACAAAAAGGAATTTGTAAAAGTAAAGTCTTAATACTTCGTTACTTTTTCTTTTTTAACAGTATCCAGTCGTCGAGGGGCGCCATACAGCGGATATTTCGTTGTTATCTTGTTGGAGTTCGGTTATTCAAAAATGTTATTACAAAACATTCCGATTTATAGTCATTTCGATGATAGTTGCCGTTATTAATTTTCTTGGCGGAAAGTCACACAAATACACAGAATCCAAATTTTTTTTAAATACTTCTTCAAATTGCACTTTAGAACTTTTAAAATTACTATTAACTGGTTAGGTTAGGTTCAAATAGCAATACAATATTATAAATAACTTTTTCATAATATTTGTTGTAATCGTCTAACCTAATCTAATCTAATCATCAATGTTTAAAAAAATGTAGGAAAAAAATATAATATCTTATGAGTATATTAACTGTAATGTTTTGTAGTTGCAACGATAAGTACGTCTGTTAGACAAGTCTCTCATTCACTTTTTAACCTTTTTCTTCCAACTTTGCCCTGAACAATATTTTGTCAGGAAGTGTCATTTCAATGATTGGATTAATTTTTGGTCTATGTTATGGTAAAATTATTTACACAAATTTATTTAGATTTTATTTAGGATTTTACATAAAATTGTAAATCCTAGCTTTTGTAGCACACCATATGTTATGTATATATGTACATATGTATATGTATGAAAAATACCACGTCACTTTATTAAAAGTAAAATGTGGCCTATTGTGCACTGGAAAGTAGGCAAAATTTTCGATCTAACAAGCACACAGATACACACATAGCTTGTAAGATTATTTGATTCATTTTAGTTTGTTAAAATAAAATACATTAATCCAAAAAAATTTATTCTATTTATTCTCACACTATTTATATGAAAAAAGAAAGAAATGTAAACGCTGATTATACATGTTAGACCTTCATTTCCCAGAAATTTCACAATAAAATACTTTAACTACTACAAATAAAAATGAATCTTATCAGTACAACTGTTACGCTAAAATAATTGGTCATGGTATTATCTTTTCACTTAAAAATGATTTTGTTTTTCTTATATTGTAGGTATATATATATATATATATATAAAAGATAAGCAATAAATACAATAGTGGCGAGCAAAAGTGTATGAATGTTGCTCAGTTAATCAATTTTTGCTTAACAAAATTTTAATCGTAAAACCAAATGGAAATACTTTTTTAAGTTTTATTACCTTTAAACTAAACTTTATTCCAAAATAAAAAAAAGTTGAGAAAAAGCGCTATATTGTAGATGTATTTAATGTTAACTCTATGAAAATCTATTCGAACACTTTTGCACGTTACAGTTGGTATTACGTTTGCTGAGTGTTTTTATGATATATAATTGGTCAATTCACACAAGCCGTTGTATCGTTGTATTCATTGTATTGTTGGACGACTATACAACAGTGTATGATTGTTGTTGATATTTTTCATATAAAAATCCGATACACTTATACACATTTTTTCCATATGTTTTTAAAAGTTGTATTAGTTTCACGTTCAAATCGTGTGAATGAAAAAATGTGTATATGTTTTCATATGTTTTTAAAAAGTTGTGTTGGTTTCGGGCTATCAAATTGTTTGAATGCCATTAGATACACAATACAGCATAGCATTAAGCGTTCACAAACAAACAAATGTATTCAATACAACATACTCGATACAAAGTCGTGTGAATTGCCCAAATATGTATATTATCGGTATAATAAATTTAACCGAACAAGCTTATTCTTGTAGACAAATATCTAAATCTTTAAGTTTGGCGCATAGTACTATCCAATGCGTTCGCAACAGACTAAATTTGGCTTCCAAATTTACAGCAAATGGACGTCTCAGATTGCTCACCGGCACCGATGCACGACATATCGAAATACGGATGGGAAAACGTGGAAACGTGTTATTTGGTCTGATGAAACGAAAATTAATCGCTTTCAGTCAGATGGGAAAGAATATTTTTGACATCGTCCATATGAAAATCTTCAAGGTCATCAACTTAAACAAAGCCTGAAGCATGGTGATGGTGAATTTATGGTGTGGGGCTGCTTCACATGGTGGAACGTTGGCCCTTTGGTCAAAGTAGAAGGAGTAATGAGAAAAGAAGATTACCTGAATATTCTTCAGACGAATCTGCCAGCTTATGTGGAGAAAAGCCCATATCCAGAAGAAAATGCATGGCTTCAGCAGGATGGAGATCAGGCTTTCGAATCAAAATTTTCAACTGATAAAGTGGACTCCACAAAGCCGAGATCTAAATCCAATTGAAAATTTGTGGGCACTTTTGAGGAGAAGGTTGGCAGTACACGAAAGATCTCCACAAAATATGGAAGAACTTTGGGAAAGGATCCAAGAAGAATGGAAGAATATCCCGGACGAAACTATTCATAATCTGTTAGAAAGTATGCCAAAGTGTATCCAAAGTGATAAAAAGAATAAGGGATTGTGGACAAAATATTAGAAATATAATAATATTTATGTTTTTAGTTACGTGCAAAATTGTTCGAATGGAGTACTTTATGTTTGAGTTAAATAAATGGATTAAGTAATAATATTTTTTTATATACTTGTTTTGTGATAAAATGTTATAAATAAACAATTTAACAAAAACAAAATTATTTTGTTTGCTTTCATTATAAAAAAATTATTGAGCAATAATTAGTGAACAGAGCAACATTCATACACTTTTGCTCGCCACTGTACATATATGCATATTTTTACTATTTTACCCGGTAGAGGTCGGATTATTCAGCCGACGACCAGTAAAAAAAACTTTCATATCGTCAAACGTTTCATATCGCCTGCGTACACGCCTTATGCCATCTGAATCCTTTAAATTAAACTAAGATTCGTCAGAAAACACGTCCTCCATTTTTGGGCACTCCAGTTGAGATGGCGAATTCAAGTCTCGCTTTTTTATTTTTTGTCGATATAAAAAAAAAAAAACATAGTAACTGATGTGGTTTCGCCCTCTCATCTTTCAAAAACATTTTTGTCTGATCGATTCAATGTGGACCGATGTACTAGCATCAGCAACTATAGTATATACGAGCAAATATAATTATTTCAATTAATTATGAGGTCAGAAAGAATCCTTGTTTCTAATCTATAATACTACGGAAAAAGAGAATTAAAAATTTCACAATGGACTGACAAATGAATGACACGCAGACGTGCTAAAGAAGCTGTGATTCGATCAAGGAAGCTAATGAAAAAGGCGTATATTTTACACAAGATTCAATCAACCAGATTAGTTCAGTCGTACTATGTGGCAGCTTTTCTCATACATATTTAGCAAATAAGTTGGGAATAATTAAAATATTTCGGAAAATGAAATGCTTCCTGAAGGCGATGAGGACATACCACATATTTAATAAAATAAATGAAAAATTATCTTGAGTATTAAATGTTAATTTCTATATTTTGTTTAGATATATAATTAAAAATAGATCGCCGTAGTTGCCAGTGCTATTTATATATTAACCTTGTATTTATATAAGTTTAATATTATTTAAACAAATAATAATAATCTTAATAAATTTGATCGAATCAAGAACATTAGAAATAGCCTGTCAAGGGTTTAAACAGTAATTTTTTGTTTGACCGATTAAAATGCTTCTTAAATTGTTTTTTATCTGGTTAATGAGTTAATTTTAGAATTTTACTAAACACTAATATACTATATATCATATACTACTTAATAATGCTTTAAACACATAAGAGGCACCAAATGCTGTAAGCCAATTTTGCAATTTCTGCCTTGGCAAAGCACCATGCACTTCAATTATTTTAAAGGCGACAGCGGCAAAGCGTAAGTAAAAAAAAAATAAAAAAAAAATGAAGAATTCATTAATTCTTTATCAATAGTGCCGCTTAAGTGTGACTCGAATCATTCATAAAAATTTACAGTCTTAGTTAATATTATTATTATTACGGTCTCCTAGACCTAGATACAAAATTTTCCTTATAATACATTATACATACATTGATTATATAATAAAACTAAAAACAGTTATCAATTTAAAATAAATAATGTTTTACAATGTAAATGTCTTTTGAAAATATCTTCACTCTGACATTCCATAAGTTCAGCTGGTAACTCATTAAACATTTTGAACCCTTCAAAAAAAGAAAACAGACAGAAACAGGCAAAAAAGACAGAACAGCAAGCAGAGCAAACACAACATTTTGTACTTATTTTGTGATTCTTGTAAATGTTGAGTTATGGAGAGTCGAAATCAACATCATACTTGTTGTTAAGTATGAATATGGTGAGTACTTCAAACTTTAAATATGAGTAGAGGTTCCATGATATTAAAATAAGTATGAATGTGACTGGCTAAACAACTTTATTATTTTGTACAAACAATTGATATGGTGAAAGGTTGGTTGGTCGTCGATTGATTGAAGATCAAAAAATTTTTAATTTCATTCAACCGACGACCAATGGGATGCTATAATAAAAATTTAAGTAAATTTGGTTGAAAAATCGCAATGTGTAGGGGCCGCATTATATTTTTGAAGGAACGGCTCGCAGCATTCGGTGCTTATGTGTTAATAGCATAACATTACCATATCAGCGGTTTTAGTTTTGACCACCAGTGTTCACGTGCATTAAAAAGTTAATTTTATTACCATTAGTCTTCGTCGCACAGTTTTAATAAATTGAACAATTTTTATATTACATAAATAAACACAATTGAAAGTAGAATATACAAGTCATCTTAATAAAATAATGCATGTTCCTACATTCCTAAATATGCCCACAATGCGTACGGTACTTTAAACATTGTGTACAGACAATATGAAGTCAAGTGAACATTCAGACTTTTAGTGAAACTAATTGACAGTTAAACCAGACAAAATAAAACGAACACAAACACACATATTTTCAGAGAAATTGACTTTAAATAGAAAAATAATCAAAAACATAAAAAATATACATGCACGTATATCTGGTATATGTGTACATATGTTTGTAGTTGGTTATTTTAAAAATATAGACATTTGTATTCTTGTATTCTATTTTTGCTCTTTGTACTACTGCCGTTCTCTTGATTTATCTTTCATATATGTATGTATGTATTTTTTTGTGTATTAAGCATGCGTCAATTGACGTGGCACTGCATTAAATATAATATTATATTCAAATCTGCCGACAAGCGCAATTGACCAAACGACTGTCCAGTTGACAAACTAATAACCAGCCAGAAATAAAAAAGGAAAAAAACATATATATACAGCATCGGACAAAACATTTGCAACTCATATTTAAAATATAGTTTTAGGTTCGTAAAATGATTATACTTCATTTTTGTATTACCGTTTTTGCTTGATCTTGTTATATGGAATCGCAGCAAATCGTGAGAAGTTTTATTTAATAGCAAAAAAAACAGCAATATTTTACTTTATTTTGGGCGAAAGAGCCGAAAAATCGATCGAGATTTTACTATGGTGCCTGATCATTTCAGCAAAGAATTATGGAAACTAATTGTGGGTGACTTCAGTCAAGGATTTTTCCGAAAATAATTTTCTATTAAATATAAACTTTATAAATCATCGATTACGCAAATTTTTGTCACGTATTCAAAAAACTTAATTTCACTTAGTAGTGAACAAATAAGAGTGTGAGAGGCTAAAAAGTTTCCTTTAAAATAGCAATTAGTGAAAGAACTATCTGTAGACGTCACATTGAGGCTGGGCTAAAAAGCCACTGATATCAAAACGTAACCAATTGAAACAGCTACAATTTGTTAAGAAATTACGTGCTATTTAGCGACAATCTAAGTTTAACACTAGTGATGGTTTAACCCACGTAAGACGACCAAAAGTTAAACGAGTTCAAGAAGGCTACATATTGTCTTAATACAGTACAACATGGGAATATTTGTGGCTAGTTGATAGTTGTTTTGTCCAATACTGTATATATATATATATATGTATATATATCTGTATGTACAAAAGTGCAACAATTGCTACTAAATACACACAATATCAACAAGGTTCATCTACTTATATACATAAAACTATGCTTAATTAAATTGTATGTTAATGTTAGATGCTATTCCGACTTTTTTTACGTATATTAATACTTTATAGTTCAAAAATTGTCATTTAACACGATTTATATTATTATTTGGAAATATTACAAACTGTGATGCGGGTAATAAACGAATAAAAGGAGATGAAATGGTGAGAAAGTGCTTACGATTAATTTTCTACACACCAATCCATTATTTAAGCATAAATTTATTAAAGCATTAATAGCATAAATAATAATAGCATAAAAAAAAACATTTTTTAATACAGAATGGTAATGAATTCATGTTACTTTATAAAATATGCCCATATTGAATTTACTTTAGAATTTGCCAAATTATGGGTACATAATATGGGTACATTTTTGACAAAGAATAGTTACTTTTAATATTCTTGAAGAATGTGCATTTTGTATTTGAATTATTCGAAATCTTTAAATGTATTTCAACTGTCAAAAGGAGTTTGCTATAGAGTTATATACTATGTATAAAAAGGAGACGATTTTGGATATAAATCTCCGAATCTGTATCAAAATCTTAAACCGAATTTAGCAAAACTTATACAAAAGGTAGATAGATATTGGGGCCTAGTAAATGAAGTGTGTTAAATTTGGTAAAAATCAAAACTCGTATACATATGCGTTACAATTGCTTTAACTTATATGTATATTTGTTTAATGCCAAGTAGAACAAGATCAAATATTGGATTGCAGTACTGATTATATGGTCAATTTTTAAATTAAACTGTTGCAGAACAGTTTCGTAAGGAAAAGTTTTGGCCTGAGTTGTAGTATAAATACGAGAACTCATCCACAAGTGTATATTGTACCTACAGTTTGTCAAAAAAATCTTTGCACATAGAGAAAAATAAAAAAACTTCGAAAAATTCATTGATTTCTAATATAAATAACCAACTTTTTCATTTTTTTCAAACAGGATTTTATAAACATATGTTTTGTTAATATAATAAATAAAAAACTTTTATAACAATGAAAATATTCTAATGTAAAATATTAAAAAACAAAAACAATCCAATGTTACTACTGTCAAAAAAATGTTTGCACACTTGACAAAATATTAAGACTTATGCAATTTTTTTAAATTATAGTGCTAATATTTTGTGTGTCCATCTTGAGCATCAATCACCGATTGTAGACACCTTCTCATGGATTGAATAAGCTTCGGAATGGCATATTCTAATGGTATTTTTTTCATTCTTCTTTGATGAACTTTATCAATTCGTTTATATCTGTGGGCGATCTTTTTCCTACCTTTTGCTTTAGATGAACCCACAAATTTTCTATAGGGTTAATATCAGGACTTTGGGCAGGAGTATCAATAACTTTGGAGCAGTTGTAAAGTAACCTGGACTTACATAAATAAGATTTATGATTAGAATCATTATATTGATAGTACTTGTAATTAATTTTATTCGGATTAACCGGGTCAATAAAACCAAATTTCTTAATGCTGGCGGTCAGTTCATTTTTCAAAATATTAAGATATACTTCCTTAGTCATTATTTCATCCAAAATCCTGATTACACCAACTCCCTTGCTGGATATACAGCCCCATACCATTACAGACAGTTTTCCAAACTTTACTGTAGGAATAAGATTTTAATTTTCTAGTGCTGTCAGAGGCGTACGCGAAACTCTTTATGGTCCGTCATGATAATAAAGCATTATTTTCGTCTCATCTGAGAAAATAACAGTCCCAGTACTCCGGAGGAAGTGAAATGTATTCGGTGGCAAATCTTAATCTCTTTTCGACATTTTGTGCTGACAGCAGGGGTTTTTTCCTAGCCACTCTTGAAGAATATTTGTGTTTTTGAAGAACATTTCTGATGGTTTCTTGGGAAACACGTAACCCAAAGTCTCTTTGCACTTGAAGAGCTAATCATCTCGTACTGGATTGTGGGCTACCATACACGATTCTAATAATTTTTCTTTCTACTCGCTGCGTCACATTTTTTGGCCTGCCTGTAAATCCTTTTAAGTCTAGTCCTCCTTCTTTTTCAGCACGGTTTATAATATTATATACAGTCCTGATGTTCAAGGAGAACATATCGGCGATTTACTTGGCAGATTTGCCTTTGTAGTAGTTGCAATAGACCAATTGTATAATATTTTTTGAAACTCGTATTCCTGGCATTTTTTGTATTCAAATATAAGGACACCTGTTACATAAAAAACGATCACTTCATTAATAAAACGTTGTTTACCCCTTTCAGATTCCATCTCATTTGTAAAAAACCCAAAATGCACAACATTCTTGGAAAATAACGGCATTTTTTGTCATTTTTTTATTATCTTTATTCAATATGCAAAGATTTTTTTGACACCCTTTATACTGTGTAAAGTTCTTTTATTGTTGTTATTATTGTAATGTGTGTGACTATTAGAAAACTATTGGCGCCTTATGGTCGTAAACAAGTACAGTTATAGAATGTGTGCAAAAATAAAAAAGTATGTAAAGATTTTGTTGTTGGAATTCTCGAATGAAGATCACATTTTACATTTTTTTTGATCTGTGCAAAGATTTTTTTGACAAACTGTATGTGTTTGTTTCATTTATTATTTTGCAAATTTCTAATAGCTTATTTTGTTTTGCCTGGCAAAGCAGACACGAGTTCTGCTGGTATTAAAAAAAAATCGGTCGCATTCAGCTGTTACAACTGTTAAATCAGATTATTTTCCTTGTTTTCTTTGCAATATATGTAAATGAAAAAGTGAAATGTTTAATAATGTAAAATATTAACAATTAACTTTGCAGTACCTAATTACTCTTTTATAAATTTCAGCTTAAAATTGAATAGAAAAGAAATAAAAGAAATTGACATGTTGAGTATTCCCTAATTTTAATAAAATTGCAAAACTTTACTACTGAAATGAAACAAAATTATTTAACCAAAACTCCTTTTAGTTTTTACAACCTTCCTTAAAAGTTGAATTCCTTTTAATTCCAATTATTAAATAAATTCTGTCTTATGTTCTATTAATTCTGTGAATTTTAATCCATTGATACATAAAATAGTTTCAATTGAAAAATAAAAAAACCGATATTAAACTTTTTTCCCTACATATTATTAGCAAAGTAAGAAATCATCGCTGTACAACCATTATATTTCGTATATGTCTGTATGTATCTGCTATGTATGTATGTACGCAGAGATTTTCTGCAAAAACGAAAACAAATAATATGATATAATTTTAGTGGCGCCTACCTAAGTTGTCGGCACATATATTCAACACAATTGTATGAATGTGTAAGATATACCAACAAACAATATTATAAACAAAAAAAGAAAAAACACTTACTGTAAAAAGTAACAATTGTGGTCAAATTTATTTTCCGAATATCAAAGTAACAGTATATACACATTTACATGAAACAACACCGGCACCAACAACACTACCTCTAGTCGATGCGAAAATAAAAGGAAAGAAATATAAAACTTGGTTTTTGCTGTGTTAGATACATTTTAAATTCAGCCAAAACTTTGAAAATGCTGTACATTAAATAAATGCTCGAAATAAAAAACAACAAAATATACGGTTTTGCCTTCGAATCCGAATGACAACGATGAATAACACAAGTGGCAAAAAATATTTAAAAAAAACCAGCAAAACTGTAATAAAAAATACAATAAAAACCTATTAAAGCAAAGAAATAAAAGGACAAAAGTAAAAAAAAAACCGGCAAAGCTATGACAGTCAGCAGCATAAACAAATAAAAACCAGTTTATATTTTTCTTAAAAAAAAAAAAATAGTAGGATGGAAGGAATGATGAATGTGGCTGACTGGGGTTGTGTTCACTGTAGCTACAAGCATATAGGTATATACAACACAAACATAAATACAAAAAAAAAAAAAAAATTGAACTCAAAATATATTGTGCCCATAATATACTGGAGCAATATTGTACACGAGATAAAACTAATATCTTTTATATAGAGCTATGTATATGCATGTAAGGTAAGGTTTAAAGAATGTTGATGCGTGAGACAATTTAAAATGAATTGAAAAATTGTTCAGGAAATATACTATTAAGTATTTGGTATTATCGCATTTCCATTTTGGAAAATAAAGGCGCGTTTAACGCCTCACATCTGCATCAAAATATTAGACAAACATTTTGATTATTCTGGGAAAGTTCCTTTTCGTAATTTATTTTCTTCAAGACATTTATCTAATGCGGCCCCATACATACTGCAATTTGCTGTAAAGAACTGTTGAATAAACAAGTTGGTCGTTTTCTTTACACATTTCAATTTTTCAGTCAACTATTTATTTATAAATTATTCTTGTAGCATTAACATTCAAAGTGAGCTCGAAAGTTTTCATAAAGATCACTTTTAGCACTCCATAAATTGTTTACCTACTATGCTCCACTTGCGGCGTTAAAATAAAAATATCGAACGAAATAAAAAAATCGCCCTCACACGTACCAATTTGGTTGCTCAATTCGACCGTTAGTATATCGAAAAGTACAAACCCTTGCCCAATCTGCCCTCAAACACGGTAAAACTAATGGATTCATTATTTTATTTTCTTTACCCATTTATCTGACAGAAATCGTGTTAATATACATAGTTCGTTAAATGCTATGTACATATTTGATACTTTTAATACAAAGTTTGGTGGTTTAATACTTTTTAAGCTACCCGCGTATCGTACTAAGACTGACAGTAGATGCAAAGTTCTGTAAAGCATGCTATATCTAGTATACGGGAACAAACAGCATTCAGGTTTACAATTTTAAAGTTGTAACAAACAGTAAACATTTTTATAAATATATTTAATTTTCTATTTTTTTATGGCCTTATATGAAAAGTACTGCGTATATATGTACATATATACACATATTGAGCAACCAAGAAAGTATAACTGGAAAATTATGTTTCTACTTTATAATACGGAAAAAGAAACAAAAAGAAAGTAAAACTATTGTATGTTTCGCCCTTCTTCTAGTTTGTTATTACTTTTAACTTTTTTGTATTCAAAATATGCACGTAAATTTGTTAAATGACAAAATAGTTCATACGAAAGTATGGATGTACTTGAATGCATGCGGATATGCCTTGTATATACATATGTATGTGCCAGTCGAAAAATAGAGGAAAGAAGTATTTTTAAAAAGAATAGAATGTAGGTGGTGCAATTTTGGAATTTCTCTATTTTATTTTAAATAAATTGTATACCATAAACTTAAAAAAAGTTCTTTTTTTTACATTATCAATATAATTTCACTTAAACTTGAAAAATAAAGCGCATTAATAATCGTAAAATAATGGTGTTAAATTAAATAATATGCAATATAAAAAAAATGTGAATCACTAAAAGAAATGTCATTACTTTTCATTAAATTTGTAAAACCACAAAGAATTGAGATTGACTGAAATTTAAATAACATTTGTATGTTTTCCTTTTTCTTTATTATTTTGCCTGTTATATACATGGTCACAATTGACTAATAGATTAAACTAACCAACCTAAACTATACTCGTATGTACACATACTGTCCTTTATCATATAATGAACCATTTAGATGTATATTAACGAAATTTGAAGACAATTTTAATAAAATATAAAAAATAACAAAAATCTAATTTTAGTAATAGATAGTTTATTAAATAATTTATTAAAAACATTGTTTCGGGTAAGAGGATATGTTAAGCCGTTGAGTCATGCTGACAAAATATCATCGTTTTAGAATTAGAATCCAATATTCATATCACTATTAATCACTAATAAAGCCATAAGCCAGATTTATTGGGAAAAGCGGTGAAAAAATTAGACAGTGCAATGCAATTCCATAGAATCTTTCTTACAGTTTCATTCTCCTCGAGCCAGAGGTTGCACTCTGTCCCATCTAGAAAACCGGACAAACTGAGCGAACGCAATCCCAGATAATTGATTCGTGATATAAAACCAACAATCCACCAATGTTTGCCTTTAGTAATTGTGAAAGATCTTCTACTAATCTGGCCTGGTGCAGGATTCGTTCGAGTCAACGACCTGACTTTCTGACTGGTTAAATCTACAATAGGACCCTTGAATAGTATACCTTTGTATAAAGTCTGCTGCGGATTCGTCTTTTTCTGCAATTTCTTCACAATGATACCGTATTGACAGGGTGATGACACGCTCTCACTTGCGGGATTTCGATACAAGAATTCCCCGCTGCAAGAATTTTTGAAAGTTATTTCATGTAAGATTCTAAATAACATGAACTTTTTCTATGTGTGAATATAGCGTGTTTACCACAGAAAATTTAATGTTTTGAAATCATTAATTTCCAAAACAAATTTTCATCAAAATTAAATAAATAGACATTTTTATTACGAATTTAATGTCTTTAATTCTAATGAAATTTGTCTTTTACATACATACGTATAAACACTTCAGTAATTATGAGAAAATTACAAGAGAAAAGCTACTCTTTGCGGAGAAGAATAGTCCACTACATTATTATTTTCAGCGTATTTACAACCGTAAGCAGTCTTCCAGATTTGTTAACAAATGGCTTAATAATAATAAAATACGCGTCATGGAGTAGAAGATCCTATATTCTGATCTTAAAACAAATTTAATTCATTGAGAAGACACAAAAAGTTAAGTGTAAATCTTGCCGCAAAAATATCAAACGATGGATGGATGATACACCTGTTGAAATTTATAAGAAAGTTATCAGTACCATCCGCAATATACTGGAAAAACAATAAAAAGAATCAAGGCATAGTTTTGCTGTTATATTTCTTTTTTTTAAGAAAACGTGGTAAATATTTCACTCGCCATGCCTATTTAATTACAAAGTGAAGTAGATTGTTAATTCATTGAAAAAGAATGGAAGTATACATCTGCTATAACAATAATAAATTATTTTTATTTTAATGGTCATATGTGGACATAATTCGGTAGAATATCATTTAATACCGTAAATTTCTTTGCGACCGAGAAAACTATTTCTTAAAATGTTGATATATATTTTCACTTTTCATATTTTTCTATTTCATTCACATTTAACATTTCAATTCATACTACAAGTAAAAAAAAACATTTTATAACTCATTCCCACGTGTTATAAATTTAAAAAAAAAAAAATTGGTGCTCAAGTTAAAATACACAAAAATTAAATAAACATCGAGAAAAACTAGTCAAAAGTAGAATTTAATATTAAAAAATACGATTCTAAACCAATTTTGCGTCAACTGTTTGTATCAAAAGAGAGGAATTAATAACGCTTAAAAGAAAAAAAAAGCGCGCTCTACACCGCGTTATAACAGCATGTATATTATTACAACAAAAACAATAAACAAAACATGCACCAGCTAGTCATTTAAACTACCAGCTAACCAGTGCGTTCGTCGCCATTACACATACAAATCTAAGGAAAAGCAGAAACTTGTAAAGGAAGAAGATTGTAAAAAAAAGAATAACAAAGCAGGCGAATTTAAGAAAATATACATTGCTTTTAGCACCACTATTTTTCGCTACTTCTACTCGTTAGTTATCAAAAACCATTTATCTTGTTGTTGGGACAATATTTGAATGTGTGTGCAAATTTTTCTATAACGAATATACACTGGTTCACTAGCTGCTATAATACGGCGAATTGGCTGACAAAATAAAAAATGTGAAAAAGTATTGGATTTATATAAATTTATGCATGAAGGGATCAGCAGTATATCATATCAAGATTAAATACAATGTACATATACGTATTTTATTTTAAATACATTAAGTTTTGCACTATTTCCTATACATCTCCAATGTCTATTTATTCTTATGTTAAAGGCTGTACTTTTCTCGTTCATCATAACACTCACTCACCACACACAGCACAAAAAACTCTGTTTCTTTCTTAAAAATGACTTTCACAATATTGTATGTAAGCAAAAAGAAACACAAAATTGTTTGAAGTACAATATAAATCACTACGAATTTATATTCTTAAATGTTATTTTACACCTTTTTATTCCTTAAATCTGATTCTTAGTAAAGCGTTTTTATATTTAATTCTTTCGAGTTTATTCCCTGTCGCGCGGCGGCGGCTAGTTTTTGATCAAAAAAAACACATTAGAAATTACGACGAAGAGGAAGAAGACTAAATTGAACAATGCTGTTTATCCAGCACATAAAAATGCTTTTTTGCAATAAATTCACTTGCAATTAGTTATTTTCTGTTAAACTTCCACATTTTTAGTGACTTTTTTCCATTTTTATTATATAAATAATTTTTATTTTACAGATTTTCACAAATTTTTACTTTTTTTATTCAGGCAACGCGTCCATAAAAATTTCAACTTTATACTCGTACTTTTCAAAATGGCGGAAAATGTTAAAAGAAATCAACGAACACGGCAACTTTTTTGTGTTTTAGTACATTAATGACGCCGATTGCAACCAACAAAATTCGTCACTTTCAAATTTCTTACTCGTCTTTAGTTTCTCTTTCTATCATTTTTTCTTTCACTCTTTTTCTTTTCCTCTTACTAGTAATAGTAACGAACGAGTAAGAATTTCATATTTTTCACCCACAATTTTTGCTTCTTTTAAAACATATTCTTAAAAATTTTCATACAATAACAAATTATTTATAGAAATTTACCACTAATATATTAAATTTCTCTTTTAAATTCTCTTTGAGAAATCCCGATAACAAATAAGTGAAAAGTGCGGCGTCAATATACGAAAGAAAAATGTCTTACAACTGCAATGTACAAGAAGCAACTAACAAAACATAACTAGTAAATGGATATGTGACTAATAGCGAATGAATTGTAGTACAAAAGGCAACTAATTTAATTCTTAGTACATTAAGAGTTGCATTTTTACACTGTACTAACCATTATACATATTTATGTGTAGTTCATTTAGAATTAATTTTGTCGTGTTGCAATAGTTCTGTAATAATTTCCCACAGCAAGTTCTCGAATTCAAAAACTGTATCTTATACTTAAATTACAAATAAAAAATAATTCATTGTAAATTACTTAAGATTAGATCGTGATTTATTATAAAAATAAAAATTGTTAACTCCTTTTAAGTTAGATTTTAAGATAATCATCTGGCAACACCGCAGCACGTTTTATTCTAATCGTTCCGTTTGTTTTCATTTTAATTTTCGTTTGGTTTTCGACTTTATTCATTCCATTTAGCTGCAAAAACGATTTGGTCATTGTTTTACGAAATTAGGAGGAATAGCAGTAAAAGTTGTATGCCAAAAAGTAATTCAAGTACAATTCTCAAAATATTGATAAATACAATTTAAAGCACTTTAAAAATGTCAAGTAGAAAAGCATCTCATGCAGGAAGTTGGTATACAGATTCAGGTAAGCAAGAGTTACAATAACAAAACATTTTACAGCAATATAATTTTATTTTAATTAAGAAATGTAATATGTATTTATAATATCGTATTTATTGGTTTAGAAATCAAATATCATCTGGCATTGTTCCTTCGCAATCCTTTCCACCCTTATTTATTTTGGACTGAATGCCACTGACCCGATCATATGAAGCTTCAGCTGCTCGAAACATTCTTCGTTCTAAATTTTGACAATTGTCTTTGATTTTCTGTAAATTCTCCAAACCCTGTTGTAACTGGGTACATGTTTTAAAGAACTCACTCAGTTCTGGAATATTGCCAAATTCTCCGGGATGTTCACGAAACTTTGTTGTTACTTCCTTTGTTAAATCTTCAAGGCGATTTTGTTTAAATTTCTCATCAAAGGAATTTTTTAAATCATCAACTACAACTTTTATTACGTCGTTATTGCTCCGTTCATTTAAATGTAGGTCCTTAATGTTCGACCTTAAGCGGCTAAAATTAATGTTTTCAAATCGTTCTCCAATGTTTTGGAAAAATTTAGCACTTTCTTCGAGACTGCTGTACATTTTCTGTATGTCATCATCCATATTACTGGTATTGTAGGTATCCAAAATGCTACTTTCAAATGTTTTGTCGTAATCGGCTGCCTTTTCAGTTACTAAAGTGCAACAATTTTTTTCATCGCTAGAGTCATCTTTGTATAAAACCTCAGATTTTTCTACCTCTATGTTGGGTTGGGCATTTTCCAAATTATCTTCGGAGCTTTTAATGACAAAAAATATGTTCTCCCATACATGCATATAAAATATCTAATTTTAAAATTACCCATCGGCTATAATTGAAACCAATTCTTTTCTCATCTCTTCCAAAAAGAAATTCGATTTGTCTTCTTTACTTTCCATATTTTAATCCAAAACTCAGATAAAAACAGAAAAAAATGTTCTTCGAGAATAAAAAAATATATCCAAACGTGTAAAGTAAAATGACAAATGTTTGATTAATAACTGCTGTTGCTATAGTAAGAATGTAAAGTAAACAATTTTATTCAATAATTTCTATTAAAATAATTTTATATGAGTCGCTCAGTACGCAAATCGATTAACTCCATAAAACAAAAAGTTGAGGAATGCGATGAAATAATGTAAATTGTTTTTTAAAATTCCCTTTACAATATAAATTCAAATATATGTACATATATTGTAGACTGTGTTTGCCTAACTTATTTTACTTTACTTCTGGTAAGAAGGCACTAAAATTTGATATCATGAAACGCTTGCTAGTGTATTTGATTTGGATAAATAATTTACAGTAACTGCAAATTGATAACTGTTATCTTTCAACGGTTGCTAGTGGTGCATTTGAGTTGCGCTGTTGAAACGATTTACATTAGAGTATGGAGTTAATCAGAATGCCTTATGAAATTAATTACTACATTATTCAATGACCGAAAAAAAATTTGTCGTTTATTGGTGTTAATCTTTAGTATTCAGGAAACTTTGACACTTAAATTTAAAATTTTTCAAAATGTGGAGTCAATCACTTTGTTCACTGAACGGCTCATATGTACATAAATACAGTAGGACCTTGATTATCCGTGATTCGATTATCCGGTAACATCAATTATCCGGGATGGACAAAGCAAATTTTTGCATCGACTTAATTTTATTTTGGATCGACTTAAATTTTATGCATCGTTTAACCGTGATTACCTCTATTATCCGTGATTATAAGCAAAAAATGTTTTCTATTATTTTGGACAAACAAGCGAAAAAGGGGAATTCCCTCTTTAGTATACGATGAGTCAGAAGCATACATGCAAACCTGTTTAGTTTAATTTAGAAATTTGAGAATTGCGGTTTTTGTTATATTTTTGAAACATGTATGTATATAAAATCCTTGAATTATTTAGTTTTTATATAAATATATACATATTCATTTATTAATTAATAAAAATATCTATTAAAAAACTAGCCAAAATTGGTACTCAATTAACCGGGAAAATCGATTATCCGGAATGATTCCGGTCCCGACCATCACGGATAATCAAGGTCCTACTGTACATCAGAATTTCTTAAAAATAAACTTCAGTATAATCATCAGTGGCATTGTAGTGTTAAAAACAAATTTGCGATATTCTATCATTATATGTGACCCGGACTTGAAAATTAAGTTTAACTTTTTCAAATGAAAGTACAATTGAAATATCGGTTTTCTTATGTGAATTGACTCATTCGGTACTTGTCCGTTAACGCAACGCACAAAGTTGGTAATTTTTAACTTTCGATATACGTGCGTACTTTTTGTTTTGGTTTATTTCTTTAGATTTTTTGTTGTTTTTTTTCATGTAAATTCAATATACAACAAAGTACTGATTGTTCAAATCCCAGGTCAGACATCTCCAACAAAATAAAATATGAAAAAGTATTTTTTTGGCGACTTCCTTTCAGATTTCTGGCAAAAACTCTGGGACTAAATACAATTGCCGTGAAAAGTTTCAAAAAAATCTGTCGTTCGGAGACGACTTTAAACTGTAGGTCTCGCCGCTCATGTATAAAATTAACACAAACAACATAAGTGGTGTGAGAAGCTAGGTCGTAATCCTGACTGAAGGGTTTTAATGGCCAATTATGTATTTTTATGTTGTATTAACGCACTTAGAAATTTAAAAATTTACAAGAAAGTCGGAATTTATTTTGCTTTTAATCGAGTATTTCAATTTGCGTTCAGTAAAATAGCCGAAGTCGTAGTAGCGGAGTAGGTACTACTTACTTACTTAATTGGCCATAACAACCCGTTTATCGGATTTCAGCCCGCCGCAACACATCCTTCCAGGCGCCTCTGCTTCGTGCGCGCCTACGCCAGTTGGTCACACCAATCGATGACAGGGCTTCCTCGATTTGGTCCTTCCAACGGATGCAAGGTCGTCCTCTTCGCCGACTTCCGCAGATTCCCGCATCAAATACCCGTCTCGCCGGCGCATCCTCCTCCATTCGAACGACATGGCCGAGCCAGCGCAGCCGCTGGATATTAATACGCTACACAACGTCTATGTCGTTGAGGAGCTCATACAGCTCACTGTTGTATCGGATACGGAAATCATCGCCAACTCGCACTGGACCGAAGATCTTGCGCAGTACTTTTCTCTCGAACACTCTCAAGGCCGCTGCATCTGTACTTAATAGGGTCCATGCCTCTGCGCCATAAAGAAGCACGGGTAGGATGAGTGTCTTGTAGAGTGTTAGTTAGTTAGCCGTAGGTACTATGGCGGCTTATTAGTCGTGAGGCCATGGCTCAAACCCCAAGTCAGACAGCTCCAACAAAACGAAATATGAAAAATATTTCTTGGCCGACTTCCTCAAAGTAAGGTATGTAAAGCTGTTGCATGTGCTTGAAAGAACACCGAAGTTTTTTTTTTTTCCAAAGAGATGCTTCGATATTATATCGATTTTACACAAAAACCATCAATGTTTTTAACGCATGAATTGATTATGTCAACTGAATAGAACTGAAGTGAACTTACTATTACGTTGAGGTACTATAGTACTACGACCTGGCGATTTATTGCACTGCCCTTATATTTGGTATCCCTATAACGTCTCACACAATCATTTTGTCTAACAAACTTCATGCTGCTGTTCGGATATCAGTAGTAGTTCGTTCTCCTCATCACATAATTTACATGTTGGTATTAGACTGATTTATATTTCGTACGATGTTCTTTGAGTCTCCAATTCTCGATAAATTTTTAGACTTTATATAATGCAAGACACAAGTATCTTTTCACTATAAGAACTAAGCAAAAGTTTAGATTGTCTCAAGTTAGTCTCGGTTGATGTACATTTCATCTCATACCCACCATATCTGCATATCTCGTTTTCCTATTCTACAGCGACGATCTGTCCTCATAGGCGTCATGGAAGCTCACCTCCCTCCTCGCTTATCTACCTGTGCATTGCCGGGAATTCCAACTAGACCTGCAATCAAGCAGAGGCTGACACTATTTTCCTTGCTCACATGGCCTCACTCTTATCTCGAGTTAATCTCAAGGAGTCAGATAGTAATGCCATATTCCGTCGTATATACTTCCTGTCCAATTTGAATTGAGCGTCTTTCGATGTCCTAAAAGCATCTGTATACCAAAGGTACCATTTCTAAAACAGTATGTAGCAAACAAAGTGCCCCATTCAGTTGTATTACTATGTCCAGAGCTGTGTTTATAATTGTCCTAACTACAGTCTCAAAGTGTCTTGTCTTTACTACCATATGCAACTGTCTTAAATCCATTAGATGACCGGTTCCCTTGACGCCGCTTATTCCAAATCATCCAACTCCACCTGAACTGTTTACATGAATGTACTTCTCTAAAAAACAAAATACGGGTAAATAATCATATGCAAAATGTAAATAAACGTTCAAATATAAACGTTTTAATACACTCTTGTACATACTTTGTAATTCATACGTTTGCCTTATAAAATGTTCACAAATAAAAATGTTTTCTCTAAGAAATGCATAAGTTGAACAAAAATCATTCGAAGAAAATCCATAAAAATATATCATCAAAATATATGGTATTTGGCATCTTTTATTTTCGATTAGATCCAATAAATTTATAACAACAATTATAGACAAAATTAATTCGTTTGTTACTTTGATCTTTTGACGTAACAACTGTGGCGTACAGAGATGACCTTGGGATCGATTTGATGCTGTCATCTGTGTACATGCCGTATGAGGCTGCATCCCCTCCTGGTGACTTAATTGAATTACTGGTGGAGCATGCGAAGAGGAAAAGATGTCGCCTTGCCTTGGGTTGTGATGCCAATGCTCATCACACACAATGGGGAAGTGCTGACATAAATACTAGGGGTGGTCGATTTTGAATTTTATTATTCTTAATAGGCATACTATTTGTAACGTTGGTAATACGCCAACGTTTAGGAACCGAGTTAGGGAGGCGGTAATTGACATTACGCTCTCTAACATGGATAGGTCTATGATTAGTGACTGGAGGGTTTCAGATGAGTGTTCTTTCTCTAATCACCAACTGATATCCATCAGTATTAATCTATCTGGTGGCTTTAATGAGCCCTTTAGGAATCCAAGAAGAACCGACTGGATCAGATATGAGAAGGCTGTGGAGGGTGAACTTAGGGCCCTTAGGGGCCGTTTCCCTCCTGGCATCAATGATCGAGTTGGATCTTTGACGGATATTTTGTTGTCTTGTTATAGAGATGCTTGTCCTCTCACTTACCCGGGTAAGAGGAGCCAGCCAGCCTGGTGGAATGCGGAACTCCAGAGACTCCGCAGGCGACTCTTTAATAAGGCTAAGAGGTCGAGGATGTTGCCGACGTGGCTCGTTTCCGAAGGATGTTGTCGAAGGACCCCAAAATCCTAGGCTTCATCCAAAGGAATGATGGTACGTGGACATCCTCGAGAAAAGAAACCCTAGAGGTCCTATTGAGCACTCATTTTCCCAATTGTGAGGATCCAGTAAGCTACCCATTGGGCGTAGCTGATCCCTTCTGTGATGCTGGCATGATGCCCGTTTTAGAGGATATCATTACCAGAGACAAGGTCAAATGGGCTATAAGTGGCTTTGAGCCCTTTAAGTCGCCTGGTCCGGATGGTATCTTTCCGGCTCTGCTTCAGCATGCTGGTGATATATTACACGAATGTCTGGTGGACGTGTATAGGGACTGTCTCCGGTTGTGTGATATACCTGATGGTTGGAAAGATGTGCTTGTGCCAACCAGTCACATCGGCCCTAAGGATTATAGACCGATATCGATATTTCATCCTTTCTTTTGAAAGCTTTGGAGAGACTTATCGATCTATATTTGAGGTCAAACATGGACCGGTCTCTGTTGAGTAGGTCGCAACATGCTTACATTAAGGGTAAGTCCGTTGAGAGCGCTCTTCATGATGTGACAGGTTTTGTTGAGGCGAATTTTGCTAGGGGTGAGTACACACTGTCGGCTTTCCTTGATATAGAGGGGGCCTTCAATAATGTCAACACTTCCTCTATTGAGAATTCACTAAGGGATATACATGCCCCAGATTTTCTGGTGCGGTTTATCACCCACATGCTGGGTAATAGACTAATCCGATCGAATCTGGGTAGATGTTCTATCGTCAAGCGTGCGACCAGGGGTACACCGCAGGGGGGTGTCCTATCCCCTCTCTTGTGGCTCTTGGTAGCTAATGTTGGTCTGAGGCTTTTGGAAAGTAAGGGCTTTAGGGTTGTGGTATATGCCGATGATGTGGCTATTCTGGTGGGTGGAAAATTTTTGCCGACGCTGGGGGAACTGATGGAGTCTGCTCTTGGAATTTTATCCTCTTGGGCTACGAAATGTGGTCTGGGTATAAATCCAAATAAGACGGACCTCGTCTTGTTCTCGCGTCGGTACAAGATTGAAACCTTCAGATTGCCGAGGTTAGCTGGTAGGGAGCTTCCGTTGTCTTCTGAGGTCAAGTACTTGGGTGTTGTCCTGGATAGTAAGCTGAACTGGAAACGAAACACCGAGGAAAGAATGAAGAAGGGACTGAATGCTTTCTACCAGTGTAGGAACTCCATAGGTAAGAGCTGGGGACTTCCGCCTAGGGTCATTCGCTGGATATATACGGCGATTGTTAGACCGGTTATTACTTATGGCTGCGTTGTTTGGTGGAGTGCCTTAGATAAGAGTTTTCAACGGAAAATCTTAGATAAGGTTCAGCGGATTGCCTCCTTGAGTATCACTGGAGTGAGGAAAAGTTGCCCTCAGGCTGCTCTTGACGCTGTGCTCTGCCTGACTCCGCTTGACTTGTATGCCAAGCGGTGTGCAGCGCGTAGTGCCATACGCCTGAGGGAATCGGGCTGCTGGAAACAGCGTTCGATAGGTCACTCCAGAGTTCTGAATGTCGTCTTTCCTGATGGAAGATATGCGCTTTCAGAAAAAGCCACTCGGGCATGTTCTGAAAAACGCAAATCACCTGAATTTTGCGTTTTCGTTTTAAAAACGCCAAGAGGATGTTCTGGCGAACGCAAATCGCAAAAAAAAAATTTTATACGATTCGAAATCGCTAAATAGGTGTTCTGGCAAACGCTTAAAGCTAAAAATTTCCGATTTCAAATCACAAGTGTATATTGCAGTGAACTGATGAAATATTTGAAATTATTACCATTTTTTGCCGCCTTTGTTTTATATTCGGTATTTGTTAAATTTTGTTATATGAAACAATACTAAATTTTTGAAGTTTTTTGTTAATTGTTTTGTTTTATTAATAAAAAATAATAAGAAATTGCATTAAATTATAATGAGATTTTTTTTAATTAAATCAAAACAGATAAAGGTAAAAAGATTAAAAGCTTTGTTGCATTATTTAATAAGTACAAAACGAACAGAGAAAGATTTATCTGTAAGAATTAAAAATCACACATATCCACATCAAAGTTCTAGCAATCCTGTTTCTTATTTGAACTCTAAAAACTATAAAATCACTTTCTTCAAAAATAAAGTTCAGAACCCGATGCCGGTTTTACTATCCTAACATGGGTGCCGTCTACCGATTCAATTGCTCCTGGAATTTTAAACTTTCGATAGAAATGCATTTTTGACGATTTCGTTTCTTCACCTGTCATGTCCCAATTGATCCAAAAAGCATAGTCTTTCTTCAAAAACATTAAGTACATCCCATAACATTTTACACAATATAGAACGTCCCATACTGAGATTTATGTCATTGGCAATCACGCCTTGGAAGGCACCGGCCGCCTGAAATTTTAAAGCGCTCAGCAAACGTATCGTGTCTGGAGTAGTACTTTTACATATATGCCCAGCAGTTCCTTCATAAACCATCCTAAATGCAGTTTTATTCAGCCGGTAAAGCGCTATACCATGCATAAAACGTAACACAATATCCTCATATACATTACTCCTTTATACATATGTAGATATGTTTATACTTACGCCTGCTCCGGAATGTCTAATGGGTTAGGATAATCCCTCAGGACACACCGTTTTAATTTTTCATTTCTAGTTTGCAGTTTTTTTAAACAAATTATGATTAATAAAAAACCTGTAGGCATTTTTGCTCTTTATTTTTTAGTTTTGACGTTTTCATTTTTATTTTTAATGCTATAACATATGTTTTATTTTTTTCGTAAACGAATTCGAAAAATCGAAGATCGCAAGTAAAACGCGTGAGTTTCAGAACACCCTGAAATAAATTTGGCGTTTTTAAAATCACTTGCGATTTCAAATGGTGCGATTGTCAGAACAGGCCTGACTGATTATATTGTGCCTGAGGCTATGTTCCTGCCTGGTTTAAGAATACTTATACCGGATAGGGCACAATGGAATAGTGGGGTACTCCAGGGGCAGAGTGGTATACCCATCTTCACAGATAGGTCTAAGTTAGGTGGACGTACAGGTGCTGGGGTTTTCTGTAGGGAACTCGGTCTTGAACTCCACTCCAGGTTGAACGATGACTGCAGCGTTCTTCAGGCGGAGATTTTCGCAATCTTGAAGGCTATTGGGGCCATAGCTGGTGGCCCAGCTTCGGATTCCGAATCTTACATGATCTTCGTTGAGTCAGGCTGCCCTTAGGGCCATTGCGTCGGTCTGGTGCAAATCACGGCTTGTTCGCGAGTGCAAGGAGTCGTTGAGGACTTTTGGACCGGACCGTATCCGTTTATGCTGGGTTCCGGGACAGCGGAATACTGGGCAATGAGACGGCGGATGCCCTCGCTAGGCTAGGTTCGCTTTCAGGGGGCGATTTGATGATTGGTCCTGACCCCCCAGTCTACCACCTCTATGGCCTCATCAATGGATGGGTCATGGAGAAAGAGCAGAGGCGTTGGGGGAACGGATCGGGTTGTTTTGTCTCTAGGTGTCTATGGCCTGCTGTAGACAGTAAGAGAACAGGTTGGTTGCTGAGCTTGGATAAGGCCAGCTTAAGGTTGTTTGTCGGTTTTATCACGGGGCACTGCGAGATTAGGTCCCTGACGGCGATCTGGAACAGATCCCAGCCGGACTATTGCAGGGCGTGTTGCGATGAGGAGTTGGAGACTATCGAACACCTCCTCTGTAACTGCCCAGCCCTTGGTAGATTGAGGACCCTTGGCAGGGCCTTCTTTGGGAGCTTGAATTCGGTGTCGACAGCCGACATCAAGGCTCTCCACAGATTCATTAGTGGCTTAGGCTGGTTGAGAGGTGCTAGGACTTCATCGGTGTAGTCGCGCTCTCCCATCCTTTTGTTGTGTCTGGTCTGTGTGATTCCTCCGCTTCCCACTCCCCCCTTTTCCATATACCCTCCTTTCATCCTATCCCCTATACTATCCTTCCCTCCTTTAGGACGTTGTACAATGGGTCAATCTGACCTCCGGGTACTGTACTTGTCTTGACTGACAGGTACACGTCCTCTAACCTAACCTAACCTAACCTAACCTACTTTGATCTTTTATAGTATATAAGATTCGGTAACGACATTTGACTCATTCCAAAAAGTACTCGTATTATGTTTTTACTTCGATGCGTTGATAAAGAAGTATCAACAAAATAAAAATGTTTTTAAAACATCGATCACGATCATCCATCACTAGCTTGAAATATATTGATATAATTGTTGTTAATGTAAAAATAATTATTTTTAAAGACAATTTTAATGGTTTACCTTGTTACTATTTATTAAACCAGGATTGTAAACCAACTTTAATAATTATTTCATTTTGTATCGGAATAGGTTTGTATCACATACGGCTCTATATATTGTTGTTAAAGATCTAAATGACAGATGTGTCCTATGTTATAGTTTAGAGTTTAGTTTCAGAGTTTATTATTTAAAAAAGTTTTTTTTTTTCTTGATTTCATGCAGGGTTTAGGAGGTAATAATTTTATAAATTAGAGATTGAAATAGAGAATACTATTTGATTAATATTATTCAAATGTTTTATTAACCATAGCATTTGTATTATTATTTCAGCTTCTGAACTTTCACGCCAGTTAGACAATTGGTTGGGTGCTGCAACTCTTTCGCATGGACCTGCTAGAGCAATAATTGCTCCGTAAGTGAAGTTATTTATTTTTTTTACATTATGTTTTTTATTTTTGGTTATAGACATGCAGGCTATACATATTGTGGAGCGTGTGCTGCATTTGCTTATCGCCAAGTTAGTCCGGCTGTAGTGTAAGTTATTGAATTACTTTCGTTTCTATTATATGCACTATATTACAATATTTTTAGCAAGCGTGTATTCATTTTGGGACCTTCACATCATGTACGCCTGCGTGGTTGTGCTTTATCTATAGCTAAAAAGTACAAAACTCCACTTTATGATCTCAAAATTGACACAGATGGTTGGTACATTATTATTATTATTATTATTTTAATTTCGTATCTATAAAGAAGAAGAATATCTCTTTCAGTAAATACTGAATTAGAAAGGACGGGTCATTTTTCGTGGATGGATATGAAGACAGATGAAAACGAGCACAGCATTGAAATGCACTTGCCCTATATAGCCAAAGTAATGGAAGAGTATGTAATTGTAATTATATTCAAATAAAATTCTTCTTTTCTAATAATTAATATTTCACAGGTTCAAAGATCATTTTACAATTGTACCTATTTTGGTGGGATCTTTAAATCCTGACCAAGAAGCTCTATATGGCAGGTTATTAGCCAATTATTTTACGGATCCACAAAATCTGTTTGTGATATCATCCGATTTTTGTCACTGGGGCCATCGCTTCAATTACACATATTATGATAGAACGTGTGGTCAAATTCACAAATCTATTGAAAAATTGGATAAACAAGTATGGCTGCAACCTTCATTAGAGCATTATTTCCATTACGTAACATTTTTATTTTTTCCTCTTTGAAGGGCATGGAAATTATCGAAACTTTGAAGCCTGAAACATTTACGGCTTATTTGCGAGAATTCAATAATACCATATGTGGTCGTCATCCCATCGGTGTGATGCTTAGTGCAATAAAGGTTCTTCAAGAACAAGGTTACAACATGAACTTTAAGTTTTTAAAATACGCTCAAAGTAGTCAATGTAAAAGTATGGATGACTCAAGTGTTAGTTATGCATCTGGCTCTTTAATATTTGAATGCTAAAATACGTTTCTTTCTATTTATATCATTTGGCTTCTAAATTTGTAAATATTCGAAAGCATTGTCGATTACATACTAATACTATAAAGTATTTGCAAAATAAAATTTAAATTTTTAACAAAATAAAAACGTGTGTACAATTGAAACATTTAACTTATTATTATGAAGAAAAAAAATAATGAAGTAGAAAATTAAGCGTTTTAACTTTTTTTAATTTCTTTCAAAATCATATTCTCTAAATATTTAATGTATTGGCCAGCTTCAAATGAATCAGCTTAAATATTTCACACTAAATTTAGAAAAATGTTTCTTTTAATATTATATCAGTTCGTTTGAAGAACCGTACCCATAAAAAATATCATTCAAGTCCAGAATAAATAATAGAAACTAAAATCTTGAAATTGAAATGTTACTTTCTTAATTCGTGCTTTTAATAGGAATGGATGTTAGTTCTACTACCATACCATAATATCGGTAAAAAAATTATTAATATGTTGAAACTAGGCTAACAATGTTATTCTAAATGACAATTGAACTTGTTTAGATTTCGAATGTTTAAGAGCTGAATGAAAATCTAAGTACTCAGAGAAGTATTTGAGAGAAACCTAATGTGGTGGTGCCACATTTGTTTTCCTATTTTTTCTTTTTGCGAGTACGATTATATACTGTTGTTCTGGCAAATGTGTTATAAGTGGAAATATATGTGCGCGCTTGCTGCGCAAAGGAAAATCAAAATAGACAACACTTTCGGGTACATATTTCTTGAGTACATACATAACATAATTGGTCATTACAACCCTTCAGTCAGGATTACGACCTAGTTTCTCACACCACTTATGTTGTGTGTGTTAATTTTATACATGAGTGGTGGGACCTACAGTTTAAAGTCGTCTTCGAACGCCAGATTTTTGAGAAACTTTTCATGGCAATTTTATTTACTCTCAGAGTTTTTACCAGAAATCTGCTGAGAGAAAGTCGCCGAAGAAATACTTTTTGTATTTTTTTTATGTCTGGCGTGGGGCTCGAACCCTGGCTTTACGTCTAATAAGCCAACACACTACCTACTAGAATACGGCGACTTCATATTTCTTGAGTGCTCGATCTTAATCGGATTTAATAATAAAAAACAACAGTTTCCAAAAATTTCTATAAACAAAATTCTAAAAACAATTAAGTGTAGATTACGGAACAGAAAAAAAAACTTAGCAAAAGGAGCCAATTCAAACTTCTAATTATGTATGTATGTACAGCTGAAATGAGAAATATATGCAACTTTAAAGAAGGTGAGGGAAGCTAAATGTTATGCAGTAAAATAAAAATATTTTTAAAACAAAAGTAATTTTTCTATATTATTTATTAAATTTAATTAAAATTTTGATGCGGATTTATAGATAATTATAGAAACTGTTAAACACTGTATAATACTTAGCATTTTGTATTTAAAATCATTTATAAAACAAAAAAGGAAAACTATATTAACAACTTTCATGCCAAACGTATAGTTGGATATTCAAATAAAAGGCACTGTTCTCACACTTGGAACCAAAACCTTTAGCTTTTATTACTGCACGAGATTGGCGTAAAATTCCGGGGTAATGTCGTTCCATTATCGCCTAATTCCTTTTTTCAACCGCTCCACTGTGCTGGTACTGGATTTATAGAGCTTACGGGCAAGTTTTTCCCAAATATGTTTAATAATGTTGAGGTCAGAAGCCTGTGCCGGTGTTCGGAGTAGTTTTGAACAATTATGGATAAGTTACAGCTTAGCAAGTTTCGGATTTTTGTCCTGATGGAAACAAATGTGTTCAATATATTTAAGTTATCTGCACTTTGCTTCATATTTTGTTTTAAAATGCTACGAGTAATATTTCCATTGAAGTGGATAAAACTGTCATTTGAGTAATCTCATATCTAGTGTCCAATTATACGTTTGAGCCACTGTAAGTTGACAGATAACACTTTATGTATATACAGCAGGTATTTAATACAAATCTATGGCGTTACAAAAACGGGTTGAAATGAAAATAATTTGTAGTGGGTTTTTACGTTATTTATAATATAATTTTACATACTTTTAAAGACATTTCTTATTATATTAAATACTAATCACATCACAAACAATACTAAACAAATAAGTTCGTATAAATTGATTCTATAATCTTTATTTTCATTTCATAAAAAGCGATTTCCCTTTGATATTAATCGATTTCTATATAACATTGCCAAACATATCACATTACCAATTATTCAATTATAAAAAGTTTTGAATATAATGTTGGCCTAGATGAATGCATGAATGGCCTTTATCAAGGAAGGTCAACGGAAGTTTTTCCATCTAGTTTTCTAACTGTAATTGTTATAGAATCTGTAAGTAATCCGTATTAACCTTAAAGATTTCGCAAAATAACTAAAGAATTCAATTATTTAATTTTCAGTAATAATCATTATATAATATTAGTTTTTATTCTAAATAATTACACTATGCGACAAAATACAAAAAATTTAATACACCCGAGTAACTACCTAGTCTAAGTTGTTCAGTTAGTTGAGTAGAAGTCAACGGTAATTTTTGTCCAATTTTATCAAACGAAGTTTCAATCTCTTCACAATATAATGCACTTTCAGAATGTCGCCACTTATTTCATAATTCTTAATTAAATTTTGCAATTAAGAGTGGCCAAACTTGAAAAAATAAGAAAAAAAATAATATTTTCCAGGTTTACCCCATCAAAACTCATAACATATAAGTTTGAACAAAATGTTTATGTATACCGTTGTAAAGGCTAATATTTTAAGATTTTTAAAATAAGTTCAAACATATTTGGGTAATCAATAATTTTGTGCAAAAAGATCAAAAAAACCGTTTTTGTCAAATAAAATAAGTTTGGAGGGTTCGAGAAAAATAAAAAAAAGTATTTTTGAATTCTATTCAACCTAGTAAATAACTTAGACTATGTAGTTACTCGCGCCGTGTTATTACAGTTTCAAATCACAATTAATAGTAAATAAGAAATGACGTACACCAACAATGTAGAGGATATCAATCATATTTTTAAAATTGAAATTAAAATCAATAAGGTTGTAAGATTAGCTTAATAATTTGAGAAGATAAAAATTGGGGGGTATTTGCTTTGTTGTTCAAAACTATTGAAGATTGAGGAGAACGGTAAGTAACGATTGTGAATTATATCTCTCGACTAGAAACGACGGTAAACAAAAACTAATGGGAAAACTAAAAGGAACTAAATAACAGATAAAATCTCTTTTCAATCTCCTTTCTCTTGTAAAATTGGCCGACTTCATAAATGCGTTTTTTTAGCAGCAAACCTAAATTGCAGGGAAATGCTTTGCATAAAATAGGTGTTAAGGAACGTGACTGGCGTCTCAAATAAAACATGTAACAACTGCAACCGTTTGCATACGAAATAAAACTCATGCATTATTTTGACATTAAACTGTGTTGTACACGAAAAGGACAATAAGACATCGCCAAATACTTCAAATATGATTTTAAGAACTCTATGCATTGTAAATATGCTTTAAAAAATATTTTTTAACAATACAACCTGAAAGTAATATTCCTTAAATATAGGATGATCCAACAGAGATTTCCGAACTTAGAAGTTTATAACGGAAGCTACATCTATCATTTATTTAATCTATTTTGCCAAATAACCATGCACGACCATAGATAACGACGTGTGTTCGCTGAATAGGCTCTGAAACAATTGACAACCGACACTAATTTTCATTAAGAAATCATATTCAGCGAAGAGGCCCTTTTCTGGATGAATATGTACGTAACAAACAAAGTTGTCGAGTTTCGGATGATATCAATCTACATGTATTCACAAAAAGTCAGTGTTTGATGTGGATTTTTACTCATGGGGTCATCGTTGGCCATACCAAGTCACAAACCATAGCGATCGTCAAAGATAAGATAACCCTATGCAATGAGTCATGGAAAATTGGACATTTCGCATTCGATGTTATAATCCATACATAATGGCACCAATAGGCTTTTACAAGAAATAAAAAATTCCGATTATATCTCACACACACACTTATTCATTAAAAGATAGAAAGTGTTTAAAAAATACCTTATATTTGATTTCAACAGCGTAATATCGTTGCGATTTTGTCTCACATACATATATCTGTGGCAATAAATGATAGTGGCTTAAGTTGACATAATTGTTTTTTCATTTTATTACATATTCTTATTCTCTTCTTCAAGATCTCTCACTCAGCTAAATTTAATGTATAAATGTCATTATTAATAAAACTATACTAATTTATATTTATTTATTTGTATTTACCAAACACAATTTATTTTAGACAAACCCCTCAATATCTTTAAACATGAAATATCGACTTAAGCTATCATTATTTAATGCCACAGTATGTAAAAGACAAGAAATTTCTAATACATGTTTATAAATATATGTACATATATGCACATAGTATATAGCGCAGCCCACGTTTATAAAGTTAATTCTTAATTCTTTTCCAAATATAGCTTTAATCGATTAGGTTCCTTTTGGAGATTTATTTACTCTTTCATGTACTATATGCTTTATTATTATTGTTGTGAGATTTATGTATGTTACATAATCCATATTTCAATCTGGCCAATCCATTATATCAATAATTTTTGTTACGCAGTTTTCTTACTCAAAGAATCGTTTCATACCAAAAATTATTAATATATATTAGCAGAATATTTATTTTTGCTTCTTTACAACGATAGCAAATAAATTGACCTTATAAGTATGAAACACTGAATAATAGATTATGTAACCAAAATTATACAATAACATTAATAAAGTATGTATGTATGTATATAAACATAGTATTTTCTAAAAGAAACCTAATCTATTACAGTTACTTTCGAAGAGAATTGACATTATAAATGTGGAACGCACTATACTATATATGTGTACATATGTGATCTATTTGTTTGGTATCATTTTAAGTTCATAAAGAAAGTGAAATATATAATATAATAGACACTTTTATTATTCCCGTTATTAGTTTTCGACATACGGTACGTTGTAAAATATATTAATAGATGTGTTAGGCATGTGTATGATTTGTTTACATTAATTTTAATAGTTAATGCTGTTGAAGACAAAAATATAAAACAAAGTAAGCTTATTTATGAATTTAATTTGGTTTTTGTTTTTGTAAGCATGTTATCTGTATGTAGTGAATACGATGATAGTAAAATAGAAATGCAATTCATAAAGGATATTCTTGCACATTTTCAATGATTACTAAAGTATATTTTTATCAATATTGAAGTTTTAGATAAATGTAGAGATAATTATTTTTATATTTATTGTTATTAATATTTGTTTATTGAAATCTATGTTTTCATATTTTTGTTTATTGCAAATAACAATTGTTCAGTTTTAAAGTTTTCACAATTATGGAGTTAGGTTTAGATAAAGAGAATCATCTATTCTTCGAATAGGTTTGTCTTTAAAATAGTAAATTTTGCATTAAAAATAAATGTTCGAGTGTGATTTACTTGTATCAATTATAGATACTGCGATAAAATATAATTACCACCAACCATTCGAAGGATTAGCACTAGTTGTTGCGGGGGTTCCATGCCTAGCACAATTACTACTACTACCCAAATGAGAGCTTGGCTCCTCTGATGATGTGTTTGAAATTTTTAGGGTATTAATATTTTGCACAAAACCATCCATAGTAGTTTCGTCTAGATAGGGTGAAGAACTGTGGCTGACTTTGCCAGTTGGTCCATTTTGTATTAATAAATCATTAAAATCCAAAATTGTATTGTGACTTGTGTCGCACACTACTGTTCCGCCGCCTGATGTTGATGCAGTTGATTCAAAATCGTATTTCATTGAAGTATCCAAGTCATTTAAATTCATGTTCATACTACTATTTGAAAACATCGCAGCATCTACTGTACAAAAATAACAAAATATCATTGAATATATTTAGTATTCTATTTACAAAGCTTTAGGAAAATACCTAGAGAATATGTGTGACATTAAATTAATTTAAACTTCTACCTACCACAGTTGTAATCATTTAATGGATCACGATAATTGCCTCTATAGGTTGCTTTATTTGTTTGTCCTGCCGACGATTCATATAAACTCGCCGACGATGGCCTGTTGCCATAAACTGGTGTAATTTCTACATGGTGTGTTGTTGGAGATTGGGCGTTTCGAGTAAAATTAGACTCATTCACATTGTGTATGGACACCTAAAAAATGTAATTGGATTTGTCTATAAAATAATTATATTTCCCACTACATTTGCTTATACTTTTAAATTAAAGAATTCTTTCAATATAAATAACTTATTCTTTACATTACAAGTTTTTTTTACTGAATTGGCTTTAAGGAAAATAAAACATTGATCGACAATGAGAATCGTTCATAATAGATACTTTTTCTAAGGAAAATGTTGAAAAAGAATACAATTCAGATTCTTAGACTTTATTATTTAATACTTTCCATACAATATTGGTAAAAAGAAGTAACCTGTTTTTTCTCAGGGAGAATTCATTTCGAGATATATGTATATTCAACGTGTTATTTTTGTTGCTTTTATAATTACTAAATTTATCTAATATGCTAAGAGACACATATAGATTTGGAGTATCGCATTTTGTTTATTTTCTTAAATCATTAAAAAAATCTTACCTCGTTGTTTAGGTTTTGACCCGGTATCAAATTCTTTAGGAATGAGGCGTCATCATAACGTATAACCCCAGTATTGGGAATACCTTCCAAGTATGAATTATAACCTGTAATCGAGGGCGGCGGCGAATCATCGCCACAATTATGATGTATATGTGCGCAAGTAGCCGCTGAACTACTGCTATCACCACTACTACCTGTGAAGACTTCAAATCCATTGTAATACTTTGATTGCTGATACTTTTCCTGTAAATTCCTATCACCACTACCAACTACTACCGTACTAGCACTATCAGTAACCGCACCCAAAAATGATGTATTTACTGTGAATATAAATAAGTATGAAACAAAAAAATTTCAAATAAAATTAAAAACTATCTTGCATTGCAATGCAAACATACAATTATCGTTTTTATTTAAGGGCAGAGTGTCTGAACCAAAATTTGTCCATTGTTGTTGCTCGGCTTTAGTTTTTTGTTTTTGTTGCTGAGCATTTTTAATTTCACTGCCAATAGCGGAAATTGGTCGTTGCTGAGGTGTAGGACGTTGTATTACAGCAGCATCGCCGGATAAACCACCAACTGTGTTTACGCAGGCGTGATTATGTGTATTTATCTCGCCTCCGCCAATACTTGTACAACTTATATTTATATTATTATGTGACATATTTGCTTGAATCACATCATTTGAAAAATAAGAAAATGATGACGAATTAGTATTACCAAGACTTGCTGAAGACTTATTATCTTCATGTCGTTGTTGCTGTTGTTGTTGCTGACGCGTAGCTCTTGCGGCTTCTGCTGCTGCTTCTTGGGGGGTATAATAACTAACGTTGCCGCCAAATTGCCGGTATCCTCCCATTGCTAAGCCGCTAGTAACAGCCTGATGTAGTGCTGGATTGCGAATGGTATACATACCATTTTCATTCTTAATAATAGCTGCTGGTTGATCAACGGGCAAGGGAGTTGGCATTGGAAAGCCATCTACTGGTCGACCTTTAAAAATAAATATATTCTACAATTATGGTTAATTTATGTAAAATAATGAATACCTGGTAAAATGACCTGCGGTTGTAACATTGCTGTTGGAGCTGTTGTTGGACCACTATGGAACATAGGGTTTCTTAAAGTTATCATTTTTGGCTGGCCATTATCCCTATTAACTTCTTGTTTCGAGTTTTCGTTATTTCCTGAATTTGTCGTCGGACATGAAGCCAAATTTTTTGCCTTGGATTTATTGCGTCTTTTCTTATTTTTAGATTGTTTGCCATTACAAGTTCCCGTAGACGGTGTGACTTTTTTGTTGCTAACATTCGAATTTTTTGGTGGATTAGCTTCCACCATTATAATACCACTTTGTGGATCAATACCCGCGGTAGCAGTCACGTAAGGGGAACCATAATAACTAGCCATTGAATTAACAATAGGTGGGGCTATAATTGTAGGACCAGCCATCGAAGAATGATGGAATGCTTGAGAATTTTGCGATAAATGGGACTGTGGCTGCAGAGGTTTTGCTAACTTTTTTATCGATTCGGATTTTTGTCGAAGTTGTTCGCTTTTAATCGGATCAACTTTTGTTAGTGTAATTCCAGGAGGCAATGATAAATTTTCAACTTGTACACCCCGGTTTAACTGATCCATAATACTGACATTTGCTGTATTGATATGTTGTTGGCGTTGTTGCGCAGATGGTGTGGCAGCGTTTGATTGAACATGCGGACCTCCACTTAAACGCAACGCTTGCATTTGTTCGGCGAGCGATTGGTACGTGCTATTTTGATTTGAATTATCATTGCCGTTATTTGTTAGTGACTGTTGAGCTTGAGCACCCTCTATGTTGACTTCATTGATATTGAAATAGCCCATATGATTAGGTATACCCGATGATGAAGAATAGCTCTGATGATGCATATTTTCCGAATGTTTGTGTGATTTTAGTTGATATTTTTTATTACGTTGGGACCGATTAGGCGGTTGATTTTTATTTTCCGCATTACCACTAGGAAATGACTGCAGGTTATTATGCTGATTCTGTTCAATTGTTATTTTTTGGGCACAATTTGTATTTCTATTATTGTTAGAGTGTTGTCGAGTGTTGTTCCTAGTTTGAGATTTATTGTTAGTTGAACTTGAAGAGTTCGCATTATTTACGTTTGAACAAGCGGAGGTTTGAGAATGTGGCTTGGAAGAATTTCTTTGCTGTTTATTGTTGGTTTTAATTTGAGAACCGATTTCAGCCTTCGAGTTGCGCACATTACTATTGCAATTTTGTTTCATATTTTTTTGCCTTTGCAAACGTGTTTGGCTATTTCCACGATTTTCGCCGTCATGTGTTCTATTCTGATTTTTTACATTATTAATCTTCGCATGATCACTGCTATTATTTTGCTGTTGGTAGCTTGTATTCTTGTTATTTTTAGAAGCTTTGCTTGTAATATTTGCATTTTCTGTAACCGGAGTAGTGGAAAGATTTTGAGTCTTATTTTTTTTACTTTTTTGATTCAGTTTAACAGTTTTACTTTCATCGTCTTGTTTATCTTTGTGATCACTCTTTTGAATGACGATTTTATCTTCTAAAGCACTTTTTCTTTTGCACTCTATTTCATTTCCAGATTCTTCCTCATTTTCAATTTCTTCCTCTGAAGACCAATTAGTTTCGGAGTCCTGCATATGTAACGATTTAAACGGATTATTATCAAATTGTCCATTGTCCACTAATTTGGGGCGTCTTTTTTTATGACTCTTTTGCACTATTTCTTCCTCTGATTCGGGATTAGAAGTTGACGGTGTTACTGGTTTTTTAATAGGTTTTGTCTTTTGGGACTGAGTTTTCTGTTTATTTATTGCAGAGAGCTTTGTTGCATGGGATAGTTGTACTTTTTTAGTTTGTGGCATAGAAGCAGAAGTTAGTTTATTTTCTTTATTTTCACTTATTTCTTCCTCATCATCATGTTCTGTTTCTGATGACGTTGTTGAAGGAGTTAATGATATTCGATTTTGCTTTTTATTATGCTTTTGTTGAACAGATTTAGTTTTATTCTTATTGGCAGTATTAACTTTTAATAAAGTATAGCATTTCGGTTCATTAACATCGCCGCTTCTTTTATTTTTTGACGTTTTTGAATCCACTGGTTTTAGACTACTTAACGAATTATCTCTGGTATTCATTTGAGAACTTGTTGAATTATTTGATGATGGAGTCGTTACAGCCGAACAAGATGTTGTCGTAGAATCAGAACGTTTCTGTTTTGCTGAATTCTTTAAAGCTAACATTTGCGGTAATTGTGGAGATTCATTGTTTTCATTTGTAGAAAGAGATGTTGTTGAATTCGAATTGCAAAGTTTATTTTTATTTTTATTCTTATTATTTAAAACCTCTTTACTACTCTGGTAGCAAGTCACTTTTCCTCGTTGGTCCGAAGCGATGGTGTTCTTTTTCTTCTTTGGTTGTTTCTGTTCTTGATGGAACTCTCTTTGATCCTTCTCAATTCGATTACTTTCAGCTTTCTCGGACGATTCTGCTTGAAGTCTGGCTAAACGTTTTCTTTCCTTTTTCATTTGAGTCTTGGAAAGCTTGGGTGGAGGAGGTGGTGGTATAGTCAATAAATTTTCCACAGCCAATTTTGAGGCATGAGTGCGTGAACTTGTTTCCGAGTTTAATGTACTTGCTTGGTTTTGCTGATTATTTAAGGGAGATATGGCAGACATTTGTGGTATATTAATGGGTGGCGCAGTACCAGTTTGGATTAATTGCCCATTTATAAATGTGTACAATAGCTTATCTTTATCTGGAGATGACCCTTTAGCCGTTACAGTTACTTGAGGTTCCGGTACATTAGGTAAATTAACTCTGCGTATCGTCACGATACGCTTAGAAGGATCAGTGGTGTTATTAGTGGCCACATTCGAAGCCATAGCTGCTACAACATCGGGTGCTAATGATCGCTGTTCTTCGGCTGCAGCTAATGCTGTTGCAGGAGGTGGTGCATAACACATGGGAGTCCCTCGCATCAAACCAAACGGTGCTGGAGCTACGGGTGGTGGAAAACCTAGATTATATGGAAAGTGATTTGCATGAGCATAAGGCATGCTGTAAGATTCCGGCACCATGTTAAGATTATTTGTAGGTGTCATAGTGAAAGGTGAAGACATTGTTGGCGTTACGGTGTTCGAATCCTTTGCAGTGTGGTGTAATAAATTTCGAACTTTTATCGTTTTATCCGTATTCTTACCCACATCATGGCTCTCTAACTCTCGTAATTTTTCCAATTGTTGTTCTTTAGTGGGTAAGTAAGAAAACTTAAATTCACTGTTAGTTTGTTTAACCGTTGCTATTAGTTCTAATATGGCAGTTTCAACTTTAGCTTTGGCACGTTGTAAGTTCTTTATGTTACTTTCTACTTCTGCAATTTTTTTCTTATCCCTTTTCTTATTTGCCTTCAGAGATTTCAAATTTAGCTTTTCGCTAAACTCTTTAAAGTAAATATTATGAAATTGTGCCCTTAAATCTTGCAGTTCAGCTATACGTTTTTCTTCTTCCTTGCGCTGTTTCTGTTTAGCTTTTTTTGCCGCTTTTTTCGGGTTTAAAGTTTGTGGCTGTGATTTTTTCTTACCAGTTCCTGCAGTGGGGCCTTCTATGAAACTTAGAGTTTCTTTAATCCACCTTCGTTTTGCTTGTTCTTTGGAATAATTGTCAATAATTTCGCAAATTTCACTAACAAAGTCTAAATTATTTGTAGTTTTAGATGATGAAATAGGTGTAGGTGTGGTTGTGTTTGTTGAATTGTTATCTTTACTTTTTGTGCCCTGACTAGAAGTGGAGGCATCGCGTGTAGAGGTGTTGCTTAAATTGGACTTTTTATTTGGTGGTTCTAGGGAAGAACACGATCGATTCGCTGGATATTGATTAATGTCAGCCTGGTGTTGTTCTTGCACTTTTTGTTGATTTTGATAATTGTTTTGGTGAACATGTTTTATGCTTTTATTACTTTGAGTTTTTGAATCACTTTTGGGATTTGTTTGTAATTGTTGCAAGCATTCACAAAGATTATGTAAGTTTTCATTGCTTGATCGTTTTGTTTGCTCTTTTGAATAGCTATCGATTATTTCACAAATTTCACTAACAAAATTTAAATCATTTCCACTTTTCGTTGATGGATTAGATATAGTTGTCGGCTTATTATCTTTGATTTTTGTAGTCTGGTTAGAAATTGCTAATTCTGTAACTGAATTATCGCTAAAATTTAATCTTTTATTTGGTGGCTCGAGCGAGTGGACATTTTGTGGGAGAGGTTGGTTGTCATTCAAAAGCTGTTGATGCTCCATTTTCTTTTGATGATTATGTTGAACCTTTTTATTACCGATATTGTTGCAACTTTTTGTTTCACTTTTTGAATTTGTTTGCAAATGTTGTAAACACTCACAAAGATTTTGTAAGTTTTCATTGCGTTTTGCTTCATTATGAAAGCGTTCAAAAGCGTAAACAATTTCGTGGACCTCATCCCATGTTGGTGGCTTTTGTTGCTGCAGATAACTAGGGAATACCTCGGCATTTGGAACAAAATCCATCGGATTATTTGATTCTGAATTATTAGATGCTAAATTTGTTGATGTTTGTGGTACTGGTGGCGTTTGAACTGTATTCGAATTTTTTCGAGCATTTACAATTTGGGATAATTTTTTACGCAATCTGTCCCTAGTCTCATTCATTCGTGCATGATTACAATCCTGAAAAATATTTAAGCATATGACATTAATCAAATATTTCGATAATTTTGTCTAAAAGCTATACTTTTTTCAAACGTTTCTTGGATGAATGGCTTTCCTTGTAATGATCATCCATTTCGCAGTGGTCTAAACAACCTGTAATTTTAATTTTTTGACTTTAGTAATGCATGAGTACATTCAAATAAATAAGATTACTTACACTTTTTGAATTTCTCTTTGCAAGATTTTTTTGGTTGATCCTCTACAGCATTGGACAAAGTTAATTCTGAATCCTCGAGTTCTTCTTCTATAGAAGGAATGATTGGCGGTGGTACATTATCACATGGAGGAGGAATACTAAAAATATTTTTAAAAGTTATACATATTAAGTGATATATTCCTATTACATACTCATGATTATTTTGTATATTTAAAATCTCGTTTAATTTCTTCTGCATTTCAGAATTGTTCGAACTAACGCCAACTTCAAAACTAAAGAAAAGAGTATATTTCAATAATAAATAGCAATATGAGTTTTCCATTGTTTGTTATACGTACTTGGATTCAACGTCGTTATTGTATGGCGATAAGCTGAAATTAAAAAGATATGCGTTTTAGAAATATATTAGTAAGAAATTAAAAATTATTTGACTAACCTCTTCACTTTATCTAGAAATTCTAAAAACTTTGTATCGTCCTTATTGCCTATAATCTTTTCGGCATTTACTTTGATATCGTTATTTGATAGTTCTAAGGCATTTAAAATTAAAGATTTATTCTTTATTTCATTAGTGTTTTCCAAGTTTTTAACTTTGTCATCTCCAAACGCATCCATTTTGTAATTATCTTCATAATTATAATCGATAAAATATGTGGCGTAAATGGAAATTATAAAAATCCAATAAATTTTTACAACTAAATCGTGTACATCTATTAAATCTAGTCCATTATTTGATGCAACTAATTTGCGATTATACATCATTATGTTAGGCAAAATTGAAAATAATTCCTCGCGACTCATCGATAGAGGCTGATAATAGTGTATCAGATCCTGCGAGAGTGACGGGGATATCTTATTATTTAATATTTTACGTGCCAAAAGACATGAAGGCAGTTTACATTCAGTACAAAAATAATTTTCATCAATTGTTGTATAAGGATAACGTTTACGACCTGAACAAAAATATGTAAAAATAAAGCATTTATAGCTTCATAGCATTGTGACAGTTATTTATATTTAAAATATATTACTCACTGTTTAAATGATTGAATACAGCCCATGAAATGTGATACCTACTATCATTTGCTATCATTTCTTCAGAGTTTTTATCATAATCATTATCGTTTATTAATTCCTCGACAGAAGCTATCGTTGAACATAATTCTTGTCCAACATCATGAAGGTCTGTGTTTATACCTTTTTCACCAATTACAGATTTTGCAACTAAGTTTTGAAAGTCATCATTAGCACAGACATTCATTATTTTAGAGTCATAAAAATTAACATCTTTTTCGACCATTTCATGTGCCAAACATTTGGAACATTTACCATCTGCGTTCTTTTTCGGTGGTAAAGGCCCTCCAGCTATTGAACATGTTATACACTTACAGAAGCTGCAAATTAGAGATTACTTTATATAAAACTATGTAGAACGACTTAATTCACTTACTCAGCATGATAGTCCAATGAAACGTTGCAGGTTGCACATTTATCATCTACCACCAAAGTATTGGGCGGTTGAAAAAATCCATCAGGCCATTTCATTTTTGTATAGGACATAATATTTTTCCAAGCTAAACGACGATTTTTCAAAAAACGAAAATCATAGAAATCATTATCGTCAACGCTGTCCTGCAGCGAAAACCCAATGGCATCCTGTACCACTGTATCGAAAATACGATACACATCTAAGAGAGAATTGCGTCGTTTGCGTTCTACCTCCGATAAATTAAACTTATTTAGTTCTATCCATACATCTGTCCATCGCTTCTCAACATAATTCATAACATCATCAAATTGTATATAACGCTTAATAAGATCAGTGTGATGAGAAGTTAATTCTTCCTCTTTTAACTGGAAGTAGATGAATAGAATCAAATAAAATTCATTTTTATTTATTATAACATTTAAAGTTTAATTTAATAGTTACAGTAATAATGCAAGCCAACATAGTGTCAGCTAAATGAAGATGAACGTGTTGTTGATATAAACGTTGACATAAAAGTTTCCAAGTTAACGAAAATTTACGTAAAAAGTCATTCTCAAAAGCGAATAAGTAAGAAGCAACTTGTTCAGAAATTCGCATTAAATCGTCATAACCATTCAGAATATCTAAAGGAATAAAAAATATAATATAACATTTATTTTATTATAATTAATATTCACGTATTTTACTCACAATTTATCATTTCATCAGCAGGAATTTTACTTTTGTCTGGTTCTACTATTTCTAAAAATCCTTCAGCATAAGCTTTTACAATACATTCAATATGAAATGCTAATACTTGCAGCAAAAGCAAAGGATTGTTAAGCATTAATCTGTAACAATAAAAACTGAATTAGATTGCAATTCTAGACAAAATAATTGAAACATTTCTAAAAATTACATCGAACTGAAGAGTACAAATATCATGTTATCCGACAGATATTCGTCATAAATGAAATCCAAATGTTCGGCCTTCTTATGATATATAACCCCACATGTAATCCAGTATATTTCCTTATTACTATCAAGAAGTTTTTCAAATTTGTTATAAGCGGTAATGTTTCTGCAAGAAATATGTTATTATTGTATATTTTGTAAATGGTCCTAAATTTAATTAAATAATCAGTTACACTTACTTCAGCATAGGACCGTATGATTTAATTAGAACGTCTAATAGCATTACCACCATATGTGTAGCTTTAAACTGCTCTACCATTATATGAATTACAAATTCGCGATATTTCTCACACTTTTCACATAAACAAAATGTTAAAAATTCATCATCAGAATGAGTAACTATTATATTCGAAACATCCTAAAATATAAATTAATATGACTTTGTGTTAAACACCTCTTTAAAAATATATGAAAATTAAAATATCGATATATTGTATTATGTGACTCTGTTACCGAAGCATTAAAATGGGAAAGTTATATTGTATAAATTCTATGTTATGTATTTCTAATTTGATTTAAGAAAATAAGAAAATCTTAGAAGCCTAAATGTTAAACAGTAGGAGAGAAAGTTTAATAATTAATTTAATTTAAATCAAAGAGAAAAGTCTACATACTCCACTGTATGTATGTAAACTATTTTCCAGCTAATTTTTATATTTTTTCCCAATAACTTCTACGTTATATTTTTTTCAAATTTGCTTCTTTTTCAAACATTCTTAATTGTAAACGGCTTTAACAGCGCTATAACATCCTTTTTAATTTGGAGAAGAGTCTACATACAGTGGTATATGTATACTTTTTTCTTTGACTGTATTTATACTCTAGTAGTATGTACATATACGAGTACCTCTACTTATACATGATTTTTATTGTCGTTTGAAATTTTTAAATGTTTATTTCAAATTTTAAATAGTTGGTTATTTTGAAAGATATACATACGTATTTATGTGAACAGGTTTAAAATAGACTTTATAAAAGAACTGAATGTGCCTGAATGCGCTTTATTTTCTAATTGAACACGATTTGAGACACATCGTTTGGATGATTTAAAAGTCTGTAAGGGACATAGGTAGATAAGGATCTAGTACTGACAGTTAAAAAAATCAATTATTTTTCAAAATATATATCGATCTAATTGGATGTGACAATTAGAATTTATAAATGTTTAAAAAACGAATATGTCCTATTAAATCATTTTAAAATCCAATTTAATCAATTAACTCAATAAGAAGAATAATAATATTCTCGTAGGAAAGATATGTATATTAAAATAGTCTTACATTATAAACAAACAACTTATTAAATTCAAAATAAACTTATACTCTTTCAATATATTTTAGAAATTTTTTGAATTATATGCTTTTTTTGATTCATGTTTTACTTTAAGTTAAGTAAATATATCTACATGACACCGAGGTACGACTTCACGAAGAGATTCAGGACATCGGTTCCGGATAACGGGGCCTGGAAGGGTGGTGTGACCCACCTGTTTAGAGACTCCATACAAATCTACACCGATGGCTCTAAGCTGAACGGAGCGGTTGGCAGTGGAATTTTTTCGGAATCGGTTGGAATAGCTCAGTCTATAAGACTACCAGACCACTGCAGTGTCTTTCAGGCGGAGGTGGTGGCCATACAGGCTGCGGCGAGTATTATTGGGGATGGAAGGGTCTCCAAGCGGAACGTTACCATACTTTCTGATAGCCAGGCGGCTATCAGGGCTTTGAGTTCTAACGTGATGAACTCCAAGACGGTGTACGGCTGTCGCAGATATCTCGACGAGATAGCGGAACGATATGACATCCATATCGTATGGGTACCGGGACACAGTGGTATTCCGGGCAACTGTAGAGCTGATGAACTTGCCAGGCGGGGCACGACCATCGAGCTCACCGCTGAGTTCTCGAATCTGGGCATACCAATGAGGACCTGCAAGCTCATAATTGATAATGCGATCGTCGATTCCGTCAACGACAGGTGGGCGGCCTCGGACACGGGTAGAACGGCTCGTAAAATCTGGCCAAGGCTGGATGAGGGGCGCACAATGAGTCTACTTAAACTCCAAAGAGGCGCGCTCAGTGCAGTTGTCGGTGTCATTACGGGGCATTGCATTATGGGTACGCATGCGAGGCGCATTGGACTTGGACACCTTGCCAACGACTTCTGTAGAAGCTGCAGAGATGAGGAAGAAGAGGAGACTGTCTCTCACCTGCTGGGTACATGCCCGGCTCTATGCCAAAGGAGAAGGAAGTACTTGGGTACTTACTACATGGATGATCTGGAGGAACTGTCAGAGGTTGACATTGGAAGCCTAAATCGCTTCATCAGGAGCTCCGAATGGTTTCGAGACTAGGGGACAACGGATGACTGTGGTAGCACAATGGGCCCAATGCGGCCTAAGTGTGTCCATCAACAAGAAAAATTTTTCTTGGATGGGCAGTCACCTCTACCTACCTACCTACCTAAGTAAATATATCGGTAAATATATGTACATATGTATGTATAATTTCATCCGTTCTCTTTCTAATTATTTCCCGTTCTAATTAAAAATCTTGTTATAATTCTCTTTAAGTAGTATTAAAATTTTTAATTTATAACTCATATTGCTATTGAAAAACATTGCTTATACTCACCATATATGGATTTAGGGGACAATTTCTCTTTTCTTCTGGACTCATAGCTGAAAATTCTAATATGCGTCGTTTATCAATATCAATGCAAACAATATTGTCGTCACGTTGGCTTAACTCGGCAAGAGAAACTATCGACTTAATTATTATTGCAAGTATTTGTTGAGGAGCTAACGGATCGAATTCTTTGATCGAAAGAATCTTTGATAAAGCTGTAGGTGGATTTTCATCATCCATAACAGATATACAATTATTCTCAAACAGTTTTGAAAAACGCATTGAACACTTTTCTGATAACGGCGAAGAGCTACTTCCAGTACTACAACTACGGCGTAAGATGGGTGCAAGAGCTGAAGCTGACGAGGGATGATGATGATGGTTGCAACTGTTTTTACAGGATCTCTCTTCATCACTATGATAATATATTAAGTCATAAATATCGTTTTCTATAGATGATCTTAATTTCGATCCACTTCCGTCGCCGCTGCAATCCTCAAGTGAAGGATAATATTGCGATTTTTGTTTTTTACAGTGTTTTGGTTTCTTATTTGTCTTCGCAACATTTGCTTCCGTCTTAGTAATATTATCTTCAGACTTCAGTCTTCCTTCCCTTAGACTGGCATTACTCTTCTCATCGGAACACAATTTCAAAGCAGCCTGTGCTTCAGTTAATAACATATAAGGATCAAAGTCTTTGTTGCAGCCTAAAGCGAGAGGACTTTTTAGCTTAACACTTATTTTCTCAAATTCATCATCAGCTTTCATGTCATCATCTTCTGTCTCCGATGAGGATGAACTGTATTGAATATCGTTTTTTGTAATCGCTCTTTTCGGCTTTAATTTGTCCGCCATATCAGGTCTGAGACGTCTAAGGCGTACTTTGCACATTTTGCTTTTCTTTGCTTCCATTATTATGGTGTTATGTCTACCTTCAGATGGAATACAAGAAAATAACTTCGAATAATTAGTTAAATACACATAGTTTTGTCATAAACTATTTGAAAGAGATTATTTCAAAGATGTTTTGGTTGCTGATATAAACTATTGGCAAAAATATTTATTGTTTTAAAACACATTGAAAAATATTAAATATCGTAAAACAAATTCTTTTAAGTTATCAAAAATTATATATCTAACTCTTTGAACTGCACTTTTTTAATGACTGAAGTTTTCCTACACGGTTTGTATATCTATTTTCGCATTTATTCGTACTTTGTTTTGTTGTTAAATTCGTTGCAAATTACACAAAAATTAATCTTCTTCTTATTCTTTTATTCGAGTCTTCTAATTCATTCTTCTTCTCGATGGTTATAAGAATTCAGATTTGCCTTACATCAAACAATTGTAATTGCAGACTTTTTTTCAGCAACTTTCACTTACTTTCAAGTGTATTAAATAATTAATTTATTAAATTATATCATATTTTAGTTATCTCACTGTACTAGTTAAACTGATTTTTATTATTTAACTAAGTCTATTTCCACTGAATTTTCTTTAATAATAACTTTTTGTGTGGACTTGATTTGTTGAATTTTTTCTCGTGTGTATGAATTTTCCTCGTTTGTTGCTTCGTTTCCACATTCGTTGTATAAAATAGAGCTGCCAGACTGCAACTGATATTATAGATCTCAACTATTTCTATCATTTTAAATATTATAAATCATTTCAATTGGACTGGTAAAAGATCCAGCCAAATTTACGTTTATAAACGGAACTGACGAGATCCTCATTTTTATTAAGGTTGAAATTTTCAATTTAAGAAGGAGATTTGATTTGAGATAATTAGAACATATTGATGATGAAACAGTTATTGTGAATAGTTTTTTGCCGTTAAATTTTATTGGATTTCATTAAACGTTGCCAACTAAATAAAATTTTTGGAAGTAATCAGAATAACGTATAATTCATTTGAAATGTTTAACACAATGAAAGTCCATACCATGCGTTTTGCATTACATGCGTATACCGAAAAAGTAGAATCAGTGTAGTTGATTGTGACAAGTTACAGAAGAAAAAGCATAGATTGCATATACGCATAGAAAGTAGGATTACTTTCTACTTTTCTATGCGACTAATGCAGTGTTTGTGAATGGTTTCTAAAAATATGTTTAAATAGTGCATTACTATTTTCGCATTTTTCTTTTTGCATTACAAAAATATTAATAAAAACATATTTTATAATAAAGTTTATTACTAGTTTAAGAGGGAAATATATTAAAATACAGTTTTTAACACATTTCTTTCATGAACAAAATATGTATATGATGATTGTTTATACATATATGTATATATGATTGTTTTTATGTACTGAGTGTCTGTCATCTATTTTGAATTTATTAATTTGTAAACAAGAAAAATGGAGGATAAATTAAATGAAAACACTCGTCTTGTGTTATTTTGAGGATTTTCGTAGGCCTTAACAGCACAATACAATGTAATTTTTGTGTAAAACTATTAATAAATAATAAAAACAACTAATAACAATTTTTAATTTGTCCTTTAAAGAAATTAAAAAATATTTACAACTTTCAGCAAGAAAAATTTTTTATGAGCAGTACGTCTTATTTTGATCTTATTATATTTAGCTTCTTAATTAACTCTTGCTCAAGAAACTATACTCATTGTGACCGAAATTCAATCACATTTCGATTAATATTTAAATATTTAAGAATCTTTAAACTTTTCATTGAAGAAATTAAAAAATATTCCAAATTTCCCCTTTTTAACACAAAATAAATGTTTGTTTACATTTAATTTTTCTACTTTAACCGCCAGTTTTCACTCTGTTGCTTCTAACACATTTCCCTCTAAATTGTCCTGTACTTTTATGTTATGAGCGTTTTTCAAATGTCAAAATATCACATATGTAAACTCATAAATTTGTAATTAATGTCATAAATTCTTTAAAAATTACAATTTGATTTCTACTTTTTCCAAAAATGTTCTTGTTCGCTTGTTTGTTGTTTACCACAACAGCTGATCAAAACAAAAAAACCAGTCGCATAAACGCATTGTGTGTAACTTGCTATAAAATCGGCATAGAAAGCAAGATTCGCAAGGCGCATGAAAAGGATGGTATGGACTTTCGGCTTCAGTATTAACATAGACCCTACACGTGATATGGAACGAAGTATTTTTCTAGGTTAGGTTAGAGGACGTGTACTTGTCAATTAAGACAAGTACAGTACCCGGAGGTCGAATTGATCCATTGTACAACGTCATAGTTTCTCACACCACTTATGTTGTGTGTGTTAATTTTATACATGAGTGGTGGGACCTACAGTTTAAAGTCGACTCCGAACGATAGATTTTTATTTATTGAGAAACTTTTCAACAATTTTTATTTACTCTCAGAGTTTTTGCCAGAAATCTACTGAGAGGAAGTCGCCGAAAAAATACTTTTTGTATTTTGTCTTTGATGCCTGACCTGGGACTCGAACCCAGGCTTTTGCGTCTAATAAGCCAAAACACTACCTACTAGACTACGGTGACTTCAAGTATTTTTCTATCTCTGTCTGTCAAATTAGCAGATAAAAATTTCTTAAGTGTAGACTCTAAATCAGCTATCATAATATCTTTCATGATATGGATAGCGTAATATATGTTATGAAAAAAACGTTATGTTACGAAGTGTCGAAACTGTAAATAAAAGAAATATTTGTTCCTTTTGCCAAATGGTTAGTAAGATACATTTAGATTTTTGTGGTTATTGTGAGGAGTTTCGCAATACTAGTCATGTTTAAAACAAAATTTAATTGTCCCTGCCTTAATTTCTTTCTCCTACATTTCGATATCTGTATGAAAGTCTAAAAGTGGGAAGATAAGCTTATTTTTGCCTTTGACTATCTTTCTCATTTCATATCGGGAACCCTCGAAAATAATCAGAATAACGAAATTTTATGGCGTAGGTAGTGTGTTACCTTATTAGATGTGAGACCGCAATCCAAACCCCAGGACAGACATCTTCTACAAAACGAAATATGAAAAATTATTTCTTCGGCGACTTCCTCTCAGTAGACTTCTGACAAAAACTCTGGGACTAAATACAATTGCCTTGAAAAATTTCTAAAAAATCTATCTTTCGGAGTCGACTTTAAACTGTAGGTCCAGGCACCTGGTGTAAGAAGCTAGGTCGTAATCCTGACTGAAGGGTTGTAATGACCAATTATGTATGTATGTGTGAGGCATCGTTTTCCAGTATAACTATATCTTTTTCAGCGCAATGCTTCGGGATGGCGTGCTTGGCATTAGTGTTTTTCCAACTCTTCGCACTTTTGTTGGATAGCCGCAATACCTCGTTTTTCAGCCATTGGCAATGATTCCGCGCTGGTGTCATCATGAATAGCCGCTACCAGCTAGTTTTGGACATCTTTTCGCAGCTTAAAGTCTACTGGAACTTCCGCAGAAGAACATCCTTATCCGTTGGATTTTCGACCGTCGATCGTATGAAAACGAGAACTGTCTGATTATGATGTGTTTGAATAGAATTCCGAACGCAAAAGTCCCCAAAGAGTTTCGAGGTAAATGCAATTATGATGCGTTTTGGTAGACCGAGATACGACGTCATCTGATTTAAGGCATTAATTACAAGTAACGTTGTTGTATTGCAAACCACTTCAATCACTAGGTATTACTGAAGTTTACTTGTAGTGGATGAACCCAAGCAATCAAACACACTTCTGATTTTCCCGAGCAGGCTTTATAATAGCAACAATTGATACAGCTGGCAAAGTACTATATTCTAATTTTAGGGGACCAAAAGATTTGCCGTATTCTTTGAATGGGCTCTAAGCAATAATGTTGTTTGGTAATTTTTACAATTTGCTTATCTTGTTCGTTTCTACCATCACTACGCAACACAGAAATAATCCTCTGGAGCTTTTCATAACCTAGTTGCATCGTAAATTTTATACAAACGTTTGACCACATTGACAGGAAATTAAACTTTCTTCAACTTGGACATATCGTCAAAGCTCACCTTATAATCTTACCTGCGCTGCATTAAACAATATATAAGATAAAAATACGTCGTACTTTGGGCAAAAGAAAACGTTCGCATTAAAATTACTCTCCAAATCATGCAAATTGAGTATATACAAAATTTTTATCAGGCCAACTACCACATAGAGAAGTGGTCAATGAATGAATGAGAATATTTGAGCGAAAAATGGTGGCGCGGTGGTGTGGGCATGAATGATGATGGCGTCGTAAAGGTAATGTCGAACTGTGAGGAGACGATGCAGTCAACGATGTGCCTGTACATATCCACGCATGGATAACAGCACACGCCAGAAGACGTTATTAAACTATGCGCTAAACGAAGCGGGCAAACAACTAGCGTTGAGAAAGTTCTTCGAGCTATGGGTATTTATAACTGGCAACAGACAACCGACAACAGAGAAGAATGAATGAAATTTGTGGAACAGACGCTTAAACTCATTCCGAGCTTTAACGCTCTTTTATAAAAGTTTACAACTTAATATCCCAAATTAGACTCTTATTTAGGTGTAATCCTTATTCCATAGTATAATTAATAAATAATACAGCCGTCGGCGCTTGAAGTGTTGTCAATGGTTAATGATTGATGATGATGGAGATCACTTATTAATGACGGCGATGATCAATGTAAAATTCAAAATTTAATAAAAAAAAACGAATAAATGAAAAAACAAAATATATACATTGCACTATCGTATATATTAAATTTATTTAAAAATAAATAAACCTGTTTCAGAGAACATGTCGAAAATATAGATAAAGATATGAATGTTTGTGTTTTGCATCGAATAGTTATTTGTATATTACAACAATTATGAGCGTGTACACACTCTATATTTATAAATAAGTATGTGCTTATCAGAAACTTAAACATTTATTCATTAATTAATAGCTCGGGTTTAACTCAAAAATAAGAATTTTGTGTCCGTGATTTTGAGCCCCATCTTGAGTTGTAATACAAACTCAATATTTCGAACAGCTTAGTATCATTTTTTAATTTGCTGGGAGTGGATGATTGTTTAAGGCGATCGAATAAGCTGTGTGTTAATATTTAAAACTTTGCAAAAATGTTTCTGAATTTAATAGCGATTATTCTGATAATACCAAATAACATACTGTATACTAATGCAGATGGTTTGATAGAAGTCTTTAAATGGAAACAAATGGATTATTATAATCGCGGTAGTAATCCAATTTCAACAACCTTAAGTAGTCAACCATCCGGTAAGAGGAACACTTATTCATATAAAAATTCATTATTTTTAAAAAGAAATCTAAAGTCAAAGTTTCCATTTACTTGATGCCATTTCATATTAATGTGTACCTATGTATTTATTTATGCAATAAGCGGTAAGGTCGTCTTTGTTTTGTTTAATGCCTCTCTGATAATATCTTCAAAATTAAGCAATAATTTTCAAATAATTTAGCATAGTGATAAAAAGTTGGTAAACTTGCCTAATTTAAATAACACCTTTCGTGTAGCAAAAACAATGGGAACAATTTGGGATAAATATGGCTCATTAGCTTTTGTTCTGTATTCTAGTTAAACTACACATCAAAATTAACTGATCAAATTTACGTGGGTGTTGGTAATATTTTTTTAACTTGGCATAACAATGCAACAAAATTATACCCTCAAACTTCATTTTATAGGTGTTGTGAAGAAGAAGAAACATGATTTCTGCAACGCTGTAGTGAAAATCAAAAATATTTTAATATTCGTCATGTTCATCACGACCTATATGTTGAGTATTTTTTTTAACCAATACTACCACAAAAAGGTGAGTTTGATCCGCTAATTTAATGTGTGGCCATGCAGCGTTACAATTTTTTAAATAAAATTAAAAAAAATTATAAAATTTATGGAAAGGAACATTTTGCCGTAGATTCGATAAATTATGAGTAAACATTTTTTTTGTGTGGAAATTAGTTCTTAATTAGAATAGCTACTGCCAAAAAGTAAAAATATTACAATAAATAAAACTTAAATATTTCAATAGACCTTAACTGGCTGTTATTTTCTTAACTGTAATACAAACATAACATAATTTGACCATTACAACCTTTCGGTCAGGATTACGGCCTAGCTTCTCACACCACTCATGTTATGTACGTTAATTTTATACATGAGTGGCGGGACTTACAGTTTAAAGTCGACTCCGAACGACAGATTTGTGAGAAACTTTTCATGGCAATTTTACTTACTCTCAGAGTTTTTGCCAGAAATCTGCTGAGAGGAAGTCGCTGGGGAAATATTTTTCATATTTTCGTTTTGATGTTTGACCTGGGATTTGAATTCGGGCCTTACATCTAATAAGCCAACATACTACTAGACTCCGGCGAATATTAGTTAATTGTAATATTATTTTTTAATTATAAACAAACGATATTATTTCAATTACAACCAAATGATATATATTTCATTTGTTGCAAATTACAAATCAATTGAATCAAAGTGAGTTCAATTACTACCACAATAGACTAAGGTTTTTAGAATCTCAAACTACTGCATTATCCAACCACCATGATTATAAAGCAATAGAGAATATCAATAATCTAAATTCTTCGTATACCGAATATACAAAAAAATAAATAATTCTCTGTATATTAAGAAAAAATTGTAAAAATTATTAATATTATTGTAAAGTATTTGTATTTAATATATTAACTCATACATATTTATAAGTATCTGTTTACACTGATTACAAATTTCAGGTTAAGAAAAAACAATTGGTTTTAAATTAATTAAGGGGTTTATTCATAAACTTTTAATAATAATAATCATGTACATGTATGTATATGTTTAAATCAACGTATACCTTTAAAAACAGCACGTTGATAAGAAAAATGAATGGAACTAATCAAACATCTCTATACATAGAGTAATCAAACATACGCATTCTCCACTGAAATAAAAGCACTTTAAAATTGTTTAAATAAACAACTGTTATTGATCAAAGGGCATCACACCAAATATTTTCTAAATTCCGTTTATAACAAAAAGTTTTTGGAAAAAAACTAATCGATTTCGAAAATAGTATGGAAAAGTATGGAAATAATTACAGCTCAAATGCACTCAGTGTCCAAAATACATATCTGGATTCAATCTCATCACAGATAAATACGATATTTTATAACCCAGCATCGAATGTACGTTATGACACACATATATATGTATATAAATACATATATATATTGTACTGCGTTTGATGGACTTACCGTTATTTTCAATTGAAATTTTTAATACCTTAGTTTTGTAAATGAGTTCTTAATTTGAAATAATTACATGGTACAGAGCTGAAACACATGAGTTTCGCAAATAATAGATTTAGTTTAATTTAAAAGAGAAAATTTTGAGAAATGTAGGAAATATATAAATTTCAGTTAAAAATAATTTTAATATTTAACACTTGGATTCAGTTTTAAAAATAAATCTCGTAGTAAAATACGCTACGTCGAAGAGCGTGCAAAAACCGATGTGTTTCATGCGTGTGGACTTTTAATAAGAAAAATTTCGATCAGACTCAATAGATCGTATACAACAGTACGGAAGTATTTAACAGATCCAAAATTATAACATTCTAACAAGAAATCTGGCAGGCGATTCGATAAAATGCCATGCAGTAACAAATAAATTTAATCGTAAGCAAATAAAATCATAATTAAATTTAAATGTAACAGCTAAACGAGCTAAACAAATTTAAAATAAAAAATTTCGATCTTGAAAAAAGACGCAAGAAAACGAGATTAGCATTTGATAAATTTTAGGAGAAAGTGACGAAAAAAGTTTAAGTTTATTAGAGAGACAGTGGCCAAAAACAACGAATTGGCCGAAATTTTAAAGGTGTTTCATTGATAACCTGATGAGTTGCTTTTGGCTAAGAAATTCTTCTCTAAACTGCTTTATAACATATAAAATGAATGCGGATAATTTCAAAGAATTAATGGACTTCATCTTAAAAGATTTTGATAAAACAAATAACGGAATTAATTCTGTATTCCAGCGTGATACACAGACACGGTTTTTCACAGATAAGTCTGTTGAGGTTTTAGATTATTCATTATCAATTTCAAGTATAAATCTTTTAAAAATGTTTGGAAAGTCCTTCCACATTAAGTTTATAAAAATTGGCTCACATAAAAGTTCTTGTAATGGTTCAGAAAAAATGGTCCAAATCTATGCCTTTTCACATTAATGAAGTAATAAAGAATCATGTAGGTCATAGCGATTATTAACTTATAAAACTTAATATTTTAGTCATCCACAATACTCTTCCCCTCCTTTCTTTTCTTCAAATCGATTGTAAACTGGAATATCAATTGCCGAGAAGTGCATAACTAAATGCGAAGTCAGAAACGAAAGGCAGAATATAGGCGAGCATTTATTTTTTAATCAAATTGCATGGTCAGATATATTTATTAGCAGATTGCGATGAATTCATTACACTCTATTTTTAGATTCCAGCCTTTGTGATGATTTGGAATGCGACCATTAGCATTGTAGTGTAACGATCCGATAACAAACATATTTTTTCATGAAAGTTTAAGTTTCATTAACACTGCCCGCTACTTTACAGTACAAATAGCTTTTGAAGTCGATTTCAGTACTTTTTTAATTATATTAAACCTTATGCCGTGAAAATTTCTACGTGGTAGCGTAAATTTTCTATTATTTTTATAGTATTTTTCGAATAAATTTTTTTTGTTCTCAACGAACAAAATTCCGACCTTAAATCGGACAGAATATTGAATGCGGCAAGAGCTATGTGGCGCCATCCTATTAAAAGCGTATGTCCAATTCGGACCAAAAGAAGTTGGTAATCATCGACCTATAATACTCACCGTTGACAGTAATAACATAGCCAATGTCTTTCTCAAAGAAATATGAATCGATAACGCTTCCAGCCCAAAATATACATCAAACATAGACTTTTTCGGGAAGCATTGCTATCGTCTCAAATTCGACAATTTTATTTGTTCACGTTCTCACTCATCCATACATCGTTGTCTATTGTCATCTACGATGATTTGACAAACCAAGAGGAATAAATAAAAACTAGTTTGACAGATGTAGTTTTAATAACATGGCCATTATCAACTGGCAAAGTTCGGAATTCCCTGTTGGAAGATCCTACATAAAAGGTGGCCTTATTTCTACAATAAATAGAATTTTTTTATATTTCAATTTTCTTAATTTTCGTATAAAATAAAATTATTAGATCACAAATTGTTTTCATATATTCAAGTACCCTGTGGAAGTTAAAAAGAGAATGAAATTGTTATCCAATATATGGTGCGAAAACATTCATCAAATGGACACAAATAAAATCATAAAGAAAAGAGTCCGCGTACATTGCAGAATTTAATTGCAAAACGTCCAGCTAAGCACACCACAAAAAATACATACATGTTTCCGAATCAAAATAAAAAATTAAAGTTGGTTAATTAGTTTTTTTCATAAAATTATTTTATAAACCATTTTTTTAGGAATCATTTACTTTCCTGGTCAATATCACGGTGCAAGAAGCAAGCGACAATCAGAAAATGCTTCTTATATACCATATAATAATGTACCAATGGGTGCCACACACTATAAAGGACGATTATTTATTACGATGCCAAGAAGAAGAGTCGGTATACCATCGACATTGAATTACATTGACTTGGCTAAAGATGGTAGACAAGAAAGTCCAAAACTAATAGCTTATCCAGATTTTGAAACTAATCAGTTAACGGTATGATTTGAATAATATACTTATCATAAGATATGACTTAATTTATATACTCTGTAGACAAACGCGGAACATTTAGTTTCGGTATACCGCACAAGTGTAGACAGCTGTGGTCGTTTATGGTTTATTGATACCGGCATGCTAGAATATCCTAGTAAGTCTAATTTTTTAATTATAACTGTTACATTATATGCATCTAAACTAAAAAGGCGTTTATAACGTTTAAATAGATAATTTTATGCAAATTCAAAAACCTTCAATTTGGATAATCGATTTACGTACCGATAAACTTATAAGACGATTTGAAATACCGACTACCATAGTTACTGAAGGTCGTGGTTTGGCTAGTATAACCCCAGACACAGATAAAGGTTGTGATAAAACATTTGCGTATTTACCTGATTTGGTAAATAACAAACTTTACGTTTATAGGTAGGTTATTATTTGAAATTTCTTTTTCCTTGTCATTAAACAAATAAATTGTTTTTTTTTGTTTTATTTTGACAGCTTAGAGTCTAATCGTATGTGGTCTTTTGAACACAATTACTTTCATTTTGATCCAATCGCTGGTGATTTCAATATTGGCGGTCAAACCTTTAGTTGGAATGACGGTATCTTTTCCGTCAGTTTGGGACCGAAAGAACGAGATGGATCACGTAATATTTTATTTCACGCTATGGCGAGTAACAATGAGTTTGTTGTTAACAATGAAGTTCTGCAAAATCCACTGAACAGCCAGCGTGGAAATCACGGTAGAGATTTTCGTCTACTAGGAAAACGCGGTGAAGAACGACAATCTACTATGCATGAATACGATCCTCGTACTGGTGCAATATTTTACGCAGAAATTCAACGTAATGGGGTTGGTTGCTGGAATACTCGTAAACCCTTTACAGACAGTAATCACGGCACAGTCGCAAGAAATGAGCAAACTATGATATATCCAAGTGATCTAACGGTATTAAAAATATTAACATAATTTAAATTATGTACTTGATAATTTCATTTTCTATACTATACGTTTAGATCGATGAGGATGGAACTATGTGGGTTATGACAAATTCTATGCCTATTTTCATTTATTCTACTCTGAACGAAAACGAATACAATTTCCGAGTATGGAAACAAAATACTGCAACTGCGGCTCAAAATACTGTATGTGCCTAATATTAAAACAATCAATCAGCATAATTAAAGAAAATCTTTATTTTTATAAAAAAAAATTATTAATAAATAAATCAATAAAAGACATTGGAATTCATTACTTTACTTATGAACTACTAAATAAAATCATATCACGTTTATTTTAATTAATAATAATAATTAAAGTAAATTAAGCATGTTATTTTTAAAATAGGCACTATAATATTGCATCTGATCTTTATAAAGTAGGTCGAAAAGCAAGTAGTTGTAGAAGAATTACATCCATAAATTGCTCAAATTCTTTCTAGTGTCATCATATGATATATGCAGAAAAAAATGGGCCATCAACATACTTTTGTTAAATATGTCTTACATGTACATTTACAAAAAAGACTCTAGGACTATCAAATAATCCCGATATGTACACTGATACAAGGTCTGGCCTATTTTATTTAAATTGCTCTTTAATGAAAAATTGATTTGATTTCTTCAATTGCCTGGTTCAATTGCTAATTTATTAGCTCGCATTTTATGCAAATAGATGTAATAACAAATAATAATAGTGAATTCCTTAAAATTTTTAAAGACGTTTTTCAAAAGGTATGCGAAATATAAAAAGTTGAGGCTCTTTCGGATATAATCAAAATTCATTAAACTTTACATTGAAAAATTTGATTTTTTTTATATTTTCCTTCTTTCTTGCTATATTAAATGATAGACACTGATTCTACTGTTAGGAAGAATTCATTATAATAGAATAAAACAATTAAAAATGAACTAAATGACAACATAAACCATTTGGAGTCAACAATTTTTTAACATTTTTCTGTGTTCAAAAAAGTTTACATTTGCATTTTATTGAATAACAAATTTTTTTATAACCTTGCCGAAAATGCAATTTGTTTATGATATATAGGATGAGTATTTTGAGTTTTTATAATTGATTGAAGAAAAATTATCTAAAGTTTAAAAATTTTTTATATTATGCCTAAGATTATATTCTAAAATGTTGTATGTATATAAAATATGTAATTGCAAAAATATAAATGTGAGAGTAGTTGTTTTATATATATATATATATATATATACATATATATATATATATATTATGTATATATAATATCTATTTTAATAAGTACTTAAAAAATTTCGTTTTTAAACTGTATACATATACATATACATATATAGTTTAATCGTTTATATATTGACTATATGAGTTCATCAGGCGAAAGTTGTTTTGAGACAAAAAATTGTTCTTGTTTATACTTTTTTAATTGGAATGTTTATGTAGATTACTTAAGTAAGATGTAAATGTAGATATAGATTGATATAGTTCTTACCAATAAGATTGTTATCTATAATTTCAATGCTTTAAGCAGTTGTTGATTGTTTTACACAAAATTAAGGTTATTGCACCAAATAATCTTTATAGCCGCGTAAAGATTTCAGTTGTTTCTTCAGCTTTGATATTAAATCAGACGGCTGCACCAATATGGAAATGTCACGACCGACCGAATTCAAGCGATCGCGTATTTCATTTTCCTTAAAAAATAAGTTCAATGGACGGCTATTGATTTCGGTGAGAACCCAAAATGTTAAGGTAGAGCCATCACACGATTGGGCCTAAAAGTTAAGGTGTTTAAATTTATATACAAATATATGACAATATATGTATACCTTAGGTGGTAGTCCATGTCTAGCTGCCAAACTGTTTGGCACTACATCGACTATTGTAGCAGTATTTCCGTCACGAATTAAACCTAAACATTGGCCTTCACGTTCCCTGCGAATGGCATAACCTCTACCAAATGGTATGCGACGTACTAGAACTTCAACCTATCACACAGGTAAGATCTCTATTTAAAAATTATTGTTAATGATATTTTATATTTACACTTACAAAAAGGGTGTTTGTATTCCGTATTATTTTATTAGCTTCGGCCGCTGAACTAATTGTAATTCCAGCAATTGAAAGTAGTTGATCGCCTATATGTAAAGCGTTATATAAAACGGGATGTTCTTTTTGTTTCCAACCAGCAACCCTATTTCAGAGAAAATTGTCATATGTTTAAATAAACAGGAAGATAAACTCTGAATTTAGAATTTTTAATCATTACCATATAGCACCAAATGCATCAACCCATGCTATAGACCCTACGCAATCTTTACGTCTTAGTTGCAAACGAACACCACCAGGATGCATTATTTCACGGCGTAGTTGCATAACTTGTTGTTCCCTCAGAGTCATGCGCTTACTGGGTGATGTTGTATTATGTGGTGTTATATTACCAGGACTAGAGCTTACACCCAATATATTTTCCGTTAAACGAAATGGTTGGGGAGGTTGACGTAATTGCCCACCACCGCTTGTTCCACTATTAATACGTACAGAAGGGTCATTATTGTTAGTACCCCTTGAAAGGCGTTGTGATTGAGCATCCGAAGTAGAAGAACTACGCCTGCGTTGTTCTAAAGCCTCAGATGATGTCCGATTGATAACCGGCTGTGTGGTTATGGGTAATTGAGATGTAGTTACTGAAGTAGACGCAGTAGATGAATTTTCATTATTATTGGACGTATTAGACCTACTGTGAGAATTAGAACTTGCGGATAATTGGGAAGATTTAGTTTTTGCTACTGAAAGTTTATTTAAAAAATAAAAATCTTTACGGCTAGGTCTACTTGTTATTGCAGCCTCTGTAAGACCCCTTGTTAGAAGAAAAGGTGGTCTTGGCGGTTGTGTTCGTCGAGAAGTTGTGGGAGAAACAAACCTTCTACCATTTGACGGGCTGCTCTGATTATTTACGGAAGTAGACTGTTCCACAATCTGCTGCTGCGTTATTTGAGATGGAGATTTACGATTTTGTTCAACACTATTCACCTTTGTATTCTGTGCTTTTACCTTTTTCTCTACTCTATTCGATAATAATGGCGATTCAATTGGGTTTTCGTCTTTTATACGTTGTCTTGACTGTCGGTGACGTGGTGAATTCCATTTCGGTGACATTGGCGAAGTATTTGGGGATGAGGATGTCGTTGGTTGTACGCAACCAATATTATCGGAGGTAATAACAGACGAACTTGTAAGAAAAACCTTTTCATAATGAAGTGGATTACTCCTATTATGTAAGTTCGTTGTAGTGGTAGTCGTTGTAGCGGTCGATGCAAATGTATTATTGAAATCATTTTCAATTTTCCCGCTGCATGAATTTATTGCACCAGCTGACTCTGTTTTCTCAGTTGTTGTGTTGTTAACGGTTATACTTGTAACTCCAGATGTATTGGCTGATAATATAATCTTTTTTTGCATTTTTGGCGTTGACGTGTGTGTTGTTGACGCAGATGAAAGTGGCGTAAAGCATGTTCCATAAATGTTATCACTACCAGCCACATGTACTGTGGTTATTTTGCTAAGTTCGTCTATTGTTGTTGTTGATCCAACTTCAGATGATATATTTTGTTGTTGTTTAACAGGTGTTGTATAATGATTATTGCCACCGAGCATTGTTGTGGAATCACCCACAACTTGTATTGTGCTGCTACTAATGTGGTGAGCATTACTACTTCTACTATTATTACTACTGGACGGAATAATTTGTACATTACTCTTATATTCATGTTGTTTAATATTTTTTGTGACTGACACATGGCTATCAGGATATTTAAATATATCTGCTGCTATTGCAGTTGTCTTATGTGGTAAATTTGGAGGCTCATAATCGCTATCACTAGAGCTAGTAGTTGCTACATCATTTACGTTTGTGTTTTCCGTAGACACTTGTATTATTGTAATATTTGTGTTAATATTGTCAGCAGCAGAAGCAACTGGTATTGCAGACTCAGAATTAATTTCAAGTTCTGTTATATTATTACCTTTACTAGTGGAAACCTTTAAGCATTCTAATTTATCATTAACGTCGGTTTTTTCATCAGCATTTAGCCGTTTTGATTTATCTACAGCTCCGGCTGATAAGGAGCGAGATGTTTGTGGCCTAAAAGTTTTATCAATCCAAAATAAATTTTATTTATTTTTATTATAATTAATTAATTAATTAAAATTAGAAATAGAAATTTTTTAGTTTTTTTCTATCCAAAAACATATTTTAAAAGAAAATTTGGAAGCTAGTGCAACGAAATTAAGAATGCTAGGGGATTTTTGACTCGTTTACGATAATGACCCAAAACATAAGGCCAAAATTGTAAGTGAATGGTTATGTGGAAACGTAAAAGAAGTGCTTTCTGATCATCCTCAGAGTCCAGACCTTAACCCCATAGATCATCTATGGGGAGTTTTGGAGAAAAAAATCCGTCAGCCTACAATCACTGGCAAGGAAATGCTCAAAAACGTTATTACCGAGGAAAGGCTGAATATTGGTCAAGAAATTACTAGTAAATTATTATTATCAATGAAAAACCGTTTAAAAGAGGTTATTAAAGCCAAAGGATATCACACCCGTTATTAAAACCATATTAATTAGTTTTAAGGTATAAATATTATTCTGTACGGATAATTTTTTGAGTTTGGTTTCTGAAGTATTTTTTTTTAATTTTGTTAGTTCAATAAAATTTATTTCTGTTTTAACCTTTATGTGTTTGTATTTGTGTAATATGCCTGTTGCACTTTTTAAAAATCAAGAACTCATTTTCATTGGATATACAGTGCATGACAAAACAATGGAAACTTGTTCAAAAATTTATTTATGTGTTACAATCGGACGAAAATTTAAAAATCTTTTTAAGAAATCGGCAAAATATTTGTGGAGCTTATTAATATGCACTGTTATTAACATTTCTGTATTTTAAAAAATATATAAAAAGACTATATAATTCAGTAATTAAAAAAAATAATTCCATTCACATATTTGATGTTGACAAAACAATGGAAACTTTGGAAACTTTTTTAATTTTTGAATTATATAATTCATTTTTATACATAATTTTAATATACAGAAACGTTAATAACAGTGCATATTAATAAGCTCCACAAATGTTTTGCCGATTTTTAAAAAAACATGTTAAATTTTCGTCCGATTAAATACATTTTTGAAAAAGTTTCCATTGTTTTGTCAATCACTGTATATTTTCCGAACTACATTAAATTATATTTTCAATTGTTTAGTGTACGGGCAATTGTTTGAGTCAGTGTATTTACATAATATACAATAAAACAAATAGTTTACGAAATTTTCTCTTAAGCATTTTTTGTATCGTTATTTTTTATCGAATGATTTTGGAATGTTAATATATCTCAAGCAATCAATTAAATTATGGGCCATAACCGATAGTGAAAAATATTATTAAAAATGCAAAGAAAACATTCTTTTAGTATTTTGGGATTTCTCAGTTTTCCTACATTGGATACCAAATTTAAAACAAAAATTGAAATAAAATAATAATAATAACAAAACGTATAAAAACCGAATATAGAAAACAAATTATTGTGAAATTTCAATAAGAGGATAGTACAAAACGGAGGACGGATATGTATTAATTTACAAGCTTTTTTTTTCTAATTTGTGCCTGTAATAATATAGAATGCTTTAGCATTTTTATGCATATATGTATGTACATATATCGTTAGTTTAATTCGGATAATTTGGATTTTTTCCAAAATTGAGATTTTAATGCAAAACGGTAACACTATACAAAATAATATTTTACGACAACAAAAAATGTCATTATGTAGTTTAAAGTTGTTGTAATTTTGTGGTTTGCAAAAAGTCCACAAAACTACGATAAAAATTAAAAGCACGGCTAACTCCACGAATATTATTTATTAATTATTATTAATTTTTGTTCTAGGTCATTTAAAGAGAGCTATTTTGTAAAAATAAATGTGTTTAAAAAGTTTACAAATTTTAAAAACTGAAAAAAAGCTACTATGTTTTTTGTGTCTCCTGTAAAATTTGAAAAAAGGGCTTAACACATTTGCGAGTTTGATTTTTGATATTTATTTTTGATTTTGTTCTAGTATCACAGAAAGCAGTAAGCCGTGTTTGATTAAAATAATATGTTGTCAATCGCATTTTCTAGCCTATTTGCACATGTTAGGGGGTTGGACCAAAAGATTGTGTCATTTTCGTTAAGATTTTATTTGCAAGCACACTTTTTGTGTAACAAGTATTAACTACATCTTGATCATCTGATGAAGATCAATTGTAAGAAAATTGTTATCATTCAATAGCCCGGATTTTATAAATGCATCAAAAGATCATATAAAGGAGAAGCAAATTTTGTCGATTTTATGGTATGCTTTTGCTTTAATCAGGAGAAACACTGTTCTTTGTATAACTTTTACTAGGTGTACCCTTTTTGTGCGAAATTTCTTGTCCTATATACACTATATTCTTTTTAACATCAAAAAGGCAAAGTTTAATAGGGAACTTTTTTTTCAGAAAATAAAACACTAGCATTAGTTTTAAAGAATTAATTGAAAAGTTTTTATTAAAAAAATTTTTTTTTGACACATTAATTATTGCCACAATAGCCAAAATATTGTCCCGTTATTGAAATGTTAAACTCATTAGTCGAAATGGTAATCTATTAGCATCAAAGATGTACAAATAAAATTAAATTGAATTATTGCGAGAATTTGTTACACATTGAAAAGTTCTCATTTTTTACTATATTCACTTTTGTAAGCATGCACACAAGAGATCATAATAGTTTATAGCAATAATAAAATATTAACATTATGTTGTATGTTCAACTGCTAGTATAATTAAATTGATAAAACACTTAATATTCCTCATCCATTGGTGTGGCAAATGTTATTAAAATTTTTAATGTTAAAGTATTTTTTTAACAGAATAAGTTAACATTATTTCAATGTTTTCAATGTAAATTTTAAATTTGATGTTTTAGTCAATCAAACAAATGTTTTATCTTATACAAAAAAAATGTATTTTAATAAAGAAAGTCAATACAAAGAAAACAATTGTAATATAAATAAATCACAGGAATATGAAATTAAATCTAACACATTGGATCTGTTGTACAAAGAACAATTGACTGGATTAAGAGATTTAATTCTAAAAAGGGCTGAAGCAAACGACATTGAAATATGTCAAAAATGGTTAAAAGTATTTAGTAACTCTTCGAACGAAGAAAAAATAGCTCGAAATTGTTTATGCAGGCTAATGTTTGAGCAAATAAAAGAATATGGTTGCCTTCAAAAACCTTTCACTAATTTACAAAACTGTTACCGCAATTTAGAGTCCGTTTTACGTGGACTAGAAATAGAAAATAATGATTCTATAAATAGTTGTGAAAGCAATGTTACATTTCAGTCTCATAATTGTCTTCTTAAAAAAGGCGAACAAATTTTTTCCGAACGACCAGAACAGAATACAAATAGTGTTGTAGAAGAATTTAAAAATATTGCTTTAACAACTGAAACTATGGAGCTATTTCAGGAATTAAAAGTATTACGTATTCAACTAACGGAAAAACAAATCGAAAATGTTAAATTACGAGAAATTGCGGAAAAATGTCGCTTGGAGAGAGATGAATTAGAAAATAATTTAGACAATGTAAAAAAATCTATGCTGGAATGCTTACGTCAACAGATTCAAGAAATCCATCAGTGCGGATTAAAATGGGGACAATTACAATTTTTCCGATATATTTTTTCACAATTTTCTAGTGATAAAGAATTTATGAAAACTGTAAGCAAATGCGATTCAGACTTTCAATATATTTTACACTCAAGTTTCCAAAGTGAATTTAATAGGCAAAAAAATTTAATCGCACGTCACATATGTCGCAAATTTATTAAGACAAAATCTAGATTGCGCGACAAATATGAACGTCAATTAGTTATCCAAAACCAAACGTATAAGCTTCAATTAGAATTGACAAAACTGAAGAGTTTTTCAATAATGAGACAACTATTTGTTGATGCTCGCAATAACTCCTCGGAATTAAACATATGGGAAATTTTAAAAACATTCGAAGAAATATATCAAAAACTATTAAATACTGATTAAATTGTATACAATTTTCTAAAAAAAAAAAGAATATAGTTCGATTTATATTTTTATTGTTTTGCAAATATTCGAAGTTTTATTTACAGCAGTGGACACCTACTGACCGAAATTTGGTCGCAGTTAATAAATAAAAAATACTATTCAGATATATATTAACATTTCTTTCTTAAGTTTGAACTATTACATCTGGTGAGTTTCGCCAATAGCAATTAGATAAAATAAACATGGTTGTGAAAATTCCAAGGCACTAAATCTTTTCATCTTTATATATTGATAGGTTAGGTTAGGTTAGGTTAGAGGACCTGTCTTGCTGACAGGTACAGTACCCGGAGGTCAGATTGATCCATAGGAGATAGGATGAAAGGAGGGTATATGGGAAAGTGGGGAGTGGGAAGCGGAGGAATCACACAGACCAGACACAACAAAAGAATGGGAGAGCGCGACTACACCGATGAAGTCCTAGCCTCTCAAAAATATATATATATATATATTGATATTAGTAGATAAAATGGAAAGTAAGTACTATGTACCTTGGTATATAACGATCGCATTGCAATATATTTTCCATGTTTCGAATTTGATCTGAAAAAGAAAATTTTAACATTATTTTGCTACATACAATATATTTTAATGCTAAGTTAGACAATGTTTGATTCAGAAGTGAATATATTTACCTGCAGAAGCACGGTGCGATGCTAAAACATCTAAGCGAACACTGTTTTTACAGAAAGAAAAGTTACTATCACTGGTATTTGCACTGGGTTTACGTAATAAAGGGCCTATAAATTCTTCCTCTGTTGAAGATTCACTTAAATTTAAGTCTCTATTCATATCCAAGGATAATGACGATGATCCCGTTACAAAATCGTCTGGGTCAAGGGATGACGAGAAGTTTGCATCATTTATTTGTTCACTATAAGCCGTAATAGGATCTGACAGCATATTTAAAAGATTCTGCGTTAAAGTATTTGACATAGCAGTCAATTGCGGTGTTAGAATTGATGAAGGTGCTTGTGTTGTTGTACTAGTTATTGTGGAATTAGTTGCGATTGTTGTTGTTTCTATTGAAGTTGAAGAATTATTAATATCGTCTGATACAAGAAAAGGTATTGCGTTAACAGAATTTCTGCTTTGATAATTTTCTAAAGCTGATGTTACTGCAGATTGCTGAATACTGGGAGGTACTACTCTTTCAACACCCGGTACTATAGCCGCAGGAACAGGTGGCGGAGCTGGTAATGGCGACGTCGGATCTCTTGTCGGCAACAAAGGCGGCCTAATTTCTGGTAATTTTGTATAAAGGTTTTCTCGTGGAGAAAGTATTTTCATTTCCCTCAACTTTGAGCGTAATGTTTCAACCCATTCTTGCATAATGTCCCTGGATTTTTTGTAATTAATAAAATAATGTATTATTGTTAATTTTCAAAACAAATATAACAAACTACAAACCAAACTCGTGGCGTTGTAGAATGTTGAAATTACACTGTGTCAAACCTAACAGACAACAAAAGCTTAAACAAAACAATAAACGTGTAACATATAGTCAATACTTAATTAGTAGGTTAGTGGATTAATTTTTAAGGGGAAGTTACCAATTGGGAAAATATTATTTGAACACAAAACGGAGACTGGTTATTTGCATATTTGACTGTAGTTTATCTTATTGTATGTATCTTATGTAAGGACTTAAACAGCCTAAAAATATGAATAAATATTGTTTCGTATACCTGTATGAGAACAAAGTCATTATAATATTACCAATAAAATAAAGTATCATTTAAATATGCTCAATCCTTTAAAGATGTACAAGGGAGAAAAGCGTCCTAAACAACTGTAGTATGACGGAGGTCTTGTAAATCACAAAAATTCTATTGATGCTATTAATTAGTTAATTAGTATTTTATGATGGATTTAGAAATTATTATTTTAGTCTATCAACCCTGTGCGATCAATGAAAACTCACTTTACTTTAAAATTTATAACTTTTTATCTATTTAATTAAAAAAGAATATTTGTATAGTTATAATACAACTATTACTCTTAGTATACCTTCTCCTTTAAATCATAAATGAGTGTGTTCAACATACCATGACATAGCGTGAAAACGCACCACTTCATTACTGAGCGTAACAACAAATTCGAATTCTTGTGAATTTGGAATCAGTGCGTGTGAAATGTGCAGCGTATCCTGCATAGATACAACCCACTCCGGATTATGAGAGGGCGCTTGTCTCGGTTCAGCATATCCTTCTAATAAAGCTTCAGTGTCATCATGGACACAAAACACAACCCAACTACGTTCAGATTTCTAAATTGTAAAGTGCTCAGTGTAAACATAATTGCCAATGAGGTTACAATATATTTTAAAACTTACTTTTGGTCCCACACAAATCTTTTTGCCCTCTGCAGTTAACCGTTTTAGCCAAGTATTTTTATGTATTTCACGAAATTGGGCAGTCATAGCTGGTATTGCTGCAGTGGATGCTGAAGATGGCTGAGAAGTCTGTGGACGTGTGTCTCTTCCTGGTGAAGAGGCTAGTAAATTAGATGCTGCTGTAGCCATGGCAGACACTGACGCTGACGTATTAGCAGTCGCTATGGAAGAGCTCATGTTTATCATTTTTTATATATGTACCTATGCTAATTTTTTATAATAGTTATTAGTAATACTACTAATAATCTAATGTGTTTTACAAGACCATTATAATTAGCTTTTTAAATAAAAAACTTCAATAATGTAATTCCTTTCTCTTTCTTGTAATTGAACTGTGAGTTGTAACTGTTGTATTTAATTTTCTTTAGTTAAATAAATTTATTAGCGCCAGCGTCGACGTCGAACACCTGCCTCCAGTTTGTGTGCTTTGCTATAATATTCTTCTCAGCCGCTTTAGATTGTTTTTTTATTGTTGTTAAAGCAGTAATATCTGTTTTTGACAAATGGGTCCTTGAGCCATTCATAAACCATTGCAATTTGCGAAATCACTTTTCCCTTTTTATCTACATTGAATATTTGCTTAACGGGAGAAATATTAAATGCATTTATCCTTAATTAACGTAATTCAATAATATTTGTCTTTTTTTAATGAGATATTAACAATATCTTTAAAATAAAATGCAGCAATTAAAAAACTTGCAACTTATTCACGACGCCATATTTACAATGATGCCAGACTATTTTGCGCATTAACGTAAAAAAATGTAGAGCAATTGTCAAACAAAGAATTTAAAAATTATGTGCCGAGCGTTAGCTTAATAACGCCGTTGGAGACAAACGTTATCGCATCAAACTTTACTTATATTGCAACATAACAGTTGTGATAGTGGGTAATTAGTCCGGTTTCCCACATATCGTCAAATCATGAGTTTTCGCCGTAACTTCAAGCTTATTTTTTCTAAACAAAGGGATTTGAATGTAAATTGATTTAATGTGTCTTAACCTAAACATAAAAAATGGTGAAAAATTCACATGTATCGTTAAATGTAGGTGTTTTTTCTTTCCAAAAAACATATTTTGATTTCCGTCGCTCTTAAATTCAATGTTTATTGGGTTCAGACACTTAAAGTCTACTCAATAATTTTTTTTCATTTATTTTTCGACTTGCGTTTACGTGCCTACACAATATATTTTTTAATTTTCAATTTTGTGTGAAATATTATGAATAATAAAGAAAAAGGGTTAACTTTACGTTACGGTCAAGTATATATTAATTTTCCCTTTTTTCTCCCTTCGGCGAAAAACTCAGGACTTGACGAGTCAGGTTCGATGTTTGTTCTTAAGGCCAAGACGCATCGAATCCGTAATGTGTAAAGTTTTTCAAATGACTGCTAAGTTGAAATATTTGTTTTCTTATGAGATACGCTACGCAAAAATTTGGGTTAATTTTTACTCTTTACACATGTAAAACATTTTGACAAGTATCAACTGTTACAAAACAATGCAGAAGAAAAAGGAAACAGCTGATCCGTTAAAGTACTCATTGTGACATATACATGATCAGTCAAAGTACTCATTGTGACATACACAAGCGTTTATAGCGTTGCTGTCAATTGAAAAAATCTACATATTAAGTCGCCTGGCCACAGATCAAATTTTGGACCAAGCTCACCTTTTTTGTTATTGTGCAGGTAAATTATACTCATACATACAGGCCGAGGTGAGTTTGAAGAATATCAAATTACTTTTGATTGCATAAGTCATATGTTCTGTTCACAACAACTATATAATGGCGACCAAGGCGAATTCATTATATTCATTCGCCTTGATAGCGACCCATTAATTTCACTGATCAAATTTGCATATGTGTTGGTAATTTTTGTTTTGCTTAGCACAGCAACACATCAAAATTTAAGTTTCAAACTTCATTGTATAGTTGTTGTGAAGAAGAAAAGAACATATAATTTATGCAATGCAGTTGGTAAAAATCAAAACTATTTTGATATTCTCCAAACTCACCTCGGCGTACACGTGAGAGTATTTTTACCAACACAATAACAAAAAAAGCGAGTTTGATCCATTATGTGTGGCCGGGAAACTTAATGTAGTTTGAAAGTAAAGTTTCACATTATATTTACGATAGGCGTACTTTGTTGGGGTAGACCATTTGTACCACTAAAAATAATACAAATTCATATTTTAACTGTATAACAAAATGTGCAGTTCTTATTTTTATTTTAACCATAAAGAAATGTTAAACATTGTCAATTTTTGGTGAATGTTTTATATTTCAATAAGCATATTAAAGTGGTAAATACTATAAGTTTTTATAACAAATTATTTTTAATTACAGTGAAATCAAACTGACAGAATTTTAATTTTCCTAAGAGTATTAAATATTTTGTACATACAAAATTTTAATACAGATTCAAGTGTCAAATTTTCGATAAACCCTCCCAACGATCGGGTACAGTATAAAAATATCGATCCATTGCATCCGCAAATCGTAGTCTATATCGTTCCGGTGGTATAATAGTAGGCAACTTTCCCATACCGCCTAAAATTCCAGTTTGCTTAACGAACGATTCAACCTTTTTGTCAAAAGTAAATGTACGTATATAATCTGAAACAAACATATCATAAAATTAAATAATAAAATATTTGAATAATGAAATATACCAATTATTCCTAATACTAAAACGCCATTCTTTTCATCTAATCCGACCAATAAAGAATAGTCCATAACTTGATTCTTCTCCAAAAAGCAAGCGTCACGATTAATTGCTTCTTTCAATACCACTTTGCTGTGTGTTAATATATACAAGGGTTTTAGCCAGGACACTAAAAAAATAAATAAAAAAAATCGTTTTGAAATGTTTAAGAAGTATGTGTTTGCAAAAAAAATTTACTTTGTACGAAGTTTTCATCTAGTAGAACAATATCTCCTTGTTGTTGGTTCATAGGATCCACTAAACGATTGCGCTCCGATCCCTTCAAATCAAATTTATGTTTAATATCACATTCATAAAATAGATTTTCCATAACCAGCAGAGATTTCTCTACGAACGAGCTGTAGAAGAAACGGAGCAGTTTTAACCAGTTAAATTCGAAATTATCTTAAGTCTTACTCTTTCTTTTTGATAGTAACTTTAAATACACCGAATATTTTTGCCAATAATGTTGGTTGGTTTTGTTGTTGACACTTTGCTATATAATCGAAATAATTTGGAGCAAAATTTTCAAAGCTGCTTATGTCACTTTTAGTCATTTCTTTTAAAACGAAACGATCATCTAACAGAAAATGTGTAATTTCAAATATATGTAAATTTCTTTAAGTAAAAATATCGAGTGTACCTGATGTTTTACAAAAACGAGACCCAGATTTTCCTCCTTTAGCTTCCCATTGGACACTACTACACAGGGATCGCGCAAAGTAATGACGGCATTCTTCGGTTATGTCCAATTGAGGGCGAGAGCTGTCTTCTTTATTATTGCTGCTGTTGTTTTGATCCCATTTTATATCATTAGTTGTAATATTGTTTTGTCCAACATCACTTGGTTTACGCACTAACTCTATTTCAGGACCATTTCGACTTTGAGAAACTTTAATTTCTTCCCTTTTTTTGCTTTGCTCAATTTCTCTATACAACGTTTTGTCTAATTTAGGGGGTTTTATAGTTTTTGCGCGCATTTGATCGAACTCTTTAGCAAAATACATTTTGCATGTAAATTGTGTGTTATTATCTTGAAAAGATATTTCAATGTGAGAATTGTTTGGTTTTATTTTACCCCGTTCTTCATCATTTGTATTGGAGACACCAGGAGGTGGTGTATTATTTTCTTTGTTGTTGTCATCGACATCATTACAACTGTTTTTGAAAAAATAAATTAAAGTGCACAATAATTTAGTTTCAAATGAAAATATTTTACGGATTTTTTACCTTTCTTGTGACTTTCTCTTTACATGAGGACTTGGATTTACATTCATTCCAGAATTGCTTGAAATTGATGTGGTCTCAGCAGAACTCTGTTGCTGAGTGAATATAGAGTTTAGTATGCGTTTATACTCATTAGACGTCAAGCAATAAGCAATAATGGAACTAAAGTCATGGTCGTGTACCACCATAGGAAATGCTCCCAGTGGCAACGTATAATGTTCAAGATTACTAAATGGAGATTGTAAAAGATTTACAGGACCAGTAGATGGTAAGAGTTGAGTTAACATTTTTTTAATAGTCTTCTTATCTGATGAAGGTATTGCTGTTGGCATAACAAAATGGGAATCATTTGTAATTTTATCGGCTGCACATTCATTTGTGTTTGAAGTATTCTCAATGGATTCTTCGTTTCCTATCAGACGAGGCGTATCAGGTGATTGCGTAGTTGTCGGCGATATATCAGAATGTTCTGAACGTAAATCTTCTGTACAAATTGTACCAGCATCTATAGCATGGTGTCCTCCAGAGTCATGAGCTTGTTTAGCAGCCAATTTCTGCGCTACAACCATTTCATGTAGACGTGGACCCCATTGTTCTATACTTTCTGCCAACACTCTCTTGGACATTAGTAAAGCATCGTTTATATCGTACGGACTGGCTTTATTTTCAGTCAACAACGTCTGTATTATCTCCACATGTTGTTTGAAAATAAATTGATCTTTACTGAGTATTGCTTTCAAATTTGATACTAAAGGAGAATTTTCATCTTCTATTGCTAAATCAGCAATACGTTCGTGAATACGCGTATAGACTTCATGGCCCTTCATTGAAAAATTTTTAACTTCTTCTAAAACTTCAAAACGGCTAAAAGCTTTAGGAGGATGTAGACTTAAGGTCAGAAGAGGCAAAGCAATTTCCCAAGTCTCCAAAGGTGTGTATTGAAATTTGGCTGCCACACCACGATAGGTAAACTGATGAACGTAATCACGATGCAATGAGTGCTGACAATTAGATTTAGCGAAACTTCCACTTTCATCCGCCACTGGTCTTTTCTTATAAGCATGACCGTGAAAGCGCAATTCTAAATATTTAGCTAGCGAAAGACATTTTGTAGTTTCTGAAAGCGGCACGCTGGGTGTAACCTCATTACATATACTGCACCAGGCTGTAAAATATATACTATTCAGATCGGATTTGGCATTGTCTTCACTAAGGAATACTTTAACACAGCCCATTGAGTGTACGTAACGTCTGGTGTGACCCAACATGGGTAAACTACAGCGTGTGCATATGGAAGATAGACGACAACAATATCGTTGCAAAAATTGACCCAACATTATATCCTGCTGACCATAAAATTTCATATCCAATAGAGTAGGTGGGGCACAAAAAGATGAAGCACCCTTTGGATTTAAAAAGAAACTACAAAAAAGTACTGGTAGCCTTTGATGATTTTCAATGTCAAGGGCATCTTTGTAAACATTTTCTTCTTGAACCTTTTGCGACATTTGGCTTTTTATTTCTTTTCGGCCTTTAAGAAATTTGAACACTGCAATTTTAAAAGATAATGCCACAATATTAATAAAAAACCGATATTTTCGAATATTGATAAACTTTTTATGTCTGTACTACTTACATCTTGGTCTTTTAGGATACCTTCCACCATATGCTCTGAACTCCGCCAGCAGAGTTTGTATATCACGGTTATCTATTGGAGCGGTTATCTTCATTTTTAAAAATTCGTGAGGTGGGTTCAATTTCAATTGATCACAGTCATTTAGAATAATTTCTGAGCTCTCCAGGCGGTCAGAATTGTTTGTGTTACAATTTGTTGAATTAGAATTGTTATGATTTGACCATAATTTCGAATAATAGAGTTCAGCAGGAAATAAAATACGTAAAGGACATTTTCGACCCTGTTCAGTTTCAAGGTAGGGTAACGGAAAGGTAAGGAATGGGCTAACCGACAATATAGTAGAGCTGAGCGCACTACGAAATCGATTATCGTAGCGATGCTCAACAGCTAATTGAAGATTTTGAGAATTTTCCTCTGGTAATATATTTTTTTCTGCAGAACGTAAGGGATCTGTAAAATCAGCTGATACATCAGTTGCTGTCTTTAATATTTTCTCCTCAGATTTGCGTTCGACTACGATTGGTTTTGGTTTTGCCGAATTATTTATTATATTTGAACGTAGTTGTGGTAGATCATCTTCGTCGGGCTGCTGACTAATATTTCGATTTTTGTCATTTATTTTGCCATTTTCATCTGCGGGACTGGCTTCCTTGGAATCAAAAATTGGTGGTTTTGGACTAAGTGGCTCGGCAAACTCATCTAACAAAAAAGACATTTCCAAACACCAATTATAACGAGCATATACTAGAAACGAGGCCACCTTCTTAACTTTGGACAATTCTTTATTTGAACCGCCTCTCAGAAGGCATGTAAAGCCTCTAGGACTTTGCAATTTCTCGAAGAACATTAACGTTTTAGTACCACCCATACCGTCATTATAGTTGCGTATGTAAAATGCATCGCATTTGCCCAACTTTGGCTTTGATATGCTACCTTCAATACTGGTTAGAACATCACACTGCAAAGTCCGAGCCAAGCGATCCATAACAGAAAGTTTTACGTCCAATACTAAAGTAATGCCATTTGATCTTAGAATATCTTGAGCTATGCCAGCAACATTTTTATGAACCAATACAATATTCGGCTTAAAGCTCATTATGCGGGCACAAACATTTCTCAAATATTCCTTCTCTTGTAATAGAACTGTTGATATACTAACAAATTTTCCCTCAATACGTTCATATACTATGGGACAACGTAGCAGTAATATCTGTGGCTGCTCCACTCTAGTGGCCATATCCTTGTGAGCCACATTTTTAGAAAAGACAACACCGCCAACAATTGCGCTTTCCAATCGTTTGCCACCTGGAACTTTTTTAAAGTTGACGTAATTTCTTACATCCATTAAATCATTTATACAATATTCCGGTTTGAAATGATTGGCTGCTCTACAGCATAAGGGATTCAAGATCTTTGCCCATTGCAAATCCAACTGAAAAGTTCGAAGCATTTGTGTTAGCAATTGTTCTTCGTGGTCACAATAGGATTCTAACAATTTTGATGTGGCTGAGTGCATAGAATTGTCCAATTCTATATCTTGTGTGGATTTAAGATTAAATGAAGAATCAAGCGATTTAGGTGGATGCGGTTCAAAACCAAATTGTTCATATTGAGGACTAAGACTTTCTTCTTTGTTATTGACTTCCATAAAATTAATGGCTTCTAAAGCTTGCCTATAAAAAGTAAAATGTTATAAAACTATTAACGATGAACTGAAATATAGTAAAATATTAACGCTGTTACCTCGGCAGTACGCTAACAAAGCGGTAATGTAAATTTTCATCAAATTCTGTTTCCTCGGAGTCATTTACAATCGGTTGTATAAATCCTGCATCTAACATTGCGTTTAAAATGGCAACAGCTTGCACTTTATTTGAAGACTTATGATTAGAATTTAAAAATTCGATAAGTTCTAGGCCACAGTTTTGCGTCGGCAAAACTTTACGCATTTGTTCGTGCAATGTAATAAGAGAATTCGATTGCTGCAATATATTTTTGCGATCATCTATTGTCAAGCTGATTGTAGGTTGATGAGAAGCAAAACGTTCTTCTTGATATCCTACAGAAATTTTACGTTCTAATGTCGAACGCGAAGGTTCTGTTATTAAATCTGTCGATTCGTTGTCGTTATTTGTTTCTAATTTATTACTCAAATCTTGTTGTAATGCTTGCAAATCCGAATTAAGGTCTTTGGTTATATTTGGTGAACGCAAATAGCTAAGAACAATCTTAGAACAATAATTACAGACTTTTAATTCCCCTGAAAGTTAAACATTTATTATGCTAAATAGTTCATACAAAAACTTAACATAACAAATACATACCTGAGCACATTATTATTTTTCCGGGAACTACTTGATTGCAGCACTTGGAGCAGAATATTTGACCACACAGTCGACAATGATGTTTCCGACGAAAAGTCGAAAATTTTTGAGAGCAGTCATAACATTCTTTAGCTTTTGCATCAGGCATCCAGAATCGGTGCAAATCTGTGTCTTTATAGTTACGTAGATCCTAAAATGAATTTGTGAGTTTTAAGAGTTTAAGATTTTTAAAAATGATTTCTTACATTATTTTTAGAAGCCATCATAGTTCTCATGCGTTTAAGAACATTTACCATTGTACGACCTTCATGCACTTCCATACGCAATGTATCAGACTTTTCTATTGAGTTATTATCTTCTGTAGTGTTAGAGGAAGTTTCTCCACCACTATTTGTTTTAGTTACATATAGAGGATTGGAATTAATACTTGAAGATGAACTGTCACGTGTTATCGACGTTGGATTATCTGTATGGGAAGAGCCGTCGGCATAAAACACCGACTTTGCTGTATTCGTTGTTGTGGAAGAAGTTGGGGATTGTGGATTGACACTTGATAAATCATTTACAGTATTATAGGATTGATTATAGGCATTTTGTAGTTTGTTAACGAAGCGACCAAATAGTGTTTCTGGCTCTTCTTCAAAATCGCGAGCAAACTCAGTAAGTTTTGTCATCGAGTGAAGATTTTGATTTGAACTCATTTTGTCAGTGTTCGCTTTTATTTATTTCTTTTAATAATACTATTCAACTAAAGTTCTTTGAAAAGTGTATTAAGCTTTTAGTATTTAAAATGTTGTTAAATTTAATTGATCATTAAGAGATGATTCCGGTGCTAATGAACCCAATGCCAAATCAGTCCATTTCTGTTCCTAGAATCACAAACCATTTACATTAATCACTTCTTATATTTTAATTTTTATTTGTATTAACCTGTTCACTTAATGTTAAATGCGAATCGCCACCATCTGCCTCAGGATCGGGTAATTTGTCAGCGGGAACCAGTATTTGATCAAATGGCAAAACCTCTTCGCGCCACCTGTTGTCAACAATATCTAATAAATGTCCATCGGCAGGTGCCTGTAAACCAGTTAAACACTATTGAATTAACAAATCTATAGAACCATATACTTTTTAATAAACATTGAAATACTTCAATAATTTATAAAATTGTTGTTATTATTTTTTTAATTTTTTTGCGCTTTGAGTATTATAATTTGTCTGTCTGACGTCATTTTCACATAGAGTTGCGATAATTTCTACAACTGACATAACAAAAAATTCCATTATTGTTAATATTTTTAAACTTTTTACTTTCCATATCAATGATCTTTTTTATCTAAATATGTACTTAACAAATTTGTACGTAATTAAACTTTTAAGGGATTGTAAATAATTTAAAACAGTTTTTTAATGTTCTGTGAAACCATATATAAGAAATTTGAGAAAAAAATTGTTCACCCTATTGGAGGGACAATTAATTAAGTACGTCTTTACATCTGTTATGGAAATTTTAATTCCAAAATTGTTGGCTTTAGAAATCACCATAAACAATATTTTTTAAATTCAGCAATTTTTTTCGTGCTCAAGAGGGGTGAGGCCAGAGAGCTTTTCGGACTAAAATATGTTTTATTTAAATGGTGAAATGTAATTCAGCTCACATTAATTCTTTTGTAGACCGTTAGAGCAATGTCTTTTTTAGCCTGCTTCCAAAATTAGTGTTTATTTTTTTTTATTTTTATTTATTTTTGAAAAAAAAAAATTAAATTGTTTTTTCAGTTTTATTTCAATAAAAATATTAAATAAAATCTGAAATCATAATATTGATTTTCATCATCACAGATATCTTAAAAATGACCGCTAGTTAATATATATCTTATTTTCAATTAGATAAATTGCAACTAAAAACTTAATTTCTCTCTTAGCTTGTAAGCTTGTAATAGAACATACTTGGTTCTGCATATTCTTTTTCCACCAGCAATGCCGAAAACATACCATTGAACCATTTTGTAACAGAAAATTCAATTTTCTAAAGTATACATATATTAAGTATATTCTGAAGTATTAGTTCGTACTAAGAGTTTCTGTCTCATTTGCTGTTTAAAATATATTCTAGAGGTATTGAAAACTTAATCCAGACGTTAAACGTTTAATCTACCAGCACAAATACTCAAGGTTGCCAACCATAACATGACTAGCTTGAATCGACCCACAAATAATTATTTGGTTCGATGAATACAATAATTGTGTATCAACATGACAATGGAAGAGAAATTAAGAACTGTTATCAATAAGCTATCTAATATAAACAAAACTTACTCCAAACTCACCTGACTGTCCATAACTATTCTTTCAAATCGAATCGATTTTAAAGTATCTCTTGTATTAAACAAAACTTGCCTTATTTTTTCAGCAATTGATGCTGTTGTTGTTGAAAGTTTTTTTTTATACAATGCTTTGTTTTCTTAAGTTTAAGAGAATCTCATTGTTTTTCTCAAGTTATACACATATAAAACTATTTTATCACTTAATTATAAAGAAATTAGATATTTTATGTAAATATTAATCATCAAAGAGAACGCAGATATTTTAGCAAAAAAAGAAACACTGACAGATTGACAAAACATAGGATGTCAAAGTCAGCTGTCAATGACATTATTATTTTTGTTTATTCTACTCAATAGTAGATGGCGCACATTTGTATTTTATTAACCCTTTTGTATTCGCTTTATTCACTATTGTAGTTTTATTTGAGATTTTTTTAAATGTTCAACATACAATGCTTTCAAAAACCCATATCATTATATAGCATGGTTGTATGGTGCCCATCTCTGTGAATGAATGTGTTAAGATCATTTGCTATCTTTAACCCTTTCATGCCTGAATTTTTTTAAGGACATGTGTTTGTTAGTCATTGACGTAAATATGAAGTAATATTAAATTTTCAGAGTCGTACGTATTCTGGTTTTACACGTTTTTAACCAAGCTTGTTTGCAAAAAAAAAATATTTTAAAAAAATTAAAAATTACGTAATTTATGAACAAAAATGTACAATGTTGCCTATAAGCAACATCGGGCATGAAAGTGTTAACAAGGCTGCGCTTCTTGAGATTTTAAACTATTTCCTTTCTATCGTCTTTGTTGATGAATATCATGGGATGTAGGTTACTGAGAACAAATCCTTAATCTAGATTTATAACAATGGCACTCCAGTAGATACTCTTCACAGCAAGACAGACTGTATACACTTCTATACTGAATATTTATCCAAAATAAATTCAGCCATCTACATAATAAATTTAGCAGGTATTTTAATAAAGTAGAGAAGAATGAGTATATTTTTTACGTTATTGAGGACTAGATACTTTGGACTTATTAAACAAGCTAGTCAATTTGTAAAATCTTTAAATCAACACATACATATCTACATACATAATTGATTATTACAACCCTTTAGTTAGGTTTACGACCTAGCTTCTCACACCACTTATATTGTGTGTGTTAATTTTTATACATGAGTGGCGTGACCTAAAGTTTAAAGTCGAAAGATTTTTGGGAAACTTTTCGTAACAAATTAATTTGCTCACAGGGTTTTGCCAGAAATCCGAAAGGAAGTCGCTAAAGAAATATTAAAATTTCGTTTTGTTGGCGATGTCTACCTGTGGTTTTAAACGTGGTTTCACTTCCAATAAGCCAAAACACCACCTACTATGAGTTAATATTTTCCAATTATAAGTTGATTTTAATTTACTTTTATTTTTAAAATAACTGTCACCTTCATACATATGTATGTATGTATATCTAAGTAATAATTTCAGTTTATTCAAGTATTATTGAATTTGAATTAAAAATTAAAAATAATAAACTTTTTTTTTAGATAATCTTTATTTTAAAAATTTAGTTCGAAGAAAGAATTAATGGTTAATCAAAATACTGTTGAGACAGATTAGCTTTCTAAGAGGAACTATTCTATTTAGTGAGATAAGGAGTTTGGAAGGGTAGAATTGGCATTGGGGTGAACTTTTTAACCAAGGCCTACGAACTAATGACTTATGCTAGATAGATATAGTGAAGAGGGTTTGTGTCCTGTGAAATGGAGGAGATGGCCTCAGGATAGCAATCGATCTTTCTGATCGGATAGTGTCGATTCAAGAAACTTTTGTTCAGAAAGAGAATCGGCTCAAATAAAATATATTGATTCTGTGATGAAGAAAACGAACTACCAGAAATCATATTTGGAACATGTGCAGTGTCAACATTTCAGAAGGAAACACCTGAGTACTTATATGCATTAGGTGGGGAGTTTTTCTTATTTGCACCGAATATCATTCTGCGTCTTCGGTAGGTCTTCCATGGTAACAGAACTCCTTTACTTCTTCTTCTATACTACCGCTGTGCAGAATCGGTTCGATGTTATTTATAGTCATTGTCTTTATCTTCGTTTTTCGGCGAAATTTTAAGTTGTATGTCTTCAGCATTGAGTTGTTACCGGTTGATATTTTTCTGAAAGCCTCTTATAGCATATGACACATGACATATGTCGTAAGCACCACCGTATAATAATTATATAGTCATTATATTCTGATGTTAACTGATAGTAAACCAGTAGAGAACTGTATACTAGTTTGAACCTTGCTTGTTTTTGTCGTAGGTACAATTCAGCTATCGTTGACATTCGTTTTAAAATGAACAAAGCCATTTGTTTTTGGATAGTATTTAGCAGAGTTTCTGCATTTGCAGGAGTCATCTTTTATAATACTGTGATGGTGATACCTTCTTTCCACTTCGTAGTAAAATTGGATGATCTTCATGATCTTAGTACAAGAGTATATTTCAACAGTTCACCGGGTAAATTTGTTGGCTTAGTGAAACTTTCGGTATATACTGCAGATATGGTTGAATGTTCAGACAGTGCTCACCATATCCTTGTAGCAACAGTTAATCAGAAAAAATCTTAACATTTTTCAGGAACCTTGCAGTCCCATTTTCTAAGCTCAGTCTAGTTTAGAATTCCTAGAATGACCTATCATTGTAAAACTTCAAGTAAAAAAAGAAAAACAAATATTTTATTGTTTTTAATTTTAAGAAGATTTTGGTTTCAGTTAATTTAAGTACCCAGCTGTTATAAAATTTGAATTAGACTTAGTTTGAGTATGAATTAAATATTTTACGATGAAAATGTTTTATAAGGATTATAAAACATACATACATACATAAAATATATGTATGATTTTTAATTATTAACGACTAGCCTGAAAATATTGCGCCTATCTTCAAATTTGAATAAAACACTAAGTGTGTGAGATAACATCGAGATTTTTTTCGTTAGAAAAACCAAGTGTGTGAAGTTAGCTACGAAAGTCATATCCTTTTTTTACAATGAGTGTTAGCTTCTTCGACTATATCTCCGGTCCCAAGGGCTACCCGATCGTAACAAAAACTGTTTTGGATTCCTTGATCTAATAGCCACTTATTCCACTAGGTTAGAAAACCGCATCTTTTTAAATTTTGGTAAAAAAAAATTTTAGTTTCGTATATGTTTGTTATTTTTTTTTTTTTGTAAAATTTAAAGGTTTATTTTCGTCTTTCTTTCATTTTTTCTCCAATTTATCACTATTTTGTGATTTTTAAACGATATTCTTTCTTTAATTTTCCAAGTTTTTCAATTAAGTTAATCTAACGGTCTCAGTTAATATAACATTTTCTGTACAAAAAAGAATATCTGTAGCTCTCGTAGCTAACTTCACATACATCTCATACTATTGAATATTAACATCGTATCCGTTACGGTTTCTTTGGTTGAAGCATAAATCGGATTAAATTTAACAGATGCATACGTTGGCTTTAAGGACCACTGTGGTTTTTGAAGAAAAAGTCTATCGGGCCCAAATTGCACAATCTAGGTGACCAGTTCACATCATCTCTACGTGGGATGATTATGCCCTCAAATCGCTCGGGAAGAATTTCCTATGTGCCATGAACTTTGTGCCACTTACCGCCGCCTTGTAGTAATCACATATCCTCGGTGTCCATATTGTACAATTCAGGATAAAAGAAGTTGGCAATCATTGACCATAGCCAAACCTACATTCAAATTTAGACTTTTGGTAATGCGTTGGACGCTCTCCTGTGGATTTGTGAAGTCCCAAAATCGATCATTTTGTTTGTTCCCGTACCCATTTGTCCAGAAATAAGTCTCAGCACTGAAGGTGATTTTTCAATGAAAATTAGGTTCAGGCGGATATCTATATTGGTAAAACTATTTTATTATTTGCTTGTCTTGTTGAGTACTATATCCATGCATTGTAATTTGTAAAACAGACTGACGGACGTAGCTTCAACAATATAGCCGTTATCAATTGTAATGTTGATAGATTGTATTAGTCTAGGTTAAATAATCAAGTACACAAAAGTTGCTAAAGAAATTTCTTGACCATAGCTGAAGTTGTAGTGATTATAAAGAGCAAATGAAGTGAATCTTTAAAATTTATGCTTATTAATACAATACCGACTTTATCTCTATTATCTGTTATTCAGCCTCTCATGGCAACACATTCCAAAACATAATGAAAAAGAATTTGGCAACGATACGCATTTCGTACTCAAATGTCTATAAAAAATTGTCAATCTGACGACTTCAACTAATACGTCGACAGTATCTTAAATTGGTAATTAATAATAGACTATGAACGCAATGTGTTCCTGATATACATAGATAATAATGATGAAAATTATATATGTTCATACATAGGGTGTCTGATGTTTTAATAGGATAGTGTAACATCTAAGACAACAAAAGCGGTAATCGTTACCGATATGCATTTAAGATTTACTTGAGATACATGTCTACGCCGACTTGTTGTAACTGTTCAAGACCTCTAAAGTCATGGGCCTAGCACATTTCACATATCATTGCACCGCTTCTTTTAATATTATTTTATAAATATTTTATAATCTTAGTCGATAATCTCTACAAATGTTTTTTAAAGTCTATCAATTTTATTTTTTAAATAATGATTATCATCCTTTTTTTTTACTAGTTGATCAATTTTATTGTCTCATTTCCAGTTCTCTTAGATCATTATTTAAATATTTTTAATTAAGGTTTACTGACAAAGATCTCTCTGATACTCAATTTTTCTAAAATTCGATGAATTTTATTGCGTCGGGAAACGATCTCATTTCCAAAACGAAAATCTTGTGCCATAGTAAAAGTTAAACATTAAAATTATTCATTGAAAATTATCCATTGAGAATCATCCATGCCAACATCAGACCAACAGTAAACAGTTGTTCTAAGGTCTTGAATAATTGTGTATGTTATGTAATAACAACAATTTTTATATTGATCCCTTCGCGGTACTAAATATATTTTACGATCTTAGCAATTCGAGCACACTAGCACAATTTTATTGAAAATTTTGTTGCTTGATCCATTGAAATAATTGACTAGATGCAGCATAGCGGGTTTACAAGAATTCAAATATCAGCTATGCCGACATCTTGCCAACTGACCAATAGATGTTCTTAAAGAATATTCAAATTTCAATTGAAATTATTTATAATAAAATTATAAAAGGTATGTTAATTTTGCTTTGTATTGAATTATGTGACACTTTTTGAAAAAATAACTTTAATAAACGTTTGATGATTTGAAACAATATTGGTTTATTAGAAAAAGGTTTCTCGATCCGTTGGTAACAAAGACACATTGGCAACTAACGCTGAAGATCTCAGACAAACTTAGCACCACACCTAAAGCCATTTTTATTTTTTAATACTGGATGTACTTCCACATACTGGCACATACGATATGTGTACATATATTCACTTACTAAATATATAATATCTATACAAGTACATTTGTATCAAAATGGATGTCGATGGAAAAAAGAGTCAAAATAACAATTGAAAATGCTTGTGGTATTTAAAAAAATTTAAACCTTAATATGTAGATGAATTGTTGGTTGGATCGGTAGGAAAGTGGAGAGCTCGAAATACACAAACACATGCGCAAACGCAAACAATCCGATTTATTAATGGACTTTTTTAAGCGTACGGCGCACGACTTGTTCGTCTTTATACGTACTAGCGCTCTGAACGCGTTCAATTATTGAGCCAACAAACAACGACACTATTAAAAATTTCTAAAACACATACAGAAACGTTAACCCCGTCTCTTGCACACACCAACCCAACACAATGTGACAGTTAGTATGTGCGATTGTGTTAATTCGTACTGTCGTCCATGCCTGTATAGGTGTAAGGCACCTGATCTGCATTTTTAATTAATACTTACTTGCTGATTCTTTACATTTATTTATTGTTATTTTTATGATTTTCCATTTGACACTCTACTCTCTCTATCTATTTCTCTCTCTGTCAGTCTTCCTCTCATAAAACAGACGTTCATGTGTTGTTTTTGACTAAGATTTGGTAGGAGCGTGACCACGAAAACAATTTTTATTAAATGACTATTATTGAGCATACCACATACCTGGCTGGTATAAGGCGTAAACTATGCAATTGAGTCAATACTTATATACTTATATTCATAAATGGTACGCTTACACAAAAGTAATCAACTAACACTAGCAGTAGAAGTACGTGTATATTGAATGTAGTTTCCGGTCTCTGCTTTAAACTCTTCTACGAAAATAACTCAGTGTTGTTAGAACATAGAATCAATTTGGTCGGCTGAGGATTTTCAAATAAAAATTTCTTTTTCATCGAAATTTATGTTACGCGTATACGGGTATACAAATTTCGTGATTTCCTTTTCAGAAGAAACGGAAATTTCTTTTATCAGTTGGCCATTGTACAGGTGAAATTGCTTTCGAAAATAGACGCCGTCCGTTCAATTTCGTCAAATTTTGTTGCGCACACATACATTTTATTTATTTCCGTTAACAAAAACACCATTCTAACCATAGGCATTTAAAATTTTTATTATAATGTGATTTAATCAAACCAATCAAATTTCTATAAGCGCGCATAAAGAATATGAATATAAATATGAAATTGCTCAAAATGCTTATATGGCTCGTTAAGCCATAAAACATGGCAATTCCTTAGGCATGTATGTATGTATGTATGTATGTTAGTGTAATTCAAACAATATTACCACAATAATAAAAGTACAGTACAAACAGAATGCTTAAGGAATTTATTCACTCTAAAAGTTTGCTTGTGGCATAACAAATTGTTCAAAGAATGATTATATATTAAAGAATTATAGAATTAACCGTAATGTACCAAATTAAATCATGATATTTTGGATATTTCTCTTCGATTTTTTGTTGACTGAAAATTTTCAAAATGTAATTTAAATTGACAAGGAGTATTTGCAATTACAAATTTCCACACTTAATTATAAGTATGTATATATACGTTTTGTAATATGCTTCAATCTTGATATGTACATATATCAGGTTTCTAAGATTCCAGGCATTATCTAGACGATGAGGCACATGAGTATACCTACAAATGTTTCAGTGCAACTGGAAAACGACACATTTTTCACACTTTCGTCTTAGGGAAACTAAAGAATAAATATAGTATTTTCCAACAGAAGGATCTTCCGAATTTTGATATTCAATAACGGCCACCGTGTATATTTATTTAGTTTATGGCGTTAACCTTACAGACATTTTTAAAATATAAGAAACGGGAGAAATTCATAAACATATAAAAGAATATATGGAGGAATATTAAACTATATTTCATTTATCAAAAATTCAGAATATATATCGCCCCTAATATCTTTTAATGTTTTTCCATTTCTTCTATATTATATTCCTGTAGTCTTAAATCTAATTATTGTCGAAGTCGCCGTGGTCTAGTTGGTAGTGTGTTGGCTTATTAGACGCGAGGCCTCGGTTCAAACCCTAGGTCAGGCATCTCCAACTAAACGAAATATGACAAAATATTTCTTCGGCGGCTTCCTCTCAGAAGATTTTTGGCAAAAACTCTGAGAGTAAAGAAAGTAAAAAGTTTCCCAAAAATCTGTAGTTCGGAGTCGACTTTAAATTGTAGGTTGTAATCCTGACTAAAGGGTTGTAATGACCAATTATGTATGTAATATCTTTTAATAGAAATGATGCATTCAACACGCTGCTAATTCAGGTAAGCAAAATAAAAAAAAATTTTCAGTATCTGCTCAATTGCGTTAGTATAAATTTGGTAAATGGGATGCCATAACTATATTCCAAAATTGGGCGAACAGATGACACGTATAGTGATTTTGAAATATGAGGATCATTATACTCCTTCGACCATATTGTTAAATATTCAAATGCCACTCCACCTTTGATGATCATACAAATAAAACGCCAAGGTCAAGAAATTGGTCAATATAATCAATTTAAAAATCGCATTATTTTACGTTCTTTAAAACTAAGTTTCATTAAATTTACGTTACACCACTCGGAAAATGAATCTTCGAAATCTTAATAATTGTCGTTGATGAACAATAAAAATGGTAGAAGGTCAAATCACTACCCTGTTGGGGAATGCTTTTCGGAAATACGCCTTCGTAGCAAACAGTTTAAGTTCGGTGAGATAGATAAGATCTAATCTACGTGATAGCAGACTAGTAAGTAACGTGTTGGCTTATTAGAAACGAATCCGTGATCCAAACCCCAACTCAGATTTCTCCATCAAATTGGAATGTGAAAAATATATTTCTTTGGATCTAGGGCTGGCAGCGTTAGCGGTCCATATTGCTTTAAGAACGACGTTAGCCAGACCATCATTGTAAACGCAAGCTATAGGTCGATAATTATCAACTTCTTTTAGCTTGAATTTGAAATGAATTGAAAACTCTATACGAATGACTTGGGGACATGGTCATCACACGAGAAGGTGGTGATGTGAACTGGTTCCCGAGATCGTGCGATTTGATCCTTTTAGAATTTTTCTTGTGGGGTTTTCTTAGGTCGCAAGTTTATTCGAAGAGGCCACAAACTACTGGGGGTCTTAAGAAGCAACATAACCCATGCCATCTGACAAATTCGGACTGATTTATGCGCTTAAGTTTTGAGAAATTGGACGTTTCGGATGCAATCTACACAGAAAAATCGTGATGAACATTTGAACTATATTTATTGCATATTTTCTCTATTTTAGCGGATTTTTCCAGCATTGATCGCATGATTTGTTGGCTAACGGATGCACAAAGGAATAAGTTTAACTCTGTGGTCCCAAGCAATAATTGCATATGCCGAAAATTATACTTTCGAGAAAAAATCACTTTCTATACAATCATAATGGGCCTTCATTACGACCTAGGGTTACATGTTACAATTTAAAAAAGCAATGTTAGTCAAATGGCGATTTCATGTAAATATAAAGTTTTGTTAGTAGAATATGATGGCATATTTAACGCAAGTTGACTTAAGACGACTTAGGCTGTTATTGCTTGGGTCCACAGAAGTGCTCATTTTACTCACCTCTCACTAGGTTATTTTCAAAGCCAGACATTCACCATATCCAATACTTCCATCTTGGGCAAAAAATTACATTAATCATGGCTCAGTGGTTTGCACCATTGACCGTAACGATGAAAAATTCATTGTTTTCAAAGAAGTACGATCCAATGATGTTGTACGCCCTCAAAACTCATCAAACAATGTGACTTTTAGGGTGCATCGGTAGCTCTTCAAGCTATCTATTTATTAATTACAATACAATTACAAATTATATACGAATTGAGTAACTTCGACCATATGCTCGGTGTAGTATAATAAACCAGAGCCTGTAGTGGGATTCGAACCCACGACCCTCACACTAATATTCTAGCGCACTGCCCAATAGATTATCAGGGCACCATCTTTAAACTATATTCCTCAATTCTATTTATTGATGCTTGATCGGTTGGTCAATTATGGCAATTCGCTAATTTTGATAATAAAGTACAATGATTATCTTCTTCGTTTGTTGATACATATATTCATGGCGAAATAAAAAAACATTATTGAGCACTTTTTGCATTGCCACACATCACGAATCATTCTTTCTGATAGAATTTAAATTGAAAAACTAAATAGAACAACAAAACTTAACGGGTACATGTATTTTGGTTTGATAAGCTGACTATCTATTTAGGAAAGACAGTTATATTGTTTCCATCATTCTATTTGCAAATTATGCCATTCGGGACAAAACAATTGACCGATATGGTTGCCGTGGGAGATAAGTTTGTTGCAGTATTCTATATTTGCGGAAATAACAGATCTCGGCATCCTTACACGAATTTCTCTAAGGACTCAGATATTTGTAGAACGATACCAGCCACCAGGTGTTTCTACAATTCTTTCGAATATCGTCTCCAGGCTACTTGGCAGAACTTTCCAACGTAATCCCCATTCGATCTATTTCGGATCCAGTTCTGTTAGAACTGAACAATACTTTGAGAATTATTTTTTTTAATTTATTGGCCATGAAATTGCAATGAAATTACTGGAAATAATTTCTAATTTGTTTTCAATGTTTTGTTATATTTGTATTGTTTTATATTCATTAAGGGTGCCCTGGAAGTCTAGTGGGTAGTGTGCTAGACTATTAGCGTGAGGGTCGTGGGTTCGATTCCCAGCAGAGACTCTGGTCTGTGACACTACACCGAGCATATGGTCAAGTTACTCCGTTAAAATAAATAAATATATTTATTAAAAAATTACTTCGAAATAAAATAGTTAACAATTAAAAATGAATTGATTCTTTTAAGGTTTATGAATTTAAATTAACCAATAACTCAGATTAATAACAGCTTTGGCATTTGCAATCAAATAAGTACTCGGTAGCTTTTGTATTTTGTAGTCATAATTCGGGACGACACTTGTTGAGTGATGTAATATAAAAATATTTTTGTATGAAATTTTATAAAAAAAAATACATTTATGTATGTACTAACCGTTAAATACTTTATTTTAGTTATTAATTTATGCATATAAAATATTTAATTTTTATATGTATGTATGTATGTTATGTCTTTATGTTGTTGTAACCAATAATATTAAATGTACGAGCGAACAATATTAATGACTAACTTATTTCTACCTATTGTTTCTTAAGTGTATACGCATTGAAATGTCTTTAAAATGGCCACAGATCACCCACTATGGGGTGTGTATGAACATTTCTTACGTTAAGGAAACAGATGTATATATGTATGTATATTCTTCGAACTTTATTCTGTGCAAATTTATATTTTATAATAATAATAAAATGACAAGTAAGAAAACATTAAGTTGGAGAATCTATAAGATAGAGCTTAACAGAGCACATTCGAAATCATTGAAAATTGGATGCTACAATCTACTTCTAATACATGCATTGAATGTTGGATAATATATCGTTTTTGTTATAAATAATAAAGGTTTATTTACAAATTACATACGAGAAAACTAATTCTGTGGCACTGTCATAGAATCTGTGTTACGTAAGCAAATAATGATTTCGAAAAATACCGTTTAATTGTCAAGTATGGTTAATATCAGCTCACTTACTTAGCTAGGTAGAGATTTCGTATATAAAAAACTAATGCTTTATTATAGCAGCTTCGTTTAACAACGTAACTCCTAAGTTTACCACTGACAATTGCTTTTGAGTGAGTTAGTATCAAAGTCAACGAATGCGTACATATACAAATTTTATTTGAAAAGGGAAGAATTGAATCAAATCGTATACGCATTTCATATTATGTATTTCATTAAGTGTACTTGGGACTAATTTTCTATTTTGATTTTTTTTCCAATTTATTAAATTCAAAATGTACCATCATAATAAGCAAAAAATTCCGTAAAATCTCTTGTGATGTATTTTTAAATCACTTTTAAAGTAAAGATAAGTATAAACATATAAAGTAAAAACTATATTGTTTTCAGGATCACATATGCATACCTAATGAAAAATATGTAATTGAAACAAAAAATACCAACATGAGTTCTAACAAAAGTTTTTAGATCTAACTATAATTGGCTTATCGGGCTCGACCGATTCTGCGAATACATACAATCAACCGTGCAAAACTACACATGCTTGACGTACATACATACATACATAATTGGTCATTACAACCATTCAGTCAGGATTACGACCTAGTTTCTCACACCACTTATGTTGTGTGTGTTAATTTTATACATGAGTGGTGGGACCTACAGTTTAAAGTCGACTCCGAACTACAGATTTTTAAGAAAGTTTTCATTGCAATTTTATTTACTCTCAGAGTTTTTTCCAGAAATCTGCTGAGAGGAAGTCGCCGAAGAAATACTTTTTGTATTTTTGTCTTGATGTCTGGCCTAGGACTCGAACCCTGGCTTTACGTCTAATAAGCCAACACACTATCTACTAGACCATGACGTACATACTTGAGTCAAATTTCGTCAAATAAAATTTTTTAAGAAAATAACGAAGTTCATCGCACTTTGCTTAAAGAATCAGCCTGAAAAAAACAACAATAATGGCTTGCACAAGGGATAGTGCTGTGGATTGTTTCCTTTTTTATTATTTTTTTATTGTAGCACAAATATAAGGAAATTGACCATAAGAAATTGCAATTTTTTTCATGAGAAAATATATGATTTAATGATCTCAATTATACTCTGTTGCATATTTGTGGATATTGTTTTTATTTATCATTTAATTTTTATATAATTTATGTAAACGTGGTTACGTTCCAAATCAATGTAAAGATTGAAGATAGGCTTTTTAAAAAGAAAATTGAAAAAGGTACACATTTAAAAAACAGAAATAATACAGAATTTTATTACATGCATACAAAAAACAAAAAAGAAAAAATTCAATTAAAATAAAATAAATAAATTCACTTAATTTATAACACACTAATTGAAACTGAACTCTAAAATTAGAAAAACGAGGTGAAAATAAAACTGCATTATATATTAGAAAGGGAATCCCCAAGTTTTGATAGCATGGCGCAATTAGAAACAAAAGCCGTGCCATCTTTTAGAAAAAAGGAAATTTCAAAAAATTTAAAAAAAAATTAAAAACTCCAACCCAAAACATTAAGTTCAAAAAATCACTCAAACGCAAATATTGAAACAAAACAGAAATCAATTCTGAGAGGAATTCATTCTATTCGTTCTGATTCATTCTGATTGTATTCGTTCATTCTGATTGTATTTTTAATTCCTTTTCAATTTTTATGCACACGTAGAATCAAATTATATATTTAGAAATTTTTTAAAGTTATTGCATTACATTTTAAATATATAATCGAATACAAAATAAAATCAAAAAACAATATATATGTATACGTGCTTACAATAATATATAGAAGAGTAAATTTTTGTAAAACAAAGCAAAATAATCTGAAATATTTTAGTAGCTAGAATTTAAAAAAATTTCGTATTTTCGAAATTATTAAAAGTTATCTTCCAATTTTCTTCTTGAAGTCGTTATAAATTATTTTTCTATTCCCAAAACAATTTTTTTTAATGTTTAATGATGATACAGGACTTTAAAAAATAATATTTTTTCCTTTATTCAAAAAGCAAAACTTTCCTGCGATATTGTCATTCAAACGCTTAAAAATAATACTTTTTATTTCAAATTGAAAATTACTTGGACGCCTATATACAGTGAACAGCAAATGTCTCGGTATCACAATATATTTAAGCAGTTTTATGAATTTTAAGCAATAATTTGTAAAAATAGTTAATGGTTTTTATATTTATATATTTCTGTTTTATAATAAAACAAAAAAAAATATGTTTTTTACAAAACATAAGAAGAATAAGCAAAACTTTAAGGTGACTCCATATTTTTGCACCGCAAAAGTTTAGGTACTCCTAAGGAGAACTCAGAATAAATTAAAAATTCAAAAGCCCAATGTGTTAAAATGTTATACCCTATTTTTAATAGGATATCTCTTAAGGTCAAACACTTCATTTAAAATATTTGAAATTGAATGTACCAATACTTTTTTCTGTTGTCTCTTGATATTTGCCTCGATTCACTCATGACCAAATTTCTCAGTTGACTTTTGTTTGAGCTTTACCGATTACACAACCGTTCTTCCAAATGATCCGACTCTCTTGGAGTCGTATCGGGAGTTTGTGGAACAGAATTAAGCCTGTAGGACAATCAGTTCTTTACATTAGCAGGAGTATGATTGGGTCGCCGTGGTCTACTAGGTAGTGTGTTGGCTTATTAGACGAAAAGCCAGGGTTCGAGCCCCATTCCAGACATCAAAATAAAATACAAAAAGTATTTCTCCGCCGACTTCCTCTCAGCAGATTTCTGGCAAAAACTCTGAGACTTAATATATTTGCCATGAAAAGTTTCTTAAAAATCTGTAGTTCGGAGTCGACTTTAAACTGTAGGTCCCGCCACTAATGTATAAAATTAACACACACAAGTGATGTGAGAAACTATGTCGTAATCCTGACTGAAGGGTTGTATTGACCAATTACGTATGTATGTATGTTTGATTGGGTTAATTGACTTGTTATAACCATTACCATGCTATAGACAGTGTTAGAACAGGTGTGCTAGTGGGCTTGGATAAGGTCAGTTTAAGGTTAGTAATTGGATTTATTACAGGGCACTGCGAGATTAGGTCACAGACAGGGATCTGGAAAAGATCCCAGCCGGATCTGGAGGGTATGTTGCGATGAGTAGGAGTTGAAGACTATCGAACATCTCCTCTGTAACTGTCCCGCCCTTAGTAGGTTGAGGTTGAAGACCCTTGGCAAGAGCTTCTTTGAGGGTTTGAAGTCTGTGTCGAGAGCCGACATCAAGGCTCTCCATAGATTCATTAGTAGATTGAGTTGAATGAGAAGTGCAAGGGCGTCATTAGTATAGTCGCACTCTCTCTTGCGTGTTTGTGTTTGGGTTGGTGTTTGATGGTATTGGTGTTTGTTGTTCTGTGTAATTCCTCCACTTCTTTATTCTCCCCATTCCTACTGCGTCTCCTTTTTTCCTCTCACTTAAAGGACGTTTTTGTACAATGGGTCAGATTGACCACGGGTACTGTACTTGTAAAGTACACGTCTAACCTAAACCTAAATAGAGTTGTTGTAATGCTGTCACCAACTATAGCAAATCGATTTGATAATCACTTGTTTTTAAACAAGCCAAAAAAAGTTTATGGCAAGGTAAAAGGAGTTGTTGTAATACTGCCACTAAATATATCAAGTCGCCCTGATACGCACTACTTCTTTAACAAGGCGAATTGCTATAGGAGATGTTGGTATTACAACAACTCTTTTCCATTTGCTTTGTTCCAAGTATATTTATACAGGTAGTGTTATCAACGCAGCCGAGTGTCATTTTTGTTGTTGTCTTATCTCTAACACGTCACAAACAACATGTGTATGCCTTGTTGTTACTTTTACTTAGGATTTGTGGTTTTTAGCAGGCGAAATTGGCAATGCGAATAACATTTGACCATCCGGAGACTTGAAAAAAGCAACAAATAAATATTGTTTTTGGCAAAATTCAAAGCGAAATAAGTTGTTGTAATTGCACTTTGCAATTGGAAAATCCGATTTTGATAGGGCGTTTAATAGTGAAGTTGGTTGCAGACAACTAATGTAAACAAAGAAAAAAGGTGGGAGTAACAAAAAATTTGAATAAATAAACTGGTTGTTACCTTGTTTTTGTCGTTTTGTGGTAAGTTTACCGCTTTTATATAGGTATGGCCACAGAGCACAACACTCCGTGCCACAGAACCTAAAATCTAAGCAGTAGAAAACGTTCCCTTTGTTGCTCTTTTTGAGCTATGACAGTTATTGAAGGAAGTCTATTAAAATATGAAAAATTATTCGCAGTTGGCAACTCAACTGTTAAATGCAAATGCAAATGTTCATAGAAATACGCGATCTCTTCATTATTTTGTAAACAACAAAAGAACTTTTTCTTTAAAATATTTGGAGTAATTGTAAATATACATTTCACATAAAATACCATGTCTACCACAGCATCAGCATTTTCCAGTTCAGATACAGCAGCCTTAGAACGAGAGGCCGATATAACCGATGAAGTGGAAGTAACTTTGCAGGAAATATGGAATGAAAAACAAAGCAAACTCTGTGTAGAGTGGATTTGCAAAAATGGTTATAAAAGGGTGATTAGTGCCACATATTGTGTTCGACTGTAAATCATATTTTTTAATAAAATTTTTACTCCTAGGTTTGCTTACAATTTCCGGATAGCTATCTAAAACATAGTGATACCATAGCTACCCAAATTAAAAGGTCAATGTTAACTGCCCTGGAAGGAGACAAGGATTTTAAAGTGTTTATATTGGCAGACACTTCTTATGGAAGTTGTTGTGTTGATGAGGTGAGTAGCATATTTGGTGGAAAATCCGAGTTCTCAAATAAGGGCGAAGTCAATGTTTCAACAGAATTTCATTGAACCACTATTATGGAAAGATCTCTCAATACTCAAACCTAATTTTTTGATGAATAGTAAACAAATAAAATTCTATTGTACACTGGCTATGCTTTATAGTGTTCACAAATTTGTAGGAAAAAACGGCACTAGTAAAAGAAGATTATTTTGATTGAAGACTATTTTAATTACAACATAAATTATACGATAAAAGCAAGCCCCAAATTTATTTCGAAAATGTGCCTTTTGAATCGAATTACGCATCTGAAGACTATCAATTTGCATAATTAATGCCTTTCTAATCATTACATATTAAATTAATTTTATACAGTTTTAACATTGATCGCTTCTTATTAGGAAACTCTTTGGAACAACCTATAGTTTTCATTCTCATATATTTATTCAGATAGCTGCTGCCCACGTTGATGCCGATAGTGTCATTCATTTCGGTAATGCATGTCGCAGTAAGGTTTCGCGTCTACCTGTTTATTATTTATTTCCACAGTTCAAATTCGATATGACTAAACTAAACGAATATTTAACCTTATTTGGAGAAAATGCGAGGGAGCAAGCAGTAACTATTTATTTGGATATTGGTTATCATCAAATTTTAGAAACGCCTAATGCGGAATTTTTAAACAACTTGAAGAATTTTAAAGCAAAAGAGTTACAGTTACTTTGCTATTGCGGTGACAAAATCGTCAAATTGTCAGAATTTGGTGAATTACTTACAATAACAGATTGTGAGAATAAACAGGACACTGAATCAGATGATTCAAGAGTATGTCTTTTCATTGGCAGTGACAATCAAAGATTTTTCAATTTATCACTATCCACGAAGGCAGCAAAATGGTTTATATTTGATGTAAAATCGGGTTGTGGAAATGAGAAGAACCCATTGACAGCTAAATACATTCGACGTCGTTATTATTATATCGAAAAATGTAAAGATGCTTTAACTTTGGGTTTAATTGTAGCTACACTTACGGCTGATGGCTATTTGGATGTGGTAAAACGTTTGCAAGTAATGGCTAAATCTCGTGGCATTAAAACGCAAATTATTTCTGTGGGCCGCATAAATCCTGCAAAACTGGCAAACTTTTTGGAAATTGATTGTTTCGTTTTAATTGGTTGTCCATTTAATAATATGTACGAATCAAAGGAATTCTATAAACCTATTGTATCGGTATTTGAAGCGGAAATGGCATTAAACCCCGCTTGGCATATGCGCTATCCCGATTCATATGTTTCTGATTTTAAGGAACTACTACCAAACGGTAAAAGTTTTCTTGAATTTAATGCTAACGATATAAATACGGATGATGTGAGTTTATTGACTGGTCGTTTGCGTAATTGTACGCACGGCTCAAATGATAACGATGTTGAAGCAGCTAACTTATCAGCCCTCAGTGAACAGCAGCAAGCCTTGGTCAACCAACCCAAAATGGAAATAATGGTAACAAATATGGGTTTAACATTTGAGGATCGTACTTGGCAAGGGCTTGATCCTGCTTTGGGACAAACCGAGCCAGCTAAACTACAAAGGGGTCTAAGTGGTATACCCATTAGATATTCTCATAATTAATCATATTAGTATGGCATTTAACAAAGACTTAATAAAATTTTTCAATATTATATACTATTTATATCTCGAGTCACTTATCTCTTTTTTTTAATAAATACAAAATTTGGCGATATCATCGTATGTCCGAATTTCTTTATTCTTTTTACAGCTGAATTTTAAAACTAAATAACACCCGAAGTAATTTTTTTATTATTTTGAAAAATACTTTTTTGTGCTTCATAATTATTTTCCGTTTTAGAAATTTGGGCAATCCCTTCAACTAATATAATAAGTACGAAATTTTAAATTAATATTTTAAAGGATTCACATCTTTATTGGATTGAAAATTTTGAGTTTTGTATTTTTTTTTAACAGTAACATTAATTTGGTTTTAATATTGTAGTTTAATACCTTCCTCTTCTTTCGTCTTTGGATTGAAATATCTATATTAAAAAGTTGGTTTGTTTCTGTTGTTTCCTTTTGTATTTTTCTATTGATTTTATATATATTTTTTAACTATATACTACATAATTTTTCGCAAAATTTCGTATCGAAATTTCAATTATTTCTCAACACGTTCTCTCTCCCGCCTCTTTCCCTTTCACTGGACAATCTTCACATTGCGTTTAAACTCTTAACCAGTACATGGATGAGCGGATTCTGTTGTAGTCGGGTAGGTTTTCAACTGGGCCAACAGCGGCTACAGCTGGACATCTGTCATAGATGTATTTCATGGCAACATCACGTACATTTTGTACATCAACGGCATCAATACGCTGTTCGAGTTCGTGCAAAGGAATGCGACGGTTGTAGCACAGCATTTGGCGACCGATGTCTTCGCAAATAGGAGTGGTGCCATCGAGTTGCAATAACATGTTGGTCTTCAACAAGTTCTTGGCACGTTCCACCTCGGCTTCAGTAACCATTGTGCACAAGCGCATCCATTCGTTTTGAATGTTGAAAAGCATGTGTTCACACTCCAAGGGGTCACATACAAAGTAAATGCCCCACAAACCAGTATCCTTGTAACAGGTGTTGAAGGATTGGAAGCTGTGGCATAAATCTAACAAAGGATATTACACAAATTCTTCGGAATAAAAGAAATACAACTTACTGTCTTCAGCACTGGCACGGGCTAAATTGGAGGCGTTATTAACACCGCCACCTTGAGAACGATCCCAGGCGCCGATGAGGGTATTGGCAACCATCAAGGGGATGTTATCCTGATCAGTCCAACCGCAACCTTCGACTGCAATAGCAATGTGAGCCAAAGGCAAGGAATCGTCGCGGACACGAACTTCTGAACCAGTGAAACGGCATGGAGTGACCTCTGGTGGTTTACCATCATAAGTGTTTTCCAATTTTCCTAAGTGTTGTTCTGCCAATTTAACTAATTCATTGTGCTTGACACCACCAGCTCCAGCCAAAATAATGCGGGATGCTTTGTAATGGGTGCTAATGTAGTTCTGCAAGTCAGATTTGCCAATAGATCTATGGATATTGATTTTTTTACGTAACATTGAAAACATATTTCAGAAAAGTCAATAAGTAAAATAACATACTTAATATTCTTAGTAGGTCCCAAGATAGTTTGACCCAAAGGAGTGCCTTGATAAGCGGTAGCATGTAAGTGATCAAATACAACTTCTTGTAAGTTGCTTTCTACTTCTTGCATTTCACGCAAAATTACTGAACGTTCACGTTCAATTTCCGACTCTCCCAGTTTAGAATTTTGAATAATGTCCGACAAAATTTCAACAGCCTTAGGCACATCTTTGGACAAACACTTGGCATAGAATACAGTTTGTTCGCGAGATGTGTATGCATTTAAATGCGCTCCCATATTCTCAACTTCCAATTCCAAATCAGTTTGAGAGCGCTTGGCAGTACCCTGAAAATATAAATGATTGAATGCACATAACTGGTTATTATTAAATCGGCATACCTTAAAAGCCATATGTTCCAAAAAGTGGGCTACACCATTATTTTGTGGGGTCTCAGATCGAGAACCTGCGTCGATCCAAAGACCCACGGTGGCAGTTGAAGCACCTGAATCTTCACTGGCAACACGCAAGCTGTTATCCAGGGTGGTAACCTGAGTGGCAGGGATGTTGACGAGAGTCTTCTTCAAGCTAGCGGCATCAGAAGCCTTGTAGCGCTATGAATTAAAGCACAATTTAATACAGACACTTTAAACCTAACCTCAACATTATAAAGCTCAATATCCACCACTACATTTTCGGAAATTTAACAATTCGCATATTTTTTAAAATCCTTTTTATAAAAGCCAATGTATAACTTTAAATGTCACTAATGTTTAAAAATCCTGCGATTTCTATGTCATCTTTAACTTTTTTCATTACGTAATTTTATATGAGAAATCATTGTAAAACAGAACCGTAATTTTTTTTCACATAATAATGAAAATCAGAGGAGATTTAGTGAATACCTTCAAAACATTGACTCCTTTGGAGAGTTGTCGCAAATTTTGCGAAATGCCGAGCACACGCATAGCCATTGTAAAAAGATTGGTTTATATAAATTAAATTACACACTTAAATAATTACAAAATACTCTCGTAAAAAGGGGCCCACTGAAGGTGGTTTTGAAAGAAAATTTTTAATGGGTGAAGTCGGCTGCACTTTATTAGTAAATGTCAAAATAGAATTCTATACACATGAAGTATGTTCAGTTCTATTTAACCCATTGCAAATTTTTTGTTGTGTGATTTTTAAAAGGATAATCGGATTACTGGGTATTTAGAAGGAATTTTGTAATTTTTTACCTATAATCATTTCCCAAAAATCATACTCAAATCGTCAATTAGGTAGTCAACGAATTACATGTTGTTACAAAGATATTAAATACCAGTTAGTATTAAGGATAGGTTTCTTGAATTTCCCAAAAGTAATTTCCATTACGAATTCATGAGATACGAATGAATCCCTTTGTCATACTATATTGTCAAATGTCTGTCGGATACTATTTTCTACATTACTTTACGAAAGTTTTTTTAACAAACATTTGTCAAATTATTATACTTGTTTTTTTTTTCTATTAAACTAGCTTAAAAGAAAGTGGATATTGTTTTAGTTCATAAAACTACGACGTCTTCTAAGTACCGTAATTATTTTTAACAAAAGATTTTGTGTTAACTGACTTCCTTACTGGAATATGATCTTTTAGTCTTATGTAGGTTAGAGGACGTGTACCTGTCAATCAAGACAAGTACAGGACCCACTGTACAACGTTCTAAAGGAGGGAAGGATAATATAGGGGATAGGATGAAAGGAGGGTATATGGAAAAGTGGGGAGTGGGAAGCAGAGGAATCACACAGACCAGACACAACAAAAGGTCTTGTGTAGGTAACATATAAATTTAATAAATAAAAATAAACAATGATTAATTGAATACATCGAAGAATTTTGTTGGTTAATTAGCATTCGTGCAAATGTAATATTTTCATAAACATTAAGATCAATTTGATTGATTCACAAAAAAATCCCAGAAAGGAAGAGTGAAACATTATATTCTGAATCGATCGAAAAGCTGATCTTAAGACTGATATTAACATTTACCTTAAATTTCCCAAAATTTTAAATTCTTTAAAAACAGCTTTTGTTTACGGCTGGCATATGTTCAGTGCAAGAAATAATTGATTGTTTACATTTGAAGCAGCCGCTAATTTTCACCTGTTTACCAAAGAATATATTTTGTGCCAAAGAATAGCGAAAAACGTAGACTGAGGATCATATTTACAAAATTTGTGCATGTTCTCTAAAATATTAACGTATTCTTAATGGCGGGTAATTTTTGGCAAAGTTCTCATTCTCAGCAATGGATTTTAGATCGTCAAGACTTAATACGTGAACGACAATATGATTTACAAGTGCTCACTGAAGAGGAATACCAGAAAGTGTTTATATTCTTTGCGAATGTCATTCAGGTCTTGGGCGAGCAATTAAAACTGCGCCAACAGGTCATTGCTACGGCGACGGTGTACTTTAAACGTTTCTATGCCAGAAATTCTTTAAAGAACATAGATCCTCTATTGCTGGCACCTACCTGCATTTTGCTGGCCTCAAAGGTGGAAGAGTTTGGAGTGATTTCAAATTCACGTTTGATTTCCATTTGTCAATCGGTTATTAAAAGCAAATTTAGTTATGCATACACCCAAGATTTTCCATATCGTACGAATCATATATTGGAATGTGAATTTTATTTGCTAGAAAATTTAGATTGTTGCCTTATAGTGTATCAACCGTATAGACCCCTTTTACAGTTGGTGCAAGATATGGGTCAAGGAGAGGATCAACTGTTGACACTTAGCTGGCGGATTGTTAACGATTCTCTACGGACTGATGTTTGTCTATTGTATCCACCGTACCAGGTTGGTGTTTTAAAGGGAGACAGCTTTATGGTATAACAATAAAAGTGTTTAATTTGTCTATTTTTAGATTGCAATCGCTTGCTTACAAATAGCCTGTGTTATTCTACAAAAAGATTCTTCGAAGCAATGGTTTGCTGAATTAAATGTTGATTTGGATAAAGTGCAGGAAATAGTACGAGCTATAGTAAATCTTTTTGAGTTATGGAAAGATTGGAAAGAGAAAGATGAGATACAAATGTTGTTGGCAAAAATTCCTAAGCCCAAACCAGCACCTCAGCGTTAAAAGATACGTTTGTAGCATTTAAACTTTAATATAAAAATTCGATTTTATTTATGAATATACATTGCATATTTTCTTAATTTATAAATACATACAATTACAAATTCTAAAGAAATATACCATACTAATTGATGTCTAAAGGTACTTTGATTGGCCAGTAGAAAATTTTGTATTTAATATTTTGGCTTTGTCAACAATTTGTTTAGTTTGGTTACGATCGATTTTGTTTAATTTTAAATCAATATCTCTCGTAAAAGGGCGCCGCTCGGGTTTAGCCCCACTCTCTTTTAACTCCTTGGCTTTTTTCTTTTCATCTTTGCGTAATTTCTTTTGATGTATTTCCACCAAAGACTCTTCGCGTTTATGTTTCTTTTTGTGCTTCCTAGCAATGCTCTCCTGCTCAGCATCACGTTGTTTTTCATATAGTGCTGAAGCTTGTTGCTCCAGTTGTTCTTGGGAAGTTTTTGAAGTAGATTGGCTTTGCTTGTCATTTCCCATTTGAGGAGTTTTTGTCCAAGAGGTTCTGGAAAATTTAGTACAATTTATTAAACTACTTCATAGATTGAGATAAAAGAAAATTCTTCCTACCTATCACTAAAATCCGGTTTTTCCTTTCCTTGATGAAAACCTCTTTTTAGATTATTCAGAGCTGCTAAGCCACTTTTTAGTCCTACATCAGGCAATTCTAGCATCCACTCTTCACGCACCTTTTGTTCATTGACTGTAGTACTGGTACCATCTATTGCAGCCAATTTCAATTCCAAAGCTCTTTGTTCTAATTCAACTTGAGCTGCCGACATTTCTCCTTCGTTTGTAAATGGCAAAGGACCATATGAGTCTTGCAATTCTTTCTCATCTGTTTCTGAAGCAACAGCATCTTTCATTTCATCTACAAACTTCCCGTCGATAAGAACGTCTAATACCTTTTTGGGTTCCAATAACTCTTTCGGTATTACGGGCCCTATTACCTTTGACACTTCAGATATTTGAACAACTTCTGTGTTCTTAGTCAAATGAGGAGGCAAAGCTGGTCCGAAAGTATGTGCATTATTGTTATCTGTATTAATTACTTCAGTTCTGGGCTGGGCTTCGGATATTCGGATTTCACAACTCTCTTCAATTAATGAAGAAGATTCTTTACATGTACGTTTTTTTTCTTTCCGACTTTTCTTCTTTTTCTCTTTTTTATGTTTCTTGAATTTTTTCGCTGATTTCACTTTAAGTTTTTTATGCAATTTACGTTGCCTTTCCAGTGATGACGATGAGCTATCGGTATCAGATTCACTAGCCATGCTTAATAATTTTATTTAAACGTATGCAATTACGTGAATGGAGGAAATTGCGATTCTACTAAAAAGAAAAACAATCGATAAGTCAAAGTTTTTAAAGGTTATTCATCTTTTTATTAAAAAAAATTTCATATTTACAAAATATACAACAACATACAAATAGAGGAGTAATTTTAAATATAATTAAATTAATAAAGCTTTTTAAATAAATAATTCTACTATTAAGATCTTATAAGTAAAACAAACACTTTACTAAAATTCATCACTTTTTGTCATTTCGATTTTTACTAAAGATCTGCTTTATAATCTAGAGGCTAAGGTTTACTTAGAATTCTAAGGCATATACTTTAGCTACGATAGTATATGTATCTACAACTGTTAAACTTTGATATAAACAATATTTATTACCACAAGGATGGTTATACACCAGTTTTCAAGAAAATGCACATTTTAGAACAATGTTTATAGTTTCATTTGGGCAAATATCGGATAAGGCTTGGAAGCACAATATCAATAAGCAAAATTTGATAAAGACGAATGTAATAATTAAACTAGAAACATTTTAATTTTTTATATTTTAAAAACTACAATACGAATAATAAGCAATTAATGGAATTTATTGTTTCACTTTTAACACTTGTTTTAATATAGTCTTTGAGAAATTTGATAAAGTCTAGGCAATATCACTAATTTTCTTGATTTAAACAATTAAATTATTATCGATGGTTCTAATATTTTTTATTAATATGTATGTCATCCTACAATAATTTATAGAATTATTTTTCATAGTAAAAGTTTTATACATAGATACATGACTTTCAATAAAAACAATCTAAAAAAAAATAGATACATGGTGAAATACTCATTTAATTTTTCTTAAGAAATTGGAAAGCATTGTACCATAGTATAGATACCTTGTGACACTCTTCTACGGCAATTAAAAATTTTATTTATTAAAGTAATTTCGACAATTGTTATGAATAAAATATATTGTGATTAATCGAATAAAAAAATTATCTTAAAAAATGAGAAGTTTAGGTGTAAAAAATTGATAATATGTATTGCTTATGATTGGATACATGTGGGAAAACCGAAACCAAGAATATAAAGCTTAACAGTGGAATCTAGTGAATAGGAATTATTTAAAAGGATTAAAGATATTTTAACTTTTAATTGTTAACAAATTAAATAGGAAATTTATAAATGATTATATTCGATTTTGAGAGTAGTAAACAACTTCTGCCTTTTAGATTCATCAGTAACATTAATCGAAATTTCAACGATAATAATAAAATAAATCCTAAGTCAAAGTTATACGAATTCATGGTAAATTTTAAAATTGTCTCTTCCAATTGATATTCCTCAGATATATAATTGATAAATAGCTTGAATTAATCCATATTATCTATAATACTACACGTACACTAAACACAGAGTTTCATTTTAAATTATAAAAATACATTTAACCAAGTCAAAACTTTTTCTTAAAAATAATTAACAAAATATCATTTAACATTTAATATGTAGAACTTCTCCGTCAGCTAATAATTGTAGAAAAACTCTTTTATTTTTATTAATTATATTCATTTGGCAAACGTTTTCAATGCTTTGTTATAACTATAGGTCACCGATTTTAGTAAACCAGCAGTGGGTATATTCTTCAAAGACTGTTTTATGCTACTGCGCCAAACTATATCGTTCACCGAAACTTGAACGATTTTATGAATATTTTGTAATGCGGCTAAATTTTGTATTATATCAATATAGCTACCAGTAAAAGCTGCATTACGTATAAGACGTCGTCGTAATTCAGATGGTGCCTGACGTAAATGGTACTCCAAAGCCTTTTCCGATTTGTCCTGCTCAAACTGTGTAACAATGCGATCAGAACCTTTTTCCTTGGCTGCAAAATCAACAGCCACATATTGTGATAAATCTTTCATGACAGGTGAATACAAGTCGAAAAACTCTTTCTCTTGAGCCTTAACAATATTCGCAACCTTGTTTTTGTTCTCGCCGAATATCATTCGAAAGTCTCCCTTATAACTTAGATTTGATATGGTATGAAACAAATCAAATGCTGTAAATCTTTCCGGCAACAAAAGTAGAGCAACTTGGAAAGCATTTCTTAAATTCATACCTAAAGCAGCTTTTAGCTCTTTGTCATCATCTGCTGGTACTACACCTTCCACAGGCTTGTGCAAACGGCCAGCTACATATAAGTGTCGCCACTCTAATAAATCCTGAAGCATTTGTTCCTTTGATATGACACCGTATTTAATTTTAACACCCAAGTCGGGCAATGGTATCATAGTATTAAAATATATACCTGCTCCTAAAGACTCCTGATATTTCATGATTATTTTGGGGCCCAAGTGTCGCATGGCTGAATAGTGGCTTTCATGGCGACTTATATTTTCAGCATGCCAACCTAAAGGGTCACGCACACAAAATATTAAATCGATAACATTGTTTTTCTGTTTTCCAACGTCGTCGTAACCCAATTGCTGTTTAACTCCAGAACCATAAGCAAATACGTAAGAAAGACCGCCGCGAGGAAATCTCACCAATATATCTTTGTATATACTCATACTTTAATCAATACTTAGTTAAGTGGTTTGCAATATTTATAGTAAGAATATTTACTTGATATTGGCACGATAGAGTTCTGAAATAGTTTTCATTAATGTTTCTTTACGTGTTTAATTCTAATAATGAAAATTCTCTGGCCTTGGTACTTCTGTAGTAAAAACAGTGAAATAATAGCGGTACAGCATAAAATTCGTAATACGCGGCATGTTCAGTGCAGGCAAAATAATATCATATGATTGTCAAAGAACCGCACTACCATCATAAATGGTAATACAGCCTTCTAGTATGCATTTAAAACAAGTCAAATGTCGATTCTAAAACAAAAAATAAAACAATCTTTCCTTATATATTCTTTATTGATCTGTAGTGTATCTACATTAACACAATAATTAAATTCGATAATCGAAATGTTAGATAAAATCGATTTGTGCTGTATTAAAACTCTTAAATATTTATGACACGTCTAATATCTAATCTATCCTATTAAATATTGTTACTATAACACGTAAATCAAACATGCTTGGTAGAAAAACGTTACAATTAAATCTTAATTGCCAATAATTTTTATATTCATCTGAATTTTAAAAATTTTGTGTTGAATATATATCGACCGATTAATATTATGTGCGGTTGATGGTTTTCTTACCAAGATATTTGCCAGTGCTACCAGAACAATTTTTGAAACTGCTTTATCGCATTTGCAGCTCTGTAACATGTGTTATTGTGTTCTTTGTTTTGCTTAATAATTCGCAGAAAGGAGAAATATTTAGAAGTCTATATTTGCAGGATTCACCACGCCGTTCGCATTTTGTGTAATTTCTTACTCAAGCATTGTTTATTAAAAGTAAGTTTCGTATAAAAATATAATGAACACAAACGAAATTGCACCCTGCAGTAGCGTTGGAGATGAAGATCGAATCAAGCATAAAGCAGTTTCAATAGGAGAATTTCAAAGTATTGCAGAATTTTCCAAGGTTTGCACGTATGTTTGTGTGTAAGGAAAATATTTAATTTGTTTGTTTTTACAGAAAGGTCTATCCGAGATTATAGATGCTACAAAGTTTGTTAATGCATTCCCGCAAGGTGCTTCACGAGATCTTTACTGTGCCTATCCCACCTATGGACGCATTGTTGATGAGCAGTCTCACAGAATATTGGGCTTGATATCACACGTGTTAAAGTGGCAAAATGTTAAGGGCAATATACAGCGCCGCCAACCGGACGAACAATTTGAAATGCTTTTGGAATGCAACGATGTTATGTTTGAAAGACTGCAATCTAATTTGGATGAATTGGCGGGCATCAAGAAAAATCCTCAAACTGTCGTAGTGGAGTCTCGCTTAAATTCTATTTCGCCTTTAGCTACTCCTGGCAAAGGAGCCGGTAGTTGGAATCTTAAGAAAAACGATAGTAGCCCCACTGTGTCTGCCAGACTAATAACAGCTAAAAATATCGCCAGACCCCAGGTTAAATTCCAAATACCTGTAGATAACAGTGCTGATAGTCCATTTGTTCCAAAAATAAAAGATAAGCCGAATTCTTTAAAACCGTTGGCTGTCCTGCCGGAATACGATGAAAATGGAAGTATTGTCAGTTATTTGCACCCTTACGAATTTGAATTAAATAAGTTTGAAGTACCGCATAATTTATTAAAATTGAGACAACCAGAGAAACCAAAAGATACCTCACGAACTGAATTAATGTACGTGGATACGCCAGCTAAACTCAAGCAAGCCTTAGATGAGTTCAGAGAGGCTTCTGAATTGGCCATAGATGTGGAACATCATTCATACCGTACCTTCTTGGGCTTTACCTGCTTGGTACAAGTTTCTACTCGTACGAAAGACTACATTTTTGATGCCTTAGCACTGAGAGAAGAAATGCAGGTGCTTAATGAAGTTTTTACCGATCCAAAGATACTTAAAATTTTTCATGGTGCCGACTCAGATGTTGAGTGGCTACAACGGGATCTTTCTCTCTACATTGTCAATATGTTTGATACTCACCAAGCGGCTAAGGCTTTAAATTTTGCACGTCTCTCATTAGCCTATTTAATGAAACATTATTGTGGTATAGAAATTGATAAAACTTTTCAATTGGCTGATTGGCGTATACGGCCTCTACCTGAAGAATTAGTAGCTTATGCTCGTCAAGACACTCATTTTCTTATATATATCTATGAGCGCCTCAACAATGATCTATTGGAGGCTTCAAACCATCAACCTCAACTATTGCGCTCTATTTATCAACGTTCCAATGAGATCTGTAAGAAACGTTATAACAAACCTATTATCAGTGCCGACTCTCATATGGATCTATATCGAAAATCAAAAAGAATCTTTGATAATCGTCAACTGTTCGCTTTTCGTGAAATTTTCAAATGGAGAGATACAATAGCCCGTTTAGAAGATGAAAGTTATGGTTATGTCTTACCTAATCATATGATGTTGCAAATATCAGAAAGTTTACCACGTGAAATGCAAGGTATCTTAGCTTGTTGCAATCCGATACCACCATTGGTACGACAACATTTACATGCTTTGCATCAGATTGTCCTAAAGGCCCGCGAACAACCACTAGTTAAACCAATTTTAGAAACCGAAGCCATTCATCGTGCGGCTTATGCCAATGTCAAAGATTATAATAGCAAATTACATTGTTCCCACGATTTGTCCTACCACGAAGAATTTAGGGACGATTTACCTACTCTAATAAGTTTCGATAAGGAGAAGGGACTTAAAATCAATGAAGTGACATCAGTGGATAACCTTAAATTAGCAAAGCCAGTTTTAAGTGTATTTGATACGCCTGAAAATTCTGAGGAGGTATGTGTTATTTCTTAAAAGTTATTAATTTGATTCATTTCTAACGTGATATTTTAAGCATCCGATTTTATTGCCATTCTATAGCAAGTTTTCCAACGTTAACCTTCTACAAAAAATAATACAATTTTAATGAATTTCCCAATTATTGATATATTTATTGTGTTGTGCTGTAGTTATTTATATATAAAACAACAAAAATAAAAATAGTTCTCGATTAAACTCCCATTGTTTCGAACAATTAACGTGATGAAAATCGATTTCAAAAACCAACTGATTTAAAAATTAAATGATATGTATAGTACACATATGTACATACATTGTATACACATAATTATAATGTGTTTGAATAGTTTTCCATTAAATTTCATTAAAATTTCAGTAATTAATTCGTTATTGAATTTAAACTCTACATTTGTAACTATTTTTTACACGATAATTTTAAAATTAATATAGTTTGTAATTTAACCTGTAACTTTTTTACGGGCCTGATTTTTCTTGGACTGGTGTCTAATAAAATTAGATATTTGTTGAATAATGTTTGGAATTTCCTATTTTGTAGGATGAACAAACTGTACGGCATCAACTTCTGGAAAAACAAAAAATTCTACTTCCCTATCAACGATATATCGCTGTTTTACCAATGGTTGAGAAAGAAAAACTGGAGGAGGCAGCTCGCATCGAAGCTGAAAACAAGAAACGCCAACTATGTCCGGAGGCTCCAACAATCATGCCTATAGACAAAGATAATATGGATATGAAGGAGATTAAACAGGAAGATGATATATACGCCATGCCCATTAAAGAAATGCTAAAGCGAAAATATGAAGAATCCGTTGCTAAGAAGAATTCCAATGCTTTAGAAGCTAAACGTGTAAAGACAGAAGATAACAATAGTGTGTCTACAACAATAACACCTACAGATGATAAATTAAAATTTGTAAATTTGCCACCAACTAAAAAAGAACTTAAACAGTTAAATCAAAATAAGAGACTAGAACAACAGCACACTTCAACTCCAAGTACAATATCTGGCGAGGACAATTCCGACGAAGGACCAATTGAAGAGCCTACATCTTCACGACCTATTGATGAACATCAAAACAATCAACAGCACTCATTGAAAAAGAAATTCAAAAATAAAAACCCGAAATCAAAATTCAATAATTCCGGCAAAGCCCATCAATCCTCTGACAAACCTGTGCAAACAAATTTCGATTATCAAAAGGTTGATTTTAAGAAATTCCAAGGCGGCGCTCAAAAGGCTAAGGGTATTGAATTGAAGCCACAGTTTCATGGCAAGGTAAATCGTATTATAAACATTGTTGATTTAAATAAAATTTATTTTAATTCTTTAAATATTTTTCTTTATTTTTTAGGGTAACACAAGCAAGGCCCAAAATAAAAAGTTTAATAAACTATTTACATTTTCAAATGTAAAGTCAAACAAAAAATAGATTATTTTCTTAGAGAAATATAATTTTCCTAACTACGTAGACATATTAACTGGACATTATTTAATTTTTGGGTTTTTTTTTTAAATGTATAATTCTTAAAAATATTTTAATAAATTATTTTGTTTTAAAATGAAAACTTTTTCAACAATATACATACTACATCTGTATATGTACATACATTGTATTTTTCATTTAAAGCATAAAATTATTTGAGCTAATAGAGTAATACTATGACATTACATACTATAAATATTATGGCAGATAAAATGTCAGGCAGTTAAGGTAATAATTGATGTAAAGCAGTACATGAAGTCTGAAATCTGTTCATATATGTATGTACATATATTGTTTTTTAAACTATAAATTTCAAAAGTTAGAAGACATACAATTCGTTCTTTAGCGATTGTGCTGCAGCATATTGTATTAAATTTAAATTTAATATCGAATTTCATTAGGATAAGATTAAATAATTTTGTAATCTTAAATGTATTGCAAACGTTTCCATTAATGCCCGATTTTTAATTGATTTATTTACATAATTGACTACTTAAATAACTATTTTTGTGTGTCCTAAAAATTAAAAATATTTTAAAATTGTCTTTTCATTTCTTATATTTTACAATAATTGATATGTAATGCGTAAAATCATTAGTAGAGTATGTACGGGAGGATAAAAATGGAAGTCTCTTATAAATTCTTAAACATCTTTTCTCCCTCACGATCCATGCAATATTCAACGACGGCGTAGATGACTAACAATCGTCTTTCTACGCCTCGTTTGTGTTTATCTGTTATCAATGGATATAAAGCATCAGCTTTGGTTAAGCGATCCATTAACTCGGTCAGAACACCGCCAGAAAACACTTGCAAACGTTCCCAAGTAGAAGCCCGTAATCTAGCAAAGAAAAAATAGCATCACATTAATAATAATAATCAAAATATTCCTTGTTACAAAAAACTTACAAACAACACTGATACAAGGGTGCTAAAATATCTAGATGATCTTTATTAGGATTGCCAAAAGCTTTGCCATTATCAATCAATACCACTCGTTCTTCGCGGGTTTCATAATGATGGCGGTCACCATTTTGTATTAAATAGTCAAATATTGAAACATCTATTAAATCTAAGAGTCTTTCAGTCTCTAATTTACCTTTCAGGCCCCTAAAAATGAATAACTATTAACAGCAGTTTGTATAATATTTTTATGTACACTTACTTGCAATAATTCATGTCATCTTCCCAAGGCGCCCTTTTATCTTCCTTATACGTCCTCTGCCAGGGCGAACGCCTTTTAGCTAATTGACCTGGTATGATGTAAATTAAAACGCCTTCAATATTATTATTCTCATCGGCACATACAGTTTCTTCCTCATTGCAGTAGTGACATTTACCAAACAAACAATACTGTTCGGTACCATTTTCAGTTTCTGTTATGGTCATGGTATTTTGTAATTCAGTATCGCCTTTATCATAGATGTCAGTTTTTAAATTCACCACCCGTCCAACCACAATAGGCGTCCAGCGAAAATCCAATACGGCTCCCAGATAAAAAGCATACACTTCAGCTACATGACGATCTTTACCGCCGTAAACTGGTCCCTCTATCACTATGTCACGGGGATACCATTGCGGTTTAAATATCACTTTCTGTTGATTCGATAAACGTACCAGCAGTTTCAATTGTGTACCTCGAGCTAAATTTGTAACTTTTGTTATCGGTTCTAAACGCAGACTCTGTAATAGTTGACCCATTGACGAATCATATTGCGGATATATTTCGTTTTCATGTGGCCACTGTAATCAAATCAATCAAATGAAATCATTTTTCTATTAGTTTATACATTTTTAGGAGAGTAAATTAAAATAGTTGTTACTAAACTTGTTAAATTCTAAAAGATGGCGCCATGGAATGGAAACAATTTAAGAATAATACAACACAAAATAAAATACGAGACAAAAATGTGTAAACCTAAGCTATACGTGTACAAACATTGTCTGCTGGTAGAAACCATGGGGTTTATCCAATAAGAGACTAATCATTAATCATTTAATCTTCAGATAGCGAACTAAATGTACACAATTTTGTCTCATTGTGTAAAAAGTATTGAAACGCATGAGAAGTCTGTAAAACTACTTAATACTAGATTTACATTGAAGTTTAAACAGAAAGAGAGATTTAGCCCTGTAATTCATAAACAAGTAATCTAAGGCAAGAAATAAATTCTTTTAAAAAAATTACATATATTTTTAAAACTCGTATACATAATCTGAATTATATATCACGTAATATCAGAAGCAAAAGCTACATGTAAATTACAAGTAAAATTATTCTTCCACTGTGACATTCAACTGTAAAGAAGTGTAGTTTAATAAAAAAAAACGCCTGGCGTACACGAATCAAAAACGAATTATGATAAGAAATCATACATACACTTATCGGCGAACAGTCTCTGGAAGAAGAATGGAACTTCTGTAGTTTTGATGAACTTATTTGGAATTATGAAATTATGATCTTTTTGACTTAATAATGATAGATGACAACCACTATATTTAACCCTTTCATGCCCGAATTTTTTGGACCAGAGCTACAAGTTTTTTAAGGACATGTGTTTGTATTTGGCTTGGCCTAAATATGAAGTGATATTAAATTCAGAGTCCTACGTATTCTGGTTTTACAAGTTTTTAACCAAGCTTGTTTGCAAAAAAAAAATCTTAAAAAAAAATTAAAAATTACGGAATTTATGAACAAAAATGTACAATGTTGCCTATAGGCAACATCGGGCATGAAAGGGTTAAAGAGTTTTACATACATAATTGGTCATTACAACCATTCAGTCAGGATTACGATTATACCACTTATGTTGCGTGTGTTAATTTTATACATGAGTGGCGGGACCTACTGTTTAAAGTTGCCACCGGACAACAGATTTTTAAAGACTTTTAGTTCGTAATATTTTGGAAATAATCTAAAAATAATTTAAAATGTTGAGTCAAAGTATTTAAAACTTTGCAATACAGCAATATATGTATTGTAACTCGTATATTTGATTGTTGCATGAGTAAAGAATACCCATTTTATAGACATCGCCGATACTACATGAATACTGACAAAGCCTGAAAGTATCACTATCTGAGTAGGTGAAGAAGTTCAGAAGTTGGTTTATAAAACTCCCTCAAGAAGCACCGTTTATCTCTTGTGTATCACTTTAAAATGTACACATAATTTTAAAACTTTTATATAAATACATACATACACTGACTCAAACAATTGCCCGTACACTAAGCTATTGAAAATATAATTTAATGTAGTTCGGAAAATATATATCCAATGAAAATGAGTTCTTGATTTTTAAAAAGTGCAACAGGCATATTACACAAATACAAACACATAAAGGTTAAAACAGAAATAAATTTTATTGAACTAACAAAATTAAAAAAATACTTCAGAAACCAAACTCAAAAAATTATCCGTACAGAATAATATTTATACCTTAAAACCAATTAATGTGGTTTTAATAACGGGTGTAATATCCTTTGGCTTTAATAACCTCTTTTAAACGGTTCTTCATTGATAATAATAATTTACTAGTAATTTCTTGACCAATATTCAGCCTTTCCTCGGTAATAACGTTTTTGAGCATTTCCTTGCCAGTGATTGTAGGCTGACGGATTTTTTTCTCCAAAACTCCCCATAGATGATCTATGGGGTTAAGGTCTGGACTCTGAGGATGATCAGAAAGCACTTCTTTTACGTTTTCACATAACCATTCACTTACAATTTTGGCCTTATGTTTTGGGTCATTATCGTAAACGAGTCAAAAATCCCCTAGCATTCTTAATTTCGTTGCACTAGCTTCAAAATTTTCTTTTAAAATATTCCAATAATGGTTTTTATCCATTGTAGTTTCAACAAAAACGAGATTTCCGACACCTCCTGCTGACATGGCACCCCAAACCATCACATTAACACCACGATGTTTTAAAGTTGGCATTAGATTTTTCAACTCAAGAGCTGTATTTTCTCTACGCCACACAAATCTCCAGCCGTCTGAGCCAAAAATATTAAAGTTACTTTCGTCCGTAAATATCACAGTATTCCAGTAGTCTTCTGATTTATTAACATAGTTTTTGGCATACTCCAGATCAGACGGCAGGTTTGAGTTGACTTTTCGACTCGTTCACGATAATGACCCAAAACATAAGGCCAAAATTGTAAGTGAATGGTTATGTGAAAACGTAAAAGAATTGCTTTCTGATTATCCTCAGAATCCAGACCTTAGCCGCATAGAGCATCTATGGGGAGTTTTGGAGAAAAAAATCCGTCAGCCTACAATCACTGGCAAGGAAATGCTCGAAAACGTTATTACCGAGGAAAGGCTGAATATTGGTCAAGAAATTACTAGTACATTCGTATTATCAATGAAGAACCGTTTAAGAGAGGTTATTAAAGCCAAAGGATGTCACACCCGTTATTAAAACCACATTAATTGGTTTTAAGGTATAAATATTATTCTGTACGGATAATTTTTTGAGTTTGGTTTCTGAAGTATTTTTTTAATTTTGTTAGTTCAATAAAATTTATTTCTATTTTAACCTTTATGTGTTTGTATTTGCGTAATATGCCTGTTGCACTTTTTAAAAATCAAGAACTCATTTTGATTGGATATATATTTTCCGAACTACATTAAATTATATTTTCAATAGCTTAGTGTACGGGCAATTGTTTGAGTCAGTGTATATTTAAAACGCGAACAGCATTATTAGGAATATTAAAAGGCTTCGATCGGAATCGAATCTTTCTATACGTCTTTAAATAATATGCAATAAAATTTAATGTGGAGCAATAATTAAAATTTGGAATTTATTCCAAAAAAGGTTTTCTCAGCTGTGGTCTTTATTCCTTTTAATAAATAAAAAACTAGCTTTGTAATCAAACCAACATATCTGAGACAGATTATTAAAAAAAACCTAAAGTAATGGTAATTATTTTTCAGTAATAGTTAAAGGAGTGTTATCTAACTTCGTAGTTAGAGCTCTAAGGCCTTGGTTTAGTCATGTAAGAATTTAGATATTTTTATTGTTTAACACAAAAACATAAATTCTATGAAATATCCCAAAGACGAACCAACAATTAAATCAAAAAATCTAATTATGGATTAAGTTAATTAAATAATTCACTAATTAATCACAAGAACAGTGTGTGCTATTCAACTTCGAGGACACTTGGTGTTAGACAAACTCAGTAAGCTTGACTAAGCGAAATTCGAAAGACAGAGAATGGACATAATGGACGATTGTTTAATATTTGTTGGCAATTTATATGAGAAAAAATTTAATGGTTTTTTATTTTTAAATTATTGTTTAATTGTTTATCTCGCGATATGTAAAACTTGTAGTTAAGAGGATAGAGGATAGGCAATTTGACCGACAGCTCAGCTCTATCACTTGCATCGTTAAAGCACAGGGATGGTTTCCTTCTCTCATGACTTACAGCAGGTGAAGAGAAGTTTCCTCCTCTGCTCCGTGTTCTAAATTTCTGTGGAAGTCATTGGTCATACGACCAAGACCGATGCGTCCTGCATGAGCGTCCAGGCTGTAATATAACACCGATAGCGAAGTTGTGTGTCATTTGAAGTTAGAGCAGACGTTTGTGCACCTTCTATCTAACCTTGGCCAGAAATGTTGCGCTTCTTTTTTCCAGTCCAGGGCTATCTATCTAAGAGGCGGAAACGAATTTTTACCACTTTATCAATCCAATCAAATTCCCAATTAAGAGACTTCGCACGATAGTTTGTTGTTGCTCCTCATCCGTTCTAAGTATAGTATTAAATGATTTAGTCACGTGTTCATTTCACGAAACTATTAATAAATAATAGAAGAGAAAACTCTTAAGAAAAAGTGCTGTTAACATTACAAAAGAAAGACTACAAATTTTAATAGCTTCCTATCATGTTTTAATAATATTGGTGGCCATATGATATTCCAAATTACTAGGTGATCCTAATTAAAATAATAATAACTAATCTTCATGCTTTCAATTGATTTTTAAAAAGTAAATAATATACGTATCTACCATACATATCTACAAAAGTAAAATGAAGTCCTGTGTGGATATTTAAAGTGTTATTTTTAAATTACATAAATTTTAATTTAATTTCTTTAAGTAAATACATTTTATCTTGAATTTAAATGTTTAATTTATTAACTCACCCAATTAGCAATGTCCCATAAGACAGAGGCATTTTCATAATGTGCTGATTTGTAGTTCTTCAGCAATTTGTTGCGGTACATAAAGAAACGAGGATTACGATTTAAATAGGCTGGCTTTAGATGACGTATCTTTGATCGTATAACATTTTCTAAGGCACGTGTACTGGAAAGTTGTGCTTCAGTATTATTTAAATAATACATAAAATAAAAGTTACCACCGATGCCCAGACAGAGAACGCTTACGAGAGCGATAATAACGACGGTGCGTTTATTCATAATCAGCTAATAATTTTTGTAAGTTGTGCAAAGTTTAAAAACGACGTTGAATTGAAAGTGTAATTAAAATCAACGATAATCACTATCTCAAGGTACATACATACGTATTAGTTGTACTTTGTTGCTATTGTAGTTGTAGGGAATAAAGAGAATGCCGATGATGTTGCAAAAATAGCCACCACAATGATTTAATTATTTTTGACAATTTGTTGCTTTTTTTAGTATTAATTCTATTGCTGTTGATGCAAATTTTGTTAATGCTTTTGTTGTTTTTGTAATTGCAGAAAAATACAAATATTTTATTTAGACTATATTTTGTAATTGTTGTTAATGTTGAGGGCCTAATCGTCATTTGAAATGTTGTTGGTGAAAACATATGTATGCAACAACAAATTACAATTGGCAGCGTACAAACTAAAGTTCGATTTGTTGTTGTTGCTTTCTTATTTTATGCGACTTAAATTGTATTAGTTTGTGTTATATTTTCAATGTTCGTTTGTTTATTTGTTTGATTTGAGGATTGTTGTTTGGTTGGTTGGTTGGTTGGTTGGTCCGTTGATCACTATGCATTCGTATTTAATTATTTAAATAAATAGACAATCAACAGCTGTTTGCCATTGTTATAAATATATAATATTTATTAACAAATATCAAACGCATTTCAAATATGAAGAAATTCACTAGAGACGTATTTAATTAAATATTCAAAATCATTATTGTCGTTGTCGTCGTGTGGCAATTAAACAATGACTAGATACGAAAAAGATTGATTTCTTTATTTTCACATGTTATTCACTCTTTTTGGTCCATTTGCATTAAAAATTCGAATTTTATGTTATTGATTGCATTTTAAGTTTATTGCTTTACCATATTTTTATTTATTTATTCTTTTGTTGACGATTTAAACTTATCTATTATCTTTTATAATTTATTTCAATTTAGTCACTGCAATGCAATTATGCGTCCTCAAAAAAACAAAAACATTTAATATTGTTTTGTTGTAAATACCTTGTTGATGACAATGTTTGTATAAGGAAATAATTATAAGATTTTGCATGTAATTTTAATTATTTGTTTGTTGTGTTCTTTTTTTTTTTGGGAAATTGAAGGTTTAGCTGGGAATGCTGATGTATTAGAGGTTTTCATATATTTGCCTAGAAAAGTAAGTTTAATTAGAAAATTTCATTTTCATTTTACAAACACGTAGTTTATAAATAAATAATATAAAAAAGAATTCGATTGCAGCTGTTTAAAAATATTAAAAAAAAAATATTGAATTTATGGTATTAATATTTAGAAAGAATTTAAATTCTATAAAAAAGCAACCAAATGAAGCACATTATAAAAAAAAACAAAACAAATTTATTTATTCTTACGCGATTTTACGTACGAAGTCCTGTAGGTGATTTTACGCAAACAAGAGCTAACGAACGATCTCTTTGATCATTTAGGGGAATATAATATAATATTATCGGTATTATATTTTAAATACGTTGACTTAATTCCGTTCAAAATAGAAACAAAGCAAAATCGCTGAAGTCACGATGAGGAATTCTATAAAAAGTTGCTAAATCAACAGTACATATAGTGGATAAATTAATGAAGTAGATTTCATATTGTCAGCTTTAACAGAGTTGTTGTATAATACATTTGCTTTAAAAAATCTTAAAATTGGAAGTTTACATCTTTGAAATATAATTTTGCTTTCAATAATAAACATTTTTAAACGTTGTTGTATATTCACATGTATGTATATATATAATTTTAATTTACTACTTAAATGCGTCGATAATTTAAAATATTTGCCTAAAACTAGTTCATCTATAAATCACTGATTCACATCTAGTAAAATTATTTTCATAAATTATAAATATTGCAATCAAAATAATTCATCTACTATTTTCTATTATAGTTTGTAGCACCTTTGAATTTGCGAATAGTGACCGCGCGGTGCAAATTATACCGAGATACTGAGGATTAAACGTATGCATATAATAAAAACGACTTGCTCCCTTCGGTGAGCAACTACTACTACCAGAAATGTAGAAGAACATAGAATTACAAAAAAATAGTTTTCTTATTAAGAATTATTAACGTTAAGCCCTTTTTATGAAATATGTTTGTATATTTGTTTATTTGGTTATAAATAAAATGCTACAGAAAATCCAAATGCAAGAAAAATTAAACAAATGCTCATTAATTATGACACTAACAAATACTGAGAAGCAAATTAAACAATCGTGAAAATTGCAGTCGGCAAAGCTAACACAAAAATACTCTAAAATTTAAAATTTATCAACACGTTCGCAGACTAAAAATTTCAGGGAGCTACAAAAATAGATAAGCAATTAAATTTTAAATTAATTGTGATATAAAAAATTTGTTTCGACATATATTATGAGATTAGTGAGACCGTTTTGTTTTTTTGAAATGTAATTGAATTCTATACCATTCACGTCCGTTTAAGTGTTTATGAAAAAAAAGTAGCATTTTTAACAAGTATTTGCAAAATTGATTCGGGCTTTGTTGTGAGTTTTGGTTATATAAATTTATTCATATTTCTTTCTTTTTCTACAAATGGATTAATTATGACAATTATTATTTTAAGCGCCACTTTACTTTGTGTGTACTTGTATTAATCTTTTTCAATATGACTTTTACATAGATATATGTTTATAACGCTTTGACTTAGCTTAGTGATATTGAATGTAGAGTTTTATATCTAAATCGAACTTAAAATGAATTTATGTATTTCTGAGGCATTGATTGTTAATCAAAAAATCTTAAATGGAATCATTTGAAATCATTGAAAAATGTATCATATCGATGCTTACAAATATGTATGGGAACGTTAAATTGTGTAGGGTATAAGACATATTTTCTATGATAATGCCACTTTTTAATTTGGCAGCAATGCGTTCAGAAATATATTTGTATTGCTCCTCTCTCCCATCGTTTAAAAATCTTACTGCTGTCGCATAGTTGAAACACAACATATGTCCCCTTCCTCTGGGCCAATGCATCAGGTAGACAATATATGATGCCTGTGCCTCTACAATTTCTACTAAACTTACACATTTATACGGACAACAGTCTTCATAAAGTGATGACGTGTTTGCGCCAATATTTGCAGGCAGACAACAAAAAAAAAAAAACTGCATGCATATCAATAATAACACATTTATCATAAATATTGCAACATTTGCATATTTTTCTATAAATTAAATAATAATTAATCTTTTATGTATTCATACATACATGCTTAATAGTTATTATGATTAAACTTCGCTGTATGGATAGTCGTCATTTTAGTGGCCCCTCTATCAACACTAAGGATTACTGGATTCCTGTGGGTTTGTGCAATATGCATTGATAATGTTTACATTGGCCGTTTTCTCTATTATAATCACATTCTACTCGTGTTATATTTTGTTTTATTTTCATATACAAATGCAATAAGGTTATAAATAAATATACACAAACTTATTAATGAATTCACTTGCCGGGCTACGAAAAAATAACAAAATAATAATCAGCTGGTTTTGTTGACATTCTTTTGTTTACATATGGTGAGTAGAAAATTAGAGATGTACTTTTTCTCATAAGTTGTTGAATTTTATTTGTGGGGAACAAATAACAATACAATGGCTTTACACAAGCAAGTTCTTATAAGAAAGTTCGAATATATTGAAAGCTGCATTAGTGTTTACACGTGCAAGTGCAAGTTTATTTATAGAATTGTCGCAGAAGAGTAAATTTCTAATAAATTAAGTATATTAGTTGAATTATAAAAATATTTGTATGTTACGAAAAAAGAAATTAAAAAGTTATAAAAATAAAATAAAATGGGAATATTTTAATTGATGTCTAATTTTGATTTATATTTTTGATTTACAAGAAAAAAACAAAAACAGTGTTGAATGCTGTAGCATCTAAAGACATTTTTTCTTGTTTCGAAAACGGCATCATTGCATTTAGTTTTTATTTAGTCTTTTTCAGAAATGAATTTAGTTTTTCCGGGTTTTTCTACTGGGTCTACACGTGTGTAGTACCAGAAACATTGAATTTGCAATATTAAAATAAGAATGCAGTTGGGAGAAAATATTTCTTTATATTTTAGAAAATACACTCGAAGTTTAACAAAAAATTACTTCAATGATAATATATACAGTGGACAGCAAAAGTCTTAGTAAGGCAGAGGCTTAATACTTTTGCGTAAAGTCCCGATATGACTTCAAGAGAGTATTTAGGAGATCATTTGAAAGAACGTTTACGTAATCGCTAAACCTCAAACAAAAGTCTACCGAAAAACTTGCTCATGGTGCCACCAGAAATCATTAAACAAAACTTGTACATTCAATTCCAAATGAGTTAAATGGAGTGGCTTGACCTAAAGGGATATTCTACTAAATACAAGGGATAACATTTAGGCCTTTGAATTTTAAATTTGCTCAGGGTTTTATTTGGGGGTACCAATGGAGTCATCTGAAATTTTTCCTTATTTTCCTCCTTGTTTTATAAAAAACATTAAAAAATTGTTTGTTTTATAATAAAACAGAAATAAATTAATAAAATAAATATATAAACTATAAATTTTTATACAAACTTTTGGCTAAAATTCTTGAAATTGCTAAAATATATTGCCGTACTAAGACTTTTGCTGTCCATTGTATATTGTCGTCCAAGACTGTCATTTTACATTGGAGTCAATCTGGTAAGCATATGGGAAGATTCGAATTTCCCTTTATAAGTACCAATCGTAAAAATAACGGAACTAATTTGTTTCAATAGTTGTAGGTCTATTAGCTGCGCAGATCACTTAATCATTAGTTTTTTCTGACTGCAATGGCTCTTCCATAATCAAGTCTAGGTTCCTTGAACGATAATTTTGTTTACTGACGTAACGACTGAGTGAGAAATGGGCTTCATGCTAAAGAAAATGTTGTTCGAAAATCAGCATTGAAAGCTTGTTGCTCTAGCTCTAATTCGTTGCAAAGGATCAGCAGATGTTTGCGCGAGTTGGGCTTTATATTGGTGGTGTACAAATCCAAATGCAGAATAAGTAATAATTAGCGGCAATAAAATGTACGCCGTAAAATGTACAAATTTAAATTATCCATCACTTTTTTTGATGTTTTTGGCAATGGTCTGATACCATCTGCAAAATTTCCAGTATCTTGAAGCTTCTTTATAATTTTAACATACTTTGCACAGTAGATCTATTATGACGAACATAATGTAATGCACGAAAAGTGATCGTGTTTTAAACACCATTTTTATATCAACTTTGAGCTATATTTACGCGCTCTCGTTTCTCGAACGATTCGTGTTCGTAAATGATAAACTTTTCATTAAATAAATGACACTTTAAATGAAAGATATTTAAGTCAACGGATTTTGCCTATATTTTCTATTTTTGTGTATTTTGGAACTGATGTGTTGCCTATTTAAAACATCACCCTTTAAGATCCCTTGAGGACAGCAAAGTGACAATCGTTAGCTCTGGCAGTACTGGTGAGTAAACTTGCCGATTACCTTCTTCTGATAGTTGCTCAGTGTGATGAGTGTTATTTGTTGACACTACAAAAGAAAAAAAAAACGAATCCAAATCCAAATCCTAAATTTAGTTGAAAATTAAATAATGGGAATGGAGCGAGAGAGTGAGAGAGAGAGAGAAAATTATATTTCTATAATGCAACGAATTTAGTATAAAAATTTTATTCCATTGTTGTTATTGTTAAAATGTTGACCACTTAATTTCTTAATACACTTCTTAGTGAATGAACACGTTTTCCAGGTTAACAAATAGATACCACCATGCAACAACAAACAATATGTACATATAGTATATGAATCCATTTTTCGCTCTTGTTTTTTGTTGGAAAGAAGGAAGTGGTTAAAGTTGTCTACCGGTTGTTTCTAAAATTTTGAATTGGGGGATTTTAATAAAGGGTGCGACAATAAAGTTCGAAAAACAAGACATATTTATAAAAGGCAGCTTTATTTCTGTAATAAACATAAATAATTTAATAACAGGCATTTTGATTTTGTTGAAATATGAGTTATTGTTAATAAAATAACCTTAAAACCTGTTTAGAAAACTGAATAAATAAATTTGATCTATCGAAAATTTGTTCATTCATTTGTTGACAAAATTTAGAACATTGTGTAGATTTTATTGCAAAAACTGTGTAGACATTTATTGACCAATTACGGTGTAAAATATTGGAGAAATTCACATCCAAACCATATTCCTAAATGTTGGCGTATTGTCCATAGCTGAAAGAGCTAAGTGAAGTTAGATTCAATTCAATAATACATACTTTCAGTTTGTCCGTAATAGAGCACACAATTAGTTTGTCGTCGTAAGCCTTAACCCTTGTAACATATACAAATATGTCTGAGATTGCCGAATCATGGCTACGTTTACCCACCTTCTGCTTAGTAGTAAAGTTAGTTCGGCTGAAGATGTTTAAATATGCTGAAGTTTTATCTGAACCGCTTGCAACATTCAGGGTTTTTTCATTTTTGGCATACATAATCTTAGCACTGGTCAGACTATCTTCTTTTTTATGACAAACATAAATTTCCTGCGTGCATTGCTCTTACAGGCCATAGAATTGAGAGATCTATATGGCTCGCGTCCTGACCAGAAGTGAAGGAATGAATTCCACCATGAGTAGTAGTGGTGGACACAACACGGATTAAAATGTTGTCAAAGGGCTCCAGGTGTGCCCCCGGATAAAGGCCGCCACACATAGCTTCTATAAAGTCAATAGGTCTACAGCTGCAACATTAACAATTATGATGTCCTTCAACCAGTCCACAGCCAAATGACAGATCACACCCAAACGGCAGGAATCACATATTCTACTGCCTACCTCTATCACTAATTTGAAATTTAATTTTCAGATTTTTAGACGTTTTATATATTCTAGGCTGTCTCTGTTAATAATTACTAGACCCCCAACCCTTTAAATGTTTTCATTGCACTAATCATTATAGGAGCTAGTTGGTGGTGAGTAAGTCCTTCTAAAACGCTGTACAGTGGTAAACCTGAAGACAACTCGTGCCGAAGTCCCGTTTTTCCCTTTCGTCTTAGTATCGTTCACTTTCCACAGAAAGCAGTGGCTGATGCGCTCTATATCACAAGCTTGATTGATGTGGGTGCTCCTATGAGCACAGACATTGCTCTACTTCGTTCCGGTTCTTGAACTGAGATGGTTGTGTTGTCTTGTTCGCCGTGGGAGCTTAAGGACAGATCCTCAAGGCTTTGCCTTGGTAAAACAGCAACCATAAAATTCTAAAATTTTTCCATTTAAGGTTGAATTTGTTGAACTCACACACTCGCATTCAACAAATTACTGTTAATAAACCTTGCCAGTTCACCACTTGTATTTTTATTGTAAACTAGCTAAAACCCGGTGTGCTTCGCTACTCTTATCGACATGAAATATAAATATTCAAAATAGAATACCAGAGAATAAGAAATAATTATTATGAAACATTGTAAATATCAGTAACAAAACAAATATTTTAAAATCCAGACTTCTTCTTATTTTATTACGTTGAGGTTATTGACTAAAAATAATGAAAATATGCATAAAAAAATGTATATCAATATATTTTAAATACTTATATTTCATATCGATAGAATTAGCGAAGCACACCGGGTTTTAGCTAGTCAGCTCTAGATGTTGATGCTCGTAGTCTCTCTCCTTCTAGGCGTACATCGCATTGATCCGGCGTCTCTTCAGTTCTTGATCTTGATGATTGGGATCGTTTTCTTCTAAGACATGCATCACGTTGATCAGGTGTCTCAGCAGCTCTAGATGTTGATGCTTGCATCCTCTCTCCTCCCACACGTGCATCACGTTGATCTGGTGTCTCCGCAGCTCTAGATGTTGATACTCGTAATCTTTCTCCTTCTAGGCGTATATCGCGTTGATCCATTGTCTTATCAGTTTTTGATCTTGATGATTGGGATCGTTTTCGTTTAAGACGTGCATCACGTTGATCATGTGTCTCAGCAGCTCTAGATGTTGATGCTCGTAGTCTCTCTCTTTCTACACGTACATCTCGTTGATCTGGTGATTCTGTAGCTACTGCGCTTTGCGATCGTATTCTTTCCCTTTCTAAACGTTCATCACGTTGTCTCAGTAGCTCTAGACCTTTCAACACTCAGACGAACATCATGTTCTTCGGGAGCTTCGTTAGCCCTTTGTGATTGTAAATTAACTGCATTTTTGGTGCGTTTAGAAAGCGAAGATTTTTTAGGTGGAATTTTTTTGTTTTTAATTTATCACAATATGTATGATCCCTCACAGAATAAATGTTTAACTCGTTTAGAATCTGGGATTCAAATGATTTGCGAAAAAGATTGTAAGTACTATTTAAGTACTTCCTTTGAATCATTATTAGGCAAATATACCATAACAGGTCAAATTTTTTTATTTTCAAGATCAAAAATTTTGGTCAATAGAAAATATTTAATATTTTTTTATTAGGGTGACCACAAATGAACTGACCATAAAGGTTTGGTCTGTATTACATAACCACAGGTAACAATTGGTTCTTTAAAAAATTAGGTATGCTGTAGGTAGTTAATAAATTAAGGCAGTATAGTGTCATCAATGGTCTGTGTTTGCTGTTAATGGTACCTAAGCGTGTTTTTACAAACATATATGCCCAATTCACATGACTTTGTATCGTGTATGTTGTATTGAATACACTTTTTGTTTGTGAACGCTCAATGCTATGCTGTATTGTGTATTTCGTATTCCAAACGTCAGAAAACGATAAGAGAAAGTAGACTGGTATTCATAATTTGATTTTCGAGTAACAAAATGAAAAATGCATACATACATACATACATAATTGGTCATTACAACCCTTCAGTCAGGATTACGACCTAGTTTCTCACGCCACTTATGATAAGTGTGTTAATTTTATACATGAGTGGCGGGACCTACAGTTTAAAGTCGACTTCGAACGACAGATTTTTGAGAAACTTCTCATTGGAATTTTATTTACTTTCAGAGTTTTTTCCAGAAATCTGCTAAGAGAAAGTCGCCGAAGAAATACTTTTTGTATTTTCTTTTGATGTCTGGCCTGGGGCTCGAACCCTGGCTTTTCGTCTAATAAGTCAACACACTACCTACTAGACCACGGCGACTGCAAAAATGAAAAATATTACGGAAAAAGTAAATTAATCAATTAATCAATTATTATATAATTATATTATAATTTTGAAATGTTAATTATTGACTCAAGTTGCGTAAAAAATATTTTGTATTTTTATCTTCTTCTTGATTACAGGCATTTACGTAAACTGATAGCACGAAACCAATACAACTTCCAAAAACATATGAAAAAAATGTGTATGAGTGTATCGGATTTTTATATGAAAATTATCAACAACAAGCATACACTGTTGTATATTCGTCCAACAATAAAATTAATACAACGATACAAGGGCTTGTACGAATTGCTCAATATTAAAACAGGTATTGGAATGAACAGGCAATACACATGACTCTAGCTGAAATAGTTTATCAGATATATGATGTTTAGTATTTACTTTCTGTCTAAGAATTCATATAAAAATATAGTCCATTTATTTCCTTAACCCGAAATGTTCATATGTGTGTCAAAGTGGTTCATGCTAGATTTTAGCTCTAATAGTTTTCCATGTACACGAACTTTTCTATCATATTTATATGGGAGGGTCTCGCTCTTATTGCTAGTCCGGCAATTTTTTCACAAATTATTCATATGGATTTCAGTGTTGCCCGTGTACAATTTGATGATTTTATCTATAATGATTTCCCAGATATAAGAAGTTTTAAATTTAATTCATATGGGAAGTACCACGCCCCCTTTTCCTAGTCAACAAATTTTTGTCTAAAATATTCATATTAATACTAAAGTGAATTCGACAAAATTTTAGGACTCTAACTGTTATATTTTCTTAGATATATTAATTTAATATTTTTATAGAAGATGGGTGACACGCCCATTACATCAAGTCTGCCTATTTTGTTCCTATAGATGTCAAAGTTGTCCATACACAATTTGAGGAATCTAGCTGTTGCAGTTTATGAGATATACGATATTAAATACTTATTGGGTATGTGGGCATGGCACCTCGCCTACTTGAAATTTTAAAATAAAAAGTCCAGACATACAGGAAGGTACTGTTAAAATTTCAAGAAAATCGGTCCAGCCGTTTAGCCGTCTATAGACTTCAAACAAACAAACCCACAAATAAACACACATTCATTTTTATATACATATGTATATAGATTTATTTCAATTACTGTCGTGTATAAAATATTACATAGAGCTGACGGGTGACGTATAAGTAATATTGTGTTAAACAATAACACTCATACTTTTTTTATTTATTTTATTTTATTTTATTTGGCTATTTCAACATAGAAATAGCCTACAACCCTTCCAGACATACAGGAAGATACTGTGAAAATTTCAAGAAAATTGTTTCAGCCGTTTAGTCGTCTATAAAGTTCAAGCATACAAACATACAAATAAGCACACATTCATTTTTATATATGGGCAATTTCGTGTCAAGTAACCCAATTTTTAAAATCGATGTCTTCCGATTTGGATGAAATTTGCACTATTATACTATTGGATAGTAGGTCAGACACATTTTTCAGCTCTATCAGTCAAGAACTGCCGGAGTTAGAGGAGGTCAAAGTTGGACATTTTGGTCATACAGGGTTTTTTAAAATTTTTTCACCTATTGGTCCTAGCAAAAATTTTCCAAACCATATTAGATAGATATTTCTTCAATCTTTCCAAAAATAATTTGGAATTGGATTTACGAAATTTCATCCAAATCGGAAGACATCGATTTTAAAAATTGGGTCACTTGACACGAAATTGCCTATATGTATATAGATTTATAATTTATTTTCATTAGTTTCAATATATTTGGTTCCACGAGTCGGCACATAAGGTGTTAGATCATCCACATGGTAATAGCGAAAATGGATCACCAAACCGGGAAGTGTGATGTGTAGAGAGAACTATAACTGCCACTTATTCTTCCACAGCTTGATGAAATGGCAATTTTAAGGTGGTGGAAAAACACGAAACTTTTGTCAGGATAAAAATTCATCAGCCAAAGGTCTGATTACAGTGTTTACGCACAAGTATGTATATCTTGAAATTGTGGCACATAGTTTCTGTCTACTTTTTATCTCTGCACCCAGTAATAGTGAATGTATGCAGAAATGGTACAACGGAAATGAAATCAAGCACTGCGACCATTGCGACAATCACATTTTGATAACAATTCCTAATTTTCTACGTATATGGTAAATGGAAAAATGTACAGAAGTTCTATTATTTCATACCGGATGTGTTAGTTTTTGAAGTACCAGAATTACCACATTAGGGCGGTGCAAACATATAGACGAAATAGACTAAAAGTAGATATTTTTGGTAACGCATACCCTGATAATCCCTTGTTCTTAGTTCGCGTCGTTCTTTTGGCCTACCGTGTGACGTATTACCTAGATTTGTTTTAGCACAAATCCATCTTCGACGTAAATGAATAAAATTGGGCAAAGATAAATATTTAAAAGGCTGAAATATTTATGTATCGGAAGTATTTTCCCTAGAAAATAACACAAACATTATTAGCTGACACAAAGTTAAACGAAACCATATTGAACAAAAATCATTCTTATTTAAACCTAATTGGACATTACAATCCTTTAGTCAGGATTAGGACCTAGCCTCTAATGTTGTGTATGTTAATTCTAACCAAGAGGAACGTGACCTACAATTTAAAGTCGACTCCGAACGATAGATTTTTGAGAAACTTTTCATGGCACATTAATTTTTGCCAGAAGACTGATGAAATGAAAATATACATCCTTCTCAGAATTATTCTTTTCTATGCATATTATAAAAACCAAATTTTTAATTGACCTACGTTTCGTGCAATATCTCTTGTAGAAATTATGAATCAGAAGCTTGATATCAAATAGATCTATTTGCAACTGCCTAATTAAGCCCTATGTCATAATCAATAAAATCCGGCCGACCGATCTTATGTGCTATTAAATTATAATTTAATTTTTATACTTTGATACAGATAAATTACGTGACCTAAATATATGACCGTAAATATAAGAGCGACCCTAATTAGAATTTTCGACTATTCAATCTGTTGCGTTAATTCAGATGTAAATAATTACTCCTGTTGCCGTTGTGGTAGGTTACGCTCTATGAACGTAATGTTGAGTTTTTAATGATAAACACAATAATGAAAAACATGTGAAAATAAACGCCAAACAAAAATGGCTGACAATAAAAGAGCATTTCTGTTAAGAAAATGTAAAAATTTAAAATTTACTCCAACAAAAATTTTATTTTTGTTTAAAAAATTATAATTGACTCCGATTTCATATAGGATTCATGAAGTCATTATAAAAAATTTTAGTTTTATGTGGCAACTGCAAAATCATAAATTATAATTTATTTATTTATTAATTACAATACAATTACAAATTATATTTAAATATATGTATGTATACGAGCTGAGTAACTTTGACCATATGCTCGGTGTAGTATCACAGGCCGGAGTCTCTGGTGGGAATCGAAACCACGATACTCACGCTAATAGTCTAGCACACTACCCACTAGGCCACCAGGGCACCCAAATTGTAATTTATATTTTAGAAATGTGTAACCAAATAAACAAATAAAATTTAGGTTTTATTAGAATTGAAATCTTATTTAATTTTTTCTCATTAAAATTCTGTTCGTGATGTATTCTTCAATTGTCTCTAAAATTTAAGGCACATTTTGCCAAATCAATATTTCATAATATGTTGGTGCTGAAACAAAGGATTTTAAATCATAATTAATTGCCGGCTGTCATTTATTTGTTACAACATATTTCTTTGTCTCTTTCAATAAGCAATCTTAAGATTTATTAAATTTAACACGAAAACACTGTTGTTGCAGGAAAAAATTAATGAAAAAATGTTTAATGCCATCAGACAAAGGTTGATTAATTTATGAAATATGAATATTAATCCATTGAATAACATTTTCTATAATTTACTTATCATTATAGTCATATTACTCAATACTAAAGTGCCGAAATTTATATTTTTCTAAAGCGCTTTAGTACTTCTAGTAACTTAAAGCTATAAGTTGAAGTATATAATCTGCAGTTTCATATCGACGCCTCCATTCTATAACGTTCTAAGTGTACTTAGAAAGTTTTTAATGTTCTTGCATTTTTAAATTCTACGTTCTCTAACTTAAATACTGTCAAAATTTGGTTAAGATGTGCCGATCCGTTCCGAAGTTATAGGGAAAAATCTACTTAGAATACACATATAGTCGTATATCGCGTGAAAACTTTGAGAGCTCATAACTCAAAACACACTTTTTCGACTTAGAATGTTATAGAACGGAAAAACGGATATGTCGAAAAAATTAATAATTTTAGTCCGATTAAAATATATTCTTAAAGAATATTTTATTAACTGTCACTAAGTCTAAATATTAAATATTGAATACTGTTCTGTTTTAGAAAGCCAAAATAAAATCGATTTTAATTTGATATTTTGAAAGTCCAAATTTCAAATATTATTATGTGAGCTGAATATGAGAATCGGGATTAATTTTTTGGCATGGCTAGTATGAAGGTAAATAATGACAAATACAAATACCCATGAGCTAATGGTTTAGACATCCCTCAAGTCCGACATCCCGCACAAAACAGAATATGAAACAACATTTCTTCAGCGACTTCCTCTCAGCAGATGTCTGGCAAAAATCTGAGAGTAAATAAAATTGTTATGAAAAGTTTCTCAAAAATCTGTCGTTCGAAGTCGACTTTAAACTGTAGGTCCCGCCACTCATGTATAAAATTAACACACAAAATAAGTGATGTGAGAAGCTAGGTCGTAATGCAGACAAATGTTGAAATGACCAGTTATGTATGTATGTATGTATATAAATAAATTCTTTGATCATGATGAGTACAGTAATGATGGGTATAGTAATTGTTTCTGTATTTGCAGCAAAGCGGTTAAAATTTTTCCAAATTTGAAAACATTCATGAAAAAAGAAAATAAATAAAAAAAGGAAATGAAACGCTTGCATATTATCTTATATCATCTAATTCTAAACATTTTTTAATTTCAGTTACACATAGGTACAAATAAACTAAATGAAAATAATTCAAACAGGCAACAACAAAACACACACATTGTACGGTAAACAGAATTATATGTATTTACATAAAACAAACAGACATAAAATAAGGCAGTATAAATAGAGCGATTAACGATGCTGCCAATCAGCAGTGAACAATCAGGCAATGATGAGAAGCGAGTCTGTAACAACTCAGAGTTGTATTAAAATGTGCGAGTTAAGCAGAATGGTATTGAATATCAAAAGTTTTGTTAATAATGATCATGAATAAAATTGATAGCACAGTGTTATCAGTTGAAGATAAAGAAGTTATTTAAATAAATAAGGAATTAAATAAATAAAGAATTTATTTAAATAAACTACAAACAATAAAGAATTATAGGAAATAAATGATGACTAGGGGTGGAAGAAACGATATTTTTTCCACCAAATAAAAGAAGCATTAGAAAACATTTCAGAAATTTCAGGAATTGATAAATTAATAGCTCTAATGCCTAATTTAATAACTACGGTAATTTTTGTCTAATTTTATCAAACGAAGTGTCAATCTCTTCACAATATAATGCACTTTCAGAACTTCGCCACTTATTTGATATTTTTTAATTAAATTTTGCAATAAAGAACGGATAAACTAAAAAAAAATAAGAAAAAAATAATATTTTCCAAGTTTACTCCGTCTAAACTCATAACATATAAGTTTGAGCAAAACGTTTATGTATATCGTTTTAAAGGCTAATCTCTCCCCATTCAAAAAAACTTTGGATTTTTAAATAGTTTCAACATATTTGAGTATTCAATAATTTTGTCTGAAAAGATCAAAAAACCGTTTTGTCAAATAAAACATGATTGGAGGGTTCGAGAAAAATAAAAAAAGTTTTTTTGAGTTCTACTCAACTAATTGAACAACATAGACTAGGTAGTTACTCGGGTGTACTTAATATTTTGTATTTTGTCGCATAGTGTTATTGGAAATAATTTTCCATTTCGATGGAACATACAATGCCAGTACAGGTAATTTATTTCTATGACACCATAAGTAACAAAGTGAAAGTATATTCAAACTAAGTTCAAATATGAACCAAGTTAACTTATCTAATGGTAAATTGGTCCTAAAGATCTCTGAGTTTAAAGGACTATTAGTTCGGCATATTTTATTCTTTAGGTATTTACTAAAATAAATTATAAACTGTATAGTATTTGTCTTAATAATTTTGTTTACTTAAATATTTATGGCCTACGTTTGTATACGTTCGTTTTAAATAAATAAAAACAAATTCTAAAAGTTTATTTAGCATCTACTGTTGACTATGTTTGTATATGTATAATTTGAATTAATTAATGCGAATAAAAAGAAACTGATTCAAATAGGTAAGAAATTAATTAACGATAATTATAATGACTTTTCAATTAGCATTACAGAAGAAGTTGAAGGTCAATAAGATTAAGATTAATGAAAGTCAATAAGTGTAAAAAGTTAAAGTGAATTTGATATAAATAAAGGTTAAAATTTGATAAAACTTTTCTATTTTTGTTTTTTTTTATTTTGTTTGTAAGCTAGAAATGAAAAACAAAATTAAACGTAACTTTTTCATTTGACTGATTTTACTTAAACATTTAGAAAAAAAATGTTTCACAGATGGAACGCGATTTTTGTATACTTAATGCAATTACTACGTTTGAGAAAACTTTCCGTAAGATTGTCAGGGAAACTTTGTATTCATAAATACAAGTTTAAAGAAATCTGGCATCAATTTGCTAGTGCATAGTTTTTACATATTTTAACCCTAAAAGCATATATTCACGATTTTAATTATAAAAATATTTTTATTTTATTTAAGAGTGTGAGAGTATATTTCAGATATTTTTTTCAATAAAATCTTTTTTCATAAAAACAAAGAAACATAGTTAAACAACCTAATAATATAATATTTCTGGTAATAAGTTGACAAAAATTAAAGATTCATTTTAAATGTAACATTTTTAGAATAAAGGCATTATTTCATTAATTTAGAACTTCTAGGTGAAATTCTGAGTGAAAATCTGACGTAATTGCGTTCTGCAAGCAGAAAACGGGATATGTGATATGATGCAGTAAATCACAAATGGAAATGTGGCCAATTAAATTTTTCACTGTTAGTTCATTCATAAACATGCAGTCCCCTGGCAAGGGTCATGCTGTTTATGCAATTCAGCTTGTTGAAGCTGTCAAGAAAATAAGCCCATATAAAGTACTCGCAACAAACACAAAGGGTCGAATTAATTTGATTTTTTAGTTTTTATCTACCTAAGGTGTCGATACTGCTTTATATCAAGTGCTCAATTGATTATTATTTTATATCAGAATCCGTTTCGTCCTAGAACTTAATTAAGGCATATATTAATATGGGCTAAATTCGAATCAATTTGCTATTCAATTCGAATTTAAATTGTCATCTACAGGGCAATAAGGTATGTTGTATATAAACAATAAAGAGTCGTTATACAAGGAATATACGGTAAAACGCTTGAGAAGTAATATAATCGTCTGGCATGGTTTCCTGAGCCTAGTAGTAGTGGTTAAGTACATTGAGTGGCACAATGGCCTGTTTTATGTACAGGGACATTTTATAAAACGTGCAGAATTTTTCCCATTAAGTTAGATTTTTTGCATTAGTTACAGATCTGAATCTGCCTTATGATTTTCTCCTAATTTCATGACCTATACTGGCAGCTAAGCTATTCTATATTAAACATTACCTCCTTGATCTTGTCATCTTATTCTACTACTAAAGTCTTTTTAGAATCTTATGGATTTAAAGGCTATGTCCTTTAAAAGTAATACTATAGGTCTTTGCGCAATCTGCAACCTAGATGCAACGGAAAACACTTATCATCTACTTAGTTGCAACCCTATTTTCAATGGATTTAAAACAAAATATTAATTTAACTGAAGTTATAATTATTCTTAATGATGTATCCTTTCCTTTTGTTAATATTGTTAATTATTTGGAGATTTGTTTAAAATATATGTAGGTAAATATTAATATTTATATTTGAACTCCTATTTCCATTTGGAAATCTGGCTGACAACTAATTGGTTCAGCCATATACAGAGAATAGTAAAATATTTCTTATCTATTTTTGTAAACAGTTTTCTTATTATATTTTTATTATATTAAATAAAATAATTAAAACAACGTTTTCAGTAAAACCTTCAAAATTTCAATGGTCGCCTAATTTCAAATTATGCATGGAATGACTTACACAAAATTAGTCACTTCGTGATTGAGATCTTAAGATCTCATTCAGTGCTTTTCCAGTGTTGATATTTTTTATTAGAACTTTCGGCACAAATATGCTCTGGGGTTTTTGTCATGCGTCCACCCCATTCGATTAATATTTTTGATAATAATCAATAAAATATTAAAAATTTTTACAGACTAGGCGGGTTAATAGCAGACTTTAGTTATGTATATATGTATGTACGGTTTTTGAGCGACGTACTTTATACCTAAGACCTGTGAAAAGAAAACTTAAAAACCTATAGAAAAATAATTGGCCAATTCACACGACTTTGTATCGTGTATATTGTATTAGATACACCTTTTGTTTGTGTATGCTCAGTGTTATGTTGTATTGTGTATTTCGTATTCCAAACGTCAAAGAGCGATAAGAAGAAGAATAGCAATATTTATGATTTGATTTTCAAGCAACAAAATGAAAATTATTTCAGGAATAAGTAAATTAATTAATTATCTGTGCGAACAATATAATTTTGAAATGTTAATTGTTGCCTTAAGTTAAATTTTTTATTTTTTATTTTTATTCTTCTTCTTGATTACTGACACTTGCATAAACTGGTAGCACGAAACCAATACAATCTTTTAGAACATATGAAAAATATGTGTATAAGTGTGTAGAATTTTTGTATGAAAATTATCAACAACAAGCATACAGTGTTGTATATTAGTCCAACAATACACTTAATACAACGATACGAGGGCTTGTGTGAATTTCCCAAATATACTGTTACGCGTTAAGCTTTTAAAAGCAAGTACATCTTGCAGTTTAGAGGATAGCAACTTTCCTTATTTAAATGAATCCTTTAATGAAACACTGTAGTTGATAACATGACGCTCTTAATTTTATTGCACAATTCTGTCAATTCAAAGAGCAAAATCTTTCGCTCTACCTAATATTGTTGATGATTTGTTATTTCCATTCTTTTCAATTTTTCGTGATATTCCTATGTAGTTTGGATATTGTAATGTGATCTTTGTTTATCACAAAAAGGTGGAATTTGGAGCTACTTCTCCAAAACACCTAAGAAGTTCTGAATACTGTCTAGATGAATATATTTTGATATTGATATATCGTATCATATGGTATATGAATTCAAATTTATCATGGAATGGTTAACTTAGTCTCCCATTCTTTTAGTATAAAAAGTTACTTTTGAAGTCAACAAAAATTTCAATGTCTCCAAGTAACTTCCAAATTTATGCAGGGTAGCCAATTGATGAAAAAGTCGTAGACGTGTTAACCTATACGATTTAAAAAAAAAAAAACGATATATGTATTATTTATCTTGAATTAAGTCATTAACGCTTAACCCTTTTCTTGCTTATTGTATTTAAATTGAAAAACCCTTCGCACTCCCTATTACAAATGGATTTAATGGATGTAAAAGCAATGCCTTTTAAAGAAAATGAGAAAATACACAGACAAACATAAATACAATTGAAACAATATACAATTTTCTTGCAACTCACCTTCCCTTCTCCAAATTATGGCTTTTTTTAATGTTCGAAAATCATAACAAAGTAAAAAAAAGCTTTCTACGTCAAGCTTTTATTTTTTACTTTTTTCACACAATCCAAGTAAATGGTAGCAAGAAAGCAAAGGAATTTCTATTCACACACAAAAAAAAGAGACAAAGTTAAGAAGAACAGGCTGTGCAAATAGTAGTAATAGGTTAACAGGTGCTTCTAATGCTAACATAGTAAGAGAGCCAGAAAGTGTAATAGAGTGTACAATTCCTTTAATGTTAACATAGACAGTGTTATTAACTGAAAATACTCGGAGCAATGTAATGTAGTATCGCCAAATACATTGAAAATTTCATAAATGGAAAAATTCTAAAACTTAATCAAGTTATAAAAAATTATTAATTAAAGAATTTCAATGTAAAACGGTAAATATTTTCTCATTTAGCGTGAAACATTTTAATGAAAAAACAATTCTAACAAACAGTTGACATCACTTTCTGTGTGTATGTATTTTTTCTTTTGTGTAGTAAGAGCAACAATGTTGAGCAACAGTTATGTGAGGAAAATAATTCTCCCCTTATTTTCTTCTGTTATCGTTCATACAGTGTCCCTCCCATAATACTCGTGTTAATATCAATAGATAAGGAATGTGTGAGGAGGGTTAAAACTGATACAGCTGGTTTTTGTTTTGTCTTACTTATGGAATATTCAAATACGAGTGTAGTTATACAATTGCTACTGTAATAACCATCCTTGGCACATACATATTATTATATATGTACATGCTGGATTTTCACTAATTTTCAATCATGCGAATTAGGATGTTGACACTTTATTTCAAGTGCATAACTTAAGTATGACAGATGAAATCATTGAACGAAATAGCAAAAAATAAATAGCTTGGCAGTCAATTTCATTTCGACTAAATACTGAAACTTATTCTTAATACACTTTATCGTTTTCAAAGTGCGTGAGAAAGTGCGGTTTAAAAGCGTCCAAAAATGATAAATTGGGGCATACATATGTATGTACATACATACATACATAATTGGTCATTACAACCCTTCAGTCAAGCTAACGACCTGGCTTCTCACACCACTTATGTTGTGTGTGTTAATATTAATTTTATTCTGCGGAGAGGAAGTCGCCGAAGATATGCTTTTCATATTTCGATTTGATCGAGATGTCTGATCTAGGGATTGAACCGTGGCCTCACGTCTAATTAGCCGACATACTACCTGCATTAAAATCATAGTTAACAATCATTGGAAAACATTCCAACAAAGAGTCAACAATTTGGGAACTGTAGGGTGTACCTAAAGTTAAGGTAAATGGATACTACACTATGTTACAACTACGAAACTCTGTTCGAGCGCCATAAAAAGAAGTAATTTTTTCATCGGACCATTACTGAAGAAAAAATGGTTCTGCTATAATAATCCAAAGTACCAGAAATCGTTTATTAAGCCCGATCAACTAACAAAAAAAAAAAATAACGGATATTTTGCCATAGCATTCAGCCATAACTAACGAGATAGCCGATAGTTTTTTATTGTACCAAGTTATAAGGTCTACTTTTATTGGTTTAGCCATAATATTTCAGTTTTTAGAATTCTACTATACTGAGTCAAGCCTTCACATTCTCTTTTGTTAAAAATTTTGCTGTTATTAAATAATTTTAAATTTATTTTATGTGAGCGTAGTCTGTATATAATAAATTGGAGCATAACTCCAGTTTTTACCAATAGATTGTAGTGTATGATAACATTAAAACCCATTATGAATATTGTTCGGTATTCCGCATGAATTAAAATTAACAACTTGGTTTAAACGGACGTCCTTCTCTCTTTTAGCTTTTATAAATTTAAATTTATGTATGCTTATGAAATCGCAGATTTATTCATTCTCCAGTTAAGTTACGGCATTATCCGATGTGGATTTAAATTAGTAAAAAACATTTGTCAGAATTGTATTGTATATTCTCATTTTCAAGCATCCCTCGTAGTAAGCAACAGTCTGTAATTGCTCCTATAAACGTTTAGGGTACCTAGTAGCTATTCAAATACAAATTCACATGCATTCACCCACACCACACTTTCTCACCACCACACACACGCTCAACATATACATAAACTTTCCCATCTCTCCTCTTACATGCACGCTCCGTTAAACATTTTTTGTATGTGCATTTGTGTGTGTGTGCAGAGCTTTTTATTACTATTAAAGTTGTTGTTATTTATCTGCCTTTGTTTGTATTTCTTTTTGGGAGCGACTGTTAAACTCCTGGGAGTTTAACAACTAAAATAAACGAAGCAAAACATCCAGGCAAACTCAACCAAACTGAAGCGTATCGAATATTCAACATGTTAAGACATGACATACACTTTTATTCCTTCTCCCTGTTAATTTTTTTTAACGGAATTGTATGGATAAAACAAGAAACTTCAGTGCCTGGATTGTTGTTGTTTAGTGAAGAGTGTAGCGCATTTAAACGCGTATTTTTTTTTAAAGAAAAATCAAGGAAAAAAAGTGTAGAATTATTAACTTAACGGACGACACAGTATTTTTTTTAATGTTAGCAGAACAAAAATATGATGAAAAAGTGAGAAGTAATTATTAAAAAGAAATTAAAGCAAATATTTTATATATTTTGTTACTAGAAATTAAAAAAAAGCGGAAATTGTGAAATTTTTGTGAAAAAGTAAAAAAATTAAAGAAATCGAGTTTTTGTACATTGTACATATAAATAAAAAGAAAAAGCATTAAATACTGCATACTACATACAAACATATATATTTATATATGTAAATAATAAAATTAAAATAATTTTTGGAATTTGAAAGTCAGGTAATTTGTGTGTTTAAAGAAATTATAATATTAAAATTTTAATATTTATTGAAAATAGTTCAACAGTCAAAAGTATACAATATAATATACAGTATCACACAAAATTAAAGCATATGATTTGTGTGTGTTGCCAAAAAAGTGCATGATAATTATATGATAATATGCTTAACTGCTTTTAAATACCTTCTTTACAACCAGAACCTGTCAAAAACGAGCTGTAAATTAAATGCAAGCACAAAATACTGTTATATTGCAGAAAAACTATACAAGTTGGGATTAAATTTGCAAAAGAGTACTGCCACCATATGAAAAACTGTTCTTATCTTCGCTGTATTAACATTTAATCCAAAGTATTCCCTCGGAATGTAAAGATAATTTAAGAAAGAGGTAATGGGGTGGTGATGTTTTTCTAAGAATGTTGATCCACTACATAGAATATATGACACAATGGGTCGCTTTATGCACAGAACATTATCAATACGATAACCATCTCATACACACATACATATAATGGTGTTTAAGAGTGGTTCTTTGAAAATTAAATTGAAGATCTATTTTATAAGAATCTATGCGATGCCAGTGCCTATATTCCAATGTAATATTCACATATTACTTGAATATGTGCTATAGTTTTGCGCATATAAATATTGTTTTATAATTACATTAACACTAAACGGTCCAAGGAATTTTACTGCATTTTGATTGTGTAATTAGAAAAAATAAAAAAAGTATTGAAAATAAATTGTTTTCTTCTAACTGTTGCTATAAATTAAAAATGCGTCCATTAACAATTATAATTACAGTAGAACTCCGATAATCCGGCACGTTCGGCATCGGCTCGGTGCCGGACTACCGAAAATTCCGGTTTATCGAGCGGTAATTATAAGAACAATTAGGTTAATAATTAAACTACAAATACAGTATGCAAATACATACAACAAAGTTTATTTTACATTTCATATAACGTATGTACACGTACTGTAAAACATGTTTCACTTAGATTTAAAAAAGTCACGAATGTATCTTTGTTTTCTTCACTTTTGGCGTTTAGTATAAAATTTATTTCTAATGATATGGAAATCAATAATTTCTGAAGCACTGTAAGTAGTACTAGCCTCAGCAAAAGAGGTAAATTTATTTAGTGATTCTGCAGCTTCTGCCCAGCTGATTTTTTCCTTTTCTTCCGTTTCGGCATCTGACTCACTTTCTTCAAGATTTTGAGTGGGCTGAGGGTTTACCACAATGTTGATAATGTCCTCATCGGTTAGAACAAAACATTTATATTCTCGCCTTTTTCTAGCCGTTTGTTGATTTCTAGTTTCTGATTGAGAGTCAGTGTTACGTGTTTTCGTTTCTCTCCTTTTGAACTCGACGTCTTTGAAAACATGGTCACTGTACAGTTTCAAAAGTTACGTTTACTACGATGTGAAAGAACACAAAACAACAACGCATAAAAAATGGCAAAGACGCTTCTTGATTGCTTAACGGAGCTGAACTGCACCTGAATTTGTTGCGACAGCTGAGACTAGCCGGCCGCTAATTGTTTCCGAACAATACCGAGCGCTTCCGGATAATCCCGAACTTCCGAATAGCTCTCGAGCGTTTTTATTTGCTTTAAAGACACACTTTTGGAGAAAACCAAAATTTTCATAATTTTCCGGAGCGATGCCGGACTGTCGGGCATTCCGAACTGTTGGATGCCGCACTAATGGACTTCTACTGTACCTCCATTTTTCCTTTATGTTCGTTATATACATACATATGTATGTATATGTATATATGTATAAATGTACATATACTTGTACAATTTTTGATAATTTTTATTAAGATTTCAGGATAATTAAATAAATTAAAATTTGTTAAAGTTTTTTTTTTGCAAAAATTTCGTGCCTTAATATTGTTCAACACTGAACATGCATATGTATGTATACAAAAAGTTCTCACCATTTATATTGTATCCGAATTCCATAAAATTCTTGTTTAATTGTCTCTTTATAACGTACACAATAAAATGGTAACTTGATAATCACATACTCAAGTGTTATTTGATAAGAGAAAAGAAAAATTTAAACGATTTTATTAATTTAAATATCATTTTATATCATAATTAAATTATCGTTTGAGAATTTTTTTTCTCATGATAGTGAACAACATAAATAAACACTATATTCTAATGAGCAGCTTCGCAGAAACTTTAAGTAAGGTATAGTAAAAAGAAATCCATTAAGTTTGTCAATAAATGGGTTTCGTATTTACATTTCGTATTTTTGGGTTGCTTGAGAATTATTTAATTATTTACTACATAAACATACATAACACACATACATAATTGGTCTTTACAACGCTTCAGTCAGGATTCCGACCTAGCTTCTCACATCACTTATATTGCGTATGTTAATTTTATACATGAGTGGCGGGACTCCCAGTTTTTGCCAGAAATCTGTTTAGAGGAAGCCGCTGAAGAAATAAGACTAGACTACGGTGTCTTATTTACTACACTTAACGCTTAATTACCTTAAACTTATTTTATACATACTCTTTTGTAAAATAAATATCACATTTTTAAAATCTGTAATCCCAGAGAACTGACCATTTACTAAAACTAAAGCATAACCACTTTGTTTTAAAACCGGGGACGACACTGGATGAGGCCCTTTCCTGAGGGAATTTCATCGGGTCATCGGTGAATATTTCTTTGACAACTACGTTGCGATTACCATCACTGTTAACAGCGAGCACTGTATGTCGATGATTACAAAATTCTTTTGGCCTGAATTGAATGGTCTGGACCCCAACGACATGTGGTTTAAACAGGACTTTGATACGTGCCACACAATTCTGGATATTCTGCACCAGCGATTTGAGGGCATGGTTATCCCACGTGGACGTGAGGTGAACTGGCCATCAAGATCGTGCAATTTGACCCCGACAGGCTTTTCCTTGTGTGGTTTTCGAACCATAGCCATCCTCAAAGATAAGACAACCCATTCAATCAAACAAATTCTGTCTGACTGGTCAAGGAAAATTAGGCAAATTGAAAAATTGGGTTGTTATAATCCATACATAATGGCACAAATAGGGCTTTCCAAAAAATAAAAAAAATTATTTATTAAAAGATAGAAAGTATTGAAAAATATCTTATATTTTTTATTTGAATTCTAGCTGTACCTTGCGCGTGTTGCTGCGCGACCAACTAAAATAAATTTGAAGGAAAGACATTACACAAATATCAAATTAATTTTGAATCATTTTATTGATTTTGTTTCCCGTTGTCCAGATGATTCAGACGAACAGGCCTGAGTAATACGCATTCGATCACTTTCTAATCTCACTGCTCGTTGTTCAAGTGATTCATGCCAACGGGTCTCAGCGGCATGTACCCGAAGATTTTCCAGTCTCAATGCTAGTTGCCCGTCTGATTCTGAGGCTCGTAATGGTCTTTTCTTCCGCGTTCGAGGTGTAGGTCGACCAATTGCTTGCCGCTTTGGAGGCATGATTGCACGGGAACGACGTGAAAAATGTGTTAAATTTATTAGAATCTCACAATCCAATTAAACCCAACAGCATTTTTAAAAATTTTCCAAAATTAAAATGTTTCAATTTTTACGGGAATAAGTTATACAAAATGTTATTAAAATCATAAATGATAAAATATCTGGTATTTGCCCGATCAATACATGATCAAAAGCACAGTTTACGATATAATTCATTTTTAGTAATTTTCAGTGGCTACACCTTTCGGAAATTAGTCATACCAACTTAGAAACCTTCGTCGGCTCATGCGCAACAACTTTTCTAAAGATCATAACATGATCAAATACACAGTTTACGATTTAAATCATTTTTACTATTTTCAGTGGCGCCACCTGTCTGAAATTGGCCATACCAACTTAGAAACCGTCCCCGGCTCATGCGCAACAACTTTTCTAAAGATCATAACATGATCAAATGCATAGTTTACGATTCTATTAATTACATACAAACAAACATTCATTTATATATATATAGGTAAGAGAAGATAACAAATTTCCAATATCTGTTTATAAATATACTATATAAGTATGTATGCATACATATGTATAGTGCGTCCCACATTTATAAGGTCACTTTTATTTTCCAAATAAAATATAACTTTACTCGATTAGGTTCCTTTCGAAGATTTATTTATCTTTTCACCTACTTTTTGGAAATACTAAATTCATATACTTTATTATTGTTGTTGTGCAATTTTTGTTACATAATCCATTAGACAGTATTTCTTAATTATAAGGTCAATTTATTTTCATTGTAAAGAAGCAAAAATAAATATTCTTTTTGTTAATTTGCTTACGTTTATTTAAAATTATATTAAATATGCTATTTTTCATGCTACTGTTTAAGTTTTTAGTAGTATTTTCATCAATTTTAGTTTTTAGTTATCAAATTGGTGGTTCTCGGTGAAAACCCACTTAGGGCCATTATTATAACTTGCCGTTAAACTTGGATTTAGTTAAAGGTACCTTTAGCTAAAGGGAACTGTAAAGTTACCTTTTACTTATTTTCGTTATTACAACTTACGGATAAAATAAAGTTAACTTTTTCTAAAATATGGCAGTGGCGGAGCAATGTCGATAACACTGCTCAAATTAAACAGGATTTTTTAAACGCATTGGCAACGATGGGCTTCTTTTTTGTTGTTGTATTTGCTCACTTTGTTTATATTTGAAGTTGCCATATTGAAAATAATATATAATATGGCAATTTCAAACATAAACTAAACTTTAAAGTTACCAGTAGGATGATCTTCCCTTTAGCTTAACGCTCACTTATCGTTCACTTATAATAATGAAAAACAATTTATCTGCCGGTTAAAATCCTGCCTTTAGTTAACGACAAGTTGTAATAATGGCCCTTAGATTGCATTTATCATATAGCCGTCATTCGATTAACCTGAGGGACATGACGGCTAATCCGTTAAATCAATAATTTTTGATATAAGCCGATTCTTTGACTAATAGGCCATTTACACTACAGCGAAATCTAGTAGATTAGATTTCAAATCTTGCTCAAAATCTAGATCGTTTACACTGGATTTATTTGACAGTAGCAAGATTTCATTTTAATAACAAAAACAGCTGACTGAAATTTAAAAGAAAATAATAATATTTCCAAATTTAGTTTAATACCAAACAAAAATGAAAAATATAGGACATTTAGTGTCGTAAACATATATATAGGTAATAATATATAAATATTAAACCGCACTTTAATACATGTTCGTCATGGGTCATTCTGGGAGCAAGATATTCCTAATATTTCATATGATATGTTCATCGAAAAGCCACCAAACTTTTCATTTGTTACGCTTAACCTCTTCAGGGACGATTTTTTATGGTGACAAAAAAATGATTAAATTTTGTTTTCTTTTTAAATTATTTAATTTTATTTAAATAGGAATTCTGAAAACAAAAAACAATGAAAATTCACAGAAAGGGATAACGTCCACATTTGTGGCCACTGAGCGTTAATGGTAATTTAATTCCGGGCATATCAGGCGTATATATTCTTAACATTTCTCACAAATGTAGAGAGTTCGTCTTACACAATTTTTGTCGTGACATCTGGGGAGATTTTTCAGTTCCTTGTATTTAGGATAATGATCCATACCGTCCAGTCTAATTCCAGGATTCACTTTAGTCCAGCTTTTAGATTTTTTAGGTGGTGATGGTAAAACTTATTATATTAAATATAACTGATATTATTTTTTTTCAAATATTATTCTTGATATAATCCACTAAAACAGATTGCCGAAGAATTATTTCACATTTTTTTTATTTATCTAACTATGCGTCGGAAATAATATCATCACTGCAGACAAACGGTCTGAGGATTTGGTAGTCAATAACTTACTATAAAATTTTTGTTTTTTTTTATTATTATTATAATTATGATTATAAAAAATTAAACGTACACATATGTGGCCTAGGGCGTGAAGAGGTTAAAGTTTTGTTTTTAAATTGAAATGTCATTTTTTCCTGCTCAGCGTTGTATTTTTAAGTACTATTTGGCAAAACACATAGTTGCATTTCTATTTTTACTAGATTTTGAGTAGATTTTGCCGAAATCTACTAAATAAGTAGATTTTGTTTTGTATGGGAAATCTAGTTAAAATCAACTAGATTTGGCTCGAAATCTCATAAGTACTAGATTTCGCTGTAGTGTAAATGGCCTATAAGAATTGTTGCTCTCCTGAAATATAATTTATTTTCTGTGGAAACTAATTTTTAAAATTGGGCAATAGACGATGCACTTTATAGTATGGGATTTACAGCAACTCATCTCCACAAAATATTACCCGTACCATAAAAAGTCGGCCATCAATTTCTCCACAACGACTTTTCAATTTTCCTAAAAGAAATTTCTGTTTTAGCTCTCTTATTCTTACACTATAAAGAAAGAAATTTTAAATTTCCTTTCAAGAAATGTTGGTTAGGCAGAGTATTTTACGTTCACAGAATACTTTCAATTCTGTTTGTGTTACGCCGAATTCTCAACTCTGGAGTTAGTTAAGTGCCATTTTTCTTCACAAATCTTCACGGAAAAAATTACATTTCATGGAAAATCTAATATTTTTCATGCCAAGTAAACCAAAATAACACCAAGATTTTGTTATTCATGTGCGTCTCTAACATACAATTTTAAGAAGTTTTCTGTTTATTTGCAAAAAATTGTGGCAAAATAAAGGAAAGAAAGAACAACTCTTTACTTTTAGCATTATTGACAACAGAAGCGAGAGAGAGAGAGTCAGAAAGAGAGAGAATGATAAAGGAAATTACACAGAGAGTAAGAGTGTGTGAGAAAAGGTATGAAGTGAAACTCATGAATTATTTAATGGCTGCAATACAACATTTATCGTTTGGCGGTAAAAATAAAGTCCTATTAATAGAAAAAAAAATATCCTGAATACTTCGCATACCACACACACATACATTGCTTGCCTACGCGTTTAAGAATGCTTACACAGGGAAATGAATTTAATACAAAAATAGTATTTAAAATATATTTTCCTCGTAAAATTTAATAAAAAAATAAAAATAAAAAAAAATGAAATATACTACAAGCAATAAAATATTCATCAATATCATTATCCATATTACGATTAATATCAGGAGATTGTACAACATAAAGTGGATCTACTATAATGGTGAAATAGGCTTCGGTGATTGATCTGTAAAGGAGTACAGAGAGGGCCTAGAAGAGTGCTATCAGAATAAGCAAAATCAAAAAGTGGAATAAGCTCAGAAACGATATAAACAACATCACTACGGTTTTGGATATACCATCGTTACGAAAAAGTTTGGTGTTGACATACCAAAGCCATACTTCCCAGAACATGTGTTGTGTTCTTGGCTTTCTTCGGAAGATGAAAGCTTTTTAATACGAAGTATATATAAAAAATTTGTTTGAAATTCATTTTTGTGGATTTCGTACGAACGTTTATCGTATCAAAGTAGATTTTTATAATGTTGACGATAGTAGAGGTTTCTATAAAATTCTTAACTTTCTGTTACGTTGCTTTTCTGAGTCTTGGACTTATGAATTCAGCTTTCGACAGTCTATTTCGTATGGCACGAGATGTTGGTATTTTACAACACGAAATTAGAAAGCATAATATACATATAATATCTCAATTTAAGTAATTAATTGCGGATCATGTCTATTCAGTTTCACTAACATAAAATTCCAATAACGGTCTGCGCGTGGATGTAGGTTTATCTCATCTTCGACTAAATTAAAGGTATCAATGAATTTTTATGTTGGATATTTTCGCCCTGTCGCCTCTTTAGAGGAATTAATGAATGCTTGTAAAGATGAAAGTCTATAACATGCCTTTCATGCGACCTTGCAGTTGTTTGTGACAAGTTACATAATAAAACGCATAGAATGCACAGAACGCAAGGGTTTACTTTCTACTTTTCTATGCGAATCATGCATTATATTCTATTGTGAATGGCATTATATTCTATTGTCTATATGTCATAAATTCTTTTAAAATCACTCTTTGATTGTCGCTTTTTCCCAAAACTGTTTTTGTTTGATAATTATTTTGCCACAACTAGTCGCATAAAACGCATTGTGTGTAACTTGCAATAAAAAAAGCACAGAATGTGCGAAAAGCATGTAATGCAAGTCGCATGAACGGATGGTATGGACTTTCGGCTTAAATTCAACAATAACTAAGATGGTAAATTTTCGTGAATGATTCGAGTCACTCAAATCATTTATAATTATGTATATTATATTACAGTAAGACTCCGCTTAACGCTGTTTTAGTATTACGCTGTAGTTTTGGGATTCCCCTAAATCACACACTGTATTGATACTTGTTGTATACATATGTATGCAAATGAAACGGCCGGCACCAAACAACGCTCTTTTGTTAGTTTGTCCAGAATAAAGATGCCAACTGTATTTTCCGAAGTCGCAATTTATTTACATATGTACGTGTTAAGTTGCCTCGTTTAACGCTGTTTCGATTAACGCTGGAACTTATTGGAACGTATCTCCCACGCTAAACGGAGTCTTACTGTACAAGTATTATGCCATTTGCCAAGTTTTTTTTGAGATGCGACAAAGTTTTAATCAAATTTGTTTTCTAATAGAGCAAGTTTTTTCGACAAAATTCAATTTTAATTTTTTTTAGAAAATTCAATAATAATAACATGAAATATTTAAATTTTCATAATAAAATGTGCATTTTATTAGTTCCGGCAAAGAAACACCAACAGAGGCACCGGATTCCTTTTAAAATTTTGGTACTTTTGTAGAAAACAAGTTTTTGTTCGTAAAAAAAGAGAGCAAAAATAAATTGAGAGAATTTATTTATTTACAGTCATAGAAAAGTGTTAGTAATATACGCTATTTTGATTTTCATTTCATCAATATATGTACATAAGGTTCTACATCTCTGACTAAAGAATTAAGGAATGTTTTTTAGATATTTATTTACTATGGTGTAATTTTGGTTGGTAAATTTCGTCACATACGAATAATCAACCTTTTATTTTATGTTTTCTCATATTATAGCTTATGTTGTTATGTCTATATTTATATTATTATTTATATTATTTACTTCAATATTAATATTAACTAAAGGGAGGACAGATAAATTGTTATTCGTTATTATGAGTACCCAATAATATAGAAGTGATCGTTAAGTTTAAAGGTCACTTTATGTTTAAACTTGCCATATTACATATTATTTTCATTATGGCAACTTCAAATTTAAACAAAATGAGCATATACAACAAAAAACGAAGCCCGCGGTTGCCACTGCGTTAAAAAAAACTTGTATAATTGAGCAGTTTTATCGACATTGCTCCGGCACTGCCATATTTTTGAAAAATTTTATCTGTAAGTTGTAATAACGAAAATAAGTTAAACGTAACTTTCCAGTTCCCTTTAGCTAAAGGTACCTTTAACTAAACCTAAGTTTAACGGCAATTTGTAATAAAGGTCATAAAACAATCAAAATGTCTTTTACGAACATATAAGAGACTGAATTTTAATACAAGTATTTTTAAAATAAAACATTTTTGAGCGTAAACCTGAAAAAAAAATATTATAACACAACAACAGCAACAACTAAATAAACGAACATAAGCAATATGTGTGATTCTCTCTGAACAATTGTGCTATGAAATGGTAACCATTGCCTCAGTGGCACTGAGTACGAACGAGACAGAGTACATATAGTTAAATTTCAATATTGTTGGCTCACTTATATTCAAAATTTCATGAGTGCTTATGAGTAGCGAAGAAACAATTCATTGCTGATCTCATATGTGTACATTCGTTTCTGGAGTTCTGTTGTGGTTTTGTGCGATAAGAAGTTATTCCGAAGTTATTATTATTATTCGTCGCCAAAAGCAACAAAGTTTTATTAAATTCGTATTATTAAATAAGAAAAAATAATAGAATATTAAATAATTGAATATATAAACGAGTATGGAAATTTCTAAGAAAATTCTGAAAAACTATGATGTATTACAATTGATATTTCGTTATCTCGACTTCAAGGAACATTTGAAATTGATAAAAATCTGTCCGCAATTGGAGTATGTTATAGTCCAGGGAGTATGGCGTTTGATGTATAAAAATCTTCGCCTTTCATATTTCACGTATTCAGACGGTGTTTTTCTACAGTATAATGTAGAAAATAATGTCAAGAAGAAGAAGAAGAAAATAATCTGAAGAAATTCATAAAATTTTACATCATTCTTCAATGTACATTCGCAAATAGGAATTGAACAATATCCGCTGTTTAGAGAATATAATTTCATTAAGATATCATCATCTTACAGAATTGTCATTCCGCGGTATTTTTGTAGAAAACACACACCTAAAACAAGTGGCTAAAAATTGCATAAATTTGCAAAGTTTTACTCTTTTAAACTTCACGAATGCTAACAAAAAATCGAATATTCGAATCGAATATGTTTTTGGTGAAATGAAAGCTCTCAATAAACTGGAAATTAATGAAGTGTACTTTACCGCTTGGAACTATTTCGATGTAAAGCAGTTGTTTAGTCTCGTCCATCTGAAGACCCTCATTATCAATATAGCAACGATACGCGATAGCAACGATAACAACGGAAACAACAAAAACAACACAGATTGTGTATATAATATTGAAAATCTAAAGATTGGAGCACTGCGTTCTCTACAATCCGGGAATGTATGTTTTATAAAAGATTTATTACGTTTCGAAAATTTAACGAAATTATCGATAAGAGTGAAACTATTGCCAATCGATAGTAACGTTCTAACAAAAATAAACAATGCATGTCCCAAGCTGTGTGAATTGTCACTCGGTGGATGTTCTTTTGAATTTGAAGAATTTCCGCGTATGAACAATCTGATGCATTTGAAATACGGAAGGTTTGCGGATATAAGTCTTAAATATTTTGATGAAATTTTTGGAAAACTTAAATTAAAATCCCTAAGCCTTTTGGATGTTCGAGTGGTAAACGCAGCAGATAATATTTCTACATATTGAATACACTGGAGACTGTTACAATAAAACATATATTTAATCGAAAAATTCTAACATTTTTTAATCAGCAACATAAATTTGAAAATGTTTCCAAGGTTAGGCTTGAAATTTATGTGCGCCGCTCACAATCAACAGGATTATGTTTCTCACATAACTTTCCTTATCTCCGAGAGTTAATAATGGATTCATTCCACATTTCATCGGAAGATATTTTGCATTTGAAACATTTAAAAGTACTACAATTCGATGATATGTCCTGGTCATATTTGAAAATTTTGTTCCAACATCCTACACTCACACATATCACCATAACGCTACGCGATCGCCAAGATTTCGAAATGCACTATGAACGTTTGCCCGAATGCTGTGAAGGCCTTACTACCACGCTGGAATATTTGAGTTTGCCCTCTGTAACGTATGAAAGGGGTTTAAGCTTTTGGCCATCTTTTCGACAGAGGAATAAATTGTTGAAATTGGAGATCGTTGACTGTGATACGTTAAAGAGTAGTATGTCATGACACATTTCACATGTAATTTTTCAGAATTAAATTTTTTTCTTTTTGATTTTGATTTTAAAAGGGACTGCTCCAATGTGATACTCTCCCTTTACACTACTACTATAGGCCTTTTTGGGGTATATTTGTTAAGTGACAGTCTCGTGCGATGGTACAATTTGAAATATTTTAAACTGTTTACCCTACAATAAAGGGCTGGAAAACCAATTGTTGTTGTTTACATCAATTTGTGAACAGTGGCACACAGAATAGTGCGAATAATAAAGAATTTTAATTAAAACTAACCAAAGATATATTTTTATTTTATTTGCAATTTACGAGCTCATATTTTAAACGTTTTTAAAAGTTAAAAACTTAACAATTGGCACAATGAACAATTCCGAGCAAAAATTCATAACTTCTTTAAGAAAGCATTGTTTGGTACAAAATTAAGAATTACGTATTTGTTCCCTCATTAAAATTTTGAATATATCTATACGTATTGGGGTGTTTGGTTATGCGAGCGTAGACACACCTAATGTTTCAAAACAAAAAAATTAATAAAATTAAGAAAAGCCATGATTAGGTGACATATTTATGAGTTTTTTTTTATCAATTCGCATTTTGTATAGATCGGATAACCATTTTTTACCCTTTCAGACATTTTTCAACATTCATCCTCACTGTCAGACATGAGATGCAGAAAAATTTTCAGAAAGACTTGGTCACCAACAAAACGTATGTACTGTGAAAGAGCTCTGAGATGACTGAAACCGACGTCGTAGACGGCTATGAGATAAGCTGGCATGTTTATATAAACATGTTGTTTATATATCTCGGCTGTGCTTTTGCATCGAAAATAAAACCGATATTAAACCTTCTTACAATATCTAGTTACTAGAGACATTTATAGACTGTGCGGAAGGAACTTATAGGATGTTGTTGAACGGAAACCGCGCTATAAGAGTACCGCGTCATAGGAGGGCTGTCGCAATTTCAGCTCCGCGTTATGTGGAAACCTCGTTCTGAGAATACCGCGTTATAGGAGGGTTGACTGATACAAAATATTTCTGATACAAAATCACAACAAATTTCACTCATGTTCTGGTCAATGTGGAACGTAGTATAAAAGAAGATAAAAAGTCTAACTACCATGGAGTCAGCTAGTAAGTTAATTGGTGGTAGATCTGTTCATCTGTTTAGACGTCTGCTGGTCTTTTTTAATAGTTTCTCGGCAATTGTGGATATTTTTACAAATTGTCTTCTAAATCTATTATTATAGTTTAAGCTGTTGTATTTGAAAAATATTGGATAAAGCAGTACAATAATAATAAACTACAATTTCTTATTAGGTGCTTGGAGTCTTTAGAAATGGCGCAAAACATTACGGAACACACATTACTGACAGCAACACCAACAACGTATTACTAAAAATAATATTTTTTTTTTAAGTTTTGTTGGTGTTTGTTTCCTTACAAATTCATTTTTTGTTCATTGCTCAGAGTTGCCATTGTTGTTTTTGTTGTCCTTTTATTTAAAACTTTTTTCTTACACTTGCCTTCTCCCGGGCTCGACAGAACAGAGTTTCTTTTTGTTTGTTTGTTTTGTTTTTTGTTGAGAGTGAATATATTGCTGTTATTTTTATTTATCTTGCCTTTAGGCTCATTCCTCTGCTTTGTATTTCTATTGTGTAGGTTTTGTTGCTGTTTTTGAGAGACGCTTTAACTTTGTTGTGGTTGTTGTTTGTATATTTCTTTTGTAACGATAAAATATTCATAAAAGTAAGGGTGAGAGTGTATGTGTGTACAATACATATGTATAATAATAACCCATTCCTTTCCTTTTAGACATCCTTTTGTAACTCCCCTTGGTCTCACGTGTGCTTTTTGTAACAGTTGTAGTATCAATCTGCCCAAGGATATCAGTTATTCTCTGCTTTACTTAATGTAGTCTCCCACAGACCATCTGAATTTAATTTTTTTTTTCGAATTAAAAGTAAATGAGCTACATATTGTAGACCCGGCGTCGTCACTGAGAGAACAAACAAAACTCTGTTACAATAAAACGTATTTTGTTTTTTTACTTTCTCTCTCGTTTTCCTTATATTAAGAGAGTAACATAACTGTTGCTTTTAACGAACGATACGAATAGAAAAACCGTAAAGGATAACATAACAAAACAAAATGAGAACAAATCAATTTTGTGCCGCAACAAAAAGAAATCAATCCAATCAACCTGTTCTTGTACGAAACAAATCAATAAAATTGCCACAGTGAGTGCCGACAGCCATCTCAATTATGTTAATCATATGGTCGGGTATTAACTTAACCCCCACTTGAGCATGAGAAATCCTTTCTTAATCCCAAACACTTAAATGGTACAAACTGGAAAGAATATAATAAAATAAGGATGCCGGTTGAAAATAAGTATGAATGGGAATTTGGTTTGGCATTCTATTTCGTACGTTATTCGTATGAAAATGGAAGAAATTGTATTTGAAAGTTAATAGTTTTTAAATTCATATTCTTTTGTATTTTTTAATATTTATTCTTTCCTTTAAATATCATATAAAGTTAAGAATTAATATCGATTTGACAACATTTATTGATTAAAAATACTTTTCTTTTACTTGACCTAATTTTTCATTTACACACGCTTCTTGAATTTGTCTCGTTCTCGCTCTCTCTCTCTCTTATAAATCTCCTAGGCAACCTGTTAACACAGCATCTCTGCTGTTGCTCTTAATAATGGAAAAGTAATTAAAAATTATTTTCCTCTAAAAGTTTTTTTTTCTATGAAAAGAAGCAACAATTTTGAGTTAACATTTCCGATATTACTCTCTGAATACTATACATATGTTCTCTGCAATGTTAAATGACATATTTATGTAAAGGAAATAAATGCCGTAAAAAAACGCTTATTTGACACTTTTATTTACAAAAGATTCAAAACAAGTTCCAAATGTACGGCCGTAGCTTTTGAAAAAAATTTAAGCAGTGAATGTAGTATTTGAATCAATTTCCTGTGTGTATGTGTATAAAAATTATTAGTCGGATCGCAACATCCTAGGAGCCTTAGAGTGATGACGTGATCACGTGTAAACCATTGGGAATCAAATGGCCTATTGGAAGATTCTGCATTAATTCGAAAAATTCTGTTGTATATCAGAGCCGGAAGGCTTATCAATTCTTTCTAACTGAACCAAAAGTTTTGCTAGATATCGGCTACGTTTGATCGAAATATAGTGGGGTAAAAACTTTTGTTGTCTATGAGAACATATATTGAATATATTGTTTGAAAACTGGTACATACATACTTAGTTGGTCATTACAACTCTTCAGTCAGGATTATGACCTAGTTTCTCACGCCTCTTGTATGTATGTCGTATGTGTTAATTTTATACATGCGTGGTGGGACAAACAGATTTTTGAACGACAGATTTTTGCGAAACTTTTTCTTGGCAATTTTACTTACTTTCAGAGTTTTTGTCAGAAATCTACTGAGGAGAAGGCGCTGGATAAATATTTTCTCTTATTTCGTTTTGTTGGAGATGCCTGATCTGGGTTTTGAACCGTGACCTCACGTCTAATAAGCCAACACACTACCTACTAGACTACGGCGACTGAAAACTCGATATTATTAAACTTCGAAAGTTATAACATCGAAGTCAATTTGAAGTATTGTACATACATACATATTTTTTACACATTCCTATAAAACTGCTGTTTATGTAAACTAAGAGAGTAAAACTTGTGTTAAAATTACATAAGAATTTAAGTTACTTTTGTTTTTCTATTTCTACTCTCTTAAATGTTAAATGAGAGCATCTGTTAAAATAAAAGAAATATTGAATAAACAAACATGCTTTTTAACACACTTAACAACATGGATATTGGTTGACTGTGAGAGTTATAACTGTTATAACTACGGCAACACGTTGTTATTTATATTATACTTACCACATACACATGCATACTTATAGAATTGTAAACAGTTATTTTTTTATGGCACATTGTATAAAACATCAGTAAGTGTAAAAGTGTTTGTTATGATATTTCGTGTGTATATGTATGTGTATAGTACATTTAATTTTCTCCCTTGACACATTGAGACAATAAACTTGAATGTTACTGTCTGGAATATACATATACACAGTAAAAGGTGATAACAGTACCAAAATGAGCAACAGTTGCTTTAATATAACCTAACATCGGGAACATGTTAAACATAACGTTGTTATCCTTTGGCCAAAGCAGCCACACATTTTTTTCATGCAAGCAGTTACGCGCTTTTATTCTGTAGGCATTATCCTAATTGTAGTGAATGAGAATAATAATAATAATAATAATAAAATAACGGACTTGGAAAAAACCGGTTTATTTACATATATTTTATGTAAAGTGTAATAAATAAAAGGAGAATAATTAAACCATTGTAATGATAATAACTGTAATTTAAAGCATTTGAAAAAAATATTGTGTGTTTTTTGTTTGTTAAATAATTAAAATTCATTTTCCCGTTATCTGTTTGTATAAAGCAAAAACAATGCAAGAGCATTAAATTTTCCCAACGAACTTATTGTAGGAGTTCTGCTTTGTATTGGAATTTCAAGAGTGTTAGCGAGAGTGCATATTTGTGTAATCATTGCTGAATCATTTGCATTTGGCATTGTCAATGAAAAACAAAAGAGAAGTAAGAGAACGAAAAAATAAAAAATAAAACAGTTTTTTTTGTGAGCCACTGATAATTATCATATTTATGCTCAACAAAAACAAACAAATAAAACAAAACAATAACAAAAGTTATAAAGTGAGTTTGTACATTAACGTCACAAAGTTACTCTTGTGACTGTTTTTTAAATTAAATTAATTGGAAATAAATAAAATTGAAAAAGAAAAAACGAAATAAAAAATACGATAACAAAAAAGTTAAAATAAAAGTAATAATAAAATAAAAAAAGTAATAATAAAAAATTGTCACAAAGTTAAAATACAGTTTGAATTAATACAAAACGCATCATGGTATGCACATAAAGTGATAAGCTTTTCGTATGAAAGGTGAAATATAACAATGGACCGGCTCAATTCCTTGAAGTTGTCCATGGTTTATCTGACCCAAATTCAAATTTTGTTTAACCAAGAATTTATTGATTTTCAATTTAAATATTTGCAACATAAAAATATTGTCAATTATTAACCATTATTCGGAAATTTTTCAAAATTAATTTTTCGACCGATTTTAAGAAATTCTAAAATGATGAATTTAAATAAAGATTTCTCTGCAATTTAATTAAAATTTAATACACCATTATGTTGGTAGTTTACATAGAATTTAATTAGAAAACATTGATTAAAAAATATATATTTTATTAAGATTTAATACAAAATATTTAAAGATTTGGACAAAATTCCATTCAGTTCAAATAGAAAACTATTTTTCATCGACAAATTTGATTAAATACATGAGGTAAGTTAATATTTTGATTATATATGATTATATATATTTATATTTGTATATATACATATATAAAATAAATAAATACGCACTTACTTAGATTATATTATTAAACTTGTGTTGCATTGGTTTTACGCATTCGACACTAATTTGAGCTAAGTATTGCTGCATCTATTTGTAGTGAATTTATATCCAAAATATTATTTTGTTAAAAGTAAAACAGAACTACTTCCTAATATGGGCAGATTATTCCAATATTATTTGAATCATTTGAACATTTCAATATTTTTTGAAATAATATATTAAGTTTACATACGTACATCTCTAGCTTCCAAGGATTGAATGTAAACCTATGTGTAATACGGTGTACCGGTATGAAATGAGCGTTTCTGTTAAAAATAAAACACAAATTTTTAATGGGAAAGTAAAAACATGTTATTCAAAGTATTGGCCATAACTGGCTACACAATTTATGCTAATAAAACTGTTCGTCTTTTGAAGCAAACCAATTAGTTACCCAATTTTTGACTACCTCGTAGCAATCGAAGTGCAAAGTCTGGTGAATTTGGCGGTTAGGGTAGCAACTCCCATTCTAATGTTTTGATTTCATCCTGATTCGGTTTTGCTTTGTGTGCAGGTGCGTTGTCATGTTGCAAAATTACCCTGCCGTATTTTGTACCTCATTCTGGTCGTTTTTCGATCAAAACATAGTTTAAATTTATCATTTGTTATCGATAGCGATCTTTATAAACGGTTTAACTAGGTATTAGAAGCTCGTGCTACACCACACCTTTCAGGACGCACCAGACACACAGATTGTTCGTTGTTCCAGATTAGTCAATGATTTTTTCGTTTAGGATACAACACTGATTTTCTATCGTTTTCTCTCTGTCATTCAAGTTTTGTGGCAACTATTTTCCAGACTTTTAGATCTTTCCCATAGCTTTTAAATGGTCTTGAAAGTTTTTTGGTGTTCTTCATTTCTCACATTAAAATCGGTATCCCAGAACTTGAATCCATCTTCTGCATGTTGTTTCTGATAGAGCATAATCACCATATGCCTCGAAAATTATATAATTTGTAGTTATGTAATTATATTAATAATTACACAGTAAATCCTCACTTCATACCGGTGTACCTGGTGCATACGTATTTGTGCTGATTAGTTAAGTTCAATTTCAAATTTGATCAAAAATGAAACAAAGTTGTTCTAATATCTGAAATGAGCCTGACTAACCAAATATTTGTCGATTTGAACCTAAAGGAACAAACTTTAAACAATATGGCCGATGCATGAAAACATTCTAGCTTAACTCTCTCAGTCTTAGGGCCATTATTACAACTTGTCATTAACTAAAGGGAGGATTTTAACGGGCAGATAAATTGTTATTCGTTATTATGAGTACCCAATAAGTTAGAAGTGATCGTTAAGCTAAAGGGAGGATCATCCTACCTTTAACATTAACATTTAAAGGTCGCTTTATGTTTGAACTTGCCATATTATATATTATTTTCATTATGGCAACTTAAAATTTAAACAAAATGAGCATATACAACAAAAAAAAAAAAAAAAACGAAGCCCGCGGTTGCCACTGCGTTAAAAAAACTTGTTTAATTGAGCAGTCTTATCGACATTGCTCCGGCACTGCCATATTTTTGAAAAATTTTATCTGTAAGTTGTAATAACGAAAATAAGTTAAAGGTAACTTTACAGTTCCCTTTAGCTAAAGGTACCCAAGTTTAACGGCAAGTTGTAATAATGGCCCTTAGTCGGGTCAATAAATTTGTGTATAGTCTGGCGCTGTCTTGTTGGAACATAATATTTTTTCTGTTGATCAATAACCTACTTAATTAAATTGCTTGCTTTAATACCGTTTAATAGTGGATGGCAGAGATTGGAGTCAATTGTTTAAGCTGACCACGTTGTAGAAGCTCATTATAAACGATTCCTTTCCAAACCCATCAGTCAGACAGTCACCTTGATTGTGAGACTATTACAAATGATTAAATAATAATTTTCTACATAGTCTAGTAGGTAGTGTGTTGACTTATTAGATGTGAGGCCACAGTTCAAAGTCCTGGAAAAGGAATTTGAATAAATATTTCTTCGGCGATTTCTGGCAAAAACTCTGAGTGTAAATAAAAATTGCCATGAAAAAGATTCTCAAAAATCTGTCGTTTGGAGTCGACTTTAAACTGTAGATGCCGTCATTCATGTATAAAATTAACACACACAACATAAGTGATATGAGAAGATGGGTCGTAATCCTGACTGGAGGTTTGTAATGATCAATTATGTATGTGTGCATGTAGGTATTATTACAAGGTATTTTCAATTGTTAGAAAAATTATATAAAAAATGCAATCCCCAGCATCTATGGTTCTATGCTGTGCGGTATTCCTTTATTTAGTTAATCAAAGGAAAAATAATTAGTAATCATACGCACTGCTGTTATCGCATCATGGAGTTGATTGATTAAAATTAATTACTTGGAAAAATTACAATGTGTAAGCAATTATTGTTCTTTCGTCTGATGTAATTACTTATGTACATAAATATAATAGACTGTATGACAACTGCAAGTCATTTCCTCTCAGCTGAACTCCTAAAATGCTGGTATTTTCTATTGCCGTCTCTAAATTAATGACTTCCGTATTGCCAACTGTTTGTTGGCATATTTGTTGTAATGTAATTGAGGAATATTTTTCTGTGAGAACACAGCGTTCAGCGTAGACATACATAAGTGACATAAGTTTCAGTACGACGATGACCAAGTTATAAGCAGATTCTTTTTGTCATGTTAAGTGGTATCCCGTGAAATCATTCATATGACTTTATCGCTCTAATTTGTCGTAAAATTTTATGACGTACCACAAAACGGAATATTATGGACGATAAAGATCTACTTGTGATTCATAAATTTAAGTCTTTATATACTCAACTAATAATAGTCATTCATATAAAGTTGGAATAAAACTAAATGTTGAAAGTAATTCGAGCTTTATAGAGTGTAGATGTAGATGTCGTAGATGTCGAGTTATAACTCGGCGGTATACGTCAGAATTTGTTGTATGATGTAGTTCCCTACTATGTTGACTCCTCGTGAAAATTCAGCAACAAATTATAGTTAAAATATTGTTACGAAAATGGAAAAATCTAGATACTGATGTTTTGCTTTTACATCGTTTAACATTGAAATTATAAACATAAGCTACAAAAACAAAAACAATGAATTTGTTTACAAATTATAACAACAAACACCAGCATAAAAAATGGTAAACAAGTAAACAAAAATATAACAACAAACACTACAAGAATAAATGTAAACAAAATACACAAAAAACAATAGAACAACGATGTTTACATTTATAGAGATCTCGAGAAGGCGAAGCCACGAACATTCGCCTTCAAGAACATTCATCAGACTGTTTACGTTGCCATATAAAAGGCAAGGCAAAGCAGGCAACTGAATTAGTAAACATTCAGTCAGTCTTGTGTGAAGATGCAGGGCGCTTGAAGAGAGTAATCGTGGTTTGAAGATCTCCGTTACTAAGATCTGTCGAACAATTGTCCAGTAATTGTTATTGTTTATACAAAGGGTGTAAACAGAGGTATAACAAACATAGCAATTGTTGTTGCTACATCAAGTTGTGAAAAGTGGTACACAGAATTGTGCGAATAATAAAGAACTAAACACAAATTATTTTTATTTTATTTGCAATGTACGATCTCATATTTTAAATTTTTTTAAAAGGTAAAACGTAACAATATAATGTCCCTGATGATATTATTTTATTCAGGCCATACATATTTCAAAGGTGACTCTAAAGATGCAGTTTGTTGCAGGACATTATCAAAATCAATACATTTCGTGAAAAATTATCTGCGTTCAAAAATTAGTAAAAATTTAGAACGTTGTCGTCATATTTGGTTTTTCTATTACAGAGAAGGTAAGAATGCTTTGATGGCTGTTGAAATAAAATTTGTAAAGTTAATGAGTTCGATAGTAAAGATGTACCTCGCTTTGGTTAACAAATTACGAAAAAGATTGTAGAAATTATGGGCAAAATATAGAAAGACACAAACAAGGCGAAAACATTGCTAATAATCAGGCATTTATCGTCTAACATTTGTTAACAACTTAAATTAACAGTAAGATGGCAGTCACGGTTGGATTCAAGAAAGTTAAAGTTGTGTATCAGTTGGTATTGGAAGCGTTTATGATAATGAAGTTCTATAATCTGGATTTTGATTTCTATCGTTAACAATTAACAAGATTTGAGCGTACAATTCAGTAACAGCTTCACGGAAAATTTTTTGATGTACATATCAAACATATCATTTGTTTCGATTAATTTCTCGTCAAATATAAGACAAAATTTGTTTCCTTTTTAGCTTATTTGGATCCGAAATTAGTGTGCGTATGCTATATCAATGCCCGCACTCTGCAATTGAGGGACAGGGAAATATTCTGCTGGATTCATAGACACAGGTGTGCTGTCGTAAATGAGATTCTGTGATTTAACTCGTTTGATTTCAAGGAAAATTGATGACTAAGAGGTGAACTACACTCGTTGTATTAGGCAAAACAACTGATGAGATAAAGGATTAAACACAATACATGGACAATACAATTATAAGGAAACTTATTGGTTCTTAACTAGTCACTACCTGTGAACCTTTACCATCTTTTTAACCTCAAGCTGGCAATGTTGCCTGTGAAAACATTTTGCTGGCAAGCATTTGAATATCAAAGTTAATGAAGGCCTTCATACGTAAAACACAAAATCAATCAGTCAAAGGCTCTAATTAGTATTTTAAGGTTTTTTTTTCTAAGTTATTTGGTTTTGACATTGGCTATAAGACTCAATACAAATAATAATTATATTGTATTAGTAATTATAATTATGATATTAATACTTGTGGGAAGTTTGTTTTCAATGTATTCTTTTTTGCGGTAATAATCTTTACGGAAATAATATAAATTCGATGCTGAAATAGGATACTAATTAGTCCGTTTGGGTTGACTACAATTTTCTTCTTTATTTTACTTTTTTTTTTAAATTATTTCTGAGAATTCAGTTGAAGTTACGTAAACGATTTTATCGATTCTTGGAATTATTATAAAAACAGTTTTGATATGGATTTGTAAACCGAATAAAAAATTTTTTTTGTTTTGAAAATTCACAAGAAATTTTAGTTTTCCAAAATTAGTTAAATGGATGGAAAATAATCAATTAGGAGTGGATGTATAGAATACATGTTTAATTAAAATTTAAATTATATGTATCAGTGTATGTGGTATGTGGTATGAGGAATGTGTTACTATCGAAAAACTATCTTCAACGAAGAAGTCCGTTTTTGGGTCAACGAGAATGTCCAAAAACGAACAGCCGAATTATGCCCAAGGCAGTTCAAGAGATTTTAATTCAATCGGAAAAAAGCGTTGTTTGGTGCAGCTTAAGGACCAGCGACATCATCGGCTCGCAATTCCTCTCTGGAGCATGGTACCGTTCGATAACGGAGATCTTTTTTTTTTAACAAACATTAAGGAATTGGATTTGGTATACGTGTGGTTTCAAGACAACAGTGCTGCATATCTCATGGTACCAGAAATTATTAACTTATTATTTTATGAACAATTAATTTCACCTTTTGGGCCAGGCTATTGACCGCTAAGATCATGCGGCTTAACCTTACTTGATATTATTTTATGAGAACATGTGAAATCTTTCGTACAAAGTAAGAAGACGGTCACTGTTTCAGTCTTGCAATGCAAGATTGATGAAATATCAGTTGAAACACCGACAGTATACCAACAGGCAACATTCCCTTGAAATAATCTTTTAAGAAAAATGTTAGGCGTCTCAATAAATATTTTAATCACTTTAGTAAATTTTCTGAAAATATTTTTTTTAAAAAGATTTCAAGAAAAAGAATTCCAATCAGTACAATATTGCACAATATTTAAGAATTTTTCAATAATTTTTTAAGAACTTTTTTAACGTGGATGCTCTGCGATTGTATTAACTTTAAATCACATGGCAAATTTTAAATTTAAAATATTTCCGCAATCAATATTTTCACCATCAAATGTGTGTGCTAGTGACGGACATTACGAAGCTATACATCGCAAAGAGCAACGATGTTTTATCGATTTTTCAAAAAAAAAAATCGTTGTTTTTCATGCATCGATTGATTTTGTTAACAAAATGGAACTGAAGAGGAATTAATCTTAGATGGAGATACTATAGTACTGCGACCTAGCGATTTATTGCACTGCCCTAATATTGGGTATCCATATAACGTCTCTCCCAACCCTTTTGAAAAACATTATCGCACCATAGGTTTGTACTATGTTTTCCACTGATTCGTTCTCCTAATCATTAACATGGTGGTAATGAACTGATTTCTATTCTATAGGATAATATTTTTATACGATATTTAATGCAATACACAAATATATTTCCACTACAAGCAAAAGTTTAGATTGCCTCAAGTTAGTCTGTCTTGAAGAGAGTCTTCTCCATATCTTATCTTTCGCAGACTATAACTTTCCAAACTCCTTTTTCTGTACTACAGCGAGGAACAGGCGTCGTGGAAGCTCGCCTCTCTGAGAGCTCATCTACCTGTGCATTGCCGCGAATTTCAACTAGACCTGCTATCAGACTGTCAGATAATACTGCCACGTCCCGTCGTCTGTATTTCCAGTCTAATTTGAATTGAGCATAGCTTTTGATGGTATAAATTCCTGCTTGGAATACCCCTTGTTAAACATTAAATGTTCAAACACAAACACATCGATGTATATCGTCCATCATTAGTGGATGGACCTGTTTCAGATGTAAATATGCTGTAGATATGAATATTCATGTTGTTGTTTTTTTTTTGTCTAACAAATATTACTGAAGTCTTTGAAAATTGGAAAAGCAAGTAAAACTTTTCATTTCTTTTATTGTTTTACAATGAAACACATGCGCAAGAATGAAAAATTCATTTTATTATTGATTATAATCACTTTCAAAAAGTAACATTTTTTTGTTGTAAAAAGGAGGAAATCGAAAAAAAAATTAAAATGTTGCCCAAACCAGGTAAAAATATTCATTGCCTAAACTAGTTGCTATTAAGACTGCTCCTTCGCATAATTACAATCCAAACTTAAGTTTTAGGACTTATTAATAAACCCGTTTGGTTTAGATTCGAGTATTAGGTGCCACTAGTCATTTATTCGAATCACATATTCAAATCTCAAATAAGAGAAATTGTCGAACTAACCATATTCAGTGTTCTCTATCAGGTATTGCTACACTCGGTGTATCACGGTCATACCGACTGTCAAAATGGCTTGACCACCACCAATTTAGCTCTTTTAATAGTATACAGTTATCTATCCTAAAGGAACTCACTAAATCTATATCATTGAATTTAAAGAGCCTTTTATTTATTCTATTTATTTATCAATGACATACATAATAGGCCATTACAACCCTTCAGTCAGGATTACGGCCTAGTTTCTCACACCACTTATGGTGTGAGAATAATTGTATATATGAGTGGCCACACCTACATTTTAAAATCAACTCTGAACGACAGATTTTTGAGAAACTTTTTAAGGCAATTTCATTACAAGCAGAATTTTAGCCAGAAATCTGCTGAGAGCAAGTCGTCGAAGAAATATTTTTTCAAATTTCGTATATTTTATATTGTAAAGGATCCGGGTTTGGCCACCTCGGAGCTGCGATTTGACACCGTTGGACTATTATTTGTGGGGTGCCGTCAAAGATAAGTGTTACGCCGACAAGCCAGAGACAATTGACGCTTTAAAGGACAATATTCGGTGAAATATAGCTGCACACAATCGATAATGTGCTTAAAAATTGGACCGATCGTGTGGGCTACTGCATGGCCAGCCGAGGCAGCCATTTGAATGAAATTATTTTCCATTATTAACCGGAAGGATTGTACTTTCAAATAAAAAAAGAAATTCGAGAAAATATTCAGTAGTTTTTTTAAAGCATTTTCAAAAAAAAAGTTATATGGCGGACCGTTTATATACATTTCTATTAAAAAATCAGCCTGTTTTACCTCACTACAATACAACAGCAAGCGGTTGTTTAATATCCGCAGGGCTGTACCTGTGTAAGATTTGAATTCTTTTCTGATTAGATATGAATTACGGCCACAAACATAATTTTATACGGTAGATGCCATTTGGCACATAGTCGTACTTACAGTGGACAGCAAAAGTCTTAGTACTCCAATATATTTGACGAACAAACAGTCCCCACAGGCTTAATACTCTTGCACAAAGTCCCGATATGACTTCAAGAGACTAGTTAAAAGATCATTTGAAAGAACGGTTATGTAATCGCTAAACCTCAAACAAAAGTTAACCGAACAACTTGCTCATGATGCCACCAGAAAACACTAAACAAAACTTGCACATTCAATTCCAAATGTGTTAAATGGAGTTCTTGACCTTAAGGGATATTCCACTTAGTACAAGGAATAACATTGTCATATATTAGGCCTTTGAATTTAAATTTACTCAGGGTTCTCCTTGGTGGTACCTATGGAGTCATCTGTAACATTTTCTTATTTTTCTCTTGTTTTATGAAAAACATTAAAAAATTGTTTGTTTTATAATAAAATAGAATTAAATTAATAAAATAAATATATAAACTATAAATTTTTATGCAAACTTTTGGCTAATATTCATGAAATTGTCAAAATATATTGGAGTACTAAGACTTTTGCTGACCACTGTATATTGTCAGTCTTATGAGGAATACAAAACTAAAGTTCCTTCAAAGAATTTATCGTATAATCGGCGTTAATGAATTAAACAGTTTAAATTCTAATTTTTTCGTCGCTAAATGAAGAGCTCGTTAGCTATTTTGTTTCACACAATATTTATCGATTGTAAATGGATAATTGTGTCATGAATAATTTATATTGCATACATACATATATTGCATATGGTAATTGCATAATTGCAGCTATTAACGGCAAAAGTGATGACAGTATACTAAACGATTTGTGCTACTTTTAGGACAGCAAGCCAAACATATGTATGATCTCCTTATATTATATGTTACGGAGGTGAAAAGAAAAAGGAAAGCAAAAGAAAACAGACGAACAAGGAATTCAATCATTAAGGGCCATTATTACAGCTTGCCGTTAACTAAAGATAGGATTTTAACGGGCAGATCAATTGTTTTTCACAATTATAAGTGGACAATAAGGTAGAAGTGAGCGTTAAACTAAAGGGAGGATAATCCTACCTTTAACATTAACATTTAGAGGTCACTTTATGTTTGAACTTGCCATATTATATATTATTTTCAATATGGCAACTTTAAATATAAACAAAATGAGCATATACAACAAAAAACGAAGGCCGTCGTTGCCACTGCATTTAATAAAACTTGTTTTATTGAGCAGTGTTATCAACATTGCTCCGGCACTGCCATATTTTTGAAAAAGTTAACTTTATTTTATCTGTAAGTTGTAATAATGAAATTCACGAAGTCGCCGTGGTCTAGTAGGTAGTGTGTTGGCTTATTAGACGAAAAGCCAGGGTTCGAGCCCCAGGCCAGACATCAAAATAAAATACAAAAAAGTATTTCTTCGGCGACTTCCTCTCAGCAGATTTCTGGCAAAAACTCTGAGAGTAAATAAAATTGCCATGAAAAGTTTCTCAAAAATCTGTCGTCGGAGTGGTGTGAGAAACTAGGTCGTAATCCTGACTGAAGGGTTGTAATGACCAATTATGTATGTATGTATGTAAGTTGTGATAATGAAAATAAATTAAAGGTAAATTTACAGTTCCCTTTAGCTAAAGGTACCTTTAACTAAACCCAAGTTTAACGGCAAGTTGTAATAATGGCCCTAAGAGGTGTTGTTGCAGCATAAGAAGAATTAAGAAAATAGATTTTTGTTTTTGCATTAAAATGCTTAAGAAGTTTAATTGAACTTGTGTGGATTAAATTTAGAGGATTTATCGTCTTCACTAATTTCTTTCTTCAAATAAAATTTTGAAATGGCAATTACTACTCACGTCTTAAATATATATTGACATGTTCAGTTGTCATCGTTACTGGTATTTGGAAATGTTACGTATAATGCCTCGAACAATTGTCCGTACAATAGGCAGGCGGAGATTATTTTCACAATAAAATAAAATTGTTTTGAAATTTCTATTTTTCCTACCGTATAACATTTAAATATAAAATATTAGTTTAAAAAGATCCATTTATTGTTTATATAAAAATAAAAAACAAATGCCAACTCAAACAATTATCCGCACAGCAATAGACATTTACACCTAATTCTGTTTTTACACGGTCTTTTTTTACACGGTTTTGATATAACACGGTTTGAAAATAAAATATTTTTAATTTTTGTTACACGAATTTTCCATTTAGCATGATTTAAAATTTTTGTGCTTAAATTTTTTTTGTGAAATTTAATTTTTGCAAAGTATGTTCATGTCACAAATTTAAGGGAATTCCCTTTTTTGCGCGACAAGCATATTTACTGGTCAAAGCGAATGTAAACGACACAAATTTAGGGGAATTCCCTTTTGTGCATACAAGCACAAAGGTCAGAGCAATTGAAATGTGTTAATATTTTGTGTTTGGTAAAGAAGTTTTTTATTGGCAAATTTTTTTTCTATCGTTACATTAAATTTAACGCATTAAGATGAAAGGTAAGCCAAAAAATATTTTATATTTATTAAGTTATTTATATTTTTAATTTTGTTAAATATTTTATGAATCCCTAAAAGAAAATGTCAAATACAAAACTTCTTATAAAATTCTTGTTTTTCACTAATTTTAATAGGTTTTAGAGATTAGGAACCAATCACCTATTTTTGCATACGATCAGTGTCTTTTTTTACACGGTTTTTTTTTACACGGTTTTTTCTGGAACCAATCTACCGTGTAAAAACAGAATTAGGTGTAAATTGATTTGATTTATTAACGGGTTTGATGTCATTCAGCAGAGAAAACTTTACGAGATTTCTGTCCCATTTTGACATTTGCAACTTTGGTATTTTTAGACTTTTGCTTATTAGTTATTGTATGCTGGAAAATTTTTGTTTTCTAAAACGCTTTGTTGTATTTAAATCTATGGTCCTGAGGTTGGTTAGGAATTACTTCTTTAATATTGTATACAAATCACATACATATGTACATACATAATTGGTCATTAAAACTCTTCAGCTAGGATCACGACCTAGCATCTCATACCACTTATGTTGTGTGTGTTAATTTTATACATGAGTGGCGGGACCTACAGTTTAAAATCAACTTCGAACGACAGATTTTTTAGAAACTTTTCATGACAATTTTATTTATTCTCAGAGTTTTTGCCAGAAATCTGCTGAGGCGCAAGTTGCCGAAGAAATAATTTTTCATATTTTGATTTGTTGGAGATGTCTGACCTTGGGTTTGAACCGTGGCCTCACATCTAATAAAGCATCACACTACCTACTAGACTACGGCGACTGAATCTACCACAATATTGAATGAGCGATTTGTATCATTATCGTGAAGGAATCAAAAATGGTATTGTATGGTCAAATTTCAAGCTCTTATGGCATAATCTAAACGTATAAAAGGCTTCTTTCGTGGAAAACTTATCTTATATTTGCTCATAAGCAACAAATTCCGTACGGTTTGTGCATTTAACAAATTCGAATAGTTTTACTTTTTGAACAGCATTTCGCTATCCGTTCGATTTTTCTCTCCAAAGAAACGCATATAATTTTTGTTCGACCCTTCATGAGGAAATTAAAAGCATACGCGTACTCTTCTGTTAGTTTTCTATTTAACTGATGATCTTGGTTTAATATTTTCTGCATATTTCCCGCAAGTTTATTTCATCGTGTATGGACAATTGTTTAAGTCAGTGCATCCTGTATAGAGCGGGTAAATTTATTAGTAAAGATTTATAGGTAGGAACGGAGTTAGATTTAACAGCGTCAGCACATAAAGCCTTGTTTTTGGGACACCAACATGAATAAGAGCCATTGGAGAAAAGTTATTGTATTGGTATTACCAATTTGCATAAATATCGCTTTTATATGTTTCGTGACCTTCAGTTTTCTCGAAGCCTACACAGGACATTGGAATGAATCTCAATATGGCAGTTAAGGCATTGAAAGTACCCCAATCGTTTTGGGTTTATTCAATGAAGATTTTTGGTTGTAACAGGTTCTATCCCTTTGAGGTTGGTGTGCGTTTAATTTTTTTTAACTCGATGTCTACAGACTCTAATTCGATTTGAAACTTTTAGGCTAAGAAGTCGCTGTAGTGTAGTAGGTAGTGTGTTAGCTTGTTGGACGTAAAGCCAAGGTTCGAGCCCTAGGCCAGACATTAACACAAAATACAAAAAGTATTTATTCGGCGACTTCCTCTCAGCAGATTTCTGGCAAAAATTCTGAGAGTAAATAAAATTGCCATGAAAAATTTTCTCGAAAATCTGTCGTTCGGAGTCGACTTTAAACTGTAGGTCCCACCACTCATGTATAAAATTAACACACACAACATAAGTGGTGTGAGAATATAGGACGTTGTACAATGGGTCAATTCGACCTCCGGGTGCTGTACTTGTCTTAATTGACAAGTGCACGTCCTCTAACCTAACCTAGGCTTTGGAAGTCTTTTCCGCTTTCTAGTACTTTATCTATTCTTATTTTAAATTTCCACTTTATAAAGTTAGCTTTTATGTCTTCTGGTTCAATGCAGGCTTTATTACCTTTAACTACGGTTTGTCCATTGTTCTTCAATACTCTTCTCTTAGAATCATACGGTATTCTTTTTTGTCATTCACTCGAATTTTCAATTCATCAATACTGACGCATTTTATTGCAGCGATATAAAGTAAACTCTCCCCGATGGAATGTATTCAATTCAAAGGCGATAAATACGAGGTGTTTTACTGGTTTTGTTGGATGAAGCTGTTTAATCAATATATTTCTTCCCTGACATTTAGGATCCAAGACCATTTCCGACAACTTTCCACAACTGTTCTTTGGGCGTTTGCCCATAAATTTTGGTTTTGCAGTGAATGTGCACTTGAAAAGGATGATAATTTTTTTTTGAAAAATATTTAAATAATAATAAAATAAACAAATTCGTATGACAGTATGACAAACAATTAAACGATTGAATGAATAGATGATGATTTCATTAAAATTAAATTATTTTACAATAAAACGTTCGTATACAGATTTCCATTAAATTTAAATTTTCTATTTTTGATTATGAATTGTAAAATTAAAAAGAATCCTTAAAATAAAATAAACTTTCCAAATAAATAATTAAACGAATTGAAATTGCCGAGAAATTCTAAACGTAGATAAAAAAATCTTGTATTCGATTTGTTTACGACTGGCGTGAAGAGAGAGAGGAAAAATCATAAAAGCAGGAAAATCGTAATTAAAAATTTATTATAAAAGAGTAGAGTACGTACGAGAGCACAGATGATGAGGAATGTTATGCACATAAAACATTAAATGATATACAATATTTTAAAGAAAACAATATATATACATATGTATGTATACATATCTATATTGTAGATATAAAAAGAATTTCCATTGGCCAATTTATCTGCCAAGGTGCTAGAATCTCATGTAAAATCTTATTTTAAAATTTTTGAATTTTTTCTATATGAGTAGCAAACAGAGATTTTAACAGTGAATCATAAAGTAAAAGTTTGCAATCTATTTTCTGCCAATTAGTCTGAAAATTTAAAAACTTTCCATTTTCCTTCAATGTGCAATTTACAAGTAAGGCGTCTGTAAACGTGAAAAAAAATGTATGGGTGAGGGTGTTGGTTCACTACTTTATTATTTACTTAATATCGTTCAAGGTTGCTTACAAAAACTTGAGTATTTAATGGTAAGGGAGTACAATCTTAGTGAGCAAAAAGAAGCTAAAACAATTGCTTGCATGCCAACTCATGTTAATTAAAATTATTTTTTTATAAAATTGAGAACTCATATTTTTTCACACAAAACAGGTTAACTTCGTACCGGCATCATAAAATAGAACGTAACTACATACGCTTCTTATCCTTGATTCTCATTCATTTTACAGCCGTTGTCGATGACATAAATTGAATTCGTAATCAATTACAAATTATATTTAATTATTACGGGCTGAGTAACTTAGACCTTCAGTTCGCTGTAGTGTAACACACAAGAGTTTTTGGGAAAAAACGAACCAACGACCCTCACGATAAAAATCTAGCAGTCTACCCACTAGACTATCATGTTCACCCGTCCAGCATAACTTACATAGTTCGGAGAAGCTAAACGCGCTTCGTTTTGTTAATCCTATCTGTAGACGTGTTCCAATACAATTTTTAGCAAACATATTTGCTTCATTTACTCTATGGCGCTCTGAGTGAACTTTGTTTTTCCTTTATTCCGAAAATTTCTCACTGATTTGGCGAGTATTGTGTACGCTTAGAACGAAAGTGAAATTAACTGAAAAGCAAACGATTTATTTAATGCAAATCATTTTTCGTATTGCACGCTCTCCATATACTGTTGCAGTTTGCTTGCCTGCCGTATATGATTTATGCCGGACGGAGCATTTTAGTCAATGCACCCTAAAAGCGGTAACTATCTCGGAGCGTGTAGGGCATAAGAAATTTATAAACATTCCTACAATAATCCTCAGTTAAAACAACGACTAAAGGTTTGTTTCTCTGATTAAATTATTGAAATTCTGCAAACCTGTGCATAAATTGTCAAAAATAAAATTTTCTGTTGAAATTAAAAAAAAAACGAAATATGCCAATGTGGCAATATACTCGTATAAGTTCATGCACAGATATTTTAAAATGAAATACAACGCAGTGGATTAAAACAAAAAATAAATAATGAATAGGACAGTTTTTTGTTTCAATTCCCATGGATTTCCGTAACTGAAATTTTTCGAAGATTTTCAATTACATTTGAAATGTTTGTTTAAAAATTAAAAAAAAAACTAATGAATGGCACGTTTTAGAAATAATGCAACGACTGGTTTTTTCAATTTGCGAAATAAAATATTGCTTTTGTAATGTAACTTCTATTACAATTGAAATACATCATATTGCCGCCACTGCGCAGCACTAGAAGTAAAGTATTTCTGGCATTAAACTACTGTTCCTGTAATATGACTGCTATTGACAGGATGTTTTTGGGGAGTATCGTAAAGGAAGATAGCAAAGGAAGTATTATATCCGGATGAAATTTATTTGCAATAGCGTAATACGTACATACATTTGTGTATTGAATATGTAAATATTCATTTCGAATACGAGTAGATTTCAACAAAAAAAAAATTCCATTCCATTCAAATCAAAAAATTGATACAATTTTTCATAAAAGCTTGTGTTTCATTTGGAAGTAAAAAAACGCCTCAAATGATACGAGTTGAGTCTTTACCAGATTTATCATCGCATCACCGAATTGTTATAGTAAATGTCCATGATATTACATCTCCGTCTGGTAGCGTAATTAATAATTTTTGTGATTACTTGAACACTGAACAGATAAGTAATGAAAATACAATATAAGCTACTCTGTTAGATAAGCAGCATAGAATTCAACAAACCGTGTTTGGTCCAACATACCTGGTTTCCGAATTTCAAAACTACTGTGTCTAGCAGTGGACAGCGGGAGAACCAGGGTACTACTTGAGTTCGACAGGAGCACGGTTCGCATTGTTACAGGAATTTTAACGGGACACTGTGCTGTTGGCAGTTTCGCAGACAGTCTAATAGTCTAGCCCACTAGACCACCAGGGCACCAAGTTTAAATGTTGTTTAAGTCTTTATAAAGGCATAGAAACGATTTTGGAAGAGTAAACTTTTTGTCGAAACTTTTTGCTTTTAATGTAGGTATTCACTTCTTTAGATTTGTATATGGGTTGTTATAAGAGAGATACCAACAAATGACCCTTTAGTCAGGATTACGATCATGTTTCTCACACCACTAATGTGCAGTACTCATTTTTCATGTCACTTACAATATAAACAGTGTCACATCTAATATTCATAAATACTACTCCCTCTGTCCTCTCTCGCACCGTTCATACTTTCGACACAACTCACTGCATAAGTGGGAGCCATCACTTAAGTATGAGTAGTAAAAAATAATCGAACAAAATTAAGTTCTTTTAAAATATTTTATGCTGTTATGACAGTTGAATACGATTATTCCACATGAATGTAGAAATGTATAGAATGTAGAATGTTTACAGTACAAGGGCTTTAAAGAATTAAAGAATTCGGTATCTTGGTAATCTCAGATATAAGGGAGGTAATTTGGAATTGTTAGTCTATCGGTTTTCTCGGTCTCTACATTGAATATTATTGAGCAGTGCAACAGGAATTCGTATCACAAGATCTTAAGATCGGTAAGAAGTAATCGCTTTAATTTTCTATAAGAAATAAGAAAATTTTTATATACAGTAAGTGTACCTGTTCCCTGGGTGCGGCTTTGTATTAAATTTCGTTGAAATTTTGTGGCTTTTAAAACTAAATGCATACAAGCGTCGAAACGATAACGGATACTTTTCAGAGCAAATGAAGGTTAGTTTTGAGTGGGTATTGTCCATTTTTGATTTCTTCTTTAGACGAGTTTTTCAGGATTGATTTTACATGTTTTGACACAATTTTTTGATTTATTTTAAATAAATGATCCATATTTTTATCTTTGTATTCTAAAAGAGAATACAATGCGCTCTTTTAATTCCTTTTGTGTAGTTATCAGAAAATAATGTTGACATTTAAAATCTTTTGTAAACATATCAGAGATTATTTTCTACGCGTTTTCTGTACTCCGCTGTTTTTATTTCTTTACTCAGTTATCGTTTGTCTTGTTGCCATATTCGTAGCGTATGCCATTTGCAAACTCTCAAGCAAAAAATTTGTTTGAAAGTACGTGAAACAGTGCACTCAGTGATTTCGGTCCATTTAATAACTACACTGGAGAACTTGTATGGTTTTACTGATATTCTGAGTAATTAATCGTATATTTGGCTGCAAAAACAAGGTAGAGAGATAAAATGGTTTGAACTGCAATAAAAGGATAGTGTTAAGAAAATGGAAACGGTGTACATCGTTTAACATAAAATGAGCAAAAGCTACACAAACAAATACAACGAAATTGTTACAAGTAAACTAACAACATCAGTATGAAAGAAAAGGCGATAGACAAGTAAGCGAGAACGCAACAACAAGCAATGTAAACAAAATACACAAACAAATATATGTTTATTTTATTTATTTATTTATTAATTACAATACAATTAGAAATTATATTCTAATTATATACGAGCGGAGTCTCTTGACCATGTGCTCGGTGTAGCGTCACAGACCAGAGTCTCTGGTGGGAATCGAACCCACGACCCTCACGCTAATAGTCTAGCACACTACCCACTAGACTACCAGGACACCCAATATATGCTTAGTTTCAATTAAACTCTTTATTGTTCGCACTAATTTTGTGTGCCACCGTTTACAACTTGATGAATACAACAATAATTTGCCTTATTCGTTATTCTTCTTTACACTTCTGTTCGCGTACATACCAGTGTTGCAAATTATTTTTTTTTTTTTTATTTATGAATACTTAATACACGTACGGAATGGAATAGAACTAACGACATATGCATATATCTCATATACAAAACAAAAACAGTTTATTCGAAACGTAAAAGCCCCGTTTAGTCAAATTTCGGCAGAACGGAGAAAAAATTACGCTCATTTTAGCATATGTAGAGCAAATTAAATACTTACCTAAATTACATTATAGTTCGGCAAGCGTTCTCATTGCTTTTCGTATCAGGGATGGAAAAGTTGGTACAATTGTACTTTTTTTAGTACTATTTGGAAGTCAAAAACACCATAGCACCCCAATGACTTATTTAGCACTATTTAAAAATTTTCCCTATTTTATTACATTACTCAAATATTCTGTCTCATCAGTGTATAATTTTTTGTTTCATTTTCATATTGGCACTCGATGCTAACTTTTAGACCGCTTAAAATTTTTGTTCAGTCAAATAGCTCGCAATTTTATACAAAAAGATGCATTAGATGAAAATGATATATTAAAAATCAATATCAATGAAACCATATTCCAATGTTCAATGTCATTTCAAGAGTTATAAAAGGAATATTTTCCATTCCACATTCATCTGTAAATGTAAAAAGGATATTTTCGTACCAAAATTTAATAAAAACCAAAGGGAGAAATAGACTGTTTGCTTCGACTGTCTCCAATTTAATCCAAACAAGGGATTTATTGAAGTCATTTAATTCGTGTTGCTACAATTTTGAAATAACAAATAGTTTGCTAGCAAAAAAAATATCATAAATAGTGATTTTAAATTTAGATCTCATAAACTTTTATGTTCCTTTATAGTTAAGTATTAAAGTAAGTTGTTAAGTTTACCTATTATAAAGGGTCCGCCAAATAACTTTCTTTTTATTTGAAAATGTTTTAAAAAAAAAACCTACTGAATATTTTCTCAAATTTCTTTTTTTATTTGAAAGTACAATCCTTCCGGTTAATAATGGAAAATAACTTTATACAAATGGCTGCCTCGGCTGGCCATGCAGTAGCCTACACTAGAAGATGCCGATTTTGGCAAAAAATCATCTTTTCAGATGAAGCTCATTTTGATCTTGGCGGGTGTGTAAACGAGGAAAATTGTGGCATTTGGGGCACAGAAAACCCGCACGCATATATTGAAAAGCCGACGCACCCAAAACGAGTCACTGTTTGGTGCGGATTTTGGTCCAGAGGCATAATTGGGCCATTTTTCTTCGAAAATGAGCAAGGAGCGGCCGTTACAGTCAATGGCGATCGTTATCGGGCCATGTTGAACGAATTTTTGTTGACAAAAATTGAAGAGGATGATATTGGCAACATTTGGTTTCAACAGGACGGCGCTACGTGCCACACAGCCGAAGCTACACTTGATGTTTTGCGCCTTGTTTTTGAAGATCGCATTATCAGCCGCAGAGGTGATGTCGTTTGGCCACCTCGGAGCTGCGATTTGGCACCGTTGGACTTTTATTTGTGGGGTGCCGTCAAAGATAAGTGTTACGCCGACAAGCCAGAGACAATTGTCGCTTTAAAGGACAATATTCGTGAAGCCATTGCTGAAATACAGCTGCACACAATCGATAATGTGCTTAAAAATGGGACCGATCGTTTAGGCTACTGCATGGCCAGCCTAGGCAATCATTTCAATGAAATTATTTTCCATTATTAACCGGAAGGATTGTACTTTCAAATAAAAAGAAGTTATTTGGCGGACCCTTTATATACTTAGTGCTTAGTACAAAGAAACTGCAATGTACCTTTTTTTAATTTTTATGTTTTTTACGCACATATGGACATAAATATATGTAAAATGAATTCTCATTTATACATTTATTTAATTTTTAATAAAAAAAGTTTAAAAAAGAAAAAAAGTGAATTTAGTACAATCAGGCTGAAAAAAGTACAATTTTTTGTAAAAGTTAGTAAAATTTGTTAAGATAAATTTCCCATCCCTGTTTCGTATTCTAAAAACGAACGTACTTTGCATGGACGTTGGGCTAACCGGGACTAATGACTAATTCTACCTTTAGCTTTATGTTGAACATTAATGGTTGAAAAGCGCAAATCATAAAATATGCGATAATAAAAAAGTACTGAGAGCGTCGCGGGGGTACTGTGGTATTTTTGAAATGGAAAGAAAACACTGAAAAGACAACACTGGTATACACTAATAAATGTTCGGTAGATCTTTACAACGACGATCTTCAAATCACGGCTGTTTTCTTCACATGTAACACGTCTTCACACAAGACTGACTAAATACTTACTGTTTGTTGCCTGCTTTATCTTACATTTTTATATGCCCACGTAATCAGTCTGATGAAGGTACTTGAAGTCGAGCGTTTGGAGTTTCGCCTTCTCGAGAACTCTATCGCGACTTCATTGTTGTTCTGGTATTTTGTTCACATTACTTGTTGCTGCGTTTTTGCTTACTTGTTTGAGTAGCTTCTTCTCATTTTATGTTAAACGATGTACACCGTTTCCAGTTTCGTAACAATACCATGAAAATCTTGGTATTTAAAAAAATAAAAATTAAAAATTTGTTAACAGTTTAATTGTTGTTTTTTAGATTTTTAATTAGAATTGTAGGTTAAGTCTTTGTCTATTGAAAGTTTTGTTTGGATAAAATTTCATAATTTTAGTAAAATTTTGAAATATTTCGTTTTGTTCATATATTTTCCCGACGTGATTGCCATTTTGCTATTTTAAAAATATAATCATGAAATATAGTTGAATACTATATTGTTCCTATTAAAAATGGATTGTTTGTCACTAAGGGCCATTATTACAACTTGCCGTTAAACTTGGGTTTAGTTAAAGGTACCTTTAGCTAAAGGGAACTGTAAAGTTAACTTAACCTTTAACTTATTTTCATTATTACAACTTACAGATAAAAATTTTCAAAAATATGGCAGTGCCGGAGCAATGTCGATAAGACTGCTCAATTATACAAGTTTTTTTTAACGCAGTGGCAACCGCTGGCTTCGTTTTTTTGTTGTATATGCTCATTTTGTTTAAATTTGAAGTTGCCATAATGAAAATAATATATCATATGTCAAGTTTAAACATAAAGTGACCGTTAAATGTTAAAGGCAGAATGATCCTCTCTTTAGCTTAACGCTCACTTCTATCGTATTGGGTACTCATAATAATGAAAAACAATTTATCTGCCCGTTAAAATCCTTCCTTTAGTTAACGGCAAGTTGTAATAATGGCCCTAAGTGTTTTTAGTATGGTTTATTTGATTATTCATTCTTAGTGGTAACGTATGAGTAATAAGAAATATATATTAAAAATAATTATCTCAATACTCATGCGTATAAGTATACGTATGTATTATGAGGCAAAAAAAATAGACACAAGTAAGTTTTAAGTACAGAATATAAGAGGATTTAGTTGAAGTTAATTTATATACTTCATACATATATTATGAAACTAAATAACTTCTAATAGTGTTTACTAATAACATACCTACTTAGCTTTAATTAAAATCAATTTTTTTTTTAAATTATTCAAGCATTGAAGAAAAAAATAATTTTTTGCAACACTATTTCAATTGGCAAATGGAAAATGACTAGACATTACGCATTTCTTAATTAATGGCCCATTAGAACATGCCTCGCAATTTTAAATTGTTTAAAGAGACATTAAACTTAAGAAAATTTTAAATGCAGTCATTTCAAATGCAGTGTAGAATATAGACACAAAATCTTATTATTTTGCAAAATACGTTATAAAAACAGTTGATGTTTCTTTCGAAATTTGTAATTTACTGTTTAGTCACCCAAATGTTTGTTGTGAATTATTGCGTTCGGTATTAAAGAAAATTTCATTGTTTGAATATAAATCGTTTTTAATTTGTATGGCTTATGGGTCTGTAAACCAGCTCATTGAGGTGCTTTAGTACAGTTTGTTGTTCTTATCATTTGTCTGCCTTTCTTTCTTGGTTCTTAACTTATCTAAGTTAATCTGCAGGATGAGACCGATGAGACTATTAACCGTGAGAGGCATGCAGGCGTATGGACAGTTGTATTGGCATAGATTTACGCGTAATTTAATCTGTCAGTTTTGCAGTTTTTTTTTTTTATTTATAAGCTTTCAATTAATTTTTGTTTATTTTATTTGTTGCTGAGTAGATATTTTAGCAGGTAATTTATGTTCGAATAAGTATATTGTTAGCATAATAAATTAATATTTTCTTGTATTATTTTGCGGTCCAAATTTTGTTAAAAATAAGAAAACAATTCTATTTGCTGACGATTAATTGATCTAGGCTCCATACCTTTCATCATGTAATATACAAGATTTTATAAATACATATTTGGAAAAAAAATCAAAAATCCTTTAAGTATTTTTAAAAACAATCCCTCTTTCATTTGTTGCCACCAGCTGTAGCTACACTTTCACAAAATAATCTTTTTTTTTATTAGCCGGCAATGATTTTTCGATTCGACTTTCATAATATTGTGTGATTATGTGCATTTTTATTTGAAGAAATCCCCCACAGATTTGCACAATAAATCAAGAATATCTCTTGTCAACTGTTCATTTTTATGTTATTGTACAGTACCAGACACAATATACTCTGATTCTGGTTCCAGGATGATGAATGGCTTTTTCTTCCCGCGGCAGTATTAAATGTCAATAAGAAAATATTGAATGCGAATGGATATTCATGTTGTTATAGTCATTACTTGTCCAAACATATGTATTTTAAATTCAAAAAGACAATATTTTTATGAAAAAAAGTGTTTTTTATGTGAACCTATGTACATATGTGTATGATATTTAAAATTCAACTTGTTGATGAGGTTTTCATTGAATAAAAAAAAAAAGAATCGAATTAAACACTACTATGCGGAACCAAGATTGAAACAATTTTTTTTTACAATGGATCACATACATACATACATACATACATACATAATTGGCCATTACAACCCTTTACTCAGGATTAGGACTTATGTTGTGAGCGTTAATTTTTATACATGAGTGCCGGGACCTACAGTTTAAAGTCTACTCAGAACGACAGATTTTTGAGAAACTTTTTAATGGCAATTTTATTTACTCTCAGAGCTTTTGCTAGAAATCTGCTGAGAGGAAGTCGCCGGAGAAATATTTTTTCATATTTCGTTTAGTTAGAGATGTCTGACCTGGGGCCTCACGTCTAATAAGCCAACATACTACCTACTAGACCACGGCGACTTCTTTACAATAAGGATTATAAAAACTTAAAGGTAACCTTAAACTTAGTTGACAAACGAAGTTCATTATGCAAGTAATGACTCCAAGAAGGATTATTGTGGACTAAACCTTCGCTAGATGGTTATTGTACTCAAAATACGTAACTATTGTGGAATTTTTCAAAAAGAATTATGGACGGCTAATGCAATGCTTTCGATTCACTCAACAAAAATGATCGGTTTATGGTATGCCGTTGTAAATATGTTTAGAGGCTTATTAAACGTAAGGAATATGAAAAAAATATTTCTTCGTCGACTGCCTCTCAGCAGATTTTTTGTAAAAATTCTGAGCGTAAATAAAATTGTCATGAAGAGTTTCTCACAACATTGTCGTTCGGAACCGACTATAAATTGTACGTCCCGCCACTCATGTATAAAATTTACACACACAACATAAGTGGTGTGAGAATCTATGTCGTAATCCTGTTGTAATGACCAATTATGTATGTATGTACATAAGAGATATGAGAAGCTAGGTCCTAATCCTGACTGGAGTGTTGTAATGACCAATGTATGTATGTTTTAGAGGAGTAATACAGCTACGCTTAATTCCGGCTACTGGCGTTAATTACTCTCTGTGGGCCTTTAAAGTTAATTAAAGTGGCCAAATATCATTTTTGTAACGTGTTAAGTTGATTTGAAACTTCACAACCATACTTGAAGTGGTCTCCTTGAAATTGTTCTACAAAACTGGTGATCAACACTTTCATATCTCCACATTCCATAGCGCACCAATTATATAGAATTTGAAGGTTCGTATTGATGTAGTACAGCCATATGCATATATGGCTCGTAATTATTATTATGAGGAACTGCATTTCCCTTTTCCCTTTTCCATTTTATTTGACACTAAAAACAGCCTAATTTGATCACGGTATAGTTCTATAGAACGTAAATGTGAGTGATCTATAGGCGAGTTAAATAAAATAAATATTTTTTTATTTCTCTTTCAGGTTGTTTTTCCAGCTAAGCAGATTATTGTTTTTGTATAGGACGTTAGGTGTATCGTCTGCCGTTGCCTAGATAGGAATAGAATTGAACTCTTTTTCAGCGGCTGCGCTTTCCATGGTGTTGATGTGTGTTTCCAGAATAAACTAATCATGATGTCCAATTTGTAAATTTGTCTTTAAAAATTTTTGAATGGTTTCGGTTTGAACAATGCTCGGAAGCTTGTCTGTTCTTCTGTACGCAATTTGTTGATGACTTTAAAGCCAGTATTGCTACCAATGGATATCGTTTTGTTGACTGTGTTGTTGTTGAACAGAGCCAGGTTATGCCTTCTTTGAACTTTATCATTTGTGTGACCAGTCAAGCAGCAATCAAATTGTTGGGACCCCATCTCGTCAAATCAAAGGGCGTCAGGAGTTACATGGGCTCTACACCGTATACTGGGTTTCGGGCCACTGTGGCATAGAGGGGAACGAAAAGGCGGACGAACTGGCACAGAAGTAATCGGCGATGTCTAAGGAGGTGACGATAGAGGGAATATATGTGCCTCTATATTCCTAAAAAAAAACTTGAGTTCGACAAAAGAATTCAAATGGGACACTGCACTATTGGCAATTTCGCTGACATGCTCGGTCTGCGCCACCAGGATTACTGTAGATGTAGAGGAAACGGAAGGCTATTGGGGCCATATTTGGTGGGCCCGCTTCAGATTCGCAATCTTGCATGATCTTCGTTGACAGCCATGCTGCCCTAAGGACCATTGCGTCGTTCTGGTGCAGATCACGACTCGTTCTCGAGTGCAAGAGTCGTTGAGGACTTTTGAACCGGACCGAAACAATCTATGCTGGGTTCCGGGTCATAGCGGAATATTCGGTAATGAGACGGCGGATGCTCTTGCAAGGTTAGATTCGCTTTCTGGGAGCGATTTAATAGTTGGTCCTGATCCCCCAATCTGCCACCTCTATGCTTTCATCAATGGATGGGTCGGGGGAGGGCAGAGGCGTTAGGAGACTGGATCGGGCTGTTATGTTTCTAGGTGTCTATGTCATAGACAGTGTTAGAACAGGTGTGCTACTGGGCTTGGATAAGGCCAGTTTAAGGTTAGTAATTGGATTTATACAGGGCACTATTTGAGGGTATGTTGCGATGAGGAGGAGTTGGAGACTATCGAACACCTCCTCTGTAACTGTCTAGCCCTTAGTGGGTTGAGGTTGAAGACCTTTGGCAGGGGCTTCTTTGAGGGTTGAATTCTGTGTCGAGAGCTGACATCAAGGCTCTCCATAGAAAGCTTGGGCTATGTAACTGGATGAGAAGGGTTCATTAGTGTAGTCTCACTCTTCCTTGCGTGTTTGTGTTGGTGTTTGTTAGTGTTGTTGTTTGTTACTGTTGGTGTTTGTTAGTGTTGGTGTTTGTGTTTGTTGGTCTGTGTAATTCCTTCGCTTCCTCATTCACCCCTTTCCTACTTCCTCTCCATTTTTCCCATCCCCTCTATTATCCTCTCATTTAAAGGACGTTTTTGTACAATGGGTCAACTTGACCTCCGAGTACTGTAGTTGTCAAGTACACGTCCTCTAACCTAAACCTAAACCTAGAGGAAACGGAATCGGTACAACACTTCTTATGCGACTGCCCTGCATTCGCATTGTGATGGAATTCTGTTTTCTTCAAGTGAGTTATTTCGCTTTCACTTAATAATGCCAGTTTGAAAGTCTTCGATATTTGGTTGTTTCTACGTTATTTGATACCGGAATAAATAAATAAATAATTTCTTTACTTTTCTATTATTTCCATGTATTTTCTGTTATCTATGCATTCCTACTCTGTTTGCCTTTACAGGCAATTTGTTCTATTCTGATGTCTTTCCATGTTCTTTTCACATTCGGCGGTAGGTGTTTTTATTTTTTTTTTTAAATATTTCTTCCATCTCTTCAGTTTATAATGTCTTAAATTCTGTTCTTAAAACTCCTACAACTTATTCAAGTATGTTATCTTTAACTTAGTAAGCATATCTATCATTTTTGTCTTCTATTACACAATTTATTTAATTTTTCAAATTTATTGAAAATTATACATATTGTTTGTGTGTTTAACACCTGCTCAATCTACTCAGATGAATGGTGTATGAATACATACATAACAATTGAAACGGAATTCATTTTTATCGGTTTGATTAGAAAATGTTTTCCTTTCGGTATTTAAGATTAAATCTGTTATCGAATTATTTGTTGGTATTTAATACCATTTTTAATGCCAGCATTATTGCCACAAAGGATTTAATCGTGCAGAAAGGATCAGGCTTGCAAATATTTAATAGAGAGAGAGAGAGAGAGAAATATTCTCAAAATATTTATTTTTCTTACAACAATGGCGGTGACTCTAGAACAAGTATCAAAGAAAAATCATTATGTATGTATATATGTATGTATGCATGTATGTATATACATATATATATGTATGTATATACCTTGGGTATCTAAAAGTAACTGAATTGAAAAATTGCTTCACTTAATAATTGTTAAACTGTATACATACATATGTACAGATGGATGTATTGAATTTAATCATTTTTACACACATGTTTATATGTATTTGTGGACACACATACGCACATAGTATAGACACTTATTAAATATATTTAATTTTTTGCTCAGAAGAAAGTGATGCGTATGTTCATACCCTACAGCTAGCTAACGACCACAGGTATTAGGTTTGTGCATCAGACCGTAAGGAATTCTTGCAAACAATTTGCAAAACGCAAATTTATGGTCATTTACCCCGTAGATATTGTTTACGTTGTATTGCATCACTTAATAGATGCTTATAGGCTCTCTGTGGGTAGTAGCAGTAGTAGTAGCAGTAGTTCAACAAATGGCCGCCTTAGAGGCATAAAAACAAATATTTTTCTCTCCTTCAGGCGGAGAATTTTTATAATTTTACGTTCATTCTAAGCGTTTCTACTGTATTGCTATTGTGACTGACGTTGTTGTTCTTGATGCTGCTTTAAAGAAGATGGCCGTGTATAAGACACGTTTTTAATTAAAATAAGTGTTTGCGTTTCGAAAAATAAGAAAATTTTTTTTTCAATAAAAATTAAAAAGAGAAGAAAATCTCAAGCAAAGGTATTTCAATTTCGAGTAATTTTACGCAAAATAAAAAAAAAACAAAGAAAAAGAAAAAAAATGAAAAGAATGAACAATAAAAAACCATTAAAATTGTAGAAGGAGTGATAGATACTTGCTAGTTAAACACGTCTACGTTGCTTAATTTTAAAATCGGTTTTAGGATTTTTATCGATAATTTCGATAAAAAAAAACGAATAAAAACAATAGATTTGGCCATACACAACAGTTGGATGAATTTTCCAAGAAATTTAAATAATTAATGCAGTTCAGCTGTTTTCCACAGACAATCGCGGTAAATTAGCACTGATGTTTGAAATTTATTTTATACTTCAATAACTTTAATTAGCAGCACAATAAATTTCGAGTTTCTTGGAGTAGAAAAACATAAATATTAAAAAATATAATATTAAAGAGATTATTGCATTAAATTGAATACTTTGTTTAATATTTGGTAGTTAAAATGATCTAATTGGGCACCATTTGAAAGTAATTTCATTATGCCGCACTCACACAAATTCTTGTCCTCCTTACGCAAATGGGACAAAAGACTTTAAAAAGATTGAGTTGAGGCGCAACAGGTGAAATAAGTGGTATTTATTTGGTGTTAGCTTGAAACGGTAAGGCCATTCTTTATCGCTTATGTGTTATGACGTTGTTCTGATGGAAAACATATTCTTTCTAACTTTTTAAACGTTTGTTTCTCAGTTCAATTGTTGACAATATATCGACGCCTCCATTCTATAACGTTCTAAGTGTACTTAGAACGTTTTTAATGTTCATGTATTTTTAAATTCTACGTTCTCTAACTTAAATACTGTCAAAATTTGGTTAAGATCCGCCGATCCGTTCCGAAGTTATAGGGAAAAATCTACTTAGAATACGCATATAGTCATATATCGCGTGAAAACTTTGAGTGCTCATAACCCAAAACACACTTTTTCGACTTAGAATGTTATAGAACGGAGGCGTCGATATGTAAGTCCAAATTCATAGTTTATCAATTACGATCTCTTTTGGGTGGTGGCAGTGTGATTACTGGTATGATCTCTCAAGACAGTCAGTTTGTTGAACGAGCACCAAAGCCAACAACATTTCACAACAGCAAAGTGTATGTTGATACTTAGAGTAAGCGGCTACACATGGCGTCTGTTGTCCAGGTAAAGAATGGACAATTAGTAAAGCTTATTGTTCTACAGACAGCAGAACTTTGGAATAGTCTCTGGACTTTAGATTAAAAAACAATTGTTCTAGGATTCAATATGTCACCGAAACCGAGAAAATGAAAGAATGAGCAAACGTTACAGGTAACAGCATTTGAATGATGCATCAAACTGATACAGGAACGTAAAGACATTAAAATAGATGGCTAAACTAGCCCTTAAAAACTGTAAATACTTATTCTACTCTGGAAATAAGGTCGAAAGAGACCTACACTTTAGTCATATGATTTAAATCCCGAGTACGTAATCTCGGGGGGCTGTTTTACAATGCCAACCTAGTAACCTTTTGGACACCACAAGAGGCGATATAAACATATACATACATAAGTAGTCAGTACAACTCTTCGGTATGGATTACATCCTATCTTATGTGGTGTGTGTTAATTTTATAAATAAGTGGTGGAACCGAACGACAGATTTTTGAAAAACTTTTCATTGCAATTTTTTATTTACTCCCAGAATTTTTGCAAGACTTCTGGTGAGAGAAAGTCGCCGAAGAAATATTCCTTTTTCCATATTTCGTTTTGATGGATATGCCTGACCTGGGAGTTGCCAATACACTACCTACTAGACTACGGCGACTTACAAGATATATCTATGTAATATATATGTATATATGTATATATATGTGTATGCTAGCCATAGGAATGCTAGAATAAGCAACAAAATCTTCAACTTTGAATATCGATATTAACACTAGATTTACGGATGTTGATTATCTACCTATTTTTACTGAAGTGAGCCAATTTGACTCATACAAGAAAATTGATGTTTTTCCGAAAAAAATAGTTCGAAATCAATTTAAATGAAATGTTTATTATTAAAAAAATTCATGGAAAGCATTTTTTACATATAGACTCCCTTTTTGAAACACATTTTCCGCAAACATTTCTATTACGTTTAGTACAATAGTTTGAAGATCTGTTTCTTTTGCATGATTGTTGAACTTGACAATTCTTCCGTGCGTCAGTAGCATGGATTTCTGTCATTGGAATGGAAGTATCGTCGACTTCTTCTTTATATTTACGTCTTAGCTCTTCAGCCGAATAGAAAATAAAATCTTTTCGTGAAATATTTACTTGAGTCGTCAAGCATGGATAGCTGCTAAAACTAAAATGTTGTAGAAAACTTGTAGAGGCCATCTGCGTGAACTTGCTTTAACGCTATACTTTCGGGCCATTTGGTGCATAATTTGATATATGCCATCATACCTTCGTCAATTATCAAATTGAATACGCTAGTTGGACCAGAAACGTCTTTGAATATGGTATAAATCGGTGATCTGCCTACGTGTCTGCCTTCGTTTAATGTTTCCCATAAAGTGCCATCAGCAGCTTTTTCGGCTAAAATTTCTTTATCAGAAGATATATCGATAGCGTCTAAATCATTTTCGGTTTCAGAGTTATGCCGTTGGTCTACATCAGTTGTATCCGATTCATTATCTGATTGGTCTCTCTTTATTTTTAGTTTTTTCAACAGAAGACAATTTTTCAGATTTTTTTTCCATAAATAAACGGCTCACATGCGATGAATAAATCGAAATGATGACAGAAGTGGGTAATAATGTATCGAAAACGAGTAACAATCAGAGAAACAAAATCACAGGCTTCTTGACTGTTGCCCAGGCTGTTAAACTATTAAACCATTCTATGAGTCAAATTGGCTTACAGCCGTGAAAATAGGTATACCACATTCGATAATGCGAAATGAAGGGGTGTATGGGGAAGAGGAATGAACGTTTACGCATCTTTCATTACTTAACTAAAAACCAACGTATGATTTTAAAGAGTAATATTAAAGTTTTCTATATATATAATGATCAAATTTTTAATGAGTCTAATTGGCTCGGTCCGTAAATCTAGTGTTAACGGCCTTGGCTAACCAAACGAGAACGGGAAGATGTCGAGAGTATTATGGGGGAGCAACAGCATAAAACAGTCCATATGGTAAACTGTGTTTAAGCAGAGGGAATAACTAGAAACTATCTTGGCTATTCCAATGCGCAGCGTGAATATTCCGTCGGGTATCACCTCTGGCAAAGGTACATCTGCGAGTTACTGAAACATGAGCGCAGTGACTATGGAACACTTCATCGTCTAGTATCTTAAAAAGCCGTATATGATGCAAGCATTTAGCAATGTAATCGATTCCGAAATCAATAAATTATGTAAACTTTATAATTTTCAAACATCTAATCAGTTTTAATATCAACTAGAGTAGCTGACATAAAATAAAATTTATTTTATTTAAAATTTCTCACTTTCTTTAAAAGTTCATAAAATTTTTAAAGAAAAATTTCCAAAAATAAATGAATTGAATTGGTGGTGCTTTAAATATAAAAAAAACTTTATTAATAAAGTGCACACTCGATAAATCTCGTGGTATGCGTACAAAACCAAGAAATTTCGATATTTACAAGAAACCTCGATGTTTACGTAACGGGAAATCTGGTCTCCATGTGTGTTAATAACCTAATCGGAAAACTGTTAACTGATCAATCTGAATGATCAGAGAACACCAACTATTAATTAATCACCAGTACACCCCAGATTTCGCAATGCCAGAAGAAGTTGACAGAGGAAACGTTATTGGACCGAAAAATAAATAAAAGTTGATCCCAAAACGAATGCACGTATTCTTTACCCTCTATTTCGAAAAAGTTTCAAACATATAACTTTCCGACTGCAGAAGATTCCGCAATGAGGCAGCAGAAAGATTATGTTATTTGGAGGGGCATTATGTGATCATGTGAGACACTAAAGGTTATCCCAAATGGGGGTGTTTCCATATTTCGAATTTCTGTTTAGGATTCTGATCACTGCATATTGTTTGTAATTATATTGCAATCTAAAAAAAAAAAAATTAAACAAATTTTCTTATAATTATGCACAAACAATTGTCGCTTAAAAACCGGGTATAGTCTTGGAGAAGTTAAAATCCTAAAATTGTTACGTATTTACTGCATTGTACTTTTTTTTCATCATCCTTTAAACTTTTAAATACTTTTTTTGTTTGTATTTTTACTGTGGTATTGTAATGGCCAAATAAAATTGATTGAGTGCCAACAATAACTTCTACTCTGCCATAAAATACTGATAATTTTCTCCTCAGTTGTTCTTTATAGCTGCTAAAAGTAAAAGATGCCAATAAACAAACAAACAACAACAACAACAACAAGAGAGCGGGAAAACTCTCCATTAACTCGTAAAAATTAATCCTTTTCACAAGCCATTTCCTGACAGCATTTCCACATATTTTTGCATAAAAATAGCGAAAAAACAAGGCCTAAACACTGAGAACCACGTACACAAATAAAAATTCATATTTTTGTTGGCCTTTTTCACCCCCATTTTTGAACATCGTTTTATTATTCATTTACTAGTTATCTGAGGGGAAGGAAATGCGTATTTTGAATGCAAAAAGGGGGGACACGTACACATTCGAAATTCCATCGAATATAAACGAATAAATATTCGCATTGTATGATATGTACATACAGTTGTAGGAAGTTTTTAACTGTAACTGTTGTTGTTCTTGCAAATGATTTTTATAATTTCGTTGTACGAGTACGAGCATTGAATTGTTTTGGGCCACGTACAAAATTGAAATTTTTTCGGCTGTTCCTCTTCATATTTCGGGGCAAAATTCCCTTTTTATCTTACTTACGCAATATTTCCGTTATGTCAGGCTTTAAACTTAAATACGGATTTATAAATTCATGTACAGACAAGGCCAGCGAGGGAATGTTTTTTTTATTTAAATCTGTTTAAACGAAATTATTACCACACATGCTGCTGCTGTAATGGAAATTATGGAAATAAAAAATTTTGTACTTGGAGCCATATGTGGATATGTTTTTTTTTATTTTTTTAATATGTATACGATTATTATTCCAGTAACGTAATGAATCTTATTTTTATTTCTATAATTTCGTTGGTCGAAGGCATCCAATCGAATGTTTGTCAAGTAGTATTTCCGATTAATTCACCGCTTTAAAAACAGTGTTGAATATTGCAAAGGCCTAAACGCGGTGAATGGCCACAGGAGCCTATGATCCTATGATCAATCAATAAATCAAATGATAATCAAATGCAACATTTATTTGAAAAGCAATAATTAGACTTTTACTTTTTGTGGAAAGGAGGTAAAAGCTTTATGTATTTATGAGGATCCTCATTTGCCAAGGATGATACGCAAAATCGTGAAGCGTTCCAAATTTTTTTTTTAAAGTCGCCGTGTTCTAGTAGGTAGTGTGTTGGCTTATTGGACGTGAGGCCTCGGTTCAAACCCCACGTCAGGCATCTCCAACTGAACGAAATATGAAAAAATATTTCTTCGACGACTTCCTCTCAAAAGATTTCTGGCAAAAATTCTGAGAGTAAATAAAATTGCCGAAATTGTCGACTTTAAACTATAGGTCCCACCACTCATATATAAAAATTAACACACACAACATAAGTGGTGTGAGAAACTAGGTCGAAATCCTGACTAAAGGGTTGTAATGACCAATTACCTATGTATGTATGTATATCGAATGGACATACCAACTAACACATCCCGAAGTTCACTGCGCTAATAGAGGCGCAGGTGCAAGTTCTCTCTATAATAGTCCGCGTCCAGGCTAGCCACTTTTCTTCTTCCGCCTAACGGTGTTTTCCTTGCGATTTGCCATGAACGTTCATTTCTCTATGTTAGCAATCCCAACTTTAACGATTTCGTCGACCGTAGTCCATCCGGCTGTTGTTCTGAGCGACAGCTGATGAACTCCTTCACATCAATTATTTCTTTTCCTGGGAGAGCCATTCTCTCCCTTTGTGTGCCGGTATTTTATCAAATTTCCGTTCCTCTCTCCTAATTTTTGATTGCCGTTTTAAACAGTTCTCCTGACTGAAAAAAAACAGTTGCATGGGTGTTAGCTGATGTCGCTCCATAAATTTGCATGAGCTCCTCTTATAATATGTACAAGAAAATTACATCATCTATCACTGGAAAAGCAGGTGGCGCTTAATACAGCTGCTCTCTAACTGAATTCGAATAAGTGTATTCGTTTTCTATCATTTAACGCCCATAGAGCCTTATAATATTTCCAATCAACTTTTCCCATTAACGGTCTCCGCTTCGCCGGCAGCGGGTCTCTAATATTTGTCATTATTCTGATACGTTGCCACTTAATCTTTTGAACCACAAAAAGTAAATTTCGAATCCAGTCTTTGTTTCAGATATTTTACCAAGTTCTTCTTAGAAATTCTCTTACTGCCAATATCAACGTCCCAATATCATGGGACTATTACTGTGATTATTACTGCGGTGTTACATACACTTGCCATCAGGAACGTTGCTATTGTAGGTTGTGGGTGTTAAGGATGGATTCTGGATTTCTGATGTTACTTGCTTTGTTTTTGGTTCCGAGCTTGCACTATAAGTTAGCCAGGTGTCACTCAGCCGCCTATTGTCTCCGAGATGTAGTGTCTTCTCAATGTGTAAGATAACAGAAAGTGTTTTTCACATCTAGCGATGGAAATAGGTTTCACGAAGTTATTAGTGTAACTTTAATAATGACCGCTTTAGTGATGTCGCTTAAAACCATGGTTGTGGGTCGGTCAGATCTGAGACCATATTTTTAATCGCAACTGCTGGTAGTGGCTATTAAAGTATTTCTTTTGCCACCGTCTTCAACATATCAAATTGCAATCTGACGGTAAAACTCATACCCAAAAAAAGAAGTAACACCGGAACGAAGAAACAGGACTGGATTACGAAATATCTCAAGAATAGACACTCAGCATGTAGTCACTAAAACAGTGTGTGGAGATTATATCCATGATTAGTGAATTCTTTACGACACCAATATAGTAGAAACGAATAGTGGAAGCAATGAGAAAAGTTTAGTAAAAAAAAGGGCGGTCTACGGACTTCACCAAAAAGACTACAAAGCATTGTGTGGACTATGACATTCGATCAGAATCTGTCATACTCTATAACATCTGGAACCTATGCAAGGCATTGATTATCTGTATTAAAATAAATCCAAAATTTGTGAAATTAGAACTTGGTTTTCATACTGCAGACGTACTGTACTGCAGACTGCAGTATCGTAATGTCAGTTAAACAAACAAGCAAAATTAAATTAAATTAAATTAAATTTATTAAATTAATACAAATACCCACACAATATACTCAAATTACCATTATGTCTGTGTCTGTGTCTGTGTCTGTATCTATGACGCCAGAATACTCAAGAATTTTTAAAATTGTTTTATGCTTTGAAACTTCATAATTTAAATGTGAAATGTAAAGAAGGCAGTCGAAAATGTTCATCTCATACTTCATCTCTCTTATTCCCTTTTTTGATTTAATGCTTCAAATTCAGAAGCTTTTAAATTAATATTCAGACTTTAAGAAAGTGTAGTCATATACTAAATAACAGCGCCAAAGACAACATCGAGATATTTCTGATGTGGATGATGAGAGTAGTTGTGTGGGTATGACTTTTTGAAGATATTTTTTATATATGTGTTTAACATTTAGTTCTTGTAAACGCAATTGTTGTTGTTATGAGTCTGTTCAGTGACATTTAACAAAAAAATAAAAGTTTGATGCTTTTTCTTTTAAAAAAATCTTAAAGTAATCTCTTAATAACATGAATACAGTTACAATCTGCATAAGTATTTTGACTTATATACATACATGTATAATTATACACTGAACATTTTTTTCCTAAAGTGGCCAGAACTTGTCTTGGCTGAATTCTGCCAAAATGTTGATAGAAATCGTAGATATTTTAAAATAAAAAGCATTGTAAAATTGTATTCCCTTTTAGGGCCATTATTACAACTTCTCGTTAAATTTGGGTTTAGTTAAAGGTAACTTTAGCTAAAGTGAACTTTAAAGTGAACTTTAACTTCTTTTCGTTATTACAACTTACAGCTAAAATAAAGTTAACTTTTTCAAAAATATGGCAATGCCGGAGCAATGTCGATAATACTGCTCAATGAAAAATGATTTGTTTAAAGGCAGTGGCAATGACGGGCTTCCTTGTTTGTTGTATATGCTCATTTTGTTTATATTTGAAGTTGCCGTATTGAAAATAATATATAATATGGCAAGTTTAAATATAAACTTAAATTTAAAAGTTAACGGTAGGATGATCATCCCTTTAGCTTAACTCTCACTTCTACCATATTGTCCATACGAAAATGGCCACCGGAAAGGAGAAAATTTATATAATTTTCCAGTTTTTCTTCAATAAAAACTAAAACGCTAAATAAGTCTCTGAATATGTATGTAAATAGTTTATATGGATGCGATGATGTAACAGCCAATCGTGCGCTATTTCTGTTTTGTTGATTTTATTTTTTGTGGTAAATGATGCACACAGCTATCGAAATTCTTTCCGGGTACCATTACTTAATTGCAACAAAATCGATTCATTTTGAAGAGTCAAGAGTTTTTCCATAGGTTTGGTGAGATTGCCCCGTTTGGGCTAGTTTCTGAATATTGCGAAAAATCTTTTCAATAAAAAGTTCGCTTCAATAAAAGCTTTCTGAAATCGATTATCAGTGGCTTTTCTTCAATGAGGACAAATGTTTCCGTGTCAGAACAATGGTGGAATTGTATGTAAATTATGGTAAATAATCTTCGAATAGAATAACTTTCATCTACAAGTGATTAATTTAGCCCTGCTACTATAAAATGGAGGAAAAATTGTTCACTGGGTATATCATATGTGTATACATACATATGCATGTGTTTGGCGTGTATTATGAATGTAAATACATACATATGTTAGCAGATGAGTTTTGTTAAAAGTTTTTTGGCTGATGACACAATATTACACTTTGGTAAGCTTGAGACGATCTGCTTCAATCACATGTTGCTCTATACCTGAGAAATATTTGATACACAAATACGGTCTGTGCAACTATTTCATATGCAAACATATTGGTAAAGGCTTTACGAATATTATCAGAACTTTTGTTAGTCAAATTGAAATAAATTTTCTAATGTTTTCTGTATAAATATATATTGTTACGTTTTTACCTTTTAAAAACATTTAAAATATGAGCTCGTAGATTGCAAATAAAATAAAAAAAATTTTATGTTTAGTTTTAATTGAAATTCTTTATTGTTCGCACAATTCTGAGTGCCATTGTTCACAACTTGATGTGAACAACAACACTTGCTTTGTTTGTTATTCCCTGTTTACACTCTTTTCATAAACAATAACTATTTATTTTTTATATTTATTTACATTTATGGTTGTCATAACACTCCAACTGACGCTGTAATGAAAAAAGATAATCGAAGAATAAAAGTGCCAATGAGTTCTGGTAGTTTAAATAAAAATTGAAAGCATTTACATACATAATTGGTCATTACAAACTTTCGGTCAGGATTACGACCTAGCTTCTCACACCATTTATGTTGTGAGTTTTAATTTTATATATGAGTCGGGACCCATAGTTTAAAGTCGACTCCGAACGACCGATTTCTGAGAAACTTTTCATGACAAATTGTTTTTACTCCCAGAGTTTTTGCCAGAAATCTCTTGAGAGAAAGTCGCCGAAGAACATATTTCGCTGTGTTGAAGATGTCTGATGTCTGGGGTTTTGAACCATGGCCCCATGTCTAATAAGCCAACACACTACCTGCTAGACTACGGCTTTTAAGAAGATTTTAATTTGGCTATTAAGCGTTTTCCAAGATATCTGTGCATAGAATTTTTTTTTGTATAAACCTTTGTTTCTGTCCCTATTCCCAATTTTTTTTTGTATTTCTGACACGCACTGTTTGAACTTTATTATTTTATTAGTTTTACAGCGGCTCCGAATTCTTTCTTTCTTCCAAATTCACGTTTTCTTTTAGTACTCAAAAGCTCTTTATACCTTTTTATAATCAGTGAATCAGGTTTTCGCTTAACACCGCCGAGCTTGGGTATTGTTTGTTGAGGACGAAACGGATTTGAATAGAAAATTTGCAAGAGAAAAATAAAAAATTAACCTTTAGTTACAGTAAGAGATATAAACTAATAAGTATGCTAAAAATTTTTCATTGCCACTCCTTACATTAGCGACCACACATTATAAATTTCCATTCAATCTGTCTGTTTGAATTAAATTTAAAATAAAAATCAAATTTTCATGATACTGCACAAGCATTATGGCAACAAACATAGCGTATCACCCATAATGGCGCATCATAGCACACAAATATTTAAAATATCGATGGTGAGATGTGCTTTCTCCACTATTTCTATCTCTTTTCAGTCTTTATACATAGTGATTTATGCTTTTTATTTTTCGTAACATGATGTACGTGTACTACGATATTTATTCACTTTACTTGTCCCTGTATTTTATTTTTCAGCATGTCAGAATTTGAGTGTGTGTGTTGTATGGATGTGAAATGCCTACTTTTTCATGTAAAGTTATTTTTTTTATTTACAACTACAACCAAATAATAGACATGTAAACATACAAGTAAAGAAAAATACAAGGTTATGCTTATTTTTAAAATCAACTTTTTGTTCTTGCTGCTTCTGCTCGATGTTATCGCTATTTTTCATTCATGGATTCATTCATTTATTCATTCCTTCATTCTGGCAGTTAATCTAGTGTTCTTTTTTTGCTGTTTGTATTTGTATTTGTTAAATCGTTTGAAATGACATTGGACCAAAACTGTCATGTTGTTTGTTTTTAGTTGTTCTTTTTCTTATTGTTGTTGAAGCTATTGAATTTAATTTAGCAGTTAAATAAAGACCATTAGCAACCGAAAGAGAAGAGTGTAAAAGCAATGAAAGCTTGTATTTTTCTAAGATAGTTGTGTTGTATTTGTTTTTTATGTCTAGCTGGTTAGACAACTGATTTTATCATAGAAATCCCATTTAAATTCTTCGAGAAATTATTTAATCAAAGCTATTTATAATACCGGGTAAATTGCAATGTATAATCAATTTGGTCTCATAAGGAAACATTGCGCTGCCGATCACATCCACAGATTAATGTCATGGGAAAAATTTTCTGCTCTGTTCAACAATATTTTGTAAGCGAAAAATGAAAAAATTTCTTGCAAAGATTAAATAAAATAAACTGAAGCGAATGATGTCAATAAGTTTTCTTCAGTTTCAGCCAGTTAATGACGGAGTTCCACAAGAAAGCTTTGGAAAAAATGGATTATTTTTGACTTTAAAAAGATGGGTTTCAGCTAATATTGGTTATGGATTAATATTTGAAATTATTTGTTACAAATAACCTGTTAGTCAAATTAATTAAATAAAAAGACGCTTTCATCCATTTATCTGTAAGGTAAGAGCAAGTAGTCGCCGTAATCTAGTAGGTAGTGTGTTGGTTTATTAGACGTCAGGCCACGGTTCAAACCTCTGGTCAGACATCTTCAATAAAACGAAATATGAGAAAATATTTCTTCTGAGTGTAAATAAAATTGCCATGAAAAATTTCTCAAAAATCTGTTGTTCGAAATCGTCTTTAAACTTTAGGCCACCGCCACTCATGTATAAAATTAATACTTACAAAATAAGTGGAGTGCGAGACTAGGTCGTATTCCTGACTGAAGGAACTGCATATTGTTACTTTTTTACCTTTTTAAAAACGTTTAAAATTTGAGTTCGTAGATTGCAAATAAAAATAAAAATATATTTGTATTTAGTTTTAAATAATTCTTTTATTGTTCGAATAATTCTGTGTGCCACTGTTCACAACTTGATGTAAACAACAACAATTGCTTTATTGATTATTCTTCTTTTCACTCTTTTGCGTAAACAATAACAATTGTTCAATAGATCTTTATAACGGAGATCTTCAAATCACGATTATTCTCTTCACACGCAACGCGTCTTCACACAAGACTGACTGAATTCTTTTTGACTTCTTGGCCTGCTTTGACGTGCCTTTTATATCGCAGGGTAAACAATCTGATGAATGGTCTTGAAGGAGAATAACTTCGCCTTCGCGAAATCTTTATAAATGTAAACATGTGTATTTTGTTTACTTTTGTCCTTGCAGTGTTTTTGTTGCCTGTTTGTTTACTTTTTTATCCCCTTTTCTTTTTTATACTGATGTTGTTGCTATATTTTTGTTTATTTGTTGATCATGTAAACAATACCATAGTTCCTGTTTTTGTAGCTTTAGTTTATCATTCTAATGTTAAACGATGTAACACCATTTCCATATTCGTAACAATATATATGGGTAAAGATGTTTAAATAGTTTACTTAGACGTTTATTAGAGGGCCGGGTCGGTGGCTTTTATGTAAATTTGTTACTGTGGCTATGCCAAATGATTTCTCTGGATTGATTGGAAAAAATGTGAATAAAAGTTGATAAATGTGAGCTTATTGTCTATACTGAACTTGTTGTATATTCTGAACTTGGTTAGGATGTGGTATGCTACGTCTGGTGTGTGGTATGAAATATTAGCAAAAGAAGATTGAAAATAAAATACCAAATAAAGCGAATATTTTATTAAATTTAATTTTTTTTATTTCATTGAATGCTAAAAAATCCGTTTAATCTGCATAACATTTTAATTTATCCAAATAATTAAAAGTAGATTTACAAAATGGTAGATCCTTTTTTTAATTTCGCATTTAGGCTTTTAATATTTCATTAATTTTAATTGGTTTCTCTCTATGACTAACTTCAAAGCCTCTGTTAACGGCAATCAAAGTTTTTATGTGATACTTCAATCTCATAAAATCATAAATTTTAATCTTTACATCCAAATAAAAATTAAAGGTAAGCCATAATTCGCATATACTCTACACTCTATTATTTTCACAAGCTAAACACCTCTTCGATGATCTGTCAAATTTTTTTTTATCTTGTAAGCTTTGTTCTACATATTTTGAATATTATGCAATCAGATTTAGTGATGCACGATAATATACTACATTGATGCTTTAAAAACACTTGATGTACATATTTTATTAATACATTGATACAATTCGATGTTTTTTTCATTCATCAACACCGATGCCTCAAAGTAATAACATAATACGTAAGTATATTTTTACAACGCCGATGAGGATAGGTTCTTGCTGTAGAACAAGAAAAAGAGTTTGGAAAGCTTTACTCTGCGAAAGATAAAGTATAGACAAGTCTATCCTTAAGCGGGACTATCTTGATACAAATTAAACTTTTGCTTGCTGCTTATAGTGGGAAGATATTTGTGCCTTCCATTAAATATTGCTTTAAAATATTATCAAGAATTGGGGACTCGAAGAGAAACGTATGGAATAGTCCAATACCAACATGTAAATTAAGTGATGTAGTGAATGAATCACTGGAAAACATATTTGAAACCAATGCTGCTAACGATAAGCAAATAAAGGGTTTTTTTATAGAGGTATAGAACTTCAAGTTGGCATTACTTTTCAAGATGGCGACCGATTTAACAGCTGTCAAGAGATTTATTCTCAGTTTGGTTTGGCAATTCATCATGAATAGACTCACGCCTGAACAACGCTTGCAAATATTGCAATTTTATTTCGAAAATAATGGTTCTGTGCGGAAAACGTATCGCGCACTACGTCCATTTTATCATCGACAAAATCGTCCATCAGAGCAGTTAATTCGATTAACCATAGAACGTTTTCGCACCACGTTTACTCTTATTGATAACTCGCATCCCCAGAGACGCTGTACGGTGCGTACAGAAGAAGCTATTGCTGCTGTAGAGCGTAGCATTGAGGAAGACCCGAATGAGTCCATCCGCCATCGAGCACAGGAATTGGATCTGTGTCCATCCACTTTATGGAAGATTTTGCGGAAGGATCTTGGTTTGCGTGCTTACAAAATCCAACTCGTGCAAGATTTGAAGCCAACCGATCATCAAGTCAGGCGTAGATTCGTCGAATGGGCCCAAAACGAGATTACCGTTGTTCCCGATTTTCATAAGCGAATTTTGTTTAGCGATGAAGTGCACTTCTGGTTGAATGGCTACGTCAACAAACAAAACTGCCGCATTTGGAGTGAAGGTAATCCTCAAGTGTATGTGGAAGCACCGTTTAATCCAGAAAAATTGACTGTTTGGTGCGCTTTATGGGCTGGTGGAATCATTGGTCCGTACTTTTTCAAAAACGATGGTGGCCAGAACGTTACAGTCAATGGTGATCGGTATAGAGCCATGATTACTAACTTTTTCATTCCTGAATTGAATAACCATGATGTCCAGGATATGTGGTTTCAACAAGACGGCGCAACATGTCACACAGCTCGTGCCACAATAGATTTATTGAAAGACACGTTTGGTGACCGCCTAATTTCACGTTTTGGACCTGTGAATTGGCCTCCAAGATCTTGTGATTTAACACCGCTAGACTACTTTCTGTGGGGCTATGTAAAGTCATTGGTCTCTGCGGTAAAGCCACAAACGCTTGACCATTTGGAAGACATCATTCGCCGTATTATTGCCGATATACGGCCACAAATGTTGGAAAAAGTCATCGAAAATTGGACGTCCAGATTGGACTACATCCGTGCCAGCCGTGGCGGTCATATGCCAGAAATCATATTTAAAATGTAATGACACAAGATTATCTTTCGGATAAGTAAAATTCATGTCAATCGAATAATCGATCGTTGTTTTATTGCAACTTAAAGTTCTATACCTCTATAAAAAACACCCTTTAGAAGCACTGTGCGTAGATGTTGCGTACAAGACAGGCAGTTATTCCTATTGACACCGAACAAAATCGTGAAGTTTGTTAGGAAAAAGATTTGAAGTGACGTTATAGGAGGGTATGGGCATGCAATAAATTGCTAGGTCGTAGAACTATAGTGCCTCCATGTAACAGTAAGTCCATTTCTGTTCCATTTTGTTAACAAAATCAATCGATGCATGAAAAACATCGATGTTTTTGTGAAAAATTGCTATAACATCGAAAAAAAGAACTTCATTGTTCTTCTTTAATGTCCATCACTAATCTGACTATCAGTTATTTTGATGCCTATAAAACTTTATTGGTATGAAAGAAATGGACAATCGACAATCTATAAATAACTGAAAAATTGCAAATGATAATGATAAATATACACTTAATGAAAACTGACTGTTTTTCCTTAATGTTTTTTAAGGAATATTAAACTAAATAAATTATAGTTTAATTATATAAAATTGGGACACTTGAATGTTGACCGCGAAGACCAAACTGTATACGAATTGAAAAGACCCATCGTCTCTAATTATGATTATCAACTAACTTTATTTTCAATAATATTTTCTTATTCTAAGATGTATTCACTTAACTCTAACCGTTTACTCCAATTCAGCAACTCCGTTGCTTATCTTAATTACTTATTGCTATATGTTCATTGACTTAATATTAGGGCGGTACTAATTTATAGCAAATTCATTATTATTATTATTTCATAATTATTATTAATTATTATTATTATTCAAAGAATATATAAAAGAATAGGATAAAAGTTGAAATGATTCAACACTGAAAACATAATATGTTAAGATGCGCCTATCCGTTCCGAAGTTATAGGGAAAAATCTACATAGAATACAGATATAGTCGTATGACGCGTGAAAACTTTGAGAACTCATAACTCAAAACACACTTTTTCGACTTAGAATGTTATAGAACGGAGGCGTCGATATAATGCTTTACCTAATCATTCGTCTTCGATTTTGAATTTTTAAAGATTAAAATTTAATTTTATTTCTTTATTTTACATGAAATATACTTATATTATTATAATGTTGCATAAAGCGTATAATTTTTTATAACATTTTCAAGAGATTTTCATTTCAGATTGGATGTCTTTTAAAAAAATAAAATAAATGGTGAGCAAAATAACAATATGAGTACATATGCATGTACTATAGTTTTTATTTCGATATCTGATTCACACCTTGCAGCGTTGATTAGCGATAAGCGCCTAGTATATACAGTGGACTGCAAAAGCCTTAGTACGGCAATATATTTTCATGTATTCTAGCTAATTTATAATTTATATATTTATTTTATTAATTTATTTCTGTTTTATTATAAAACAAACAATTTTTTAATGTTTTCCATAAAACAAGAGAAAAATAAGAAAAAGTTTCAGATGACCCCATATGTACCCCAAGGAAACCCTGAGTAAATTTAAAATTCAAAGGCCTAATATATAAAAATGTTATCCCTTGTATTTAGTAGAATATCCCTTAAGGTAAAGCACTCCAATTAACCCATTTGGAATTGAATGTACAAGTTTTGTTTAGTGTTTTCCGGTGGCATCATGAGCAAGTTTTTCGGTTGACTTTTGTTTGAGGTTTACCGATTACGTAACCGTTCTTTCAAATGATCTCCTAAATACTCTCCTGAAGTCATATCGGGACTTTGTGCAAGAGTATTAAGCCTGTGGGGACTGTTTTTTCGTCAAATACATTGGAGTACTAAGACTTTTGCTGTCCACTGTATATCGAATTTGGCTAATAATTTGAATCAAAATAAATAAGTTGATACGCCTTAGCGAAATGTAATGGGTTTTTTTAAACTTTGTTCACTTTTTTAGAAAGCAAAGAAATCGAAGATCAAAGATATAGAAATAACATGTCAACAGTTTTCTAGGCATCATGGATAGCGATTGACTATATTTTGTCTTGTTTTTGTTTTACAGATGTTCTAATTCTAGACATAATTGACATTCAAACGGTCCTTCATAGAAACTATTTTAGCTTGTTTAACAGCGTAGTAGTAACATCCATGAGTAAAAAATATTTTTACAATTTATCTGAAATAAAAAATACTTTTATTGATTAGTTTTCTTTTTAAATCGAGATTAATTTTAAAATTATATTTCCCCTTCACTCCGTATATTTTGTAGATATTTATTTTATTTTATATTTATGTCTTTAAACTATTCCTACTTGATCTATCGACTGTAGTATTCCTTTGAATTACTCGTCATTTTTCTTGGTAAACTTAACTGATTAGAAAAATGAAATGCAACATCATTTATAATGTCGATAAACAATAAATACTTATCGAAAATCGTATTATTTCTAGATGAGTAAATAGCGGGCCACAAAACCGTTAAGCAAACTTTCGACGAAACAATGTTTTTTATTTTGTTGTCTATTGTATACCATAACGGCCGCATTTTCTGAGTCAACCAGCCATTTTGCTCAGACATGACATCAGCAGCTCATCCGGAGTAAAGCATGAAAATAATGTTTGAAAATATTGTAGAAAATCAAAAGATGAAAGTATTGCAACAGGGTTTTTACACTGGCTTTGGATGTTAGGAACACCACCCATTCGCAATAAAATGTTTTATTTGGTTTCCATGTGAATTCATTGCTGAAAGGGTGAAACATTTAAAGGACTTTAGGACATAATTATTATTTTGTTTTGCTTAGGGAAACCCTATTCATATTTGCGGTTTTTTGTTATTGTTTTAAGATATGAAATCTACATTCCATTATGATTGGAATTATTTACAACTGGGTTAATATAATATTAGAAGAAAACGATGGTATTTATTTGATGACCAAAATATCAACGTCAGCAATGATGAAGAAAATAATGATGCCAGTTTTTATATCAATTGGTCTCTGGCACATGTTGCTATCCATGGCTTATAACAGAGATAATAAAGACAACAACAACAGCAACAATTTAATGCTGATTATGAAATTGTGGAATACTTGATCACATCATCGAATGATTAAATAAACTCTGTCTCATACATATTCGGTTATTATTAATACGAGTATGTAATGTAATGTAATGTAATGTAATGTAATGTAATGTAATGTAATGTAATGTAATGTAAGTCTCTTTCTTTCCTTTCATTTTCTTTTTTGTTCTATGTATTATCCTCAGTAGATTAACAATTAATTTTAATAAAGAAAGCAGATAAAGACAGTGTGGCGTCAGACAATAATGTGGTGTTATTTGTATGAATGAATGAATTTTAGAAGAAGACGAACATATGAAAATGAGGCAATCGCAAAATATTGATGTTAAATAATTAGAAAGTTATTGGAAAACAATTTTCTTCTTTCGTTTTCCGCGTTTTCTGAGATCCATATATGGTAACCACAGGGGAACAACTTTTATTGTACCTTCTAGTTAAATTCCGTATTTCGTTCTGATCTTTTAGCTGCAGCTACAGATACTCAGAATTAAAAAAAAATTTTGGAGACAGTCACTTTAGAAAATAAATCTGCCAAATATTGTAGTTTCCGTTATTAAGATCGGGGTCTATTTGCTTTCGGATTTAGGCTATAAGGCTTTTCAAACTCAATCTTTCGTTTGGCATCATTTAAGTCAAATGCTGTATTTTAATTTCTATTTCAATATTTAATAATTGCAATGAAAAGTTTCTCAAAAATCTGTCGTTTGGAGTCGAGTTTAAACTGTAGGTCCCGCCACTCATGTATAAAATTAACGCTCATAACATAAGTGGTGTGAGAAACTATGTCGTAATCCTGACTAAAGGGTTGTAATGACCAATTGTGTATGTATGTAGGTATGTATTTCAATATTTAAAGTCTGTAATATGTTTTCATAGTATTCACCATTGAAGGTACCCAATATATTATCCAAAATATTATCGCAGCCGTACTGCCAATCCGTGCTGCCGTACTGCAGAACCCATGATCTTGTTTACAGATGAAACTGTTTAAATTTTACATTGTTAGACATTATTTTTTCAATTTAGTCTACTGCTTTAATTACTTCTTTGTCGAAGAAGTGGAGCAATGTCGCCAACTCTCATGGATCATCTATGTTTACGAATCGGAGTAAAAACTCAAGCATTGTAAACATTCTATTGCAACATTTTCACGACGCTATTCAATTGTGAGCAAAGGCGATACATACTTCGAATGATAGATTTTTGAGACATTTTATTTACTGTCAGAGATTTTGTCCAGGAATCTGCAGAGAGGAAGTCGGCGATGAAATAATTTTTCATATTTCGTTTTCTTTGAGATGTCTGATCTGGGTTTTGAACTGTGGACTCACGTCTAATAAGCCAATACAATACCTACTAGACTACCTGCGACATGATTTTCTAATAGTCTACATAGTTGCCTGTATTGGTTGAACTGAATCCATTCTATTGAAGTACATACAGATGTGCTTAACGATGGCAATGCTTTCATTCATACGTCAAGGTGGTTAAATTTAATTTTTCTTGTATATCGCGAATATTCTAAATATGACACACTCTTAGATACTTTTGTATTCACACTCCTTTCGTTTCTATCGATAAAAGCAAAATTTAAGCCGATGATTTAAATAAAAAAAAATATTAAACTTCATGCATATTCAACAAGTTGAACATCATTTTCTAATTTTTAGTTTCATAGTAAAAGAAAAATTTTATTCATTCAAATAGATAAGCCATGTCGATTATCCGTTCATCTATCAACCATCCATCGATTTCCTATGTTGACCTAAACGGAAATATTTGTATGCAAAGTGAACACATCCATATCCGCCATCGGCCATAATTATGCAAATTTTATTGGAAACTAGTCTGCGCAGCTGACATTGAATTCATTGGAGTTCGACTGTGATGTGCAAATGAAATTCAATGAAAAAGCAAACCAAACGAATACATGGGAAATGAATGTTTTTTTTTTTATAAATTTGAGTGGAATATTTACATGGAATTACGACTCAATTCTCCAATTTCCCTGTGGTTATTAGGATTGAATGAAACTATCTGTGAGTGAGTGCGTAATAATTATTATTAACTTAGTAATAATTATTAAATTAGACAACTTTACTAATTTGATATTAATTCCACACACAGAAATAACAAATGAATATTTCTGTTATACATTCACACACATACACGCCGTACATATGTATGTATATATATACAGTGTTATTGTCGAAAATACCATACAAAGAAGACAATGAATTATGCTTAATGGAGAAATAAATGAGCAATAAATAAGACTAGGAAAGTGCCGGGCAAGATCGACTGTTTAATGCCTTATTAACAAGAATTGTAAGAAAAGGAAAATTCATTTAAAAAATTCCAATTCTCAACGTGAGACGAAATAAGTACTAAACTGGATAAGTGTATACACATACATAAATACCATAGATGGGCACTTTGCAGTACCAGTAAAATTTCAGTAAAAATTGATTTTTACTGATTACTGAAAAAATTACAGTATTCAATAAATTTTTACTGGTAATGAAATTTAGATTGCATTACCAATAAAATTTTACTGATTACTGGGAAAAAAATCAGTATTCAGTAAATTTTACTGGTTACTGAAAAAAATGCAGTAAACCAGTAAATTTTTACTGAATAATGAAAAAAATTAGTACCAGTAAATTGAAACCCATTATGCATTACCAGTAAATTTTTATTAATTATAAAAAAATTGTCAACATTTCTAATAGATGTTATTAGTAGAAATATTTATATAAAGGGTCCGCCAAATAACTTTTCTTTTTGAAAATACTTTAAAAAAAAACTACTGAATATTTTCTCAAATTTCTTTTTTTATTTGGAAGTACAATCCTTCCGGTTAATAATGGAAAATAATTTCTTTCAAATGGCTGCCTCGGCTGGCCATGCAGTAGCCTACACGATCGGTCCAATTTTTAAGCACATTATCGATTGTGTGCAGTTGTATTTCACCAATGGCTTCACGAATATTGTCCTTCAAAGCGTCAATTGCCTCTGACTTGTCGGCGTAACTCTTATCTTTGACGGCACCCCACAAATAATAGTCCAACGGTGTCAAATCGCAGCTCCGAGGTCTCCAAACGACATCAGCTCTGCGGATGATAATGCGATCTTCAAAAACAGGGCGCAAAACTTCGAGTGTAGCTTCGGCTGTGTGGCACCTAGCGCCGTCCTGTTGAAAACAAATGTTGCCAATATCCTCCTCTTCAATTTTTGTGAACAAAAATTCGCTCAACATGGCCCGATAACGATCGCCATTGACTGTAACGGCCACTCCTTGCTCATTTTTGAAGAAAAATGGCCCCATTATGCATCTGGACCAAAATCCGCACCAAACAGTGACTCGTTTTGGGTGCGTCGGCTTTTCAATGTATGCGTGCGAGTTTTCTGAGCCCCAAATGCGACATTTTTGCTTGTTTACATACCCACCAAGATCAAAATGAGCTTCATCTGAAAATATGATTTTTTTTGCCAAAATCGGCATCTTCTGGTGTAGGCTATTGCATGGCCACCGAGGCAGCCATTTGAATGAAATTATTTTCCATTATTAACCGGAAGGATTGTACTTAAAAAAAAAGAAATTTGAGAAAATATTCAGTAGATTTTTTTTAAAATTATTTTCAAAAAAAAAAGTTATTTGGCGGACTTTATTTGTAAAAAACAAAAATTAAAATAATGTCAAATATGAATTAAAAAAAGATGTAGCCCACTGGGTTTGAACCGACGACCACCCGATTTCTGATCGCCGTTGTACTCACAACAATACCGAAATATTTATTTAATTGTTTTGTTTCTAATACTAATTTATTTTTTATTCGTGTGAAAAACAATTCTAAAAATAAATATATAAATAAATAGGCAAATTAACAAAAAGTAACTGTTCATTTTTTTTGTTTACATACATATTTTGATTTTTTATTTTAAGTTTTTTTTTGTGTAAACCTATTGACATTATATTAATTTTTAGTTTCAGGCTGTAATGCTCAGTGTCTTTAAAGATATAACCAAAAAAAAATTCTCACTGTTCTATTTAGAAAATAAATAAATGATAACCAATAAAAACTCACTCAGAAAGCATCAGTCTTAGATTTAAAATTTATTTCAAAGGAAAAAATGTTAAATTCTCTGATAGCTTAAACATCAAAGTTGAAAATTATATTTTTTCCAAATTTGGTGAATTAGGTGCTTTGCTATATTGAAAAATCGGACAGGATTACAAATTGATATATATAGAAATAATAGGGAAAAAATATATTCCGATTCCTTGTCACAGATCCTCATTTAATAGTTGTAAGATACACTAACGGTGGACACTAATAAAAATTTTGTGTATTTGAAAAAAAAATTTTTTTTTAAGTATGTTCATTAAATTCCTATTAAGAGAGTGATAATAAAAAGTATGGAAAATTTCTTTTTTATATAATCAAAAACTATACAGTAAATGAAAACTTTATTAATAAAAACTTGTAAAAAAAGGTAATTGTATAATTTTTGATTAGTCGATATTGTAAAATATTTTGATTTTAAATTGTTCTGACAATAATGAAGATAATTCAAAATAGAACTTGTAATAATTTGCAACGATAAAAAATGTTGACAATTTTAGTTTTTTGTTCTTCTTGAAAGTTTTTTGAGTTAATGAATGATTTTCCAGTAACAATTGTTAATAATTCAACTCATTGAACAGAGCAAATTTTACTCGAATCCTTGAACTGTAGGCAATTTTTCCAGAAAATAATTCCACTAACATGTAATTAATAAATTTTACTGATACTGATTTTTTTTCAATAATCAGTAAAAATTTACTGGTAATGCAATCTGAATTTCATTACCAGTAAACATTTACTGAATACTGAAAAGCTTAATGCATTAGAATTATAATGCAGTATGCCCATGTATGATAAATACAAACATAATTGGCCCTTGCAATCCTTCAGTCAGGATTACGACTTAACTTCTCACACCACTTATGTTGTGTGTGTTAATTTGATACATGAGTGGCGGGATCTACAGTTTAAAGACGACCCCGAATGACAGATTTTTGAGAAACTTTTCATGGCAATTTTATTTTCCCTCAGAGTTTTTGCTAGAAATCTATGGAGAGGAAGTCGCCGCTGAAAATTTTTTTATATATTTCGTTTGCCTGGGTTTTCAACCATACTAGATTGGAATTGGAAAATCGTATCCCAAAAACCGGTTAACCGGTTTTTTTCTTAAAAAATTCGCCGAGTTCCAAATATTTTGTATTTTCGAATTATTTCAAAGATCGGTTTTTAAATCTCGTTTACCCGGTTTTTAATTTTAAGCTTTAATAACTCTTTTCAGCACGTTTTAATATTACTTTAACTAAACATACAATTTGGAAACTAATAATAAAATCTTGCGACAGTAAAAAAAATGCAAAATTTAAAAAAATCGAATTTGATAAAGGCAAATAATCGTAGGTTTTCAATTAGTGTAGGCGAATGGCCTGATACATCTTACACCAAATACATAAATATCTTTATCTTAATTTAACATTTGATTTCACAAAATGATTGCGTGAAGTTTTTATCTTTCGGCTTGCTGTTGTTGTTGCTTCAAAGCCCAATAAAGTAGCAGTTATCAAGAAATTTACAATTATGATGATGAAAACGGTTTCGATATCAATGAAAACGTAAAATGAAAAGCAAAACAAATTTCAAATGTTTGTTCATAAATAATGCGAATATAAGTTCTCTTATCAATTTTGAAATTGATGCTTTCTATAATCTTTTCGTTGCGTAGATCAGATCGAAGTTTTGGAATGATTTGGATATTATACCTACAAAATGAACAATGAGTTCAGGCCAATTGCTATTCTTCTGTTTTTTTGTCAAATGTAATGGAAAATGTTATAGCTAGACAAATCAATAGTTATCTGGAAAGTTACAATTACTTAACTGTTAGTCAGTCGGGTGTCATGAAAAGTAGGAGTTGTGCTACCGCTCTATTAAATGTAGTTGAGGATCTTAGGTTGGAGCTTGATGACAATAATGTAGCGTTTTTAGTTCTTCTTGATCACAGCAAGGCTTTCGATACGGTCGATCACAAAGTTTTATTGAATAAGCTCCGGAACCTGTTTAATTTTTCTAATTCTGCCGGTAGTATAATCAGGGATCAATACTGGGGCCTCTATTGTTCTGAATGTATGTATATAAATAATCTACCAGATGTTTTGGTTGACTGTCATGTTCATATGTACTCGTATGCTGATGATGTGCAGCTTTATACCAGTACTCGTAAGGAGAATACTGATTCTTGTTTACACTCTATTAACCGTGATTTGAAGAGAATTGACAGTCGGCCCTCTGGACTATGCATCAATACCTCAAAGTTCAAATGTATTATGCTTTCGAAAATCAATGGGTCGTTTGTCATACCTGAATTGAGTATCAAGGGAAATAGAATTGACTTTGTCAAGTCTTCAACCAATCTGGCCATTGTCTTGAATGACAGATTATCGTGGTCTAGCCATATATGTAAGTGTTGTTGTTAGCAGAATTTACAGCATACTTGGAAATTTATGGGCTGTCATAGATTCAACTCCTTTTGCCATTCGTATGTAACTTGCTTAAACGTATTTAATTCGTGTGCTTTTGTATGGGTGTGAAATCTTCGCAAACTGCGATAGTAATGACAACCGGAAACTCAACTTGGCATACAACAATATAGCAAGATATGTCTCTCTTAAAGGTCGCCGAGTATAAATTATTCTCATAATAAAAAGTTTTTACGTTATTATCTCGGTTATTATACCGGTTAAATATTTATTATTATGTACTTTTTTAGATCGATTTTTGTAAATATGTCTTTTTTTCTAATATTTTTATAATTCTTTAACTTTTAACTTTTTTTATTTAAGTACCTCTGTAGTATTGTTAGTTTTTTAAATTGCTCCTTATTATATTTTTATTTATATTTAAATTTAATATTTGTATTAATTATTTAATTAATTTCCTATATTTAATTAATGTTAGGTTTTTATGTTTTATATCTTATTGCTCCTAAGCATAACACTATCACTTATAAGATGAATATCTTGTTTGGTTATGTTAATTATAATAAGTAAATAAATAAAATAAAAAAACCCTACAGTCGTTGTTAGAAATTTCCCTAAAAGGGTTGTTTAAAGACTCTGTAACTTTAATAGAAGCTGCTGCAGTATACAAATTTGTGTAGAATAATGTTAATGTAGAAAACACCGTACGCAGAACAGCTATGTGAACGTTTAATGAAACGACTGAGCGAGAGAAGAATAAAAGTTGTTAATACACCAAGGGCCATTATTACAACTTGCCGTTAACTAAAGAGAGGATTTTAACGGGCAGATAAATTGTTTTTCGTTATTATGAGTATCCAATAAGATAGAAGTGATCCTACTTTAACATTTAAAGGTCACTTTATGATTGAACTTGCCATATTAAATATTATTTATTTTTTATTATTTATTATATTTAAACAAAATGAGCATATACAACAAAAAAAAAAAAAAAAAAACGAAGCCTGCGATTGCCACTGTGTTAAAAAACTTGTACAATTGAGCAGTTTTATCGACATTGTTCCGGCACTGCCATATTTTTGAAATTTTTTATCTGTAAGTTGTAATAATGAAAAGAAGTTAAAGGTTAAGTTAACTTTACAGTTCCCCTTTAGCTATAGGTACCTTTAACTAAACCCAAGTTTAACGGCAAGTTGTAATAAAGGCCCTAAGGGCCATTATTACAAATCGCCTTTAACTAAATAAAGGATTTTAACGGGCAAATAAATTGTTTTTCATTATTATAATTGGACAATAAGGTAGAAATGAGCATTAAGCTAAAGAGAGGATCTTGTTTGAACTTGTCATATTATATATTATATTCAATACGGCAACTTCAAATATAAACAAAATGAGCATATATAACAAAAAAACGAAGCCCGTCGTTGCCAATGCGTTTCAGAAAAATTTTTTAATTGAGCAAAATTATCGACATTGCTCTGGCACTGTCATATTTTTGAAAAAGTTAACTTTATTTTATCTGTAAGTTGTAATAACGAAAATAAATTAAAAGTAACTTTATTATTCCCTTTAGGTAAAGGTACCTTTAACTAAACCCAAGTGTAACGGCAAGTTATAATAATGGCCCTAAGTATTTATATTAGTTCTGGTAAATATCCAAAATGTGATAACACATCCTGCGCGTGTTGCTGCGCCACCAACTAAAATAAATTTGAAGGAAAGACATTACACAAATATCAAATTAATTTTGAATCATTTTATTGATTTTGTTTCCCGTTGTCCAGATGATTCAGACGAACAGGCCTGAGTAGTACGCATTCGATCAGTTTCTAATCTCACTTCTCGTTGTTCAAGTGATTCACGCCAACGGGTCTCAGCGGCATGTACCCGAAGATTTTCCAGTCTCAATGCTAGTTGCCCGTCTGATTCTGAGGCTCGTAATGGTCTTTTCTTTCGTGCTCGAGGTGTAGGTCGACCAATTGCTTGCCGCTTTGGAGGCATGATTGCACGGGAAGGACGTGAAAAATGTGTTAAATTTATTAGAATCTCACAATGTACCCAATTCAATTGAACCCAACAGAATTTTTAAAAATTTTCAAAATTAAAATGTTTCAAATTTTACGGGAATGAGTTATACTAAATGTTATTAAAATCATAAATGATAAAATATCTGGTATTTGCCCGATCAACACATGATCAAAAGCACAGTTTACGATATAATTCATTTTTAGTAATTTTAAGTGGCGCCACCTTTCGGAAATTGGTCATACCAACTTAGAAACCTTCGTCGGCTCATGCGCAACAACTTTTCTAAAGATCATAACATGATCAAATACACAGTTTACGATTCTATTAATTACATACAAACAAACATTAATTTTTATATAAAGGGTGTTTTTTTATGGAGGTATAGAACTTTAAGTTGCAATAAAACAACGATGGATTATTCGATTGATATGAATTTTATTTATCCGAAAGATAATCTTGTGGCATTACATTTTAAATATGATTTCTGGCATATGACCGCCACGGCTGGCGCGGATGTAGTCCAATCTGGACGTCCAATTTTCGATGACTTTTTCCAATATTTGTGGCCGTATATCGGCAATAATACGGCGAATGGTGAAGCGTTTGTGGCTTTACCGCATAGACCAATGACTTTACATAGCCCCACAGAAAGTAGTCTAGCGGTGTTAAATCACAAGATCTTGGAGGCCAATTCACAGGTACAAAACGTGAAATTAGGCGGTCACCAAACGTGTCTTTCAATAAATCTATTGTGGCACGAGCTGTGTGACATGTTGCGCCGTCTTGTTGAAACCACATGTCCTGGACATCATGGTTATTCAATTCAGGAATGAAAAAGTTAGTAATCATGGCGCTATACCGATCACCATTGACTGTAACGTTCTGGCCACCATCGTTTTTGAAAAAGTACGGACCAATGATTCCACCAGCCCATAAAGCGCACCAAACAGTCAATTTTTCTGGATGTAACGGTGTTTCCACATACACTTGAGGATTACCTTCACTCCAAATGCGGCAGTTTTGTTTGTTGACGTAGCCATTCAACCAGAAGTGCGCTTCATCGCTAAACAAAATTCGCTTATGAAAATCGGGAACAACGGTAATCTCGTTTTGGGCCCATTCGACGAATCTACGCCTTACTTGATGATCGTTTGGCTTCAATTCTTGCACGAGTTGGATTTTGTAAGCACGCAAACCAAGATCCTTCCGCAAAATCTTCCATAAAGTGGATGGACACAGATCCAATTCCTGTGTTCGATGGCGGATGGACTCATTCGGGTCTTCCTCAATGCTACGCTCTACAGCAGCAATAGCTTCTTCTGTACGCACTGTACAGTGTCTCTGGGGATGCGAGTTATCAATAAGAGTAAACGTGGTGCGAAAACGTTCCATGGTTAATCGAATTAACTGCTCTGATGGACGATTTTGTCGACGATAAAATGGACGTAGTGCGCGATACGTTTTCCGCACAGAACCATTATTTTCGAAATAAAATTGCACTATTTGCAAGCATTGTTCAGGCGTGAGTCTATTCATGATGAATTGCCAAACCAAACTGAGAATAAATCACTTGACAGCTGTTAAATCGGTCGCCATCTTGAAAAGTAATGCCAACTTTAAGTTCTATACCTCTATAAAAAACACCCTTTATATAGATTATATTATATTATATTATATTATATGTAAAAGGTACCAATTTTCAACCACAAACGAAGTTAAAAATTATGATTTTTCTTTTATAATCGACTATACTTCCCTTGCGTGGAAATTAATGACGACACAATGACCGCAAATGAAAGTTGTTATTCCAATATTAATAATTTAATCAATTTCGATTTGTGATTTAAATAGCGCAATAAATAGCATTCAGTGTCCCAAAAGAGATTTAATATCTGGAAAATACTACAAAAAATGATAAATTAAAAAATTTCTGTAATTGCCTGTTAAGAGTCTCACGAAATTCTATTTTGGGTGAAGGGGTGTTTTCCAGCTTGGGTTTTATAAAAAGCAAACAAAAGAATCGTTTAAAAGCTCTTCGTTTTAATTATATTTTGTTTTTAAAGTATACTAGAAATTTATATTTCCTAATTATTTCATTTATTTTTCTTTTTTATGTAAACAAAGATTGATCTGAATATACATACAAATGAAGTATTTATTATAAATATAAATTTAATAAAATATTATATTCTGTTCTATTTTTTATAACTTGTTACGTTTATTTAGTTAAAGTATATGCCTTAAATATATGTATGTATGTATATGTACATACATATATTTATTTTTATGAAAAAAAGTTTTATTTTGTTTTTCTATTTTTGTTGACAATAAAATTTTTTGTTTATTTAATTTGTTAAATGAAATAATTGTATGTGTTTTCAATAAAAGTAAGAAATAATAAAGAGTATGCATTTTATGAAAGAACCGTCCAACTGGTAATTGAAACGGATTTATTTATTATACGCAATTTTCGAGACATTCAAAAACGGTTTTGTGCACATCTTTCTGGAAGTCATTGAAAGTTATTATCAAAATGTGTGTTTCGTAAATCAAAAAGTTATCTTCAGCAACGAAACCAATTTTTGTTCAATAAGTACTTCAACGAACCGAATTGCCGAATTTGGTGTGAAAAGCCGCACGAGCTAGTTCAAGAGCTGCCAATGCATCATGAAATATTAATCGTTTGATGCGGTTTTTAGGCTTTTGAGTTTATTAGACCATAATTTTTATGAATAATGGTAATATTAACGTAAATGGAGAAAGATACATACATCCATACATAATTGGTTATTACAACCCATCAGTCAGGAATGCGGCCTACCTGCTCACGCCACACCATCTATTTCGTGTCTGTTAATTTTATATATGAGTAGCGCGAACTACAGTTTAAAATCGATTCAGAAAAACAATTTTTTTTGAGAAACCTTTCATGGCAATTTTGTTTCCGCTCAGAGTTCTTGCCACAAATCTACTGAGTCGCCGAAGAAATATTTATTTATATTTCGTTGTTGGCCTGACTTGGAGTTTGAACTGTGGCCTCATGTCTAATAAGCTAAAACACTATCTACTAGACTACAGGGACACTATGGAGAAAGACACTGTGTCCAAAAATGAATGCTCGATCTCTCGTTTTTTAGTTTTGTTGATTGGACGCCAAGACTATAAGATTTGACCTCACTAGACTATTTTTTGTGAGGTTACATGAAAGCTCTCATGAGCAATCCAATCATAATTCCAGCTACAGGCAAAATATGCCGCGTTAAAGATGTCGAATGGACCATCTACGGTGAATCCAAGGGCAGCAATTACAAGCGATAGTAAATTCTGTAATTAAGTAATTAATTCTGGCTGTAGTTTTAGTACAGCGACAAAAGAAGTTTCAATATTTCGATTCACACGTATATTTCAATCAGAGATCAGCAATGAGTATTCAAAAAGATGAATAGATTCGAATCATACTTATAATTTCTGATATTTATACGCATTCATACTTATTTTAATATCGTATTCAAAGTTTGAAGGACTCGTCGTACTCATACTTAACAACACGCATGATGCTGTTGACTTTGACTCTCCTTTACTCAGCATTTACAAGAATCACAAAATAAGTATGATTCGCGTACGAACACTACATACCCACAAGAAGGTTGTGTGTTTTCTTTGCTTGCTGTCTTTATCTTTTTCTTTCTTCTTTTTTGTAAATGCAACAACAACTACGAATGTAAATTTTGATGAATGATTCGAGTCACTCGAATAATTTATGAGCATTATAAGTATTTTTCTAAATTTATGAGTATGAATAAAATCTTATTAATCAATGGTGTAGTGAATACGAATGAATCAGAGTAGTTGAATTGAAATACTGTTGACTCACTCATATTCAAAATTTCATGAGTACTTATGAGTAGCGAAAAAACGATTCATTGCTGATCTCTGATTTCAATGCAATAAAATAGACTAAATTTTTTGAACAAAAAACTAACCCTGGTCAAATTGTATGAAACTAGACATACAAGCATGAGTTCATTAATTATCGTGTGGAGGCATTATTATCAGTTTATTGTTAAGATCAATTCTTCCTGCCTATTCGACAGTTAACAACAGGTAGATGCAGGAATATATGTTCATTAATTGCAGAGGAATAGTGGGGGATGCTGGTGCTTAGTATCATTGTTTTATTTATTTTTAATACTTTAGATTTGTGTATACTTAATTAATTTCTTTAATAATCAGAAAAAACAATGTAAATTTAAACAATTTTAATAAATTCATGTCCCATGCACTTCTGCAAATTAAGCGTTTTCCTTACAACTTAATGTACTTAATGTATAAGAAAGCCTGTAAGTATTTATGATTAATTGAAAATCACTTTATTTGTTCAATTAAATTTTCAATTTGAAATCAAATCATCTTAAAATGTTTAACACTCAACTGTCTGTCATCCAAACGATACTCTTTGCTTTTATAATCTGTTTATAATCAGATTGGAAAAACTTTCTTTATCGACAATATGAATACTTATATTATGTATATACTATATAAGTTTATACATACAAACATACATACATACATAATATAACAATATGCATAGCATGAATGTACCATATGTCCACACATACATATTAAATTCACATTAAGCATTGGAACTTTTAATTTGAAATGCTTTTGATAATAATTCTCTCCTGTTGTCCAACTTTGTTTTCGTTACAAGATTTTCTTTTTCTATTTTGTTGTTGTTGTTTCTTTTATGATTTATCGATTTAATCATTAGGGGAATGTCAAGTGGTGTTGTTATTGTATTAGTATATCAATGAGTATTTGATTGTTTATTACATTCTGTACGTTTAAAAAAACTTTCAGCAATTTTTTCATTCTATTAGAAATGCATTAATAATGCAAAAGGATTTCGAAAAAAAATATTTTGTTTTCCTTTTTACCATCAAATACAAAGTACTACGAGAGCAAATATTTATTTTTTCATGAAAATTTAACGTGCGGGTTTGAATGTAATTTTGATATCCTTTTACAATGATTTGTGGCTTTCATCATCAAGGACTGTGTTGTTAGTAATTGATTTGAAAGACTCTGAGTATAAAACTGAGTACTCCAGGTTCAAATCTCGCATGTGAATACATCATTAAGAGAGTTCTATTATCTTTCCCCCTTTTTAAACTTTTTTATTTTCAACAATAACATCCCATTTTCCAATGAAATTAATGGGCTGTCAATGTTGTCTGATGATGGTTTGATCTAAATTCTAGCACCAAATGAGCCCGGTATAGCTTCAATATAAAACATTACTTGATATGGTATACAAATAAAATGAAATACATCGAACGCCGAAACAACTGGAAGTGTTTATTTAAATCAATACTTGACTCTACAGTGCGAATACTTCCAGTTGGATCACCAAAAATGATCTATACCGGAGTTTTTATGTGTTCTACGAAGCCAGTCGACCAAAATTTATGAATTAATTCTCAGATGTAAGCCTCGGTAGGTTCGAAAGCTAGAAAAATGTAAAAAATGTGGTTTAATAAATAGTTTAAAATATTTTCATACTGCAATTTTACACCTTTAACGCCTACGTAAACATAATTGGTCATTCCAACCCTCCAGCCAGAATTATGGACCTAGTTTCCCACATCATTATGCTGTGTGTGTTAATTTTATACATGAGTGGCGGGACCTACAGTTTAAAGTCGACTCCGAACGACAGATTTGTTGAGAAACTTTTCATGGCAATTTTATTCAATCCCAAAGTTTTTGCCACAAATCTGCTGAGAGGAAGTCATCGAAGAAATATTTTTTTTATTTTCGTTTTGATGTCTGACCTGTGGTTTGAACCGTGGCCTTACGTCTAATAAGCCAAAACCTTACCTACTAGACTACGGTGGCTTCACCTTTAACGCCTGGAAAGACAAAATATTAATAAAAAAAATCAAAGTCAATGCAATTAAATTTTTTTATCATGAATAGATAAAGTTCAGATGCTTCAGAAAACTTTCTCCATTTAAGAAATGCTGCGTCTTCTGCCTCCTAGAGAGGATAACATTAACATCACACGTCAGACAGAGCTAATACATGAGAAAGAATTTCATTCAATCAGCAAAGTCCTTTACTACTAAACTTTATTTATGTTCACAGTGGCAGTTGTTTCTAGGCAATGGCAGTTGTTTCAAACAACGCAAAAGAAAAGAAGTAATAAGAAGATAGGGTAGATTAAGGGTAGATTGCTTAAAAATATGAAGCAGAATGAATGACAATTTGATGATTAAGTCCTACTATTTCTCAATAGAAATTCTAAACTAATTTTGTTAAGGATTCTGACAACTGATTTTCTGTTTAGATTTCTACGAGTAAATATTACAAAAAATATAACTTTTCCGGGAATTCGGTGCAAAAAATACGTGTCACTATCAATTCTGTAAAAAAACTTTGTTGTTAAGTGTTTGGAAGTTGTATTAAACGCTTTACAATTACAGTAAAGTTGTTGTAAAGTTGTACCATTCACTCAATATTGGAAACGTAAAAATGATAAAAACAATTTGTATTACAATTTACTAAAATCATACGTTGTACACTTAACGCAAATGCAAAGAAGTCGTTTGTTTACTAGGTATTCGAATAATGAAATTGTTTATAAGAAAGAGAATAAATGGTTCTAAAGCCCCGATTAAGCCTACTTTACACGGTCCCACAAGTAATATGATCTGTCAAAATTTTGTATAGAAGAGTACGGATGTGATCGTCTAAACGTACTATGTAATGAAACCATCACAAATTGAGAGAAAATACGGATGAAAAGTTTGACAGTCGTATGGCTCTCTTCATTTTTTGAAATGATTCAAAAAACAAGCAAGTCGCATTAGATCAGGGATGTATTTTTATGTAAACACATAGAAAAAAAGTGTAGCAGCTGTTTTCATTTTACTTTGTTATTGTCTTATACCGATCATGTAAACGCAAAAAATATAAATCATTCGACTTTTATTCTCTTTTTTGTCATACGGATGGAATTTCATTTTACTTTTTCATTAGACTTTACGTAGATAAGTATTACCGTGTGAAGTGGGCTTTAGCGAAACGTCCACGTAACGTAACATAAAGTACGTTCATTTGTAGCATATAAAGAGCAATGTAAATGCTTAACGAAATGTATTGTCTCGTTGATGAAACGTAACGGAATCTGTATAAAGTATACTTATTTTATACTAAAGATATGAGCAGTCTGCTGATTGAAAAATTAATCCAAATATTACGTTTCTATTTAAATAAAATCCGCTTAAGTGAGTATTATTACAATTTCTTTGAAAAATAACAGTCCCAGAGACTTCTGAGAACACATTTTTTTATATGATTATCGTTTTTAGTGGGTGGTGCTCCTGTCTGTCAGTATAGGTTTGGAATACAAACCTTACCTTACTCGATATATCTTAAGTTCTAAAGGCTTTGTTATAATTCCCTTAAAGAAACGAATTTTTATCGCTCGTTTCAACATTAGAATACATTTAATGCCTTTTGTAAGAGCCACATTTTTTGATCAGAACAAATAAGATCGTTCCAAGGTCTTTAAAATTTCTTTAGTTACTGTCCAAACATACATACGTACCGGCAATATCTTGCTAAAATTAAGATTTATTTTTATCCGTATAGATGTACATCCGATTCCATTTTATTGTAATATGGATTCTGAAACAAAACTCAAGAAGCGGACACAAAGTATTATAGAACTCTTAGAGTGGAATCTCCCTCTACCAGTATATAAGTTTGTTCATATGCTTAATAGCAGTGAACTTCGAGTGCAAGATTAGCCACACATTTTGTCGTTTGGTAGATATACATATTGCCATTATTAAGCATAGTCGTAATTAGCGGAACAGGTAGCCTTGGCCCTTAGTTATTATTCTGTTGCATATAAAATGGAAACCGTATCCATGGTTTGGTAAATAGTTTTATCTCAGTATTAATTTCATTGACATCGCAGCTTTTATACAAGTTAGTTTCAGTTTAACTAATGTCAGAGTGCTAGTCAAGTATGTTGACAGAGACAACATCTTCAGTACGCTTGGCATTCTTCCATGTTTAGGCTCTCTTTATTTATTGATGAAAAATAATTTTAAATGAAAAGAATTTCCTGTAATTAAACCACTTTTAATGCAATTAAACAAATTTGTGAACATTTTTTTTTGTTTTTATTTCATATCAACACTGTTATTTAGCACATCATATTGATTTTATTTTGCTTTTGAAATAAGACTAGAAAACCAAGAGAAATGAAAATAAAGTGTTGAAAATTTTATAAATTTTATTTAAAAATTCGTACATATACATTCCCACCAGACACACACACATCCGCCTCCTTGACTTTCAAAATTGATTCGGTTTGCATTCATGTGTCTAAATGCCTGAAATAAAGTACTTTTCCATTGACAAATACTTGTGTACGTGAGCGAATACAATGCACTCACACGGAACGAAATGAAAACCTTACAACAACTCTAAATAACACGAAGTTAGCCGCGCTTGATAAAGTTCTGTAAACCCAGCAAATATTCTTAAAGAGCAACATCATGTTCTTCGGTTTTAAAGCCGAAGTTAAGTTGTTCAGTGTTATACGAAATATGATTTGTACTGCGTAGTTCTCTATAACGAGAAAATCTTTATTTAAAATGCAATTTGAAAAATGTTTTTGTATTATTGTGTATATTGGAAACACAAATTGATTTTTAATCCACCTGCTGCCATTTAAATTTGACTTTGAATTTTATTTTTTATGTTTGCTGGGTTAACACTTTTCGTGACATTGGCAACGTTCATGTCTACCTACCTCTGTACATATTGTACATAAACATAGTATTTGTATTTGTATTTGTATGAGTATGTGGTAGTGTGAAGACAGGGATATAAATGTTGACACAATTCATTATTGAAAATATGGAAAACTTGTTGTTTCCTTGATATGTTTGGGACTGTGTGGGTGTCTATGTGTGTGTTTCTGAATTTTCTTGATGTAGTTGTCACCATATAAAAATAGAAAAATAGGAAAAACAAATGCACTTTAAAACAAATACAACAATAAAATAAAATAAAATGAAATATTTGCTTTAAAAACTATTTTATTGCATTTAATAGTAAATGCGGTTTTAATGTCATGAATTTTTAAATACAACAATAAACTGTCATTTAAAAATTTAATTTCGTGTCGTTAAAGTTGTCTACTCCTTTTACGATTACCGAATATATAATATTTGAAGCTACTATAAACTCGACCCATAGGAATACAAACAGACTTGAGGCTGTCTACGCTATCATCGAAAAGATTTTAAAGACAAATTTAATATTTATTTGTTTCAATCTGAATCGAGTAAGTAGAAGGTTGGCTGAGATGCGATCACATGGAGTTGTTCATACCAATATATTGCTTAATCGATATCGATTATTAACTGGAAGTCGCCGTGGTCTAGTAAGTAGTGTGTTGGCTTATTAGACGTGAGGCCTCGGTTCAAACCCCAGGTCAGGCATCTCCAACTGAATGAAAAATGGAAAAATATTTCTTCGGCGACTTCCTCTCAGCAGATTTCTGGCAAAAACTCTGACAGGAAATAAAATTGCCATAAAAAGTTCGTTCGAAGTCGACTTTAAACTGTAGGTCCCGCCATTCATGTATTAAAATTAACGCACACAACATAAATGGTGTGAGAAACTAGGTCGTAATTCTGACTATTATGTATGTACATATATACAGAAAATAATTTAAAATGCAAACAACAATGGAAAATGCTAGTCCATATAAATCTATAGTGACACTTTTGCTTTCAACTACTTAATAGAAGGATCATATTCATCACCATGAATGGTGGTTGGGCGGGATAACGGGTAAGGATAATAGATTATAGTGACAACAAGTCGTCCTTAGTCTTTGTCAATTGAAGCGTGTAATGACAGTTTTTACCTGAATTGAATTATTAGTTGAAGCTCGGAATCACTTCGATCTTATGAATTACCAGATTACCTCACAATATTCATATTTCTCCAAGGTTTATAAAATCTTAATTCTTTATGTATACACCCAACTCAATAAACAAACTAGTTCTGTTTAAATAAACCAATCAAATCATCATAATTACAGTACCCAACCATAAAGAGTGGCATACAAAAATAAAAATGTAATAAAAAAAAAATTGCCATGAAAAGTTTCTCAAAAAATATCTGTCGCTCGGAGTTGATGTAAACTGTAGGTCTCACAACTCATGTATACAAATTAATGCACACAACATAAGTGGTGTGAGAAGCTAGGAAGCAATCCTGACTGAAGGGTTGTAATGACCTACTGTTACTAGAGTAATAAAATCAATCGAAAACTAAATTATGCCGGGTTGTCATCTAAAATTTTAGAAGTAAAACTACGGTGTGAGAAGTACTTGCACAGTCGTACATAAATTATAGACCCTGTAGTTCATGCAAACAATTAACATTTGCAAATTAAAGGAATCGAAATGAAGCTATGCTTTAAGATAAGACATGTTTTAGTTTAATGTATTTGCTACAGCATGAGTTCTGTAGGTAAGGTTCGGCAATATCATAACAAATGGCTTATTTGATTAATTATGCCCTGAGCTTCGCTAAACTTATAGTAAAGATTTTAAAGTGTTTGATAGGCTAACTAGAATAAAGGCTTATACATACAAAAAAATAATACCTCTTTAAGGTGTCATCGTTCTGAATCATCCCATCTGAAATGACATTGCTTCTCCTACCACCTGGACTTGTCAAACGGCTTCAAGACTCCATGATTAGTCAAGCTTTGAAAAAGATACGTCATTTAGTTTTTTTTTTTTCTGGCAGCCATAAAGCAGACCACCAAGTCAGAAAAACTATTAATAATACAGACAAGATTAATTTTGATAAATACTATGGGAAGAACCCTACATAATTAGTTTCAATGTGATCACAGGGAACGATTTTTTATTTTATTATAAAATTAAACTCAGGAGAAGACTTCAACAACTTTTGAATGACCAGTGACCTTTGTCACTTTTCTCGTTCTTTTTCTATTGGGGTTAATCATTTATAATTGATGTCAATAATCACAAAACGCCCACGGTCTCCTCTGAGAATCAAGCCCTCGGCATTTAAAATTTAGCACACTACTTAGCAGGCTATCGGGGCACCCGAACTTTTTGGATGCCCAGTAATGGTAGCTACATTCCAAACAATTCAAAATAATCTTGTTATGCTGAAATTAAAAGTGGCTCCTTTGAGATGAGACAGTTTCCTCGAATGGGTGCCGTCTTATCTTTTAATCGACCAGAAACGCAAGCGTATAATAAACCCAAAGAAGAGTTTAGTGTTTTTGTATCCAGAGAGTAAAATGCAATGAAAAGAGAGTATTTATCAAGGCGAATCGGTGCTAAATATGAACAAGCTTTCAAAAGGGCAAACTAATCAACTGACAACATTATGCCAATTTTATGGACCTACTTTATAACAATTTGAAAAAAAAACAAAAAACGATCGCATCGAGTGAAGAAGAAAGTTCTTTTGGTCCAGCATTTGAAAAAATCCATGAATTATTAGCATTAATTGTTGCCTTATTCTCCAAACTTAGCTTAGAGTTTTATTTTTGACTTTTAATAGTGAAATTTTCGCACGAATCATATTTTTTTTTCGAAGCGTAACAATGTTTTGTTTTTTATGGAATTGAAAAATAATAAGATCTTCTCTATCTGAAAATCTGCGATTTATTAAAAAATACGTACATACCTGAAGCTAAAGTGCTACTTAGAAAAAAGTTAATATGTATCGATATTTTTTATTACACTTATTACACTTACAAGAATTTCAGTGAACGACATGTTGGTATGTATTTGTACTGGTATTGTATTTCTATGTATGTATGTGTAATATTGTACATACGCATTGTGATTGCCAAGAATATTTTTATTTTAAATTTTTATCAATAAACGAAATCAGAGAAATCATAACCATTGTAATGGTTGTGCCTCAAGCATTTCGTTGTATTTTTGTATTAAAAAAAAATATCGAATTTCTCCTCTCTGAATTTGTGATTTTTTTTTCTGCTTTTATTTCACTTTAATTCCATTCAATATAAAATGCAATCGTCCGTGAATGAAATATTTAATAAATAGAAATTGCTTACAACTCTACTCACTAATATGATTTATTTTCTGAAAAATCTATTGAAAAATATTTTTCGTTATCTTCTTGGCTTCACAGAAAAATAAGTCACTTAAATTCTTTGCTGCCATCATACAGCTTTTAAAACTTAAGTCTACTCAGAATATGAAAATTTGAACAGTTTCCTTTAATCCCCTTTTTGCTGAAATCATTAGAAAATATTTTTAATAAAGGGTGGGCCTTGTAAATGCTTATATTTAAAAATGCAATAAAGTATATGCATTTTTGTTTGAATTTTTCCTAAATTTATTTCTTTTTTTTGTTGTAAAGTGCAATTATTCTAATTAGAAATGGAACATTATTTCATTCATATGGCTGCCGTGGCTACCCTCACAGTACCTCATTCGATCGTACCAATTTTCGTGCACTTTTTCCAGTGTATGGGGTCGTATCTCGGCAAGGGCATCACGAATGTTGTCCTTCAAATACTTTATTGTCTCTGATTTGTCGGCATTACACTTTTCTTTAACGGCGCCCCACAGAAAATAGTCCAACGGTGTTAAATCGCAGATTCTTAGCGGCCAATTGACATTGACTAATTCGGCAAATTAAACGGCCATCAAACGTTTGACGTAATAAATCGATTGTGGCTTAAGATGTTTGGTAAGTTGTACGATTCTGTTGAAACCAAACCTCGTTCAAATAAATGCCATGAAGAGCGGGTACGAAAAAACTGGTTACCATAGTGCGATAGGTGTCTCCATTGAACGTAATGGTTGCGCCGACCTCATTTTCAAAGAAATATGGGTCAATGATGCCTCCGCTCCACAAACCGCACCAAAAAGTCACTCGTATTGGGTGCATTGCATTACGTGTGGGTTTTCAGATCCCCAAATACGGCAATTTTGCTTATTAAAGTATCCACCAAGATAAAAAGGAGCTTCATGCGAAAAGATGATTTTTCGTGATGATTCCTGCACTTTGTCGTTGGCCTAATAAATTCCAATATTGCGTGGAGATAAGTTCAGTGGAGATAATAATATTGAATTTTGTGCCAGAATAGAGTGACATAAGTATTGTCAGATTCGAAATAACTGATGGTTCAAATTTAAACCGATTGATGGCCCACGCGATGTAATATTAAAGTATTACAAAAAAGCTATAAAGGAGGAGATGGTGTATCAAAAGTATTAAAAACACAAGATGTCGTCTATCATTAATAAATATTAATATTCTCAAGTTTAAAATTTATATTATGGCCACTATAACCCTTCAGTCAGGCCTACGGATTAGCTTCTCACACCACTCATTTTGTGTGTGTTAATTTTATACATGAGTGGCGGGATCTACATTTTAAAGTCGACTCCGAACGACAGATTTTTGAGAAACTTTTCATGGCAATTTTATTTTCTTTCAGAGTTTTTGCCAGAAATTTTCTGAGAGGAAGTCGCCGAAGAAATATTTTTTCATATTTCGTTTTCATGTCTGACCTGGTGTTTGAACCGTGGCCTTACGTCTAATAAGTCAAGACCCTATCTACTAGACTACGGCGACATCAAAATTTATATTATTTACACGAAAACGAAGAAAAAAACAAAATACGCATGTATCATAAAAATAATTATTTTTATTTATTTATTAGTAATATTTAAAATACTTTTAAATTATAACGAATTTATCTTGACAAATATATGTATACATATGTACGAGATGTATAAAATATTCAGATTAAAGATTTAACATTTTTTTTATTAAATTTCCAGCTTTTCTCTTACATACGAGTATATTTGTTTCAGTTTCCACTTCATTCGGCAGTGTGTTGTATGGTTTTCATTCTTTATTAAACAATGGTTTTTGTATTTACTTGAAATGATAACCTTTGAACTTTTATATATAAATAAGACTGTTACAAAGCCCACATTCATTCCGATACATTGCATTGTAGACATACAGTCCTATAAAAATGTTGTATAACCTGAGGTTCAAAGTTAAAAATACTTACTGACTTTCAAATATGAGGGCGGATGAATTCATAGCTTGGGCGTTAGTTCTTCCAGGAAAAATATTTTTAGAGAAAAACAATTTTATTATTTGCGATTTTAAAATAAATGTACGTTTTTAAATACACTTGCATTCATTGAAATATTTATTTAATCTACCACCATAAATATGTGACACATTGCCATTTCAGGATAAGTATTATTCTACTATTTTTTTTTTACTATATTTTTACCATTTCTGTCGTTTATAGTTTCTGTCGTTCGGAATCGAATTTAAACTAGAGGTTCCGCCACTGATGTATAAAATTAACACACACAACACAAGTGGTGTGACAAGCTAGTTAGTAATCCTGACGGAAGGGTTATAATGACCAATTATGTATGTATGTATGTATGTATGTACGAGTGAAATACTTAGGCATACTTTTTAAATAAAAACACATTTCTCACACAACACAAATTTTTATGATTTGATTTTATGATTTGTAAGCCTTGTTCGTTTGTTAGTCTATTTATGGCATGTTTGGCTTTGACACATGTCAGGAATGTTTTTTAAACAGTAAAAAAACTTTATAATGCAAAACCGAAATAGCAAAAAATTATCCTTTGGCTTGACTTTATTTTAATTACAGAGCGTAGTATACGAAAATAGATAAAAATGCCAAAGTAAAAGTGAACAAGAAAACAAAAAGAAAAAGAACTTAAAATGTTCAAAATGAATAACAGTTACAATCTTTGACACTTAATGGTAACGGAAACACTATTTTGACACTTTAAAGTTCCGTCGGACTCATAGTTCTTGACAATATTTTTTTTTTCATTTAACTAAACATAGATTGTTTGTATAACGAGAGAGAGCGAGGGGCAAAGTGAAAGGTAAATATTGTAGAATATAAATACCAGAACGATTGTCAGTGTTTGAATGTTTGTCTATGAAAAGATAAAAAGTTTTGAAAGGAAAACCAACAACAAAATAACGATTGTAATAATTTATTTAAAACGACTGACACAATACTTATGACTTGATTGTGTGTGTGTGTAGGTTGATTTTCAATACAATTTTCAATACAATACGAGCACAACCACCAATTGTTGCCTTTATTTGTTTGACGACATTTTGATGAAGTGTAGTGATTGTGATTGTGATTGTGATTGTATTTGCCAATAAACGCAAAATGGTATTTTATTACGAATGTTTGCGTTACTTTTCTTTACTTGGTCTGACGGAAATTTCATTCAATTTAGCCATCATACGTGTGTACGAGTATAATTTTGTTTTTTACTTGATTTATTTTACTTTTTTTTTATTATTGCTTTATATTGCTTTTTTTAATTTTTTATTTATTTTTTATGGAAAATTTAAAATTCTTCGAAATCCATGGTACGATTTAATTCCTTCAAAGCTTTAAAATTTTGTTTCAAAAATGTTTTGTTAGATCTTTAGATGCAAACCAAGTTGGATTACCATCCATATCAATCAGCATTTTAGAATAAGCTTTCCTAGGTGTTTCGACAAAACTATTACTCAACACTGGTTTAAGTTCTTTTATTTTTAGATAACAAGACCCACTTGCAATTACTACATTCTGGCATATTTTTTATATAAAAAATTAAATATATTTTCCGTATAGATCTGATAACAAAAAGTGTTTCAACCAGATCAGTTGAGGTTATTACAGGCTGTTTGAAGTTGAAGTTTTATTGAACAACATTTTATTTCTTAGGACATATATTTCTTTTATTTTTCTTTTAGCAGGATTCAATAGGAAATTTACTATTTATTACACTTATTTGAATTTCAAGTTCATCTTTAGAGTCCTATAAAACCTAAAATGTAAATTATATAAATAAATAAATAAAGTTTTAGTCGCCCAACTTAGGTTAGGTCGAAGTGGTAGCTTTGATTACGCATGGCGGCCCGTTGTGGCGCCACAGGGGCAGTCCTAGTACTGACCGATCAAACTCATCGAGGAAGTTGGTCTGCATAAAGGCTGCACAATTAAAGAACGATAACCCTATGCTTAGTAGCCTAAGAAGATTGTGGATTTTTCTATTAGTTCTCTACATAGTTTAATTGGCCCTTTTACTATGAAGGTCAGAATTTACAAATCAAAATTCGTAGTGTAATTAAATAGTGTTTTTGGTTGGCGTCTCCGTAGTGTAGTAGGTTATGTGCTGGCTTGTTAGACGTGAGCTTGCAGTTCGAACTCCAGGTCAGACATCTTCAATAAAACGAAATATGAAAAAATATTTCTTTGGTGACTGCCTCCCAGCAGATTTCTGGCAAAATCTCTGAGAGTAAATAGAAATTGCCATGAAAAGTTTCTCAAAAATGTTTCATTTGGAGTCGACTTTAAACTGTAGATGCCGCCTTTCATCTATAAAATTAACACACACAACATAAGTGGTGTGGGAAGCTAGGTCGTAATCCTGACTGAAGGGTTGTAATGACCAATTATTTGTGTTATGGTATGCGTTGTGATTTTTACTGCAATTCCCTGTCGCTCCCTGCCTTGTCGCTCTTTTTCTACTTCATTTTTTTTCGGTTTGGTAACTTCTAAACCTTTTTGTACGTTTGTTTTTTATTCATTCTTTATGTGTAGAAAATATTGTAGTATTTCTATAAACTTTTCTAATAATTTACATTTGTATGTTCTTGTATCAGATTGTCCAATAGATATTTAAATATATTGCTTCACATAAATCTATCAAATCGATTGTATTGAACGAGAGTAATGAGTAATAATTTCTATTCGATCTTCATATCGTCATGTTAATGAGAAAATTCGCCTCTGGCAATTTACTGGGCTTAATAAAATGAGCGTATATGGAAATGTTAGTAAATAGAAATGCTATTTATGTATAATAAAACTAAATTTAATTTCATTATTTATTGCTGCAGGAATAAATGTTTATTAATTGTGAAAGAAATAAATTTCATTAAAACCCTATTCTACAAATAAATAAAAACACCAACCTTTAATTGTCTGCACAAAATACACTTGAAAAGCAAATGATAAAATGTATATATTTGTTAGCCTGTAGTCATAATATAATATTTTTCGCATTCCTTTAAAATATCGGGTGGGCCATCTGTCGGTTTAAATTTGAACCATCGGTTATTTCGAATCTGGCAATACTTATGTCATTCTATTCTGTTACAAAATTCAGTATATTATTATCCACTGAACGCAATGAATCGACGATTTACGCTTGAGCTACGTTGGGATTTATTGGAAATTTATTTTCAAAACAAAGACATGAAATGTCGCCGCGAACGACCAACAGTCCCAGTATACGTAAGTTTATTGCTAAAGTTCGTGAAACTGGTTTCTTGACGCTAAGGCGTGAGCGTGCGTACATTCGAAAATATCGAAATGTGGCTGAGAGTGTGCGTGAGAATCCATGAACATCAACTAGTCATCGTTCTTAGGAATTGAACATTTCACGCAGCAGCTTACGTCGAATTTTGCTTAAAGATCTCGGTATGACGTCTTACAAAGTTCTATTGGTTCAAGAATTGAAGCCGCCAAAAAAAGAAATCATCTTTTCGGCTGAAGCTCATTTTCATCTTGGTGCGCACGTTAATCAGAAAATCCACACGTGGTTTTACAGAAACCAATGCAAAATGTTCGGTGCGGCTTGTGGAGCGGAGGCACAACCATTACGGTCAATGGAGACACCTATCGCACCATGATAACCGATTTTTTGTACCCTCTCTTCATGGTATTTATGTGACATTTCATGTCATAATCGATTTATTGCGTCAAACGTTTGATGGCCGCTAAAAAGCTGCGATTTGACACCGTTGGACTATTTTCTGTGCGACGTCGTTAAAGAAAAGTGTTAGGCCGACAAACCACAGATAATTGAATATTTGAAGGCCAACATTCGTAATGCCATTGCCGAGATACTATCCCATACAGTCGAAAAAGTGCAGGAAAATTGGCCCGATCTTATGTGGTACTGTGAGGCCAGCCGCGGTAGTCATATGAATGAAATAATATTCCATTTCTAACCGCAACAATTGTAGTTTACATAAAGAAAAATAATAAATTTGGCAAATTTTGTTTTAATGTATTTTTGAATTTAATCCTTTAAATGGAACACCCTTTATAATAAAAATTTATATTGAAGTTATCAGTAGTGAGATTTAATTGAAATTAGTTCAGAATTTTTATTATTTCCCTATAAAATATAAAAGATTTCATAGAATCATTTGCTATCAAAATATCAGAGTAAATAAATAAAATTTAAATGTTTTAATAGCAAAATATATGGCATTTATGGTAAAATAATTTCTTATTAATTCATGAATATGACAATAAAGAGTGACAATTTGTAGATAAAAGAATGAATGATGATTGCCATTAAATGTGACTTGCTTAGGCATTTTTCAGGCTTTGAATTAAAATGTGAGTCATACCTTAAGTAAGTTTAACATTTTTGGGTGGTGTTTCCTTTGAACAAAATGTAACACTTTGTTTTTTCTTATTTTAAGAGTCACTCACTGGTTTATTAGTCTACTCAACTCTCTCTCTCTCTCTCTCTCTCTCTCTCTCTCTCTCTCTCTCTCCTTTTATTTTTTTCTCTTTGGGTAAACATGTTAATGCGGTCTCGTTAATAATAAATGAATAAATATTGTATGTGTAAGCCATAACATGCATGTGTGGTCAATATTAATGCATATGTATGTACACTCTGGATTATATTAATAGGTACACAGCGTTTAAAACAGCTGAATAAACTTTTATTACATTCAACAGAAAAGTGGGCCTATAATAGGTACAGGCATTCTGGGCTTTGGAAAACTGATCCAATTCCGAGTTCTTGGCTTTTACGGTATTTATCTTTACACCATGAAACCTGTTGTGCAGATATCAAAACAAATAAGAATTTTATGAGGCAAGGTTTGGACTATAAATGGACGCATTAAAGTTGTGTGTGATCAGTTTTACTTTTTGCTTCAATCTCGTTAGTTATTAACAGGACGTACGTCTGTCATACGTTAGTCCAATTAATTTACTGTCGTCATATCTTTAAATTTTAGAAATTCATATAAGTGTTGTATCTATTATTATGACCAAGAGTGTATGCATGGTATGTGCTTACTCGACCTAATATTACATTATGGTGTTCACTTTATGAAATTATACTCATACACTCGAGCATAAGTACGTATGTAAGTTTATTTATCAACCAATAATGTTTCAACTCTCAGTACAGTACAGTTGTTATTTTTATTTTATTCTCCAAAAGCAGGATAAGTGAAGGAGCATGTTTAAACATGAGTGCTGTTTTGATTTGTAATACGAAAAAAAAAAACGAAAATAAGGAAATAACAATTACAATAACAACATATAACACTGTACGAGTATGTGTATACAAAAATATTACACAAAAGCAACATAATATTTACTATACGATGTTATTAAAAGTGTTTTCTTTTTTGATTCCTGCATAGATTTTCTATTTCTTTCTATAGATTACCACTACACAGCAAAGTAATAATCATACATACATACGTGTTCCTGTAATCGCTAAGTATTTTAAGAAATAAAAGCATATTTATGTTAATATAATAGAAACGTTAAATTATTTTTATTATTCAATAAATGTTTTATTATTTCTCAATCACTCATAACTGTTAAATGGAAAATGAGAATTTTTATGTTATTCCTTCATCTTCTTCTTCTTCTTCTTATCGAAAAACTAACAAAATCTTAAGTTTAATAATCAATACAATACATACACAATACATTTATTCATTGATGGATTAATGCTTATTTAATGTAATTGTTTTAGTTTAAGTGACGAGGTTAAATAAATATATCCCCCTCCCCGTTTATATTTCATTTGATACAGTGTTAAATGTAATTTTTATTATTATTGTTATTGTATTATTACGAGTAAAACTATCAAATTTTATTTTTACGAGTTCAACAATTCAATTCAGCCAAGAAAGGCAAAAAACGGAGAAAAATTTTTGTTTTTCAATGACTCTATTTGTTTTACTCATCGATGAAGGCGTTGTTTTCGGAGAAGAATGAGGCGTATGAGTAATAGGCTAAGAATTTTAATCCATAAATCGCAATTAATTCATATAAACTGCTTGACTAATTTAGCGAAACCTCGTCAAAGGTAGAAATTTATACGAATCCAAAGACTTATTTTTAGTTTTAATTAACACTTGTGTACATTCAATAACGCAAATCACATCAATGGCATCTAATCGAAGTATCTCTACATTCGGAAGTTCACTTTTTTAATTCAGTGAATGAAAATTCACTATAGTTTCTGTAGTAGCTAATAGCTTAACCTTTTGCACTCGGCTGTCTTCTCCGAGGGGACATGATAGTTTGTTAGCGATTACGGACAATGCAATTATTCCACCGCAATTTTTTAAGAAACACGTGTTCTCCAGTAGTTTTTTGTTACGATAATAAAGAAATCCGATAACCGAGAGAAGAAATGTACAAGATCTCAGTACTGTACTGAAGCGTCGAATAGAATAGATCTCTGCAGTAATAAGATAGTGTTGTGTTTTCGTAATTTACCGTTAGTTATTCCCAAAGTATTTCTTTTACCCGTAAAGTAAAAAAACAAAATATTACTTAAAAAAAAGATAGTGGCATATAGAAAAAATAATATTACACTTCTTGCGTGGAAGGATAAAAGAACTGTCAAAATGCTAAGAAATTTTAACAACTTTTTTGTAAATATGTTTCTTCAATGTCCACAAATTCATACAAAACAAATTTCATTACAATTCCTTACTTGGTTCTAAAATTATACTGTATAATATCACGTTTCCAGGATGTATGTATGTTTTCGTTAAAAAGTGACATCGAGTTGCTAGTAGGTAACGTCCGAAACGGTGCCGGGTACAAATGGTTAATATGCCTACAGTAAGTCTTGGTATCCCAATGTATTTTTAGCAATATCATGAGTTTTATGCAATAACATGTAAAAATAATTGATATTTTTTATATTTATTTTATTAATTTATTTCTATTTTATTATAAAACAAAAATAATAAATAATAAAAACAATAATAATAATAACCAAAAAAATAAAAAAATATATAAAAAAACGGTAAAATTCAACAACCTATTACATTAAAATGTTATTCGTTGAGCAACGCCATTTAACAACATAATTTAAATAAGTGCCGGATATATCACAAGGCATCACAATTTTATTTGGGGAATCTTGTAAATATGGATTTACGTGGTCATTATCTATTATAGAGCGTTCAGATAATGGTGGATATACAAAGGTCTCAGATCTCTGCCATATATCACGCAAAGTTTTGTAAGCTTTATGAGGCAATTTTGTGACTAACAACACTGACAAAGATATCGCTAATAAGTGAAGTATTAAAAAAAAATTTGCTTGATTTTGTAAAAACGTTTAATCTAAAGGAATGGTAAGAACTTTCAATATTATAATACATACATATGTGCTAATGCAAATCGTAGTTATGCAAACAAAAAATCTTAATTTTGAATTCGAAAATAGAAGTGAAAAGCTGCAAGAAGAGATGAATTATTTACCGTACTTTGGGCATACATATTTGAATTTAAATATCTGGTGATATTATTTTAGGTTTATTGATCCAGATTATTTTATATCTTCCACAATAAATACAATGATTATCAAATAATTATTGCTTTTCGTTTCGGTTTTTATTTTTTTTAAAAACGACTTCACCAAGTTGTTGGTAATTTTTTTATCTCTAATAATGATATTCTAATAATTAAGTAGAATTAATGGTAGTGACGTACAACATAACATAGTAATTAGCTCAAAAAGAAATTTACTTTACAAAATTTTTTTTAGAGACTTTCGGAATGCAAATGAGAGGAAATTCTTGCATTTCTTAGAAAATAAGTGAGAATCAAGCTATTGTCTGTAATTACAAGCTGTTGTGGTACGAGTGCGTGAATTTTATGAACCTCTTAAGATGCATTTTAAATAGACAGCGTTGCATCTTTAACCTACAATTGAAATGAAATTAAAAAATTAAGTTTTCTACGTTATAATTTTGAAAGCTTATACTCATCGAAAATTATAAATAAAAAATACCCTTCTTAGCAAAATTAAACTAAATTATTCAAACTTAATAAGAACGGTTTTTAAATATATAAGACGAGTTTAGAGATCTTTTTTTTAGCCAACTTTAATAATCTCTTTTTCAAACTAATTGTGAAGAATTCTGGTCGAATTTCAATTTCTCGGTCTGATTTTACATATTTCGATGCTATCAATATATACATATACCATATACATATCTAGAACGAATACTCCCTTGTAGTTAACTTAAGTAAAATAAAAAATATAGAATTTGATTAAATACCAGCCTAAAAGATATTTCAAATTCATTCATGCTGCATGCCATTATTTAATTATATTGACTAACAATAACAATCTATTCTAAAATTTTTTACATCAAATATTCATTCATATTCATATTGCTTGCTTCTTACATACAGACATACATATGTACATGATTTGGAAGTTTGGTTCTGTTTTTTTAAGTTACATTCTATAAAATTGAGAAACTAATTGTTAGTTTACATATTGTTACGAAAATGAAAAATCTAGATACTTTTTTTTGGTTTGCTTTTATATCGTTTAACATTAAAATTATAAACAAAAGCTATAAAAACAAAACAATACAGTAAACAAACCTGTTTACAAATTATCGTAAAAAAAGGTAAACAAGTAAACAAAAATATACTAACAACACTACAATAATAAACGTAAACAACGATGTTTACATTTATAGAGATTACAGTCATGAACTTTGCCACATAAAAGGCAAGGCAAAACAGATACAACATATGTAAATTGAGAAAACTTATTACATACATACATATCTTTGAATACCGTTAATAAATTCACGTAAAAAGGGACGCTACAGTCCCCACCTCCACACAATATATTGTAAATAATTGTTTCCAATTCGAATAACATGGGGCAATGGGGCAAAAATTACTTTTTTTTTAAATAAACCATTTGATTGCTTATGGCTAATTTTTAAAGCCAATAAATATTGCAAATGAAATAAATTTTTCCCTGCTTTGTTTCTATATAGTACTTGCAATTGTTTTATTTAATTTTAATACAAAGAATGCAAAGTAATACACGCCTGTAGATGCATTATCGACTATTATAATCGTTTAGTCAGGACTACAGTTTAGATTCTCAATTGCATCGATGAGTGATGGTACTAAAAATTTTAAATTGCCATTGAATGATAGACTGGATAAGCAATTACTTCCAGTCAGAGCGAGTAAGTCGCCGAAAGAAATATTTTTTTTTCTCCAAAATGTCTGAGATGTCTGAAAAAGAAATTCGAATTGTCTTGAAAATGAACAATTTACAATTCGGATTGCAATTACACAATGAACAATTAATTTTTGTTGTGTTCTTTGTGTACAGCAATTAAAATTAAATTCTTTGCCAATAATCTCGAAAGAATAAAACCGGGGAAAAATTAATTTTCCATAAATCCGCATCAGTTCGTGCATATGAGAGAAAAATTAATGACATTTTAATTACAAAATTCACATTCACAAATACAATACAATACAATACAATACTTATGTACATATGTATGTAGTTAGTATGGCAAGTAATTTCCCAACTTGTATTTTCATGCATTGTATTGCACACACTTACTTACATGCATATATGTACATATATACATATGTATGTACATATGTATGTTCATATAATAAATTACTAAAATTCATGAATAATGATTCATAATTTAATAGGAAAAAAAAAACAAACGAAAAACAAATAAATATATTTACATAAAGAGACATATGTATGGTATGTACTCGTTCACACCTGTTAATATATTGTAGGAATGCATATAAAATTGTTGTTGTTTTAGCCTTATTATTACAATTTGTATGTACATGTAGACTTATTTATATATGCCATGCAATACATTACAATCCATTAAGGACACAGAAAGAAAGAAAGGAAGGAAGGAAATGAATAAAACCATACATGAATATTTTAATAGTATAACAACAACAACAACAATAACTACCACAACCACAACAATAAAGGAAATTTGACAGCGTAACCGAAATGAAATGAAACATTCAAACTAAAGTACTTCAACTACTTCAATGCCTAGAGAATAAATGAAAAATTTCAGTTGACTTGTTGGGCTGTGGATTTTATTTCCAGTATATTACCATTATCATATCCTTTTCGATTTTTCATATCATGCTCCCTGTCCTCTTGTCATTTGAAATGTAATAAAATTTTAATTAATTTTGAAATTACAATACATTGTTGTACAATTAGAATGACATGCTAATGAAATTTCAATTCATGGAATGTCAGGTAATCAGAATATTAAAAATGAAATTATTTTCAAAACAAAAAAATTTTAAATTCAATGATTTGATAATCACAGGTGAATTAAAGGCAACATATTTTTTTTTAAATAGAATTTCGTATTTCCTCTAAGAGGTACAGTGCACTTTGGAAATGGTGAATAATTAATGCACAGAAATTCGATGCAAAAAGTTTAAGAAAAAATAAGCAAAATTTCTTCATTTAATGTTAAAAAGTAAAAAAATAATAATATTTGTACTCATTTAACTATTAAATAAATCAACAAAAATATTTTTTGAACTAATGAACCCATAGAGTTCTCACTCTTCTGTACAAAATCGAATTCAATGCTCTGGTTCATACATTAGAGTTGTATTCATGTTTTGTCACAATGTAAGTGGTTTAAATTGTATGGAGATCATATGAAATGAAGTATTTCTTATACCGTCTTAAGAAACCAACAAAATTTGAATGCTTTTTTCAACATTTTAAAAATATTTATGCTCCAGCGAATCTGAATTTTCTTGCCCAGATTATCAGGAGTTTTATTATTTTTGCGTTTGTGTGTCAATAAACAACATGAATATATGATGTTTGAGGATGTTCGAAATAAATGAAGAAAAGTGACTACCAGCTCAAAGCAATAACTTTCGATAGACGAGCTGAGAGCCACACGCTGTCAAATACTTTAGAAATGTTTAAACACAAAAATTTGCTCTCAAAAAAATTTCCGAATATACTAGTTCCACCTTTCTGAGAATAATACCAACCTAGGTTAGATCTTTTGGTTTATCCGAAGTGTAACATAAAATGTCACGTAGTAGTGTTTTGGCTTATTAGACGTAAGGCCACGGTTCAAACCCCAGTTCAGACATCAAAACGAAATATGAAAAAATATTTTTTCGGCGACTTCCTCTCAGCAGATTGCGGGCAAAAACTCTGAGAGTAAATAAAAACTGCCATGAAAAGTTTCTCAAAAATCTGCAGTTCGGAGTCGACTTTAAACTGTAGGTTCCGCCACTCATGTATAAAATTAACACTCACAACATGAGTGGTGTGAGAAGCTAGGCCGCAATCCTGACTGATGGGTTGTAATGGCCAATTATGTATATGGCATAAACAGCATTTATTATAAAAACGTTCTATAAGTCAAACAATCTTTCAACAATTTTTATCTGTTGGCAATTTAAATTGAAGTAATCAATACCATGCCCTCAGTACCAATTGCCATTTTATTTTGCATACCCGACATGTATGTATACATATGTTGAGTTATGGAAAGTCGAAATCAACAACATCATACGTGTTGTTAAGTATGAGTACGATGTGTACTTCAAACTTTGAATATGAGTAGGTTTCCATGATATTAAGAAAAGTATGAATGCGTATGTGTCAGAAATTATGAGTATGATTCGATTCTACTCATCGTTTTGAATACTCATTGGTGATCTCTGGTACATACATACATATATTCATAATACATTAGTTGATGACTTGTCCGCCATTGCTTTCATAAGAAGAAAAGAATAAATAAAGTTCACATAACAGTAAAACTTTTTAAATTTAGTTTTACTGAAATACTGTAGTAAAGTATGTACCGACTATTGCATAAAAAAAAACGATGCAACACATCTCATGCCAATCGCCAGTCTCTTAATTTTATTGCTTTTATTCATTTGTTGAATATGTGGAGGATTAATAAAATTGAATTGACACCAAAGTATGGTAAAAGCAAGTCAAAGGAACGACGAACCATTGGAAATATTAACGATTCGCTGGTTTTCTCTTTTATTTTTGACCTCAACAAGAGATGAATAGAAAGGTGAAGAGTTCATTGATTTGAAACATCGTTTTTGTTTTACCATCAATAGTTCATAGCTTTATAGGCCATATCTGATGCAGCTTTTGTTTTTCTTCTATTCAACTTAAATTGGGTTTCGTTTCATTTCGTTACTTTCCAACATGCCACTTTAGATGTTGGTTTTCAGAATTCGCTACTCTATAGGTTCACTAATGAGATTCTTGGAAACAGGGATAGAAAATTTGAAATTGAATACAATTTTTGTTTCTAGTTTCCCTGCCATATTTACTTGAATTCAATAAAATTTCCATTTATTTTCACACATCTGATTACATTTTAATTGAGACAACTTTGCAATAAAATTTAAAACAAAAAAAATGTGACTTGTATCGTAAGGATGAATATTTTCTTTGAGTTTGACTCGTTTGTCCTTTTAATCATTCATTTTTGTCATTGCTTTAGTTTAAGAAGCAAAAATTCAAATAAGTTTCTATGTATGTAAATTGAAATACGAGGTATGTTAAAAAATATGGTGACTATCTCTTTTTACATTTTCAAATAAAATAACCCACAATTTTTGCCCTCAACTAAACCTTTTGTTTATGACTGATAAAGGATTATAAGAGTTTAACGATTCTATGCTTAAAAATACTACCTCTTCTGATTTTTCTTTTTGCGCAAAATTAAAGAAACCCTTTAAAGAATCGAACATATTTACGGAAACTGAGTTCTGAGTGTCGCCGGGCTCTAGTAAGTAGTGTGTTGGCTTATTAGACGTGAGGCCTCAGTTCAAACCCCAGATCGGACATCTCCAACTCAACGAAATATGAAAAAATATTTCTTCGGCGATTTCCTCTCAGCAGATTTCTGGCAAAAACTCTGAGAGTAAATAAAAACTGCCATGAAAAGTTTCTCAAAAATCTGTAGTTCGGAGTCGACTTTAAACTGTAGGTTCCGCCACTCATGTATAAAATTAACACTCACAACATAAGTGGCGTGAGAAACTAGGTCGTAATCCTGACTGAAGGGTTGTAATGACCAATTATGTATGAATGTAAGAGTTCTAAGAAGTTATTGGATACAATTTGCCGGATTACTGTTTTAGATGTTCACATGTACGTCCTACGACAATTCTCCCTGATAGTACTGTCACTGGATACATTGTTCCCGGAGGCCAACACACCATTAGAATTCATCAAGTGCTCCAGAGATTCTATGACAGTCGGTCAACGAGATCCATAGGTCTTCTCCATTTTGGCAATTTTCCAATTGGGTGTTGGTATATTCGTATTGAAAATTTAGATCATCCTTAAATTATTTTCAGGCTCTTTCGGGTTTAGTGATATCTAGGTGAGGTGGCTTGGGATGTCCGTTTTTGACACCATCTCCTATATGGCGCACGACCAGATTTGTCTCATCTCTGAGATGATGGGATCAATGAAGAACGAATCCAAGGCCTTATTATTAGCATAATTTAACAGCTTAACGCATGCTTGGTACCAGCCACACATTTGCTTAACTGATGCTAGTTCAGGATGCTTGCCCATAAATTCTAGGAAGATATCGCCTGGATCGCAGCGATCAACCACTGCCACTGCGGCAATTTTTTTTATTCTCAGAGTATTAGCCAGAAAATGATGAGGAAGTCGCCCAAGAAATATTTTTTGAATTTCGTTTTTCTGTACATTTTTGGTCTGGGGTTCGAGCAGTGGCCTCAGATCTAGTAAGCCAACACACTGCCTACTAGGCTACGGCAGCTTGGAGAAGAGAGAACATTTTATAAAAACATTAAAAGAACATTGAAATTTCCTCACATACATAATTTAATTGACCAAAAATTGGAAGTGTAATAGGTTTTAACGCTGTCACATAATAAAAAAATCCAATGTACCGCATTTGTTTAAAGTGTGTCCATTATTGGCTTTAATACAGCGGTTAGAATGTGAAATGAGGGGATATTTTCCAGTTATACGGAAAACTTATTATTTGAAATTTATTTGATTTTGTGAATTTTTTTTTGTTTCAAATTCTCAAATGAGTGGCATAAATGTTTGCTAATGAATGCTATTAAAATGGCTGAAATGTCAGTCACAAAAAAAAAAAATTAGCATGAGTTACTGTAAGTACACTGTACGTAGAAATGTTATGAATTTTAAATGTTTTGCATTGAAACGATATACTAGAGCTGTACTCTGCGCATATGTTTCCATTAAATGCCTTACAGGTTAGATTGCTATAACAACAACGGATTATTCACAGAATTATATAACCGAAGCAAATGATTGTCCATTCTAATGTAATTAGTAGGTTATTAGATACGCAAGAGCTAATAATTCTTGTTAAATTTTTATAAACGAAATATGTTGCATGAAAGTAACTTTCTCAAGTTCAACATCCTTTTTTCTACCATCAGATACTAAGTAGAATAATGAACTAAAATGTGGATCTGTGGAAGTCATTTTTGCGAAATTGTACATATTGTTACGTTTTTATCTTTTTAAAAACGTTTAAATATGAGTTCGTTAATTGCAAACAAAGTAAAAACAAATATGTGTTTATTTTCTCTTAAACTCTCTTTATTCTTTACACTACTTTTGTGTGCCACCGTATACAACTTAACGATCCAACAATAATAATCAGTTTATTCTTTTTACTAGTTCACACAATTATTCACTTTACAACCACGACTTATTTTGTTCACACGCAACTTCACACAAGGCTGACTGAATTCTTACTGACTGCTGTTTGCTTTGTCCAGCCCTTTTATAGTCCGACACAACCAGTCTAACGAACATTCTTGAAGTGGAAGGTTCGTGTTCTCGCCTTCTCGAGAGTTCTTTTGTTAGTACATTATTGCTTGTGTACTTTGCTTATGTTGTCTATCACATATTTATCGTAGCTGGTTTATTTTCATTTCGTGTTGTTGTTGGTACTAGGTGCAACCAGGTTCGTTGTACATATGTGTGTGTGTGCAGCTTTAGATAATCAACACGTTGATTGTATTCTTAGTGTGTATTTGTATTGTGTGGCTTTTGTTTATCGTTTTTAATGTTAAACGATATTAGGTCGTTTCGATTTGCGTAACAATATATTATTTTTGATTCTTTGAGTGTGCAACTGAGGTTAGTCTGAAAATTTAAGCCGGCTTACGCTATACAAATCATATACAGGGCAGTATGTATTTGTTCTGGTCTTTCAATTGACTTTAACTTCATGCAGTGGCATATGTAGAAGAATGTCGAAATGAATGAATAATACAAGAAGTTCCGTTGAGGCTCCAAATTATTTGAACAACGACCAATAGCGCCAATTCATGAATTTTATTGAATAACTATAGGTCAATTTACTGGAGAGCCCACGGGTCAAACCCCAGGTCTGGCATCTCTGACAAAACGAAATTTGAAAAATTATTTCTTGGGCGACTTCCTCTCAGTAGATTTCTGGCAAAAGCTTTGGGATTAAATAAAATTGCCCTGAAAAGTTTCTCAAAAAAATCTGCCGTTCGGAGTCGACTTTAAACTGTAGGCTTCGCCCTTTATGGATAAAATTAACACACACAACAGAGTTGTATGTATGCATACATACATAATTGGTCATTACAACCCTTCAGTCAGGATTACGACCTAGTTTCTCACACCACTTATGTTGTGTGTGTTAATTTTATTCATGATTGGTTGGACCTACAGTTTAAAGTCGACTCCGAACGACAGATTTTTGAGAAACTTTTCATGGCAATTTAATTTACTCTCAGAGTTTTTGCCAGAAATCTGCTGAGAGAAAGTCGCCGAAGAAATACTTTTTGTATTTTGTTTTGATGTCTGGCCTGGGGCTCGAATCCTGGCTAGACATCACTACCTACTAGACTAAGGCGACTTCATTATGTATGTATGGATGTAATTATTTATTTATTAATTAATTACAATACAATTCCAAATAATATTATAATTATTATGAGCTGAATAACTTAAGCCTTATGCTCGGTGTAGTATAACGAACTAGAGTCTCTGGTGGTAATCCACGAACTCACAACCCTCACGCTAATAGCCTATCTTCCAATTTTTTTTCCGCCATTTTGTTTACCATTTATTATTATTTTAGTGTGTTTGCATTTAATTTTGTCGTTGTTGTTGATTATCCGACTATAATTAATATTTTAGCATATAAATCGAAATGATGCGATCAAAACAAAAAAAATCATTTTCATACAGTAAATTATTTCCATATTTTATTATTACATATTCGAATAGCTATTAATTATGCATTAATAAATAATAACATATTAAAAGCCATCATATTTAAACAATCATAAACGATAATAAAATAGCAACAAAACGATGTGATGCTATGTGTTGTCTTATGCATTAACATTACATGGGTAAATAATTGACAAAAACATGGCTATCGTTACACCATTTCTATTATAATTTAAATCAAAATAAATTAAACTATACTTTTCAATAAGCAACAAATCGCTGTGAAATTTAATTCCATTTAAATTAATATTCAATTAAATTCATGCTGTGTAGGTTAGATTAGCGGGTAGCTTGCCGTTCAAGTTCACTCGGTGGCCTATATGGCCCATTGTGATAGCCAGTGTGAGGCAAGACCATGCATGCTGGTTAAACAAAAAGGAGAGTTGTTCACTCATAAAATTATTTTACCTGCAGTAAATGTCCTAATTAAAATTCGCTATAAGATGGGCATGACATAATAATGTTTCACTGTAATTTCTCTAGTGAAACAGAAGTTTTGGTTAAAAAATCATGTTATTTTGTATCACAGTCCCTTTTGAGTTAATATACTTTCTTTAACGTATCGAGCTTATAAAAATAGAAATAAAGCTTCCGAGATAATTGCATATTCACGTTAAGAAACAAGAAATAATCACTCGGAGTTACGTAAATCCTCAGAATAACCTAATTTATGGATTTTTGTTTTCATTTTTTCATGAAATTCACTTCCTGCCGTTTTTTCCTCGAATCATGCGGTGGTAGTCTGTTATTAATGGCTGTTAAAGACAAATTGGATGACATATGTAGCTTGTTCAAATTTTGACAAAATCTAATTATCAGTATGAAGGAAATTTTGATGAAAATTACCCGTTGGGCTGAAAAGTTCGTGGGCTCATAACGCTTTGTAATAGTAGCTGTTGATAGGTTTTTGATGAATATTATAACATGCATATCCCAAAATACTATACCATAACCTTGCATGCCGACTTTTGTACGTATTGGTGTCCATTTCACGTGGAGTCCATTGGTGCTAATCCCATAAACATCCACAAACATGATAAACATTTAATTGAACCATCGTATGACTGTCCCATCTACTTACTTGACACGATTATTTTCGAGACCGAATTGTCATATATTCAACGAATGATGGGCAAAAGGAATATGTAGTGTCGTCGGACGTCCTACCGATGAAGCGAACAATATTCTCAATTTCTAAGAGGAGACGGCGAACACAGCGGTTAAAATAGTTGGAGCATGGCCTGATAAGGCTGGATTGAGACTTGCTGCATATAAGACACAGGTCGTCTTAATAAGTAGTCGAAAAATGGTGGAAAAGATGCAAAGATTACCACAAAATATTTGGCTCAACGACAGGTTGAACTTCATCAGCGAAAAGGCACCTGTGACTCCAGAAGCATTAACGAGGATAAGGCCAAGTATTGAAGGACTAAATCCATTGAATAGGAGATTAAAGTCGGAAGCATTCTCCGTGGGGACGACAAGAAGGAATTTATCCTCGTTGTAATGCTTAGATTGCTAAATAGATTCAGGACAATACTGGTCGACATTTTGGCGTATGAAATGAGTCAGACATACTTTCGCGGAAGGAATAACGTGGAAGAACAACAGATTTCAATGTGTAAATAGCAGTCAAGATGGGATGATGGTTTAAAGGGAAGGTGGACATTTCACCTTATCCCTTACATAATTCCTAGGCTGGATAAAAAACATTGCGAGCTGAACTTCTACTTGACCCAGTTTTTTACTGGTAGCATGGTTGCTTCAGAAAATACCTGCACGGATTTGGACATGATAACTCCCCTATATGTCCAAACTGTCTGGATGACAATGATAATGCTGAGCATTTTCTACTAGGAATACCGAGCTTTAGATAGCCCAGGGAAAATAATTTCAGGCCGAATCAGCTTAGAAGAGAGATACTAAATTCCAGCGTATGGCTGAAGTTATGTATACTGGAAGTACTACGACTGTAGGTAAAGAAACGATATCTGATGTGAGAAAGCTTTAAATCTAATCAGCCCTTCGCGATGTAATACATAAGAGCAATATAGCGGTGTAAGATGTGGATGGGGATAGCTCCGATTCTGTTGTAAATTTATGAAGGAATGTTTCACAGATTGTCACATATTGAAGCATAAATATGGGATTTTTTAATTGCTCTTAATCATGAACTTGTTATTGTGTTTTGTCGATTGTGAGCTTGCGAGACAATATTCATGCACGATATATCCAACACGTTCCTTTGATGTTTATTGAGCCTCAGAACTTTGCGGTCATCCAAAGTTATTTTATAGACGTTTTAGAGATTTGATTTTGATGATTTTCCTGTCGCAAAGTCCAAATAACTTTTATCAAACTAAGTATTAGTATCAACAGTATTTTATACTCTTCTACGTGTATTTCGTCAATTTAAATATGAACATTATGGTCCTATAGAAAAAGAGAATAAATATTTTAAATTTTTTATAAAATTTTTTTTTGAAAATTTGACAATAATACGTGTATCATGTCAATGACTTTAACGTTTAAACATGTGGTCAAAGCAATGACTCATGTGAACTGAATTAAATATTCAATACTCATACCACATGGCGTTCAATGTCTGTGGACTTAAAATACCAACAAAATTAATAGAAAAATAAAAAAAAAACAAGGAAAACAGAAATGAAAAACTCTAATTACAGTTCAGAGCAAATAACACAGTGTGTGTGTGCATAGACAACAGCTGTTTTAGCAATTAAACGATAAACGGAGTCATGATAAGAGGCCAACACTTAAAACTTTTTATTCGTTACGGTATTTTAATATAGAAATGCTTCAACTTAATAACGGTTATTGTAACTGACGCCATGGTATTACAACAAATGCCTCTAAAAACTGACAATACGCCGACATTCAAAGGAACAACAATCGTTGATAAAAGCATTTTAATTGCCCAAACGCTTCTGGAATTCATTTAAAAGTAATTCAAAGATTTAAAAGGTTTAAAGATATACATATGCATACATATACCATATGTATGTACATACATACAGTGAACACAAAAAAAAACACTCAAAATTAATTTTTGAACAAAAAAATTCCAAAAGATAACAAATTATATTCTTATTATCAATTAAAATATTTGTCTTTAGGAATTAAAGGATATTCGTCAAACGAATAGAAAGCAAAAAAAATTAACGAATATATCACATAAAAGTGCTTTGCATGATAATCTTTAGATTTTCGTACAGCTAGAAATCTCGATGTTTAGCTACCCCTACGAGTATAGATTCCCTCATGTTTACCGGAGTGTTTTTTAATACCTTTGTGTTGATAACGTGTGTATTTAGATAAGTAAGTTTTTATATAAGCCCACATAAGCTTTAGTAATGCTGAGACAAAATTTTTTTGTGTTCCAAAAAACATAAACGAACACCAACACATATTGTAAAGAGTTTGAGCCACATTAGTGTGTTTTTAACAATCGCCTCGTTCATATTTTCCTCAATAAAGAAAAGGCTGCCTACTCCGTTTGCGAGCATTGAGTGCAAACTATTACATTTCCAAATCTGTGCACTGTTGCGTATGCGTAACTTTACGTATACATAATAAGACTTTTCCCGCCTTCCTCCATAGGAACTTATAACAATCTATCACTACCGTATATGTTACATACATACATAATTGGCCATTACGGCCTAGCTTCTCACACCACTCATGTTGTGACCTACAGTTTAAAGTCGACCCCGAAAGACAGATTTTTGAGAAGCTTTTCATAGCAATTTTATTTTCCCTCAGAGTTTTTGCCAGAAATCAGCTGAGAGGAAGAACTATTTTTTCACATTTTCGTTTTGATGTCTGACTTCCTCTCAGCAGATTTCTGGCAAAAATCTCTGAGAGTGAATAAAATTGCAATGAAAAAAGTTTAACAAAAATCTGTGAACCGGAGTCGTGTAGGGTCCGCCACTCTTGTATAAAATTAAAACACACCACATAAGTGGTGTGAGAAGCTAGGTCGTAATCCTGACTCTGCAGTTGTAATATGTATATGTCTGTTATTGACTGGTAGAAGATTGTAGAGGCCCTTCACTTAACCGCATTGGTTTTGAATAAACACTGAAGTGTCAGAAAGCTTTTCTCAACGCTTGCTTGCAATCGACTTCAAACGCACAATTCAGGTTAAGCATTTGCATTGAAACTTAGAGTTTACAGTATCAGAATCTTAAACTAAAAATATGAAATTCATCAAGGCAAAATTTAAAATTTCGTTTTCGCTCTTTACTGGTCTCAGTTTTCTAAGCTACATAGATACAAACTACTGGATCCGTGCATGTATAGGGCTGTTACAGGATTTCTGTTTACTATACCTTGTATTTTGTTTATTGTGTTTATTGTGTTAATAATGGTATAGTTTGTAAGGAAAAATTATTAAATCACATTGGGAGCGAGATTGATTCTGGAAATATCAACAGGCGATGGTCCGAAACTTCTTCTTGGTTGTGTATATAGACCGAATTCTAGTTTGAATTTTGATCCTTTTATTTCAACTCTTGAGGATATTACCATTCGATATGACGACATAGTTATTGTAGGTGACTTTAACAATAACCTTCTACTTGATAATCCCCTTATTGGACCAATGCTCTCACTTCACCTCAGACCTGTAAATGTGTCAACACCTACACATTTCCATTCAACATCCAGTTGCTTGATAGACCTTATATTTGTAAATCACATTGACAGGGTACTGTTATATGACCAAATTTCTGCTTCCTGCTTCTCCAACCATGACCTTCTCTTCCTTAATTATAATTTGGCCGTAACTCGTCCCGTGGACAAATATATTACGTATCATGATTTTGGAAACATTGATTATACAACTCTGAATATTGAACTGGATGGCGTATCTTGGGACCAGGTATATACACTGGGTAATGCGAATGACCAATTATCGTTTATTCAGGACAGAGTGCGTTTACTCTATGACAGGTGCGTTCCTGTTAAGACCAAGCACATCAAACCAAAACAACAGCCTTGGTTTAATGCGGAAATAAAAGCACTCATTGAGAGGAGGGATAGTGCTTACAGGAGATGGAAGAGGTTTAGGACGGATGATTTAAAAGCTTTTGCATAGATTCACACGGATGGAAGTTACCAGGAGCATAAGAACTGCAAAGAGATTGTATTATGGCGTAAAGTTTTCCAATGCTATGGACAAAAAATCTAAATGGAATGTAATTCGTGAAATAGGAATAGGCCGAGAATGTCCAAAGGCCGTTATTGATGTGAATGTGGACACGCTTAATGACCAGTTCGTAAATTCTAGGGTCCCAAGGTCTAATGGTAATTTGTATGATGACCTCTGTTGTGTTCCACCACAGTATTCCTTTATCTTTCGTTGCGTAAATCAGTTTGAGGTTTTGGAATGTATTTCAGCGGTAAAATCGAATGCAGTTGGTTCTGATGGTTTGCATCCTTTATTCTTGAAGGCTCTGACTCCTAAACTTTTGCCTTACTATACTTACTTGTTCAATACAGTTCTGACTAAGTCTTCTTTTCCTGAAAGTTGGAAACTGGCTAAAATCCTTCCCATTCCCAAAACTAATTGTGAGTTCAGGCCAATTGCAATCCTTCCTTTTTTATCCAAAGTATTGGAGAACATCATGGTCAGACAAATCGATGAATATCTGAGGGGCCACAATTTCTTAACGGTTAATCAGTCGGGCTTCATGAAAGGTAGGAGTTGTACTACCGCTCTGGTAAATGTAGTTGAGGAACTTAGGTCGGAACTTGATGGGAATAGTGTGGCGTTCTTGGTTCTGCTTGATTACTCTAAGGCTTTTGATACAGTCGATCATGCGGTTCTATTGAAAAAGCTCCGAAAACTGTTTTATTTCTCCGAAACTGCCTGTAATCTAATTTATTCTTATTTGACGAACAGATTTCAGAAGGTTCATTTCAATGGCAAAGTTTCGGATCCACTTACTATTAGTAGAGGTGTTCCCCAGCGGTCTATACTTGGATCTCTGCTGTTTTGCATGTATATAAATGATCTGCCTGATGTTTTGGTTAACTGTAATGTTTACATGTATGCTGACGATGTGCAGCTTTACACATGTATTCCAAGGGAAAATATCTATTTTTGTTTGGACTACATTAATCGTGACTTAGCAAGGATTGACGGATGGGCCTCGGCCAATGGACTATGCATCAATACTTCTAAGTCTAAATGTATTATACTTTCGAGAACAAACGGATCATTTGTCAACCTGAATTGAGTATCAGGGGAAATAAAATTGAATTTGTCAGGTCGGCTACTAATCTGGGTATTGTCTTTAATGACAAATTATCGTGGTCTACCCGTATAAGTCATAAGCTGTCATAGATTCAACTCCTTTTGTCATTCGCATGCAACTTGCTAAAACGTACTTGATTCCGGTACTTTTATATGGATGTGAGATATTCCCAAATTGCAGTTATGATGACAACCAGAAACTTAACCTGGCGTCCAATAACATAGCCAGGTATGTTTTCCTTAAGGGGCGTCGGGATCACATTTCTCATTTAGCTTACCAGATTCTTGGTATCAAATTTGATAATCTCCTAAAAATTAAATGCATTTACACGAAACAGCCGAAGTATTTATGTATATTGTAGAATTAAGTTTGCTAGATCCCACCGGGGTGTGGGGATTATACAGCAACGATTCAGGACTCTTCTGTCTCAGCGACAGTTTTTTATACACACCATTAGTCTTTGGAATTCCTTACCAAATAACATCCAAAATCTGGTTCAAAAAGGATTTATTCAAATTATTTTCATAATTAAAATTTTAACTTCATATTTGTAAATTTTGTGATTTTATCTTTTAGGTCATCATTATTATTATTATTATTATTATTATTATTATTATTATTATTATTATTATTATTTTTATACTTTTCTTTATAATTTAATTTAATATTTATGTACATAAATTAACTTTTGTTTTTCTCTAATTTTTTATATTTAATTAATGCTAATTTTTTATACCTTATTGATTGCAAACATAGCACTGTCACTTATAAGATTTACTATCTTGTTGTGCTATGTAGATCATAATAAATCAAATAAAATAAATAAATAAAATAAAATAAATAATAAAATAAATCTGTTTACAGAAACATTAATTATTTTTATATTAAAAAGCATCTCTAATACAAATGCATCCATATTAAATGATTCTTAAATTTAATTCTATTGTTTGGCTAATTGCCAACATGTGAAAATTATCAGTAAATATATTTGAGTTAATTTTTTTTTATCAAATTTAATAATTTTATAAAACTATTTGATATTTTATGTTTTTTTTCCATTGCAGGTTCATTTTTATAAACAATTGTTTAAAAAAAAACTTGTGCAAAATGGATAATCCTATAAAAAGATAAAAACAACTACATACATACATATGTACGTATTTAATAGTATTATTGAAGTCATAATAAAAAAATAAAAATAAAAAATAGGATGGAAAATCAAATGGAATATAATCATAAAAATAACAATTGACAAGATACAAGCCTCTGTACAAATTTTTACAGTCAAAACAAGAAAATTTCTTTAACATTCAAGGTCTCAACAGTTATTCTATGTATTGTGTGTATGTGTGCCTGTATTTTCAGTGAGAGATTATAAAAAAAAGGCAGATAGAATAAAGGAAAACAACAACAACAAGGATTATAAGTATAAAAAAAGGCTCATAAGTTTGCCTTTATTGTTGTTGTTTATGATTATGTCAAGTGGACGCAGTGCTCGTCTACCTCCCACACCCAATGCCCCAAATACCAAACAATGGGTACCCAACTCAACAGCCACGACAACCGGAACCTCAGTCGGCAATCTTCACGAACCGAACAGCAATAATTTAATGTACCAATACAATAACGCGGCATCTGTGCCTGCAAATATGAGTCATCACCACATGACAGGCATTGCTGGCATGGCTGACAATACCGCAGATATGATACAGACAGCTGATGCTGCCACTGAAGGCATACCAGGCGAAACAATCGATGCTCTGGGACCCGAATTGGCAGTGGCAACGTCAAAAGTATTGGAAAGTTTATCAGAAAATGAACGCAAAATGATCATTGAAGTCCTTAATCGTGATGAAAGTGTACGACAGCGTGATGCTACACGTATAATGTGAGTAAAAAAAAAATTATTTGAAATTCTTAAACCCTCAGAATTTTCTTTTCTTCATTCACAAGTTGTATTGTATGATATAAACACAAACAGATATTTCTTAATATGTATGTATATGTGTATATACATACATATATATATATATATATATATATATATCTATATACATATATATGTACGTGTAGATACCAAATAAGCTGTTATATGGTATAAGATTGAGGGGGAAATGTGTAAAAAAAGCCTGTTGCATATTACAATACAAGTGAAGACGTTCACATATTTATTTAACGTTATTAGTCATATCAAATTGGAATTTTTAAAAAATTATCTCATCAACGTCTCATGTTGTCTACAATTGGAAATTATTTTATTAAAGCGTAGCCAAAAATAAGTGAACGTTTATTTATTTGTTTTAATTTTTTTCCCATTTCCGTAAACTTTATTATGCGGTTGATCTGCTAAAGTTTAAACGATTTAATGCATTGGCCGCCATCTGGCAGCCAGGTGGGATAATTTACACATAACTTGTCTACAGATTCTTAAACAGCCTCAGATAAACTCACAGTAAAGTTTTCAGAATTTTATCTCAACTTTTCCCATTTAAAGTGTAAAAACGTTAAAAACATAAGAGTATAAAAAAGGAGTTCGGTTTATAAGTATGTATACGGCAATATATTTTAGCAATTTCATGTATTCTAGCTAAACATTTGTGTAAAAATTTATAGTTTTTATATTCATTTTATTAATTTATTTATGTTTTATTATAAAACAAACACTTTTTAAAGTTTTTCATAAAACAAGAGAAAAATAAGGAAAAGTTTCAGATGACTCCATAGGTACCCACCCCCAAGGAGAACCCTGAGTAAATTTAAAATTCAAAGGCCTGAAATATAACAATGTTATCGTTTGTATTAAGTAGAATATCCCTTAAGGTCAAGCACTGCATTTAACCCATTTGGAATTGAATGTACAAGTTTTATTTCGTGTTTTCTTATGGCACCATGAGCACATTTTTCGGTTGACTTAGGTTTGAGGTTTAGCGATTACGTAACAGTTCTTTCAAATGATCTCTTAACTAGTCTCTTGAAGTCATATCGGGACTTTGTGCAAGAGTATTAAGCCTGTGGGGACTGTTTTTTCGTCAAATATATTGGAGTACTAAGACTTTTGCTGTCCACTATAAGTACGACTATGTGCCAAATGGCATCTACCGTATAAAATTATGTTTGTGGCTGTAATTCATATCTAATCAGAAAAGAATTCAAATCTTACACGGGTACAGCCCTGCGGATATTAAACAACCGCTTGCTGTTGAATTGTAGTGAAGTAAAACAGGCTGATTTTTTAATAGAAATGTATATACAATATACTATATGTATATCCACACAGTTAGAGACTAAAGTTGAAATACGATATTGAAATCAGCGCCTCAAAGAAAACTAAATTTGTTAAAAAATAACTACTAAGCAATTTTATTGGACTTCATTGATAAATAATAAATAAAGGAGTCGGCGTAGTCTAGTAGGTAGTATGTTGGCTTACTAGACGTAAGGCCACGGTTCAAACCCCAGGTCAGACATCTAAACGAAATTTGAAAAAATATTTCATCGGCGACTTGCTCTCTGCAGATTTCTGGCTAAAACCATGAAAAGTTTCTAAAAAATTTTTCGTTCGGAGTCGACTTTAAAATATAAGTGTGGCCACTCATGTATAAAATTAACACACTACATAAGTGGTGTGAGAAGCTAGGCTGTAATCCTGACTGTAGGGTTGTAATGGCCAAATAATGTATGTATGTATGTATGTCATTGATAAATAAATAGAATAAATAAAAGGCTCTTTAAACTCAATGATTTAGATTTAGTGAGTTTCTTTAGGATAGGCAACTGTATACTATTAAAAGGGCTAAATTGGTGGTGGTCAAGCTATTTTGACAGTCGGTATGACCGTGATACACCGAGTGTAGCAATACCTGACAGGGAACACTGAATATGGTTAGTTCGACAATTTCTCTTATTTGAGATTTGAATATGTGATTGGAATAAATGACCAGTGGCACCTAATACTCGAATCTAAAACAAACGGGCTTATTAATAAGTCCTAAAACTTAAGTTTGGATTGTAATTATGCGAAGGAGCAGTCTTTATAGCAACTAGTTTAGGCCTGGTTTGACCAATATTTTAATTTTTTATTCCATTTCCTCCTTTTTACAACAAAACAAATTTTACTTTTTGAAAGTGATTATAATCAATAATAAAATGAATTTTTCATTCTTGCGCATGTTTCATTGTAAAACAATAAAAGAAATGAAAAGTTTTACTTGCTTTTCCAATTTTCAAAGGCTTCAGTTACATTTGTTAGACAAAAAAAAAAAACAACAACATGAATATTCATATCTACGGCATATTTACATCTGAAACAGGGCCATCCACTAATGGTGGACGATATACATCGATGTTTTTAAAACACTCGATGTATTTTATTGATACATTGATACAATTCGATTCATCCACATCAATGAAACATTGATGCATAATCAAATACAAAACATAATACGAATACTTTTTGGAATGAGTCAAATGTCATTATGAAATCGAATATACTATAGGAGATCAAACTAACAAACGAATTACTTTCGTCTATAATTGTTGTTATGAATTTATTTGAACTAATCAAAAATAAAAGATGCCGAATATCATATATTTTGATGGAATATTTTTGTGGATTATCTTCGAATGATTTTTGTTCAACTTATGAATTTCTTAGAACAAAACATTTTAATTTTTGACCATTTTATAAGGCAAACGTACATACATACATAATTGGCCATTACTACCCTTCAGTCGGGAATATGACCTAGCTTCTCACACCCCTCATGTTGTGTGTGTTAATTTTATACATGAGTGGCGGGACCTACAGTTTAAAGTCGACTCCGAACGACAGATTCTTGGAGAAACTTTTCATGTCAATTTTTATTTACTCTTAGAGTTTTGCCAGAAATCTGCTGAGAGGAAGTCGCCGAAGAAATACTTTTTGTATTTTATTTTGATGTCTGGCCTGGGGCTCGAACCCTGACTTTACCTCTAATAAGCCAACACACTACCTACTAGACTACGGCGACTTCGTAACGTAACAGAACGTAAAAGGCCGGTTTAGTCAAATGTCGAAGGAACGTAACGGAATGTACGTTTATTCTAGCATATGAAGAGCAAATTAAATACTTACCGAAATTATATTACAGGTCGGCAAGCGTTCTCATTGCTTTTCGTATTCTAAAAACGAACGTACGTTGCGTGGACGTTGGGCTAACCGGAGCTAACGACTAATTCTAACTTTAGCATGACGTTGGGCATGTTGCTAACCCATTAATAGTTGAAAAGCGCAAACCATAAAATATGTATGTAATAATAAAAAAAAGGATTGAAAGTGTAGCGGGGGTACTGTGGTATTTTTGAAATGTAAAAGTACTAAAGTACTGTTTTTTTCAACACTGGTTTATAGGTATATTCGAATATATATTTTAGATCACTTGTTTGTAATTCCGTGAGACATTAGCTTCTTGAAAGGATACATTTGGTTGAAGGTATGTATATATGGAATTCACTACTGTGTATTTGTTTTTGGGTTTGAAAGTTCAATTTGATATTTGCTTTGCAACAGAGATACTTAAAAATTTGAATTGCGTTTAAGACAACCGAATATTTTGTAGCCTAAAAAGACAATTGTGTAGTCTCATTTAAAAAAAATATTCGTGTATATAAGATATGCATATAATTTGGTATATATTCTCTTTCCCATTCAGTTTATAAGACTTTTCAAATATTCCTTTTTCAAGAGTAGTTTTTTCCCCTAAAAGTCGATATTAAAATTACATCTGGTGTTGAAATATTAATATGGCTGTGACACAGAGCTTCTAAATCTATGCTGATAGTTTTTAAAACGTCTAAAAGATTCTCTATTATAAAATTAAATCAATTCGGCTTTTGCTAATAAAATTTTTCAATCATATGAATTTCCTTGAAATTTCTAGGGATTACTCGACTGGAATTTTAGGAATTGCCGGTACTTTACCTCATAATTGTAATACGATTACTTCACTTTTCACTCTTGTCTTATTGTCTTTCTTTGTTCTTCCTTAGCAATAAACATCTCCAACAATTTAGCACCTGACCACAGCATTATTTACAATTTTTGAGGCACGTGACTATAAGAGATGAAATTTGAAAATGTTTGATAAACATTTTGCAAAAGTTAAGAATTTTTTTTGTTGTAGATAAGCTAAGCATAAGCGGATCAATAAAATAATGTTTCATCACTTGTTGGCATCAAATAAAAATTTGGCACGTTTTTCTAAATAACGTGTTACGCTACTTACACGTACATATATGTACGTATGTGTTTATACAAGCAAGGTAAAATATGTATGTATGTATATAAACACTTCAGCTTCTTCTAGGTTTCTTTATGAAAAAATATTTCCTTTATGTATCATGAATGAATGAATCAATGTTTTAAAATCATTTCGTTGAAGTATTTTTCGTTCTTCTTTGTTGATTTTCATTTGTTTCTGACTTTAAATTTAAAATGGCGGATATTTGCTGCGTAAACGCAAAGACTCATAAGCAGACGTCGGCACCAATGTCCCCCAGGGAAGGAAGATCTTCGGCTTTTTACACACATAGGACACCAACATGAACAATGTTCGTAATGCTTGTCAGCTTATAAAGAAGAAGGTTCACGTCGCTTTTTTTACAGACTTCAATTATACACTCAAAGAAATATTACAGTAAGATTCACTAATATTAATGAGAAATGATTTCGATTTTTGGAAGAATACTTGCCAAGTTAAATACGGTGTCTTTAGGAATTCAGCGCAGTACAATTTTTCTATATTTTCCGCTCACATTGTACATATTATTGGGTTAATAAGTAGACTTGAAAATATTACTAACAATTTTCCTCTGGTTTAACACATGCCTCTCACATATACACTCACATTTTTATCTTGTTCTCTTTTTGCCGAAGTCTGCTCATAAGGACTTAATATTGAATTGTTATGTGAGAACATTTGCTGGAGTATATTCGATATTGCATGACAGATATTTGTCGTATTATTATCTCAAATTCATTTCGTAAATTTATTTGTATTCTCTTCTCATATTCCTTACCATTGAGAGCCTACAATTTAAAATTATTCCTCCGTGGGCATAAAGTCAAGCATAAGTGAAATATAGGAATTCAATTGAAACTTAACTTCAACGCTTAATTTAATCTCTTTTATTTCGTTTTTTTTTTTGTTTTTTTTTCGGAATATTTTCATTCCTACATAGGATTCTAATATACTCGTACTTGTGTCAACACTTTTGTCAATCATGTTTGTAATTTTGAGTTCAGCGGCTTGTTAGCCGGATTTGGTAAATGCCTTTGAGAATTGTGCTCTTATTACCAAGGATTGAAAGAGAAAATCTTCGATTTAATAAATAAGCGGGTAATTGGATAAGTAGTGTTTGTAAAAGAAAAGCGTTGGAGTTAAGGGATTTTTTTTGATTTTCCTTTTTGATGAACAAGTGTATGTATGTGTGAGATTTTAAATACGACACGAGAAATTGATATGAAAAAATACTCAAATGTATCGACATATTGTAGTACTTGAACTTTAATTATATTTTTTAGCCTTTAATTGATTCGAATTCAAGGATGATCATTAAATTATGCTCAAATGTTATGTTTTATAAGATGTGAGAGACTAAAATAACTACGGGCGATTTCTTAAATGCAGAATTTTCAACAGATGAGTAATTATTTTTTTCATGGAACTAAAAAACTAGTTATAACAAGTTATTTAGACCCGATATTCAACAGCTGGATGTGCCCTGGTAGTCTAGTAGGTAGTGTGCTAGAGTATTAGCGTGAGGGTTGTGGGTTCGATCCCCACCAGAAACTTTGGACTGTTACACAACACCGAAATTATGGTTTACGTTACTCAGCTCGTAATAATTTGAATATAATTTATAAATGTATTGTAATGGATAAATAATATTGATATGAGAACTTCAGCATCACTCTTTCATTAAGCGAATTTGATCGCAGTGGATTAAAATTTTATAAGCTAGAGAACTTAGATTAGTTTTGAATTTTGTGGGATCAAGCTTTTTATGTATGTGTGAGTTTCTATTACCTCCAGGTGCTGTTGCCATCATCAGCAGGATTTTATATTAATGTCATTGGATTTGCTCTATATGTGTTCCCTAGGCATACCATGGTTGTTAATTTTATTTCCTTAACTTTCTTTTTTACACCAATACTTAGAAAATCAGCTCTGTTCGTGCAGTGTATTGTGTTGGTATACCGGAAAGATAGTTGAAAGAGAAAGGAAAAGAGGAATTGTATGATAAATTAGTTTCGAATTATTTTTATTATTCACACTTTTGATGATAAGTGTAAACCCAGCATCATCCTTAATTTTTTTTTTTTTTTATAAAGTTTGTTGATTGATGTATATAAACTTTCAGTTTGGGTGGGAATGAAACCTCGTTACTAATAGTATGCTAGACTATCGGGGTATAGAAAATAATTTTTTTTTATTATTTAACATTTCTATTGGCTTTAGAAGGCAATGTAAAGTTATCGTAGTCTATTAGTTAGTGTGTTGGCTTAGTAGACGAGTACTTCTTAGAGTTCACACCTCAGCAACGACATCTGGAGCAAAACAAAAATTTTTTGGAAATTTTGAAAACATTTTTCTTTCATCGAATTGTACTCAACAGTTTTCTGGCAAAAACTCTGAGAGAAAATAAAATTTTCTTCAGAAGCTTCTCATAACGATGTTAAACTGTAAGTACCGCCACTCACGTATAAAATTAACACACACAACAAGGGTGGCGTAAGAAACTATGTTGTAATCCTGACGGAGAGGTTACAATGACCAATCAAGTAAGTAAATAAAGTTTGAATGAAGATACGTCACGCATTTTAATTTTTGGACCAGATGTTTCTATTGATATTTTTAATGAAATTTTCAATAATTTTTGTCTAAATTGTAATTATATGTATCACTGATGTATATAAATGAACTCTATTTGTCACATAGAACCACAGCAAATAGTCCATAGAGGTTAAATTTACTTGTCTTAGCATCCAAATTCATGAGAAATTTTTTAAGATTGGTCTTCACTGGAATTTTCTTTGCAATAAAATTTGTGTTCCGTAATATAAGACCTATTATCAATAACACTATGCGACAAAATTCAAATAATTAAATATACCCTAGTCTAAGTTGTTCAGTTAGGTGAGTAGAACTTAAAAATACTTTTTTTTCTTTTTCTCGAACTCTCCAAACCTGTTTTATTTGACAAAAACGGTTTTTTGATTCTTTCACACAAAATTATTGATTATTCAAATATGTTTGAGAAAAGGAAGAGATTAGCCTTTCAAACGGTGTACATAAACATTTTGTTCAAACTAATATGTTATGAGTTTTGATGGGGTAAACTTGGAAAATATAATTTTTTGCTTAGTTTTTCAAATTTGGCCATTCTTAATTGGAAAATTTAATTAAAAAATATGAAATAAGTGGCGATATTCCGGAAGTGCATTATATTGTGAAGAAATTGACACTTCTTTTGATAAAATTGGAATAAATTGCCAATTTATACACGAATGGCCAACACGGATCCACTTAAATTATAAATGAATGTTTTAACTTTAAGATATTGTACTTCTTCTTCTAAATTTTATATCGAGATCGTTTAAATCCTTTGTCATAAATGTACAGAACAGCTTCCTACAGTTCCAGTACGGAAGAAACAACCGTAATAAAAATCTTCAACCCGCATCTTACTTGAGCTTATAAATTTAATTTCAACCTATGCATCCCTTCTGAGCTAGTTTTCGATAATATCGGCATTTTTCTAGTGTTAATAGGTCTTCGTTTTATTCTACTGACTGCAGGAGTCCAATAATTATTTTTTTTTGCAGCATTACCGTGTGGAGTTCTTGATGAAAATTTGAATCATAAGAAATTACGTTGGAAAATTTTAATATTAACAATGAATCTTCTCCCAAACAACAATACTTTTTCTTTTGTTTTAAAATTAAACATCATATTCCGATTACTCAATTGTAAGAAATTGTTTGCTTGTGATGGAATGCGAACTTAAATAATTAAAAACAAAAATCTGATTTCAAATAAAATTATATTTAGAACAGGAACAACATGTTTGCCTTAAGATGAAAGATAAAATTGAAATGAGAAATTTCTTCTTCTTCTTCTTATTTTGCTCTTCATTACCAACCCAATTTACCTTCATAATCATGTCTCAACTAGACTCACTCACTACCAACGGCAAGGTTGCAGGAGAAATTCATTCCACCACAAAATGCTAACATGCATACCAAATACACACAGGCAAATACAATTTGTTGTGTTGAGTTTTTCCGTTTACATGTAATAAATAACCAAAAAAAAAAAAACAAGGAGACAAAACAGGACACAATAAGGATGCAACAACTGCCAGTTTCGCATTGGTAACGAATAGCATTCAATTACAAAATGGAACTTGAGATCCTTTACTAACTAACCAAACGAACAAATCATTCCCTTTCCAGCCATCCATCCATCCATCCATCCATCCAGCCAGCAGATGACAACAATGCGAAAGAATGTTCTCAGCAGTTGAGCTAAAGATAGAGAACAAAGACAATTAAAGGGGAATCTAAAAATAAAAGAGAAAAGAATGGAAATTAATCGATATTTTCAAAGTGTCAGATGAATTTTGTATTAAAGCGTTTGCAAGTTAGAAAGTTTAAGTGAGTTAAAGATGTTTTGTTGAAAATACAATACTTTTAACACTTTTAACATAAAAGTGGTATTGTAATTTCAAAAATGTATTTCCATTGTCTATTTCCGGTTTATATGCACGCAATTCAATACAAAATAGAATTCATTTCTTAGAAGGCAACTAAAAAAACCCAAAAAAAAATGTAAGTTCAGAAATATTTATCATACAAAGTGGGTCTTAGGTTAGGTTAGGTTAGAGGACGTGTACTTGTCAATTAAGACAAGTACAGTACCTGGAGGTCGAATTGACCCATTGTACAACGTCCTAGTTTCTCGCACCACTTATGTTGTGTGTGTTAATTTTATACATGAGTGGTGGGACCTACAGTTTAAAGTCGACTCCGAACGACAGTTTTTTGAAAAACTTTTTCAAGGCAATTTTATTTACTCCTAGAGTTTTGCCAGAAAACAGCTGAGAGGAAGTCGCCGAAGAAATACTTTTTGTATTTTGTCTTGATGTCTGGCCTGGGGCTCGAACCCTGGCTTTACGTCTAATAAGCCAACACACTACCTTTTAGACTACGGCGACTTCTGGAAAACTATTTAAGTTTAAATTTAAAAGTCCAATAAAACAAAAGTGGTTTCAAATTTTGCCAAATTTATTCCTTTGTTGTGAAGTACAATTGTTGCGGTTAGAAATGGAAAATTATTTCATTCATATGGCTAACGCCGCTGGCCTCACAGTTCCTCATTCAATCGCACCAATTTTCGTGCTCTTTTTCGACTACATGGGGTCGTGTCTCGGCCATGGCATCACGAATGTTGGCCTTCATATGCTCAATTGTCTCTGGTTTGTCGGCATAACACTTTTCTTTAACGTCCCCCGCAGAAAATAGTCCAATGATGTCAAATCGTAGCTTCTAAGCGGCCAATTGACATAACCATTTCGGCTAATTAAACGGCCATCAAAAGTTTGACACAATAAAACGATTGTGGCATGAGATGTGTGGCAAGTAGCACGATCCTGTTGAAATCAAATATCATTCATAGCAATGCCATGAAGAGCGGGTATAAAAAATTGGTTATCATGGTGCTATAGGTGTTTCCATTGACCATAATGGTTACGCCGTCTTTATTTTCAAAGACATATGGCCAATTATGCCTCAATTCCATAAGCCGCACCCAACAGTCACTCGTAATGGGTGTATAGGCTTCTGTAGGACCGCATGTGGGTTTTCTGAGATCCAAATACGGCAATTTTGCTTATTAACAGCTGAAAATTGTCTCCATCCAAAAAGATTTATTTTTTTTTGGCAAAATCGACATCATCGTGCAGTTTCTCGTTGGCCCATCTATTCCAATAAATATCAAACTTGTTCAAGTCTAAATCGATACATTACGTTCAGTGGAGATAATATACGGAATTTTCTTACAAAATAGAATGACATAAGTATTGACAGATTCGAAACAATCGATTATTCAAATTAAAACGGATAGATGGTCCACCCTATAAAACGAGTGAAATTTGATGGAATTCTGCTATTTTGCATACTTATTTAATTGTTCATTACAACCATTTAGTCAGGATTACAACCTAAATTCTCACACCACTCATGTTGTGTGTGATAATTTTATGCATGAAAGAGGTGAACATACAGTTTTATGTATACTCCGAACTCAAATGTGTCGAGAAACTCTTCACGGCAATTTTATTTTACTCTCAGAGTTTTTGCCAGAAGACTGCTGAGAAGAAGTTGCCGAAGAAATATTTTTTCATATTTTTTTCGATGGATATGTCTGAGCCAGGGGTTGAACCACCGCCTCATGTCTAGTAAGCCAACACACTACCTACTAGACTATGACGACTTCTATTTTATATAGTAAATGTTAAACCTCATTCGGATTAGGAATATATTGGTGCAGCAAGGGGCCATGTAACTTCCTCCGCAGAAACCGCCTGTTAGGCTTCCCATATACATACATATATACCCATGTGGGTGTATTATGTTTTAAAAGGTTAAAGTTCATTGCTAACAATATAACATACATACATATATACTTTTTTAACCACTTTTCAAAAAATGTTGTTGGCGTTGGAAATAAATTGTTGGCGAAATTTTTAAAAGAAAAAAAAATTCTTTTTCACTTGAAAATAAAAATACTTTTTTGTTTTCGTCCTTTAAAGCACTCGAAAGAAGAAACACAAAGCAATTTAAACGTATCGAAAAGTTTTGTTTAAAATTGAAAACTTTTTCTTCTTCATGAAATTCCTCCACAGATTCCAAAAAAATATAAAAAGGAAGACGAATTTAAAAGAAAGAGAAAATTCACAAAAACCCGAATGTATTTTTGAGAAAAAATTACTCTTACGTTGCAAGGGTGGGTGATGTATAAGCCGAATCAAAAAAAAAAAAACATAAAAACATGGGTGTAGCACAAGTAACGGAAAACGCCATTTACAACTATAACTTCCATGTTTTAAAAATAAAGGAAAAAAAAATTAAAAAGAAAAATTAAGTAAACGACTAAAGATCATAATGATTGCATTGCACTTTTACGCTAGTCCATCGAAGAAAGAAAATGAAAAACTTAAACTTAAAAGTTTTGCTCAGTTTCTTTTCAAGTGTTTTTTATGAATGAAAACCAAAGCGAAAGTGATTATTTAAAAATTTTGAAGCTTTTTATTATCGATTTTCGTATTGGCAAGTATCGGATATTTTGTGACGATGCGAGGACATGTTCATATACACTCTGCATACATAATTTAATGCCGAATTAATTTTGCAGTTCTTTAAGATAAACACTCAAAGGAGAACATTATAAAAAATTATTAAAATGTTAAAAACTTGGTGTTGTTTCTTTTTCGCATTAAAATATTCTAATAATTTCTCTAACTGTTAATTTTAATGTCCGTCTTTATTCACATTTGATTCTATAAAATCATAGTTTTCCTCTTTTACACTAATTAACTGGGATAATCTTGTAGCTGTGATATATTTATTAATCAGCGGTCGATACATGACGACAGATTTTCGAGAATCGTTTCATGTCAATTTCATTTACTCTTAGAGTTTTTGCCAAGAGAAAGAAGAGAGGAAAAAATGTAATTAAAATTTCGTTTTGCTCGACATGGCTGACCTGGGATTCCAAACATGGCCTCACGCCTAATAAGCCAATACTCTACCTACTAGACTAGGACGACTCCAAGGACGTATGCAGTTTACAACTAAAGATTTTTATTGTGTAAATTATTGAAAGTGTTGCGGCACTGAAGTGGCCGTAGTCTAGGAGGTAGTATGTTGGGTTATTAGACGTAAGGCCATGGTTCAAACCCCACGTCTGATATCAAAACGAAATATGGAAAAATATTTCTTCGGTGACTTCCTCTCAGCAGATTTCTGACAAAAACTCTGAGAGTAAATAAAATTGCTATGAAAAGTTTCTCAAAAATCTGTCGTTCGGAGTCGACCTTAAACTGTAGGTCCCGCCAATCATGTATAAAATTAACACACACAACATGATCCTGACTGAATGGTTGTAGTGGCCAATTATCTATGTATGTATGTTGCGCACTAAATGCAGTAGATGTTCTAGTTTTTTATATATACCCTTAGTCTTCTGAAGGCTAATTGGTTGGCATGAAGAAAACTTAAAACAAGAAAAAATTTACAGTCCACAATCAATTATTTAAATACGAAATAGTGCTGACGAAGGCTGCTGGAGCCACATTTCATTTGAATACGTTGATGCCTTTCCGATTTTTATTAAAAAATTACTATGATATCAAGGAGCACAGGCGCAACTTGTAAAAATTACATAATTTTAGTCAAGAATTTAAAAAATTTAATTTTTTTAAGTCATTCTAATGCAATTTTCCTTTTTTTCCTTGTCAAATGACCTAATGGTGGAAAATTTTAAACCATTGGCAGTTGAGTGTTGCCCCTCAAATGTCTGCAATCTGTTAGGGTGATTAAACTTTATGTAATTTTATTATTAAATTTAGATTGCAGTGAGCAGAGACCCAGAAGGGTCCACTGAAGGATTGTGTGAGCTTTACGATCCATCTTAAGCAGCTTCAGGTTTATGATGTCCGCATCTGGTACTTTGGTGCCAGATTGATTCCATTTCGATAGTGACAGTATGTCGGTACGTCGTTGGCATTCTATCTGTTATCAAATATTTCCTTTGCTACATATATTTCCTAATGAAATCTAATTTCGATATCAAAAAAGTCTATAGTGGAGTATTCGATTTGTAGTGGAGTGTTTGTGTCCAATTAGTAAAGCGAAACTAGCAGTAAATTGACCACGTGGCAAGAACACCACAAGACGGTACATTTAGGGCCATTATTACAATTTGCAGTTAAAATTGGGTTTAGTTAAAGGTACCTTTGGCTAAAGGGAACTGTAAATTCACTTTTAACTTATTTTCGTTTTTACTACTTACAGATAAAATAAACTTTTTCAAAAATATGGCAGTGCCGGAGCAATGTCGATAAAGCTGCTCAAATTAAACAAGTTTTTTTTTAACGCAGTGGCAACGATGGGCTTTTTGTGTTGTATTTGCTCACTTTGTTTATATTTGAAGTTGCCATATTGAAAATAATATATACATATGTATGGCAAGTTCAAACATAAACTTAACTTTAAAAGTTAAAGGTAGAATGATCCTCCCTTTAGCTTAACGCTCACTTCTACCTTATTGTCCACTTATAATAATGAAAAACAATTTATCTGCCTGTTAAAATCTTCCCTTTAGTTATCGGCAAGTTGTAATAATGGCCCTTAGAATGTCAATTGATAGATTTAACAGTTAACAACTGCAAAAGGCATTTAGAAATTGAAGACAACTAAATAGGCAAGAAGTGATTAGAACAAATAAATTGCTATCTTGTATAAAAACTTTTCATAGAAACGCCAGTCCACTTGTTCAATATTATGCATCCGAAACCCCAATTGAATAATGGTTATTATAACTGTGCATATATTTTAACGCATATACCTATTAAAGCGACTAAAAGTGCAATAATTTGTCAAGTTTGCAGGCTATAACGAAAGAACTTGGTCCCAATAGAACGAAGTAACATAATTTGCGTTTAAATCGTCTCTGTCACGAGTTTCTGGAAATTGATCTCCAACACATGGACTTAATGTAACCGCCATATACCTTTTTAAATCCAAATCACAATTTTGTTGATACGTCAACTTTTTTGGCACCCTAAAATCCAATTTAGCGTCTACATAAGCCTGCATAAGAAATTTTATAAAACGATTACGTGAATATCAGCTTTGTGATATTTTTGGTATTTTAAGATAAGACTTACTTATCTTTCAATCGATTGAGCAATTAACGCGCATTAACAAATCAGGAATTCTAAAATCTTCGAATGGGCCAATGTTATACAAGGATTCACTCTTATATTTATTTTTCTATTTTTATAGTACGTATGTATTATTGTTTTTTAGATTTAAGACATTAATTTCTAGTGATTAGGATTCTGATTACAATTGAAAATTTAATTTTATCGTGAAATATTTAATGGCATTTGCCTAAACACAAACTGAAGCTGATTTCATTTCAATTTCAAATTATTTATTCAACTAATTTTTATAAACTCCCACTCTATTGTGAATCGTTTAATGTCATTTTCATTTTCAATTTCATTGTGGCAATATTTTCACAAGTCATTAAAATTTTATTAAATCGTAATCGAAATCATTATGATTATCGGCAGTAATAACGATTACCATCATGAGTATGATAACATTTAATATTAAAAAGTATTGTTACGAAATCTTTATCCTGATGACTTTTCAATGATATTGTTGTTGTATACGGTTTTAAAGTAATTTTGTCATTACAATGTTATGGATGACTGTGTCACAGGCTGTCAGGGGCCAACAATCTGATTATATGTCAGTCTATATGACAGTCTTTGTCTGGGTCCTTTACATACATACGTACATACATATAATAATTTCAATGACGATATGCATGAGGCCAGTACATGTACTCGTATACTGGCATTTACACCAATAATCTGATGAATATTAGTGTGTATAAATTATTTACCACGAATGAAAAAAATGAAAAAAAAACACTAAAGTGTGGTCTGCCAGAGTATGTTTGTAGACACTGTGTTGTAATATTTACTAGTCGAACAAGAGAGGAATGTGCAGGATATTTATTTATATCGGGGAATAACTGTTGCGGTCAATAAGTAGGCGTATTTAATATTTTCATTTACTTTCAATGTGTTTGTGTACGTAGGCTTAACGCAATTAAAAAATAAACAGAAAAGAACAAAAAAAAAAATGAAATTATTTTAGAAATTACTTGCTTGCAGTGATAATATTTTTTAATGGATCTGCGGCAATTTCATTATCGTATTTGCAATATCGTTTAAGCAAACGCGATGAGAATATTCCTGATGAAGATGTTTCTTTCATGCAATATGTAATTGTAGTTATTTTTTCTTGTTTTAATTGAATTTATGCTTTAATTAAATTATTCGCCAATTATACTTTCATTTGCATGCATACCTTTGGAGGCAACCGCAAATTAATTGTGACACTCATTTATGTTAACTCAATTGCCCATAATAAAAATGAAAATTAATTTTCTTCCTTTTTTATGATTTCAACAAACATAATTGTAATATGATTACACTGGCTAGTGTGCTATGAAGAGATTGACATTTGCATTCTCAATGAAAGAGGCATTAAATTAAACGTGTTAAAACTATAAAAATTCGATTTATTAAATGACTTGGTTTCATAAACTCATAAAGAAATGTAGATGTATTCTTTAAGAATCATTAAACCAGGGAAAGCGATGTTCATCATCTGCTATTGAAGCAAATTTGTACCAACAAAATTATTCACTATCGACAGAAACTGAGGGAATCACTTTGCCGATTCTGATCTATAAGGTGAATGCATAAGTACCTCAACTTTAAATAGACAATTTCAATTTGTGTAAGCGGGCGTTGTCCTCATGGCCAGATATCCTCTTTTTTGAGAAAGCTGACTACTTTTTCATTATTTGATTAGGGTTTGTGAAAATTTGATATCCAGATCAAGGAGCATCAATGACACAATAATGGAATAGACAAAATCATAATTATGGAAATGAATGAAACGATGTCAGAAAAGTGTTTCTATTTTCAGACACTTGACTTATATCGGGTGAGCCAAATCATCGGTTATTTCAAATCTAGAAATAGTTCTGTCATTCTATTCTGTTACAAAATTCAGTGTATTATCTCCACTGAACGTAACGAATCGATTTACACTTGAGCAACATTGTGTAACATTATTGGGCCAACGAGTAACTGCACGATGATGTCGATTTTGCCAAAAAAATCATCTTTTCGGATGAAGCCCATTTTCATCTTAGTGGGATCGTAATAAGCAAAATTGCCATATTTAGGGCTCAGAAACCAACACGTGGTCTTACAGAAGCCAATGCACCCATTATAAGTGACTGTTTGCTGTGGTTTGTGGAGCATATTTCTTTGAAAATGAGGCCGGCACAATCATACATACAACATAATTGGTCATTACAACCCTTCAGTCAGGTTGTACGACCTAGTTTCTCACACCACTTATGTCGTGTGTGTTAATTTTATACATGAGTGGTGGGTCCTACGGTTTAAAGTCGACTCCGAACGACAGATTTTTGAGAAACTTTTCATGGCAATTTTAGTTACTCTCAGAGTTTTTGCCAGAAATCTTCCGAGAGGAAGTCGCCGAAGAAATACTTTTTGTATTTTTGTCTTGATGTCTGGCCTGAGGCTCGAACCCTGGCTTTACGTCTAATAAGCCAACACAGCCTACTAGACTAAGGCGACTTCAATCAATCATTACGGTCAATGGAGACACATATTGCACTATGATAACCAATTTTTTTGTACCCGCCCTTCTCATGCCACACATCTCACGCCACAATCGATTTATTGTGTCAAACATTTGATGGCCGTTTAATTAGCCGAAATGGTGATGTTAATTTGCCGCCAAGAAGTTGCGATATTACAGCGATTGACTATTTTCTGTGGAGTGCCGTTAAAGAAAAGAGTTAAGCCGACAAACCAAAGACAGTTGAGCACTTGAAGGTCAACATTCATGATGCTATTGCCGAGATACGATCCTATACAATTGAAAAAGTGCATGAAAATTGGCCCACTCGAATGAGGTAGTGTGAGGCCAGCCGCGGCAGCCATATGAATGAAATAATTTTCCATTTCTAACCGGAACAATTGTACTTCACAAAAAATAAAAAATTAACAGTTTTTGTTTACTGCATTTTTAAATTTAAACTTTTAAGTGTCTCACCCTTTATTTGCACCTTTTTACATGATTATGTGTAAAATTCGGTGTAATTTTTGATTGTTTTTTTTTTTTTTTTGTTAATTGTTAAAAGTACAACTCATTATACGAGTTACAAAAGGCATCTACCGGTAAAATATATATCTCTTTCTAATATATGTCGCCAATTTAGTTTAGATTACAATTACATTTAATCTTTAACAATTCAGGAAGTTTACCAAGTGAGAGCTAGTAAGCATGACTAAGAGATAATCATTTACTTTTAAAATTTATATTCAAGAATAGTATTCATATATGGATCATTAATAACTAGCCATTAATTTTTATGCGATATTCAGTTTAAATCCCTTAACATAGAATTAATTTTCAAAGCGCATTAAATGCTAGTCTACATACATACACACCAGAGATCAGCAATGAGTATTCAGAAAGATGAGTAGAATCGAATCATGCTCATAATTTCTGATACTTATACGCGTTCATACTTATTTTAATATCATGGAACCTCTACTCATATTCAAAGTTTGAAGTACTCATCGTACTCATACTTAACAACACGTATGATGTTGTTGATTTCGACTCTCCATAACTCAACATTTACAAGAATCACTAGATAAGTATGATTTGCGTACCAACACTAAAATACTCACTAAATGGTTGAGTGTTTCCTCTGCTTGCTGCAGATGTTTATGTTGCTTATGTGTCTTTTTTCTTTTTTTGTAAATGCAACAATAACTAAGACTGTAAATTTTGATGAATGATTCGAGTCAGTCGACGTAGTTGGTACATTCCTGAGTGGCATGTTAGAATACTGATTCCAATTTTTCGATTGTTATCTCACCAAAGCAGCTGTATTGTGTTTTCCAAGGCTGGAATTGTGCCGGTCATGTCGGTCTATACGAAACATTTCACATATGCCCACAAAAAACTGTCTATTGAGGTGAAATTGCACGGCGGCCAGTAGACTATTCCAAAACGTGAAATTAAGTGGTTGCCAAACTCCTCTACAAAAATCCACATAGTAACGGGTGCTGTGCGGGATGTAAAGGCAAAAAAACAAAAGTAAATAAAAATGACAAAGCACCTTGATTGTAATGTTGCGGTTTTCATCGTTCTTGCAGAACATGGTTCAATAATTCTCCTGCCTACAAATTGAACCAAACAGTGGATATTTTTGGTGGTATGCATTAGCAGCCTCTGGTTGCTTCTTACACCAAATTCTGTAGGCCAACAAAGGCCCTTTAGGTCATAAATTTAAGAAGATTACTCTTCAATTGAAACACATTTCTCCTGCAGACCTAACTGTGTTTATAATGATTTGGATTCATTGTTCATTTGTTAGTCTGTTCCTCTATTCTTACTGAATATTTTTACCACACAATTAGCGAAAAAATCATCCATGCTAGCGAAATAAATCCGAATCAATTCCGAATCAATCGCTTTTTACGACATTTTTTCAATTTTAATTATTTAATGAAGAAAACACTCGTAATTCTGTTCCCTCTTTATGGTATATTCATATAAAATTGCATGTGTGTCAAGAAATTGAAAAAATATACACGGTCTTATGGAATAGAAAAACCCGTTATCGCTTTAATGTAGTAGTAAAATTTATTTATTCGCATGATTTAAGCGGCTCTGCTTCTTCTTCTTTGAGAGTGTAAAATGATTACTTTTTTTAATGCAAGTGTCTCTCCCACGCCATCATCATTTTTTCTCTTTAAATTTTTCTATTTTTGTACACAGCTCTTGCTCTCACTCATACGTACATAGAGGCTCCTTTGTATTATTAATGCATGATGCGTCTTCCGTCGTTATAAGTTTTTCACAAACGCTTTTATCGATGATGGTTTTTCACAATATGCTTTCATATCCTTTCAACACTTGTTGTTCAAATTTTTTTTTGTGTTTTTTTTTATTTTCATTTCCTCTTTACGAGCATATGATAATGTGCGTGTGTTATTTTTATTTTTTCTTTTTACTTTTTCTTTTATAAAAATATCAATAAAACTTGTGTTAAAAGAGAGAAAAACTACAACTATAACAACAGCAACAAGAAAAATAACACACTCAAATAAAAGAATATAAATTTGTTTAATACGCCATTATTTTTCGCAATTTTTTCATTTTTTCGAGTGCAACTCGACATGAACAGAGTGAGTCTGTTGCCAAAGGAAAATGGAAGAAGGGAAACTAAGAATTATTTCATGAAAAATGAAAGAAAATTAAGTTTGTAACCTCTTTATACACAATAAAAGACAGTGACTGTTTACAATTAAAGGAATGTTTTTTTAATTTCAATTTAATTGGTTGTTTTTGTTTTTTCTTCTTTATTTCATTTCATAAAAAAATTTTTTTTCAACCATTTCTCAAAGAGTTTTATAAATAATTTTTTTTTTATATATGTTTTGTGTTGCATAAAGTGAGTCAACATTAAACAGGCAATATATCCGGTTGTATAAATATCAACGTGCAACACCACAGCTTGTTTTTCAGAGGTGAGTGGAAGACATCATTAAAACCGCATTATTCTGCAAAGTTATATGTGATTAGGCGTTTAAAAATGAATACAAATTTTGAATGCGAAAGTCGGAAAGCTAAAAAGAATAGTAGCGATTAATTTGTACTTTTTCGATCTGATAATTTGCATGTTAAAGATGCACCTCCCTACGGTCGAGCGACTAATCACTCGAAAGGTTGACAAAATCATAGAAAAAAATTATATAGAGGGGTTATTTATCATAGTTATCAAATGGTTGATAACTATTTGCTTTGTGTCAAATAAATTAAAATTTGATTTATATTTGAGATTCTCTGGTAAAACGGAAAGAAATCGAGCCATTTCTGCAGCAATTGGTTACAGACAATGCAAAGTAATTTACGAAAAAGTTCATCGCAATGTCTGTGTTGAAATCAAGAAAGGTAATTGTGTGTGTTAAGCGGCATTGTAAGTGAATTATTTTTTATTACATCATACATAAATGGCCATTACAACCCTTCAGTCAAGATTACGGCTTAGCTTCTCATCACCACTCATGTTGTGTGTGTTAAATTTTATACATGTTTGGCGGGACCTACAATTTAAAGTCAACTACGAACGACAGATTTTTGAGAAACTTTTCATCGTAATTTTATTTACTCTCATAGTTTTTGCCAGAAATCTGCTGAGAGGAAGTCGCCGAAAAAATATTTTTTGTATTTTATTTTGATGGCCTGGGGCCAGCCAGGGTTCGACTTTTCGTCTAATAAGCCAACACACTACCTACTAGACCACGGTGACTTCACTTATAAGAATTTTCAAATGTAAAAATGAGTAGTTTGTAGCAGGTTCTGCTGAGAGGAAGTCGCGAAAGAAATATTTTTCCATATTTCGGTTTGATGTCTGACCGGGGATTTGAACCGTGGCTTCGCGTCTAATGCCTACTAGACTATGGCGACTACATTATTTATTATTAGCTTCTACTTAATTCTGACCTCTTCTGTTCACAATTAATGAGTTTGAAGAAAATAATTCAAATAGTATAGTCAAAATTGATCAACTGAATTGATGACACGCCAGTAACTCAGAGAGCTTGGCTTGGAAGTTTTATTAATTCCACCATATATCCCTGAGACCATGCTCCATCAGATTGTCACTTGTTTACAGCTGTGCAGAACACGTAGAGGCTACAAAACTTAATTCGAGTAGTTTATCTTTCAAATAAATCAGGGAACAATTAAATCTTGTCGATTAAAAAGCCGCTGAGTAATTTTACTAGGAGTAATTCGAAAATATGAAAAAATTGTACGATACATTTTTGGTGAAATTCGTATCCGAATTTTTTTAATTTTTAAATTTTTCACGTATCAACAATATACATATGTATGTGCGAAATTACTTGTTTTATTGTTGTGTCAAAGTCGTAATTCATAAATTTTGTGTTTTTTAAAATGAGTTGCACTTACTGCAAAATCTGATGTTTGCATAGTTTGATGGTTCCTTCAGACCCTGAAAAACATAGTCAGGGAGTAACCTCCCAGTAGCACTATCATAACAGATGTTTCGGTCCTCAGAATATATTAGCACCCCACAGCTATTCTTGGGCAAATTGATAGTGTAAGTATCCCTCCATAACGATGCGAGTAGAAAATACTTCTTTAGCTTATTGAGATACCACAACTTATCTAGATCACGACTAAATTGATAATCATTTTAGGAATAATTTCCAGTTGTAATGAAAGAGCCGCCAAAACGACTTCCTTTGGCCTGTTAATTGTGGCCCATTTATAGGAAAACATTTCTCTACGTGACATGTGAAAGTTCTTTTATTTATTCATTTATTCTACAGGGGAAGTAAAAATATTTTAATATTTTCAAAATTGCTTCCTTCGAAAAAATAATGTTCACTTTATTTTTGCTGGAGAATGGAATTTTAAAGATTCTGTTTGTTTAAATGGATCCATATTTTATCATCAAAAGTCCTCCACGGTTTTCCTTTTCAATTTTCCATGACTCTGCCGCATAAACCAGGCTGAATTAGGCCGATGGCATGGTTATATTCCTATTGAAGACTGCTGTGGTTTACTCGTATACTCCTACGACTTATGAATACCTTACGAACAGACGAATGAAGTCAAATCGATATCGGTGACCAGTACACATCACTTCCACATGAAATGACCATGCCCTCAAATCTATCGTACGGAATAGCCAATGTGGCATGAAATATGTATCACGTAGCGCCGTTCTATTGTAACTAGTACATTCTGTTGGTGCCCATGGTATCGAAAGGTTGGTCATAATCGACCTATAGTGCTCGACATTGGCAGTAATAGACTGGCCAACGTCGTTAAGCAGTGCACAGTGACTTTTTCGGGGTGAATTGGTTTCATCACAAATTCAACAATTTTGTTTGTTCATTTGTTTACATTCCCATTCATCCAAATGTTAATCTCATGGCCAAAGATGATTTTACGCTGAAAATTTGGCTGCAGAGCCTATTTAGCAAACACACGTCGTTGTTTATGGACTTTCATATTGATTTTATAAAAGGTACTGAATAAATGACAACTAATTTGACAGATGTAGCTTCAACAAGGTGGCCATAATCAAATGTTCGTGTCCCTGTTGGGAGATAGAAATAGTTAATAAACCACAAAAAAATATATTACGCAACATCACGCAAAACAATATATCGATTGCATTCGGATATGTAAAAATCTGTTAAGAAAAATCTCTTACAAAAATTTCAAAAACATTTGGTTCTCCCAGTAACAATTTCAAAAACTTGTCAATTCTGTCAAGTTTGCCTGTTCTATCGTTCGGACTTGACATTAAACAGTAACTCCCACGATTTTAAAATTCATATCATTGGTGGTTTGAGAACTTGGTTCTGTTTTTGTAAGACAGGCGATTTCAATATTGGGTGTATTTGTTTGTGTTTTCCACACAAAATTTAATGTTTTTGTTTTCCACATAAACAGACATTTGTCTGAATTCGTTTGTCGTACAAATGAAGAGAATTGTAAGCATGCATGAGTATACAGCTGTGTTCAAAATAATAGGAGTGCTACCATGTAATATTTTCAAAGTTAAAATTTTTTATTGTACCAATTTGCAAAACATGATATATTTTAATGGTAGTTACAACGATATGTAAGAAATAAAATACAAAAAAGAATCTCGTAATGACTTTAATATTTACGATGAAATTGATTCATTTCTGTGTTTGCCCTTGAATTCAGTTGATCAAAAAAATAGGAGTGTGAGTGTTCTTTTAAAAATAAAAATATAACAGCACATAATTTAAAGAAAAAAGTGAAAAATAAGTACGGAAAAATGTTTTTCTACAGTGATTCACATACATTTTTGTAATAGTGGGACGAGAAAAGCACTGTACTGAAGAATAGAGATTACTAAAGAAACTTAAAGAAATTGAGGAAACCTTAAGTTGCTCCAATCAAATGATCGCAAATCCATTAAAATATAAAAAAGCTCGAAACACGTGGGCGCAAGCGCAAAACATCAACTGTCGATGACCGCAGAATTGTGCGATGCAGCAAAATGAATCCTTCGGCGTATACAAAAAAAACTCAAAAGGATCTGAATCTTGCCGTAAGTGGTACTACTATTCGTAGGTGTCTGATGGACAACAATTTATTCGCAAGAAGTCCATGAAAGGTACCATTTGCTGACAAAAAAAAAACAGGTAGCAGCACGCTTAAAGTTTGCCCAAGAACACATCAATTGGCCGAAAGAAAAATGGAGAAACATACTGTGGACCGGCGAAGGCAAAATTGTTTTATTTGGTGGCATTGGGTCTAGACAGTATGTTAGATGTCCGCCCAACACCAAATATAAAGCTCAGTATGCACAAAACACAGTTAAACATGGTGGTGCAAAACTAATGATATGGGGAAAGTTTTCATATAATGGTGTAGACCCAATACATCCAATTAGAGACATAATGGATAGGAACGTCTATTTTGGCATTTTGAGAGAAGTGATGTTACCATACTCCATGCCTCTAAAATGGATATTCCAACAAGATAATGACCCGAAACACACCAGTAAAATGGCAAATGAGTGGTTTCGAGTTAATGGTGTAAAGGTTATGGCGTGGACAGTTCAGTTTCCTGACCTTAATCCCATAGAACATCTATGAGGAGATGTTAAAAAGTATGTTGCACAGAAAAAACCTTCAAATGCAGAAGAACAATGGATCACAGTGCGCGATGCGTGTCATCAAATTCCTTTAAAGAGATGCCAAGATCTTATTGACTCAATGCCTCGTAGATGTACTGAATTCAATAAAAACAAAGGTTATTCAACCAAATACTAAAATAACTTTACTATTTTCAGATAATATCAAACTTTTGTGCCTTTTGTTTAAAAATTATTAGGTTGTTTGCTAACACTCCTATTATTTTGAACAATTAATTTTGAGAGTAAGCTTTATTTACATAAAATATTTTTTGTTTTCGTAGTTTTCATTAAATAATTAAGTGTTAAAAAATTAGAAAATGAATTAGAAATAAATTTTAAGTCAAAAAAAATTTGATATTTTCTTTTTATTTTTCTTAATTTTAAACTTTGCTTTTAAATGAAGGGCACTCCTATTATTTTGAACACAACTCTACGTATGTATGTTGTATATTTGTAAGAAATTTGTGATTGCAATCCCCATGCATAGGACAATCGATTTTCCAATTGAACAAACATTTTGCTTGCATTTCACGGTGGGAGGATCATTTGCTTTCAGTCAGCCATGGAACCTAATCAAAGACGTCTCTTAATATCGAAAAAATTAAAATACGCCACTAAATATAAAAACTATATTTTCTTCATTGGTTTGAATACAAAAGATTGCATTTAAGGTGACAATTTATAAATTATTCTGAACACGATTCCTATCTAACGCTTGCTGATCTCAAATTTAAATGATCTATTAAATGATTAATCATTTGCAAAAAAACTAATTCATCAATTGCATGAGTCAGAAATTACTCAGAGATTGAAGGGGTGCAGCGCAAACCAACGAAACAGTCGATCTTTATTAGTGACAAATTGAATTCATATTAAAAAACAAAAGTATCTAAACAAACTGGTTTCATCAATTTGTCTCATCATAGATTCTCTTTTTCAGAGTTAAAGAATAAATGCAACCAGCAAATACCGGCATTCAAAATGCATTCGTTTAAGAAAACGTGAAGAAAACTAACCTGTTCTTTCGTTGTAAGTGGAAAAAAACAATTCAATTTCAATGGAAAAGTTCATAGAAAGTCATTACAAATAATCGTATATCTCACGATCGTTATTCTAATGTTAAACACAATCGATTGATATTATTATCATTATGACATCTTCCATCTCCATCTCCATCTCCCTTCTATTTTGTTTGTTAATCTCTTTGCATTCGTATTGTGTTCGTGAAATATTTACTGATGACGTGAAATATTTTTTCAGTTCAATGTAAAGTAAAATAGAAATGAGTTCAAGAATCATTCATAAATTATTTCTGCGGGCGTTTTCTATACACAAGTTGAACAGAGTGCAGTATGGCGTTTAGTTAGTCAGGTCGGCAGCAGACAATTTCATTGTCTTCTATTGTTCTACTGACTTGTGTGTGTTTGCGCTGTGATTTTAATCATTATCAACATCATCAACAACAACAACAACAATCCATTCACACGAAGGGAAAAACAAACGAAAACATTCAGAAAATCCAATAATTTTCCAAAAAAAAAAACGAATACAAATGAACAGCAATTCAGAGATTCTCAATACTCGTACACCTATGAGGCGTAGGTAATAGTGAACCATATTCATACTTAAGATCGAGTTTAATAAGAAATTTTGTTAGTTCTGTTTCAGTTGTAGTTCTTCAACTTCATCGAATTGTCATTGAATGAGCTTCAATAGAAGAATGATTTCAGATCAGATGGTTCAGATAAGTACTTTGGAATGGCTGTTCGTAGATATTGATAAACTTGATACTTAAGAAGCTATTATTACAGCCGAAACTTTTGGCTCAAACGCCAATGATTAATCCCAGATTATTCCTGAATAATGTGATGCATGACTGAAAACTCTTTCTACTCAACAAAACTTTAAATGGCTTTAAGACTTGGTTTGAGAAAAACCAACGGTATGGAAACTGCTGTTAATTCGCACATGTCCTGAGTCTCGGCAGATGTTAACCCTATCTTCTCTACTTAGCAGATTCTGCTTTCCCATACAGTCCCAAGCTATTTTTGACTATTTAGACTCATAATAATAGGATAGCGTTCAGAGTGTCAGATAGTATTGCTATGTCTTTTATACTTTCAGTTTTACACTCACGACATTTCCCTTGGACTCGAATTATTTCACTCTTGGATCAAATATCTGTTCTTCGATCCAATATTTGTTCTCGTTTAACACGTACACCATGGAAAGGTTCCTCTTTGAAAAGAGTATGTTGCCTCTTGGTTACATCATTTACTTTTGTACTAAGTCTCGTTGCGAAGTAAAAATCCAAAATCATGATGTTTAATAGATATATCCAGGGGGCAGTCACCGCAGTCTTGTAGGTAGTGTGTTGGCTTATTAGACCCCAGGTCAGACATCAAAACGAAATATGAAAAAATATTTCTTCGGCGACTTCCTTCCTCTCAGTAGATTTCTGGCAAAAACTCTGAGAGTAAATAAAATTGCCATGAAAAGTTTCTCAAAAATATTTCGTTCGGAGTCGACTTTAAACTGTAGGTCTCGCCACTCACTTGTAAAATTATCACACACAACATGAGTGGTGTGAGACGCTAGGTCGTAATCCTGACTGAAGGGTTGTAATGGGCAATTATGTATGTATGTATGTATCCAGGGGGCAGTTACGTAGGAAGCTGTCAGCCACTCGATTTATAAGGTCTTACTTACTTACTTAGTTGGTCATTATAGATACTTTGAGATCGAAGATATTAAAAGAGCAATCTGTCAAAGAGGTTTCTTATATTTAAGAATTCTAGAAACATTTGAATCATACCGAAACTCGCAGAAGTTAATACCCAGACTAATTAAGAGGCTTCAATTTGTATTTATAGTGCTAAGTTTCCTGCTGCATATGACTCTAAACAAAGGTGGAAAGCAATGAATTGGAATTGATAAACGTTTTAATGATGACTCTAATGGAATTAAGATTCCATTGGTTACACCAACACATAATTACTATTGTTTCTCTAATCATTCTTCGGACAATAATTTTCATTTCCCAAATGTCACCGCAGGTAACAATGTAATGTAATCTCTTGCCTGTTGTCAGTAAAGTTTAATGCATTAGGATTTGATGGCATTGACCCAAATATTCTTATGATTCTCATCGCACAACTTGTTTACTTTATAACTTTTATTGTCAACAAAATTTTTATGATGAAATTCTAAAATATGGACACATGCCGAAATTACATACATATATACATACATAATTGGCCATTACAACCCTTTAGTAAGGATTACGACCTAGTTTCTTACACCACTTATGTTGTGTGTTTTAATTTTATATATGAGTAGCGGGACCTACAGTTTAAAGTCGACTCCGAACGAAAGATTTTTGAGAAGCTTTTCATGGCAATTTTATTTACTCTCAGAGTTTTTGCCAGAAATCTGCTGAGAGCAAGGAAGTCGCCGAAGAAATATTTTTTCATATTTCGTTTTGTGGGAGATGTATGAAGTCGGGTTTGAACCGTGGCCTCACGCCTAATAGACTACGGTGACATCACATACATGTAATTATTCAAAATTAACTTAAGAAATGACGAATGATATATTTTTTGAATCGATCTGCGTTACCATTAAATGAGATCTGTGGGAAATATCGTTCCAGACACTTATTACAAGAATAACAAATTAGGTCTGAAAGCGATATCTAAAACACAATAGTCTATTACCTCTATTAAGATTCGAGAAGTTCAATTATGCAAATTGGTAATGAGGTTGATACGTGTATATTATTTGTGCATTAGTATTAAAAGTCTTACTTTTAAAAAGTCGTCAAGGCCACAGCCGAAGCTGAAATGGATAGTCCAAGTCGGATCGTTGTTAAAGTAAATTCGCATATAACGTAACGTTTTCGAACTTAATTAAACTCAATTAAATTTTTTCAATTAAACGTTTCAATTTTATAAAGCTCCAAGTCTTTAGCGACAATATCGAATGCCTTCGACTGATCAAGAAGTATGAAGAACGTAACATTGCCACAATCATCTCGGTTTTTGATATCTTCTGAAATATCATCTAAGTAAACGACAGTTGTGTACTTTACGTAATCCAGATTGGCAACGCGTAAGGATTTTATAATTGTCAAGACCTGATTATGGACTTTCTTTCTTTCAAAACTTTCGTTTGGATTTTTAGTGGAATAATTTTGGCACGTGTGAAGCCGTCTTAGTCTAGTAGGTAGTGTGTTGGCTTATTAGACGTAAGGCCGAGGTTCAAACCGAAGGTCAGACATCAAAACGGAATATGACAAAATATTTCTCCGACGACTGCCTCTCAGCAGATTTCTGGCAAAAACTCTGAGAGTAAATAAAATTGTCGTGAAAATTCTCTCAAAAATCTGTCGTTCAGAGTCGACTTTAAACTGTAGGTCCCGCCACAACATAAGTGGTGTGAGAAGCTAGGTCGAAATTCTAACTGAAGGGTTGTAATAACCAATTATGTATGTATGTATGTATGTTATGTGTAGTTTTGTTTTTATTTTACTTTCAGTAACGAGACTTAAGTCTTGTGTAAGAGCCATTAAAAAAAATATATAAAAAAGGTAAAAATAACCGAAATATTTTAATTTTTTTTTTTTGCAAAATTGTAGTGTAAATATTTGAAATTTTTTATAAATACTTTAAATAATAAAATACGTTTAAAAAATATAACGAACCTTTAATCTGTTTGAGAACCTCTGACAATTTAGAATTTCATAAATGGTGTGTGTGCGTGTGTGTGTTGTTTTTAATTCCATTTAGATATCAACAGGTAGGTAGGTATCTCTAAGATACAATATTCTCATAAATATTTGCTTCTCATATTTGGATATCAACAGGTATCTTTAACTCGTAAATATTTGTTGCTCACATTTATGTATTGTTGCGACGGAGAGTAGTCTCTACAGTTTCTTACAAGTTTCTATTTTACCTGTGTGTTTACGTTAAGTCGAGACAGAGAAACTCTCCAAGTAAGCGGTTAAACGTAAGCGGTTAAGAAGTCTACAAAGTTAATTTTGTTCGTATTGGATTAACGTAAAGCGTAAGAGACAGTGTTTGAGACCAGTTAACGATCGGTATTTAAAGTGTTTACAACGTAGGCACGGTAAGCTTGTTTTAGTTTAAGCCGGGATTCAGATTTTTTAATGAAGCAGAGGCTTATGCGGTATTTAAATTAAAGAAATAAATACAACAACAAAAAATTAATTCCCGGTTTAAAGAAAAATAAAAATCGACAATAAAATACGAATTGAAATAAAGTTTTTCAAAGAAATTTAATGAATATTAAACGAAAGAAATATTAACTTAAAAAGAGAATAAAAGAAAAATTTCATACAAAAAAAATAAAAATTAAATAAAAAAACGTCGTCTCTTCTAATACGAATAAATCAAATTGTTTATAATACATACATACATACATACATAACGATATAATAATAATAATAAATCAAAAAGCTACAACAACAGCAACAACGAAAATAAATTTAACGATTCTTAACGCATCAACAAAAGAATCAAGAAGAATAAAAAAACGAAGAAAGAAGAAGAAAAAAAATAATCAATTATTGTTTGTATTGACACCTTATAGTGGTAAACGAAATCTACAATATACATGCACATACACGTACACATACATACATGTAGAGAAAGAATTAAACGAAGAAAAAAAAATGAATTACAAATACATAAAAAAACATCTCAAATAAAAGAATAAAATTTTATGATTTAAAAGAAAATCAAAAAAGAATTGAAAAAGAGAAAAAGAAAAAAATTAATAATAATCTACACACACACATAAATATACTTACATACATACAGATTTCAAGGAATATAAATTCGATCATCACAAGCATTTAAGGTATGTAAACTACGGCTAAATAATCTACAAAAACATATTCTCTTGTTATTATACGTTAATGTTCTAAATAAAGACTTAAAAAAACTTTAATAAATTAAATTTTTTATTTTAAATTTTATATTGTAATCGGGGAAAAATTGCAAAATTTCAATAAAAATATTGAAGACAGCAATATTGTCAATATATTCGAGGGCTACAAATAGAAATTCTTATTAGGTCCTCTCAGAATTCATGTTGTACAATCTTCACTATCTATCTATCTATTGGTTTGGCCAGCCAATAAAGGTTTACCTATTTACACACATACATATATATACAGTATAGGACAAAACTAGTCAAAACAGTCAGAATGTAATTCAAAAAAATTTTTAAAACTATAATGGTTAACCCAATCACTTGATATCAATGCCATAGAAAATCTATGGTAGATTATCAAATATTACGCGATGCTTGCTAAAATGGGGATGACCTTTTCCAACAAGTAGAAAACACTTGGAAAGGCATCTGCAAGGAGGTTTATTATTCTAACTTAGTTTAATGCCGCGCAGATCTGTTGCTTTAACATTCGAATTAATTCTTCTATTAAATTTTCTCAAATATCGGCCTCCTTTGAGTAGCCATCTTTCTTCAATTGATTAATAACTGTAATAAATACCTAGTTCCCTAGCAACGTCCATGCTACCGATATATTTCAACGATTTTATTGGCTTTTGGAGTACTTTGTCGACCAAAAAAGGGGTGCATTTTTCACATCAATTTTTATCAAATCAGTAATTAGTAAACCATTACGCTGGTAATTTTCCAGTATTGTTTACAATGCTCTTCGTAAACAACACAAAATTTTTTCAGCCTGCTGCGCATTCCTATTGTGTCTCTAAAAGAAAAGCAAAATATGATGATAACAGTACGGATTTTTCTAAATCTTTAAATGTACGACTACACACATTTTTATAGAATAATGTGATTTGACAAATATCTTTTAAGCAACTGAAACTTAAAATGCAAAACTGGTCATTACCTTAACCCTTTAGTCAGTATTACGACCTAGCTTCTCACACCCATGCTATGTGGGTTACTTTTATTCAAGAGCGGCGGAACCTACAGTTTAAAATCGATACCGAACAATAGATTTTTTCAGAAACTTTTCATGGCAGGCTTATTTACTCTCGGAATTTTCGCCAGAAATCTGCAGAGAGGCAGTTGCTGAAGAAATATTTTTTCATATTTCGTTTTGTTTTGCGTGGCGATGTATGACCCGGATTTTGGACCGTGGCCTCACGTCTAATAAGCCTACAAGAGAGTACGGCGTCTTTAAGTTTAAAATACCTTACCACAGCGTTGCCAGACTTAATTAAAATTCCCAACATTAATCAAGTTGTAGTTTTTGATAATTTTTTTAAATGAAAACACTTTAAATACATGGTTTAAAATCAACTACGCTACATGAATGTTGAGAATTTCTCTGTAATAATTGCCAACAGAATTTTCTCCTTACGACACAGTTAATTAATTCGGATGTCTTTTCGAAGAATTTTAATATTTGACGTTAATACTTAGAATTTTTAGTTTATTCGAGAATGTGCTCGAAATATCGATGAATCGAATGAGTGCATGTGGGTAGTATATTGGCCAACTATACGAGAGCTCGAGAGTTCTAAACTCAGCTCAGAAGAAAATAAAGTATAAAAAAAATTCTTTCGTCATCCTCTTTCAATAGTTTTCTGGCAAAAGCCCAAACAATAATCCGATAACCATGAAGAAGAAATAAAGCCAATAATACTAAATATAACGAAAGTATGTAGGTACATATGCATGTGTATGTGATATTTTACAAACAAAAGTTAAAAATCTTTTAAATAATAAAATCGTCCGATGAATGATTTGTATTTTTGTTTAGTATTAATTGTAGTATCAACACCAATTTATCAAAAAATATCATTTCATCTCTACATGCAGTTATGCATTCATTAAACAATTTCGTGGATATTTTTAAATAATACTTGTTTAGCGTGGCAGGGGGTTACCTATTATCTGTAGATTAATTTTTATTAGACAAACCACGGTATCGTGATAAAATCTCTCCCTTTAGATGAAAAAAAAGAAAATTGTTAAAATATTAACTTTCGTTTAAATAAATAATTTCGTTTTGATATACACATATACATATGTTAGTATGTATGTCTATCTGCTGCATAATATAATTTATAAAATATTTGCATAATCAGACATAAAATGCATTTGAATACATATGTACTCATTTCTATAGAAAAAAGTATATGTAAAGTTCCAATTAAATGTTAGAGCAGTCAATAAAATTGTACACTCACAGAAATTTATTCGTTACCCATGCGATATGATTATACCATACATACGTATGTACATATATCCATAAATGATTAATTTAAAAGCTTAACGTTTTATTTTTTTTTTTATTTTCAATTGAAAATCATGACCACGTTTTTCTTTTTGTTTTTAAAAGTCACGTTTATAAAATTTTTTTCATTACTTATAGTTTTTCAATTGAAATTTTTTAAAATATTTCGTTTTTTATTATTTTAAACAATACATGCACATTGAAAAACATTTAAACTCCAGTTTAATATCGTTGAAAAAAAAGAACAACAACAAATAGAAATTGTAGAAGAGAAGAAGAAGAGCATAATTTTCCAGAGACAAATTAATTGTTTGGAAGTTATCGAATGATTTTTTTTTATCGAAAAAGAAACGATTTTTTCTATTTATTCTGGAAAATGTGAAATATTTTTTGGTTTGAAAAAAGGTTTGCCTCTTATCTAATGCACGTAATATGCCGCATTTTAAGTTTTATCTTATTTTCTGTTGATAACCCCTGTATCATATTTTTTTAGAACATAATTATTATTTATAACAAGCAAATGAGTAAAAAGAATTTTAATTTTACGTTGATGCTCAAACAACTGCAATAATAAACAGCAATTATACAATAAACAAAAATAAAACACAAATAAAAAACTAAACAAGTTAACAAATAAACTTTAAGTAGCAATTTTGCAATTCAATTAAATCGTATTATTGATTAATAATTATTTGCAGCTGTGTTACTGTTACTGTTTCAGTTTCTGTTTTAGCTTTAGATTCTATTTCTTTTTAATAAGTCAATGCATGCTGGTCGCGTTGTTTTTGTACCTCTGTGTTGTAGTGCCACCACTTGTACTGATTAATTTTAAAATCCTAAAGTGACTAGAACTAGACATATTATTTAATTTTTCTGGCCAATGCTTAGCTAACAATTGAGAGGACCTATCGGCCTTCAGATCTGGCGTTGTATGATAAACTCAAGGAATAACAATCAATTGTTTTGATTTTGTGGTGAAACGATAGATTCAACAGAACAAATACATACATACATACATAATTGGTCATTACAACCCTTTGTCAGGATTACGACCTAGTTTCTCACACAACTTATGCTGTGTGTGTTAATTTTATACATGAGTGGCGGGACCTACAGTTTAAAGTCGACTCCGAACGACAGATTTTTTGAGAAACTTTTCATGGCAATTTTTTACTCTCAGAGTTTTTGCCGGAAATCTGCTGAGAGGATGTAGCCGAAGAAATATTTCTTCATATTTCGTTTAGTTGGAGATGCCTGATCGGGGGTTTTCGAAATAGCGGCGCATCTAATCGACAAATTTTCAATTTTGCTCTTATCAAAGTAATAACTTTAATTTATTCTCCATTAAAAATTGATCACAGTATTTAGGCGATTTCTTAAACGATAGCGAACATATAGGGTGGGTCATTTAAAAGTTTCAATTTAAAAACGCAATAAAAGAAAAACGGCTTGAAATTTTGCCAATTTTTTTTTTTTTGTTGTGAAGTACAATTATTCCGGTTAGAAATGGAATATTATTTCATTCATATGGCTACCGCGACTGATCTCACAGTACCTCATTCGGTCGTATCAATTTTCGTGCACTTTTTCGAGTGTATGGGATCGTATCTCAGCAATGGCATCACAAAGGTTAACCTTCAAATGCTCAATTATCTCTGGTTTGTCGGCATAACACTTTACTTTAACGGCGTCCCACAGAATATATTCCAACGGTGTCACATCGCAGCTTCCTGGCGTCCAATTGACATCACCATTTCGGCTAATTAAGCGGCCATCAAACGTTTGACGCAATAAATCGATTGTGGCATCAACTCTTGCAATAAATAAATAATAAATAATTTGTAAGGCGTCATATCGAGATCTTTTCGCAAAATTCGACGAAAACTGGTGCATAAAATGTTCAATTCTTGAGAACGATGACGAGTTGATGTTGGTGATTTCTCACACACACTCTCAGACAGCAATGAAACCAGCTTAACGAACTTTAGCAATAAGCAGTGCGTATTCCCGGCACTGTTGATCCTTCTATGCGACCAAATTTTGTACGAAAATTTCGTGCAATTTCCGACAAATTGTCTTTGTTTTGGAAATAAATTTCCAATAAATCTCAATGTTGTTCAAGCGTAAATAGACGTTCATGACGTTTAGTGGAGATAATTTAATATAAATTTTGTGACAGAATACACATGACATAAGTATTACCAGAGCAAACAATCGATGGTTCAAATTCAAATCAACAGATGGCCCACCCTATGTATAATTCTTATACTTAACTACTTACATATTGTTTTATTGTATAAATATTTATATAATTTGTGTTTCGTTGGATATATATTTGATGCTTGCATTAAGCTATCCAAATATAGTTTGAGGATAGCAACAGGCCTTCAGATCGAACATTGTCTGGTAAACTAAATCAGTAATAATCGCTTCAAGCTCAATGTGTAGATTCTGTGATGAAACAATTGATTCAGCAACACACATGCTTGAAATCTATGGACCTTAATGAATTGGCAGCTGAGTGCTTATCAAGTACTAGGTAAGTAATTATCCGTACTGCGAATGGACAGACGATGTATTTGTAGTTTAGTAGGTAGGGTTTCGGTTCAAACCCCAAGTCAGACAGCTCCAACTAAACGAAATATAAAACAAATATTTTTCCAGTGACTTCCTCAGCAGATTTCTAGCATAAACTCTGACAGTAAATAAATTTTGCCATGAAAAAGTTTCTCATAAATCTGTAGTTCGGAGTCGATTTTAAACTGTAGTTACCGTCACTTATGTATAAGATTAACACACACAACATACATAAGTAAGTGGTGTGAGAAGCTATTGTTCAAACAATACGAACATGGAACCGTAAAACTACGAATTTCGTCTTTTAAATGTGGCCAGGCATTTTCAATAACGTTTATTTTACATATCTTCAACACTATGTATGGTGTTTACTTTCTAACAAAAAAGTTGTGAAAAGAAACTCAAATAATGTGATGACCCATAGAAATTTTGGTGTTTGTTTTAACGCCACTAACCCAAATTAAAATCGCGTTAATTCGTTTTGATTAATTCTATACAAGAAACGAGATATAAAAGAAAGAATTACAAGCAAAAAAGGAAATAATTTGTTTTCTTCTACTTTTTTGTTGGTGTAAATACCATGCAACTAATTGTCCAAATTAGATTTCATTCGTTATCATTAAAAAAAAAAAACAGTACATAAAAACACGACTAGGTATGCCTGGATGTATGTATGTGTATGTATTATAGTGTCTGGAATAATTTCAAAAAAACAAACATTAAGATTTGAATCATTGAAGTTGGACTTTCTGTGAAAATATTGGCGGTAGTGTAGTATTATAATACTTTGTTAGCAAGAAAGAAAAAATTTTTCTTCTTTTAAAGTGAAATATTCATCATCCATCATGTACTTAATTTTTGGTTGTGTTTAGGGTTTCCCTTTAAAATATCTTTATCTAAGAATGTCTATTGGCATTACAATAAAATAGCTCTTTAATTGAAAGCAAATACAACAAATACAGTGGCAAACTTAATTTTTTTTTTGTTTTAAATCAGTTTTGAATTTGGGTTATAATTAACTTTGCTACTATGTTGCCACCTTACATTAAAAAAAAACTTTCATCTGCTTTCCTATTCATCGTCATAATTAGGACAATTATGAGTAGCATCATCATCATCATCATCATCATCATCATCATTATTATTGTGTTCATTATGAAAACATGTGCCAGTAAATCCAAAGGCTAAAACCATTTGAACTTTGTCTTCCTGTTTTTCTAAACTTTTATCATATCCTCAACCTCCTCAAGCTGTGGTCTTTCTGTGTTGTTTTCTTTAGTGAAGTTTTTTTTTACTTGGCACTTGGCACCAGTGGAATGAAAAGAAAATATTTTCTTTTTATTTACAAAGAGTTTTAAACCATCGAACCAGCAACCATTTAACCAACTCCAACCATTTACCCACAACAAAATTAATTCCAACACTCATCGTCGTCATTATCATCTTCTTGGTTGTCTTTGACCTCCTCTACGCCTTTTAATAGTTTATTTAACAATATGTATGTATATGCTGTTAATTTTTGTTGTTGCTGTTATTGTTGCTGCTGTTGCTGTTTGCTATAACAACTGTTGTTGGGGTATTAATTTAATTCGACTGTGTGCCATTTTATACTCCGCTCGTAATGGGCTTGTTTGTGATTCTCTATTTAATTGTGGCAGCTAATTTATACCATTTCCTAGAAGGAGTTATAAAACATTTAATCAATTGAATTAATTATTTGATTGTACATTAAAAGCGCGTAGTATTCTTTGCTCTTTGGGACAAACAATTATTGCAAAAACATTTTTTGAACAAAAATTTCTGATCACTGAATTTGAATTTCATTTGCATTACAATTGTTTGTAACCTGGGAAATGAAGAGGTTTAAAATAAATTATTTCCTACCGCGTTCTTTTTGCTACAGATGTGGTATTTGTTTCATTGGAATGTTATCCTTTAAAAATTTAACACTTAAGTACTTTGATCAAGAAAATTTCCCAGTCTACCTTATTCTTAAGTTTCGCACTGTCAGAGACCGGTTTGTAATTCTGGTATGAAATTCTGGTATTTCTTCGGCGACTGCCTCTCAGCAGATTTCTGGCAAAAACTCTGAGAGTAAATAAAAATTGCCATGAAAAGTTTCTCAAAAATCTGTCGTTCGCAATCAACTTTAAACTGTAGGTCCCGCTAATCATGTATAAAATTAACATACACAACATAAGTGGTGTTAGAAACTAGGTCCATAATCCTGACTGAAGGGTTGTAATGACCAGTTATGTATGTATGTATGTATGTAAATTAACAATAAATTAATTTTTAAAATTATACAGGAAACCAGTAAGTCAAAACTAAACTTTGTGATAACAGAGCCTGAACAGAAGATTTCGTAAAAACTCTTCAGACATATTGTTTGTTTTATTCGTGAAATACTTTTTTTTTGGAATTGTAATCTTCAGATTCTTTTCATTTTAAAGAGTGTTAATTGAGTTTTTATATTTGGTTCGTCGAACTCTTTGCAGCAGACGTTAAAAACTGGTAGAAGAAAGTTGTTTTTTTTTACCACAGGTAACCAAGCTAGGTACGATAAATTTGAATATTCTACCAAGTAAAGATTTGGGCAATTCACACAAGCCCTTGTATCGTTGTATTGAGTGTATTGTTGGACGAAAATACAACAGTGTATGCTTGTTGTTGATAATTTTCATATAAAAATCCGATACACTTATACACATTTTTTTTCATATGTTTTTAAAAGTTGGATTGGCTTCGTGCCATCACTTTAACTGCCAGTAATCAAGAAGAAGAATAAAAATACTAAATATGTATGTAACTATGTAAACAATTAATATATCAAAATTATATTGTTCACATACATAATTAATTAATTTACTTTTTTCTGTAATATTTTGTTGCATGAAAATCAAATTATGAATACTGGTATTCTTCTTCTTCTTATCGCTTTTTGACATTTGGAATACAAAATACACAATACAGCATAGCTTTAAGCATTCACAAACAAAAATTGAATTCAATACAAATACACCCAAACCTTTTTTTACACGGTAGATACGTTCCAGTGGTTACCGTGTAAAAAAAAAACGCGTAAAAAAAGTCAAATATTATGTATGTATGTAAGTGTATAAACAAACTGAAAAAATATACATAGGATTGATGCAGCAGCCTACATATGCCTATATAATTGAATAACTTTATAAAAACGCACAGATTTAGTTCAATAGTATACACAGAGTTTTTATTTTATTAAACGATTTTATCCGTATAAAAAGGAGCGAACAAAAAAATGGTAAATTTGTTAAAAAAAAAACCGTGTTATTTCAAATTCGCGTAAAAAAAACCGTGTAAAAACAGGTTTGGGTGTACACGATACAAAGTCATTTGAATTGGCCAATTAAGCGATAATATTGCGTAAGAAAATAAAGATTTCAATTTTCTACTGACTTGTATAAAAAAATACATACACACCCTATAAGTATGGTAATCAAGTCGATCAAATTTTGTTAAGTTACAAGAAGAAATTTTTCGCTATCAATGATGATTGATTTCCACTAGACTTGTCACAATCGTTAAAGGTTTTATTTTATGTTTGTTTCAAGAATTTTTTGCAGTTTGTTGGTTTATTAGACGTGAGGTCTCGGTTCAGACCCCAGGTCAGACATCTCCAACAAAATTAAATAGAAAAAAAATTGCTTCGGCGACTTACTCTCAGCATATTTCTGGCAATGAAAAATTTCTAAAAAAATCTACCGTTTGGACTCGATTTTAAAAATTATTACTCACAATATAAGTGATGTGGGAAGCTAGGTTGTAATCCTGACTGAATGATTTTAATGACCAATTACGTATGTATGATTAGAAATCTGTACATCTAATACAGTGTGATTATCAAACAATAACGTTAGTATTAATTCTAAATTAATAAAACATTAAAATTTGTTCTACTGATTATAGTGGCACTTGAAAATCTCTTAATTTAAGTTATTTAGGAAATTCATGAAAGTTTTAAGAACTTTTTGGGTGCACGATTGAGGAAACGGAATCGCTGCAACACTTTTAATAGGAGTGCCTTGAACTTCAGAACAGACGTCTTCGAATTTTTAGGTGACAGAACTTTTTGAAGATCTGGGCATGGTGGCGAACGTGCCACTAAGGGAACTGGCCGGTTTTCTATGGAGCTCGAGTGGAGTCCAAGTTTTCTAACCACTTACAGTACAATAAACGTAATTTACGTTGTATTACTTCTATGGAAGGCAATAAATCCTTAAAAGGTTACCACATTAAATTAATTACTAAATTCAAATACATTTATTTGAGATTTCGACAATGAGTCTCTTAATTAAAAAGGCCAGGCCAATAATAAAATTTTATTTATTTTTTTTGTTCAAATAAAAAAACAAAACAGAAACTCCATTAAAAATTTAAATTTATTTGTTGCTATTAAAATTTAAAACACAATAATTTTTTTTCTCAACCCCAAAGCTTCCATTAGAGTTTTTTTGTGTGTTAAATTTCGTGCAAACCGTTGAATTTTATGAGTTTCTTTGATTTGTAATTTTTATTTCCCATCTTCTTTTCGTTCTACCAGCTGTTGACTCAGTTTGTTAACTTTATTTTTTTTTTTAGATTTTTTTCTTTCTTTTTCACTTATTCTTGTTAATAAATACAATAAATAAATACATACATACGAGTACATAAAGAATGAGTCTTTTTTTTATAATGGCAGAGTGTCTATGGAACTTTTTCCTCCAAAAAAAAAAAAAAAAAAAAAACGGAAAACATTTTTTTTTATTTCTTTCCGTCAATCTTGATTTTATGTACGCGCGTAAAAATTAAAATAAAAATCATCGTTTACTTGTATCGTTTCAATATCTGGAGGCTGCTTTTATGATTTGAATTTCTATTGATTTTTGTGTTTTTGCTTCTAATTTAACTTTCATTTGAATTTTCGAATTCTTTGCTAAGATTAAAAAAGATACTCATGCCATGTGGCTTGTGAAAAAAAATAATAAAAATAATTACGATTAATAACTACGTAAAGTTTTAAGGAAGGAAATTAAATGTAAAAGGAGTGTTAATAATTCAGACTCGGTTATCAAAAAATTAAAAACTTCAAACCATTAAGACAGTGAAAGTGTTTCGTGGCATTATAGAAATCTTGTCTGTAATGTCGCATTGCAAATGATTCTAAATCTCTTTTATGGGAATGCGTATCAGATAAATGTATAGGGTGGACCATTTAAAAGTTTAAATTTAAAAATGCAATAAAACGAAAACGGTTTGAAATTTGAAATTTTGCCAAATAAATTTTTTTTTGTTGTGAAGTACAACTGTTCCGGTTAGAAATGGAATTTTATTTCATTCATGTGGCTAACGCGACTGATCTCACAGTACCTCATTCGGTCGAATCAATTTTCGGCAATGGCTTCAATAATGTTGGCTTTTAAATGCTCAATTGTCTCTGGTTTGTTGGCATGCAACTTTTCTTTCCATTGACTCAATAAATCGATTGTGGCATGAGATGTGTGGCAACTTGCACCATCCTGTTGAAACCAAACAACGTTCACATTAATATCATGAAGAGCGGGTACAAAAAATTGGTTATCATTGTGCGATAGGTGTCTCCATTGTCCGTATTGGTTGCGCTGTCCACATTTTCAAAGAAAAATGACTTAATGATGTCTATGGTCTACAAGCCACACCAAACAGTCACTCGTAATGGGTGCATAAGACCACGTGTGGGTTTTCTGAGCTCCAAATTGCGTTAATTTTGCTTATTAACGTACCCACCAAGATGAAAATGAGCTTCATACGAAAAGATGATTTTTTTTGGCAAAATCAACATCATCGTGCAGTTTCTCGTGGGCCCAATAAATCTCAACATTGCTCAAGCTTAAAGTGGAGATAATATACGGAATTTTGTGACAGAATAGAATGACATAGGTATTGCCAGATTCGAAATAACCGATATTTCAAATTTAAACCGACAGATGACCAACCCTATAGAAGTAATAGATATCCGTCTCGATGTATTCGAAAGAGAACAGAAAATATTGTTTGCTATGAATTTAAATATTAAAAAAAAGTAACTTTGCTTTCTTTCAAAGTTCGTATCCTAGTAGTTTTAGTTTCTAGTTTTCTCTTTTTGCATTTCACAAAAATGTAAACACAGTCCTTGTAGTAGATTATAATGAACTTTTCGATTTACTGCATAAAATTTCAACAACTTCATCCCTTTTGCTTTCAAAACAATCTGATGAATAAATTTTAATTAAAATTAGTTTTCGTATCTCAGCTTAAAAAGCTAAAGTTTTTCTTTTTTTTTTCGCAGTCAACTGACAATAATGAAAATGAAAAATTTATGTACGTACGTATGTATGAAAGTGTGTTCCAATATTTATTTCAGTTGTAAGTATAACTTTCGCTTCTTATAAGTTTGAAGAAAAGTTTTTCAACAAAAAACAAAAACAAAAAAATACTACAGTCAGCAACAGAAAGGCGAAATACCTGCTACAACTGGTTTCCAGCTGTACCAGTTTCTTTTTAAATCCTTTTTTTTATGGAATGGGGGAAATAGTAGGAATTAAGCGATAAAAGAAGTGTAAAATCATGAAAAATAGGAAACACAGAGAAATATTCCCCACATACAACAAACAAATATTGCAAGGCAGCGAGTAATGAATACAAGTTACTTAAACCTGGTTTTAAGTTTACAGCTATTTTTGCTTTATTTACGTACAAAATAATAGCATTGTTCCTGCGTTTAAAATTGTCTTATGGGGGAACTTTACGTAAAACGACACACAATTTTAGCAGACAATTACGTGGGGATGCAGATAAATGGTATTTATCAATAGATTCTTCATTTATCAGAATACTTTTGTCTAAATTTAATAGTTCTGTAATGAAGGAGATGCCTCAATAAGTAGGTATGAGTATATTATGGCTCATTTTTATTTCTTCAAAGCTTGTAAATAGTTTTAGGTGAACTCAAGACAACATTTCAGTTGGCAATGCGGGTAAAGTTCGGTTTTAGGTCAGAATATGTTCGAAAGTCGGATGTGACACCTCTACATGGCGACCAGAAGTGATCCAATGTGGTTACCTTCATGAAATTGGGTCAAACCAAACAAAATTGTTAATCAAAAACAAAAAAAGGAGATTAACTACAGAGGAAAAGAAAAAAATTAAGAAAGTAAAGTAATAAGGAAAGGAAGAGAGAGGTAGACAGAGAGGGAAAAACTATCATCACACTAGCCAGCTAATACAAAATATGAAACTTGTAAAAAATCTAGGAAAGGCGAACTCAGTCCCGCCTTTGAAGAAAGCTTGCTACAGAATCCTGGGTCTAGTCTCTGTATACCACGAATTCGGCTTACCTACCTACAATAGTCGCAGTAGTCTAGTAGGTAGTGTGTTGGCTTATTAGACGAGCACCAGGCCAGACATCAAGACAAAACAAAATGTATTTCTACGGCGACTTCCTCTCAGCAGATTTCTGGCAAAAACTCTGAGAGTAAATAAAATTGCAATGAAAAAGTTTCTCAAAAATCTGTCGTTCGGAGTCAACTTTAAACTCAACATAAGTGGTGTGAGAAACTAGGACGTTGTACAATGGGTCAATTCGACCTCAGGGTACTGTACTTGTCTTAATTGACAAGTACACGTCCTCTAACCTAACCTAACCTACCTACAAAATCTGCCCAGAGGTGAAGGTCTTGCGACAGACTACAACCAATTTCGAACACAATGCTGTCAAGCCAGCTTAATTATCCCCATAGACAACCACCATATCCTCTGCCGCAGTCCGCTTAATGTCTAACTTCGCTGCATTAAAGACCTCTATTATCTCAGCCTAAAATAAACAGGATTAGAACAGTCTAATGCTATCCACAAGAGCGCCAACTTGTCATAGATACATTTCACCATGCTTGGGCGAAGGCTCCATTTAATATCTATCAATCCTTTGTTTCACACTTTCTAAGATTTACTTCTTTCAGGATAGTTTCCTATCGCCGTAGATAGTCCGAACTAAACCCAGTTTAACCGAAGCCGCATAAACTTCTGCACTTTATACTTCCTGGATAAAAGCATCACCTTGGCCTTAACCGAATTTATACTTCTTGCTAGACATTACTTTGATTATTTATCATGAGCTCAATTTAACTTTCGAACTCATCGCACATACCACGTGTATTGTGCTTTTAATACCCCGTGTATTATGTGATTTTAGCCACGTTTATAGAATCTTATATGCAACACAAGTCGTTAATGCCATTTAGAAGCAACAGCAAAGATCTGCAACAACTAAACATTAAATACAAGCAACAACAATAAAAACAGTATTATAAAATAAACAACAACAACAACAACAACAACAACAACAAAAGACAAATCCATATAAAATGATATACATACATACGTACACTTCGATGAAGACTGATTTCAAAAAGTATCAACGAAAGAGAGGGCAACACATATAGCCATACATTCATTATAATATAATAACGTGGAATGGCAGAGGTTCTTAAATTGTGTTGCTTAAGAAAAGATAGGAAAAAAATTTAAATAAAAATAGGAAAATTGATATTCAAGCTTTCCATATAACAAAAATTGTAAGAAAAAATGGGTCTACGATCTATGTTTGTAATGAACGTTTTGATGTTATAACAGCTGAATATGAATATGAATTTAAAGTTCTAAAACCGATTGGCATTTGATATGAAATTAAGATTATAAATTGGTTTTCAAAGATTTCTTAACGTTGTTAAATGTTCAATATAATGGTCCATCCATTTCAAGGGTTATCTTGAGTTCATAATTATTTTTGGAATTATTTTACACGACTAGATCTGCTAGTCTCTTGCACGGCATATGAGTCACCCGTGTGCACGACAGATTGACAGTTTCAGTCACAAAGGAAAGGAACTATTAAAGTTCTAGGACATGACATATTGTTGTCAAACAGAATCTGTCCATTTGGATTTGAATTTGGATCCAAGTCACAAGCTTATTATCAATATCGATAAGCTTTTGTTCGACCACATAAAACGAACAGTATTTTGGTAGAAAGTTCAAAAATAAAGTCCATCCAGCATTGGGTTCATTGAAAACAATTTCGATAATTTAATTGTGATTCTGTTGTTATATGGATACCACTGAAGTCGCCTTAGTATTGTAGGTACTGTGTTGGCTTATCAGACGTAAGGCTACGGTTCAAACGCCAGGTCAGACATCTCCAGCAAAACGAAGTATGAAAACATATTTCTTAGGCGACTTACTCTCAGCAGATTTCTGGCAAAAACTCTGAGAATAAATAAAATTGCCATGAAAAGTTTCTCACAAATCTATCATATGGAGTCGACTTTAACCTGTAGGTCCCGCCACTCATGTATAAATTTAACACACACATCATAAGTGGTGTACGAAGCTAGGTCGTAATCCTAACTGAAGGGTTGAAATGGTCAGCTATGTATGTTTGTATGTATACACACCATTGAATTGCATTATTAATGTCCAGTGAGTGCCCTAAAAATATTTTGTATTTCTTGCTTGATAAAATGAATACAAACAACTTTAAATGAAATTATAACGATTGGGCACCTCTTTACAGAATACATAGGGCAAACTTCTTTTAATTCGCAATTAGTAAGAAGACATTGAGTTAAGCACCGAAGGAACATGTGTTTTTTTTTAGTGCACATAAGTGCATAAAAAATTATTCCCCTTCAACAAATTTTTAATAAAAATCTCTCTCTCTCTCTCTGTCTTACTCTGTACGAAGTCAAAAGTTCTATTTTGTTGGACTGACTGGCACATTAATTATACTTGAAAATTAAAATAAGTAGCAAAGTTGCATTACAAATTGATTGAATTGAATAAAACAAAAAGAATGTTTACAGTTCAGACAAAATGTATACGAACAAACTTAACTTAAGAAGGCATTGAATCATAGTTTTCTTAAAATTTTTGTTTAATACTTTAGAGTTGTTTAGATTTCTCTTGAGTTTTTGATTTCTGTAGAATTAAAATTAATTGAAATCATCTTAAAGCATTTTGGAAAACATATTAAATGTTTCATATCAGGTTTAATCATAAGTAGGTATCTAGCATTGTACCATAATAAACTCGTATTAGTGAAGTTCATTAGTTCATTCAATTAAACTAAAGCTCACTTATAATTAAGTGGTCGAATAATTGCTTTGCGGATAAAATGTGAGAATAAAGAATTTAATATCACAAACATAATTGCTCATTACAACCCTTCAATCAGGATTACAACCTAGCTTCTCACGTCATTTCTGCTGTGTGTTATTTTTATGCAGGACCCACAGTTTAAAGTCGACTCCGAACATAAGATTTATTTTAGAAACTTTTCCTGGCAATTTTCTTTACACTTAGGGCCATTATTATAACTTGCCGTTAACTAAAGGGAGGATAAATTGTTTTTTCATTATTATAAGTGGACGATAAGGTAGAAGTGAGCGTTAAGCTAAAGGGAGGATCATCCTACTGGTAACTTTTAAAGTTAAGTTTATGTTTGAACTTGCCATACATATGTACATATTATTTTCAACATGGCAACTTCAAATATAAACAAAATGAGAAAACACAACAAAAAAAGAGGCCCTTCATTGCCACTGCGTTAAAAAATTCTTTTTTAATTGAGTAGTGTTATCGACATTGCTCCGCCACTGCCATATTTTTGAAAAAGTTAACTTTATTTTGTCATTAAGTTGTAATAACGAAAATAAGTTAAGGGTAACTTTACAGTTCCCTTTAGCTAAACGTATCTTTAACTAAACCCAAGTTTAACCGGAAGTTGTAATAATGGCCCTTAGAGTTTTTGCCAGAAATCTGCTGAGATGGCGTCTCTGAAGAAATATGTTTTCATATTTCGTTTTTTGTAGGAGATGTCTGACCTGGGTTTGAAGCGAGGCCTCATGCCTTATACTAGCCTTCAATTTGACATCAATTAGTTTCAAATATTACCAGGCAAAGCCTTAATTAAGTTGTGCTACCATAATAAGTTGGATTTGAATTGTGATCGGCTATTAGAAACGTGCAATTTTCTTTTTTTCATTATTTTTTAAAATTTTTTTTGCCATTTTTTAATTGGAATATACCCTGAGGGAGAATCATTTCCTTCTGCTATAATTCTTGTTTTTATGCCCACATGTTAAGTAATCGATTCCAAAATTGTGTTTCATAACTACTGTTGGCCTTGAAAGAAAACATTTTCAATTCTAAAGAGTTTGTGCCGTAACCAACTGTATTGTACCGTTGTATTGTTTAATATAGTTTTTGTTTTAGAAAACAATTGTATTTTGCATTTGTTTTTGTTGTTTGTTTCTTTGTTTTCTTTGTCAAAAAACGTATGTATTTGCCATGCTAATAACAAAAACATAACAGGTAATGGTTAAAATCTGTTATTTTGTTAATATTAAAAGAATATAAAATGAATCGAATAACAACTACCGTGATTGTTTCGAATCCGAATGTAATAAACAATTGATTCACGGTTAATAAAATAAAAATAAAAAAAGAAATAAAATAAAAAACGACCTTAAAACCACTTTTTCAACACAAGCGTCATCAAAAACTCACGAAAGTAAAGTAGAGCTTAAAGGTAAAAAATAAAAAAAAAATAAAAATATGCAACAAAAACCTTCCTTTTATTGTTGTTGTTTGTTTCAAATGACTTGTTGATAACTCTTGTAGGCCAAATTATACAATGCCGTTATAAAGACGCAAAACAAAAACAGCAATTTTTGCTTAAAACTGCACTGAAAAAAAAACTGAGAAACTGCAAACGATTGCATTTTGTGTCATTGGTTTTAATGGGGCTTGTATTGCAAATGCAGTAATATGCCCGTTCTTTCTACATAATGCAGTACCTTTAAAATGTTTATTCATTGTTGACAAAATAAAAAAAATTTAAAACATTTGAAAACCATATCCCCAAAATGAATTTGAATAAAATTCTTTAAATTGATGAAAAAAAAACAAATTTATTACACACCTATTATGCCATGTTGGGGATAATTTTTCATATTTCAGGGCCTAATATTTATCGGCAGATTTTAGAGTTTTTATAGTTGAGGGAGAATGTACACCTTTACAGTTCTGTTAAAAAGATTCTTATAAAAACAAAATGAAAACAAAACTAAAATATTTTCACAACAATGCGAACATGATGATAAAATGAAACTGAAAATAAAATAAAAAACCAAAAAAAAAACAAATATTTTTGCAGCTTTAAGGGAGTTAAAGACATTGGAGCCAATGGATTTTCTGTTACATTTTATTTGATTCTTTTTGAATTTATGTATGTTTGTGTAATGTACAGTGCCATAGGCAGAATGACAATAACAACTTTTTGGCTCCACTATCAAAGTTCTGTTGTTGTTGTTGTTAATATATTCTATAACATCAATTGTTTTTGTTGTTGTTATTTTTCCGTATGTCTGTATTCTCTCTTTGGTACCTTTGCTTTAAGAAGTTTTCCTAGTCGTATGCTACATGCATAGTTTCTAGTCTGTGAGTGCATGTCTTAACATTCCCTCACTCATTTACTCAGTTACTCATGACAGTGTCGATATGAATATTAATGATTTGTTTTTTTTTGTTATTGTAAATGATTTTCTTAATTTTGTTGTTGTTGTTGTGGTTGCTGTTGCTGTTGTATTCCTACTTCAAAATGAAATTTTTCTAAAACTGGTTTTCTGAATTATTTGTACACAAAAAAAGCTACAAACATGCATGCACTTGGCTAAAATACTCGTAAAATCGAAGAAAAGAAAAAAAAGAAAAGAAAAGAATAAGTGGAGAAATAATTCTCCATCCAGTAGTTTCTCTGTGAGAGCTGGTACTGGAAATCATCTTCGGTTTATCGTACCAATAAATTGCGACAAATTTTTCTCAATATTTTATTGGAACGTTTAAAAAAAGTAGGGATTTGTTGAACACACTACAGTGTTCAGTGTGTTTGTAAATCTACTATATACTGAGATTTTATACTGTATCGGGTCTTTCATTAAGCGCTTACTATCTTTAAATTTAAGTAAAACAAGCAGTGTGTGTGAGATATTATAGTTTTTTTTTCGTTTGAAAGACCTATTAATGTCATCATGTGTGAAATAAAGTTTCGTTCAAATGTTCGTCATGGCTTCTCTGGGTGGAGTGCAAGCGAAATATCAACATTTCCATTACTTTAACTGGGCCGCAGTTAGACTGAATTCGACCGAGTGCATGGGTTATATTGGCTTTGAGATCCGCAGTGATTTGTGGTTTATTCACATACGCCTTCAGCTTAGGAAACCCCGCAAGTAAAAGTCTACCAGTGTCAAATCATACGTTGTCGGTGTCCAGTTCACATCACTTCCACGTGAAATGACAACTAATTTGACAGATGCAGCTTCCACAAGATAACCATTATCAACTGTCAAAGTTCTGAAGGCCTGATCGATCCTCTATTATTGTCTATACATCGATCTGATATCCGAGGCTTAGTGTTGTCACTGCTGAGAGCAGTTTTAATTTACTTTTGAAGAGTTTTTATTTTTTTTCGGCTTTCTGTTTATGAAAAATATTCAGAGGATTAGAGCGCAATAAACATCTGCAGTATTACACAAAGAAAGTAAAGAAGTTCTTAAATTATAGGAAACTAATTACGTTCTTGAGTCCACAGTTAAAACTTGTGAAATAACTTTACTTACGAGGGTACGTATAAAGTCCTAATTTTTCAATAAGTTTTGATAGAATAGAGAGAAAGGTTGGAGGTCTCATAAATGAGCATGAAAAGTGTCATCCTTAACTCAACAAGAGGAATTAAATGCTATGTAGTGTAGTAGGGCGTAAAAGGTGCCATGGGATGTACTGTGTTTGGGATTATATCTTTATCTGAAGGTACTAAATACCGACTTTGCTATCTAATGGACTTAACTTAAAACCACATGTTATTCTTAAAGGAAGACACCAATTATGATTTTTTCTATAAGAACCTTGGGTACGATTCTTTTTGGCTTAATGAGACTTAACGTCATCAGCATATAGAGATAAAGAAATCAATGGAATCTTTACGGACGACATTGTATGTTTGACTTTATGAATCAAGAACATTCAATGGTTTAAATGCATAAAAGCTTTCGTAGTTACATTATACAGGTTAATCACTTGAGGATACCCTTAAGAAGATAATATGTACACCAATTAGATTAGGAGAATGGCTTTCGTTTCTCAACCCTTTGAAAAAATTTTCAAAAGCATTCTCTTAAAGAAACCCTTTAAGCGTCTACCTTGTCACGAAAGTTCTTAAGGGCCCATAAAATGTTAAACATTGATGGGGTTTTTCTCTTCTCTTACATGTAATATTTATGCATGCGGTGGTGGAATGCTATTCCATGGAAACTGGTTGGTAATCTTTAATGGGAAAGTTTATTTTTATATCACAAATGTACATAAGTGTGTCTGAGTCCAGACAGTCCACTGTTAAAAGTTTTCAAGTGTGTTTGTAGCGTGTGTTTAGTAACTCCTTAATTGTTTAAAGTTTTTTTTTGTAGTTTTTGTTTTCAATGTGGGTTGTTGACATGTAAAACACTTTATATGCAGCTGACTTCATTGTACGTATGACAGATACAAACAGTCAGCCAACCAACATAAAGAAACCGCGTGTTGAAATGGCCATAATCTGAATTAATTCGCAGAGTAAATAATTTTTTTTTGTTTAATTTTCTTTCCCTGCTTAACATTCGAGGTGAACCAGAGCAATACGAACGTAAGTCTGATTTTATAATAAAGTCTGTCCATCAAAATTCAAATGTGGCTTCTTAATCTGCCTTCGGTAACAGATTAAAGGCGGTGAGGTAAGTACGTTCGACCAGGCAATAGATTTGAAATCAAATTTTTTTGGGTATTAATCAAGCATACAAAATTCCAAAAGGCTGCACATAAAATTATTTTTTTGTTTCACATTTAATTTCTGTATAATAATGGCATCAGATGGTTTCTTTGTTTTGAAATTTATGGGAATTATGATGTATTTTTGGAATTAAAATACTTCCCCTTGCAATTCAAACTAAAGGTAACATCCATCGTCTGTGGGAATGTATTATTATGGAGTCGGTTATTCTCTTTTGATTTTAAGTTTATTCTTGAGCGTGTTGCATGACGATTAATGTTGATAATAATAGCGGAAGAAGTTTTGCACTGCAACTTTTTATTTTGAAAATATAATCTAAATATTGTGAGATTTTTTTTTAATTAAAAAACCAGAGAAAAAGGAAAATAATAATAAAATTATTTGGTTTTATTCACGGATTTTAAAAGAGTTACACAGTTTTAAAATCTTTATAAAAAATTTTGTATGTAACATTATTACGATTTTTAGTTAAAAAAAAAGTTTATATCCAAGGGATTCTATGATTACAAATTGAAATAAAAGAAACTGTTTACTTTTATTCCTTTTTATTTATTTTTTTAAATCAATTCTTCATTTATTTATTTAATTCTTTATTAATGGCATTTATTTAATGATATTTAAACAACATTTTGATATAATTCTCTAACTACTCACTGCAGCCCGATTAATAACGGCCTTTGGAACTATGTGTGAATTATTCTGAGGTTACTTTCTGTTTGGCAACTTCTAGATGATTCTTTTACTTCTTTCTATCTTTTGTGGTCTTTTTATGCAACTTCTTCAAAAATATGGTAGCGCCGGAGCAATGTCGATAACACTGCTCAAATTAAACAAGCTTTATTTGAACGCATTGGCAACGACGGGCTTCTTTTTTTGTTATTGTATTTGCTCACTTTGTTTATATTTGAAGTTGCCGTATTGAATATAATATATAATATGGCAAGTTCAACATAAACTTAACTTTAAAAGTTTCAGGTAGGATGATCTTCCCTTTAGCTTAACGCTCACTTCTACCTTATCGTCCACTTATAATAATGAAAAACAATTTATCTGCGCGTTATAATCCTTCCTTTAGTTAACGGCAAGTTGTAATAATGGCCCCACATTACTTCCACGTGAAATGACAACTAATTTGACAGATGCAGCTTCAACAAGATGACCATTATCAACTGTCAAAGGTCTGAAGGCGTGATAGATCCTTTATTATTGCTTGTACATCGATCTGATATGCGAGTCTTAGTGTTGTCACTGCTGGGAGCAGTTCTACACCGTTAGTTTTCTTTCAAAAATGCTAGGAGGATAGTGCTCATAAACGGGGTACTTATAAGTGTACCTGAGAACAAATTCAAGCTGATAGAATTCTATTTGTCTCATTGACATTCGATGGAATGCCGGCTGATGCTTTCGTAATCTGCTACAGCTCGATTTCGTGAAGAAAGTTTTAATTTGCTGGGCCCACGTATCACTTCGGAATCTCTGCAAAGAAATTGCTGAAATAGATGGATCCGCAGCCGACTTTAGAGGCTAGTCAAGAGTCCCATTAGAGCATTAACTAGGCAGAGAATTAGGTGTTGACACGCCTGAGACTGGCATTAGGTCAGATTAGTAGACGAGTTTTACAAATTACGAAAGGCGAACAGGTGGTGTCATCTGGATGGGACAGAGTGCAGCCTCTGCTTTAAGGAGAATGAAACCATAAAGAACATTTAATGGAATTGCACTGAGCTGTCCAATTTTGTTTTAATACTTTTTCCAATAAATCTATCGTATAGTGTTAGTTGTGAATATTGGCTTCCAATGGCTGAAGAAATATTAAGTCGCTCGAACAAGGGAGCTCGAAAACAGCATCAATTTTGAAAAGAAAGTTGTCACAAAGCGGGTGTATATAAACAATTTTAAAATAAATTTAAAAAACGAGGTACAATTTTGCACGTTTATAAGCAGGGAATTCATAAAAACTGTTTAAATATATCGGAATAGTTTTAATAGATTTTCAAACAAAAATCAAGATTGCTTAAGTTGCAGTGCTACTTACTAAGCGGGGAATTATTATATCTGTGATGCTTATATCTGCGGAATACTGCATAAATAAATCAGTGTTTATTGTACTTATTTATCTTCCAACTTTTTAGGACAATTTTTCTCTTCCACTAAAGCCTTCATTAAACTCTAAGTACCATATGTTACTTTACGAGTACTACGGTAAACGTATCGATTTCTCTCAAATTGCTGAAGTTATAATATTGTCTACTGATTGATTAATTAGAGGTGGTGTATAATTACATACATAATTGGCCAATAAAACCCTTCAGTCAGGATTATGGCCTAGTTTTTCACACCTCTCATGTTGTGTGTGTTAATTTTATACATGAGTGGCGAGACCTATAGTTCATAGTCGACTCCGAACGACAGACTTTTGAGAAACTTTTCATGGCAGAGTTTTTGCCAGATATGTGCTGAGAGGAAGTCGCCGAAGAAATATTTTTTCATATTTCGTTTTGATGTCTGACCTGGGCTTTGAACCGTGACCTTACGTCTAATAAGCCAACACACTCTCTACTAGACTACGGTGACTTCGGTGTATAATTTGCATGCTTTAATTAAAAAAGAAAAATAAAAAACAGGTATTAATTTTATTCTGACTTCGATCAGTATCACAAATAATTCATTGTCACAAATTAATTCTGAAACGATTCATAGTTTGACAATATAATCTAAAAATTTTCTATTTTACTGTAATGAATACCATTTTAATTATAAAATATATATACTTTTATAATTTACTCGTATTGGATTTTAATTTAAAAGTATGCATACATACCATAAAAAATCCTCATTAGCCTTGTCGAAATGTTAAAAAATTCCATAAGTTTATATCGCCATAAAATTAAAATTTAAGAAGAGAAAATTGATGACAAATTAAAAGAAATTTCAAGGTGATTGAGTTTATTTGTCAGCAAGAAATTAAAAAAAAGATTTTATTTTTCTTTGAACACAATCCCAACAATTGTCGACTGAATATGACTAGACAGTAAAATAAAATCAGTCAACCTCTAGTAGAGCTGCAAATGAGCAAATTCATCTTCGAACCTTTTTTAAAACATTTTTTATTTTTGTTACCTAAAGCGACCTTGTAAATGAATGGCAATAAATCAATAGCCGTCGATTTGAACGCAAACATAAATAAACATTTGCAAGCAAAATTTTTAAATAATCAAAACGAAAATGTATGTTTTTTTTTCGTCTTTGCAGAGATGTCAATGAAAAAAAAAGAAGGAATTTTTAGGTTGCGGCCTTTGTGAGTCTAATAATCAAACACAAATTCTCGAGAATTTCAAGAATAGTTTCAGCATCAGTAGTTAATCACTGATAATTGAGCATGTAATTGAAGTTGACAATGTTGCCATCCACTGGTAGTTAATAAGCGTTTGCTTTTCTTTTCTTTTTTCCCAAATACCCTATGTTTGCAAAAAATTTCTCACATCATTTTTTATGCCGTTTTTATTTCCGTTTAAAAGGAAAAAGTTTTTGTTGTTGTTGAAATGTTGTAAAGATAATTAGTTTATAGACTGTCATAACTTGGCTGTGGCCTTTTTTCCATACCAAAGCAAAATTATCGTTGTTAGCCACAAACGAAATTGTTTTGTGGTTTGAATTTTTCCCATTTTTTTCTTGTCGATTTCATCGCTAATTGAAAAGTTTAAGAAAGAAACATTAGTCGGAATTTTTGTTTGTTTGTGTGTCTGATTTTACTGCAAATAGTTAAATGAAAAGTGTTTATTTGTTGCATAACTTTATAAGCAAAATGAGTTTAATTTTCCTACTACATCATCAACGTTATTAAACAGCATTTGAAAACAAAATGTAAAGTTTAGCTAAAGTAAAGTTTGACGGTTAACAGTGCATATCTGAAATAAATTATCCAGAAAATAATTATTTGACGTAAATCATAATTTGACACTTCTTGTCAATATAATATATTAAATATATTAAAATATTATACGCAATATTTTGTAGGATATTCGACCTATTTGGCATTGAATGTACAAGTATTGTTTAGCATTTTCCGTTGATATTTGTCGGAATGCATTTATGAGCCAGTTTTTCAGTTGACTTTCGTTTGAGGTTTGGCGAATACGTAACCGTTCTTCCAAATGATCTCTTAAACACTCTATTGGCCTAATAATGGGACCTTGTGCAAGAGTTTTAAACTTATGGCAACTTTGGGAGGTAAATTACCCCTTCACATTAGAAGCAGTATGATTGGAAGAAATATTCATTACGAATTCCTAATTCTTACGAACTTTATGTGAATTTGTTTTTTAGACACTCATTTGTTATTTCCTCAATAAATTCCAAACTGCCCACATCTGATGCCGACAGCCATGCTCACAATATTGTATTACCGTGGCCATCTTGACATCGAGTTTTTCATTTCCTTTTCCACCATACTAAAGGACTTTTTCCTCCGCAGTCTAGTAGGTAGTGTGTTGGCTTATTAGATGTGAGGCCACGGTTCATACCCCAGGTCAGACATCTAAAACAAAACGAAATATGAAAAAATATTTCTTCGGTGACTTCCTCTCAACAGATTTCTGGCAAAAACTCTTGAAAGTGAATAAAATTGTCATGAAAAAGTTTCTCAAGAATTTGTTGTTCGAAATCGTCTTTAAACTGTAGGTCGTCTCACTCGTGTATAAAATTAACACACACAAAATATGTGGTGTGAGGAGATAGGTCGTAATCCTGACTGAAGGGTTGTAATAACCAATTATGTACATACGGACTTGTCAATTTGGACACGTACAGTAACCGGAGGTCGATTTGACCCATTGTACCAATGTATGAGTAAAAATTATTTAATTTGACTCGTCTGAAAACGCATTATCAAAAAGCTTATTTGATATGCTTGAGTACGGATGAAAGAGCAGAATCCAATGAACTTGCGTGAAGTAGTAAATAAATTGCGAAATTGCCTGTAGGGTGTAAATAGCGACATGATGTAGGGTTTAAAGTTAGCTGAATAGAATTCAAAAACATTTTTTATTATTTTTTTTTTTCAAAAATCCTCCAAACTTAGTTTATTCAAAGAAAACAGTATTTTTTCTGAACTCTTCACATAAATTTAAAGATCATTCAAACATTTTTAGACCGACTATTAAAATTTAAACTTTCTTAGAAAGGGAAGTGGATTGGCCAAATAGAACAAATCGATCAAAGTAATATTAATAAAATTTATTGGCTATGTATGGTACTTGAACATAAAATGTACTTGAACTGTTTGGAATAAAGAATTCAGGTTTTTTTTTACAAAATTTTGTAGACTTTAATAAAATGAAATAAAGTTTAAGGTTTTTTTTTTAATTTCACAACTTATTGTTTCAATCACATTTCGATTTATTTTCCAAATGAAAATTTCAATGGATTCTTGCCTATCATTACATGGCTATAATTAAGAAAACTTTTTAATTTCCCATAAATATTGTAGTTTGTGGCATAAATTTATGGTAATTGTTTCTGTTAACATGAATATTTCAAATATAGTATGTATGTATGTATGTATTCGAAATTATTCTAATTGAATTTATTTAAGGAATGAAATTTCTTATTCACTTAAATTCATTACACAAAACAATAGATTTTGATTTGCATAAATCAATATTTACGTGTCAATCAATAACATACGAATGTTGTTGTCGTATGGTATACGTTTAAAAATTAGGAAATAAATCAAACTTATTTTTGTTTATTATTCATAATTATAAATAATAAAGATATTTTTGGTACGTTGATGATCAAATAATGAATGAATAAATAGTATGTATGTAACAGATTAAATTATGTTTGATTTTCAAAAATATTATTTTTTATAAAGTAATTATTTGTGATACGATATAACTCTTCAAGTGGATTTCAATTAAAATTTTTAAGGCAATATAATCAAACACTATTGCATGGCTACTCTAATGTATCAATACATTGGAATATTCTCTCCTGTGTGGGATCGGCAAACCCTAATTCCATTTTTCATCGCTTACGAAAGACGCGCATCGTGAAAAGTTTAGGTAAAATGATAATGAAATTGCTTACACTGTTTTAAAAACCTAAGAAACCATTTAAAATGCTTCTAAGGACAATTGAAAAGTGTACATCGATCGCGAGCTTCCGATTTACTAATATTAATACAACGCTGTAGCCTAGTAGATAGTGTGTGGGCTTAATAGACATGAGATCACCACAGCTCAGACATCTCCAACAGAAACAAAATATGAAAAAATATTTCGTCGGCAACTTCCTGTCAGCAGATTTCTAGCAAAAATTCTAAAATTAGATAAAATAGTCTCGAAAACTTTCTGTCGTTCAGAGTCGACTTTAAACTGTAGGTCTCGCCACTCACGTATAAAATTAACACACACACAACGTAAGTGGTGTGAGAAGCTAGGTCGTAATCCTGACTGAAGGGTTGTAATGACCAATTATGTACGTTATGTAGGTACTGTAATTAAAATACGACATTAATTCGATGTCTTAAGAAAATTAAAATAAATTCTTACTCGCCTTTAAAGAAGAATTCATATTAAAAAGTTTAAAGAAAAATGTAACATAAACTTGAAATACTGCCAAGAAGCAATTAAGCAATGGGTTGTGAATAACTCACAAGTAGTGAGTCTCACATGTATTTCTAATTAATGCAAGTTATAAATCATTTGTTCATGATTTTTTTAAATTAAAAAAAACAACAACTTCATATAGCATGCCAGACAACAGCTTTGATTCCCACATGGTTCAGTATATTTACTTACTTACTTAATTGGTCATTACAACATTACCCATGTTGTATGGTTTAATTTTGTCCATGATTATCGGGACGTAGCAGTTTAAAGTCTACTCTGAACAACAACAAGATTTGTTTTGAGAAACATTTCATGGCAATATTTATTTACTCTCAGAGTTTTTGCTAGAAATCTGCTGAAAGGAAATCGCCGAAGAAATATTTTCTCATATATTATTTTTTATTTTGCTGGAAATGTCTGAACCACGGGCTCTTGTCTAATAAGTCAACACACTGCGTTCTCGACTGCGGCGACATAGTACATATATTTGTCGTTATAGTATTAGAAATAAATTGATTGACTAGTCCTAGAATATAGCACAAGTAGCATAAATAGTATAAAACAAAGTTATGGTATATCTTTTCTGAATATTTTAGAATATATATACAGATTATGTATATATACATATATACAGTGAGCGTCAAAAGAAACTGTACACTATGCATAAAATTCTAACAATTATCAAACTCAACTTTTACCTTCTAGGGAGAATGCCCTAATTTTAAATAAAAGTTTAAGTTTTAAAAAATGGCATTCAAAAATTTTAAAATAAAAATAACGGTAATTTATTAATGTATATTTTTTTAATGTACAGTTTCTTTTGACGCTCCATGTATATATATATATATATACATGCAATATATATACAATAGAGTATACAATATATATTCACAATAGAATATAACAAGACATCGGCACAAAGAGAACATGATAAGAATGTGAATGGATTCGTGAGAGGCATGTGTTAACCCAGAGAAGAATTGTTAGTGATATTTAACCCAATAATATGTACAATGTGAGCGGAAAATATAGAAAAAATGTACTGCGCTAAATTCCTAAAGACACCGTATTTAATTTGGCAAGTATTCTTCCAAAAATCAAAATCATTTCTCATTGATATTAGTGAACCCCACTGTAATATTCCTTTGGGTGTATGATTGAAGTCTGAAAAAAGTGACATAAACCTTCTTCTTTAGGAGCTGACAAGTAACTGAATGCATTTTTACGCTCTTTTTAACGAACATTGTTGATGTTCGTAGCCTATGCGTGTAAAACGCCGAAGATGTTCTTCCCCTGGGGGACGGATATTGGTGTCGGCGTCTGAATATTACCCTTCAAAAACAGATCTATAAGTTTAAGTTTAAGGCACTTCTTATCTAATGGCTTTAGTTCATATAAATCTTGAATTTTGCAAGACTTTGATTGTTTTAAAAATGTTAAAATTGTGATAAATTGTTACACTGTACTTTAGGAAATATTTGTCAGATTTACAAAATGTTGTCGAAAATAATGTCAACATGGTTTATCTTGCATTTATTTTGGTATTTATTTGGTTTTTCCTCTTTTTTTTGCCTTTGCTCTTGGATGGCCTTACGAAATAACATCTTCTTTCCATATTTTATTTGAGAAAAATAATTTTGATTTCTGTGAACATGACAAAACTTCGTAATTAATTACATACATATGTATGTATGTCAGTAGGATTTCTATTAATATTGCTATTCTTCACTGTAATAAACAAAATAAAATAGATTTTTGGCTTTGGCTAAAATAAATTGTTGGGGTTAGAAAAATATTGATTAAAGACAATAAAAGGCACAGTTTTGTGAAGTTTTGAAATAATGATGATACGCGATGATGATGATGATGATGATGATGATGATAATGAATGTGTTGTCTAGATAACTACGGAATGTAATTAAAGTGTCAATGGGTGGTGCGATTCGACAGTTTTATTATTAAAAATATACAAGATATCATAAGCTTAGTTATGTTTCAATATGCTACGAGAATAATCGATAACTAAATGAATAAAGGAATAAATAACTGAACTGAATTGACTGACTGACTGACTGATTTTCAAATGAAAGTGATCGATTAATAAGGCAAAACATGCTGTCTTCTTTATGATGATTTTATTTAAATTTAATTTTCTCTCGTTTCGTATCTGTTATTGGCCATTATCGGCACCTGTTGTTTTAATTTATTAACGAAATGCGTTTGGAAAATCAAATTTCAAAATCAAAAAGTCAACGTTTTAAAATTGTTCGAAAGAAACATGATTTTGGAATTATTACATCAATTCCATCAGTCTGCGGACAAACAACATGAAACAACGTACACGAACATGGACATGGAACGGTTACACACAGACAGACTTTGGCAATACGAAATTTACAAAAAAAATTTACAAAATTGACCAACGTCTTCATGACAGCGTCATGCAGCAAGTGACATCAAAGTGAAAATCATTTGTACATAGCCATGCTATATACATATGTAAGTATTATTTAGGGAACATACGGTATGTGCTTGTAAAAGTTTTTTTTTCAAATAATTTGTTGCGTTTTTTTTCACCATATTTTTCTCAAATACTGTGTAAAAGTAATGGTAAGAAATAAAATTTTTTATGCACAAAAATAATCAAAAAAAAAAAAGGAAAACACAATTTTCTTTTAGGGATTGTTTACGATTATTGTTTTCGTTTTCATTTTCATTTTCCTTTATTTATGTCGGCATGTAAATCATAAATAATTGAAACAACTTTTTAAAAAACAGACAAATAATATTGCAACACTGTTGCATGCTTTATGGCCAAATTTAATGACCATTTTTATGGCATCTCTGGCTTAGAAATTAGAAAATTTAAAGTTATGATAGCCTAGTACTAGGAGAGTCTAATATTTTATGGTTTCCCATTGCATCCAGTGAAAAGGGAGAGTGTATAACCTTTGTTCTTCCCTTCTAAAAGAGAAAATGTCTACACCTTACATCGAGTAATTAAAATTTTTTAAATAAAATGAAATTAAGTATGAAAGCATCAAATTTACTCTTAAAATCAAGAAAGAAATCTAAAATGATATACATTTAATCCGGCATTGGGATTTGAAAACACGCCTAAAATTGAAAGACATTAACTTGGCATAGAATCTGTACATAAAATTTGTATTTTTCAAACTATTTCCCATTTTTTCCTACTTTAATAAGAACTTTAAAAGTCGTCATAGCCTAGTAATAAGTGCCTTAGCTTACTCGAACAAAACGAAATACGAAAAAATATCTCAGCGGCCACTTCCTCTCAGCAGATTTCTAGCAAAAACTCTGAAAGAAATAAAATTGCCATGGAAGACATTACTCTGTAGGTCCCGCTTCTGATGCCTACGATTATCACTAATAACATGAGTGCAGTGAGAGGCTAGGTTGTAATCCTGACTAAGGGATTGTAATGTAAAATTAACATGAACTATAGAAGTATTTTTGCTGTTTAAGAGACTCTAAAAATTTTAAAATTTAACTCATATGCGAAATTTGGAGCTCAAAACAGAATTTTTTTAAAACAATATTTATTACTTCGCAGAATATAATTCGAATATGTACTTATAAATTTTCATTCTTGGTTTGGACACCTAAAGAGCAAAGCAACTTTCTTTATTAAAGTATCGTCGAAATATGACTGTCTGAAGTTCTTGTCGTAATACGTACGTAATTGATCATTACAACCCTTCAGGCTGGATTACGGCCTAGCTTCTCACACCACTTATGTTGTGTGTGTTAATTTTATGCATGAGTGGCTGCATCTACAGTTTAAAGTCGACACCGAACAACAGATTTTTGGGAAACTTTTCATTGGAACTGTATTTACTCTCAGAGTATTTGCTAGAAATCTTCTGAGAGGAAGTTGCCAAAGAAATATTTTTTCGTATTTCATTTTGTTGGAAATGTCTGACCTGGGTTTTGAACCGTGACCTCACGTCCAATAGGTCAATACACTACCTAATAGCCTAAGGCGACTTCAACAAAAAAAATGTTTCCTTTTTTCTCGGGATTACATAAATTTACAGTCCTTTCACAAAAGGTTTTTTCATGGTTTGAGATTTAGCTCAGCTACGGAATTTAAATGTATTTCAAATCCATACAATCGTACATATATGAAGAACTTAAAATTAAAATAAATTCTAGGGTTTTAGAAGATACAACTTAGTCGTGCCGAAACTTTACCGCTCGATTAAGTTTTGTTTGTGACAGCAGCTTTAAGGCATATCAGTTTGCATATGATTCAATTGAATTTAGAAAATACTTCAATTCTTCATTGTGTCAGTATTTTTTACATTGTTGTACCAAATACTTCGTGCATTTCAAAACTATTCCAATAATTAACATTCCAATGAATATATTGCACTTGAAGAAGGACAACATCTTTGAAGAAATAAAAATAATTTTCGCTCTTCATACATTTCACTTAGCTATACTTCCCGTGAATAGTAAATATTTTCACACAAACCATTTGATCATGAAACAAATTAATGCTTTTAAACTAACTAATCATACTAAATACAGTACGAATTGCATTTAAAACGTCTTGCAATAATCTACGCACTTTTCACATCAATGTGACTTATTGAAGACATGTAATGAAATGAAAAGAAAGAAAAACGCATAAGAAATGTAAATTATTTAGAAAGTAAAATAATTATTGTATTTAAACAGACAATTGGCAAGAAAGTAAACAGCTAAAGAGCTAAAGAAAATGTATTTTTAATACAAAGGCTTGAAAGATGACTTTCCAATAGACATACAAATATTAGAGATTTATAAACGATTTTAAATTCCTTTGCATCGTCTGAATCAGTGAAAAACTTAACTGAAGAGCTTAAGAAATTTATTTTAATTTCAAATCAAATGACGTTAAACTACAAAAGAATAATTATAATAATTTTTATATAAATTATACTCACCTTTATGTTGAAATATTAAAAAAAACATTTTCAATATTATTATTCAAACCAATACTTTATTGATTCAATAACTGCTTGTAAAAGCTGAGAAAAGCTGAGAAATTTTAATTAATTTAGAAAGGTTTCTTAAAAATACTTTATTTTACAATAAATTTTCTTCTGATGGAGAGTGACAAACATTTGCAACCATTTTATCTTTAACTTGGTTTGAATTCGTAAGAATCCCAGTTTTGAAAGAAAAACCCAACCAACCAGTCAACTTAACCAACAAGCAGCAACCAACCTATTCAACTATTCCATGAGTAGTTATTGCATCTTCTGTTATTGTTACTATAGCGCAGTGGTTGTTACTATAGCTGGCAGTTACTACATATTCCCGTTCCATACAGCTATTGATATGACGAGCACAACTAACCGTTCAACCAGCCACTTTAATGTTATACGAGCCAATTCATCTCCGCATACTTTAGATGTCTGCATCATTTACATACTGAATAACAGTGTTAACAGTGGAACATGTAACATGTTTTCGTTTCTGTTTTTAGTTTCTCAACTTTCTGAGGGCTTCCATCAAACCAGAGACTCACTCATGGATAAATAAATGAATTTACTTTTACACCACGTAATGCAAAAAAAAATACAACTAGAACAACAATTTCATGGACTTGCATATACAAATACACTTGCATTTATGTTATGTACGAGTATACTTAAAGTCTTGTCTGTCTGTTGTTGTTAAATAATACGTATGTATGTATATGTGGGTTTGGAATACAGGGAGCGTGAAACAAAATGATAATGTATACCATCAGCGTACATTAACTTAAAACGAATTTACAAAAATAGTCTTCGAATTAAGGCGTTCGAGTTTGATTTTCTGATGCAATCAGAAAAAGAAAGAAAAAATTTATTGAGTTTTTTCTTAATTTCTTTTGGAAATGCAATCAACTAAAGATGCCAATGCACAACAAAGTGTGGAATTAAGAAAAATAAAAATGAAATCTTTTTTAAATAATTTTTAATAGTTTCTCTGTTAATTTTCAAAAGGATTACATTGTCTTCTAGCAATTAATATCTTGCAAATGTGGTGCCTTCATCCGAATTAAGGCTATATTCATATTGAAAATTACTTGAAGCATATGCATCTGCGTATCATAGTAGAAGCCCCTGACCTTTTAGGGAAATCATAATCAAATTATCTTAAGAGCCTTACAAACTGTTGATTATTTTTATTCATCTATAAAAGAATGCATGGATTTTATACCAAGATTGTGACAAATAACTTTATGCCACGTTCAGGAAATATCTCCCACATAGTAAGAGCTAATCAACATGTGCCTGCAATTGACAGAGTTCAGTTGGGAAACCTAATTGTTGTGCTTTTGACAACATATTGCACATTTTTGTTACATTTAAAAAAATTGTTCTTATAGTTTTAACGTTTCTTATATAGCTTTGAGAAAACTTTCAAAGATATGCCAAAGCAAAAAAAAATATTTTTAAAGAACTATAATTTCATTTGGGGAACCAATTTCCTCTAAAGTTTTTTTCTGGTATTGTAACAGCCACTGCACTACAGTAACAATAACAGAAGATGCAATAACTACTCATGGAATAGTAGAATAGGTTGGTTGCTGCTTGTTGGTTAAGTTGACTGGTTGGTTGGATTTTTATGATAGATGATAGAAATCTATTTCCATAATTTATTCCTTCAAAATGATATCTTAATCATCTATTTTTTTCTACGTAATATTTGTTTAGTGTGCCTGTATTTTTATTCTTACTTCTACACTGCGGGGAAAAAAATATACAGAAATGAACATTAAAATTGGAATCGCCTTAGTCTAATAGGTAGTGTGTTGGCTTATAAGATGCAAGGCCACGCTTCAAACCCCAGGTCAGACATCAAACCGAAATACGAAAAAAAATATTTCTTCGGCGCCTTCCTCTCAGCAGATTTCTGGCAAAACTCTGATAGTAAATAAAATTGCCATGAAAAAGTCTGTCGTCCGAAGTCAACTTTAAACTGTAGGACCCACCTAGTCATGTATAAAATTAACACAGAAAACATGAGTGGTGTGAGAAGCTAGGCCGTAATCCTGGCTGAAGGGTTGTAATGCCCAATTAAGAAATTCTTGAAATTGATGTTTACTTTTTGTACGCCACATATTATTTTTTAAATTATTAAATTAAATTATTAAATTATAAATTAATTAAATTATAAAATATATACTTTAAATGAATTAAAAATAAAAATAAATAACTTTTTGTTTTCTTTTATCTCCAAAATGATAATTAGAGGCATTTTGTTATTCACTATTTTGATTTAAATCGAATTTAATTTTTTAATTTTCTTTGAGAAATGAATAAAAATGGACATATGGTGTTGCATCAAACTGAAACAGGTTTTTAATTAATAACTGTTTGATTTAAAATTTATATTTTTTATAAAAATTTCACTAAGGTTCACCAAAACTATATAATTTTACTTCAAATTACAATAACTTGTATTCACATTCACGAAGCGAAAGTTCTTGTAACACTTTTCCTATCTGTGTTATTGCGTGGCTTATTATGGGTCTCGTGTTAAAAATAATTTCGATCAAATTTGGTACAAATTAATTTCGATTGTACGGGTTTTCAAAAATAAAAAGAAATAAATAATTTCGATCACAAGCTAAATCATCAATGCATTATTACTGGTATTTTATAATTATTTATTTAATTTCACCTCTGCGCTGTTGTATTTAATTTTTCGTTGTAATTGCCATTTTATAACACTGGTTGTAAGTATTTTTTTGTAGTCGAAAGATTATGAACTTAAGGCTTATTTGGCAGTTTTATGATTATGTACTAGGGACTATCGATAACTATCCGAATCCATTAGTGTATGAATTATTGTGTCACCCTAGATTAACTTGGTTTAAAATAATATTCTTGCATTCAGACGGAGGTGAGACAAAACAACGAGCTTGTGGACAACATTTTCAAAATAACTTATTTCTGTACTTTACATTGGTTATATAAATAAAATTTTTATTTTCGGTTGTATTTTTAAGAAGAATTGGTCATTACAACCCTTCAGTCCGGCTTATGGCCTAGCTTCTCACGCCACGTCCGTTGTGTGTGTTAATTTTATACAAGAGTGGCGGAACCTACAGCTTAAAAAAGTCGACTCCGAACGACCAATTTTTTGAGAAACATTTTATGGCAATTTTATTTACTCACAGAGTTTTTGCCAGAAATCTGCTGAGAGGAAGACGCCGAAGAAAATTTTTTTCAAATTCCGTTTCATTGGCGATGTCTGTCCTAGGGTTTGAACCATGGCCTTACGTCTAATAAGCCGACACACTACCTATTAGACTACGGCGATTTAAATAAATTCATTGCAAATGTGTAAACGTGCAAAAAACCATCATAAAACAAACTAGTTAATGCGTGGAACTTCATGTGTATAAAATTCCATTTGGAAATCGCTGTTTAAACGCAAATTATTCTAATCTAGATTTAAGTTAACATCAAATAGGTAAGGACATACCGCAATGTAATCTTCTCAATCGTTTAATTGCTTAATTCCTACAAGAAGACATTGCCGCCCAAGAGTAGAGAAGTTGTGTTTCATACATACATACATAGTTAATCATTACAACCCTTCAGCTAGGGTAACGACCTAGTTTCTCACACCACCTATGTTGCGTGTGTTAATTTTATACACGAGTATCGTTATCGTTAGATTTAAGAAACTTTTCATGGCAATTTTATTTCACTCTCAGACTCTTTGCCAAAAGGCTGCTGAGAGGAAGTTGCCAAAGAAATATTTTTTTGTATTTCATTTTATTGGAGATGTGTGACTTGGGATTGGAACTGTCGCCTAACATCTAATAATCTAACACACTACCTACTAGACTACGGCGATAGATAACGCACGTCCTTATTGACTGGCCTGCAGCTCAGAGAGCTGTTTTTATTTAAGTTGATCGATGGCAGAAATTCAGTTAGAACCAGTTTCCATATGAGGCTCTTATTATGAAAATACCTTTAAAATAAATGATTAATTATTTTAAATGAAATTGTAATGAATTTTTTGTTCAAAAAGGTACATATTGAGCATGATAGGTGTCGCGCTAATTATACCAAATGAAAACATTAATTTCATAATAAATAAAGAATTATTTTTACTACATTTACTTTACTGCTACAATACCAGATTTTTTATACGTGCAATAAAAAAAGTTGTTATCATTTCACGTAAAAAGTTTCAAATCAAATAAATAATTTATTTGAATAAACAAAACCTTTGTTTTTTTTTGTATTACAATAGAAACATAATATTATTATTGCATTTATTATTATTATTTTAATATTTAATTTAATTTTTTATTTTGAAAACAAAAACTTTTTACCGTGTATACGTGCAACTTACTGAGATAGTTTAGTAGATAGATTGCACAGTTACCAGTACTGCGGTAGGAAATGTATTTTACGTGTACACTTACCATACTTGTCGTGCTGTTATAACCATTAGAAAACCAACTCTTTGGAAAATCTACTTATAATTCAATGTGTATATAAAAAAAACCGACAACATGAAAAACTTTCTTTCAACAAGAAGAGCCATCCATATACGGGTGAGTGTGCAGCAAATTATAGATTTTTTCCTTTTCTATTTGTAGCTTACTTTTGCTGCACTTGTTCATCAGCTTTGTCTTTGGGTATGGTATACTTACTTACTGCAGGCAAATGCAAAATCTCGATTTATTTTATTAAGATTAGAATGAAGAAGAAAAAAAACATCACAATAAAATTAGTATGCAAGAGCTTTGAGATGGGATGGTCATTGATACACTTGCCAATAAATCAAATCAAAAATACCAGGAGATTTATTTACAGAGAGAAAATAAATTGTTTATGATGCATATGGAAATGGAAGGCTTGTGTTACTTATTGACTGGTTTTGCCAAGTTGCTTGACCAAACAAATCGAATCGATATACCCTGACTCGCCCGCAGCTTTTTAGCTTACCATGGCTATGGATTGTAATCAAAGTAGCCTTTATTAATTAAATTTTTAGTTATTTTTTGTTAATTCTATGAACAGTAAAAAGCAAACAATTAAAATACAGGAAAATAAAAACCGTTTAAATGTGTATGTGAGTATGTACATACATACATATGTATTGATGTATATTGAATTATCATTCTCTTTCATTCGGGCAATAAATTTAATTTTCCGAATTTTAATCGTGTCTATTTATCTATGAAATTCAAATAACAAACTTATTTACGTGTAAAACCTTAATTTCCGATTGATATGTACGTTCTTTAAATCGCTTAAAAAGTTTTAAAATGTCAACCAGAAACTTCGCATTCGCTTGAGGGAAAAGTTGAAATTACTTTACGGCTGCTATTTAGTGTGCAGCATTCGTCCCAGATACAGACATCATTTGACAAAGTTTGTCACACATTAAACGAATGGCTGTAATAATTCACACATCGCACATTTAAGCAATAACGTTCTAAGACAAGTGCTTCCTTTAACAAAAGCGTTCTTATGGTATAATACCCAACTACGAGTAGATATGTTTGATTAAAAATTTTCTTTAAATCTTCAATCTTCATTTACAATATTTACTGGGAGTATAATCACATCAGATGCGCCTGAAGCCACACACAAAAAAAGTCGAAAAAGTTTTTAACGCTACTGGGTTTTAGTGGTTGTTGGAACAAAAGAAAAACTTTCCGAAGTTAGTAAAAATTTTGTATTTTCTTAGTTTGTGTGGGGGATAAGTGGTTTCAAAGGCAGATTAAGTAGTCATTGTTGTTGTTGTTGTTGTTGTTGTTCTTGTTATTGTTGCTGTATTTAATATTTTAATTATAAAATTCTTTACCTTCTTTTGTTTCAAAAACCAAGTTTTAAAGAATATTTTTCATTGTTGTTGTTGTTGCTGTTGTCACTGTCGCTGGTGTTTTCTATAATTTATAAAGAAATTCATATAAAAAGGAATAATTAACTGTATGTGTGGGCGGGTGATAATGAACATTTGAAACAACTTTATTTCTCTTAAAACTTTTGTTAAACTTGTATTAAAACAAAAAAGCCCATAGTTTCTCGACAACCTTAGGGAATTTTTATTTACTTTTTTTATTTTAAAAGTATTAAAGCACTGTGAGAAGAACCTTAAATTGTACGGAAAGATATTTCTGAAGAATCAAGTAATTTCATCAGTTAAATTTCTGAAAATCCGATAAAAATGATAAAAAAAAATGTTCACATTCATTATCTAGTCCACACTCTCGGAGGAGTTTTTTATTTTTCCTTCGTTACGATTAAAATTTTGTTTAAAATTGCTTAAGTGTTCAATAAATAGTTTTGATAGTTGATAGATTTGATGGCTATAGGTCAAGTTGTTTAATTTTTTTGTTGTACTTTATAACTATTTATTGAATCTTCGTTATTACAAACTAATAAAATGACAAACACCAGGCGAAAATGTATTGTTATGAAAATGGAAACGGTGTAACATCGTTTAACATTAAAGTGATCAAAAGCAACACAAACAAATACAACGAACTTGTTACAAGCAAACCAACAACATTAGTATGAAAGCAAAGGGGATAGACAAGTAAGCGAGAACGCAACAACAAGCAATGTGTACCAAATATACAAACAACAATGAAGTCGCGATAGAGTTCTCAAGAAAGCGAAACCACGAACGTTCGACTTTAAGAACCTTCATCCGACTGTTTACGTGGGCATATATGTAAAAAGGCAAGAAAAAGCAGGCAACGAGTAGTATAATTCAGTCAGTCTCGTGTGAAGACGCGTTGCGTATGAAGAGAACAGTCGTGGTTTGAAGATCTCCATTGTAAAGACCTGCGTTGTAAGCAATAACAAGCAATTATTGTTTTATACACACAAAAATAGTGCGAACAATAAAGAATTTAATTGAACTTAAACACCAATTTATTTTTATTTTGTTTGCAATAAACGAACTCATATTTTAAACGTTTTTAAAAAGGTAAAAACGTGACAGTACGTATTTATTATAGATAAAGTTATTCATCTGTGTGGGAAGAGGGAAGCAGTGTCCTGTCCCTCTTTTTGACAGAAGTAACTACACTCGGTCAAAGGCCTGTGACACGTCCTATTTTTCTATTTTGTTACTGTGAGTCTATTCGACTGTGATCGGTTTTTTAGAGAAACAAACTGATGATTCGTATTCATTGGTTGTTATAAAGCATAGGACCTAGGTTAATAATCAAAAGCTTTTTAAGCATGTTACGTAGTAGAATAACAGGCCTATAAGGCATATTTTGTTTAAATGGAAATCTTTATAAATTCTCATGCTTGAGCGTAATACTATAAACACAATAAACGCGACACAGCAATCCCTTAAAACTAGAATACATTGGTGTAAATGGAAGTGATCATTTTAAAGGCAGCACGACAACAAGCAAACAATCTGCTGCTTTGCTTTTAGGCTAATTTCTAATTTTATTCGCAGCAATTAGTGTTCACAGTGAAAGGACAATGACAATGACAATGACAATGCGGGGATTAATGCTGTCAATGCAATACCATGCATGAATTAGATGTTATAAAAACGCGATGTATGAAATATAACGCATGAAAACGTCTTAGTAGCACCATTAATAAAGAATAAATAAACTGTATATGCAAAGCATAAGCATAACAAAGATTATGCTTTGCTACCGCTGTCTTTATTATAATTAATACGCACGCAGCTTACCTTAGGTTGATATTGAAAAATTTTTGTGCTTGCTGCGTTGCGTTTATTGTATTTATATCATAAGTCGTAAGTCGCTTATGTGATGTAATACAGGTAGTAAAAAAATGATAAAGACAAAAGAGAAGAGTTGTTGTTATTTATATTTAAGCAATCAATATGTTGATTAATGCCTGATGCAATAGAATAATTTGGTGAATAAATATACATATTTTCCTTAGTCCAAATTTCCCAGTTGACCATCACACACGACGGCGTTTTATAAGTTTATTACGTTGACATAATAGTCGTTATATTTCAATATTATTCAGTTGCGGTAGAAATTTCTAATCTTTTTAGTTCATTATTTTGAAATGAAAAGAATTTATGTTTGGCACTCAACAACATGGTCCGATAGGTGTCTCCATTGACCGTAATGGTTGTGCCGTCCTCATTTTAAATGAAATATGGAACAATGATGCGTCCGTTTAACAAGTCGCACCAAACAGTCACTTGAAAAAGGTGGCATTGGCTTCTGTAAGACCACGTGTAGGTTTTCTGAGCCCCAAATACGGCAACTTTGTTTATTAACGTACCCATCAAAATGAAAATGAGCTTCATTTAAAAAGATGTTTTTTTTTACCAAAATCGACTTTATCGTGCAGTTTTTCGTTGGCCCAATAAATCCCAACGTTGCTCAAGCGTAAATCGATTCATTACGTTTAGTGGAGATAATATACTGAATTTTGTGATAGGGTAGAATGACATTAATATCAGATTCGAAAAACCGATGGCTCAAATTTAAACCGTTAGATGGACCTATTAATTAATTAATCTAAGATTATACATTAATACTTCGTTTACATTTTATATTTCGAAACGCTATGTTCCTGAGATGATAATGAGAAATTTACGACAGATAAGACAACTTTCAATCATACATTTATCGCAATTGTAAAGTAGATCATCTTCTCGGGTCAATTATCATAGTATTGTTTAATAAGAACCATTTTAAGAAATTTATATGAAATGCATGTTAGTGGTCTCTTGAATGTTACGATTTGAATTTCAATCTCTTTCAAAGTACATATATTTTTGCTACAATCTTAATCCAGTATATCCTTCAGTTAACACACTTATTTTTTTAAGTGTAATAGTTTTTTAAATATTGAATGAATTTATTTACAAACTTTTTAGTTGCTTGTTTGCATGAAATAATATTTGAACGAAAATATCCATAAATAAACGGAATATCAAACAAAACCTGTATAAATAAATTAAATACGAATGCATAAATTTAGTGTTTTTTTTCCATTCCCCTTATATGTGCATACGCCATAAATAATTTAATAATTTCAATTAAAATTCTATGTGATGACAACAAACTTACCAGCATTATTATGAATTATTTAATAAAACGCAAATTAAGGCGGTTGCCTTTGTGGATATAATATGAAAAAATTATAATAAAAAAATATTATTTTTTCAACTTATAAATGGGGATACTTATCCCAATTCCATCAGTATGAGGATCAATATTTAAATATTTAAAACAAATTGTATTGTCAATTTTGACTTGTTGTTAGAGTTTACAGTTATGAGCATCGTACAAAAAATAGTACCCTTATTTTGTGGATCAGTGTTGAAAAATTCAGTACTTTAGTACTTTTTTCAGTACTTTTCCATTTCAAAATTACCACAGTACCCCCACGACGCTTTCATATGCATATATTTCATGCATATTTTATGGTTTGCGCTTTTCAACCAATGCTAAAGGTAGAATTAGTCATTAGCCCCGGTTAGCCCAACGTTCATGCAGTGGACGTACGTTTTTAGAATACGAAAAGCAATGAGAACGCTTGCCGAACTGTAATGGTAATTTAGATAAGTATTTAATTTGCTCTACATATGGTAAAATGAACGTACATTCCGTTACGTTCCGCCGAAATTTGACTAAACGGGGCTTTTACGTTTCGAATAAACTGTTTTTGTTTTGTATATGAGATATATGTATAGGTCATTAGTTCGATTCCATTCCGTACGTGTATTAAGTATAAATAAATATTTTTTACAAAAACACCATTTGATGGAAAAAGTACCATTTTCATTTATAGTTCAGTACCATTTAAAAATTTCTATTTTGCAACACTGCTAATAAATATAAATTTATTGCTGATCAACAAATATTTAACTTGCAGAGGCATAAAAAGAAAAAAGATAAAAATAAAGAAAATTAAAAATAAATTAAAAAAGAAAAGATGAAGAAAATTTAAAAAAAACTTTTGAACACAAATTTGACCACTCCAAACCTTTTAATCAGGCCTTTTGATTAAACCCATTCAAAATTTTTTTCATAAAATCTTTACCTGGCTTGAGGAAGAAGAGTAAAATCAACGATGTTAACGTTTAGTTTGGGGGGAGGTATGGAGGTATGGTTGCAGTGTTGAAAAATTCAGTATTTTAGTACTTTTCCATTTCAAAAATACCACAACACAACACTTTCAGTACTCTTTTCATGTTCGACGTAATGCTGACCCTAGATACGTATACGATACGTTTGTATTCAGAAGGTGAAAAGCAATGAGAACTCTTTTCATATGCTAAAAACGAATGAACGTTCCGTGACGTTCCGTTGACGTTTGACTAAACGGGAATTTTATGTTCTATTACTTTCAGAATCATCAGTTTATGTTTTGTATACGCCGTTAGTTTTTCTGTTCCCTTTCGTATGTGTATTAAATATAAATAAATATTTTTTACAAAAGTACCATTTGATACGAAAAAAGTACTCTTTCAGTTATACTTTGCAACACTAATGTGTATCAAACTTAATTGTAACAAAACCTGAACGTCACAGTATACACTCTCTCTCTCTCTCTCATTGCATGAATCAAATAAATGTAGATTCGATCATAATGTTAGGGTATGTATAGACTGGTTTTGCCAATAGATTTGAATAGAAAACTATCTTCTATTCTGAAATAGAGTGCCTAAGTATTTCATTTAAAATTAGAAAACTTCATCTCAGTCATCAAGTAAATCTATTTCTTCAAATATCTTCAACGTTGTTGTCTTCTTTAATTTAAAAATGATTACAAATGTTTCAGTATAATTTAAAGTCTTACATTTCAAACAAAGCCATGAGTTTAATTTATGTTCCTATAGGTTATAGAAACTGAAGAATAAAAAAACTTAAAGGCAAAGAGAATTTGTTAAGCCCACCCGTTTAGTGTGTGTTGTTTTCCGCACAATTTGTGCTAAAATTATTCAACATTACAGAGGAAACTCATACAGGTTGTGTGTCATGTTTTATAAATAAACGACAAGAATTTAAAATCGAAACAATTTTTTTTTTAAATGGAAGTCTAAATATTTATGGTATCATGATGCAAGTGTTCAACAACAGTGTGAAGTTAAATATGAAATCAAAATAAACAAAAAAATAAATAAACTTCTTAATCCATAAACTAGTCGATGAACTTAAGTTTTTGAAATTGAAAATTTATATCCACACACTTGAAGAAATGATCAACAATTTTCTATTTCCCCTACTGTTTACGTGTAGGTGCAGTGTATATGGTGGCCAATAATAATCAGTAATTGTTTTTAATTACTATTTTAGAATTTTTAGTAGCTGTCACTTTGTTCTGTTGATTACTAAGAGGAAATGACATAAGACTGCAATACAAAATGTGCGAAGGTAGTTTTAAAAGCAAAAAATTGCTGGTATTTTTCAAGGTAGAAAAGTTGAAAGTTTGAAACAGAACTAGATTCACTTCGTTACAAAACGTCATCTAATGTTACAGACTGGGTATCGATTTAGGCCAATCACTTCTATTTATTGATTTTCTTTTTATCACACAGACTTCCTATCTGTCGTCTGAATAATCTTTAATTTCATCCAAAGCCCCACCAATAACTGGCCGCCTCATTACATACATACATAATGGACTTAGTTTCTCACACCACTTACATATGTTGTGTGTGTTAATTTTATACATGAGTGGTGGGACCTGCAGTTTAAAGTCGACCGATTTCTTGAGAACTTTTCATGGCATTTTATTTGCTCTTCAAGCTTTTGCCAAAAATCTGGTAAGAGGAAGTTTCCGAAGAAATTTTTTTTCATATTTTCGTTTTGATGTCTGAGCTGGGGTTTGAACCGTGGCCTTACGTCTAATAAGCCAACACACTACCTACTAGACTACGGCGACTTCACCGTCATTACTATTGTAAAAAAGAAGGTAACAAAACCTATGAATATCACCTAAACTGGTTGAAGTTTCGCTGTTACTCATGCAATATTTAGAAGTTTACAAATCCATCATATCTGTAGAGTCGTCAGGTCTAATTTAATGAGTTTACACTGTATTTTGATTGCTAGTCAAATGAGTTTGATTTGATATTCGGGTGCCAACAAGAGTTGCTAAAATAAATTTATAAATTATTCACATATTTAATGGCTCGTAATTAAAAAAAATGTAAAATGAATTTAACACTGAAGAGATAATTATTCTATAAATTATTTTTCTGATGCGAATTCTTAACAGAAAAATGATTTCTTTTTGTTGACTTAAAACTGAGTATATTGTACATACATAATAAATAAATATAATTTGCAATTGACTTACGTAAAAAATCCGCAATAATTTGTTATTACACTTGAACAATAATTACACCAACGACGGTTTTAATTAATAAATAAAGAATAATTTTAAACGACTTCATATGTATGTGTTTCTATTTGTAACTCGTACTCGTAATACAAAAATTATTTTTTGTTCTATTGATACATTATTATTATTGTGATCTCAATGTATCAAGTTTTGATCACTCATACCATACAATAAATATAGTGAATAATTTGTTTACAATAATGCTTTGTATTGTATGTGTAAACATATCAAGTTTTCTAACATTGTGTGTGAGTAATTTTCAAAGAAAATCTTAAGAATTGTTATTATTATTTTGTTTATTTAATTATTTTTTTTTTTTTTTTGGTGAAATATAAACCAATCATTAACAGCAATCAATATAAGCGCAATTTCGTAGATGATTACTGAACATATTTGTGACAAATTTTTGCACGACCTATGAACCCGTATACATACCTATCCAAACTATTGTTATGTGTTCAAAAATTTCAATCTGTTAACAAATCTTCACTTATTTTGAAAATTGAAGACATTTTCTTGTTCAGTTGATAAATGCGCATAGAATTTCGGCCCCACTTTTTTCGCTTTCTTTCTACCTGACCGTCTTATATGGTTCGTTGTTAATTTCATGTTATGTTCACGAAAATTCAAATATTTTTGGTATTAAAATTTTAAAAACTATTTTGAAAATGCTCTTCGTTTATTCCAGATTCGAACCTCGATTGATGGATGTTGTATTCAAGCACTTAAATAAAAATAAAAAAAAAAAACAAATTGAACTCCTTGACTGTAGCATTTTCGAAGGTATTCGATCACAATGTATAGAATATATCCTAGCGCAGGGATTACCATTTCATAGCACAATTGGGCAGAGAGAATTCACACACATTGCTTTTGCTCTTTTATTTAGTCGTCGATCAGACTGCGGCGAGTGCACATGTTACATTTTTTTTTCAGAGTTACACTCAAAAAATATTTTATGTTAAAAAATACTTGTATTAAAATTCAATGTCTTATATATTCTTAAAATACATTTTGATTGTTTTAATATTCAATAATTTAGATGTTATGAATAGAGAAATACTTTTTTTTTTTATAGACGTAAAGTAATATTTTGAAAAAATTAAAAAGTTGTTTATTAATATGAGAGGAAATTTATGGACCTAAATTAGATGCCAACAAATATCTAAAACAACATTACCTAATTATTAAGTCAAAGATGTATGACTTTATGTATGTTGATGAAATGAAAATTAAAATTAGCGTGTATTACTAACACTTTTCTACGACTGTAAACTCTCAACTTATTTTCGCTCTCTTACTCACTAATACACAACCAAAAATTTTTTTGGTAATCCCTGTCCTAGCGTTAGGTTGTAGTAGAAGGAAGCACCTTGGAAGCATCATTGAGATGATTGATGGTATTACATTGGGTCACACTTTTCATATATGTACGGGTTTATTTTCTGTGGGTTGATATCAATTTCTAAAGTCGCCGTAGTATGGCAGGTAGTATGCTTATTAAACGTGTGGCCACGGTTCAAACTCCAGTTCAGACATCTCCAAAAAAACGAAATAAGAAATACATTATTTCTTGGGCGACTTACCCTCAGCATTTTCCGGCTAATACTCTGAGAATAAATAAACTTGCCATGAAAAAGTTTCTCAAGAATTTGTCGTTCGAAGTCGTATTAAAACGGTAGGGTCCCTTCACTCATATATAAAATTAACACACACAACATAAATGGCGTGAGAAGCTAAGTCGTAATCCTGACTGAAAGGTTTTAATGACCAATTATAAATATACATATGTTATGTATGACATAGATTGAAGTCTTCTGTCATATGTCATATAACTACTCGTACAAACCTTAAAGATCATTGTACAAACATATCATAAATTGGAGTTTCCACATCGATTTCTGAATAGAATCTAAGAATCTTTTATTGTGTGTGAATATAGTGAACGTGAGTGAATATACTGAAAGAATAGAAATAGAAATGACTTGTTTAATGACCTAGAAATAAAATTTCGGGCCCAAAAACGAAAAAAAGGAAACTAAAAATTTCTACTAGGATATTGTACATACTAATAAAAAAAATGCAGATCAGATAGAAATAGAGATATGTTATCAAAATGACAGAAATAAACGAGGCTCTATTTATTGTGAAACACAATCTGCCGTTTTCTTTGATCAATCACATGGTAAACGTACATATGTCAGAATTCATTCTGAGATTCACTCAGTCTGAATAACAAACATAACTTTGTGACGTACTAAAGTAGCAACAATTAGGAAAACTAGAGATGGGAATAAATTTGTTTTAAAAAGATTTTTCAAATATGGTAGAATAAAACGCTGGTTACTACATAGTGCAATGGGATCTTTGGATAATTGAATTAATAAACGTTCTAGCATAACTTTTGTCAGATTATAAGAAAATATTATTAGCTGTGCTGCTAATGGAAATTTTAAAAATTCAATATATTTCATTAAATTATACTCTGAATTGTATTTGTTTTCATTCAGAAAATCTACTGATTTTAAATAATTTTGTGAATAACCAGTTTTTTAATGTTTCGACGATTTCCTTTAGAAATTTTTATGATTTTATGCTCAAATAACCTGTCTACACTGCGTAGAAAGTATTCGCAGGTACATATACATGCATAAACTTACCTGCTTTTGTTTAGCCGTCACTTAGCCAGTAACGAATGCACACATGGGTGCGAGATATATTTTTGTTTTCTTCAGATGCACTGAAAGAAATTAAATGTGTTAATCGATAATCGCTTTTAAAATTAATATCGACTGCAAATATTTACTGTTTTTTAAACTCTGACACATTTATTATTCATGAAATTTACTTAAAATCAATTTCATGGCAAATTAATTCTAAGGACCTCAATTTTCCTCACAGCATATTTCTTGTGCTCTCACAAATGAAATAATATTTTGGTTTGTGCATCATTAGTTTAATGCACTTTTCCTGATGTATGGACAGGGGTAGTTATTATGTTAAAATTACTTTGTTGGAAAGTAATTTGAAAAGTAATTTTTTTCGACGTGCAAGAATGGACTACCGCTAATAGCATGGGGATAAATCTCTCTCAATTCAGATGTTTGATTATTAACAAAAATTTAATAATAATATTCTACATTTATTTTTAAACAGTCAAATGGTAAAATGGTAAGAGTTGATCAACATTTTTGAATCTATTTTAACACCACTCTCACTTGGTACAACCATATGAATTTCGCTGTGAACGTGTGTTTTCCATGTTAAGAAAACTTTGGCAAAGTCATCAATGCACTTCAATTCATATTCAAATATTTCTCGCGCAAAAAAAAAATTAAAGTTACTTTATACTACGAGTGTGAAAGTTTTTGCCAGTTGTAATTGCAAAAGAAAACTTTAATGAGACTTTTAGTAATTCGCTACGTCCATGGTTTAAGACGACATCATAATGTTTCTTTATACTTAAACATACTGTATGGTATGTGTCTTGATGACTATTTTTATGTGAGAATTTTAATTTTAATAAAATAATACACACGGGTCAATCTCATTATCTTTATGCGCGATTAGAATGTTCGACTGTCAGATTTGTAAATATCAAGTCTTTGGAACGATATTCCCACCCACGACTCACAAGCCATTAGCAACTTACATTCATTCAAAAAAATATATTATTTGACCATTTTAAAGATAATTTCTAAAGCTTTGTTTTATACAATAATTGAGGATTAAATGTAAAAAATTTATTGTTGGGCAATATAAGACTTTTTAAGTCTTGTAATTGGGAGAAATGAGACTAGATTTGTTCTCTTCGCTATCTTCCTGACTCGTTCAGAAAAAATCCTTGCTCGTATACTGCTCTGCCGTATGATTAAAAACAGTCACTGTATGGCAAATTTAGGGTTGGCCGGTTAGGCCGGCATCGGTTATTTCGAATCTGGCAATACTTATGTTATTCTATTCTGTCACAAAGTTCAGTACATTATCTCCACCATACGTAATGAATCCATTTACGATTCAGCAATGTTGGGATTTATTGGAATAGATGGGCTAACGAGAAACTGCACGATGATGTCGATTTTGTCAAAAAAATCACCATTTCCGGATGAAGCTCTTTTTCATTTGTACATTAATAAGCAAAATTGCCATATCTAGGACTCAGAAAATCCACACGTGGTCAGAAGCCAATGCACCCATTAGGAGTGACTATTTGGTGCGGCTTGTAAAACGGAGGCATGATTGGCACATATTTCTTTGAAAACCATGACGATGACCATTACGATCAGTGGAGACACCATTCGCATCATGATAACCAATTCTTTTGTACCCGCTCTTCATGGTATTGATGTGGTTTCAACAGGATGGTGCAACTTGCCACACATCTCATGCCACAATCGATTTATTGCGTCAAACGTTTGATGGCAGTTTAATTAACCGAATTGGTGATGTGAATTGGCCGCCAAGAAGTTGCCATTTGACACCGTTTGATTATTTTCTGTAGGGCGCCGTTTAAGAAAAGTGTTATGCCGACAAACCAGAGACAATTGATCATTTGAAGGCCAGCATTCGTGATGCCGCTGTCGAGATACGACCCCATACACTACCCGGAACTATTTTACTTCATAACAAAAAAATTAATTTGTTAAAATTTCGAACCGTTTTTGTTTTATTGTATTTTTAAATTCAGACTTTTAAATTTCTTACCGTATAGCTTAGAACCTTTTTTAGCTACCAAATATTCTTAAAAAAAAGTACCTCAGTAAAGTAAAAATTTGATGCGTTTAACTTTAAATGCAATATTTTAATAGAAGATTTTGTCTGGGATGGTTTTTAATATACAGGACTTGGTGTTGGTAAACCAAATTTCTTTTACATAAAAATATTTTATTTTCTTAGTTTATTTATGATCAATTAGTTACAAAAAATACTTGATTATTTGTTTAGGTTTCAAAATGCATATATGTATGTATGTATTCGATTAAATTATATCTCCACGACCATAATGCTTATGAAATTTATGTTTTAAATATAAACAAAGAAAAAAATCATTTTTTTATTGATCAGAATTTAATCAAAAACTTTTAGAATGCAATGATAATCTCGGATTATCTAAAGAAATGTGGTCACGAAAGAAATTTGAAGGCTATTTACTACACACCATACATGCTTAACGTTTTATAGTCATCATAATCTCTACAATATGTTCCATTTTTCCACAGTACAACTTTTTCTAATAACAAAAAAAAAAAAAAAAAAAATACAACCGATATACTGACTTATTCGGATTTGTACAAAGTGAAAATAGTGAAACGGGTAATTACTTTTCAGCAAATGCTTTGCATACACATGTAATGGAGGCGTATTTTCTTTTGCTCACATACGCAACTACTTGCATGCCATTATGTACTCAACGCAATGTCACGCACATTTCCAGTGACTATATCAACCCATAATGGAAGGCATTACCTTACACCCATGTATTGTATTGCGTATTGTATGTATGTATGTATGTAGGTACATATGTTGTTAAGTACACCTATAAACATATTTTCAAACAATAGTTCCTTTGTCAGCATTTGCAAAAGTACATAAAACGCATACTGTGTATACGATATAAACAAATATTAACATGACACTACACCAGAATTAGGGGTGATAACAGATTGTAAACAATTTCAAAATATTCGATTTCATACTCGATCTTATTACTGTTAAATAAAAATTAACGAATAATGAGTAGAAATAATATTGAATTCTCTTCAGAGATCAGCAATGAGTATTCAAAAATATGAGTACAATCGAATCATACTCATAATTTCTGATACTTATACGCATTCATACTTATTTTAATACCATGGAACCTCTACTCACAATCAAAGTTTGAAGTACACATCATATTTAGACTTAACAATACGCATGATGTTGTTGACTCTGACTCTCCTTTACTCAGCATTTACAAAATCACAAAATAAGTATGATTCGCGTACGAACACTAAAATACTCACTAAATGGTTGAGTGTTTGCTCTGCTTGCTGCTCTGTTTTGTTACTTATGTGCCTTTTTTCTTTTTTGTATATGGAAGTTTTGCTGAATGATTCGAGTCACTCGAATCATTTATGAGTATAAGTATAAGTATTTTTCTAAAGTTATGAATCTAAATGAGTAGGCTTATGAGTCAAGCATATTCCGAATGGTATGAGTTTGATGCCAACGTTGTACTCATACCCTTTGCAACCTGTACTTATAAATCAAAGTTGTACTGCGTACGAATGAATCAGTAGTAGTAGTTAAATTTCAATATTGTTGACTCACTTATATTCAAAATTTCATGAGTGCCTATGAGTAGCGACAAAACGATTCATTGCTGACCTATGATCTATTTATTTATTTATTAATTTATTTATTAACTACAATACAATTACAAATTATATTTTAATTATATACGAGCGGAGTAACTTTAACCATATGCTCGGTGTAGTGTCACAGATCAGAGTCTCTGAATGGAATCGCTGAATGGAATCGCATGCTAATTGTCCAGCACTCTACCCACTAGACTACCAGGTCACCCGATTCTCTTATCCATAGTCCTATACATACGCCTTTTATACGTACATATGTCAATAAATCATCAGTTTGTATTATATCAAATACCTCCAAATACAAAATTAAACAAAAAATATAACGTATACTTTAAAAGGCATTTCAATTGTTAGTTTATACAAATTAAATTAAATGAAATTATTTATAAATTAAATGAAATGAAAAATAAATGAAAAGCATAATCTGTGCGCATCCCTACTGTATTTTTCATTCAATTACACTACACGGCCACATATAGTTTTTATAGGCGTGTTGTCATTTTGTTGTAGTTAAAGTTTTTCTTCTGTTCTTTTTGTTTGTTTTTCTTGTAGTTGTTGTCATTACTTGCCATAAAAATTATACATTCTTGTAACCTAAACGACACTAAGGCCTGAGTTTTACATTTTACTTCATACAGTCAATTTCATAAGCTATTGCAGACAACGGTGATGGTATGAATGAATACCGCAGAAGCATTTGTAGAATGATTTTTATAAGTGTTTGTCCCAGTTTTTGTCTGTGAAAAGGGATCACACAACAGAAAAAATCAATTTAATTGCAATGAAAAGAATATTTAGTATCCAACGATACAATATTTTCTCTGTAATAGAAGTTAAATTCTTTAAGGGTCTGCTCTTTGACTTTGGCTTTAATTTTAAATTCAACAGTTCAACAGTGATTATAGACGTATGCTTTTCATTTTATAATTGCAATCGAATAACAGTTTTCTTTATTTCAAAAGTAAAAAAAATAATTTTTGATGTTTAAATATGAATTTTTGAAAACATCACTCTTATCGAATAATTTTAAATTCTTGTTGTTTCATTTAAGTTCTAATAGTTATTATAACGATTCCATAAATTCTATGAGAGATATTCTATTCTGCTTCAGGTTTCTTGATTGTAATTCCGCATATCTATACCATGTACAGATACATACATAATTAGCCATTACAACCCTTCAGTCAGGATTACGGCCTAGCTTCCCACACCACTTATGTTGGATGTGTTAATTTTATACATAAGTAAGTAGCGTAAACTACAGTTTAAAGTCGACTTCGAACGACAATTTTTTTTGAGTAACTTTTCATAGCAATTTTATTTTACTCTCAGAGTTTTTGCCAGAAATCTGCTGAAGAGAAGTCGCCGAAGAATTATTTGTTCATATTTCGTTTTGTTAAAGATGTATGACCTGGGGTTTGAATCGAGGTCTGACGTTTAATAAGCCAACACACTACCTACTAGACTAATTCCTTTTGTCACACATATCTTTGAACTGTCGTCTGAATAAACATTAATTTCACCTAAAGCCACACCAATAATTAGCTGCCTCTTTCGAATCAAGAAGATAACAAAACCTATGAAAATCAGTTTGATTGTAATATTTGGAAATTTAAAAATCTTTCATATCTGTAGAGTCGACAGGTTTTATTTTAATGAATTTACACTGTATTTTGATTGCTAGCCAAAGGAGTCCAGCTTTGACCTAAACTATCATAAATCATAAAAGTTATTGATTGAATATATTTTTCGGGTCCAAACATGAGTAGCGATAAATATGCCGAAGAAATATGTTTTCATATTTGGTTTTGTTAAAGATGTCTGACCTGGGGATTGAACCGTGGTGTCAACGACTAAAGGTCAAAATGACTCATTGTAAACTGTGTAAGCTGATAATAACTTTCAGCTAATTGTACTAAAAACATAAGATATTTAAAAGTTTATATCTTACCCGACCATTAAAAATACTAAAACGCTTATTTTGAGAATATATTTGTGTAGGATTAACGATATCTTTTTAGTCAATATTGCCTCTCAATTCTGCTGATAAAACTCATCCTGAGCTAAGAATATATAATGAAATCGTAAAACTATACCATCATTCTCAATCGGACAGCATATTATCAATTGTTATTATCATTATATTTTTTTTCATCTGCTATCCTCATATCGTCATTAAAATATCTTAAATTCTTCTTTTAATTTATTTACATTTTTTTTATCTCATTTCATTTATTTTTATTATTTTCTTTTTAATTTTTCAATTTTTTTTATTTTATTATTTTACAGAGTGTGTGTGTGATAAAAAAAATAAATTCTCAATTGAGCACTTTCATTATAACAGCTTGAAATTTTATTTTCATTCTATAACGGTGAGTATTTTTTTTTATTTTCAATCATTTTATTCTTCCTAATGTGACATCTGCCGTCATTCATTCCTCATTAACGCACAAAAAATCCAAGTTTTTGTTGATTTCATTATATAAGATAACGGAAAATGCCAAAACAGGAATGCCTCGCATTTAGATTGGCATTAATCGACTGACAGCAATCAATTTCGATTTTAACCCGTCTTCCACTGAAGAATTAAATGCCATTATTATTCACTGAACAATTTTGTAACTCAATTCGATGTTAACAATTCAAACAAAAGTCAACAAAAATTTTTATCAATTCCATGGCTACAGGATTTTTTGATTCCAGGCAATCGTCACTGAAAATAACATCTTCAGTCCTTATCTTCAGTTTCTATGTTTGTGTGAGGGAGTGATGTTATAATCAGAATTTTTATACACATGTTTATGCATAATCTTGACAAAATCAACCCCATTCTAGAGTTTTATACGTATAGTTTGCATTTCGGTTGAGTATTTATTTTTTATAGTGTGTTAGGTAGTGTGTTGCCTTATTAGACGTAAAGCCAGGGTTCGAGCCCCAGGCCAGACATCAAAACAAAATACAAAAAGTATTTCTTCGGCGACTTCCTCTCAGCAGATTTCTGGCAAAAACGCTGATAGTAAATAAAATTGCCATGAAAAGTTTCTCAAAAATCTGTCGTTCGGAGTCGACTTTTAACTGTAGGTCCCGCCACTCATGTTTAAAATTAACGCACACAACATAAGTGGTGCGAGAAGCTAGGTCGTAATACTGACCGAAGAGTTGTAATGACCAATTATGTATGTATCGTTGAAAGATGCACTATTTAAAGCGTTTTGTAAGGCAATGGCATCATTAGAAAGTACTTTTTCAAGAATGGCGAAAGTTGCAATCTTACAATCAATAGGGCATGTCATGTGTGTTTTTCAATTAAAAAAAATCAATTCAAACGGAATTTTGAACATTTTAAAGAATGTAACGGAATATTTATTGCATATGAATCTTTTTTTTTGCATTCTTTTTAGAAGGAAGGTATTTAAACATTTAACATAAAAAGATGAATAAAAACAGTATTTGAAATTCTTTTCCTTCAATAGCTGGGAAAAAAAACAAAATCAATTGTATGAAATAATGTGTTTAAAAAATTGAATTCTATTACGTATGAGTTTCTATACATATTGTTGAATAGGGCTGATTTGTTGTGCACACAAGTCACGTAAATTTCATTCAGGTTCTGATATTCTGATAACTGTATGCGTTTGCGTATTTGTGAAATGGTGTTTGTGGTAATGCCAATATGGATTTGTGTGTGCCGAGTAAAGAAGTCATTTCATATGAAATGATTAACATGCACAACCCAAAGACACATGAGTTTATCAAACTTTAGAGGCAATAACAATAGCTTAGAAAGAGAGTAAAAGAAGAACTATCGATTAAATAGTGTTGAAAAATGGCAAGAGACCACAATTAGAGAATACCACTTAAGTCTTAACCAGTTTTAAACATTTGCTTGTTCCCCTTAAAAAATATTTTCTAACTATTTGAGGAATTTTGCACAAAGAAATTGAAAAAGGAAAATTGTTTAATGAATACAAACATGTTTATGGAAACAAATTTCATTATTTTCATAATCGCTGCTTGACATCTTGACCTAAAGCCAGCTGTTACTGAAACATCAAAATTAAACTCCATCTATTCCTCTGTTTCTATTGAACTTATCATAAAACGTTTACACAAGATGATATTAAAAGTCGTACTCATGCAACATGTGGGCGAAAAATTTCCATCACAGTTTTAAGACACAATCAAACAATCATAAAAACTGTAACATTTAACCCCAGTTTATGACTTTCTCTCCAATTCACTTGAGCGATGCACTTGACTTTCAGTCTCATCTGCATAAATGTTTTGTACACCGTTTGAATCATGAACTGAGGCCTTTGTAATATTGTTTGAAGTATAATGTATGCACTCTTAACCAAATATGTGCACATGTTTACTCGCTGTGTCTTGTGGTTTACCCACTACAGTGTCGCAAGTGTTTAATGTTGTCTTCCTTTGCAACAATAAACGTAAAGCATAAATGGATATGCAAAGCTTGTGTGTGTGTGCGTTATAAATATGGCGCACTATCAGAGGATGTATAAACTGAAGTGTACCCATATAATCAAACCTTAAGCACTCGAGAACTTGAAAAATAAGTGAGACGAGCTTTTCTGAATTCATATTAGTAAATTTATAAAATTTTAGTCGCCATGGTCTAGTACGTAGTGTGTTGGCTTATAAGACATGAAACCATGATTCAAACCCCAGGTCAGACATTTCCAACAAAACGAAATATGAAAAAAATATTTCTTCGGCGACTGTCTCTCAACAGATTTCTGCCAAAATCTCTGAGAATAAATAAAATTGCCACGAAGAGTTTCCAAAAATCTGTCGTTCGGAGTCGACTTTGAACTGTAGGTCCCCCTACACATGAATAAAATTAACGCATATAACATAAATAGTGTAAGAAACTATGTATGTCGTTATTCTCCCTTTAGTCAGAATTAGAATGTAATGACCAATTATCTTTTATACTATGTATGTACTGACTTACTTAATTGGGCGTTACAACCCAATTGTCGACCCAGTTTCTCACTGCACCCAAGTTGTGTCTGTTAATATTATCAATGAGTGGCGGGATCTATATTTCATTGCAATTTTAGACTACTGGGAGAAAGGCTCAGAAAAAATGTCTCATTTTTGTTTGAGCTGTGGACTGGAGTTTGACTCACGTGCTCTATCTAATAAGTTAACACATTACCTACTGAAAAGAATTAGAAAATATTTCATTGACAACAAATTTAAAATTTAATAAACAAGTTAAATAATGTACGGTTATTGCACAAAACTTGGCATACTTTACCCAACAAATTTTCAAATTCTTCTTTTCATTCTCAAAACTTTATAAGTTCCACTTCTGTTTGATGCTTGCAGGACGTGTTGAGTGTCAAAAACACTACAAACAGACGTGCGTGCATTCAGAGTTGAATGAAATAAATAACTTCTCTTAACTTTTAAACTGAAGAACTCTAACGTTACCGAAAACATTTAAAAAACAATAGAAAATTTCGAAATTAAAACGTGCGTATACAATCGATAAATGGAAAGATAAAGTCAAATAATAAAATGAAATAGAAAACTTTAATAACAACAACAAATATAATAGAAAATGAAAAATAAAAAACGTTTTTGATTTATATGTACATATATGGCACATACATACATATATGTATACATACACAACATCCCTGTCGTACACTCAGTTAACTTTAAATTAACTTAAAACCAACTATTTCTCAAGCAGTGGTGGTTGACACTTGGATTACTTTTATATGGAAATGACTAACTATTTTAACATTGCGATGTCCTAGGAAGTAGTCAATTGTCCGACTCTGCATTACTTTTAAATTAATTTAAAGTTAGTTACTTAGCAGTTAACTTAAAGTAAACATATTTGTAGCTAACTATAAACTTACTACTTTTAATTGACTATAAGTTAGCTAAATTTCAGTGAATGAAAAGTCAGTTCTTTACACGTTGGCTTTAAATTTTTATAATAAGCTATAATATTAATTATTCGTAATGAAACAGTTTTTTAAAATTTATATTTTAATAGAAAACAAAAGTTTATTCATGTAAAAACAAAATAAATAAAATAAATAAATAAAAAAAATTAATTAAATTAAAATAAATTCAGTTCAGTTTAAATAAAATAAATTCAGTTCAATACATCACAAGCAATATTTTATACATTTGTTGATTGTGTAAAGATTTTTTTCTAAACTAATTTATACATATGAAAAAAAATTAATAAATTCACGATTTACAAAAATATTTTGCACATTTGTTGGTAAAAAAAAGATAAAAAGAGTTTCTAAATATAACATTTTCAAATATATTAATTTTTTTGATTTGCGTTCTTATACAACGTGTTTTTTTATTATTTTTAAGGCGTTACGCAGCTCAGTTTCCACAACCTGAGAGCCGAGTGATCGACAGGCATCTGTTTAAAAAATATGTATATACATTTTTACATGTTTTAAGACTTCGTTGAAAATTATATTTTCAAATTAGCACTTACCTGTTAAGGCGTCATAAAAAGCAGCAAAGTCTTTTAAACGCTTCTTGCCATGAACACCATCCAAGTTTATGTCCATGCACAAATTTGGTGACATAATTTCCGTAAGCTTTTTTGGCAAGCTGCCCTTTAATATTGTTTCACTTCACTTCAAATAAAAACACTTCAAACCTTTTTTATGTATTTTTTAATTTAGTGTATTTTTTTAATTATTTTACGCAAACAAAAATTTTTAACCAAAAAAATAAAGCGAAAAGATGACACGCGGTTTTGTTTACTAATCAAATGTCTAAGACGTTAGTTATCTATATCCAACGGCGTTAAGAATTGGAGTGTTTGTATACACTTTGGTTAATGTAAATTTTGCATTGCGTAGTAGTTAGCTTTAAGTTAGTCTATACAAGCAAACTTAAAGTTAGTTTTTTTTGTAGTTAGCTACTCATTTGACGGCAGGGATATTAAAAGAAAACGATATTATTTTTTAAGTTTCCTTTTTATTTTTAATTTTTATTTATTTAATTTAATCCTTTTCATTATAAATACTTTTAATGAATTTGATCCGATAAGTTTAATGAACTGTCACTGTGACATACACATATTCCAGCAAAGAGTAAAAGAGTACACATGCACACAAAAACGCACAATTTTAAATACGTATGCATGTAGAACAGGTCGGTTAAATGTAATTGAAGCACTTTGCTATCGCTCTGTCTCTCTCCTTCTTTTTCAGTTATAAATGTACTTATGCAAGTGTAGTAGAGTGCTTATACAGAGTGTGTCGGTTTACCATCTCTGGTTCATTTTCGAGTTAAATGTTAAGAGGTTAACGGTTCTTTTATTTCGTTGTTTATTGTTGTTTGGAATATTTTTAGTTCCTGTTTTGGCATTTCAGTTGGTCTTTTTCATTCTTCACTGTCTTCACTGTCTTGCCTTGTCGCCATTGCTGCGTTATTAAATACTTATTTACGACCAAAATGTATACAAAAACGAAAAAGAAAAGTAGAAATGAATAAATAGATAAGAAATTTAAAAGAAAATAAGGAAAGAAAAAGAAGAAAACTATGTCCATAAAAGCGGAAAAAATTAAATCACCTCAACATGTTTAGAATTGTTAATCGGACGATTCGATTTTATGTACTTAAGCGTGTGACACTACTTTCCGGTTTTAATTTTAGAATTTTGAATAATCAGACCATATGACAAGCATACTTACACCGGAATATGTATTATTATGATTGTAGTAGTAGTAGTAGTATTGGGTTTTTCCAAGTACATACATACATACATATTTTTAATTGCTATGTTTTGAGAAATAATTTTAATGTTGTTTCCATTAAACATTTTAAGAATACACATATATATATATGTACATATTATGCTTATTTATTTACACAATCTAAAAATTAAAGTGCGCTTCTAAATTATTATTACAAAGAAATCTATACATATAGCCAACCCAGTTCGTTGTTTTTTGTTTTTTTTTTTTACAAAAACAACATGTATTTTTTGCTTTCTTTCTGTGCGCCTAAATGCCAAATATAACTGAAATGACAAATGTCACAAAATGACATTAAATTGTTAATTTTTATAATTTTTATGCCCTCGTTTCTTTTATAAGGCGTTTAAAGAAAAAACAACAACATTTATAGTCCTAAATTTTTATTAAAAATACAAATCCATGATAAATAAGTAGTTAAATATGATTTAAGGGTGCCCTGGTATTCTAGTAGGCAGTGTGCTAGACTATTAGCGTGAGGATTGAATTGAATTGTATTGTAATTAATAATTAAATTAATAAATAAATATGACTTAAGTGATCTTTATAAGTTTTGATCAGCATATCGTTAACGTTGGCCACTTTTAATGATTTGAAACGCTGTGTGCAGGTTTAGATAGATGGTTCAGTTTGTTGGCTTCCTCACCTTATACGGAGTGGTGTCATTTTCGAAAGTCTCCATTACTTTGATTTCATCGAAGTACGTGTACACATTTTCAACTTCGAAAATCCAACAATATTCGATTCAGAAATTGTCACTAAAGCCTGCAAACACGTCCTGATGGGAAACCGTCCATATCGTATAATAGGCCAGTATTCGTGCTTGCAAACTTGATCTGATGAATATCAAAAATATTTGATATTTGGCTGGATAGTGTAATAGCAAAACACTTCTCTCAGATCGTGCTTACTGGCGAAATTCGCTAGTGTAATAGCTGCTTAATGCTCATGCAATAGACTTCTGCAGGAAAAATTAATAAATTATTTATTGTGTGAGGCACATCGACACCATCAAAAGGATTAAATCCATTGGAGTGATGCTTCTCCTAATGAACTTTGAAATTGAAAAGGGGACTTATCCGTCATTAATAATACGAGCGAAACTCCAATAACTTATGAATATGCTCCGTAGTAAACTGCAATCGTTTTGTTTGTTTGAGATTTATATACGATTTCTTCACGAATGTTAAATTCACAACCGTGTTTTCCAATAATATTCTCTGAAGCAACATTATGTTTCAACAGTAGAACCATTTCCCATTTCTTTTATACCATATTTTCTACTACTTCTGAGTCTTTATTTTTTACTCAATTGTATACTGTTTTCCGACATACCCCGTATACTCTTTCCCAAATCTAATGCCGCTCTTACGGAGTACGAGTCTCTAAAGTAATTTCCCTAAATTTCACCATTTCATCAGTTTTTTTTTAATATTTTTTTACTGATATTTGATCGAAGCATTAAACAATCGTCAACTGGTTTTGTTTTACCAACAATGTGTTGAAATTGAAATATTGTCTCCTTTTGTACGATTTTAAATTAAACATGGTTTATAACGGTATTTTTAACATATAAAAATTAAACGTTTATCGATAAATACATTAATTTATTATTTATTTATATTGATTTAAATACTGTTATTTACATACCCACAAACATACATATAATGTTTTTAAATTATTGTGCGGTTACTTTCAGTTAAAATTGAGAAGAAAAAGAAAAAACAAAACACCAAAGCTATGGATAATTACAATTAACATTTTTATGAAATTGGGTTTAAATTTGCTTTGTTGTTGAAATACAGTGAAATCTCCTTATACGGACAACTGCAATAAGCGGACATTCCCCGATAACGGACGAATTTTCTGGTTACATGTCCCTTATGGAAATTATGGTACAAAATAACTTCCGTTAGACGGACTCTCTCTTGGCCGGACCTGAACAATGCTTTTTCGTAGAACAACTAACAATTTTTTAATACTCTCGTAGCCGGACAAATATAAAAAAATTAAATATGAATCGAATATGTATTGAATAATACTTATTTTTTGTTTTTAATTTTAGTTTTTTTTATTATATTTTATTATTATATTAAGGGTCCTAAAAAATCTTCTTAATATCCCCTTTTTTGTGCTGTAGTTTTATTCAATTGCCAAAAAAAAAAGTATGAACATTACACCATAAGAATAAAATTATAAATAAAATGCTGTTGATTATTAAATGACAGCAAGTGTAGAATAAAAATATAGCAAACGTTTATTGGACAATAATAAAGCGAGCCAAATTACAAAAAGATTCAATACAATAGAATCTTACAACTCTTCTTGAATTCTTTCCTTAATAATCCGCTGATTTTGACATTTTCCTTAAATGTCTTTAAATGGCAAGATTTCCATTTTCCTTAATTGGCCATAGCCATGGAGTTAACTTAAAAAAGAACAAAGTTTCACAATAAACGAAATATTACATCCAGTGAGATAAAAAAACTAAAGTCGCAGTAGTCTAGTACAGTGCGATCTCGATTATCGCAATTTAAAAATAATCTCCAATAGCCTGTTGCAATTATCGAAAAGTTGAAATAATCGCCAATTGTTCATTATATATTGTCAGCTTATAAAGAAGAAGGTTCATGTCGCTTTTTTCAGACTTCAAATATACACCCAAAGAAATATTACAGTAGGATTCACTAATATCAATGAGAAATGATTTTGATTTTTGGAAGAATACTTGCCAAATTAAATACGGTGTCTTTAGGAATTCAGCGAAGTACAATTTTTCTATATTTTCCGCTCACATTGTTCATATTATTGGGTTAATAAGTAGACTTGAAAATATTACTAACAATTTTCCTCTGGGTTAATACATGCCTCTCACAAATCCATTCACATTTTAATCATGTTCTCTTTGTGCCGGCGTCTGGTTATTGCACTTGAAAAGAACCAATTACACGGCATAAACATAAATTGGTCATTACAACACTTCAGTCAGGATTACGGCCTAGCTTCTCACACCACTTCTGTTGTGTGCGTTAATTTTATACATGAGTGGTGGGACCTACAGTTTAAAGTCGACTCCGAACGATAGCACCAATTATTTGTCAATAAATAACTTCAAATAAATTATTTATTAAAAAAAAAACAAAAAAAAATAAACATTAACATTAACATTTCATTAAAAGATCTTTTAATTACAAAAAAAAAAAAATAATATGTACATACTACGCATTTGTACGTATCTATGTGTGTACATATTTTCGGAAGGACTGTAGTATATTAATATTTGGAAGTAACAAATTTTGAAATTTTCTGTAAAAAAGCGGCTTTCATATTATAACACAGACATAATAAGCAAGTTTCTTGAAAATGAAAATATACTTTAATTTTAATCTACGCTTTTGGGTAAAGAATACAAGTAGACTGTCAAAGAGAAGAAGCAGTGAAACGTATTTTTGAGACATCATTGACGAGTTGGAATTTTTTTTTTTTTTTTTTTGTTTAAATAGGATCACTTTGATAAATCTACGTTTCTGAACAACGAATAAAAAAGAAAAATCAATGCAAATGAATCAAAAAACGTATGTTCCACTTATTGAGTCTGTTGCGAAAATTTAGATTTTGCAATAATCAAAGTTGCGATAATTGAGCTTGCACTGTATGAGCAAATATTCCTTCGACGACCTCTTCTTAGCAGTCTGCTGGCAATAACTTTGAGAGTAAATAGAAGTTTTATGAAAAGTTTTTCAAATATCTGTCTTTCGAAATCGATTTGAAACTGTAGGTCCTTCTAGTCATGTATAACGTTAACATACACAACATGGTTGGTGTTTAAAGCTACGCCGTTATTCGACCTAAGAGGTTATATAAATACCTTGTCAGCACAAAGCAGAACGTTGAATATTTCATCGAAATAAATGAGATTTATTTCGTGGAATCAGGATTGTGATCCCTTTGGAGGAAAACAATTTCGGATGAAGATTTGTTTTTATTGAATTTGCGCTACGTTGTTTCATTTACTTATTGTATGCTTGTAGTATCATGTTTTGAATGTATGAAACATAACAATGACATAAGAATGTAAGAGTAATGAAACTTTTTATTTGTCACCTGAAAATAAATTCCAAACATACGCTACTAGTGTTTGGCCTTTGTTACCTTGTTCGTTTGTATTTAAGAACACATAAATAACTTAATAAATGTTAAGATGAAGGTGTTTACGTATGTATGTAGCGTTACACCTTAATATGAGATTAATAGACATACTCAAACATAATACAAATCCAATATATGTACATATGTTTGTAGTCTATATAAATACATACGTACGTATATTGCAGATTCAATATCTCTTGTATGCCATTCAATATGTTGCTCTTCCTTTATTGTTGGATAGTTTTCTTTGCGTTTTTCTTTTTCTGTTTTTTTTCATTTTGATTTTGTGATTTAATTTTGTTTTCTACGTCCACATAAAGAATGACAATAAATGTTGAAGACGCTATAAAAATGGTATTAAATTCACTCACTAAACACGCTTTCTCATCTGTCTTCCTTCTATTGTACAATAGTTTTGGTTGCAATACACACCAACACACGAACACACTGGCATACTTGTCTACTTTATTTGTATCGTGTATTTGGTTTTGGTTTTGATTTCCTATAAAAAAAAACAGAAACAAATAATAAAGCTTCACCAATTTCTTTTTTAGAGCTGTCTATTGGCATTGTTGTTGTTGTTGTTACTGTTGTTGTTTTTCTTCCTATTGCAATTGTTATGTGTGCTTGTGTGTGTGTGTATGTTTTAGTCTATTGACATAAAACTTTTCAGAGTTTATTTTTTTTATTATTATTTCTATTTGTTTTTGTTTTAATGTTTTATTGTTTTTGTTTTTGTTTTATTACTTGTCATTTATTGTAAATATTCAGTACAAAATTTTTGCATTGAGATGTGTGTTGGTATTCTTTTAGTTGTTGTTGTTGTTGTTTGCTTTTATATTGCATTGTGATTGGAATGCAATGTAGTCGGAAGTTCGTTACAGTAAAACCTAGTTAAACTATAATCATTTAATGCAGAATTATAGTATTAGAAAAGTTAAACAGACGAACTAAAAGTCTTTAACACACATGAAACCACCGTATTTTTCTTTATATTTTCGATTTCTGATAGTTCTGACTGTATATCGCACAATACAAACGCAAGTTATTCTCAGCTGTCAATAAGCAATTCTCCCTTTTTGATACCAAGTCAAGTCACAATAGACAAGCAGTCAAATTGTATATATGAGGGGGGGGGGGGGTAATAATATTACCTTTACCACATCACTGTCAACTAAATATTGTGTGTTGTTGTTGTATATTATAACATGTTATCGAGTCTATTTTTATCAGAAAGGTTTTCAATTCAATTTCAAAACCTACATGAGCTGACATGAATGAACATGAATAAATAATGAAAATAATAATGACGCTGTGTTAACGATTTAAACATGCAGTCCATCTACATATATTCTGTAGTAACTAATCAATTCTATAATATATTAAAGGGTTTTAGAAACAATTAAATCCATTATATGTATGTACATTATAGCACTGCTATTAGGAAAATAAAATATCAAACAACTAACAACATCAAGGGTTTGTAATAAAACATTAAATTTAATTGGAAACAGACACAATATCTATCCCCACACTATTGCTTCCTCTTTAAATGGATGCCCATTTAAACTTCAAAAATGTTTCAATAATTCCCTGGTATTCTAATTAGCTACACAATCTTTGTGTATTCAAAAGCAATTATCGAAATTAGCAAAATTAGTTAAGGTTTCCAAATTTTCGAGAATTTATTTTAAACCTCAGGCTTCTGAATTTATTCGTATTCCGTTCAAAAAGCATGAAATTCAATTTTAAATATTTGTTTGTAACTTTTCTAATGCATACCTACATACATAATTGGGCATTACAATCCTTCAGTCAGGATTGCGACCTAGCTTCACACACCACCTATGTTGTGTGCGGTAATTTTTATACATGAGTGGCGGGACCTTCAGTTTAAAGTCGATTCCGAACAACAGATTTTTGAGAAAATGTTCATGAAAATTGTATTTAATCCCAGAATTTTTACCAGAAATCTGCTAAGAGGAAGTCGCCGGAGAAATCTTCTTTTATATTTCATTTTGTTCAGACCTTGGTATGATAAAAAATCCATGCAGACGTATTTATATTACATAACAATAAATCTTTTATTTAGTAAAACCTGTGCTATGTTTGTATTGTAATTTATGTTTTCAATGGGTATCCAAATATTCAAATAATATACGACAAATAATTTTATTTTTTTTCCTGTTCCTTGAGAGAGTTTCTTGAAAAGAGATTTTTGTGGTACACGACAACACCTACCAGAAGTTTTTTAGTTTTTTTCTGTTATACAGTGTTTCTAATCTATTTTAAATTATATTTTAAAAATCATAAATGCAAAGTTCTGCAAAGTATTTCATTTAAAATTTTTCAATATTCATTTAAAAGTTTTTGTGCACAAGAAATGAAAATAGAAAACTTGAAATATCCTACAAAGTATAATGAATTCATATAATTTAAATTTAAAAACTCCTGTAATAAATAAAATTTTAATTGGAAAAATTCTAATGAATTTGAAAACTCTAAAGTAAGTTGAAAACATAAAGTAATTGAAATCACAAATCTAGAATCCTAAAGTTAACATCAACCCACATAATTTGAATTTGTTAATAACAAAGAGATATCTGGCCACCCTGTTGTGAAGAGTGTATTAAACAAATCAATATTTCACAAATGCAAAACATAAAACATAAGCATTTTGGTTTTATTTGACCGATAAGCCCATCAAATATCAGTTTGTATTTAGTTTGAATAGAAGGTACTTCTGACATCATGTATCCAACTTAAGTTTCATGATAGGACAGCACAGTCGCATGAGAAAATTTTTCCTCACTAAGTATTTGGCAGAGAATTGCTGAAAGATAGATTTGAAGAACTATTAGCCAGCTCTCGTAGATCCAAGTCTCTATTTACATTTCCACTTCACGAAAACAATGTGATACGGTATTGTCATAGACATCCGCTTTTCGCTTAGCAGCTATTATTTCTGAAGTAAAAAATATTTCAATTTCTATGTGGGCATTAGATACGAGTAATTTTTGGTAAAATAAAAAATTAAAAAGAAGTTCCCCTCTTTGGGGATATCGAACTGAAAAGACCTTAAAATTGTTTTCTCGAATCGTTTTAAGTGGTTGCTGCACTTGTTTCTCGATTGTAGATTCTTTGTTGGCAGAAATTGCATTCGTATTTAAGATTTTTTGAGATTTTGAATTTAATTTAAATTTAATTTAATTAAGTTTAAAGTTTTCCTATTAATAAACTGAATAGAGCTGTGGGTTTAAAATGATACTTATCTAAACAAAATTATAAAGTGGTTCTAATGAATAATACAAAAAAAAAACACAGCAACTGCGACCACCTTGTAAAGTAAATGTGCCTTGACATAAACCTATACAAAGCAACTTCTAACGTCAATGACAACAATAAACGTTAACTTATAAAACATTGCAAAGGAAATGTCATTTCATTCATAATTTATTTTTAATAAAATAAAGGGAAAAATACCAGAACAGATTGCAAGAGCATAGAAAATAGAAAATAAATAATACTGTTGACAGTAGAGAGCATGGGAATGAAAATAATACAATTAACTTTTCCCAAAGTGTTCTGATTCAGAGTTTAAGAAAACTTTCACAAATACATACATATTTATATTGAAGACGAGTAATGTAATGAAAAATGTTCATACTTGAGTAGGGTGACATACAATTTTAAGTACAGTGAATATGAGGATATTTAACGATACAATACTGAGGCCGCTTAAGTGATTCCATTCCGATTTATGATTTTAAATACAGTATGTATTGAAAAAGAATATGTTTGTCTATTATGATCGCACTTTGGTTTACGTACAGTACATAATTGGACACTAGGTATGACATTATTCAAATGCCGATTTTTCCAATTCAATGGAAATATTTCAAAAAAACATTTTGGTGAGGATTTATCGATAATTAAAAAAGCTTTTAAACAATGTATAATACTTATCATTGTTTATTTAAAAGTATTTTTAAAACAAAAAAAGAAAATAATTTTAACGAATTTCATGTCAAACGTATAATTCAACAGTCAAATTAAAGGCACTCTTTTTACACTTGGAACCAAAACTTTTCGCATTTCTTACTGCTTCCAAACGTTGAGACATCGGCTGCATGAGATTGACGTAAAATTCCGGGGTTATGTTCTGTCTTTCTCGCTTAATTCCTTTTGTTCCACTGTGCTGATATCGAATTTATAGAGCTTACGTGCGAGTTTTTGTCAAACAGGCTCAATATGTGTGTTGAGATGAAGGGACCGTGCCGGTGTTTGGATTAGTTTTCAACAATTATAAGCTACAGATTCGCAATGTGCTTACGATCGTTGTCCTGGTATAAACAAATATGTCCAATATATTTAACTTATCGGCACTTTGCTTTACAAATATTAAAATGAATCAATTTTATTGTCTATATAACGAACATACTGCACTTGAAATACATCCCCCTACCAGTACCAACACTCCCCCATGCTTAAAAATATCCTGAGTATTATTAGGCAAAAAATCAGTATTTGGCTTATGCCAAACATACTGCTTTTTATCTGATACATTTACTCTCACAAGTAAAGAGTACATATGTAGATACTATGTAGGCATTATACAGAATGAAATTTTTCCATCGTGCCATACCTAGTATACTATATTTTTTGAAAGATGTATTGGGTGTTATATGGATACTTTGTATTTTAATTTAAATAAATTTGATATTATTTTTCTGTCCTTTGCTCGCTCTATTAAAAAGTATAATTTGGCATTATTTTTCAAAAATGACGCATTAGCTTCTCAACTGTAAGTATGTAGTCCAGATGTGTATTGTACACAAAAAAATTTTGGTTGCCTCTAGCAATGGACACCAATTTAATCTTTATTTATTTATCCATTTTTAAAAAAGATCAAATTTTGTTTTTGTTTACAGGATTCAAATAACTTTGAAGTGGTATCAAACTGTTGCGACTTTGTAGTAACAAAATTGTATTCCATGTTATGTTTTTGTATATTGATTTAATGAATATGTATGAAATAATTGATATTTGGTATGAACAAGTACGTTCAGCAGCATAAAAGATTTGCAAATTTGCAATAAAAGAAATTGTTGACATTTATCTGACGTTATTATTATTATTTTTGTTTGTTTAATTAAATCCCCTACTTATTCTAATTGAGAACATATTAATCGATTTCAGTATGCCACAATTCTACTGTAGAGACCTAATTTATCAATTTCATATCTTCACAGTATATGTATGTATATGTATACGTCATGCTGTTTACTGTAACTGTCTGGTAACGCTATCTTTTACTGTTGTTTATACTGAATATCGTAAATAATATTGTAACTTCTAGAATCTTACGATTGATTTGTTATTGTAATATTTTTTTATTTCATCATTGTTTTGTTATTGTAATTTCATGTTTTTTTAATGAATGAAATCGTACCAAAATTTTATTTATTTCTTTTTAATTTTCTGTAAACGATTCGTACACATTTGCCAACGAAATAACAGTAGAATTGAAAAATCGTTACAAATTTTCTGAAAATCCATTAATGGATTCGACAAATAAGTTAATTTTTAGAAATCTTACATTTTGATGTAAGCCTCCAAAGTGGGTATGTATGTCTGCATGTACATACACTGAGCGCCATAAGTGAGTCAACACTTTTGTTCTTAAGTATAAAACAGTTTTGTTCTTAAGTATAAAAAAGTTCCTTTATCAGGAATTGTTGTGTTTGTTTTAACATTTTATAAGTAATAAATAAAGGTTTTTATTTTTGGAAATTTTTTCGACTATTCTCATTTACTTTTATCGCTATCCTAAGAAAATGAATTATTTCAGGGTGTTTACTCACTTTTGGCGCTCAGTGTATATGGAGGTAATTAGCGTTGTGACCAAAATTCAAGTAATTTTCGACTGAATTTAAATTCTTTCAAACTCCATGCATTCTTATCAAATAACAGTTAACAAATTCGTAATTATTGTATACGAGTATTTTCCATGTCCAAAGACAATATAAAAACAAAAACACTCATTTCATTGATTTCCTGTACACACTTGCACACGTAACATAAACTGAAACAAGAAAAGAAAGAAAAAAACAAAATATTTTCAAACATGTAAACTATTCAACAGCATACGTATATACATACATGTATGGTATGTCCATATGAAGAAGTGTAAAAATATTCATGTACAATTTATGTCCATATGTATGAATGTATGGACATTTAAGTATTGAAGTTTCATTGATAATTACGGTAATTGTCTAAATACATACTTACACACGCATGTATTGATATGCCGTTGACCAACTTTAAAAAAACCAAATTATGCTTTAAGTGGGCCTTTCGTACAACGTCAAATAATATACGTACAAATAAAGGAATTATATTCTGTGCATGAATATTTAATGGTCCGTCTACATATGACTTCCAATGACAAATTTTTGCCTTTCAATTCTTTTATTGTTTTGGCTTCTGTTACAATTTTTCAATCAATCAGAAATTTAAAAAAAAAAACAAAAAATGTGTTTCAAAAGTACGACATTTTTACGATAAACTTAACTATTATACGGTATCGTATGTGTTTGTCATGAATTCTTAATATTTTGTATTACGAAATGCGATAAAATCTTATAAAAAAATAGAAATTCATGCATGTGCTTAGTTTGGTCATTTGTATTAAATTTTAATCAGACTACAAATAGTGTGTGTGTAAAGACTTTGTTCCCATGTTCAAGTTGATTTCAAAGAAAAAAAAAAATATGTGAACGTAAATTTTTTAAACGTAAGTTAATACGTTAAACCACTTATTGTGTTGTAAATTGTAATCTTAATTTTAAATTTTTATATTTAAATATTCGTTAAAAATTATGTTGTCCTTTCGCACAACGGGATTAATTCGCTATTATACAGACGTGCACTTATTTTGTTCAAAATAATTTGTAGAGCATCTTGGGTTAGGTGGCGGACCCCCTCGAAGGAAGAGGTCCCACTTGGGCCATCATTTAGGCCCATTGAGAGACCACAATTATTTCTACCCGATGTTCAACCATTCCCTAGAGAAAACCATCTCGAGTCCAAAATAAATCTTTCTATTGCAGCAATCTTTATATTGCGGAGAAAGTATCAGAAAATGAGGGGACAGAAACAAGATCAGAGCACTGTCACATAAGGTGACAGACAGTTTCTTTCTCCTTCTCAGACCCACGGCTTCTCAGAAGTCACTGGTTGGAATGCCGGGTCTTTCGGTATTCCTAGAATCACCATTATACGCTGGATGGTCTCACTATTTAAGGTCAGAAGTCAGTCGCCATAGTATTGTAGGTAGTGTGTTGGCTTATTAGATGCAAGGCCACGGTTCAAACCCCAGGTCAGACATCAAAATGAAATATGAAAAAATATTTTTTCGGCGACTTCCTCTCAGCAGATTTCTGCCAAAAACTCTCTAGTTACATTTCCACTTCGGTCTCAGAATATATGAGAATAAATAAAATTGCCATGAAAAGTTTCTCAAAAAATCTTTCGTTCGGAGTCGACTTTAAACTGTAGGTCCCGCCACTCATGTATAAAATTAACACACACAACATAAGTGGTGTGAGAAGCTAGGTCGTAATCCTGATTAAAGGGTTGTAATGACCAATTATGTATGTATGTATGTAAGTCAGTCAGTCCAACAGTCTGGCAATAATACACAGAGCCTCTAACAACAAGTTGTCACTTTCTTCAAAATAATTTTCTTTTAAAGCAATATTATTAGCCGATATAAGAAATATTTACCAGAAGTTGTGCAACAATTGATTCCATTTTAAATCATTTCGATTTGTTCGATAATTTAAAAAGCAATGAATACAAATGTGTCGACTAATCGTCTTGATTTCATGAAATCAAAGCGTTTATTGCTTAAACCACAACCATTTTTAGGATTTATTAACAAAATGCTTAAACAATAGTGTTAGTAGGAGCCGCTTTTCTCTTGAACTTGGTCGACATATTTACGTTTCAAATGGCATATGGAATTAAAGTAAACGAAACGAAACTTTAATAAATAAATCATAATTTTTCTTGGTTGTTTGCAATATTAATCCCCGATGTATTTATTATATGTAGTAATAATCATCATCATCGGTAATTTATAAATTTTTCTTGTTGTATCATTTTGTCTCATAATCATATTCACATATTTGACAATTCAAATGTCAACAACGACAAGCAAAAGAAAAAAAACAACAAAACAAAATAAAACAATGTTGTTGAAGTAACCAGCTGTTTTGTTTACCAGCTGTCAACTGAATATTGAATAAGCAGCTGAATTGCGTATATTATTATGCCTGAACATTTAAAATATTGTACTCAATTAACCGAATATTGATTCAATAAAAGTGCATATCAGAACATAGTACTACCGTGATCCGGAAGAGGATCTGATCAAGGCGAATAGTTCAGACACTGATCATGGTCTAAAGTTATCTTAGGCTTTTTCATCGCCATATCCTATATGATATTGATGCATCTTAATCATTTGACTCTATGTGGTATATGAAATCGTCTTCTCTGCTGTATACCCGTAGTCATTTCTTTTTGGATTGACTGCGTTCAATGATGGTTACTTTTAGCTTAGGTGTTAAGAGTCATCAAGATGGTTGTTTCAAACATTTACATTCCGCCTCCTGCGATTTACATGATCTAGGTGTCGCAGTTCCTTGAAGTAAATCTCACATCTCTATTCTGTATTTCATTGGACAATATTGGCTTGATTTCCAAAACAGTTGTCTTAACATTACTTCATATTCCTGTGTATGATAATTAGTACTGCGTTGTAACTTCTTTTTTCCGGCAATCAGGAATGCTGGATCCTTCGAAATTAATCAAATCAAAAGTTGGCTAACCTGCTTCGTTCGTCACTTGTCCTTTGGAGTTCATACTTCAACGCATTCAGATTATCGTTGCAAACTTACATTTCTCCAGAGACTGGGACTGTACTTTTTATTTCACATTTCAAACGGGGTGTGCCTTAAAATATATATTAAATTGATAAAGAATACTTTTAATTTATTGTTTAATTAAAATATAAATTTTCTACTTTCCATTAACAAATTAAGTGTAGTGAAGTATGTATTTAAAATTTTGATTTAAATGGTTTTCATAAATCCAAAGTCATCAGGAAATTAAACAACTCATCTACTGACTCAAATAAGAGATTTCCATTAAAACATTAAAATTTTATTCGAATTGTTGTTGTTAACTTTCAGCACAAAAATACAATCACAGAGTTCTCTTGCATGGAAGCACAGCTTTTAAGAGCTTTCTTGAGAGGAATGGCTTTTTATTCTCAGCATATTTTCATTTCTGCTTTGCAACTTTCCAAGAATCTCCATTTCTATCTTTTTCTCGTTCATGAAATGATGATGGCTTTGTCTTCTAGGTAAACCATCATTTATTATTCTGTCTCTTTTTGTGAATTTCTTATCATAAGTTTCTATGGAAACTTTTCTTCACATGGATTTTTGTATGCCAAATATATTATTTGGATTGTAATATTTGGAAGGATATAGTACGTCACATACATTCGTACATACGTATATTACTTATCTATTTATTTTTTACCGCTTGTCGACGAAAAAAAGTTTTAATTTCGTTTTTTTTTTTTTTTGGTAAGTTTTGGAAATTTCAAACTTAAAACATATGCGCCAGATGCCAGTTCGTCATCTCTGTCTGTCTGCCTGTCTATTTTATTAATGTTATCGTTATTAAAATGTTTGTTACAATTTTTTTGGCTTTTTTTCGTTTCTCTACCGTGATAAATTCGTATTTCAAAATTATTAATAACCGAATATGATGGATGACTATCGCGTAAGCAGGCAAATGCAAAAATAATTTTTTTTATCAAATCAAACATTTTTTATTCACCATGATCATGTGCTATGTATGCTAAATAAATTGAACAATGAAAGTACTCACACCGATGTATTCAGTGGTGTTGTGCTAATTTTTTTACCGGAACGCGTTCCGGACTCCAGTTCACGGTTCGCAAAAACAAGCCGGTTCGTTCCGGTTTTCGTACCGGTTCGGGTTCGGTTCGGTTCAAACCCTTGTTTATAAAAATACATATAAAAATTCGTCAAAAATTAGAAAAAAAAATCAGCAATTCTTTTTAATTTTTGTTTTCAAAACGTCAGCCAATTCTCGTTATCAGAAATCATCTTTAGTTCCGGAACGCGTTCCTGTCCAAAAAGGAAGTACCGGAACGACGTTCCGGAGCGTTCCGGCTCGACAACACCACTGGATGTATTGTATATTAAACAAAAAAAAAAAGAAAAGTTTAACAAACATAGTTTAGAAGCTGATCAAATTGAACAGAAAATAGTGAGTAAAAATTAAAATATTTATAAATATATGTAAGTAGTGTAAACAAATCGGAAGTCGCCATAGTCTAGTGGGTAGTGTGCTAGCTTATTAAACCAGACTGTGGTTCAAATAAAACGAATTATATTAATATTGTTACGCAAATGGAAATGGTGTTTTGCTTTCACATCGTTTAAATTGTAAACAAAAGCTACAAAAAACAATGAACTTGTTTACATGATAAACAAGTAAACAAAAATATACCAACAATACACAAGTATAAAAAAGTGATAAACAAGTAAACAGAAATGAAACAACAAACACTGCAAGAATAAATGTAAACAAAAATACACAAACAACAATAATGAAACAACGATGTTTACATTTATTGAGATCTCGAGAAGGCGAAGCCACGAACATTTGACTTCATGATCATTCATCAGACTGTTTACGTTGCCATATAAAAGGCAAGGCAAAGCAGGCAACGGAGTCAGTAAAAATTCAGTCAGTCTTGTGTGAAGACACGCGGTGTTTGAAGAGAATAATCGTGGTTTGAAGATCTTCGTTATAAAGATCTGTCTAGCAATTGTTATTGTTTACGCAAAAGAGTGTAAAGAAGAATAACAAACAAAGCAATTGTTGCAATCAAATTGTGAACAGTGGCACACAGAATTGTGCGAACAATAAAGAATTTAATTAGACCTAAACACAAAATTTATTTTTATTTTACTACGAACTACGAACTCATATTTTAAACGTTTTTGAAAGGTAGAAACGTAACAATATTTTTTTCGGTGACTTCCTCTAAGCAGTCTTTTGGCAAAAACTCTAAAAGTCGAGATGAAACTGAAGATCCCGCCACTCATGGATAAAATTAAAACTTGCAACATGAATGGCTTACGAAACTGGCTTATAATCCTGACTAAAAAAGAGTTGTTATGACCAATAGGGAATAACTTTTAAAGCCACATTCTAAAGCGCTAGTGAAACATAAAGTCCGACATTGATGTTTGGAAAAACAAATTCGAATACTTCTGAAGAGAATTATATCCTTTATTCGTTTCCAAAGATTTTTGTGATCACTTTTGAAAGAACCTAATTTATCGGCAACAGTTTTATCAATTATTTGTACTGAAAGCTTTTTGTAATCTGGAAGTGATCAGGAAATAATATTTTAATTAAGAATTGGAAAATTATAGTTTTTTTGGAAATCCCCTCCAAACCTATGGCATTCGTAAGCACATGAATCTCCAATTTTTAAAAAAGCGTTTTAAAAAAAGCGTTTTCGATGAATATGAAATGAATATGAAAATATTAAATATGAATGAAATTAATGACAGTAGTCAGTCACTATAATTATTCATATTTAAACTAAAGCACCCTCATATACATACGTACAATTGAAAACAAAACAAAGGGACCATCATTAAATTCACACATAGGAGAAGAGAGAGCGCGATAGAATAAAAAAGTACAACACTAAGCTTACATTGTCACAATAATTATTATCTTTAAAAGACATAAAACACACGCATATTGTTCTAACCAACCGTACTCACAATACAAATGAAATGAAATCAACATTAATCATACGACACCGTTGTAGTTGGCCTTTAAAAAAATCGTGAAATAAAAAAATTAAAATAAACTGGGTATCGTCTCCCACTTACTCTTTCTTTGCCATGGATAAGGCATGTCAATTAGCCTGGCTGGGTGTGCGACTACAATAAAAATGAAAAAAAAGGGGGAAAAAATGTTTTAAATGAAAATAAAAATATTATGATTGCGTTAAAATTAATATGGTTGTTTGACATATTTTCATTTTTGTTTTTGTATTTTTTTTGGGCAGCTCTTTTATATTAAAATTATACGGAAATTTAGGCGAGTTTGTGTGCATAGAGTTTGTTAACCATAATTGTTTTAAATTGTGGTTATTTAGTTGAAGTGAACCACACTTTCTTGCAGTACAACATTTATGAAACACGCAATTTTATAAATTTCTACTGGTTATTATTTATTAGTTTTTTTGTTGTTTCTAAATATTTTTTTATTATAAAAGTTTACTTGCAACAGACCACACTTATTGCCGCAACAGATACCACACAAGCTGATTGCATTACTACTAAGAGAAAAGGTTTAAAACCACATCAAATAAAACCCCATTTTTTTTGTTAATAAATGCCATTTTCCACTCTCTTAAATATTTAAAAATCGCTGACTAATGTGGGAAATTATGAAATTTAAATAAAAAATTTATTTTATTTGATCTGTTTTGTTAAAGTTGTTTACTTTTTTGAAATTAATATACTGGAACAATTGTAAAATGTAACATGATTTCAGTTTAAATGTACTAAACTATCGCTGTTTCTAATCAGAAATTAATTACAGACCATTTGTGATAGCCAACAACAAATGGTAAACAGATTTATCTTTTCTTTTATTTCTACCTGCTTCGATTTGACTAAAGAACTCTTCATTTAATGAGAATTATGGTCATACTATTTTGGACATGAGTGATTTATTCTCTCAGCAATGGTTTCGAATGCCACAACAACTATTTGTTTAGTTAAGAATTAAAAACAGCCTTTCACAATCCTAACATTTCAGTTAAAAAATAAAAATAATCTTATGTTTTAGAACTAATTTCATACTAAGAGACTGCCTTTCACCTCATGTATCAGTGCCCTGCTCTTGTCATTGAAGAGTTGGAGGTTTTTGATCCCTCATTTTCTGACATCGTTGACCGAGCTCTCTAATATAAAGATTAACGAAATAGCAAGGCTCATTTTGGACTCGAATGGTTTTCTCTAGGGAATGTTTGGTTGTTTGGTGGTATCACAATGGGACCTAAGTGGGACCTCTATCTTCTAGGGGGTCCGCCAACTAAACTAAGCCAACCTGTCATATTTATTTTATAATCATTTCATACAATTGTTATTACATACGTACATAATTGGTCATTACAACTCTTCAGTAATGAGTATATGTTTGTACTCTGAGCAATTTTAATTGCAGAAAAATAGTGATAAGTGTTAAATCAATTCAAAAATTTTTTTTTCGTTTTTAATTTAGTACATATTTAGTACTTAACAAAATAATATAAATTTCAGAACTAAAATGATCAAATTCTAAGAAAAAAAAAAAACAATCAAAAGGAAAATAACTCGGATGTACTCAATTTTGCACCATTTCAAAATTTTAGGGAATACGAGTATTTTTAATATATAGTCCAAAGACCCTTGTTATGTAAAACGTCATTTACGCGACTTGGCATGCTCTCCACCAAATTCTCTATAATTTCTTTCGGAATATTTGTCCATTCCTGATGAATCCGTTGGTTGAGGCTGGTCAGTACTGTCTCAACCGTCTCTTCGCGATTCACCATACATTCTCAATCGGATTGAGGTCGGGACTTTGTCCTGGCTACTGCACTAATTAAAAATTTTGCTCACTAAGCCTCTCTTTAACGATTTTGGAGGTGTGTTTGGGGTTACCATACAGCTGGAAAAGTACTTCTTGGGCAGGATAGGTGATCTTGTCGACAAAATCGGGAGGATGGGTCTGCAAAATTCTCAAATTATTTTTTTTTTCATAATGTTATTGATTCTTTGCAGTGATCCGAGGTGCCATCATGTAAAGCAACCCCTTACCATGACATTTCCTCCACCGTGTTTCACCTTAACATGTGTGTCTTAACATGGTGTCTTTCAATTCTTTCCCCATGGCGGCATCAGCAATATTGCTTACCATCGGACTGAAAGCGGTTGAATTTTGATTCGTCTGACCAGATCACATGTTTCCAGTCATCCACTGTCCAATTTCTGTGTTCTCTGGCAAACTTTAACCGTGCCTTTACATTTTTAGCCGAAAGTGCAGATTTTTTCTTTTTGACTGCTGAGGTATAGCCAATATCTTTAAGAGCTCCACTTGCCGTCCATCGATTAACGGTTTTTCCGATTGCCAAAAAAACTCCTTTGGATGTTAAAAATTGGTTCCTTTTCATTTTTGTTAGCATTAGATGAGCATCTGCATTAGTTAGTAGTTTTTCAAGACCTCTGTCTTGAAGCTAGGCACCAACAGACCGTTTTTGGACTCTGATGACTACTGACTGACTAACTCCAAATTGTTTACAAATTTTCCTGGTAGAATAGCCGCTTCCAGTCAAAGCCACAATACTATATTCAGTTGATTTCAAGAGTTTCTTCATTTTTTAATACAAATTGATTTTTGTTCGATAAGTTGCAAAAAATATTCGCTCAACGAGATTAAGTTATTAATATTAAACAAATATTTTCTTAAAGAGTCAAACGATAGTTTTTGATTTCATTTTTGCAAACATATCATACAATGGAGACGAGCAAAATTGAGTACATGTGAGTTGATTTTGCTTTGTTTCCGTCACAGAAGAAATATTTGTTTGTATTTCGTTTTGTTGGAGATGCCTAACCTGGGGCCGTGGCCTTACGTCTAATAATCCAACACACTACCTAATAGACTACGGCGACTACTTGTTATTAACTTTACTTATTTACTTTTCTTTTATAAGCAAATAACCCTCAAATTCCACAAAAAAAAAACCGTATTTAGAAAGTCCAAACTGTACCATAAAATGAATCTTCAAACGAATTTATAATGAGATTTTCACAACATTTCAATCTAACAACTCAAAAAACATATTTTCCCTGTAATCGTCTTTGTAACCATATTTTTTGTGATACATTAATTAGCGCTTTAACGTAAGGACTTGTATTTAAAATAAAGCCTTGAGTATCATTTACTGTGTTAATTACTGTTTGATAAAAAAAAAAAAACTTAAATCCATCTACACAGAAGTCATTTGTGACATTTTGCCATTTCTGTAAGCAAATTCTGTAGACGAAAATCTTTTTAACATTTTCATTTAGGGCAACACAAATACAACATTGTACACTTTGAAACGAAATAACCTGCACCCACAAAAAACATGGCGAGCGAACTACGATAAGGCTATAAAAATATCATGAAAACTAAAGTTTTTTGTGGTGTATATACATATGTATGTGTACAGAGTACATGTCAGACGAATATTTAGAATAATCAAACACACACACACCCACATACACTGCAAAATAATCCAACAATAGTACACCTACATATATACGTGTTATGTAATGAAAATAAAAAAATAGAAACAGATGAAGAAGAAGAAGAGAATCTAATAAAAATCCTAAAATAGCACGCATACATTTACCGTTGGAATTACTGTTTTAAATATTGTACTTCAAAAAAATTCAAAATACGCTCGCATATACCACCAAAGGGAATATGATTATGTGTGTGCATGTGTTGGTGGGTAAACATACATACACGAGGTTGTTTAATATCCAACTGATTTATGAAGACCGCATTTACAATCGTGTTGATACGAAAGCAAAAACCGGCAATAAAAATATTTTAATTCACATTTTATTACCCGAGGATAAGAAGTAAACAACAAATGATTAAACCACTTAAGGATTCTTTATTTACCTTTGACCTTTTGCTTATTATTAAACAAATGCTAATGAATTCATTTCATTTTATAATGAATACCTCACGGGAAAGGGTTATCGCTTTGAGGAAGTAATAAAACACACACACACACACACATACACACATTTGCTCTGATAATACTGTACATACACGATTAAAACGAAGGTAACGTTTCCGGTTAATAAATTGTAACACTTTTGAGAATTGAAATGATATCGCATTAACAGAATCAAATTTATTTATTTCTTTAAATTATTCAAATGAAATTATTTAATATCGTATGCATTACAACATTTCATTGAATATTTTATTGTCATGCAAATAATTGTTTAAAGAATGAAGCAATAGGTATTCCTTATACAAAGTCGTCGTAGTCTAGTAGGTGGTGTGTTGGCTTATTAGACATGAGGCCTTGGTTCAAACCCCAGACATCTCCATCAAAACACGAAATATGAATATATGTGTCTAAGGCGACGTGCTCTCAGCAGTTTTGTGGCAAAAACTCTGGGAACAAAATAAAATTGCCATGGAAAGCTTCTCAAAAATTTATCGTTCGGAGTCGAATTTAAACTTTAGGTCCCGCCACTCATGTATAAAATTAATACACACAACATAGGTGGTGAGAGGAGCTACATAGGTCGTAATCCTGACTGAACGGTTGTAATAATCATTTATGTATGTATCTACGTATGTATATTTAAGTTTATAAAATGCCAAAAAGATTTTTTGTTTGAAAGAAAAGTTCTATTGATTGGATCACCCGTTGGTATTTGATTCCTTATTTGAATAACATTCGAAATAAAGGTTTATGAACGTACTCATCTCAATTTTAAGTATCATTTTATAAAACTTGTCGAAATTAATTTTAGAATTCAACAAGCAAATCAAAGTGACCACACGGATTACAGTGAAGTGTGTAATAATTTAAAATAGGCTTTGCCACAGCAATTTCAGTGGATTGTAATTTGCATTGAGTAGGCCAGTCGTCTATGACAACCCTTTGTTCCTTAAATAAACTAAACGGAATATCTTGTACGTTCACTGATTTCTTTCAAGAAAAGCTCTTCAGAGCACAGTATCTGGGATTTTAAAATATTAAAATCTTAGAAACTTAAGATCTTTGCCACTCAATCCACAGAGCTTAATAATTGGCCACGAAATACAGTGTAAAGGGTATTCGATTTTGTTCACGTTGACGATTGGTCTCTGCTAAATTAAGGCAAAACAAAGATGTGATGACTTTAATGCCGGGACTCCCAAAATTTATAAACTTAATCATCCTTATAAAGGGTGTTTTTATAGAGGTATAGAACTTTAAGTTGCAATAAAACAACGATGGATTATTCGATTGACATGAATTTTATTTATCCGAAAGATAATCTTGTGGCATTACATTTTAAATATGATTTCTGGCATATGACCGCCACGGCTGGCGCGGATGTAGTCCAATCTGGACGTCCAATTTTCGATGACTTTTTCCAACATTTCTGGCCGTATATCGGCAATAATACGGCGAATGTTGTCTTCCAAATGGTCAAGCGTTTGTGGCTTTACCGCATAGACCAATGACTTTACATAGTCCCACAGAAAGTAGTCTTGCGGTGTTAAATCACAAGATCTTGGAGCCCAATTCACAGGTCCAAAACGTGAAATTAGGCGGTCGCCAAAAGTGTCAACCAATAAATCTATTGTGGTACGAGCTGTGTGACATGTTGCGCCGTCTTGTTGAAACCACATCTCCTGGACATCATGGTTATTCAATTCAGGAATGAAAAAGTTAGTAATCATGGCTCTATACCGATCACCATTGACTGTAACGTTCTGGCGACCATCGTTTTTGAAAAATTACGGACCAATGATTCCACCAGCCCATAAAGCGCACCAAACAGTCAGTTTTTCTGGATGTAACGGTGTTTCCACATACACTTGAGGATTACCTTCACTCCAAATGCGGCAGTTTTGTTTGTTGACGTAGCCATTCAACCAGAAGTGCACTTCATCGCTAAACAAAATTCGCTTATGAAAATCGGGAACAACGGTAATCTCGTTTTGGGCCCATTCGACGAATCTACGCCTTACTTGATGATCGTTTGGCTTCAAATCTTGCACGAGTTGGATTTTGTAAGCACGCAAACCAAGATCCTTCCGCAAAATCTTCCATAAAGCGGATGGACACAGATCCAATTCCTGTGCTCGATGGCGGATGGACTCATTCGGGTCTTCCTCAATGCTACGCTCTACAGCAGCAATAGCTTCTTCTGTACGCACCGTACAGCGTCTCTGGGGATGCGAGTTATCAATAAGAGTAAACGTGGTGCGAAAACGTTCCATGGTTAATCGAATTAACTGCTCTGATGGACGATTTTGTCGACGATAAAATGGACATAGTGCGCGATACGTTTTCCGCACAGAACCATTATTTTCGAAATAAAATTGCACTATTTGCAAGCGTTGTTTAGGCGTGAGTCTATTCATGATGAATTGCCAAACCAAACTGAGAATAAATCACTTGACAGCTGTTAAATCGGTCGCCATTTTGAAAAGAGTTCTATACCTCTATAAAAAACACCCTTTAGTAAATAGCATGATAAGAGTGAATATAAATAAAAAAAAAAGCCATGATAATTTTAATTCACGTTTTAGAGTTTTCAATTTCTGTTTACATTTTAGAATAATACTATGTTCAGGCATGAATTTCAATTGAGTCAATATTCGTTTAATTGACAAAATTATTTTAAGTGTTCAGGCATAAGCAAATCAGCTTATTCAATAATCATTTGACAGCTGGAAAAAAAGCAACATTTTTGTATTTTTTTTTATAAGAATTCAAAAATTTAACACTATACCTACCATGACGGGAAAAATTACTCATTTAAGATTTTTTTTTTATCAGCATTTCTTGAATATAACATTATAATACGGCTATTTGCCTTTCAATATGGCAATATGAGCAGAAAAGTGTTCATGTTTCTGAAGTGTTCACGATTTCGCGAGTTCACTGTAACCGTTTTTGACTGTTGTAGTTTTAATTTAAAATAAACAGGATATAATTAGAAAAAAATAACAATTATGTGACCAATTATAACGCCAACTTAAATTCGTGTTAAAAATAAAAATTGTTCTTTTAAAATTGAATTTTTGTTTTGTTTTAAAAGAAAAGGGCATCGCAACAAAGTTGAAATCACAATTTCAAATGACCGGAAGGCAGTTATACTTCTTTATTTTAGACATTTGCATTGAAATGGTTTTTCCTTGATTTTCACTGACACACTTTAAAAATTTCATTAAAACAGAAAATCTGTTTTGACCAACAAAATGAAAGATACATACATACTCGTACATATAGTATATGAATATTTGAATATGTTTATTTTTAATTTAATGCTTTAAAAATATAAAAAATAAAAAAATCCACAGTGCTTAACAGTAAAGTGTTTTTATTGTTGATTTTATGTTTAAAGGTCGTTGAATATTTTTAATTAAAATGTTTGACAATAGGAAAGAGCAAAAGAAAAATGAAAAGAAAAACAATGCTAAACGGAAGTTTGTTGGTTTTTAGCGGTTATTTTTCATTAAATAATTAATATGACATAAAAAGGAAAAATAGCTAAATTCCGTTCATTTTTTTCTCATTTTATTTAAGGTGTTTTATTGTTTAATGTCCCTTTTTTACGTCTAAGTTTACGTTTTTGTTTTTTTTTTGTTTCTGGTGTCGTCCTGTGGCTTTGGGTTTGACACGCATCTTTGAAGTGGAAATTTATAATGAAATTATGGTTTCACTTTTCGGTTTTTTTTTGTATAATCAAATTGCTTTGAATGGCAAGAGAAATTAAAAATGAAAAATAAATTTCTCTTGAATTTCACATTTGATGGGGAGAGAATTGTTGGAATTTCAATTATAAATATCGTTATCGTTACACCCACCGTACATTTAAAGAGCGGCGGCATTTTGAAATGAATTTTATTTTAATTCAAATCTGCTTAAGAAATTACTACAGAAAGTTCTTTAATTTGCGATAATTTGTTTAGCAGGTCAATCAACTGAAAAACTTATCGACATTTAACATTCCGCTTGTATCGCAATTTCGTACATTCGTTCATTCAGTTATTCTTTCATTCGTACTATAATTTTGACAAACTAGCTTCATTTGCTAAAAATAAAACAAAAAAATCAAAAAGAAAAGAAAGGCAACAAACAACACTTAAATTCTATACGTCAATTGCATTATTTATGACAAGTAATCGAATTGTATCCCGTTTAATTTGTATTCAATCATGCAGAAAGACAGAAAGACAGAACAAAGTCATGTAAAATTTATTACTGAACCTGATAAAACTAGCCACTGCTTAACTGCGGAACAACAAAAAGAGAAAAATTTTATACAATCAACAATAGGAAAATGACAGCCAATAACTATTGAATGGACATACATATGGAAGGGATAACAAGCAACGAATTAATGTAATAACTGACCTTATAATACTGTTTTGCTGTTCTGATTACACAACACCATTTGAAAAAGAATTGAAAATAATGAATTCGGCTTAAATTTAACCAAATTTACTTCAATAGAAATGAAATAAAACATAAGCAGATAAAGTAAGTCGCCGTAGTCTAATAGGTAGTATGTCAGCTTATAAAACGTTCAAACCCCAGATCAGACATCTCCAACTGAACGAAATATGAAAAAATATTTCTTCGGCGACTTCCTCTCGGCAGATTTCTGGCAAAAACTCTTAGAGTAAATAAAATTGCCTTGAAAAGTTTCTCAAAAATCTGTCGACTGTCGACTCCGACTTTAAACTGTATGTCTCGTATAAAATAATGACACACAACCTAAGTGGTGTGAGTAGCTAGGCGAATCAATTTTTTTGTTTAACATTTTTTATGGATCTGGGCAGCACAGTAGTAACAAAAAAAAAATAACTTTCACTTGTTCGAAACATAATTGAGGTATTACTGATAGATTGGTAGGTAGATAGGTAGACCACATGTGAAACATTGTGATGCCACAGTTCTCTTCAATTATCTACTAGGCCTGGAACAACTTAGAACTTCCAATGAAGCGACTCAAACTGCCGATGTCAATGTTCGATAAATCACCTAGATTAGGCACCAAGATATCTCTTTCTCCTCTGACATAGCGCCGGACATGTTCCCAGTAGTCTCATCTTCCTCCTGGTCTCTGCAGCTTCTACAGAAATCATTTGCGAGGTGTCCGAGACCAATGTGCCTCGCATGCGTATCCATAATACAATGCCCCGTCACGACTGAGCATGCTTCTTTGGAAATTAAGCAGCCATGCAGTGCGCCCTCCATCCAGCCATGGCCAGATTTTCTGTACCGTTCTGCACGTGTCCGCAGCCGCCCACCTGCGGTTAACGGAGTCTGTGACTGCATTGTCTATCATGAGCTTACCCGGAATATCATTGTGTTCCGGAACCCAAATGATGTGGATGATGTGGACATCAACGCCACCCTGTTTAGGTGTTGGCGACAGCCGTAGACCGTTCTGGAGTTCACCACTGGAGTTCACCCAGTACCCTAATAGTAGCTTGGCTATCGGAGAGTATGGTGACGTTTCGATTAGGGACATTTGCATCCCAAATAATCGTAACGGCAGCCTGTATTGCCAACGCTTTTGTCTGAAAAATGAAGCAGTAATCCGCCACCGATTAATTCTGAGTAAATTTCGCTAACAACGGTTCCTTTCAGTTTGGATTCATCAGTGAAGATTTGCATGGAGTCCTTTACGAGGTGCACAGCACCATTCCACCAGACCTCTGGTCATCCTGAATTTTATTGAGAAGACATACTCGTATCGCGGTATCATAAAGTCAATTTCCCCGAGAGTCTCAAATTTCCCCAGGATACTCGAGTGACCAGTATCTGATCTACGCCATTGTGCTACTAGGAAAGCTAACAAAATCTTGCACAAACTAATTATCTTTACATTAAAATAATTATCTTTACAGTTAATCCGATTGTATTAAAACTTTGTGTGAGTATTTTAACGTAAACAATTTCTAGTTAAAAAAATAGACACGTTAAATGGTGTTATTGTAACAATTTTATGTAAAGCCCTTCAATATTTATCAAATGAACGACGTCTACCTCAGATGTAATTTTTTTTTTGATTGTTATTATGAAAGGAAAGCTTTTGCTGTGCTAACTGTTACTGTGTGTGGTAGTCCAGAAGTCATAGTGGTATCTGTAGTTGATAAAAAGGGGTTTTGTGTATGTGTGTGTGTGTGTGGGTGTGTGTGTGTATGATATTCCATAATGGTTTATAAGGTTTATTAATTCATGTTGAAATAACATTAAAATTGGATTTACGACTCTACAAAATAAGACTACAATAAACATGTACACGCACACATACGCACACACATTTATTCATGGTTCATGGTTACACTCACAAATTACCACTTAATCCTGGATACTTAACATGCACGCGCACACGTATATACATTCACCAACATGATTGAATGACACATAAACTAGACTCTCAAAATAGTTGGTTGGTTTGCGGGACAGCAAAATAGTAACAAAAATGAAAGCGAACACATGGTATTACAGAATATAAGACCAAGTGAAAGAGGGAGAGAGAGAGAGAAATGGAGAGGTTAAATTAACTGAATGAATGAGTGGCTTATGTGTGTGTGTGTGTTAGAGCTGTGGAGTCTTTTGTTTCGACATTTATTTTAACCACAAGTAGTTGTTTATTCGGCCTGAACAAAGAAAGTTGAATGTTTTGGTTTTTGTTGTTGTTATTCTGGTATACGAGAATTAATAAACTAAGCGAGCATATTTAGCTATAACGGTAACAAAACGTGCAAATGTGTTGCTTGTGATGATTATTATTTAAAAGGGCTTTTATTATCAGTGAAATTGAAGTCTAAGTGTATTTCGAATGAAAGGAAAATATTTTCATTTCATGTTGTGGCAGAATTAAAAACAAATATCTTATACTACTGTGTACATACATATGTATGTATTCTAATGGAATTTATTAAAGCAGGACTGTGGCAAAAAAATTGTAAAGACAGTATATATCTGAATACATCACATATTGATTTGTATTCAATTAAAAGTGCGAATCGAAAAAAATGATTTTGTTTACTTTACCTCATCAATTAAGATTCCATTTACGTCTTTATGTGAGGGCGTCATTTGACATTTGTTGTCGTAAACCAGCCGATTTAACGCGATAAATCAAGTATTTTTGGATATCCTCTCGTTGAGTTAAATGACATTTAAAGGTAAAGTTGTTGTTGTAGTCGCCGTAATCTAGTAGGGAGTGTGATGGCTCATTAGACGCGACGCCATGTTTCAAATCCCTGGTCAGACATCTGCAACAAAACGAAATACAAAAAAATATTTCTTCGGCAACTTACTACCAGTACATTTATGGCAATAACTCTCAAAGTAACTAAAAATTGCAATGAAAAGTTTCTCAAAAATTCTGTCATTCGGAGTCAAATTTAAACTGTAGCTCCCGCCACTCGTGCATACAAATAAAACACACAATATAAGTGGTGTGAAAAGCTAGGTCGTAATACTGACTGAAGGGTTGTAATGACCAATTATGTATGTATGTATGATTGTTGAGAATTATTTTCAAATATTAGACTCAAATTGAATCGACTGATTTAATTGAAAAAAACCCGCGCAAATTAAGCCTTTGTAAGACGTTAAAGACATTAAAGGCCTACCGGAAATCTGTGTGTGAAAAATTTATTTTCACATGCTATTACCAAGGCACACTCACTTACATATGTATGTATATTGTCTTATCATACATTGGCGCAGAATTTTCTTTCTGTACTTTTAATAATACTGCACGTATTCTAACAAACTGTTGAATTCGTATAAAACCCAACACATTCAAATATACTTGGTCTTTGATTTACTTTTAGACATACATACTTATATGTATGTACATTCAAACACACATACATACATATACATGAATTCATAACAACACGTTTGCATTTGTGTGGAAACTTTCATGGTATTTAGAATGTGTACGTGTATGTATTTTTATTGTCCACCTGTGTGTTGACATAACTATGCTATTAAGCCAGTAAAGAGCAGATTTGGTTACCATATTCGCAAGCATATAATTAAATGGAGGCTAAGAGTAATTCAAGCACGGCAATTCTCCTGTGGAATGTTTTATTTTATTAATCCCCTACCAATTGCTTTGAGGTTTATTTAGAACATTTTGCTATCGCAAGATAAATAAAAAAATATTTAATTTCTATACCTCTGCATCGATTCAAAGATTAAAAGTTAGTGCCTCAATCGTTGAGATAGGTTTTTGTTGAAAGCAAACACTATTTCCAAAATTAAAACAAACATATTCCGATTCTTATAAGCAATTGTTTTATTCTTTGGCCGCGGACAAAGAGAGCAATATTTTGTAAGTAATGAATAAGGTAACATTGAAGTAATCAAAGTTTCAAGTTTCCTGTTGACACATTATAACAGGAGTGACTTCTAAACATATATCAATGTAATCAGATCGGAGAAAGATAGCCTCTTCCTCTTTCACAGACACAAGCTCCTGAGGGATTGCCAAGTCTATTGCTATACCTTGTAATGGGACATTTAATATTGAACGTACCATCAAGCTGCTAACGAAGTTTAATTTGAAACAATCAGAACATCTTTGCTCTGTGACATGTTGAAATTGTTAACTCTCTGCCAGCTCTTGCCAGTCAATTAGAAGCGAACTATCCGGCGATATTCCTATGTCCAGTTCCTATAAGAGTTACTGTTGATTGACATTAAATTTCCCAGAGAAATTTCCGCCATTCATGGACGAGGTCTAACGTCAAGCTGACGTTCTCAATCTGGTTATCCGAGAAAAATCGGGATATTTCAGGGAAAATCCCAACACCCAAAAAGTAATGTGTAAAACGGCCATGACGTCGACTTTAAGAAGTCTAATGTGAGAACCCTTAACCTATACGAAGGCGTGTTATGTCCAACATTTTAAAGTTCTTGGTAATATCTGACTGGAAAAGAAAATTATAACAACATACATACATAATTGGTCATTACAACCCTTCAGTCAGGATTACGACCTAGTGTCTCACACCACTTATGTTGTGTGCGTTAATTTTTATACATGAGTGGCGGGGACGTACAATTTAAAGTCGACTCCGAACGACAGATTTTTGAGAAACTTTTCATGGCAATTTTATTTACTCTCAGAGTTTTTGTCAGAAATCTGCTAAGAGGAAATCGCCGAAGAAATATTTTTTCATATTTCGATCAGTTGGAGATGTCTGACCTGGTGTTTGAACCTAGGCCTCACGTCTAATAAACCAACACACTACCTACTAGACCACGGCGACTTCTCAAAAATATAAGGCACCATGTAATCTACTCGCATAGATCTACAGCTTCCCAATTCACGACATGTCCACAGTCCAGGTTGAACCAGAAGTTAAAACGAAGTTTGAATGTTACTGTCACAAGTTTAGGCCTCTCTGTTTCCATAGAAGGTCAGAAGGGATCCGAATGCCTGTGCACCCCATCAAGAACTTTCCACAGTGGCACTGTTATTTGCAAACCATCCACCAAATGTGATCACTTTGATGTCAGTTGTTAATGGCCGATGTAAGTCATCAAATCTTGCTCTCTTAAAGATGTAAAGTGCTCTGGTCGGTCTCTATGGCCTCCTCTCCAGTAGAATTTTGAATGAAAATTAAATTTATAAATTTATGTTGGCATGGCAAAAGGAAAAACAACTGAAACAATTTGTCTGAACAATTTTCTTTGCAATTGTATCTTCAAAGCATGAATGAAATAAAGCCAAATATAGAAATGAAACCTCAGCAAGTCACCCCTAATATTCGTTGTAATTAAAATTTATAATTAACTCGCTCGTAGGCAAACTTCTGCAATATTTTGTGTGTAGTTGGCCCTTTGAGATAATAAAATATAATAAACGGCAGTCAGCTAAAAGTAAATTTAAAATAAAGAAAATATTTTAAACTGTAGAAATTCTTTTTTCTTTAGCTATTCTTAATTGTAAAATTTAATTAAAAAATATAAAATAAGTGATAACATTCTGAAACTGCATTATCTTGTGATGAGGTTGACACTTCGTTTGATCAAATCGGACAAAAATTACCGTAGTTATTATTATGTATAGCAGTACAGTACATTATGTATAGCAGAGGGCGGTGTATTAAACCCTACCTCTGCCTACCGGTCTTCTAAATGAATTTACACCATCATGGTGAACTGTCTGAACACACACACCATTTTTCAATTTAATTGCGATTCTTTGAATTGCGAAACAATGTGAACATGTCGTATGCGTAATATTATTCAAATAAAATTAAAAATACGTATACGTCCTGTGTTACTAAATAAGTGTTAAGAAATATTCCACAGACAATCAGTGAAAATTAAATCATTTTGCAATAAAAAAATAAAATTTATTAAATTTGTTGTTTTTACTTTAACCTTCCCTGCGATTATATTGTATTTTTTCAATGAAATTCTCTTGGCGATATTGATAATGAAAATTTTTAATTTACTTTAACACTAACAATTGGCTCAATAATCTTAAGTTAATTAAAATAAAATCAATTAAAAATTAAAAAGAAATAATAAAAAAAAATAAATGCACTTTTTTCTTATTGTTTTTTCTCTCTCTCTTTCTTTCTCTCTTTTTATGCCTTTATGTGTGTCTGTGTGCGTGTCCACTTAAACTGCAAACTAATCTACTGTTCAATTCAATAATATACTAATAACAACATTAACAACAACAACAACAACAACAACATCAACAAATATTATCATTCTATTCGACAACAACGAAAACATCAACAACAACTCGATGTAAACAAAAATAAACATCAAAACCCACCATCCACCATCCACCATATGAATACAAAATGAAATAACAACAACAACAACAACAAAATTAACATCACGCTCATCCAAACATTTGTTAAATACATAAAATTCTACTCTACTCTCTTTCCCATACGGGATTTGGTTTCTCTTTAACACTCTCTTTCATTTTCATTGAATAACAAAAACAATAACAAAAACATTCATCATCTGATGATTTATTTACATTGTCTATATTGTGGATGACGTGTGTGTGTGCGTGTGTGAGTGTGGTGTGTTTACATTTCCACCCCATTTTATTACAATCGTATACATTTGTACATGTGAACGTACGTGTTTGTTTATTTATAAACTTTTACACGACGATTAGGCTGTTACGTGCCGAACTTTTATCGTTAAAGCGGAGAGGAGCACTTAAAATCGGTGGCGGTTTAATTGGGAATAGTGGAACCAGCGATGCCACCGCAACAAGTGCACCATACGATGGTACAGCATTAATAATGCAACAGCAGGAGTACAATCAACATATGCATCAGCAAAACCCACAGCAATATTTACAGGAGCAGCAACAGCAACAACAACAGCAACTATATCAGCTGGAACAAAACAATCACAATTTACCCGCCCCCACATTAGTCAATGAATCCAATCGACGTTGTGCCCGCTGTAATACTGAATTGGGCCGTATTACAAATCGAGGAGCTCCTTGTCGCGTATGTAAACTGCGAGTCTGTAAGGCATGTAGAGAATTCACCACTCGCACCACCGATTGGGTTTGCATAGTTTGTCACAAACAAATGTAAGCGACATACATATTTTTCTCTTTTTTCTCACTCTCTGTGTCTCTCTCTCTTTCTCTGTATCTTTTGATTCTTTGTTTCCGTTTGAATTCAATGGATGTACCATCCTGTTTTCTTTTCGTTTCGTTTCTTTTCATTTCATTTGTTTTGATTTCTTTTATTATATTCTTTGTATTTTTATTTCTTCATCTTATTGTTCTTTAAGTTGTTGACTTCATTCTCTTTGTGTTTTTGTTTTTAAAGCATGATTGGCAATCGATGTTTTCAGTTTTCAGTTTTCAGTTTATGATGTGTGTTTATTGTTGTGAACGATTGTTTTAATCTTAAATAAATTAAATTATACCTGGTGTCGTATTTGTATGTTGGTAGTGGTCTTAGTGTAATTACGACCTTTAAATTGTACGTTAATATCGTATGTCAATTTGTTTCGGTTAATCGTAAATTATAAATCAAATACAACGTTAACAGATGATTCCAGGAGATGTCACAATATAAATTTCATTTAGGGCCATTATTACAGCTTGCCGGCAGCAGGCTTTTAATGGGCAGATAAATTGTTTTTCATTATTATAAGTGAACAATAAGGTAGAAGTGACCGTTAAACTAAAGGGATGATCATCCTACTGGTAACTTTTAAGTTTATGTTTGAACTTGCCATATTATATCTTATTTTCAATACGGCAACTTCATATATAAACAAAGTGAGCAAATACAACAAAAAAAGAAGCCGGTCGTTTCCACTGTGTTTAGATAAAACTTGTTTAATTTGAGCAGTGTTATCGACATTGCTCAGCCACTGCCATATTTTTGAAAAAGTTAACTTAATTTTATCTGTAAGTTGTCATAACGAAAAGAAGTTAAAGGTAACTTTACAGTTCAATTTAGCTAAAGGTACCTTTAACTAAACCCAAGTTTAATGGGCCCTTAAAATGCGTTTTAATTACTTCTAGTCGATTTCAACTAAACTGTGAAAGAAAGTTTTACAATTTTGTTTAGATACGTAACTATTCCTTAGGCTGATATTACCAAAATTGTAAAATTGTTCAGCTTTTTACTCACACATACATACATACATACATAATTGGTCTTTACAGCCCTTCATTCGGGATTGAGAGCCAGCTTCTCACGTCACTTAGCTTGTGTGTGTTAATTCTTTACATGTGTGGTGGGGCCTACGGTTTAAAGTTTACTCCGAACGAAATTTTATTTACTCAGCGTTTTTGCCAGAAATCTGCTGAGATAAAGTCGCTGAAGAAATATTTTTTCATGTTTCGTTTTTTGAGGTAGTTTTCTGACTTGGAGTTTGAAACGTGGCCTCACACTGCTTACAAGACCACGGTGACTTCGCTGATACATTTCAATTAAGGTGATAGAATTTTAGGTAAAATTAATTGATTTAACTAAACTGTGCATGTAAGTTTTTTACGTTTTAGATACAACAATAAAACAGCACAACTTAATTTTTTTTCTTAAGGCGATATTAGCAAAATTTCCTACAATTTTAAAAACAAGTTCAGCTTTTTAGTTCCTCACATAAAATTTAAATCATATTTTACTTTAAAATTCTGTTGGTTTTTTATTTTGCAATTAAAGTGCTTTGTATGCAGCCTTCATCATTGTTTCTTCTACTCTTAACCTCTGCGACTAAAACAGGTACAGTCATGCAATCCTTTAGTATGAATAGAGATTTACGACAACGGCAAGTAGATACAAAACAATAACAATAATTAAATTATAATTGGCAACATAATTGAATTAATTATTGTAATTGTTTCACAAAATATTTTTGCATCAGGCGCAAAAAATAGACAAAAATTGTGAATGATAGATAAGTTAATAATTAAAATTGTTTCATATTTTAAACATTGAAATAAACTTATAAAAATCCATAAAAAATCACTACGACTTATAATACATATATGATGTCCATCTATTACTCTTTGATTATTTTAAACTGAAATGTCAGTCGGCTTTTGTATTTAAAAATTTCATATTTCATGTCATCAATCGATTCTGTACAAAATATTTGATGGCCAATACTTTTATTAAATTTAGTTTACAACACTTATACTCCTACATACATACGTACGTACATACATGTCGAGTTCTCAATTTCAAATGACAGGCAACAGAACAATGCCAAACGTTTATATGTATATCAAATCTATTCTTTTATCAAATGTCACTCAGTTGTTGTTGAACACATTTTAATCAAATGTTGGAAAAATAAAAAAAAAAAATATTTTTTTTTCTTTTTTTCTACTTTCTGGTTTCGTTTTGCAAGAGATGCAGTGGTAAATTTTTAATGAAATTTATTTGTTACTTTGTTATAAAAACAAAAACAAAAACATCAATAACAAACAATAACAAACAATGAAAAACTAAAAGTTTGCCACTTTGAAAAAGGGAAACACTGTCAATTGAGTGCGTGTGGTGCCGTTAACTCTACTGTACAAAAAAACAAAAACAAAACAATAAAATGAAAAACAAAAATGAAAACATTCAAGCAAGTTTTTATATCACCACAGGCATGTGTACAATGTACATACATACATACCTGAATACATTTTACAATGTATTTGACAGTAACAAAAACCTGTAAAGGTAGCATATCAGTGTCTAAAAGAAGGGTAGAGGGGCCTTCCAATAAGGCGGTATTATATGTACACGTATGTACCTCAATTTAATTTTAAGTTTTCTAAAGAATTTCAAAAATTACATCCAAAGGAAGTGAAGTGGAAATGCGTTGCTAACATAATGGACAGACAGCAGGCGAGAATGAGTTCCTAAACAGATATTCATAAAGGCCTGCTGAGTGTATACCATCCAGTTTTTATTTTTACCGTCCGTACATGTATATTTCAAATGAATTCTATATTTTCTACGTGTATTACTTCAATATTTCTGTATTTTTTTCTGATTTTTTTTTACTCCTGTGCAGATATATGTATGTACATAACTTGTACAATTTGTATGTAAAAGTTTAAATGGTAGTCCTCACTTTTCTTTAGTGTTTGTGAACTGTTTTCATTGGTGTGATTGTGTCATTGTATTTCTTCAACTATTTTTATGCTCGTCTTTTTGCTTCTGATTTTTATTCAGAGTTTTTCATAAAACTTTACACCTTCATTTTTTGTGTCAAAAACATTCGTACATTTGAAATTTGCTTAAAATATTTGCTTCATGTGGTGGCTTTAGTATGAATTGTAAACATTTTTGTTGCAAACGTATGTAATTTAAAATGAAATTTATTTTCATAGTAAATGAACAGTAAAAGCAACATAGTTTTGTATTCGAAATTTTATTTAAAATAAAATATATTTGACATTATTTACATACCGTGTATATCGTAATATTAGCAGAATGTTGTGTGTTGAATTTCTAAAGTAAAAATCATATTCAAAATGCCCTAAAATACATTCAATTTTGGGCATTCCATTACATTTTGGTTATATCATAAACAAAGAAAACCAAAAATATAAAATTCAAAATTAATCTTGAAAGAAGAAATTGCTTCCTAAAACTAACAATCATGCTCCTAGAAACTCTAATTTTTTAATTTTTTTTTTATTTTCTAAAACAACTCAGCAAAGAAAATAACAAAATTAAAATAAAGAAAAAAAGTTTAAATAATTAAAATTTAAATACACACATACACACATAATGGGTCATTACAATCCTTCAGTCAGGATTAGAACCTAGATTCTCACACCACTTATATTATGTGTGTTAATTTTATACATGAGTTTTTTTGAGAAACTTTTTATGACAATTTTATTTACTTTCGCCGCCGTTATTTGCTTTCGTCGTAGCCGTGGTCTAGTAGGTAGTGTGTTGGCTTATTAGACGAAAAGCCAGGGTTCGAGCTCCAGGCCAGACATCGAAATAAAATACAAAAAATATTTCTTCGGCGACTTCCTCTCAACAGATTTCTGCCAAAAACTCTGAGAATAAATAAAAATTCCCATGAACAGTTTCTCAAAAATCTGTCGTTCGGAGTCGACTTTAAACTGTAGGTCCCGCCACTCATGTATAAAATTAACACACACAATATAAGTGGTGTGAGAAACTAGGTCGTAATTCTGACTGAAGGGTTGTAATGACGTTACGTACGTTAATTTACTTTCAGAGTTTTTGTCAGACCTGCCGAGAGGAAGTCGCCGAAGAAATATTTTTTCATATTTCATCTTGTGCGAGATGTCTGACCTTAGATTTGAACCATAGCCTCACTACCTACTAGATTTAGGCGCCTTAGTTTAAATAATAAACTTTAAATATTAAAAACATATTTTTATTTTATTAATATTAAAAATTCATTGGCAAAATTGTACAGTACATAATAATCACATTACAGTTTAACGGGGTGTCTCTGCATGGACATCTTTGATCTCAAACTTACTTCATTTTATGTTGAATATTATACGAGGTATTGCACTTTGGTATATTAATTATTTCGTGTAGTGTATCTAGAACTACTTATGTACATATATTTGATAACTAGGAAGATGTTGAAATATCTGTTGCTTCTTAATAGACTTTAAGATAAATCTATAACAGGACGAAATTAAAATTTTATCATAAATTTATTCTGGAACTTTGTCAAGTTATTATGGCTGCTGATAGCTTTATTTATTGCTTGAAGATAATTTCTCCATGCTCTTCAAGGTCTGTTTGAGGTTACAAATTTTAAATAAATTCACATACTTGCTGGAGACCATGGACAAACCTGTTATAGTGATCAGCTTATTGTAAAATTCCTTAATATCATACGCCATTGTAAAGAGCAGTATTTGTCACAAAAAGGAAAATCAATAATTTTCTCTGTATCATTATGTTATTCAAGAATTTTTGGTATGGAATTTCCATTATAAAGAAAACCTTGTAGAAACAACTTCGCAATTTTCGTTTACGATGCTTTCTTCCTGCTATATCGTCAAATCATATATTCGGATTTTTTTAGTTTAATTAACGTGATTAATCAGTATTGTTGTTTCTAAAGGAGCATTATATTTTTTAAATTATTCAGAAAATATTCGTAAATTTTCATTTCGAACTTTAAATAAACGGATGTCTGCAGCGCACAATTTCTTCTGAAATCGGAAACCTTTTGCAACTTTTATACATTTTGCCAAAAAGAATTTAATTTTTTCTTTATTTTAATACACACTTATTGAAAATCTGTACTAATAGCAACTGTCCCATCTGTTTTAAAGATCATAAGTTGCTTAAAGGTTACATAAATCCCTTTTTGACTTTGAGGCCTAAGTTGGCTTAAATAATTTAAAAAATTTTGTAGACATTTTAAAATAGGTAAATAAAGCATACAGTCGCCATAGTCTAGCAGGTAGTGTGGTGGGTTATTATACATGAGACCACGGTTTAAAACCCAAGGTCAGACATCTCCAACGAACCGAAATAGGAAAAATATTTTTTCTGCGATTTCCTCTCAGCAAATTTTTGGCAAAATCTCTCAGAGTAAATAAAATTGCCATGAAAAGTTTCTCAAAAATCTGTCCGTCGTTCGGAATCGACTTTAAACTGTAGGTCCCGCCACTCATTTATAAAATTAACACACATAAGTGGTGCGAGAAGCTAAGTCGTAATCCTGATTGAATTGTATGTATGTAAATAAAACATATCACTGTATCTAAATTTTTTTTTGTAAATCAATACACTTTTAAGAAATCAAACAGATTTTTTATATGTATGGTGGTCTCCCTTATTCTGTTCTTATAAATATATTTTGTCTCATTCCGATTTTCGAATTCGAATTCTAACTTATTCCAATTGGAAGGATTTTATCTTCTTTTCCATTCTAGAAACTTCAATATGCTTCCAATATCTGTCCCATTGATCGCAAAAGAATCTAAAATATCTCGCTAAGAAAGCTACGAGCGGAGTAACACGAAGTATTCAAGCAGTTAGTCCCTATATACATACATATTTGGGTTCATAGTCTCTTCAGTTTTAGCCTTTCATTGACAGAAAATGTATATTCAAATGGATTGCATCACTAATCTTTTTACAAAGTATAGTCGAATCTCTCTAAAATTATTAATCTATTGAATGGAAAACACTCGAAACACATTGTTTCCCAGTATGAGCTGTTGCAAGATTACCCTGAGTAATTTTGTAGGACAACACAGCATTAAGATTTTAATCTCTCAGATTATTTATTAGAAAATAAATTACAATGAAATAAGAATTTAATGTTGTAAACGATGATGAAACACAATTACACGATAACTTCATTAAATTTGAATGGTATTTAATATTTTAATTTGCAATTATGATGGTTTATTAAAAAAAAAATTCACAAAACAGGAGTTCTTTTTAATCGAATATATTCTATATGTATGTATGTATGTGTGTATGTATTTGAAATAAATTAAATTTTCATAATGTTAACACATCAACACCTATTTCCGTCATTAGTACATTCATCACATGCCATCCCAAATGAACCTTTAAACGAATGTCATAATAATAACTCGTAATAACAATAATAATTTCATTCATTTGACACCATAATTCATTCATTTGAATTTGTTTGTGTTTCAAAACAACCACAGCCACGGTATACGTAAAACAATTTATCAAATGAAATTAAATTTGCGACTGAAATCGTCTAACATTGCACAATAAAAATATGAAATACGAGTATTTGTTGTTGTTTTTTGTTCATAAAATGAAAAAACAACAAAACGAAACGAAATTAAAATAAAAACAAATGCAAAAACAAAAACAATATAAAATAAAATAATAACAATAACAGTAATACGTGGAATGAAGTGATTTGGCAACACGTGTTGTTTACCTATCCCATGCAACCCATAAATAGAAACAGAAACGAAGGCAGAGAATCGAGGCAGACACTTTAATTCTTTCAACAAAAGTGTATGATTCAAGTCAAAACACATTTGCAAAAGGTCATTGTTAATTAGACAAGATCACGATGTCAAGTACATGCGTTACTACGTTCATTTCGCAGTAGTGTTTGTAAGTGTGATTTAATTGCGTTTAATTTTATAAAATTAAAAAAAAAATTATTATTTGTATACAACAGCATAATGCAAATTAATTACAATCAACAAAATTCTGTCACACTTTATAAGGCGTTGAGTAGTGTAAGCTGGATGCGATTCAAAATTCATTTCATTCATGACTAAATTCATTTACCAAATTCTCTAAAGAAAAAAGGGTGCAACATTTGTTAACAAATAAAAGTGTTAAAAACAAAAATGTACATGTTCGTACCTACATATGTATACCATAATTAAATAAAATTATTAAGTAATAATTAAAGTAAATAAAATTAAATACTTAATGTGTTTGAATCATATACACATTTAACTCTTTTTGTTTTACGTTTGAATATTTTTAATATTTGAGCCGATTTAAAGGCATTTGGTATTCAAAATTGATACGACAGTCAAAATACACCCTGGTAATGACATATGTATGTAGTCTAGGTTGTGAGTTTTGTTGAGTAGAACTCAAAAATATTTTTTTTTTATATTCCTCAAACCCTCCAAACTTGTTTTATTTGACAAAAACCGTTTTTTTTTTTGATCATTTCGCTCAAAATTGATTGATTACCCAAACATTTTTGAACCTATTTTCAAAATTCGAAGTTTTTTGAAAAGGGGACAGATGAGCCTTTAAAATGTATACATAAACATATTGTTCAAACTTACATGTTATGAGTTTTGATCGGGTAAACTTGGAAGATATGTTTTTTTTCTCATTTTTTCAAGTTTATCTGTTCTTAATTGCAAAATTTAAGTAAAAAATATAAAATAAGTGATGACATTCTGAAACTGCATTATCTTGTAAAGAGATTGACAGTTTAGTTGTTCAAATCGGACAAAAATTATATGTTATATTTTTTTATATATGTCATCTTATCAAATGAACTTTCAGTTCAAACATTTTCAAAAGTTTTGATGGATCTTGATTGTTTACCGCAAAATGTGTCAATTTCATGTTTACATGACTACCAGAAGTCAGCTAATACTTGTGCTTTTTGCAAATATTATTATTTCTCTTTGCGCAAACATTGGCCAACTTCTGGTGGTCGTTTTAACGTGAAATTGACACATTTTCCTATAAACAATCAAGATCCATTAAAAATTCAGTTGGAAAAATATGTTCATGAAAAATATAACTCGACTGTTAATTTTTGTCGCATTTGATCAAACAAAGTGTCAATCTCTTCACAAGATAATGCGCTTGCAGAATGTCATCACTTATTTTATATTTTTTAATTAAAGTTTGCTACTCTGAACTGACAAACTTGAAAAAATATGAAAAAAATTTGCATTTGTCAAGTTTATCTCATCAAACTTAATAGCATATTAATTAAAATAATATTCATATGTATATCGTTTTAAAGGCCCATCCCTCTACTTTCTAATAAGGTTTAAATTTTGGACATTGGTTTAGAAATGTTTGTGTAATCAATAAATATGTGCGTAAAGTCCAAAATTACAGTTTTTGTCAAATAAAACTTGTTTGGAGGCTTCAAGAAATATAAAAAAGAAAATATTTTTGAGTTCTACTCAACAAAACTCACAACTTACACTATGTCATTAGCTGAGTGTATTTTTTTTTTATTTTGTCGCATAGTGTTATTCGTAACTAAGGCTTAAAAACACATGCCTTAGATTTCAAACGGAGATTAAATGGAGCTTGTATTGAAAGAGAAAAAGCATTTCGTATCTTAAAAAGTCCAATAATTAGTTCCATAAAATATAAGCAAAAAAAAAGGGGAAAAGATTGCTATTTTCAAACAAAAAAAAACTAAATAAATAAATAAAGCACAGTTATTTGAATTAATCTATTGCATTCAATTATTTATTGATTTTCCATCTGCCGCCATCTTGCATTACAGTATGTAAACTTGTCTTTATGTTTCCACCTCAAACGTATTAATTAATCAATAACTGCAAGCAATCTGTTGAATATTGTGTTTTCACTTTTATGCACTGTAGGGTATATTCATAGTATAGTTTCAGATAATTTACGTTGAACAAATTACTATTATTTGCAAAAAAAACTTTGTAGAATACCACCACAATAACTTCCCACTTAAGATTAACTTGAAAAATAATCCACAATACAGTAGGATTACGTGTAACCAGGGTTGTCAATATGTTTATCATTAATTTAACCCGTGTATGTGTAACAAAAAATTGTATTCGTTAATGCAGTTGACAAAGAACTGCCACAGAGAAGCATGTTAATACAAAAAAATTATGAGAATCTTTCATATGCAGTGACAATCAAAGAGAGTCTAGCAGATCCCAATGCCGACGTTTCCATTTCATTTACCATAAAAACTAAAGGTACTTGATTCAATGCACTAGACTTGATCTTCTTACATACTGAAGCCTTTAACCATCTATTTGTGAGAGTCCACTATTTGGATATTATAGGATCAAAGTTTTGTAAGATGAGGTAGAGTTTTAAGCAAAAAACAATCTTCTTGGCTACACGTTACAGTTGTCTGTAAACCAAGAACTAATTTCATTTATTTTCAATATTCTTAGGTATTAATTTTTTGGGCCTATATTATAGGCCCTATAATATAAACGTTAATACAGTTCCAATGTACAAAATACGACGACATGCCCATTTAAAGTAATGGCTCTTTGACATTGTAAGAGGGCACTTAACTCCATCAACTACTCACTAAATATCTGGCATTATAAATACAGCCTGTTTATTATTTGATTAACACTATTTCTACCAAAGGTGTCAAAAGACGCCTTTTAAAATTTTAACTTGAAATTTATTTCAAAGTTTAATCATTTTTTCTCAGTTAATGTTTTGACTTTTCGTATAATAATTGTTAAATTTATTTAGCGTTATCATTTTCCTCCAGCTCATCCTGGATCAGTATAAGTGTACATGATATACCTATTTCTACCATGAGGTGTCTTTTGACACTTTACAATTTGGCTTAAAGCAAGAAACAAAAAATATAAAGAAACTACACATGACATACATTTGGACTGAACTATAACTTGTTTTCGGTTTTTTCCTCTTCGTATTATTATACCAAGTCATGGAAATTCGGTGCAATTGGAAATTCTGCGAAATGCCGTGCCATGGAAATTCTGTGAAATTCAGTTCAGCACGTTTTCGAAAATACCAGAAATACACGGTACACCCCGTTATAATTTTTATATTCGATTGTTGTTTGGGAACAATAGGAACAGGAATAGGACATGTTTTAATAATTATTTCCATAATAATTTGCATCCAAACGCAATGGTGTCAAAAGACACATTTTGGTCGAAATAGGTATACACAAAATCGTGGTAGAAATAGTGTTAAATGGAAAATGAAAGTCTTGCTTAAACAATATGTGCCGGATATTTTTATGTTGTAGACAACAATGTTATATCTCTTCAGTTTACAAATATTTTCAGTCTAATTTGAACTTAGGACGCGCCAATTGTTAAATAATTTAAAGGATAATGAGAGTCGCCGTAGCCTAGTAGGTAGGGTGTTGGCTTATTAGACGTTTGGCCACGGTTAAAACCCCAGATCAGACATCTCCAACAAAACGAAAAATGCGATATTCTTCTCCATCGACATTCTCTCAGCAGATTTCTGGCAAAAACTCATAGAATAAATAAAATTGAATCTATCGTTCGGAGTCGACTTTAAACTGTAGGTCCCTCCACTCATTTATAAAATTAACACATACAAGTAAAGATAAAAATAAAAGTCAAGAAAAATTAATTATATTTTAAAAAGACAGTTCGGTCCTTTGTAAAAATCATAAGGGTTAAGCAAATTCGAATCAAATTGACAATACCTACCGTACGTAGTTCAAAATCATAAGAATTTTTCCCTTTTCTGCATAACAACTGGGTATACTACATACAATAAGAAATAGTGTACCATGCAAATGGTAGTCCAGAGGGTGCTCCTTCCTATAGTGATAGTGGGATAGCTGAACTAATTTTCAATATTAAAAAAAATGCATTGCCATTTCTGTGGCCATTTTCGAACATAAGTATGTACATACATACAGAAACTGTATTTGATTTGTCTGTAGAAATGCATTCATTCGCATTGTTATTCGTATTTGTGAACGTATTGGCATTACTGTTATGGCTGTAGACGACGAATAAAGATTTGCTTTAGGGGGGCGATCATTGTTTTTGGTTAATTATTCTGCAATTTGTTGAATGGGATGTCTTTAGCATATGATTACCAACCCATATTGTGTTGGCGGGTTTTAAATGTATTCATTGACTGACTGAATTCCAAATCAAAGATTATTTAAAAACATTACGATTACAGTGCAGAGCTAAAGTATTATTTATTTAATTTAATTTAATTTATTACGAGATATAGACCAGCGTCTTTGGTGGGAATCAACCCTACGACCGTTACACTAATAGGCCGCTACACGGAGCAGAATCAATTAAAAGCAAAAATCTTTCTAAAACTTAAATAACTAATAAGGAGTGATTAATTTTTAAAAACTTTATATTCTTAAATATCTTATACATTAGAAATGTGATAAAAAAATACTGTTTGTCACTGTAAATATATCGTGCCACTTTGTCTTTCAATGTTGAATTGCAAGATTTTCGATGTTCAACAAAACTTTAAGAATAGAACTCGTAGAATTTATTTACTTTTTTTTTTGTTTATTTATATCATTGTTAATGTTAATTTGTTGTAATGTTTTTAGATTTAAAATTTAAATTCAATACATTACCTAAGAGTGTAAAAGAGTGAAAAGCAATAATGATGCGCTAATGTTAGCTCACAAATTAAATTGTTTGTAGCTGCGCATATGAATATGCTTTATTTGTAGCTGGGATTGCATATGTGGTTACTTTGGCTTATTAGCAATAACACCAACAATAGAAACAAAAAAAAAACGAGCAATTGCTGTTGGTGCTGTTGGCTTAAAGTTCAGTTGATAAAAGGCAATGCAAAAAATTTAATATTGGGTTGGTTTTGTTTTCAAATAAAAATTTATTGTCGCTTACACGTATTTTCTGAATGAATGAATCTCAACATGAAATTGTTACAATGTTGGATGTTGAATGTGTTAGAAATTTGTATCTGTGTACCCTAAAAATGTTTGTAAATGTTAATTATTTTATCTGCGGATGTTGTTTTGTTTTCAAACTTACATGACTTCATGCTGTCATTTAACATTGAGATCTCATAACTAACGCAGTCACAAATTTTGATGCGTCAATTCTCGTTGAATTTCAAAAGCAAGAAAAATGTTTTCATTTCTCTGGTTTAAATGCAATTGTTTTTCATCTTGCAGGGAATTACAAGCCGCCTCAACTGAATGGATAAAAGGATCTTGCGATGCTGTTGATCATTTGCCAACCAGCGACGTTTTAAGGAAAAGTATACGACGTTCTTGGACCATATCAAGTGAGTTGTTGCTTCTTATCTATGTTGTTCAAGATCAAAGAAAAATAAGTACATTTTTTTACTCAATAGATCCCGAGGACGATCCTAATAATCCAAACGCACAAAATCCAGTTGTTGATAATCTTTATCCGCAACAACAAAATCTTATTGAAGCTCAATCTGCTGGTAGTTATCCCACTTTAGATGTGCGCCACCATCAGCAACATTATTTGCCCCATCAGCCTTCTTTGCATCGTAACCACCCGATTATAAATTATAATACGGGAAGTGCCATAACAATTAGTGCGATAGGAGTCAACTCATCGGGTCCAACACCACCGTATCACGTGAATCCGCAGCGTCGAGTGTTACGCCAATCCACTTTGCCTTCAACTCTAGCCAATAATGATCCAAATTTAAGTGGCAGTGGCTCCAATTTGGAACATTACAACAGTGTCAATCTCACTGCCCCTACTTCTCCACATCAAATGCAAAAGAGCCCTCTATATCCCACGGCATATAATAGTGAAGATATTATTAACATAGAAACAAGTGAGTGTGATAATTACTCTCAAACGCAATCACAAACTCAAATAGCCCAACCGCCAGCACAAACACAACAGCAACAAGGTCAAGCTGTAGGACAACCCGTACCTCCGACGCATCATCGCTTACAGGTATTTCGAAATAGCAGCAAGCGATTAGGAAAGTTTAACGATTTCTTTTTACATTTTTACCCTTTACAGGTGCGGCGCCAATCAACCCTACCAGCAAATCCATGCCAACCACCCATGTATTTATCAACATCACCCAATCGTGGCTATAGTCGCTCTCCTGAACGTTCACCGGGCGAACAACGCTACCCTCCGTTTATGAGACAGACTTCTTTTCCCTGTAACCTTATTGAGCCAGGTCAGGCCCAAAGTCAGCAAATGCATTTAGGCAATTCGCCACCTACCGCTTATGCTTCACCTCTGCATCGAGGTAAAATATTGCCACAAACCACCAACTACCAAACGACCCCACCACAACAAACAACTCAATCGTATGAACATCAGGCTTCTCAGCCCTCTGCAGAGGATGTAGAATATACACCACCTTCCATGAACAAGTCGAGAATGATGCGTCAAGCCACTTTACCAAATCCAGATCAACATGTTAAACTATTGCCCACTTCACCACCTAAACGTCAGACATCTCCTCAATTCCGACGGTCTCCTGAATTCATGCGCCAACAAACTCTACCTAATCCCGAAGCATTCAATTCCAATTCTTTGACCGTGCATGGCCCTAACTCAGGGTCTCAGAAATTCCTGCCCATATCTCCTAGACAAAAACAAAACTTCCTCTTTCCAAATGTACAAAATCCTCGGCCGTTTCTATCGCAACAAAATGTCCCTGCTGTGGGAGTTTCAGAACCTGTGGCCGCAACAGGAGAACATTATTCCAGTAGTCAGAGTGTTAATATTCATCATAATCGCGATCATTCTAAAATGATTAAAGTGCGCAGTCACAGCAATGAGGAGTATTCCATTACCAAGGCTCACCATTCAGAGTCTCGACGTCTGTTGCCCGAAATACCCACTGTTGGTCGTTCAATGAGTCGTTCACCTAGTCGTTTGGTTCGACAGGACTGTCTGAAAGACACCAGTTCGATGACGCACCCAACTGAAGGACATATGCGTACTTTTGGTGAAGCCAAACAACAATTCCATCAATTCCAAAATGTTACTGAAGAAGATGATAATCGTCCTGAATATGTGGACTATTTCGGAGACAGCACCAGCAGTTTTCTGGAATCCGATGAAGTGCAATACGAGAAAACTTACAACACAGGCTTTAGTAGCGAACCCCGTATAATCTATAATGATGGTTCAGATGATGGCAGCTACCAGCCCTATGCGAGACCAATGGTTCATAGTGCTGAGAATATGTTAACACACGATCAAACCTATGGTTATTACAATACCGATGGCAACAATACCGGTCAACATTCTTTGGGCCCAAGTTTAACGGCCAGCGGCGGTGCTTTACCCCGAACCCCTCTTATGCATAATCGTCTAAGACGTAGACAATCGCGAGACTTGCAAATAGCGCAGGATGAATTCGCTCAATTACAAACTGCAGCAGCTCAAAATGTAGACAATACGGCTACCACTGCAGCCAGCATAATTTCGCAAGATAATGGTGGTGTAGCAACGGTTGCAGAAGAAAAATCCCATGATCGCCCCAAACCGGAGCAAATGCGTTCAATATCCGAAGATTCAGGAGCAAAATCAAATGTCCCCAAGCCTACGACCAGACGATCTCTATCACATCCCGAAAATGAAACACAGGTATTTTTGTATTATTATTTGGCACATCGTTGTAACAATATGTCGTATGAAATTAATGTTTTTTCTTTTTTTGTTGTATTTTTATAGGCTCCCAAAAAACAGGAACCCACTAAAATACCCAGCCCTAAGCCACTGGCTGATCTTTTTGATAAAACACGACCGAACACTAAAATACCAACACCGAGACGACGCAACAGCAAAGGCCCTGACAATGATGACGGTAAGTTATTGTTTTTTGAGAATCAAATCTGAACTAGGGCTTCATACCCTGCACAATGAATGTTAACGTCTGCAACATTCTATGGAATTATCCTCGTAATACACAAATGTTGTGTATGTCTATAGCATTATGTTCGAATCCTTCATCAATCACTGTGTCAATCATTTGACTTAATAACTTACTTTTAATTCAGTGAAGGCAGCATTAACTCTTTCTCTGATATTTGCGCGTAAACTAATTTATAAGGACGATTTCAGTATTTGTTAATTAGAAACCATATAGAGGGATAGGGAAAGGAGGTATAGTCCGATATGAATACATGATATTTAACTTTCTGAAGAACGAGTTTATAAAGTTTTTCGGAATGTAGAGGGGGTTAGAAAGAAAAGTTATATGAAAAGTACATAACTAAACTGTTTGATGTAGACTCCATTGTTAGCTTGTTCCAGTTCTTCTTAGATTTATGTTTTTAAGAAGCTAGGACTTAACCGTGGCCTAAAGGTTAACAGTGGAGAATAAAATAATAGCCCCAGCATAAACAGCGCCGATAATTATAGCCCCTCTACTGCTGTTATAAGTACTCGCAGCAGAGATCAGCAATGAGTATTCAAAAAGACGCGTAGATTCGAATCATACTCATAATTTCTGATACTTATACGCATTCATACTTATTTTAAAATCATATTCATACTACTCATATTCAAAGTTTGAAGGACTCGTCGTACTCATACTTAACAATACTCATGATACTGTTGACTTCGACTCTCCTTTACTCAACATTTACAAGAATCACAAAATCAGTATAATTCGGGAACGAACACTAAATACTCACAAGAAGGTTGTATGTTTGCTTTGCTTGCTGTCTTTGTCTTTTTCTTTCTTCTTTTTTTTGTAAATGCAACAATAACTAAGACCTATCAATTTTGGTGAATGATTCCAGTCTCTCGAATCATTTATGAGTATTATAAGTATTTTTCTAAAGTTATGAATCCGAATGAGTAGGCTTATGAATCAAATATATTTCGAATGTGAGTTTGATGTCAACGTTGTACTCATACTCATTGCAACCTGTACTTATAAATCAACGTTGTAGTGAGTACGAATCAGAGTAGCGCAGTAGTTAAATTTCAATATTGTTGACTCACTTATATTCAAAATTTCATGAGTACTTATGAGTAGCGAAAAAACGATTCCTTCTGATCTCTGACTCGCACATGCTTGTGATAATTATAACCCGTTATTTTAATATTTAAAGCGAAACCAATCAGCAGAATTTGTTTTTCCTTCAGTTTAAGTGATTTTTAAATTATCTTTTGGGAATTCCCCAATTAACACTACTTAACTATTCTCATTTTTAATAATCATTTAATTAACCTCCGTGGATAATTTTTTCTTTCTTTTGTTTCCTGTTGCAAATTTTAGGCGCCAATTTAAAATCATATTTGAACGAAAGAAGAAATTCCGATTTAAGCACGAAAACGAATAAAAAACAAAACGATGAAAAACAACAACAACAACAACAAAACAATTTTAATTCAGATACAAAAGAATACAACAGCCAACAACAAACAACAACAGAAAATGATGAACAAAAATCCCACAGGAAATCTCCCAAAGGATATGAAAACAAATCAACAGACAATGCCTTCAAGGATTCAACTAAAATAACTGCTGATGACAATGATACAGCCAATAATGGACCAAACTCAAATGATCAAAATACAAAGGTGAGTTAGTGAGTGTATAACATGGCCATAAGGAATATTTAATTAAAGCGTACGAATGAATAACCCAGCAAAATATTTAAAAAACATACTGAAAGATAGATATGAAATAAAAAGTAACGGTTTACCAGGATTATTTGACAGTTGTTTCGCCGTATCGAATTATTATTACAATATTTAACATTATATTTTATATTTAACATTAATAAGACAGAATCATAGTGTGTTGAAAACGTAGTTTTTAACATAAGATTTCGTAAAAAGAAATCCATCATATATTGTAAAGTCACCGTAGTCTTATTAGACGTGAGGCCACGATTCAAACCCCAGATCAGACATCTCCAGCAAAACGAAATATGAAAAAAAATATTTCTTCGGCAATTTCCTCTCAGCAGACTTCTGGTAAAAACTCTGCGAATAAATAAAATTGCCATGAAAAGTTTCTCCAAAAAATCTGTCGTTAAACTGTAGGTCCCGCCACTCATGTATAAAATTAACACACTCAACATAAGTGGTGTGAGAAGCTAGGCCGTAATCCTGACTGAAGAGTTGTAATGGCTAATTATGTATGTATGTATGTATGTATGTATACAGTAACGTTACGTTGTATTTGAATCACGCTGAATGGCGATGGAGTCATAAGAGCTTCTCCTTTCTAGTGATTGCTCTCACAAATTATGTGTTAAAACTTAATGAGGAAATACACCAAATTTTATAATTTTTCTTAGGCAAAAGTGAAAAACACAAGCCAAAGCATTCGATTCCGGTTTTATGATAAAAATTCTAGAATTATTATTTTAAATATGACAATTGTTTACACTTCCCATCACCCGAGTATTCAATGACAGATTAAATTGTCCTTTAGACTATCCGATTTCCACAAATTCATATTTAAATTATATTGAGCAGAGGTGTACCCATATTACTGGGAGTTTACATACATGCTGGTATAACAGTTTATTCGAAGGATTTCTTACGTAAGATAGGACAAACAATTAATACATACCTCACAACCTCTACACGTTCTTGCAGGAAAAATAGAAAGATGTACGCATGTATAGAGACCAGACCAATCTTTCTCGTTATATGCGCAGAACATTCAAAGGACGTTAAGTTTAATCAGAATTCATATTGAAGCGACTTTGTTCCCTAAGTATACATGCTCAATATTCTACAGATGCTCTCTGTTAAAGGTGACTTTAAAGTTAACTTTAGCTAAAGTTACCTTTAACTAAACCCAACTATAACGACAAGTTGTAATAATGGTCCTAAAAGTTACCAGTAGGATGATCCTCCCTTTAGCTTAACGCTTACTTATACCTTATTGTCCACTTATAATAATGAAAAAAAATTATCCGCCCGTTTAAGTCCTCCCTTTAGTTAACGGCAAGTTGTAATAATGGCCCTTAAAGTTAGGTTTATGTTTGAACTTGCCATATTATATATTATTTTTAATACGGCAAGTTTAAATGTAAACAAAATGAGCAAATACCACTGCGTTTAAAAAGTAAACTTTCTTAATTTGAGCAGTGTTATCGGCATTGCTCCGGCCATATTTTTCAAATAGTTAATTTTATTTTATCTGTAAGTTTTAATAACGGAAAAAAGTTAAAGGTACCTTTAACTAAGCCCAAGTTTAGCGGCAAGTTGTAATAATGGCCCTAAGGGTGTTTATAACAAATGATTTTGTTGATGATAAATTCAACATAATGGTAGCTTATGAATATCGATAGCCGTAACTTATTTCCAATATGAGATAGTTTCTATAACACAGACATAATAATTGAAGGTACTAAAAGCTACTTTTCTGAATAATTAGTAAAATTTAGCAACAGTTTTTGGTACTATACCCTCAATTATAGACTTTATTTTTGATGTGTCTGTTTTGTTTATTTATTTTATTATTTATAAGCGGAAATAAAAAAATTTTAATTTTTGTGGAATTTTAAAATTAAAAACAATTTTTTGTTTTAAAGGCACAACACACCAGTACTCTGGGCGAACAGGAGATTCAGAATGCAGTGGAGGCAGCAGCCGTTATATTCAAAAAAGTCGTCTTACAACGACGCCAAGAAAAGAAAGCAGCCGAAGAGGGTAAGTTATTCTAAGTGCATCCTTTCACTTTTATTGTTTTCTTTATGTCCTTTGATACATTGAATTCTAACAATTTAAAATGTAGAGTTTCTGTATTAATAATGTAGCATTTGGTCGCAGGAATACTGGGAATACAAATCTAAAAATAAATAATTTTACTAACATTTATAAATAAGTATGTGGGCCTGTGCTAACTATAAATTAATTGAAAACTTTTTGTGTTGTTGGATTTTTATATTAAAATTTATTAACTCCATTTAATAAATATGTAAATACAATCAATTAATCAATAATAATTAATTTAATTAAGTACTATACTAGTATATCGTTAGTTATTTGAAACAAATAAAATTTGTGAAATTTATGTTCAATTCACAAAGGGATTAACTTATAAAATCTAAATTAAAAATATTGTTGCAAGTAGTTGTGGTATCCAATACACCCAAACAAGACATTTGTACATCAGTAGTAATTGAAAATGTAAGATTCTTTCAATTCCGGTGGTGAACTCAAGAATGTATAATTCGTTACTTTAGCGCAGATAATACTTTGTGTCTGCCCGAAAATACTTCATACGTTGTGCATTATCTTTGTTGACAATTTTCCTCCATAGTAGACCACGTAGAAAATTGCTTTGGGATAATGATTAGATAATAAAGTGTTTATACGTTCAAGTCGACATGTGTCGTTTGAAATTCTTTTATGCAAGGTTTCTATAGGGTGGGTAATTTAAAAGCTTAAAATTTAAAAATTACATTTTTTGTTTGTGAAATACAAATGTTCCACTTAAAAACGGAACATTTTTTATTCATATGGTTGCCGCACTGGCCTCACCGTACCTCGTTCGATCGGACCAATTTTCGCGTACTTTTTCGAATGTATGGGATCGTATCTCTGCAATGGGATCACGAAAGTTGGTTTTCAAATGCTCAATTGTCTCTGGTTGGTCGGCATAACACTTTTCTTTAACGACGCCCCACATAATAGTTCAACGGTGACAAATCGCGGCTTCTTGACGGCCAATTGACATCACCTTTTCGGCCAATTAAAGGGCCATCAAACGTTTGGGACAATTCATCGATTGTGAGATGAGATGTGTGGCAAGTTGCATCATCCTGTTGAAACCAAACTCCGTTCATATAAATACCATGAAGAGCTGGTACAAAAAAAATCGGATGTCATGGTGCGTGTCTCCATTGACCTTAATGGTTGCGCCGTCCACATTTTCAAAGAAATATGGGCCAATGGTGTCGGTCGTAGTGGGTGCATTGGCTTCCGTAAGACCAGATGTGGGTTTTCTGAGCCCCAAATACGGCAAATTTACGTATTAACGTACCCACCAAAATGAAAATGAGCTTTATACGAAAGATTATTTTTTTTTTTGCAAAACCGACATCTTCGCGCAGTTATTTCCTGCCCCAATCAATCCCAACGTTGTTCAAGCGTAAATCGATTTATTACGTTCAGTGGAGATAATACACGGGATTTTTGTGACAGAGTAGAATGACATAAGTATTGCCATATTCGAAATAACAGGTGGTTCAACTTTGAACCGATAGATGGCCCACCTTATAGTTGCACCTTTACATCCTGATTAAAACTTTGGCTCCTTATGCCAAACTGCATGTGTCAGTGATGCCACATATAATTTGCAATTTCTGATTATGTCCAGCAGTACAGTTAAGTGCTTATGCATTATCGAATTTTTAAAATAAGAAACAGAAGTCATCCTAAAAAGTTTGCTCTCTTTACATACATACATACATAATTGGCCATTACAACCCTTCAGTCAGGATTCCGACCTATTTTCTCACACCACTCATGTTGAGTGTGTTAATTTTATACGTGAGTGGCGGGACCTACAGTTTAAAGTCGACTCCGAACGACAGATTTTTGAGAAACTTTTTCATGGCAATTTTATTTACTCTCAGAGTTTATGCCATAGGAAGTCGCCGAAGAAATATTTTTTTTGTATTTTGTTTTGATGTCTGACCTGGGATAGGAACCCGGGATTTTCGTCTAATAAGCCAACGCACTACCTACTAGACCACGACAACTTCTATGTTCTTGTTATCTTTGATTTTGCTTTAATTTAGCTACTGATATAGGGATCAACAATTGAACTGAAGAACGTCAAAATTTACTTGTAAAATTACATTTTTAATCGAAGATTATGTGTGTTCCTAATATTTAACTGAGCTCTTTTCAATTTCATTTTGATTAGTTTTACGTCGTTATGGCTTTTGAGACAAGTGGTCAAGACATTTACTGAGAAATTTTGCTAATCAGCGTTGTGGAAACAGCGTCGTGGGCGAACTTTAAAAAACGCATATTGAAGAATAAATTACCAATTCAAAATCTTTTGTGAAATCACAGGTAGGAAGCACAGCAAATCTTGTTTCATTCGTATAATATTCCGTCCATCGAAAACTTATTTTATGACACGAAATTCGAAATATGTTTGATTCATAAGCCTACTCATTCAGATTCATAACTTTAGAAAAATACTAAAAAAATACAAAAAAAAGAAAACAGACACAAGCAAAATAGACAGATCAGCAAGTAGAACAATGTTGAGTTATGGAGAGTCGAAATCAACAACATCATACGTGTTGTTAAGTATGAATATGATGAGTACTTCAAACTTTGAATATGAGTAGAGGTTCCATGATATTACAATAAGTATGAATACATATATCAGAAATTATGAGTATGATTCGATTCTACCAAAGAAAATACAGTATAAAGAATGTGCATTTTAACATATTTTGGAATATTTTCCAAAAATATTTCATGACGCGGGGGGAAGGATAGAAGGGAAGGTTACAGAAACCAAGAGCGTAACAATGCGTTGTTCTCATCGTGCGTTTTTGTTGTTTGACCACTTTTTTATTTATTTTTCTTGTGTTAAAAACAGACGTCGGCACCAATGTCCCTCAGGGTAAGAACATCTTCGGCTTTTTACACACATAGGACACGAACATCAAGAATGTTCGTTAAAAAGTCGCTTTTTTCTGATTTCAATTATACACCCAAAGAAATATCACAGTAGTATTCACTAATATTAATGAGAAATGATTTCGATTTTTGGAAGAATACTTGCCAAGTTAAATACCGTGTCTTTAGGGATTTAATGCAGTACAATTTTTCTATATTTTCCGATCACATATACATATCATTGGGTTAATAAGTAGACTTGAAATTATTACTAACAATTTTCCTCTAGGTTAACAGATGCCTATGGTTATGGATTAGTGAGTGAGAGAGAGAAAATAAGTTGAGAGAATTTATTTAATTACAGCCATATAAAAGTGTTAGTAATATACGCTATTTTTATTTTCATATCATCAAAATACATATATAAAGCTGTCTATCTTTCGCTTAAGAATTTTAGATAAATAAATATAAAATAAAAAATCGATTTTATTATTAAAAGAACATGAAGCTATCGATATTTGGCTTAAAAATTAGGCCATGTTTTTTAGATAAATAAAAAGAATAAAAAACCATTTTTTATTAAAAGAAGAAAAAACGAGCATTACAAAGCATTTAAAAAAATATACTATGGGACAAAATAAAATACGCCCAGCTAATGACATAGAACATTTTTAACACAAAATATTCTTCGAGTGTTATTCTGAAATAAAATGATAAAGCATCCGCAGCACATGTATTCTTGTCGCCGTCTGATCGACAACTAAATCAAAAAACACAAGAATACATACACATGTACATACGTACGATGAGAGCAACACATTATTACGCTCTTTGTTTGTGTTCATTTTCCTTCTGTCTTCCTCTCCCCTCACCCAGAAATGATTTAAAAAAATTTGGTGAGAGCGGGTCGTGATGTTACGACCCGCCATAAGAAATTTTACTTCTACATGATGCGCATTCTTTATATCCATATTCTTTGATTCTACTCATCATTGCTGACCTCTGATTGTAATAAACTCGATTGAGTTCCATTATCTGTAATTTTGCAATAATTGCCAGTAGCTGCCGTCATTGTGAAAAGATGGCATTTGGTTATAAAATTTATTTCGTTAGTGATAATTTCATCGATTTGTTTGTTCTTGTTGTTCAATACGTATGTTTTTAAAGTTAAAGTTAATCAAAGTAACTGTAAAATTACTCCACATTAACGTGTTCACACTAATTTTTTATTGAGCCTTACTATGTATGACACGCAACTGAAATCAAAAAAATCGAAAAATATACATGATTGATGTATAAAAAATAAATTTTTTCTAAAATTATTCACCGAATGAAAATTTTAAATGAAAATAAGAAATTTTGTTTGTCGTTATGAAAGATTTATATTTCCAAAAAAACCAAAATAAATCATTTCTATATTAAACTAAAGATTTACATACATAAACATATACATGCTTACTTATGAATATTTTATAAACTTTTTATATATATGTGTGTGTGTGTTCTATTTGTGTGTTTCTTGAATTATTAAAAACGTAATCCATGATAAAATAAAATCTTCTATTAAATTCTCACAAATCGTATTTTCTTTTCTTTTTTTTTTTTGTCAGAAACAAATCAAACTTGTATGAAATTTAACACAAAATAAACAAAATCAAATCAAAAAATCTTTAGAAATTGTTCTTCTCATGCTCTTCATGCTTGCAAAAGCAAAACTAAACAGAGTTAAAGTTAAACACTTGAAATCTCAGATGCATTAAATTGATTATATTGTCAACAGACGACATATGACATGACAGAAATCCTTTCTGCAACTGAAACGGAAACGTTCAATACTCACACAAAATACAAAATACACATAAATACATACATATGTATGTACATATGAATGAGAGTGTGTGATACATACAATATTTTCTACATTGTAAAATATCAAGTTATTGTGTTTAGTATTGTATACGTATTTAAGATTTGTTTAATTTGAAATGTAATATTTTTTATCTTTGCTTTTCTGTTTAAAAATACACCTGTAAACATATATACATATGTATGTACATATGTATCCGTATATACTGTTTAACCCAGCAAACATTTAATTGAAAATTTCTCACTGCCTTCTTCAAACTTTACTAATTCCATGCACTTGGCAATAAATCTGAATTTTATCAAAAAAAAAAAAAAAAAACATTTGATATTATCAAAGACATACTCTATTTTCGCATCCGTTTTATGGGTTAATAATAAATAAATATATTAAGTTATTTCCCTTTATCAAATTTGCTTATTATCCCCAATGGGATAGATTGTAAATAAAGAATATGAAAAAGAAAAAAAAAGTTATTTCTCTCTTCTTCTGCTTCCCTCTTCCTATTGCAAACCATTGCTGATAATAAAATTTAATGATACCTGTTTGTTAGACTATTCGAAATAAAATAACAAATTTTATTATGTATAGAAGTTATTACAGTGTCACGAAAACTTTTTATACAGGAAAAATTAACTCTTAAAACTCAATAACAGAATGTTTTCATGTAGAACAGACAGTATTTTTTAAATAGTAAAGTTTGTCCGTCCTTCTATTTAAAAATTAACACAATAAATTAAAAATTAAACGCTTGTCTCTCCTTTTGAAATCATTTTTTTTCTTTCAACATCTCGCGTCCATTTGTATTTCTGTACATATGAACTTTGAATCCTTCGAAGAATGCATCAAATTTAATTGATTTCTTTCAATGATTTTCAGAAAAGGCGCTCTAAATCAATCGATCGATCAATTTGAAATTGAAATGTTAAACTATTTGTACCGTGTAAACATAAAGGCTGGGCCATTTAAAAGTTTAAATTTAAAAATGCAATAAAAAAAATAAATACAAAAATATAATAAAAACGGTTCGAAATTTTGCAAAATTTATTTTTTTGTTTGTGAAATACAATTGTTCCGGTTAAAAATGAAATATTATTTCGTTCTTATGGTTGCCGCTCCTATGGTGGTCGCTCCGTACCAATTTTCGTGCGCTTTTTCGAGTGCATGGGATTGTATCTCGGCAATAGCATCACGAATGTTGGCCTTCAAATGCTCAATTGTCTCTGGTTTGTCGGCATAACACTTTTCTATAACGACGCACACTCTCAGCCTCAGCTTCGATATTTTCGGTTATACGCACTGAAGGAGCACACGCACGTCTTGGCGCATTAACTATGAAACCAGTTTCACGATAAGCAATAAACTTGCGTATACCGGGCGCTGTTGGTCCTCCTCTGCGATCAAATATTGTAAGACATTTTCGTGCAATTTCCGACCAATTGTCTTTGTTTTGAAAATAAATTTCCAATAAATTCCAACGATGCTCAAGCATAAATTTTTAACTTTGTGACAGAATAGAATGACATAAGTATTACCAGAGTCAAAAAGAAAACGAAAAAACGATATAAGTCTGAAGCTATTAAACAATTATTTTCTTAAAAGTTAACAAAGTCCTAACTTCAAGTAATTATCAGTGTAGCCGCACCACTTTTCTCGATGGGATAAGTCTATTGTACACACACATCCAACAAAATCTAAGAAAAGGATTTACATATGTATGTTTGTTTGTACCCCTTTTTGGAGAGGTAAACAATACATATTCCGTTACAAATTACAATTTACACAGATTTAGCACACAAAACGGTTATTTGTACAGAAACAATAACTGTTGTTATACGCAAATCAAACATACAAAGTATTTACAACACAAACAACCGTATCAGCTACAATATCAACAACAAGAACAACAACAACTACCAAATATTCTACAAACATTTATTTGATACATTTAATTATTGTATAAACAATTGTAAATAATCTCTCTCTCTCTCTCCATCTCCATCTCCATCTCAATCTCTTACTCTCACCCCTTATTATTGTTTACATGAAATTCAACTCATACTCATACTTTAATTCATCACATTATATTCATCATATTTTGTAAACGAAATATTATTTTAATTTATTTTCTGTGCCTGTGTGTGTGTGTTTATTTATTCGTGAATGTGTGAGCTAAAAGTTTAAAGGAAAGGATTTGTTTTGATATCTGTTTACATGTTATGTGGATTTATAATGTATGTATGTATGCATGCTCTTGAAATTTAAGAGCTTTTTAACCACAGATGCACAGGGTCTGAGAGGTAGAGGTCAGAGATGGATATTTTAATTTAATTTTGATCCAAAAAAAAAAAATAGATCCAAAGATTGTTTCATACATATGTACATACATACATAATTGGCCATTACAACCCTTCAGTCAGGATTACGGCCTAGCTACTCATATCGCTCATGTGAGTGGCGGGACCTACAGTTTAAAGTCGATTCCGAACGACATATTTTTGAGAAACTTTTCATGGCAGTTTCATTTACTCTCAGAGTTTTTGCCAGAAATCTGCTGAGAGAAAGTCACACAAGAAATATTTTTTTTTTCATATTTCGTTTTAAGTCTGATCTGGGTTCAATACCTCTAAACTTAGATTGTATTTCATATTTTATAAATTTCTATTGCAGTCATCATTTCTAGCATAATTCATTTTTGTTTTAATAAGACCAACACTCAGAGGATGGCCCCTACTTATGCAATGCATGCAATGTATTGGAATTAGGAAAATAGTTATTATCTGGTATTAACCAGATAGAAAGAAATCATATTCATGAGAATAAATTTCCCACTGCTTAAATTGTTCGTGTAATTTAATAGGCAGAAGGCACCACATGGTAAATGTTATCAAAATTACGACCTTCAGGACTTAATATTACCATGTTTAAGCATTAAAAATGGCGAGTTATGTTTGTCATTGTAGAGGAAAATTTCGAAAGTCAATGCCAGAAGTGTTCTTGCAAGGAATATGCAATAATTTCACTTCTTCCGAAATATATTTTTGAAATGATTCCACTGTAGCAGTCAATTCTCTTTTCGGAGTGCCACTTATTCAAGTTGAAAGTCACTTGAACACACACAAATTCGGAAAATCGACCAAATGATGGGGAAAGTCGCAACTCTTACATTGTCCGGTTACACCAAAAGCGATCGCTTTAAATCCCATTTAAAACGACCAACTAAGTTGAAATAATATTCTTCACAATTTTTTTTACTTTTTCGAAGCTAGACAATATGGACCTTATCATTAATTTATTGGACTAGAACAACGCTAAATGTTACTTCGAAAATAAAACCCGTTAGTTTTTAAGGCCGAATATAAACAGAATCCGCATCCATTTTGCATAAAGCGTTTTCGTTTCAAATGACCATTAAAAATTGAAACAACTGATCCACTACGGCGACTACTAATATTGAAAATACTTTTTTCCAAAATTCATTCGAATAACGAAAATAAGTATACTCCGATATACAGCGCAAAAAAAAACGCGTTTCCATCCTTAAAGGCGATTTTCATTAAATTCAAATTTAAATGGATTATTGAGACTCTAAATTTATAAATAATAATAAAAAGAACACACAATGAATCTTTAATATATTAACCACAGAAAGGAATTGAAAAATGTTCACTTAAATTATAAATTCTTACTGAACATGGTCAATATTACTGTGTAATACAATTGATAGATGGGTTGAAGGATTCTTCCCCTCAATATGAAAATAAATTTTCCCATACCATATCAACATACACATTAGCCATCACATCGGCTTGTTGTAAGCTCACCCATTAGATATACCAACTATTCAAATTCAAAGGATACATGTAATAGCCTGCTTATTTTATCAGATTATTCCAATCCACACCTCTTTGAAGTATTTCCTTTAAAATATCACAATTTTATTCGTCAAATGGCTGGGTAGTAAAAGTTTCCCATCGTTTTGTGATATCTAAATACTTGCCCTTCTATCTACCTGGCCTTCTACCTACCTGCCCTTCTATCTACCTGCCCTGCTTTCATTGTTATTTTGTTCGAGTGCCTACCATGTGTCTAAATTATTCTTATTCAGATATAATAAGCTTCTCAATATATGGGGTTCTAAAGGGCGTTCAACTGATTCCATAATTTTCTACGAAAGATTTTAGTCCAGATTTGTAACCCCATTCAGTGGTCAGACACTCCTTGGTGACAAAGTATCCAAATAATGTAATGTTAAGGAGCAAAATGTATGCTGTCATAACTTCTAAAAGAGTAATAAAAGTCGAAATTATATTATATTTAACCCATTAGATTTATGATCTCCACTAAATACGATAACATGCTACGGCATATTCCCAAACATGCCATCAACGTTTTACGTTTTTATTTGCGTTTTTTCCATGATTTTTTTACCTTCGTTTTTTGCTAAATTTCATGAATCTAAACATGCAACAATGTTTTGTCTACCAGAGATACACGAATGAATGAAAAACAATAACAAAAACACCCACATACAGCAGAAATTAATGTTTTATGATCGTAGTTTGTTTCATTTTATTTTATTTTTTCATATACAATGTGAACGAATGTAACACATTTCCAAATAAACGTACTCTCACACAAGTATATGTATACGTACATGCATATATGTATGTACATATGTTCTACATACAAATAAAACAGATATTTAGCAATAAAAAGAGAGTAACCAGAGAGAGAGAGAGATTAATTTAAATTAAAATCCTTCCTTTGTTGTAAACTTAAATTCTCCTGTTGCTATGCGTTTTTGCGTGTGAGTGCAAACGTGTGTGTGAGGAAGTACACAATAAGTATGTACATGTATGTACACTTTAATACTCTAATACGATATATTTCCTTGGCAATAATGGTATGGGTTTTATGGTCATTCATTTCGGCATATTCCTTTGAAATCTTTAGAGATTTTTGTGTTTGTTGCTGCTGTTTTTATGTTTATTTAAATCCCCTCAAAAACTAAAAATAGAAAAACCATAAAAATATAGGAACACTAGTCCTACTTATACTTTACGATTCACCTTTTCTTTCCTCATCTTTTTCTTTCTCAACTTTTATGATGGGATTTGTTGCTAGCTTTTATTGCTTTCGTTTTATATTGTGCTCGTCCGTTCAAATGTGTTTTTAATATCTCCTATATATGTAGCAGACCAGGATACTAAATTTCATGGAATTTTAATTGTTTGAGTCTCAAGATTTAATTCTCTTTTCGTTTTGCCATCATATTCTATCGTTGTAATGTTTTTATTTTATTTGTTGCCTTTGAGGAATTAATTTTTATGTTTGAGTTTAATTTTACTTCATTACGATTAAAAGTCTGAATTTATTTACTTTTAAATAAAAATTTCGCTTTCGTCTGCATTTAATAAGAAATAAGAAAAAGGGAAATTTTGATATTGGATCCCTTAAATTATGTTGCTATTAATATTGCTATAAGTAGAGGATATGTTGAAATAAGGAAACGAACAACGATTAGAAATTAATAACCTCATATACATACATAATACACACATACTTGCTCATTACAACCACCCTTCAGTCAGGATTACAACCTGGCTTCTCACACCACTTATGTATATTGTGTGTTAATTTTATTTACAAGTGGCGGGGCCAACAGTTTAAATTCGAATCCGAACAACAGATTTCATGGCAACTTTATTTACTCTCAGGGTTTTTGTCAGAAATCTGCTGAGGGGCAAGTCACCGAAGAAATATTTTTAAATACCTACTAGAACACGGCAACTTCGCAAATGATAGCTGAACCGCTGAAGATTACTAAGTTGTTGCATATATTTAACCTGTTGCCCAGGGCAAACAACTGATGAGTATTATTGAGAATATTTAGATAGAATCGTGTTAAATGGCAGAACGGCGAATGATATTTAAGGGAATTACAGCTTTTGTGGAGTCAAACTATTCAAATCGCTTTGTTTTCAATAGTTTTATATTACTGTTCATTACTGTTCCTTATACTGAGGCATTCCAATGGCATTTTAATTTGTTGAACTTCTTTCATACTTTCATACAAAACTTGCATTTACAACAAATTAATGTCCTTTGAATTTCTTGTCTTAAGGACTTAAGATCAATATTAAGCTGTAGCAATCAAAGAGTTAATCAATCCATTGTCTATTGTACTCTTTACCAGCCGACGAAAGCATAACGTTTTTCCTTCATTTGCATTTAAACATTCTATTCAAACATTTTTTTCGAAATGGCATTCAGCATCATAAAAAGAGAACCAAAAACCATATTAAATCACGGGGATCGGTTGAAAAGGTGTAAGTCGCATAACCATGCTCATATGGAAAGCATCAAGAAAGAAGTCCACCTAACAAAGGCTTCATATGTTGACGGCTTAAAAAGTCGAGTACTTTTTACTGGTTGAGTGATATGTGATTTCGATTTAGATCAGAAAATCGATCTGCATCCGGCAAGCGCTAGTATCGGTGATGGTTTGTAACACCTTAACTGCTACTTCTTATTTCCTCTGAAGTCTACTTAACAGTTTTACTTTTCGACAAGATTGATCATTGTGCCATAAAGCCTGTAAAACCCATTTTTTTGTTGTTTCTATACAATCCATTCTTAATTTTATGGGATTATTTTGAATTATTCAAATCTTTTTCATGAAATAGAAGAATAAGATTTAATTGGCATATGACAAGTGATGCCATGAACCGATTGAGGGGCTAATTTGGTAAGCCACCCACAATGCCAGCCCTCAAACAATTGGCACTTACGAATGAACTTCCTACGGCGTAGTCAATGCAAATCGCAAAAATTTGGTAATCGTCTAAATATTGGAATTGGTTCTCATCCATGTTTTCTATTCGTTTTAAATTCTTTTAATACGATGAATGCAGTCTAAACTTATATTTACAAAGAGATTTGACCTTTTGACCAAATTTTCTGTTTTATTATCTTTCGTCCTATCACTGTAACTAATCTCGTGAATCGGTATAAAAAATTTTCTTTGGGCAGAATGGATGCATAATAGTTGTGTAATATAATAGTTAAGAAATGTATTTGTTTTAATCGATTAATAATTAATTTTAACAAATTGGTGAATGGTTAAATATTCTTTGTTTATATTGTATCAATCCACAGAAGAATTCATTGATAAGAAAAATAAGTTCAAATACAATACAAAATTACAAAATTGTGGGCGTATTATTCTTGTATGTGATAAAAATGTTGTACAAATTTAAACATTTCCCATTAACAACAAACATTATCGGTTTTCATACAACTTGGTGCCTGGTAAATAAAAAGAAATAACAAAAAAAAAAAAATCAAAAACAAAAAGACTAAAAAAATTTAAACAGAAATACTAACCCGGTTTATGGCTTTTGAATAAACAAAACAAATAAAATAATACAAGAAAATGAATTGGTGTTGGGCAATGTATTTAAAATTTTAAGTGAAATGAAACGAAATGGTATTGAATTGAAACATTGTTACCCACAGATGCTTACGACACCATGGAGACCTCTTCGGAAATGGAATTCAAATCGATTAGCATTAACCATGCCCAATACAATATGGAAGCCGATGAATTCAAATTAGTTTTCATCAACTCCGCCGATTCCTCTTCGTGTCGTGATGAGGAAGAGTTTGAAGACAGCAGTTCAACAACTTCCTCCTCCACACATAATTGCAGTAGCATAGCTATAGACGACTGCGATTGGGACTACTTTGAACCCTCTATGATAAGTACCGGTATAACGAAGCATGTACTCTACTCGCCGTGCGGCTCACCTTTACAGACTAGAAGACATCTTACCAGAGACTTAAAATCTAGCGATAGTACTGCTTCTCCCATGGACTCGCCGTTATTGTACCGCAAACAAATGTTAACTTGCCAACGGGTAAGGGAGAGTGATACCGGCACAGATGAGGAATTTTTAATGCAGGGCGAAAGCTCTAGTTCGGATGGTTATCTTACGAGATCCTCAACCACAACAACACGTAGTCAACAGCAACTGAGCATGAAAACTAGGATCAGGACGAAAATATTAAACAAAGAACAACATCATTATCATCATCATTACAGTAAAAATCGTCATAGTTCACCACGTAGAAGCCAAATACCGGATGCGTGCAGTTGTGGAGCTAACGGAAAGCCATCGCTTAAGACAGAGGGTCTTACGTCAAGTTCTTCTTTTCAGCCTCAATATGTACCCATACCAGTACCAGTTCCCATTCCTGTACCTATGACGGCCTATCCCTATTGGAACGCCAGTGATTTAACCCCACAGTTACAAGCCTTAGGTCATAGTGCAGATGAGAATAATTTATGCGCATCTTTGCAAAAGCTTTGGTCCACGGCCCAAAGCACTTTACCTAATAGCTCGACTAGTTCTAGCAACTTACAAGCGGCAGCAGCAGCAGCTGTGGCAGCCACATATCAGAAATTGGCAGGTCATAAAATGGATAGTAGCTTCAAATCTTCAGCTCCCGATCTAAGTTCATCCACCTACTCTCTGGTGGGTATGACTCAATCACACTGTTCCACTTCTTCCGGTTACGGTACAAACACTACTACCGGTGGTAGTTTGGAAACGCTATTAAATGTTGAGAAGCTCTCAACCGGTGATATTGAGCAACAACAGAAATACCATGAAATACACCAGCAACACCACTACCCCTTGTTCAATCACCATAATAAGCACACATCTGATAAGCCATATGTTACCAAAAGGCATTCCCTGCACACTATACCAACGATTGTCGATGAAGAGGAACAAAAACAAAAACAAAACAACCACCACCACCACCAGCACCAGTTATATGTGCAGCGACAACAGTTGCCGGCGCAGCAGCAGCAGCAGCAACTAAACGATAATGATGTTATCGATTACAGTGGTAGTAGCAGTGGTAGTGGCAATAGTTTCAGCTGTATTCCAACTCACCATACATCAACCATATTAGTTGATATTAAACCTTCGTTGGGTTCAAGTCGTACTTCAAGTCAAACGGATATACGTGAACGCGTAACTTACAACGACGCGGTACGGGAACGAGAGCGTAAACAAATTGAAATTGAAACAGAATTTGAAAATACAAAACGACAGACATCGTCGATTTTATCTAAATCCACCGAAAACAATACTTCCAAACAGAACCAACCAAAATCATTGCCAAATAAATCGATTCAATTGAAACTCGAGAATTTCGATAAAAATTTTAAAATTAATTTCGATTCTTTGCCAAATAAAAGATTAGAAGTACAGAATAAACAAGTTTTTCATACAACAAAAAATAAAAATAGTTGTTCCAACACCAACACTAACACAACCACCATTACCACTAACACCACTACCACTTCAACATCCACATCCACCACTGCCAGTGGAATCAGTGATTCTACACACACCACCGTAGCAAAAACCAACAACAGTATTACGGCCAAAAGCATAGACGACAATAAACAAACAGCTTTGGCTAAAACAAACGGAGACACAGACGAACAGCTGCATAACAATTCAACGTTTAAAGAACCAACAGCAACAAAAACAACGAAAACAAACGAAGAGCCATCGAAGAGAATTACAGAGAGCGAGACTGAGAGTAAAAACTACTACTCAGATCTTTTTTATTATTCACAACAACAGGAACACTGTGGCAATGGAACACAGTTATTGTTGTTAAATAAGCATAATGATATAAACAATGTTGTCGCTCATGCCGCTTATGATGTTAAAAAGCACAAACACAACAGCGACGACAGCGTTAGCGACAATCATAGCTACAGTCACAGCCACAGCCACAACGCTATAAGTGACCAAAATGCTGTAAAGCCGGTAAAAACTTGTTTGGCCAACTTAAAATCTTTTAATACACATGATTATGACGATGAAGTCGTTAACAAAGGCGATGATGTTATTGTTGTTGGCAATGCTAAAGACGGCCAAAAAAGTTGTAAAACCACTGCTGTAAACAAGACAACAACAAAAACAACAACTCAAAGTGCAATACGAAATTTAAAAGAAAATGTGAAAAATCAAATAACAAAAACAACAACAGCAACAACAACAACAAATACGCCAACAACATTGAATTCGAAAAAAGCATCAGCAATTGCAGTTGTTGGAAAAACGCCAAACGCATCAGTGGTGCAAGCGGTGACCGTATCAGCCACTAATAGCCTAAATAAACGCACTGTTACTTGCGGTAGTGCAAAACCCTTGGCAATAAAACAAACAGCAGCCACAGTCAATACATTAACGAAAACGAAAACGCCCAAAAACATGATAAAGGCCTGCAAAAATTTAACAATTTCAGAAGAAGAACAAGATGAAGGGGGTTACTTGCAAACCGAAAAGAATTTCCTTTCTACAGACGCAGAAACAAATTCGGAGACAGATGACAACTCTTATTCTGAGAGCACACAGAGCGAAGACGAAAATGAAAATGAAAAACAGGATCATGAAGTGACCAACAGAAAGAAAACTAAAAAGAAACGAACCTCCAAGACCGTTAAACGATCCTACAATATTATCAACAACAATGACAGTCAGGAGAACTCCCCAAGCAGTACTTCTACAAACTCTTCTAGTGAAAAGGAAGAAGAGGAGGAGAGCACGGATGAGAGTAAGGACGGCCGTGAGGGGGAAGCGGAGGGTGAGGAAAATAAAAGTATTAGTGACAGTGATATGAGTTTTTCAAGTTCCGAATCCGTAGACACCGATGATACCGGCAACGTGGCCGATCGTAGACCGCGTAAAAAGCATTTTGCCAAAGTTTTCGTGGTAAATCGTAGATCTCATAAACGTAGCGGTAGGGTTTCGCATGACTATACTAGTGACTCGTGTACCCAGTCGTCATCGGAAGCCAATTTGGAAGATTCGTCCGATAATGACACAGATACTGAAAGAAGCCATTGTGGCGTGATTTTGCGTCGCATAAAATTGCTCAACGAAGACGACGACGAAGGCATGAACAATAACAATAGGAATGAAGAGAAAGAAATACGCGATTCGTTGCATGAAAGTGACAGTTGCAGTGATTCAAGTGCTCACGAATATAAACGCAATCGTAATATTCATCAACAAAACGAATTACCAGCAATTGTCGTCGTTGCCGAAGAAAACAGCATCGATGACGATGAAAGTGAGTGTAAATCGTTTAGCACATCTCGCGATGAAATTGCCAATTGTATTTTTGTCGTTGGCGGTCAAACCGATGACAACCATGGGGGTGTTGTTTTGCAAAGAATCACACAACTGAATAGAGAGAAAAATGCTAACATTTCAAGTTTTAAGGCCATCAATGATCATCAGCATGACATAAATAGCCAGAAAGTGGCAAGTGAAAAACATTTAACGCTGCACTCGCTTACAGCAAATAAAGAAAATCGCTGCCTACCAACTGAACACCAAGAAAAACAACAGCTGCATGAAGAGCAGCAATTAGAGCATTCGAATGTAACAACGCGTGCTGTCAGCCAAGCTTCACTGATTACGGCCATTGACTGTATGGAAAGAGCAGAGGGAAAAGAAAACGTATCAGACGTTATACCCGAACTGATAGTAGATGACGCTTGTGAGGAACTGCATAGCATTTCCAACGATGTGAATCGCTTATTAAGTTTGACCAAACAAAATTCCGAATTGGAATTGAAATTGCAAAAACTTAAACGTGGTGTGGCTGAAATCAATCAGGATCATTTAAATGACAAATTACAAACCACAAACGCACTCGTCGTCGTAACCCAGAACCAAGAAAAACACATGCAAATTAGCTGTAACAGAGACGAAAGCATTCCAAAGGTTTCCTTGGCATTAACAAAGACCAGACCAGACGAAAAGAAAAATGAGGTGAAAAGTGATGGTAAATTGTGTAATATGGGCTTAAAGGTGGAAACTAAAAATAAACATTTCAAAACCGGTAACGAAATACGTACAATACCAGCAACTACCACCACTACAACAACAACAACAATAACAACAAATACAATAGAAAAGCCAACAAATATTAATGAAAACGTTCTAAGCGAATGCCTAACGTCATCATCATCATCATCGTCATCTACAACATGTAAAGACCATACGAAGTTCAAAAATGAGCTTGAAAAAGTGGAAATACCTGTCAGTTTTGAAGCAGCAGCAACAACAAATGAGTATGAAAATAAATTTATTACCGACTTTAATAAGATTTTTCCTACAACAACAACAACGACAGCAGCAGCAGCTGTAGAAACAAAAAGTCAACATACATTGTGTTCAAAACGTGACTCTCTAGAAGATTTTAAAATCAATTACGTACGTTACGCCACTGATCACCAACACGATAACGACAGCGATGACTATGGCGACTACGATGATCATGATAATGATGTTAAAGAAGAAGAAGAACCAGATAAATACCATCATGATGACGAAAGTAATTATGAAACGAATGGAAATCAAAACAAACCTACAAAAACAATAAATATCTACTCGAGTACAAGTGATGATGATGGTGATGGTGGTGGCGGTGGTGGTGGTGGTACTCGTAACAGCAGTGGCACTAGTTGTACAAATTCGGACACTAGCAAAGATAAACATTCAAACAAATCGTTTGACGAACAGGTAAACAAAACAAACGACGAAAATTATTATCATTTGAAAGCAGCCACTAATACACGAAGTTTAAGAGTAATTAACAATAACAGAACAGAACAAGAGGAACCAGCAATCAACGAAGCATGCAAAATAAATGACGAGTATTTTTTGTGTTCTTCTTCTTCTGCTTTTTCCACAACTGTTACTACCACTGGCACTACCACTACTACAAGCATTACTCCCGTTGCTTTAAATTTCACAGAATATTTTATGGACTCGCTTGAGACTAACACTACAACCACTTCTACCACTTCTACCACTACTACTACTGCTGCTAATCCAACAGCAGATAAAAGAGACTCTGACTATGGCAATGAAGAAGCAGAACAGGTAGTTGGACATGTGAGCAAACGCAGTAGTAGTAGTATTGGTGAGTTAACGTTAGCAAAGAGCGCAGAGTTTTCGTTATGCTCAGAGATCGAAATGCCTTTGTTTAGTAAAGTTCGACGTGCTTCGTTACAAGCAGTTGAAAATGAAATGTTAAACGAAACACACGGTAGACGGGAGGAAGACCTTTTACAGTTCAAGCCAACAGCAATACACAGTAAACAAGATAACAATTGCGAAGACGATAATTTAGGTGCGATATTAAAAAAACCACAAACTTTTATGACAACAACAGCAACGTTTGCAAGTGAACCTTCATCGTATTTGAATATAAACAACAATAAAGTGGAGCACTATAATAGAGACAAAGCAGAATTGTGCGACTCACTCGACGCGTACCCAATAGGTGGAGGAGACGATCACAATCAAAGGGTAGAGGGGGACTACGAGGACGACGACAAGGGCTATGCTTACGGTCGCAGTAGTTACGGTGATGACGACGACGTATTCGGTTTTAATAATCCCGCTAAAAATAATCGTCAGCATCTCTTCAATCGCTCGACTGCGATAACACAGACACATTTAGATTCGAACGGTAACGGTGCGGATATATCGATTAACGCCGGAACGCCAACGAAATATCGAACAACGCATGTAAATAGTTCCCCAAATACCTTGTCGGCCAAATATCGTAGTTTGATAATGATAACAAAAGATCGTCAAGAAATCGGTGAACCAAACGAAAGTGACGTGACAACGGCACGTGTACAAAGTGAATTTAAATTTGAAAATGAAAACCAAAATCAAAATAATATAGAAATAGAAATAGAAAAAGAAATAAAAAGAGAAAATAATAAAATTGCTCATAAAGAAAAAAGTGTTTTTGATGAATTGATAGAAAATTTCAAACAAATGTCAAGTATAAGTGAAACAGCAACAATATCAACAGAAATAACCGATGGTAATAACGATGAATCATCATCATCATCATCATCATCATCAGCATTAAACGGAACAAGTGTTAAAAATAAAACAGAAATACAAACAGACATAAATGATCTGAACAATGATAAGAACGACGTCGACGATGATTACGATAGTTTTGAAGAGTATGTGGATAACGTAAATACACCTATGAAAAGATGTACGAAAATACCACCATTGATCTTGGAGGATGGTCTGGCGGATGATGATAGTTGGGTGGAGGAACTCAGTGAAGCTGGTGATGTCAATGATGACAATGGTCTGGTGGAAGAGCTGGAAGAAGAGGATGATACTACGCCAACTTGTACCGATTCGGAAGATGGTGATGATCCTCACTCCATAGGCATGCTTCATGATCGTGAAGAGGAGTTAAGAGGCTATCACCGCACAGCTATTGACTTCACTCTGCACACCATAGTGGAAGAAAGTTGTGAAGAAAGTGAAGTAGCGTCACTAAGAAGTCACACAGACGACGATGAATTAGACGAGTTGGAGAGGAGACGGCAGAAAACGTTACAGCATCATCACCGTTTGTCAGCTTCCGAATTAGAAAAATATTTCTTCTTTGGTCTGGGAGATGGTAAAGTAATGAGTTCCATAGACACCCGTGGTGAAGATACGGCTTCAGAAGTTAGCAGCGTTTGTTCGGAAGGCTTAGACTCCATGGGCATACCAGATGAGCCCATTAATGATGGTAGTCAAGCTGCGGATTTGGCTTCTTCCCGCTTAGAGAAATATTTCTTATCAGGTTTTATGGGTTTTAATGCCAGTGAGAAAAATGATTCTGACGAAAGTGGCAGTGTGGGCAGTGACAGTGAGGGTCATCCCAGTCCCAGTCAACGTAGAAAACGTCTAGTAAGAGCACGTACAACTCCAAGATCCCATAATTCTTCATTGGATAACCTCTTAGTGGATAATCAAAACAATGATAGCTTAGAGAACACCCTAATGTCCGCCACAAATCAAGATGTTATGGATTCTTCCGAATCAGAAGCTTGTGATGAAACTGTCATACACAATAGCAGTGCAAGTGAGAGAGCATCAGACGGCAATGACACCATGAAACGTAAAAAACAATTACGCAAACGCCACGATTCTCTCGATGAAAAGAAACTACTCGAAACCTCTTTAGAAGAAAGTAATAAAAATAGCATAGAATGCCGCACACCCACTCCGGGGTCTATGAGTAGTTCGCAAGCTAAAAAACAGCAACACCACAGTCGAGATAGTGGTTTCGTGGGTAGTAACGACGATTTACTTAAGTCACCCGAGAATGAAACTGCCACGTCATCCTTTACTACTCGCACGAAATCACCTACCACTTTAGAGAAAATCAAAGAAGACAATGAAAAAACTTCCCCTCCTATACCTGCCTTACGTTTAAGTACCTTACCAAGCGTAACAACCACTAACCAAACGCTAGAAAATATGCAGACACAATCTCAAACATCGTCTAGCAGTTCTAGCTCGAATCTGGTGCGTAAGGACAGTTTCAATAACTGGAGTTCTGATGAGGAAACTAACTTGATGATGTCCAAAATGCGCCAGTTCTTCAAGACTCTAGTAGTTGCTACAGCAAATGCCCAACAGGGCTCGGCTAATAATTCCAAATCTACTACGCCTAATCAAACAACACCCATATCGGTACGACGTATGAAATCGCGTCCTGCTACGTTGGCATATTTCGAAAACGAGTTAACGCGGCTTATGAAAACCGTACCGGGAATAAATGATGAACAAGTACGCGAAATTGTCGAATATCTGAGCAGTGAGGACACCTGGTCTGATTCGTACGATTCTTCCGATTACACCAGTTCCGATTTGGAGGGCAGTAGTCAGAGACGAAATGAACTAAAACAACAAATCTCTGCCAGTTGTCAGCAAATCATTAACAAATTCGAAGTGGATGAGGAAGGTGATCGAGGTGATGGCGGCCTTTTAGATGAAACACGAACACTTAATCCGGACACCGCTTTAGTCTACCAAAAATTGGTGGCTTCTTTTTCAAAAATGGCAGTGGATAATGCAAATTCGGATGAACAATCCGAAAAGCTAAACGAAATGCAAAACGTTGAAAGTGCTAATGCCAGTGGCAGTGAAAACCCGTCTGAGCCATCTAAGCTGACAGTAGAGGATGATCGCATTTCGACAGGCAGTAATCGTAGCAATGAAAGATCTCCACAACTATTCGCCAGGGTTATGCAACATATCGGAACACGTTTGGTAGCTCTAATGCATGAAGTTAGCAGTGGTAACGACACCCATGGAACGAATTCTCCCATGCCGTCACAACGCAATCAACACAAGCGCTTGCAGGCCAAAATATCGGCTACGACCACAGAAGATGAGGAAGACACACCGACAGAAGAACGTTCCTCAAAATATTCAAGAGGTGCACAGTATTTACATCCCTCACATGCCCAGCATATCTATCAAGCGTCACGCACGAACAATTACTCACAAGATGAAGCTTATAATTTAGCACGAAGTAAATCACACGATCTTCTGTTAGACTCAGCCACATCCATGACTGCGACGAATAGCAGCAACAGCACGGGCAACAGCAATAACAACACAGCGACTGCCCACAATCGACCACATCATCATCAGTCGAGCAGCGGTGTTAGCGATACCGCCGGCGAAGAGTGTGGAGTGGCAAGCGATTACGAGCGCTTCTCATGGCGCGGTAGTTTTGAATCAGCATTACTGGCTAATGGTGACTCCAGAACTAAATTATCCCAACTCGATCGTGACAACTCATCGTCTGCGTCCGCTTTGGCCGTTGCAAAGCGCCGTTCAGCAGGAGATTTGTTGTTCAACCATAAAAGTCTGAGTCGCGAACAACTGGATCGTGTACGTTCCTGTGGCAGTATTGGCGGTGGCGATGAACATCATCATGTATTGGAAGCATCACCAGCCAAACCTTGGCTTTCCTCTAATGACTCAAAAGATGCCAGACGCTCTAGTGTGCCAGATGCTATATACGAAACGGATTCCTCCTCTTCCGACGACGGTGAACCATTTGCCGGCACACGTTCAACGCTGCCACGTAGCCTGTTGGGTGTTACACAAATGTCTACCACAAACTCACTGCCCCGTCTACCTACCACCGCCAATCAGACAACAACTTCCACCACATCACTAGCATTAGGTGCAGCCGCAACGGCAAGTTCTACATCGGCATTGGCATCAGGTGTATCTGCCACTTCGACGCCAATTTCATCGAAATCGCAAAATTCTCTTAACTTTACACCAAGCAACAGTGCAAAGAGTGCACGCTATAGGCCACCTGGCCTTAAAACCCACCACAACTTTGGTTCATTGAATGTGAAAAAGTGTCCCCAAACAAATGCCCAAGCATTGCAACAGTTCTTGTATCCTAAACGTGATGCACGTAAGCGTTTAAATCTATCCACGGGTGAGCGTTATTTTAATTATAATTTTATTCGTTCTTTTCTTCATTTTTTTTTTTCTTTTTTCATTTATCACATTGAGGGTGGGGTTAAGCTCTTAATTTATTTTAGATTTTTATGGCTTTCGGTTTAGTTCCCCCCCGCTTTATTTTTGACATTCAAAGGTGTGGTGTGTGCACTTGTAGTTGGTGGTGACAATTTTTCACCAATTTTTTTTGGTAGTAAATAATTAACGGGTGGCCCTGACACCAAAATGTTGGTGGCAATGGCAAAAACGTTTCCATGAATGAAAATTTTATTCGATACAAATCGAAAGAAAGTTAACAATTAAAAACGTGTCTTCTGTTGACAAGGCGATGAAAAAAAAAGAGATTCTTGGATTTTTTAAAAATCTCGTTTATGATGAGCTGTTTAGTTGAGTCCATTTGATAAATCCACTTCAATTTTTACTTTTTATATTTGGCATTAATTCATTCACTCGCGATTAGTAAGAATAGAGAGAAAGAGAGAAAGCATAGTATTTTAAATTTTAAATAAAAAAAAAAATTAACACCGCAGGTTATTCCCAAATTTTCCCAAACTAACGTTGATGACTCAAAAGTTCAACCATGTCTTTGAATACAAATTTATTAAAAAAAAATTTAAACTTCAAAACAAAAAACCATTAAATATCGAATTTAAAGCAATATTGAAATGAACTAAAAAAAACTGAAACAAAAAATAAATAAATTCGTTAAATAAAAGCTGTTCTTCGAAATACTAAGAAATGTTGTTCAAATGGTCAGTAAATGGTTTCAGTAGCAGCTTAAGCAGCGGCAATTTAACACGTTTGCCTGTATATCTTTGAGAATATTGTGTGCAGAAGACAATCAAAATAATAGAATGAATCAACTGAAGTCTTAGAAACAAACAGCAGCATAATAATATTCAATAAAAAATCAAAGCAAACAGCTGGCAAAAGAATCACACGGAACACCACACAACAGATAAAGGAGAACAGAGAACAGAGAACGTTGAATGTTTTTCTCTGTTTTCGTTCAGCCTAGAGGTGTGACTAAAGCTCTCGGTCCACGTACTACATCTGAGCTACTAACAACGTTTATAATACCGCTTTGAAATATTTTTTTTTTGTATTAAAACAGCAAGACAATCAAGGTCAATTAACCGTTGGCCATATTAAGCGGATTTTTGTTATCTTGTGCCAAACAATCATTTCATGAACAAACAACATTTATTTGTAACACACAAAATAATATTTGATTTCTTGAAATACTTTTTTTTAAATTTGACAAGAATTTTTTTTTTGTTTTATGTGGGAGTCAGCTCATGTCCCTACCTCTAAACCGTTGACTGATTACAGTCAATAAAAATAATTAATAATTCAAACAGAAATTTTGTTTGAAATCTCATCTTGTATTTCCTGTTTATTTGGTGTTGCCAATAATTCATACAAAAATTTAAAATTTTTTAAAAAATTTCGACTAAATTTTGGAAATTTTTTTAATAGACGCTGATTATAAATGAATAAACTATTTAAAATTATAATATATTAAAATAACAATCAAAACTTAGCCCTTTTACGTATAGTTAGTTAATAACTCCTGCCATTACTTATGACACAATGTTGTAGTGTAGCCAACATGGCTTTGCGATATTCAGTAATATGACTTCATTTTCAACCTTTTATGTTGAGTTCGTATATTCACGATAAATTTACTTCTTACTGCTACTGTTTAAAATAATTCACGAAAACATTTACAGGAAAGAAAAAATATTATATCACAGACTCTAGCTCACCTTAAGTCGAATGATTTGATGACAAATCTTGAGGAAGCTTAATGAACGCATACTCTGGATGTTAATATAAGTCCACCTATTTAAAAGAACAGAATACAAACGTCAATACGAAACATAACAAAATTGACGAACGTAACTCTACAGGTTATCATTTCATTGTGTCCACTGATACAAAAACAGCAACAATTATTCGATTTTAGATTTTCCGTTTTTAAAAGTTTAAAACAAAATTGGGTCGTAGATTGTAAGAATCTATATCATGACCGTCATTTACTAACGTTTTTTAAGAAGTCGTCGCGGTCATATTCTGTTTATACACATAATTTAACACTTACTGGTGGTTTGAAACGAATTTAAAATCAATTTTGGTTTTTGGATTCACTCTTTTTAAAGTTTAAATTTAAATAATTTAAATTTTTTTAGTTATTTAAACATTTCTTTTCAAAAGTCTAAAACGAGAACCATTAAATTATTTACAAATTTTCGTTACAATACAACGTTTTGGAATACAATTTCTATACAAAGCCAGGCATGGCAAACTCAAACGTGACTAACGATGTCAAGCATATTTTGATACAAGTGCTAGTATGTTGTACTATTATTTACAAGGCCACAGAGGCATTAAGTTTTACGATATATTAAACAAGATTTAGAATGGATTTTGAATGGAGCAGTTCAAGCCATTGTTTGTTAACCCTCTAAAGCACAATACGGTTGTTTTTAACAGCCTTAAGATTTTCACATTTAAGAGAGTGATTTGTTTCAAATTCTTATAGTCCTCCGATTTATTTTACATTCATGTTCATCATCCATACATAATTTGCTCATTACAACCCTTCAGTCAAGATTACGGCCTAGTTTCTCACACCACTAATGTATGTTGTATGTTAATTTTATACATGCGCGGCGCAACCTACAGTTTTAAATTGACTCCGAACGACAGATTTTTTGAAAAACTTTACATGGCAATTTTATTTTGTTCTCAGAGTTTTTGCCAGAAATCTACTGAGAGGAAGAATTATTTTTTCATGTTTCGTTTTGTTGCAAATATCTGACCTTGGGTTTGAACCGTGGTCTCATGCCATTTTTATGATTCATTTTGGTTTATTCGTGTAGTAAAGTTGAAAATAGGCGCTTGTGCATTTCAGGGTAAACTAATTACATTTACGTTTGAATGAAATGTCTGAGCATCGTTCATCGTACATTGAGTTTTAATGCATCATATATTCGATGCAAAAAAAAATCCTCGAATTTTTAAGTAATTTTCTAGCGAACGCTGTTCGCAGCCAATGTGTCTCTACCTTGCAAAAACTGAAAAACTCCTCAACTATTGTGTTTCAAATACAATATAAAACTCAATGTGCTATTCAGTTTACGAGTTATATGTTTATATTACGAGTACTTCAATAAAAACAAATTATTTTTTATTTTAATTTCTATACACGCGATTCAGAGTTTATTTTTGTTATTTTTTTTTTGTTTTTGTATAAATGAATCCATAAATATTGACGGAAATATTTTTAATTCTTTTCATAACTCTATTGTAAATATGATTACAATACGATGATATTTTTTTTAAGTTTTAGTTTTTGGGTTTTCATTTTCAATTTTGCATGTTACATACATATAAGTATGTATGTATGTACATATGTATGTATTTATTACATTTGGTATACATTTCCTAAATAATTAATTAAATTTAAATTAAATTTATTTAAAAAAATGTATGATTGCATTATAACTTCACTGGATCGTACATAACAATTATAAAAAACATAAACTAACCAACGAACATACTTACTTACATACATGCCAGTTGTGCACTTATAATTATCAAAATACATACATACATACATATGTATGTACATATATTGGCGATTACTCAACGCCCTGTAATAATAATTATTATTTTTATTATTGCAACAATAATTTCTTAGCAAATTTTAAAGTTATTTTTTCCTTCGGCATTTTATATTTTTTTTTTTTTTTTTTTTTGATTTTTGTCTTATAACATGATTTTATTCATAATTAGTATTGAAGAAAATATTTTCATATCGATTTCTACTTTCTCTTGATTTTTTGGTATTTTGTTGTATGCAAAATTCACTGGATTTTACATAAAAAAATTCTTACAGTTTCGTTGAAATTCTCTGAATGTGTCGAAGCTATTAAGGGCCGCCATAATTACGCCACATTTGAATACCGTTTCAGGCATTAACTAACAGCTGAAGATTCATTCATTTCTTGATTGCAAAAAGAAAGAAATCATTAAAAAGAAAGAAAGAAAGAAAACTTAAGCAGTGTTTCTTTTCTTTTATTTTATTTTCTCTTTTTTCGTTTTTATTTGTATATTTTCCTTTAAGAATCATTATCATTATAAGTTTAGAATCTAGATTTTGCTCTAGATAGCCAGTAATTTAGTCTGAACAAAATGTGTTAATTTGATGAGCATGTTTTTATACGTGTAATAACTCTTTAAAATCTTTTCTACATAATATGTGTAACTTCAGTTAACCCATTAAAAGCGTTGAAAAATAATCTCAATATCTTTTAAAAATCAAATATTTTCGTTCTATTGAAACTATAACAAAATTAAGGTAGCAAGTATTCAAGGGCTTTTTGATAGAAAATTGTTTAGTACGCGTAAATATTGTATACACTACATTGAAGCACTAAGCCTGTTTTTAAAGTATAGGAACATTTTTACAACAAACATACCTATGTACATACATATACAGGTTATGTTAGGTTAGGTTAGGTTAGAGGACGTGTACTTGTCAATTAAGACAAGCACAGTAACCTAGTTCCTCACACCACTTATGTTGTGTGTGTTAATTTTATACATGAGTGGTGGGACCTACAGTTTAAAAGTCGACTCCGAACGACCGATTTTTGAGAAACTTTTCATGGCAATTTTATTTACTCTCAGAGTTTTAGCCAGAAATCTGCTGAGAGGAAGTCGCCGAAGAAATACTTTTTGTATTTTGTCTTGATGTCTGGCCTGGGGCTCGAACTCTGGCTTTACGTCTAATAAGCCAACACACTACCTACTAGACCACGGCGACTTCATACATATACAAGTACAAATACAAATACTTGGAATGTATTCCAAAAAATTTTGACTTTTTTTAACTTTTAGTTTCAATAACACTCACTATAAGCTTTGTTATACAGTATGAACTTAAAATTAACAAATAGAGTTAATATATACTTTATTAAGGACCATTATCATAACTTGCCGTTAAAGTTGGGTTTAGTAAAAGATAACTTTAGCTAAAGTGAACTTTAAAGTCACGTTTAAATTATTTGCGTTATTACAACTTATAGATAAAATAAAGTTAACTTTATCAAAGGTATGGCAGTGCCGGAACAATGTCAATAACACTGCTCAAATTAAACAAGTTTTATTTAAACTCAGTGGCAACGACAGGATTTTTTGTTGTTGTATTTGCTCATTTTGTTTATATTTGAAGTTGCCATATTAAAAATAATATATATGTATGACAAGTTCAAACATAAGCGTAAATTTAAAAGCTACCGGTAGGATGATCCTGCCTTTAGCTTAACGCTGACTTCTACCTTATTGTCCACTTATAATAATGAAAAACAATTAATCTGCTCGTTAAAAACCTCTCTTTAGATAACGGCAACATGTAATAATGGCCCTAAGTATATTAACTATAATATTAGATTATGATTATGATTTTATAGTCGATTTAGTGACAACTTTTAAACATCAGTTTGTTGTTAGAAATAATACGGTACTAATAAATGCACTTCAATTGCATGGGAATCCTATAGAATCCCATTAAATGTTCTAAGCCTACCCTAAATATTACAAAATAATTATTGTCTATTATTTTCTAAGTATTATAATCGTCGCAGTAGTCTAGTACGTTATGCATTGACTTATTAGACGTAAGCTCTCGGTTCAAACCCCAGGTCAGACATCAAAACGAAAATATGAAAAATTATTTCTTCGGCGAATTTCTCTTAGCCCATTTCTGTCAAAAACTCTGAGAATGAATAAAATTGTCGTGAAAAGTTTCTCCAAAATCTGTCGTTTGGAATTCGACTTTAAACTGTAGGCCCCGCCACTCATGTATAAAATTGACACACACATCATTAATGTGGTGTGAAAAGCTGAGTCGTAATCCTAACTGAAGGGTTATAATGACCAATTATGTATGTATGTACGTATAATCGGTACGTACAATCGTGGAGCTCAAGAAATAAAATAAATAAATTTTTTGTGAAATACCCGAAGAAAACTTCACAATTATACCTTAATAGACCCGCTTTCTGTAGTTATTACAGAACTGATGGTGGATGTGTAAAATATGAAAAGAAATTTCAGCTGTGCGGTTAGTATACCTTTGTACTAAACAGCATGCCAATAGGAATTGCAGATCTTGTATACTTGTATAAGTAACAATATTTCAAATAGCCGTGCCTATACGGGAGATTAAACCAACATTCAGTCTTCATAACATCTGCATATCGAGTTCGTTAACTTATGTGTACAAAGCATATCTCAGAATGGGCTCAGAAACATGGCGAAACATTAAAATAATTTGCTCCCTAAGCTTCCAAATGGAACATACAAGGGACTAGAAATCGAACAAGACTTTAAGCCTTATTTATGGAGATAAACAGTTTTCAAAGAAATAGAAAAATCTCCTAATTAACTAAGATTGGCTGCCTACGTTTCTAATGGATGTTGTTATTTCTTTCTTTTAATACAATTTTTCAAATGTAATCTGTTATATCCCTGTGAATCCTTTGAGATCAAATTAAATCGATAAATGCCAGATCCGACATACCGTGGTCAGCAAAATTGTTTTTGTAAACTGTATAGGAGTTAGTACCCTCAAGTAAATATTTTTCCCACAATTTTTACGATATCATATAGGTTAACAATTTTACACAGTCATAGATTACGTAATAGGCCACCATGTGGTACCCATTAGTCAATCGTTATGATATCCAGATGATGCTTAAAAATTTTATTTCTTTGTTTTTTATTTTATTTGTAATTAAACATAATAAAATTAGAAGCTCTCTTAAATGTTGAGTATACTTTAAATTTTTTATGTTTTTTTTTGTTATTAAAACGTCAAAAACAATACTCATACTGTGTACTATTGTATTCCTGCTTGAAGTAATAACTTTTTATAAAATCAAATAGAATTATAAATCATATGTGTTATAATTACTACGAGCTGAGTGACTTAGATCTCGTGCCCGGTGTAAAGTAGCAGATCAGAGCCTCTGGTGGGAATGGAATCCACAACCCTCACACCAATAGGTTAGCGCACTACCATCTTATAGGCTACCAGAGCACTCTCCTGCATTGAAGTCAGAAAATAAAATGTCTGAAGAAAATTTCACATACAGCATTTACTGGAAAATACTAAGTATTTGTGCGATCACACTTTCTTTTTAATATCGATACTAAATCGATACAATGTCTTTAGTATATGTTACCATCAGATTTTTTTTTGCTTTGCGATAAATGACTCTCAATTGTTTCTTTTCTTTGAAATCTAACTCATCAAATTCGAAGATACAAAAAATTATGTCCTTTGCGTTATACTGAATAAGAAAAAATACATTTGAAAAGTACTTTCAGATCACAAAAGTAGATGCATTATATTTCAGTAATCTAGTGTACTGCGACTGAAATTAATTCACATATCCAAACATGTCTTCTGTAAGAAATCAAAACATTTTAAAAAATCATCTTTCAGGCATTTCTTATTCTTACATAAGTATGTATATATATTCATAATAAATGTTATTTTAATGTTTCTTTTTTATTTACCCGTCTAAACATTTAATACGAGAACATTAACTTAACCTCAAACTACCATTAGATTTGTTATTGTGAATGCCCTTCACGAGTGTAATTACTAAGAGACACACATGAGTAGTATTTCTTAAATTCTATTACAATTTAACCTGCATTGCTACTTACATACATATGTACGTATGTGTGAAATAATGAAAAAAAATGAAAATATTCTCAGAAAGTTGATTTTATTGCGTTGTTTGTATGTATGTATGTATGTATGGTATATAACGTATGAATGTTTTTCTGCTCTGGCAGCATCAAATCTTTATTAAATTAACCTTTTGCCATCGCTAACCAACCAGCCATTAAAAACGATAAAATATCTAAGAAATCATTAATTGTACGAACATAAACGAAGAATTAATTTGTATTTGTAAGTATTTTTAATGCACGGCTATTTAAATACTTTGGATACGCTATTCTTCAGATTGAAATCGTATTAATCAATAATAATATCCAGATTTAATTCCTTTTTTATCTAAAATAATCACTGAATGATTTCAAATTGGTTATTTCAAATGCTTATTCATCTGGTTGTATGGGTGGTGGTGCACTTTTTCGAGTCTATGGGGTCGTTTCTCGTATCTCTATGGCATAACACTTTTCTTTAACGGCGCCCCATAGAAAATAGTTCAACGTTGTCAAATTGCAGCTTCTTGTCGGTCGATTGCCATCACCATTTCGGCTAATTAAACGGTCATCCAAAGTTTGACGCAATAAATCGATTGTGGCATGAGATGTGTCGCAATTTGCACCATCCTGTTGAAACCAAACACCGTTCACACCAATCCCATGAAGAGCGGTAACAAAAAAATTGGTTATCATTCATGGTTGCGCCGTCCACAATTTCAAAGAAATATGGGCCAATGATGCCTCCGCTCCACAAGCCGTAATGGGTACATTGGCTTCTATAAGACCTCGTGTGGGTTTTCTGAACCGTAAATACGGAAATTTTACTTATTAACGTACCCACCAAAATGAAAATGAGCTTTATTTGAAAAAATGATTTTTGTTCGGCAAAATTGACATCATCGTTCAGTTTGTCGTTGGTTTATCTATTGATGCTAAAACGAAGCATAAATCGATTCATTACGTTCAGTAGAGATAATGTACTGAATTTTGTGACAGAATAGAATGACATAAGTATTGCTAGATTCGAAACAACCGATGGTTTAAATGTAAACCAATGGATGGCCCATCCATTGTTATGCTTGTAATTGTTTGAGTCTGTATTTTTAAGAAGTCCTGAGCACGATAACATTTGCTGTGGCCAAATAAAGTGTTTATATTGTCTTTGGTTTCTACGACCAGCACAATCTTATGCCGCGCTATTACTTCACAATCTCTCCAGCCCTTTAATACAGGACTTAGCTTAACATTTTCCAAAGACTTCTCAGACACTCCTATCGATATACAGTTGCAATACACGTGCACCGAAATAAGCAGCAATTTTAGTCTTTGGGACGAGTCCCTTATGGAAAATCTCTCGAGTGCATGAATTACATTTCAGAGTAGTGTGTCATATAACGGCTAAACTATGATTCTATATTTTTACTAGGCATACATAACCATAAAGATGTCATTTTGTATATAACAAATATGATATGACAAACACTTTATTACAATATTTGACGTATAATTAATAGACAATAAAAGTATCGATATTACCAAGAAACAAACTTTCGTTTTGTATTGTAACAATACCGATTGTAGGTGCCAATAAAATTCTCCCTAAGAATGCCGAAAGAGTTTCCAGAGAATCTTTTTTTTACATTATATTACTATGTACTATGTATGCAATTAGAAACATTTAAAGATCGTGTCAATATTTAAATTAATCAATTTAAACAATTCGAATGACAAGAATATGATCTCTACGTACGTACATATTTATTATTTCATCTTCATCTTCTTCTTCGTTTTTGTATAAGTTATTGAAATAAAATTATGAATCAGTTAGAACGAAACGGTCTTGCAAAATGGTTTAAAAATAACAATAAAAAATAATATTTTACAAGAAAAACGGGGGGCTTAAAAAAAATAATTTAAATAAATATTGAATATAAAAAAAAAATTAAGAAATTAAATAAAATAAAAATACTTTCAAAATGTTAACAACAACAATTAAAATTGCATGCTTTAATACATTGTTTAATTGATTCAAATGGAAAGAGCATTAAAACTAAAAAAAAAACTGAAATAATTATACGCCGTTAAGTTAAAAACATAAACATCGATCGGGCTCTGCAATGTGCAATAACTTCGAACGACTGAATACGCTGTGATGACTGACAACATGACTGGCTGACTGACTGCCTGACTGCCTGACTTCATTAACGAATAGTGAAAGTGTTTCGTTTTGTATTATTATAAAAATGTGTATGAATAGAAAATAAATACAAAAAAAAATAAATGAATAAGAAGAAATACAAATATTTTTTCAATCGATTTATATGCTAAAATTAGTAAATTTTATTGTACGAGTATATTTTAAATATCATATAATAACAACGATGCTGATGATGTGTAAAAGTATAAAATATTTAAAACAAAAAAAAAAAAGAAAACCACAATCACATCATTAACACAGCAAATGTCTCCCGAGTTATTGGCTTTATGAAGTCATGAGTTTTTCTTATAAAATAATGTGAACATATTACCAACGACAGTAGATGCGACTGCAGCAGCAGCAGCAGTAGCAGTAGCTTTGAAACATTATTTATAAACAAATATAATATACAATCATTTATATTATTGTTATTTTTTGTTTATTTAATTTATTTAATTTTTTTTTTGTTATTTTTTTTGTATTTTGATCACCTTCAACCATTGTTTGGCATTCTTATTTATGACTTTTTTAACACTTTTTTTGATAAACTCTTTATGAAAAATTTTTTTGCAAAAATACACAACAAAAGAGTAAAAAAAGACCAAAAATCGTGAGGTTTTTTTAAAACTCAAATCCAAGTGTTTTACGATTCTATTGCATTAATTCAGCATTTAAAAAAATTTTTATAAAAACTATTTCACTCTCAAAGCTATTTTTATTAAACCATGTCATTCCGCATTTAAACGAACAGATAAGTGCTTAAGAGGTTAAAGGTTAAATAAGTTTTCATTTCTCATTCAATAGTAATAGGTTAGTTAGGTTGATTAGGCAGCTTAAAAAAATGTCGATTGTTGTTAAGGAGAGAATAAGCAAACACAATTTTACTTATATTTTAATAATATGAGCTAATGGATGACTTTTTTGTCATTTGGTTTTTTTTTTTTTTTTTTTTTTTTTTTTATTATTATAAGTATTAAAAATACTTTAAATTTTCAAATTAAACAAAATTATTACAAAACATTAAATAATACAAAATTAATACATTTTCGTTTAAAAATATTTTCATTTAATTCATTTTTAATAATTGTTGGTAATAAATTGTATAGCTGTAGTCCTTTATGAAACAACGTTTTCTGCATCTGGGTTGACTTCACTCTTTGAATTCGAAAGTCGTCCGCATTCCTCAGCATATAAGGTTGGCTTTCTCCAACATATTTAATCTGCTCGCATAGGTATTTAGGCGCGTCACCATTCTTCATTTTCTTAACAAACATTAAGGTGTTAAACTGTAATCTTTGTTTTATATTCATCCATTTCAGATCGTGGAGCATTGTATTTATATGTGTATACCGATCGCATTTTAATATTACCCTCAACGTTAATGTTTTCATTATAAAGGAAGATTTGTGACATTACATACTCAGTAGCTCAGTTCACAATCTTGGGCAAATGGTCTGGCATCATGGCATTTGCAAATATTAGGTATTTCTTTTACCATACACTAACAATATACACAGAGATACCCTTGCCACAGTTTGGCAAATATCCCACACTCAAAACCGTATTTTATTATTTGCCATACTGCAAATGCCATACTTGCAAATGAACAGCTGATCATATAAAAGAAAAACATTGAAAAAGAGAGTCAAACAAAAATGGAAACGTACAACATAAAAAACTAATTAAAAGAGAAAAGCCGAATAAAAAATGGACAGAGGACGATATAAATAAAATTATTATTATTATTTTTTCTATTATTTGTTCTTTTGCACAATTGCACTTTTTAAGGAATAAAGTAGAAATATTTTTTTTGTTGATAGTCAGCTGTGTGTTGAGAAGTTTGCAATAAGTGTTGCAAAGTGAAATAAAAAAAGGACCGTTCACAATTAACGGCAAATATTTACAATAGTATAAATTTACCATCTAAATGCCCTAGATTGTGAACTGGGCTAGTATGTTTAGCATTTCTTCATGAATACATTAACATACAAACAATGATAGCAAATCACTTTGTGCTGAGCAAGATGTTATCTTCAACGATGTAGCAATTTTCGAATTTTGTATGAAGAACAGGTCGTGATAGTTCAAGATCAGCTGACGAATAATCCTGAAAGATGCAGCGTTTGTCACAATTCATAGGTCGACTACATCACTAGACTGTACCTCTTAAAATCTATGAAAATCACAACGTTACACTTAGGGCCGTTATTACAACTTGCCATTAAGCTTGGCATTAGTTAAAAGTACCTTTAGCTAAAGGGGAACTGTAAAGTTACCTTTAACTTATTTTCGTTATCATAACAAGTTTTATTTAAATGCAGTGGCAACGACGGGCTTCTTTTTCTTTTTTTTTGTTATATTTGCTCATTTTGTTTATATTTGAAGTTGCCATATTGAAAACAATATGTATGTATGGCAAGTTCTAACATAAACTTAACTTTAAAAGTTAAAGGTAGGATGATCCTCCATTTAGCTTAACGCTCACTTCTATCTTATTGTCCACTTCTAATAAAGAAAAATAATTTATCTGCCTGTTAAAAGCCTACCTTTAGTTAACGGCAAGTTGTAATAATGGCCCTTAAAACAGCAATGTGCATTGCGATAATTGCATATTGAGAGTGGTGAGTTTGGTGTGTAATAAGATCGATTTGTGCCGCAGCAACGACCAACTTTTACGTTAAATAATCTTTATAAAGTAAATGACAGGCACTCATTTATCGCCACTAATGTATATTATTTTATACACTTTGCAAATTTATTGTGTTTTTTTAAAATTTTTAAAGCCCGAACGGTTATATAAATTTTATATTTTTTAATTGGATTTTAAAATTGTGTTCTTTTTTGCAATTGTTTTGTATTTTGTAGTATTTTATCGTTCACTGTTTAAGAACACATATGTATGTATGAATGTTATGTTATAAGAGTCAAATTTTTTTTATGAAATTGATTAATTGTAATAAATTTTTTGATTTTCATATACACTTTTATTACATAAAATATTTAAAAAACATTGTAAAGCAATTCTTGACCACTAGAGAACCTTGAACATCAATCAGAATTTTATTTTTTAATTCTGACAATCTGACTGGCAATCTCACTTTAAAATATAAATTTAAAATGTTTATTTTTTCTGCAAAAGATCATAAGAATGAATCACCAATAATTGTTCATTAGTTTTAAACAATCTCATACAGTTAATTGAACAAACCAAAGTTATTACCAGAATATACAAAAATAAATGTTTAACAAACAAAAAACAAAAAAACTCTATGACATCAATCTTATCATCAAGAAAGAAAAAACAAAACATATTCGGATTTAATTCAAATGCTTATAGAATAAAATGCTCGTAGAATTCAAATTTGATGGTGTTTTCGCAAAAAAAAAACCTAGAAAATAAAATGTGATTACTTTGTTGTTGTCGTTCTTGTTGTATCTTTTTTTAATGAATTTTATTTATTTTTGTCGAACAAAACTACAAAAAACGTGAATGAATGTCAAAGTAAATAATGAAACGTCTAAAATGAAGACATTTACGTTTAAGACAATATTTAATAGCAACATTAGCGACAATAGCTTTTCTTTATTATACGTACAAATCAAGTCTAAAGTACCATCAGTACTTTGTTACCAGACGACGATAGTGCCCGATATATGAAAGAGAAGAGTGCGTATGTATATTTTAAACAAAACAAAACAAAAAAACCATTTTTTTTTAATTAAAAATTCAATACACTGACATACTAAAGAAAAATAAAAAGTGAACAAAACACAAGAAAGTGCCTCAAAAAATAAAATATTTGCTCGTATAATGCGTTTTTATACGGTAGATTGTACAATATGTACGACGAATGCTTGGTTGTTGGCATTTTCCAACATCACGTCGCATTTCAAGTAGCAACATTATCACCACCGGCGTCATCATCATAAATTCATAAAAAAAATTGTTGTTTTAAGACAACCTATAAAAAATGTTACATATTACCAGCGACTTAAAGTAATGAATTGTCACATGCGAAGCGATTATATTGAGCGCCCTCTGTGATATCTGTGGTAATATTGCAACTTAACAATATACGGATGGTGTTTTTTTTTTTTGTCTTGAGCCGTAGGTGGGAATCTTCGGAAGACACTTTTGTTCCAACAAAAGAGTGCACGATTCACCATCACTGGTGCCTACGTACTAAACCCACCCCCTACACACTTCAACCACTCTCCCCACGCGGGACTGCCGTAAGGTATTACTTCGCGAAGGGCTGGTTAGCTTGAAAGCTTTATCACATTAATTTAAATTTCGCCTCCGTTCCTCCAGTCTTCGGAGTACTATCATTACTTCAGCCATTCTCTGACTATATTGACTCCATAGAATCCTACAGTTCAACAGTTCTTCCATTAGCCGGTTTGGTCCTAAATTCGTTTCTCCCGGCCATCTAAATCTGGGACAGCATGTTAGAATATGCTCCGCATCTTCCTCCTCATCTACACAGTTTGGGCATATAGGAGAAGATATACGGATGGTGTGTCAATAAGTATATGAATTTTTGAATCCAAACAAAATTTTTTTTTCAATATGTTCCCCTTTAAGCTCTTTTACAAATTTGTTTATTTGTTTATAAAACTAGCATTTGTCGATGCCATCAAAATAGATTTGGGTATAGGGTGATTTAATAATTGTTATTGTATACGTATCCGCCGAGCCTTTCCTTCATGTTTACAACTCGCAGACAAGGTGTTAATGTTAATAAAAGGCTCAATCGATAAATTGCAAAAACATTTTTATTATTCATGATAAACGAAGAAATAATAAAAAATAAATATAATTATGAGAGATATTTGCCTCTAAACTCTGAAAGTATATAAAATACTGTAGGTCCCGCCACTCATGTATAAAAATTAACACACACAACTTGATGAAGCTACATGAGAAGCTACACTGGCGAGCAAAAATTGATACATACATTTATTTATTAAAATAACAAAAAAAAAACAAGCCATATGTTAAACATTTATTTAGAGTCTAAATCCGGATTTTGTGCTGGCCATTTCAACGTCTGAAATTTTTTATTTACAATTTCTTACTTACTGCAATAAATACAAGAAATATTGGATTTAAAATATTTTGTTAATCTTATGTACGCCAGTGTAGGCGTAATCCCAACTGAAGGATTTTAATGGTCAATTATGTTATGTATCTTTTTCAGCTCACACTAAACTGTATTTGTACGCTAAGCTGGATTATTACATGGAAATGTTTACGTTTGACGGCATTTTGCCTTTCTAATATTAATAAGCGGGAAAATGAAGTTGGCGTAGTCTAGTTGGCTTATTAGGCGTGAGGCTACCCCAGTGCTGACTGCGGCCTCCTCTCAGCAGATAACTGGCAAAAACTCTGAGAGTATATAAGATTACCATTAAAAGTTTCTCAAGAATCTGTCCTCCGGAGACTTTAAATTATAGGTTCCGCCACTCATGCATAAAATTAACACACACAAAACATAGGTGGTATGAGAAACTGGATCGTAATCCTGACTGAAGGGTTGTAATGAACAATTATGTCTATGTAATCTTGAAAATAGTTTACGTTCTCCCAAAATTACAAAAAAAAATTAATTTTTTTAGAAGATTATGATGATACACGTTGCCCTGGAAATGATATTTTCACATAAACCCCTTGGCAGGGAATATAGTAAGAGTTCTACAATCTGTTTTGATCTATTCCAGACTATTCGTTGCAAATTAAAACATAATGAACTCAATTTAGCCAAGTGTTCGGCTTTAGTGATTTTTGTTGCTACTGATTGAATTCAAATCATTACGGCACGCTGCGGCAACTATGTTTTCAACTTTTAGGAGGAGTGTTAGTAGAAAAAGCTTAAAATTATGCGAAAACAAGAAAGTATTGCTTTAAAGCTCTTAATTTAGGAAGCCCGTCAGAAATATACCTGTGCACATTCACACAAACACACGTATTTAAACAAAATTTCAACTTAAAACTGAATGTGAATGTAAAAAAGAAATTGTTTTTATTTTATAAAAAAAATATGATTTATGTATGTATGTATGTACATACAAACGTACACAGATTTGTAATATTATTTATGAATACCCCACATACTCATGTGCGCACGAATTAACTACGTATACATGTAAGCATAACATACATACATATGTACATACGCGTATGTACATATTGACCGTCAACTATTGTTGACAAATAGCAGACTAACAGACATAATATTGTAGTAAAAAAAAAAAAATAGAAAAACAAATATTTTAATACTCTGTGTACAAAAGAAAATAAAAATGAAAATAAAAACGTGTAAACAACTTAAAAAAATATGGAAGAATATAAACAACAATAAAAATTACCTGAAGAAAAGAAAAAAATAAAATGTAATAACATACATACATACATACTTGCATTACTCCTTCTCACTTTGTAGCTCTCACTCTCTCTCCCGTTTTATTATTATATTTTCAAGCAGTTCTCTTTCCAAACGAAGAAATCAAATCAAATTGTTAAAATTATCAACAACAAGTTGGTTTGTTTATATCGTTTAATATGAGAAATTCAAGTTGTTATTTTTTTGTAAAGTTGTTGCAAAATGTAAGTGAGAGTCAATACAATATTAAATGCTTGTACTCATGTACTCTCTCACACGTAAACACGTTTATGATAATGTAATGTCTGAGTAAAATGTCTGTTAATCTATGACTATCTCCTCTGAAATGTGGCAGCCGATTGTTGTAAATTTCCGTTGGCTTGCCTTCTAAACACAAGTGTTTCGTTTTTGTTTCAATTGTTTGTTGTTATGTTTTGTATATCTTTATCTGTTTTTTTTTCTGGTAGTCTTTCTGGAAATTTTAATTAATTTTAACAAATACTAATAATTCTGATCTCTGGGGAGGGAATGTGACCACAAGGGGCATAACATTTTCTTTGTTTGAAATTATTTCTTAGCCAGCCATACATAATGAATGCCGTTGACAATATGTGAATACGTACATACATACATATGTATACATGAATGGTGGTTAATAAACAAAAATAAATATGCTTTTATTATGGTTTCTACTTTAAATTTTTGGTCACATTTTTGAGCAAAATTTATTACAATAACTACCTGTGACTTCCGGGACTATAGCTTAATTTTAACATATTTTTGAATGACTTTTATACATACATACATACGTATGTACATGCATAAATTTCCATTGGCATCAAAGGAAAATAATTCAAGTTTCCTTTAACAATTTATGATAACAATCGGTATTAATTTAGTTTTGTTGTGAATAATTGCATTCTTAAAAATTTCCTGATCTAATGTGTAATTCACTTGACAATATTAAAAAAAAAAAAATAAAATCATTGCTGTGGAAAATAATGTTGCTTCACGCATGAGTTCTATTAAATGCCAAGAAGTTTACATTTAAAATTTAATTTAAACTGCAATTAAATTGCAAACAAAGACAACTAAAGCAAGTCTAAATAATTTTTAAATGCCATGAAGAAACTGACACGATTAATGAATTACAAAGCGAAACAAAAGAAAAATATTAGGAACTATAATCCATTCGATACCGGTGATAATGGCAACGATTGCCATGACGGAAATGTTGAAATGCCACAAACAAAAGCAAAATTTCAAAACAAAACGAAAATGAAATCGACAACGCGTTTGGAACCCAAAGTGCACCATAATAATTACAATAAAAATAATAAAGAACCAACCGATACAATAGCACACTCAACGAAAACGAAAGCTGTTGATCGTAATACATTTTTCAAACTGAACAAGAAATCAAAGCAACAACAATTAAATTCAACTACAATTGCAATGCCGTCGTCATCATCGTCATCATTATCGTCATCGGCAGCAACAACAACCAGAACAAAATCACGCACCGTCTGTATGAATGGCAGTGGTGGTGGCAATAATATTAATTATGCCTCGTTAGATCGCATGCGCAACAGCAATTGCACATCGACACAATCGTTTACAGTCAACCAAAAACGTAAATGGCCGTATTTATGGTGGAAACGTTATGGCCGTAAAAGAAAATTAAAAACATGGCGTTTAAAACGTCACAGCTCATGTTGGCGTCATCTTAGCAAAAGACTGTTTTGCTGTTGCAAACATTCATCGTCACACTATCAGTACAATTCTGATGAAGATGACGACATCGATGCGAAATTTAATGCATACGTCTTTGAACTGCAACGTCGAGATGCTCTTGAGGCAGAAGGGGAAGAAAAAACGAAATTGGCGCGATTCTCAAATGCCAACAGTGCCTCAAATAAAATCGAAACGAATAAGCCACAATTGCCAATAATAAGTATGACATCACAACTAGAAGTAGACACTAATCATGCAACTAACAATATAATAGAAGCACATTCTTGCAACACTACTACACCCACACAAGTAATTAAATTAGCATTTACCACCACCAACACAACTACTACTACTACTACTACTACTAGTACTACAACAACAACTACTAACAACAATACCAATTGCAATAATAGAGTTTCCTTTACCGGCATAACGTCACGCTCCGATGCTTCAACAAGCGATGGCAATGTAACGATACAACGACGTCACAGTCAACATTTACCACAATCAGCACAAGTCAATAAAACTAGTCGTGTATGGACTTGGGACGATAGTTTGCGTTCAAATTCTGATCGTTTTCTAGAAACCTTAGAAGAAGATGTTGACATCAGTGAGTTTGTTATTGTGCCAGAATCAATAATTAATACCGCCTCCACATCGGTGAATAGCTCACGTTGCAGTGTAACACGCAGCCGGCCATCTCTACAGCAATTACTGGCTGCAGACAATGATGATAAAGCGGATAATGATGAAATTGATGATTTTGTGGTAATACATGGAGGTAGTGAGTGCAAAACAATTCTTTAATCAAATTTGTTATAAATTCTAAACGATACATGCGGCATCATTGTAAATAATCATTTGCCATTGAAATTGGTGACGCAATGAATATGAAAATCGCATAATTTTTTCAAAATTTTCCAAATGCCTCTTATTGCTCTTATCATATGCCCTTTTTCTGAATGATGATACATACACATTATATTCTATTATATTCATAGTATTCCATCAGAAATATAGAACATAGAGTCACCATTGTTCTCTGTTCTATGTTAATGAGATTGTTATTCATTTAAAAGATTTGCCAGTTTCGCTCTGCACCATTCACCTCCATTTAGTTTTAAGTCGGCTGCGTGCCTTGTACGCGCTTTTCAATTGTAGCATAGTAAATTTCATCATGAGATTTGCTAAGGGTATACCCCAAACATTTCAGCTTAAGGCCGTTGTTGATAGTTCGATGGTGACTTCGAAATACTCTCAAAATATTCCGCAAGCATCTAATTTAGTCTGTCTTCGAACCAGTAAGAAAGATGTAAAACCATGCATACAGATTAAACACGCTGCTAGCGCTAATTATTCGACTTTCCACATCGTCTGAGGCGTTATGATGCTATCCAGGTAACAACACGTTGTCGATGTTTTCGATGGTAGTGGTTTTGTTACTAAAAATGGGGGTTGTACAGAGGTAACAACGTACGAGTTAGTTTTTCTAATATTTTTTAAAGCCATCCAAGTTTTGCACCTGCTGAGGCAATTTTGCATGTGCTCTTTCCTGCAAACGAGTAGAACAATATCATAGACAAAGTCTTCCAGGTTTTGATTTATTCTGCTTCACTTTATTTGTGTTATTTTATCAATTTTAACGACGAATAATATGTGCGAAAACATACAACCTTGTTATTCGCTTACGCTCGAGCCGCCATATTTCGCTTTGATCAAGTTTATTATTGCCTGTTAACATTTGCTGAGTCGACCATATGGATTGTACAAGTGCGTCGAAAACCCTCTCAAAATCGGTAATCACTTTAAGGCTCCAATCAGAATTTTGTCCATAGAAAGTAAATAAATGAATACTAAAAGTCAATTAAGTTAAGGATTTGTAAAGTAAAGTAGTTTCTTAAATAATTAACATACATTAAAGAAAACTAACCAAAAAGTTAAAAATTATATAATTTTAATAGTAAATTTGTAGCAAGTAATGCAATAAGTCCACTTAAAAAATCAAGAACGAATTGTTTAATTAATTATGGTACTTTTTTATATAAACCACAGTCGAGTTCGGTTAATAGCAAATGTAGAAAAACAGGACTTTCTTTGCAATTAAACGGAACTTTCATTTAAGTGAACTTCTGATAAGTGCAAAACCATTTCAATTAAGCGTAATGACATTTTGTGAAAAATTATGACTATCAAAGTAAAACAAATTGATATACATATGTACACTTTTAAATTCAAATTTATTTTAGAAATTGAAATATCTATTAAAAAAAAGTACTCTCAAGGGTTTTTTTGATTTAAATTCTCCACTCAATCAAAAAATAATTTTATTTATTTATTTATTTACTTGATATTCTATAAAACACGACCTATGGTCTCTTAATTAAAGTACAGAACTTGTATTATGTCTACAACTTAGAAATGAAATAAAACTTGAGATCATGATAATAAAAATAGTAATAGTAAAAATAGTAAGTAGTGACAATAGTAATAAAAATAAAAATAATAGTATTTAATAAACATATAACAATATTAAAAATAATTATACTAAAGCAAATTAATTAAATAAAAATATGTTTAATTATATTGAGATGAAGAATAATATTGGAAAATAACCCTTTAAAACTGTAAAGCATTCATTAGTAGTTTTGTCCCCGTAGGTAATGAATTCCAAAGACGAATTGCAGAGATAAAAAATTGTCCTTACGATACCAAAGTCCGGTGTCTAAACTGGCTGAAATCATTTAGTCTCTGTGACCGGAGAAAAGTAATTCTTAAGAAGGCTGTTAAATGTTACACCATAAAGTTTAATTGCAAAGTTAGTCGTACTTCCATAGGACATAGACATATAAGCCTGCAGAATCACAAGGGGAGGAGATTTCACATCCGTATAAGAATACTGGGGCTAAATATGATTTAGTTGAGTAAAGTAATGTGTGTTTCAACAAACTTCTTAGCATAGAAGAAAATTTTCCCGAACCATAATTTATAAGTCGCCGTGGTCTAGTAGGTAGTGTGTTGGCTTATTAGACGAAAAGCCAGGGTTCGAGCCCCAGGCCAGACATCAAGACACAATACAAAAAGTATTTCTTCGGCGACTTCCTCCCAGCAGATTTCTGGAAAAAAACTCTGAGAGAAAATAAAAATTGCCATGAAAAGTTTCTAAAAAAATCTGTCGTTCGGAGTCGACTTTAAACTGTAGGTCCCGCCACTCATGTATAAAATTAACACACACAACATAAGTGGTGTGAGAAACTAGATCGTAATCCTGACTGAAGGGTTGTAATGACCAATTATGTATGTATGTATGTATAATTTATAATGGTCCGTCCAAGACAAGTTATTATTGAATATAATACCTAGATTTCTTGTTGAATTAACAATTTCTATTTGTTGATTGTTAAAATTGGAGTCGCCGTAGTCTCGTAGGTAGTGTGTTGGCTTATTAGACGCAAGGCCCTGGTTCAAAGCCCAGGTCAGACATCAAAAAGAAATATGAAATAATATATCTTCGGCGACTTCCTCTCAGCAGATTTCTGGCAAAAACTCTGAGAGAAAATAAAATTGCCATGAAAAGTTTCTCAAAAATCTGTCGTTCGGAGTTGACTTTAAACTTTAGGTCCCGCCACTCATGTATAAAATTAACACACACAACGTGAGTGGTGTGAGAAACTAGGTCGTAATCCTGACTGAAGGGTTGTAATGGGCAATTATGTATGTATGTGATTGTTTAAAGATCCCTTGGGATAATTAGTCCAATAATTAGATTAGTCAGTAATCGCCCCTTGTAGCGCGATGCAATAGTATTTTGCAAAAAAGTTTTTTATTTCTATTTGTTTGAAATTTGTTGAAATTTTTTCATTGCATCTTAGTTAATTATATGTATTCATATACCATAATCACTATTATATGAACAATTATAAACAAAATAAAAATAATTTTTTTGTTATATACCCAATCTATCGTTAGTCAGGGTTGTGATAAATAATTATAAAAAATTTCAATAAATAAAGAATAAAACAAACATAGAAAGTCATAATAAAAGTGCATGATAAACCACTATTTATAATTATACAATGATTAAATAAACATTTTTATCTCGATTTGTAAGAATTATTGAAAAAAAATACGCAAATAATGTATGAATGTATGACTACTATTACGACTGTGATCATATGAACATATGAAAAACGCAACAAACATTGCAAATGTAATTATTATTTTAAAATTTAAAATAAACAATTTGTGTTTTTGTTTTTTTTTTTCGTTTTTTCAGAAGAGGCCAAAGCAGCTGCAGAAGAACTTACACGCTCCCCTGTTATGGGCCAACGTAATGATGCCACCTCTAGTCCCATACAGTCGCGTGGCTCCGGCTCCAGTGATAATTGGCCAACACAATCTGATGAAGATATCGATCGTTTAGTGGCAATGCATCAAAATCGCAGCAGTTTAAGTTCATTAGGCGTAAGTAATTCCGAATAATTATTCAATTTACGTCACAACAAAGACTTGTGAACATTTCGTAACGATGCTAACATGAAAATAAAAAAAAAAACAATTTTTCACTGATTGCACTTGAAGAGTAAAAAACAATAAAATATTAACGTCATTATTATGGAAGAGAATAATGCTTTGTTATCTAAACTTTGGAAAATGTTACGAGTAAAAACAAATTCATAAATTTAATTCTTCTTTTCAGACTATCCGGGTGATTTTTCAACTAATATTTGAAAAATGACAGTAAATTCACAAAAATTAATTAAATAGAAATAAATATTATGGGGCGATATATGAGCTCCTATTTTAGTCACATTTAGGCGGGTTTCTCACAAGTGTCAACTGTAATATTGTCTGTCAGGGCTAGCATTTCGACTGAACATGAAAAACATTCTTACTTGTTCTCTCACAAAAAAATTCCATATGTAAGACTTATTAATCACCAAACTAATCTCATAATATGTTTATGGTTTCGCCTGTCAAGGCATTATTCCATAAAAGAAATCAGCAATCATTGTATGGTAGTCTACCGCATCAAACAGTGCATTTTTCAAGGCGCCTTTACCACCCACCCTTACACTTTAAATTCAACAATTTTGTTTGTTGTCGTACCCATTAAAGAAAAAATTGAATATTTTAGAAAATGTTTAGCCGTAGGAAGCAAAGTTTAAATAATGTCAGACACTTTGAGATTTATTATCTTGGTCTTTCAGAACGTTATGCACCATTGTCGCTATGCGAGCTCAAGTGAGCTTTGGTATCAAAGCTCCCACTCCAACCTAACCTAACTTCATTTCCATTTCCATATTTTCTAATCGTAGTGCACCATTTGATGGACATATTAACTGACTTACCGATAACCTATAACTATAACGTGATAGCAATAGCAATTAAGTACCTTACAATGCAAAATAGAGATTACTAAAGCCGTGTACTATGTGTATGTATATTAGGGAAATAATTGGTTTTGACTTTGATACATAAATAAGTTTATATGATTTATTTACACGCATGTTAATCATTGTTTTGTGCACGGTTAACTCCCCCTTTACATATATCACGCATTTCAATTGTCGATTCATTTGTTATTTTGAATGAATTTAAAATATTTGTTTATGAACGCAAATATTATGATTTAATCCCGGTTTATTTAAAACAGATGATTTTCAAATAACAACAACAATTACAAAAACCAAAGCCGTTTGACTGCAAGTCGGATTATAGCCGTCAGTGAATATTTTGTATTTGCTTAACTCGGGTAATACTCAACCGATAAATTTTAATCTTAATATACATTTGGGCAATTCACACAAGATCTTGTATCGTTGTAGGGCGTGTATTGTTGGACGAAAATACAACAGTGTATACTTGTTGTTGATAATTTTCATATAAAAATCCGATACACTTATACACATTTTTCTCACAGTTTTTAAAAGTTGTATTGGTTTCGTGCTATCAGTTTATGTAAATGCCAGTAATCAAGAAGAAGAATAAAAATACAAAATATTTTCTATGCAACTTGAGTCAACAATTAACATTTAAAAATTATATTTTTCGCACAGATAATTATTTAATTTACTCTTTTCCGCAATATTTTTCAATTCGCTGCTTGAAAATCAAATTATTAATAATGTTCTTATTATCGCTTTTTGACGTTTGGAATACGAAATACACGATACAACATAACATTAAGCGTTCACAAAACAAAAAGTGTATTCAATACAACATACACGATACAAAGTCGTGTAAATTGCCCAATTGTATGTATGTATGGTATATACAATACACATACATATCTGTGGCAATAAATGATAATGGCCTAAGTTGACATAAGTGTTTTTTCATTTTATTTCATATTCTTATTCTCTTCTTCAAGATCTATCACTCAGCTAAATTTCATGAATAAAATGTCATTATTAATAAAACTATACGCGTTTATATTTGTATATTTGTATTTACCAAACACAATTTATTTTAGACAAACCCCTTAATATCGCTAAACACGAAATTTCGACTTAAGCTGCTATTATTTAATGCCACAGATATGTATATATATACATATGTACTCATTCTTGTGTGCAACAAGCTATAAATGCGTCCGTTTTTTTTTTTTGTAAATTGATAAAAAAAAAAAAAGATAAAGAAATAAAACAACACAATTTTCTATTTGTATAACTTATCAGCAGTTAATATCAGAAGTGTTAGGATATTGTGTAAGAAGCTAGGTTGTAATCCTGACTAAAGGATTGTAATAACGTATTAAGTCATTAATTAACTTAACTGTTGCATTTGGCAGCAGCCGACTAATTCCCTACGACAGTGGTCTTTGAATAAACAGCTGATATCATACATATCATATGATATATGATGTCATATATGTATGTATGTATACATTATCTAATACAACGAGAACAAATTCTTGTCACATAAATTTTATAAAAGCAATGTTGTAATAGTATTACCCATTTTGTAATGTTAAATTTGGTGTAACAGGGTGGCCCTAATGTGAATGTGTTATATTTTATTTATTATTTATAAAACTGTTATACTCACTTATTTATAAGAAATAAATAAAGGAATGAAGTCGCCGTAGTCTAGTAGGCCAAGGTTTAAACCCCAGGTCAGACATCTTCAACAAAGCGAAGTAAGAAGAAATATTTCTTCCGCGACTTCTTCTCAGCAGATTTCTGGCAAAAACTCTCAGAGTAAATAAAATTGCCATGAAAAGTCTCTACAAAATCTGTCCTTCGCGGTCGACTTTAAACAGTAGGTCTCGCCACTAATGCACAAGATTAACACACACAACATAAGTGGCATGAGAAGTGCTAGGTCTTAATCCTTACAACGTATGCATACATATGTAAATAAAGGAATAATAGTTAACCCCTATTGTTTTGAGTAAGTTTAAGATTGAAAATCTATTGCAATCCGGCATAAACTTAACGTGGTCAAAATAAATTTATGACTTTATGGGCCTATGTGAGACTTTTTGCTTTTGGAGAGAGTCTTTAGCCAACCTAACCTAAACTTAGCTAACCTATTTTAAGTGAAAATTACAACGTTTCGAAATTAAATTTAAAAATTTAATGTAAAATGTTTTCCACCTGATCACATCTAATTTCATTTTAATCCAAATAATTTGTTGTAATTTTTTCATTAAGAAAACAATCGTGATGACATATGTTTTCCTAAAACCATATTGAAAATAATTTTTCTTATTGAAATCAGCACAAGTATTTAATTTTCTTTTTTTTTTTGTTTCTCACTCAGAACTTTAATGAAAGAAACATTAAACAAAGAAACGAAAGTACGCTCTCTGTGTAAAGATTTTGCGCTTAAATGCAAAATACAATTACAAAAAAAAAAAAACAAGAAAAATAAAACGATAAATAAATTTCCAACAACAAAAAACAAATTAAATACATTGAACTTTATCATCATACTATTGGTATTTTACAGTTGCGTTCCGATTCAATGGCCAGCGTTTATTCTGGAGCTGGTGAGGGTCGTTATGGTACAGTTGTGGTCAAGGGTCAAGTTGAATTCGGTATGCAGTACAATTATAAATTGGGAGCACTGGAGATACATGTGGTACGATGTAAAGATTTGGCAGCTGTTGATTCAAAGCGAAATCGAAGTGATCCCTACGTTAAGGTATGGTTTATTACGCATTTCAACATAAAAATGATTTAATTTAATTTAATTTTTTTTTCATTTGATTTAAGGTTTATTTATTGCCCGATAAATCGAAAGCTGGCAAACGTAAAACAAAAGTGAAAAAGCACACCTTAAATCCCGTATTCGATGAGGTCTTACGTTTCCATATGCCAATTTCGAATTTAGAATCGCGTACACTTTGGCTAACGGTGTGGCATTCGGACATGTTTGGTCGCAATGATTTTCTGGGTGAAGTCAGTGTTAATCTACAGGGACGGGTCTTCGATAATCCTCAATCACAGTGGTATTTATTACAAGAAAGGGTAAGTATAGTATTTATCAATTAGAATGTGGCTGGAAAATACTATGTAACTGTAAACATTTTTTTTTAAATTTCAATAGAGTGAACCCTTTGATGAGGTGGCCACTTACCGCGGTGATATTGTGGTGGGCCTTAAATATGTCACACCCGAAGGTAGCAAATCGAAATTTATGCGCGCTGCTTCTTTGGCCACCGGTGGAGGCTTGCGTAAATTTGGCAGTATTAAATCTGTGGCAAGTTCAAAAACCGATCGTACCGCTAAGGGTGGACAATTGCATGTTTTGGTCAAAGAGGCCAAACATTTAACGCCCATTAAACCCAGCGGTTCTTGTGATGCCTTCTGTAAAAGGTAAGTGTGCTATAAATTGATAGAAATTGAATGAATCGATTACAATTGTTTAAATTCTATAACTTTTTAGCTATTTATTGCCCGATCGTACACGCAGTTCCAAACAAAAGACACCCGTAGTGAAACGTTCAACAAACCCCAGCTGGAATTATACTTTCATTTACGAAGATGTTTCATTAGAAGATTTGTCCGAAAGAGCTTTGGAATTAACTGTTTGGGATCATGATCGTTTGGCGAGCAATGAATTTTTGGGTGGTGTTCGATTTTCTTTGGGAACATGTAAGTTAACTGTAAAATATTTCTAAGCTATATACGATGTACTTAATTTTACAAGTAGTTAGGCGTACAATTTAGAGTTTTTAACCGCCATTCCCTGGAGAATAAAAAAGCTTTTAAATGCTTGGATTGCTGATCACGTTTATAACTAATATTTCTATTTAAACAACTTGTTTTCGCCGTAGTCCAGTAGATAGTGTGTTGGCTTATTGGACATGAGACATCGGTTTAAACGCTAGGTTTAAACCTAGGCTGGCGATTTCCTCTCAGCTGATTTGTGGCAAAAATTCTGAGAGTTAACAAAATTGCCATGAAAAGAGTCAACTTTAAACTGTCGATCCCGCCATTCATGTATAATGAATGTGAAAATGTTATCCCTTGTATTTAGTAGAATATCCCTTAAGGTCAAGCACTCCATTTAACACATTTGGAATTGAATGTACAAGTTATGTTTAGTATATTCTGGTGGCACCAAGAGCAAATTTTTTAGTTGACTTTTGTTCGAGGTTTAGCGATTACTTGACCGTTCTTTCAAATGATGTCCTAAATACTCTCTTGAAGTCATATCGGGACTTTATGCAAAAGTATTAAACCTGTGGGTTCTTTTTTGTCGAAATATATTGCCGCACTAAGACTTTTGCTGTTCACTGTATGTGTGTTCTCATATAGAAATCCTTTAAAAATATTTTTAAATCCTGCTTATTTCAAAACTCTGAGAACAATTGACTTCCATAAAAAAGAGTTGACGTTAAATTTGTAGGCCTTGTTTGTTACTCTTGAATGATATTATCCCAACAAGTATTTAATATGTATGACAGTTAATTTGAAACTTAAATCAATAAGTCGTGATAAGTTTCCAGATTTAAATTTTTTATTAATATCGAGATGGTGGTTTAAAATGGGTGGTTTTAATAGAGTCATATTTTCCTAAGCCGCTTTCAACATGAATATTATTTTTTGATTTATTTCATTTATTGATTTCATTTTTTTTAAAGGTAAGAGTTACGGTCGCCAAGTTGACTGGATGGATGCCTCCGGTAAGGAATTGTCCTTGTGGCAAAATATGCTCGATCGTCCCAATTTCTGGGTTGAAGGCAGTGTCATTCTAAGATCATCTTTGGATGGCATACGAGCATTTCAATAAATAAATTAAATATAATTTAAATTAAATTAAATTAACACTTAGTTATAATTGTTTTTCTATAATTAGCAACTATTAATAACATAATCTGTATTCTAATTTAAAAAAAACACACACAAATATTATTTCGAAATTGTAATCAACGTTTAAATTGTATTTTTATGCATGTATACATACATAATTAAAGTCAGTTAATGAACTGAAATTAAAAAAGAAAAAAATCGAAAAATCTTTACCACAAACCAAGTAAAGTAGTATTGTAAACTAAAATTAAAACTAAAATTATTAAAGCAAAAACGTAATGAAATGAAATGAAAATGAAACCAAAATTTTTGTATTAACAAAAGAAAATTAAAATAAAAAAAATCCACATGACAATTTTTTTGAAAAGCATTATTAGAATTAAAATTTAAAAATTGAAAAAAGAAAACATTAAAAAATAAAACTTAAAACATGTTAATTATAATTAATGAAATTCTAATAAAATTAATAACCCCCGCATACATATGTATATGCAAGCATATATGTATAAAATAAAATACTTATATATATAGATTTATATAAATACATACATACTATATTACAAAATATAAAATAATTATATACGATAAGTTTAACCTTAAGGACAATGATGTATTATATAAGCAAAAAAACAAAAAAATAATAAATTGTAACAAATAAAAAAAATGAGAAACTTTTTATATAAAAAAATTAAAATGAAAATGAAAAATAAATAACAACTCAATTATTGTTTAATTTTTTCTAAAACATAATTTTTTTACCTGTTTTTTCCAAAATAAACTGAAGACATATCACTATTTCTTATCATCAAAATCTAATCTAATGATACTCAAAACAAAAAACAACAAAAAAAATAATCTCTCTAAAAGCCTTATTCGAAAAAAAGGTATTTTGTCGTAGCAAACAAAGAAAAAAACAGTAAATACTGAAAAATACTTAAAAGAAAAAGACAGAAAATAATTAATTAATCAATAAATACAAAATAAAAAATAATCTTTAAATATGTAAGTAAATAAACAAGAAGAGTTTTTGTGTAAAGTCACGAAAACCATTTTTATATGATCAACTAATAACAAAAAAATAAAAATACAAACAAAAAGTATTAATTTTAAATAGTTAATATATAAATAAAAAAATCATATAAAATATAGAGAATTTTACATATTATGTGTTAAAAGTTTAAAAAGAATAACAAATAATTACTATACTTACCATAAATAAAAGAGTATAATTAAAATTAATATGGTAAATAAGATAAATAATAACAATAAATAGAAAAATAAAATTAAAAATATTTCAAACATTTTAATTTATTGTTTTTATTATTTTTTTAATGAGTTTGGTTTTTAAGATATTATTTATTAACACTTTTCTATTGAACATAATTGCAGTTTGTGTTTTCTAATGTCACTTTAAAATTGATTTCATAATTTATTTGAATCCACTTTAAACAATGCATTTACTCTCTTTTAATTTTCTAAATTATATTATTTTCTTCATATACGTTACGCGAAAAATTTGCAAAAATATTTAAAATTTTTAACAATTTTTAATTTTGCTGAAGAAAAGCATAAAAATATTATTCGAATAATTTTGACATTGTGCCACTTAAAATAAAATTAAGTCTTTAATAAAAGTCGTCGTGGTCTAGTAGGTAGTGTGTTGGCTTATTAGACGAAAAGCCAAAGTTCGGGCCCCAGGCCAGACATCAAAATAAAAAACAAAAATTTTTTTTCGGCGCTTTCCTCTCAGCAGATTTCTGGCAAAAACTCTGAGAGTAAATAAAATTGAAAAGTTTCTCAAAAAATCTGTCGTTCGGAGTCGACTTTAAACTGTAGGTCCCGCAACACATGTATAAAATTAACACACACAACGTAAGTGGTGTGAGTAAATAGGTCGTAATCCTGACTGAAGGGTTGTAATGGCCAATTATGTATGCTTTAATAAAAGTTTCTTTCTAATTAAATGTGTATAATAATTGGACGCTTCCGTTTTCTTTGACAAAAGTTTACTTCAGCTATAAAGTTTAAATTCTATATCAAATTATGTATTTTGCGCAATAAGAACATGTATACAGAATGTATAAAGATATATTTTCAATTTTATATTTATGCTTCACATATATTTTATGTATTCTCTTTCGCATTAAATACTCTAAAACTCTATTTGAAAAAATTCAAAATTGTCTACTTGTCCTGATGACACGATTTTTTCAGAATTATATATTTTGCGCTGTATTCTTATTGTTATTATCGTTTCAAATAAATTTATTTCCTCATTGAAATCCCTGAACAATGGTTTACTTATCATTCAAAAATAAAGTCCACATGCAATAATATTGCCATTGACATTGAGGAAACTTTAAGCTGCTTTGTAATCGACAGAATAAAATTTTCATTATATAACAGCGTAAATAAAATTTCAGAATTTCCGATGCCAAAATAATGCAAAATAAAATTGAATATCAGTACAAACGTTGAGAACACCGCTCAATTCACAAAATTTTGGTTTTATTCACTGCTTTACCTATTCGAAATTCCGATTAACTTATTTATTTCAGATTTCAAAATTTGTTCTCACAAAGATTCAAGTTTATTAGTGGAGTGTAATTATTTTGATATCGAAAATAAATCTTTTTGTGAATTAGTTAAGAGGTCAAATAAGCCGTGTAATATTTTGAAATACTGTGATCACATTCGTCTTAAAAGGTTATTGTTGGTCTTGTATAAGCAATTCTTTTGTGAATACAAATAAGATTTGTTAACATCTTATTATTTGAATATTTAATTAACGATGTAATAAATATGTGACAGTCTATTTTCGATGCAGTTTCAAAAGTTTATTTGTACGAGAATATATTTACATACATGATTTGTTAAGTGTATTATCTTCCATACACGTCATATAGATCCAGTAAAAGCGCATCTCATCAGAGTCAACATTTCTACTTATGACAACATTTATGTGACATATAAACGTTTAGAAATTAATACATTTTATAATAATTCATTTCTTCTTTTTTTCAAGTGAAATTTTAAAATTTTGGTTGGCTGTTTTACCATCAGTAATACTATTTTAGGCAAGTTAACCATTATCAGACATATTTTCCGTATTGGAAGATATTAAACAGCAAAAAATTTGTAAGAACTTTTACCTACTGAACACGTTCCTAAACATTTTTAAAAATAATATTTTATTAATAATTTGATTTGAACAAAAAGTTTATAAAATGAAACATTCCGATCATTCAGTAAATAACACTATGCGACAAAAAACAAAAAATTAAATACACCTGAGTAATTATATAGTCTAAGTTCTACATTTAGTTGAGTAAAACTCAAAAATATAATTTTTTATATTTCTCGAACCCACCAAACTTGTTTTATTTAATAACTGTTTACTTGAACTTTCAACACAGAATTATTGAATATATTTGAATACATTATTGAACCGATTTTGAATAATCAATGTATTTTGAAAAGGGAAGAAGAATGGTCAAGCTCGGAAAAATAAGAAAAAAAATCATATTTCCCAAGTTTACCCGATCAAAACTCATAATATAACAGTTTGAACAATATGATTATGCGTGTAATTTTAGAGCTTTATCTCTCCCCTTTCAAAAACATATTAATTTTTCAAAATCTGTTCAATAACACTTGAGTAATAAATAATTTTGTGTGAAAAGTTAAAAAAAACAGTTTTTGTCAAATAAAACAAGTTTGGAGGATCCGCGATATATAAAAAAAATTATTTTTGAGATCTATTCAACTAAATGTACATCTTAAACTATGTATGTAGTTACGCGAGTGTATTTTCACTGTCGCACCGTGTAATTAATGAATAATTATAGTCGTAAATAATATTAATAATATACATATTAATTATTATATAGTATAAATATAATCTCTTTCTCTCTCTGTCTCTCTCTCACTCTGAAAAATTTATTATCGTATTTAAAGCCATGCATAATTTTTTCAATTAATTTTTATTTTTTTTTCATTCATCCATTTGATTTTAAATTAAAATTAAATACTATTTTTATTATTATTTCAAGTTGTCTTATAAGTTTTAAAATTTATCAAAAATCTGTGAATATGGTATTATGATGGTGTTTTATCTCCTCTGTAACTATTGATACAATATGTTTGTGCACTTAATCTTACTTTGAAATAAAAAACAAATGAAAATTAAAGTAAAAAAATATTTCCATTAATTAATTTAAGTTAAAAAACAAAAAGAGAATACGTTAGATTGGTATATTTATTGCCCTCTTTGTTCACATTATTAGAATAAGTTAAACGTTCATTGGTTGACATCTCTAGTGACATACTGACAAACGACAAAAAAAATTAAATAAAAATTACAAAAAATATTAAATTATTATTACAAAAAAATAAAAAATTGATTACCAAACGAATCTTATGAATGCTTTTAATGTTTAAGAATACATACCTATATAAGTATATATATACATATATATATATATATATGAAAATATTATAATCATACTATAATAATAACAAATTAATATATACTATAATTAAACTATAATAAATAGGATTTAAAGAAATTAAAATAATAATAATAATACTTGCTGAATCACTTGTTGCCTAAATACCGCTTGACTTTTATACTCGACATTTTTTCTAAAACCAAAAAAAAACATGAAATTAAACTGACATAGAAACTGACCTTGATCATCAATGCTTGATGCATTGATGTAAGGCAAAGACCCAATGAAATTGTTAAATTTCATGAAGTTAATCCAAACTTTTCCCTTTTTTATGAACAAAATGATGAAAAAAAGTAACCAAAATATATTATAACAGGAGAGTTTATTTATTGTATTGTACTGTATTGCATTTGTCAAACAATTAAAAAAAAATAAGAATTAATTTGGGAAATTGTTGATAATTTAATTTACATCAATTATAATAACAAAAATGCAATAGCAAATCAACAAGTAGAGAAAGGAAATAAATATTGAAATTCTATTTAAAAACATTAAATAGGAATTGTTTTCAAAACAGTTAGTGAGTTTTAGTCGAGAAAAAAATTAAACAAAAACCGCAAAAAACAAATTTAAATTTAAATAAATGAACAAAAAAAAAATTACTCAAATCGATTATGGATTGCGACAAAAGCTTTGTCGAAATGGCAGTAGAGTTTAAGGTCCAATCGATAATTAATCCATAACGATAAGTAATACTTTAAGTCAATCTTCATAAAACAATATCTGAATTTGAAAAGTTAAGACTGTTCGCAGTTTAAATATAAATATTCTCTAATAATATTCAGAAAATTTATTCTTTAAGAAATAAATGGAAAAATAATTGACTTTTTCGATTAAAAAATATACCAAATAATCGAATAATCGAATAATTTAAAAAGAATACAAATTCTATGAGAATTACTCTAAAGTTGGAAATATATTTGAGTTCTTATTATAAAATTGATTAAATAAACTTAAACGATTCCCTTTGATATTTAATTATTTTTTTTTTTTTTGATGTTATCTGCGTATGTGAACTCTTGAAACTTTTTGGCTACCCTTTCTAATTACTGTACAATTACAAATTATATTGAATTATATACGACCTAAATAACTGTAATTATATGCTTGGTGTAGTGTCACAGACCAAACTCTCTGGTGGGAATCGAACCCACAACCCTCACGCTAATAGTCTAGCATACTACAGATTCAATGTTTTAGTTTCCTTATTTTAATACAAATTTAACAAATGAATCGAAATTTACCGTTGTTGTCAATACGGTATACATACCTGTGTGCTGTAGAGGCTACAACTTCTGAAGGACAAATGTAACCTTTTTCGAGTATCTGGCCGAAAACTCTGAGAGTAAATAAAATTGCCATGAAAAGTTTCTCAAAAATCTGTAGTTCGGAGTCGACTTTAAAACTGTAGGTCCCGCCACTCATGTATAAAATTAACGCATACAACATAAGTGGTGTAAGAAGCTAGGTTGTAAACCTGTCTGAAGGATTGTAATGACCTATTATGTGTATGGTTCTGTGAAATTATAATCATTCAACCATCGGAACCTTGTAAGGATAGACTATTTTGTCACCTCCAATCTATCGTACAAATACAGAAAGACAGTTATTCGTAAAGATAAAGATTTTTTACTGGGACCTGTAAACCAAAGTCAAGCAGTGCATTGCGATGTATTGTGGAAGAAGTTAAAGATGGGGTAGCTTATGGCAAAACCTCACCAATTATTGTAAGTGTAAGTGGGAAACAAACTCACAATCCTTATAGTCTCAGATTGTCAATAGATTACCGGAGCGCCCAAAAAATTTCTACCAGATTTCTATAAAAACGATGAGTAACTTTCGTGTCTTAAAATATGTTTTTCAGCCAAGACTGCGGACCGCTCTTTTGAAAAATCAAATGCGTTGTTTGAAGTCATCAACTATCATCCACTTAAATAAAAATTAAGTTTTTTCAAAAGGATAACACTGTCATTACTATTTCTAAAGAGTTATTTAAATGATTTCGAGAGCATGAAGCATCGTTCTTATAGAATGGTCTACTTTCTGTTGGCATTCATGGTCCTTTACAAAACTATACGTTACAGAGGCTTGGGAAGATTGAATTATTATAGAATTATTAAAAATTAAATGAATTTGTCCGTGTTATAAATAAAGAGGATGCGTTTTAATCGAATATTTACTTAGTTGATGAAGAATATATGTAGCGGCCGTAGTCTAATAGGTAGTGTGTTGGCTTATTAGACGTGAGCCCACAGTTCAAACCCCAGATCAGAAATCTGCAACAAAAGGAAATATGAAAAAATATTCTCCCGCAACTTCCTGTCAGCAGATTTCTGGCAAAAATTCTGCGAGTAAATAAAATTGCCATGAAAAATTTCTCAAAAAAATTCTGCCACTCGGAGTCGACTTTAAACTGTAAGTCCCACCACTCTTGTATGTGGTGTGAGAAGCTAGGTTGTAATGGAAGAGGAAAGGGTTGTATGCAAAATAGTTGTTGAAAATTAAAATTATTATGTCTTTATAAGATAATTTCAAGAGATTTATTTTATTAAAAAGAATTCTGTCAAAATTTAATTAAAAAAAAACAATTTTTTTGCAAATCAAACCCAACGTAATCGAAACGCCTTTTAGTCTGATATAAATATTCTTAAGCAATTAGTTACTTAATTTTCATTATAAATGTGTTACATTTAAGATAATAACCTTGTATTGGTATGAAAATAAAAAATAATTCGTTTCTAAAACATAAATACATACATAATTGTCCATTACAACCCTTCAGTCAGGATTACGGCCTAGCTTCTCACACCACTCATGTTGTGTGTGTTAATTTTATACATGAGAGGCGGGACCTACAGTTTAAAGCCGACTCCGAACGACAAATTTTTGAGAAACTTTTCATGGCAATTTTATTTATATACTCTCAGAGTTTTTGCCAGAAATCTGCTGAGAGGAAGTCGTCGAAGAAATAATTTTTCACATTTCGTTTTGATGTCTGACCCGGGGTTTGAGCCGTGGATTTACGGTCTAATAAGCCAACACACTACTTGCTAGGCTAGAAACTTCGTTTCTAAAAACATTACCTTATCCGGCCTATCATTTGCAATTTTCCAGGTTTTAATAAATAAAAGCAATTCTATTACTCCACTTATATTAATAAAAATTGTTTTTAAACTATTTTTTTTTTTTGTTGTAAAATAGAATTAAATCTTCATAAATAAATTACTTTATACCCATTATCTTCAATATATTCTGTTACTAATCTTCGTTAAGGCTTATAGAACCGTGATCAGTCTTAATTTTGAGCTCACATTTATTATTAAGAAATTAAACATTAGAAAATAAAACAAAATAAAAATTATATCCCAAATAAGAGTTAAAACCAAAAATTATAAAAAGTTTTCATATCTCAAATTATTTTCTTACTGAATCTAAAATATAAAAATAAAAATAAATTGTGAATAAAAATAGGAGAAACAATTTAAAAAAAAAATTATACAAAAACAAAGTCCTATAATTACTACTAACTGTACTTAATTTTACTTTAAGGTTTTCTTAAAACACGTATGGTGCTACATATTTACTTCAAATCTTATATTGTATTATAGTTGTACTCTTAAATAAATCTATTATCCACTAGAGATCCACTTTTAATACTCGTACTATTTAATAAAAAAATATACTAAATTAAGTAAAATTAATTATAAAACAAATACATACATACATACATATATAAAAAGAATATTTACATGGACGTTCGATTATGGTTAATAAATGGGTTTTGATCACACACATTTACAATATACAATATTCTGTGTAATGATCGCATAGAGATTTAAATATTAAAATTGTTACAAATTAAAATTTATAAATATTCCAATAATAAATAAATATAATAAAAAAAAACGGCTTAAATAAAACTGAAAGTATTCAACAAAAAAAAAAGAAAAAACAAAAGACCCACCGACGTTCATTAAAAATTCTTCTTCTGAAATTGTATGAAAAAAAAAATAAACTTTTATAATGAAAAGAAAAAAATAAAACATATTTAAGATAATTAAGTGAATAAAGTTCTTAAAAAATAATTATATAAATTATATAATTAAAAGAATACAAAAATTAAAAAATTAAAAAAAAAATAAATGAAAATTGAGTTGATAAAATCGTTCATGTTGCGTTCGTTATTTGTTAAAAAGAAATTTAATTATATTGTATTTCAATTCAAAAAAATAAAAATGAAAATGAAAATAACCATATTATATTGTGTACTAAGAAAAACAAAAACAAAAAAGAAATTCAATTCAAGTGAACAAAACTTAGATAATAAGAACTATTTTATAATTATCCGATGGAATTCATTAATTGAATACATTTGAATATGGCCAATAATTAAATTTCAATTGCTTAAATGTAGATAAAAATAAACACTAAATTAAATGTCAATAATAATTATTTGTAATTAAAATTTTTAACATTTAATTAACAATTTTCATTTTGGGTAGTAGAATCAATCATAATCCATTAGAGTACATTTTTGAAATCCTTGCTAACATATCGCGCATTAAAATCATTGTTCCCACAATCAAAATATTCAATAAACATATAAATTTATACGTTTAATTTTGTTAACTTTTTAGGAATAAAAGCCTCTTTTAAATATTCAAACTTCCAAAATAGAAAAAAATTCCCTTCAGATATGCCTCAATACATTTTCTAATACTATGACATTGCACCTAAAGTTAATCGAATTAACGAGTGATCAAAATTAGGACATTTGATTGGATTTCTACACGTTTTTTCGCTATTTGGCTCTTTGAAAGAGTTTATCCTGTTGAATCCAAACATCGTTCATATCAATACCATACAGACCGGCTACAAAAAAATCGGTTATCATGGTGCGATAAGTGTCTCCATTGACCGTAATGGTTGCGCCGTCCTCATTTTCAAAGAAATATGGACCAATGATGTCTCCCCTCCACAAGCCGCACCAAACAGTCACTCGTAATGGGTGGTAAGGGCACGTGTAGGCTTTCTGAGCCCCAAAATCGGCAATTTTGCTTATTAACATACCCACCAAGATCAAAAAGAGCTTCATCAGAAAAGATGGTTTTTTTTGGTGAAATCGACATCATCGTGCAGTTTCTCGTTGGCCCATCTATTCCAATAAATTTCAACGTTGCCGCAAGCGTAAATCGATTCATTACGTTCAGTGGAGATAATTTATTGAATTTTGTGAGAGAATAGAATGACATAAGTGTTGCCAGATTTGAAATAACCGATGGTTCAAATTTAAATCGATAGATGGCCCACCCTATATAATCTTAGCTGTCAATTTTAGGATGAATTTCTTATTCGATTTCATATTGTAATTATTGGTACAATGGTTCACAATGAAATTAATTTCTAGCAACTATTTAGGCCTGCTTAATGCTATGGACCCCAATGTTGGTGATAGGGGGCGTGGAAACACAATGTTCGAAATAAACTTCAGTTGTGGCATGATATGGTCTACTCGTTGTGACTTCAATACATCAGCTATTGACATAAGTTTCCAACCTTCTATGATTATATGTGTTTATATCTTCTGATTTTCCTTATATAATACTATGTTCAGATATGCACGTTTATTGAGTCAATATTCCGTTTATTGAGTACAAAATTTTAAATATTCAGACATAATAACATATGTAGTTCAATATTCATTTGAGAGCTGGTTGTTTCAACAACATTGTTTTTATTTGTTGTCGTTTTTGAAATTTGAATTGTCAAATATCAACAGAAAGTGTTGGGATAATTGTAATATCCTCACTGAACATAGTTATGACAGTGCTGTATTTTAAGTTTTACTCAATGTTATAACAATAATGGCGTTTATTGCGATTTACGCAATAAAGGTGCATATCTGAACACCGTATAATACCGCGTACTTATTTAATTATCCGTTAACAACCGGATTAACGGATTTCGACCTGCCTTAACACATCCTCCCAGGCGCCCCTGATTCTTCCTCTCTTATGCCAGTTGCTCACACCATTCGATGACAGGGCTTCCTCGATTTGGTCCTTCCAACGCAAGCAAGGTCGTCCTCTTCGCCGACTTCCCGAATACCCGCCTCGCCGGAGCATCCGTCTCCATTCGAACGACATGGCCGAGCCAGCGCAGCCGTTGGATGTTAATACGCTATGAGGAGCTCATACAGCACACTGTTGGATCGGATGCGGAAATCATCGCCTTTTAGGACTTTTCTCTCGAATACTCTCAAGTCTGCTGCATCAGAGGTTAAAGCCTCTGCGCCATAAAGAAGCACAGGGAGGATGAACGTCTTTTAGAGTATTAGATTTGTCGTACGAGAGACGAGAGTCTCTGCTACTCAATTGCCTATTGAGACTATAGTAGCACCTGTGGCAAGAGTAATCCTGCGCTTGATCACCAGACTGGCATCATTTTTGGTGATAACGGCGGAGCCAAGATAAATATAAATAAAGAATATATAATACCGCATACCTAATTTAGTAAACTAGTGTAGTAATTTCCACCCCCAACGTTGTAGATTTTAAATATATCCGTTAATGGAATACTTACAATTTTACATTGACACCGAATGTAAAATTTTAAGAGCTTTTTCGTAGTAATTTTGCCATAATACTACTCTTAAGGAGTGTGATTGATGTAAGAAATATTTCGTTTGCTTTTTAATTATATTTTCAAAATGTCTGGGCTGATGTTGAAAGTATCGAACTCTAGTCGAATAATCCAACAAACTGCCCACGTTCAAACCGAACATAAATGAGTTCAGCTAGCAGCAAAGAACAAACTTTAAATAAGGAAACCTAAAAATATGTTTATAAAAATTAAATTAAACGAAAATTACTTTAAGAAAAAAAATAATTTTTTCATTGTCCGTTTTATTTAATTTTGGCTTTACTCGAATTATGGAACGTATTAAACCTTTTTACTGTGATTAACTCCAACACGGAACAGAACTTGAACACATTTCTTCCAGGTTTTCAATATTTGGTTTTATATTCGGAATTAGGTAGTGTTTTGACTTATTAGACGTAAAGCCACGGTTCAAAAACCAGATCAGATATCTCCAACAAAAACGAAAAATGAAAAAATAATTCTTCTTATTTGAGAGCAAATAAAATTGCCAAGAAAACTTTCCTACATATGTATGTAAAAAAAAATTGTGTTTATGTGTATCACTGCATACTCCCTTATCGATGTCCTGTAACAATTTAATCTTTGTCAAAAATAATATTGGAAATGTTACATTCTAAATGATTACATGATTCTACTTCAAAAGCCTATATACATATGTATATACATATGGGCAATTTCGTGTAAGTGACCCAATTTTTAAAATCGATGTCTTTCAAGGTTAGTACTATTGGATACTAGGCCAGACACAAATTTTTAGCTCTATCAGTCAAGAACTGCCGGAGTTAGAGGGGGCCAAGGTTGGACATATTGGTCAGTCAGGGTTTTTTTAAAATGTGTGTAACTTTTCACCTATTGGTCCTAGCAAAAATTTTCCAAAGGATATTTGACAGCTATTTCTTCAATCTTTCCAAAAATAATTTTTTTTAATTTTAAAAAATTTTTTTTTCAAAATGGGCCCTTTTTTTGCTCAAAAGAAAGCTTATACAATTTCCTTTAAGGCTTAATCGCTTAATGGGATGCGAGTGAGATATCTATCAAAAAAAATTATTTTTTAACTCAAGAATAAGATTTTTCAATATTTGGCATAAAAACGTACTACCTAAATGATCTTAAAAAAGGAGAATTAAGGAGAATTTAATGAACTCTTTTGATCGAGAATGTATTGATGAGATTAAATTTGAATCTTGGCTTCAGACTGAAAGATGTACCTTAAAAACAGTAATTATAAATGTGGATGATTTTGTGGAAGAAATATGCAAATGTTTGCTAAATTTGACAACCCATGACTTCTTAGTCAAACAGCAATTGTCATTTTTGAATGAATTGAAGACACATTTGAAGTCTGGTGAATTCGTGATTTCATATGATTTCGCAGAGAACTATAAATATGTTATTCAGGATGCCATACAAGGATTCCACTTCAATAATGACCAAGCAACTATATTCACAGTTGTTATTTACTACATAAAAGCTTCAACACAAAAGTATGGCAATCATATCCGATGATTTAAAACATGATACCGCTGTAGTTTATGAATACCAGAAGGTAATTCTAAATTATCTAAATCCAAATCGGAAGACATCGATTTTAAAAATTGGGTCACTTGACACGAAATTGCCCATATATATGTATATATACTTGAATCATCAAAGATATTTAGTAACGATTGTTGACATTCACTAAAAATATACTTCGTAAAAAAATTTGGTTATGGATTTTCTAAAAAAGGGAGCCAAGCAAAATGTTGGTGTGTCTTAGACAAAATTAGAAAAAATAGAAAAATTGTTTGGGAATTCTTTTGTCGAACTTTAGCAATGTGTTAAAAATATTATCAAATAATAAAATAAATAAATAAAATGTTAAAACATAAGGTCGCGGACCAATCAACTATTTTCAGAGAAAAAATATGTTTAATAAATGATTAATGTTTGCAAGGAACTAAAATTATAATCTCATTGTAGTTTAACTCAGATCATAACCATTTCAGAATAAAAAAAAATCAGTAAATAATCCAAACACTAACATATTTTGGCTTCTCTTTCAAAATTAAACAATTTAAATGAAACAGTTTTTCATTAACTGAACTACATTTCATTGTATTTAGTGCTTCTGAGAAAAGTGATTTCGCTTATTTCATTATTACATATATAGACATACATTAAATTATATTATTATACTATCTTTTGTTTTGTTTTGTTTTTTAATTGATTATTTCAAATAGAAATAAAAATTAACAAATAAAGGTTGTATTCGAAATAAGTCTATTATCTCTTTTATTCAATTGTATTCAATTGAATTGAATTGTCTCGGATGCATAAATAAGAGTGTTTCTATACATACATACATATACTAAATCTGTCAATGCAATTTGTACCACCACAACTTACTTTGTATTTAATTAATTATTAAACAAAGATATTAAAACTAAACAATCATTAAATGTGCGAAATAATATTAATTTAAAACAAAAAAAAAACAAAAAAAAATTAAATAAAATCAAACTATTTAACTAATTAAGATACTTTAAACTTTATCTTTCTGAAAATGATTTAAACAAAAAAAAAAAAAAATTAACTGAAATACAAATAAAAACTAAAGGTTTTCTATTACTTCTTACGAAACAAAACATTTAAATGTAACCAAATATTTACATATATACACATACATACGTACATATACTATATATAATAACAACAATAAAAAATAAATAAATGCATTACATACATGCAAATTTATTTACTATATACATACATACATACATCTTTAATACAACAAACAAACAATTCAAATATTTAAAAAACAAAAAAACAAACCAAAAAAAAAATTTAATAAAATTCTTATTGATTGACTTTCAGAAACAAGAAAAAAAATCGTTTTTCCTTTAGCAATTTAGCGTAAGTATAACGCGTTTTTGTTTTACTTTACATATTATTTTTATTGAATGTTTATGCTCATATACATACATATTGGACAAAACTAATCTAAACGTGTCAAGAGAACACGTTATTGACGTTCACTTTTAATTGAAAACAAAAATCGCATCTTAACACACATACATACAGTGCTGGAAAAAATAATAGAAACGATTACTAGTTTATCATTAAAATGTTGTATACTTTTTCGTTATAAACTTTTATTGTTGGAAATTACTGTCAAATTCTTGCTAATGTAACGGGATTTTATTATTTGCTTTCTTTATTGCAATCTTCTCTTCTAATTTATTAGTTTTCAGGAAAAAGTAAGAAAATACGTAATTTAGCTGGAAAAATTAATAGAAACGTTTTTCTAAAACCGTGTTTAAATTTAAAATAAATAAACTTTTTACATGAAATATTTAGATGTGGTGAAAATTGAGTTAAAATAACTTTTTTTTTTTACCATTTGTAAAATTTTCGGGTTGAGTGTGTGTTTTAAATCTTTCAAAAAATGGGTTGAGGTGTTCATACCACTGATGCTGAAAGAAATGTTATCCGTAAGTTAAAATCTGATGGCTTATCACTTGGAAAAATAGCCCACATAATGAAGTGTTCTAAACATAAAGTATTTAAGTGATTCACTATACAAAAAATATCGAAACTAGAGCAAGAAAGAGGAAAACTTCCACGAGTTTTTGTTCAAATTTTAGTACGTAATTCCAAAAAAAAATTTTTGCGTCATCTAATGGGCTTAAAAATATACTAAATGCTCCAGTTACAAGCAGTACTATAAGAAATAGGCTCAAAGTCCAAAGTCAGTACCTCTTTTAAGTAAAACAAAAATATACAAAAAAGGTTACAATTTGCCAGATAACACCAAAGTCGGAAAAATTGGAACAAAGTGCTCCATCAGACGGAAAATGTTTTGTACGTCGTCCTGCCAATAAAGAGTTTGATCCAAAATACACAAAAAAGACAGTCAAACAGGGTGGCGGGTCCCTAATGATATGGGGATGTTTCATGTTTTCGTTTTTTGATGCGTTTCTATTATTTTTTCCAACACTGTATATACATATGTATGTAGCTGCCAGATAAATAAAGCATCAGATCGTCAAATATTAGAAAAAAATCGTCAAAATCGTCAAAGATGTTCATGGAAATCGTAAAAAAATCGCCAGAAAAAATAAATATGTACATAAATTAAAAATTAAAACAAAAATTGTTGGGAATTGTTTTAAATAATCTTCTTATATAATATTGCTTCTAAGAAATTTAGTTTTATTTAAATTAACTTGGTTAAATAGTAACTCTACGTTAGCTGATGAATGTGATAACATTAATATTTTTTAATAAATTTATTCAATTAAAAGCTCCCATCCCTCATATTCATTTCTGATTTTTTTTTTCCAAAAATCGAGAAGTTTTATATCATTGTCAGGAAAAAAATTTTCTAAGGTTTAAACAATCTATCCCAGTGTTGTTTATTGAGACATAACCGCAACAATAATATTGTATCATATAAATCTATGGGTGGTGTAAATATTAGGGAGTCCGAAGCTCTTAACGTTCTGAGCAAGAAAATTTAGTTTGATGTTCGCTTGAACCGACGCATTTTCACTGCCTTAGCTTCTTAAGACGGTGCAAGAAATACTTCACTTCATCTGATCTTCTTATTATTTACACCACTTATATTCGAAAGAGAATGGAATACAACTCTCATGTATAGGCCGATGCCTCAACGTCTATTTCTCGACCGCCTACAGCAGAGTGTGAATTTGCTCGTTAATAACTGTAGGGTATCCAACTCTATTGATTCATTGGAGCATCGTTGCAATGTGGCTTGTGTTTGACTGTCCTATCGCTATTACAACAGATTTTACTAGAGCGTAATAAGGAGACTTATTCCCGAGAATCATGTATTCCAAAAATTCGTTCTTTATGTGGAACTTCCTTCGTGCAGAGGTTGTAATTTTTTGGCTTTTAAGGGACGAAAAAGGCATAAAATAAACAAATATCATCACAGGTGTTCTCAAATAACTTTAAAATATAATACTTCACTCCGCGTTATTACTAACCTAAATTTCCAATAATAACAATTGCAAAGCCAATACAAAGCTTAAAGTGGCTTTTAATGTGCTAAAGTAAAGAATATGATGTAAATTAATTTCCAAAAATCGCCAAAATAATGGCATTAATCGTCAAATCGTTAATATGATACAAAATCCTCAAAATGACTTTAAATCGTCAAATCTGGTAACTGTGACTACCAGAGATCAGCAATGAGTATTCCAAAAGATGAGTAAAATCGAATCATACTCATAATTTCTGATACTTATACGCATTCATACTTATTTTAATATAATGGAACCTCTACTCATATTCAAAGTTTCAAGTACTCATCATATTCATACTTAACAACACGTATGATGTTGTTGGTTTCGACTCTCCATAACTCAACATTTACAAGAATCACAAATTACGTATAATTCGCGTACGAACACTAAAATACTCACTAAATGGTTGTATGTTTGCTCTGCTTGCTGCGCTGTCTTTTCTGTTTATTATCGGTTTTCTTTTTTTGTAAATGCAACAATAACTAAGACTTTAAATTTTGACGAATGATTCGAATCACTCGAGCCATTTATAAGTATTATAGCTGTACCCTATGCGTGTTGCTGGAAAGACATTACAGAAATGTCCAATTAATTTTGGACAACATTTTATTGATTTTGTTTACCCGTTGTCCTGATGATTCAGATGAACGGGCCTGAGTAGTACGTGTTCGATCAGTTTCTAATCTCACTTCTCGTTGTTCAAGTGGTTCAAGCAAGGTGTAGGTCGACCAATTGCTTGTCATTCATTTTGAATAATTTTCAGTGACGCCATTCATCGGAAATTGAACGCACCAACTTAGAAACCTTCCCCGGCTCATACGCAACAACTTTGCTAAAGATCATAACATGATCAAATGCATAGTTTACGATTCTATAAGGTACATTTAGTAGTCGCCGTAGTCTAGTAGGTAGTGTGTTGACTTATTAGACGTAAAGCCAGGGTTCGAGCCCCAGGCCAGACATCAAGACAAAATACAAAAAGTATTTCTTCGGCGACTTCCTCTCAGCAGATTTCTGGCAAAAACTATGTGAGTAAATAAAATTGCCATGAAAAAGTTCGGAGTCGACTTTAAACTGTAGGTCCCACCACTCATGTATAAAATTAACACACACAACATATGTGGTGAGAGAAACTAGGACGTTGTACAATGGGTCAATTCGACCTCCGGGTACTGTACTTGTCTTAATTGACAAGTACACGTCCTCTAACCTAACCTAACCTAATGTACATACAAACAAACATTCATTTTTATATGGGTATGTGGGCGTGGTACCTCGCCTACTTGAAATTTTAACATAAAAAGTAGGCTATAGTTCCTTCCAGACATACAGGAAGATACTGTTAAAATTTCAAGAAAATCGGTCGAGCCGTTTAGCCGTCTATAGACTTCAAACAAACAAAGAAACCCACAAACAAATAAACACACATTCATTTTTATATAGAAGAAGAAGACGATAAGTATTTTTCTAAAGTTATGAATCCGAATGATTAGGCATATGAAACGAACATACATACATATTTCGAATGGTATGAGTTTGATGTCAACGTTGTACTCATACTCATAGCAATCTGTACTTATAAATCAAAGTTGTAGTGCGTACGAATGAATCAGTAGCAGAGTAGTTAAATTTCAATATTGTTGACTCACTTATATTCAAAATTTCATGAGTGCTTATGAGTAGCGAAAAAACGATTAATTGCTGATCTTTGGTAGCTGCACGTTGTTATATCAGATGAAGCGATATGCTAAAACTAATTATTCACCTACTTCAACAAACGGCATAGGCCCTTCATGTTAAAGCAAAACTCGCTTAAACTCAAGCTGTAAAACAGATTAACAATTTAATTTGATGCTCTGTTAACCTATTAAGAACGGGTCATTCAAAAGAGAAATTTATATCGAACCAGGTATGGACATTAGACTGGCCGCAATGGACTGTGAGAAGAGGTGATTGATTGTAACACTTCCTAACCAATTGCAACCATCTCCTTCTCCATAAAGATGACAAGTTTCAATAACTATTGTATAAATTGTGGTATTGAAAAATAAATCATATTATGATGTCTAAAGGGTTATTATGTAAATAAAAATTAATTTCCCGAGTACACATGTTTGTTTGATGGAGATTATGCTACAGTACCAGTGTGACGTAGATACGCAGAACAAATATTTTTTGAACATCCGACTGCATTATCTTTATTTTCTTTATTTCGTAGAGCATGAAGTTCCCTAGGTGTTGCTGTTAGGTTTCCAAAGCGGCACATAGCCCTCATGTATATACATACGTATGTATGTATATTAAGTGTAACAATTTCAGAACTGAGTGGTTTTGTAGACCAGTGGATAGTGCGCTACGCTATTAGCGTAAGGGTTGTGAGTTCGATTTCCACCAGAGACTCTAGTCTGCTAAACTATACCGAACATGAATACGAAGTTGTGTAGCTCGTAAATAATTAAATATAATTTGTAATTGTATTGTAATTAATAAATAAATAAATAAACTTCATACGCCATTATGTACGTTGATTAATGGAAACGCTTGTTCATTAAGAACAACGATCGCCATACGGTACGAAAAATTCAAACGAAATGCCAAGAAAAAGAAGGCGGTGTGATCAACACGAACCTGCTACACAAACAGACTCAGCTGGGCATAAGTCCAAAGATCTATGCAGTATAAGTAAGAAACTCTCCGGGAAAAGTCACTAAAACACAAGGATTATACCGTTAAAAGTTCCCAGAGTGACCTATCAACATCTGAAATAGAATCGCTGAAAATTTTGAAAAAGCTGTATTCGAATATGGTCCCCTAAATAATTTCCAATCAACCAGATTAAATTTAAAATCGACTGGATGGATATATATTTCTTTGTCAAGGCAAAAAGGATTGTCATAACATGTGCCCCAACACGACCTTGTAAACAAGCAGATCTAATTGGCAATTTATTCAGTCTCTCAGTGCTTGTTCAACTTAGGCCTACGGATTGGATAGTTACATCGGTTCGCGGTTTTCAAGGGTATTTTCCAAGCAGACGTCCACCCTCAAAATGGACAACTTCGTGTCCACACTGCCAGGGTATCCATTCATCATACTTAACTATAATAAGTTACAGAGTTGTGCTCAGTCGATACTGTCTCCTTAAAATCCATGTAGTCTTCTTTACAATACTTTCGCGCCGTTATTTGAGAGTAAGTAATAAGGAATGTATTGCTTTTTCAAGACACAGACAGTAAGTAACCTGTATCTTGCGTTGTATAAATCTGATGGTGATTTTGTGATACGATTTAAAATTCATTTTCAGATTTATAATCGTTTAACTCAATCGAGAATAAAACTAAATCTCAGCGAATACAAAACAATCATTATTTTTCACTTTTTCTGCAATCAGTCCGATTGAAAATTTCGATCTTCTCTTATATTCTGATACTCTAACAACCAATCAAACGTAATTTAGGGTACGTTGACCCTGATTCTAAAATAACTTACAATGTCTCTAAAACAAATAAAATCTAGAAATGTCTTCTGTGAGTAGCAATTGCCACAAGCAGAAACCTTGGTCAATAGGGGAGGAATTAAGTTTCATCAGAACAACTGATGGCGCAATGTTAATTTGTGTTAATAACATGGTCAATTATCTGAATACAAATATATATACAAATATATATATATATATATACATATATATATATATATATACATATTTGTTTTCAACTCAAAACCAAAATATTATCTCCGCTCATATTTACTTGAGTGTTTTTTTATAAAACTGAGGACACTCAGAGAGAAAATGTCAACCCTAAGAACTTCAGTTTTCATACAACTCCATAATTAACGTGAATATTCGTTTACACTTACCTACAACACCGGAGACTAGTTTGTTGGGTTCTTATGAATGCTCGTTCAGACCTGGATGCAAGAAGTTACCAACTTTTGCCATTTCTGACAATTCTTTTTTAACGTTTGGAACACGTTAATGGTATCATCTTCAAGCACGTTAATGGTATCATCTTCAACTACATTGTCAAATAACATATATCGGTATTGATTTCTATAACAGTTTATTACTTACTTTCTTCAATATTTTAAATTAATTTTAACTGATAGTAAATAAAAGTTTGTTTTTTTTTATTTTTTATTTTTTGACAATATATTTGTATTTTTAATAATAATTTTTATTAATAATTTTCGTTACACAGTGTTTTTAATGCTTATTTTTTATTTTTATTTTTCTTACTATAATTAATTAATAAACATGCTTCACTTTATTTATTGTGTTTTACATAATAAATCATGAACAAAACTAACATTTCTATGAATGTTTATTCTGTTAACGCTTAACGCTTAATGCTTCCCTTTCCATTAATGCTCAGTTTAATTATTGTTTAAGATTTATATGCGCAATGGATGTTTAAATAATAGATTGTAGAAATTGTATTTACATATAACTAGATGCAGATAACTAGATAAGAAAAAATTATAACATTTACCAAAAAAAATAATACAAATGAATTTAAAAAAAATAAAAATTTGAAAAAATTTTAAGCAAATTATCTGAAGCACTTAAATTCTAAGAAGGATCTACAAATAGAACAGACTCTAAACCAAATATTTTCATTAAAGAAAAATGTTTTTTGTTTTTTTATTTATTGATAATTAATAATATTAAATGCTATAAAAAATTGTTTTTTATTTTAATAATAATAATTGTAATTTTAATAATTATAATCATAATACATAATAATAATACATAATAATAATAACAGTAGTAATTGTTAAAGTAAATAAAAAAATATTCAAAGGATTAATACAATTTTATTGTTTATAAATATTTTAATAAGTTTTAGTAGTAATTTTTTTATGTTTATTTTCCTTTATGCACTAATAATTATCGAAATTTCTTAATATATGTGTGTATGTATGTGTAAATGTGTGTGTCTTAAATGTTTTTTTTTAATAATTTTTTTTATTAGCTTTTCTTTAAAATGTTCTTGTAATTTTTAAATTTTAAAATGTCTCTAAGACTAGTTCTTGTTTTTAATAATAAATAAGTTAAAGAAAAAATATAAGAAAACAAACAGAAAATACTATATTCTTATAATTCATTTCTCTTCTCTACATTTGTTTTTCATCAACAGTGTTTCTTTTGTTTTCATTTTCGTTTCAAATTTAAAATACAATTTAAACATACATGTCTTCAGCTAATCTAAGCATAGAAAATTCATTTCATTTACATTCATTTCAGAAATGTTAATGAAAAATTTCAGAAAAATATCATTTTACATACAGAGTATCTGAACGTTGCTCAACGATATTTATGCTCGAAGAAAAAAGATTTTTTTATACAAAAATCGATGATATTATACAAAAAAAAACAGAAATAATAATTTGAAACAATACAATATAATTTAATAAATATGCTTATTTATGACAGTAATAAATTAATATGTATTAATGCAAAGCTGTAACACATGTTTTCCTATTGACGTAGTTACGTATGGTTTTTACTGATTTCAGTACATGTTCTTAATGCAAATTATAAATATAAATGCTTTAAAATATTTTATTTAAAACGGCACAATCAAATAGGATTAAGAGGAATTATATCTTCTGAGATAGCAATTGAATATAATAAATTGAGTAAATATCATAATTTTATTGCTGATCTTTGTTAAGACATGACAGCTCGCCGAATTTAGTTAAGATGCATAAAATAAAAAAAACAGGTTAATAACTATAATGGTATCAGTGCCGGATGATTGACAAGAGTAAGTGTGTATTGTTCTGGTTTTCAACAATTAATTCGACATCCCAAAAATCTTGCAACAAAATTCAAATAGGACCTGTACAGATGTGTTGTCCAATCGATAACTGTATTAGTTTACATACAATAAATCAAAATTATTTTTCCTTTGGAAATCAATGTAAAGCGTATTATTTCTCAGCAAATCAAACGCAATCATTGGCACATAGTTTTGTATACACAGCGTTATCGAATGGTCGTTAACAATAAAGATAAACACTGATACGAGTACAAACAAAGGTTGGACTAGTAAACAAACATAAGAGGCCAAAAATGTTTGTTTCTAAGCAAGAAATGCAATATTGAAACATTTTATCATCGGGTATAATAACATTACACGTTGGAATAATACTAAAAATTTAAAAAAATTTAAGACAAATAAATCTTAAGACGATTATTCCTATATTCATAAAAATTATTTTCACATTTAAAAGAGATTTACAAAATATAAATTGCATGAGAATTTGTTTTATAAACTCTTCATAAATCAAAAATAATTTTTATTAAGATGGGAGTTTGCCTTTAATTTAAAAATTTAACTACTAGCTCTTCTCTGTAGATGGAACAATTTAAACTTATCTCAGCACTTTCTAGTTTTTTTAACTGTTTTTGTCAATTTTTTAAAAAGGTTTTTTAAAATACACCACCAGTTAAATTCTAATTTTGATTGAAATAACATTTCAGTGAAACAATTCAATTTTAAAATAATTCAAATCAATTTGTCAAATACTAATGTAAATAATTAATAATTTTAAATAATATAAATAATATCATACAATACGTATTGAAACAAAACTGAAAACAATTTACAAAAAAAACGAAAATATTCAAACATTAAAATAATTATGAGTATGAAAATAAGTAATAAAATACAATAATAAAGCAAATTAAGTGTAAAAATTTTTAATTAATTTAAATAATCTACACTTCTATAATACAATGGCTGGTTGTCATGATTGCATGTTACGGTATTAAAATTATTATTTAAAGTCTGATTAAACCACCGTGGTGGTGGTAAGTCTTCATCAAAATTGAAATTAATTAAAACCTCCGCAGTATTTACGCCATTATTGGCATCATCACCGTTGTCATCATTATTATCATCGCAGATAAGCACCTCATTCTTAATTAAATCCTCATAACGATAATTGTATTTCGAATTTTCAGTATCATCATCCCCTTCTGATTCCGGTTCCTGTGCCCAAGAACCATAATCACCTGACGTATCAATATTATATTCCACCAGAGACGAAGTCAATGAAGTGCATGTACTACCCAAAATCTGTTTACTGCTACTTTGAATTTTCTTCATATCACTATGCAGCACTTGATGTACTTTAAATATGTTGGGAGATTTTGAAATCATTTCTTGTCCTTTGATCGCAAGTAGCAAATGATCAGTGCTTTCTTCTTCTGGTATTTTGAAAAGACTTTTGCCTAAACTCGTATCACTTTCACAATGGTCCAATGGGTCAAGTTCATGGGAGTTTAAAGATAGATCGGCTTCCAAAGAATCCTGGAAACCGTAATCGAACGTCACTAACAACTGGTCACTACCAGGATCAGACGAACTCATATAAGAGGCATAGGAAGTATAAATATCGATCTCTTCATCCTCATCGTTATTGCCATCATTGTTGGTCTCATACATGGAATCTGCATTTTCATTAAGCTTTTTCAAACGCTCTTCAGCTGAAGTCTCTTCCAGTAATTCTTTCTCAAAATATTGACTCAACGTCACTTTACGATTGAAACTATTTGTTCGCGTTACATTCAAATGCTGTTTATTGTCTGTAGTAGCGCCTTTCGTTGCTGAACTTGGCAGAACCTCTTCATAGTACTGATTTAGTCCCGATTTAATTCCCTTTATATTATTTGCACAATTTTTATCGTATGAAAAATTCTGCAGTTTCCCCAAGAAAGCAAGCAAAACATTTTATTACAAAAAAGCCAATTTTAGAATAAAAAAAGAGGAAAAAGAAAAAGAGAAAATTAATTGATAATATTTCAAATACTTTATCATTTATTATAATAGAAGAATAACTAAATATTAATTTATTAATTATTTAAATTATTTAAACTACATTGTTTAGTGAGTGTACAAAGTTAATTAATATTTACAATTTTATTCAATTAAATATTATTGTATTGAAAAGATATTTACAGAGTAGTCATATTAATGAATTATTTAATTGATTAGGGTTTTAGTGCACAATATACGATATTTTAGATGTAAAGAGCAAAATGGTTACTTTTAATTTCTATCAAAAAGCAGAGTTCAAATCCTGTCGAAAGGAAAATAAAAAACTGAAAAATTTTATAAGACAATTATTTTTAGAAATTATGAGTTTAAATTCTAATTATAAATATTAGAATTGACAAAACAAATATTTTTAATTTTTGGTTAAACGTACGCAAAAATGTTTATTTTTTTTGCACGTGACTCTTTAAAAAAAGTTATCCCAAGACCAATTACTTTCAAAAGCTTGAAAGCAATAAATTTTTTAATTAGTTTAGGGTTTTTTTTGCATTGCATAGGTACATGGTAAAAAAGTTTCAAATAGTTGTTATAGGAAACAGTTTTGCAAAAATAAAACTCTCAATAGCTCTGTAAATATCATTTTGACAAACCAAGAAATTTTTAATACTACACTGGGGTACAAGTTTCGCGCTATTTTCAACAATATTTAAAAGTTTGACATTTCCTATACAAATTGCTATGTTCACTAATATTTTCATATTTTTGGAAAATTGCGGCGAATAGTTTTTAGCCAAAAAAAAAAATATTTTTGTCTTGTAGTAAGAAATATTGAAAGCATTCGAATAAAATTTCTCTCGTATGTTTAGGAATCTTTTTACGATATTTACACTACAACGAAATCTCGTAAATTTGAAATGAAGTCTTGTTCAGGATTTAGTGCGAATGTTGCTTGACATCAAATAACTTAATTACACGTACGGCAGTGAAAATACACCCGAGAAATACATAGTGTAAGTTGTACATTTTTATATATTTCTCGAACCTTCCAAACTTGTTTTATTTGAGCTTATCACACAATATTATTGATTACTTAAATATTTTTGAAACGATTGAAAAATTAATGGGTTTGTCCAAACTTTTATGTTATGAGTTTTGATCAGATAAACTTGGAAAATGTGTTCTTCCCTAAATTTAAATAAAAATATACAAAATAAGTGCAGATTGACACTTCGATACTAAGAAGTTACTCGAGTGTATTTAATTTTTGGTTTTTTGGTTTGGCGCATAGTGTTGTTAAATTAATTTAAATTAATTTTTTTAATCAAGGACTAAAGTTGAATCGACAAAATCTATTATATAGAAAATCTAGTCAAAATCTCTTACATTTTATTTGAAACTAATGGGTCTGTTACTGAACTACAGCTGAACTTCAGTGGCATTAACAACTGGCAACTAGTGGTTGACAATAGTTCAAGTGAAGTTATTTAAAGCTTGATGCCTGTAATGCCAATTTTTCAACTGAGATTGAGCAATTAACTTCGTTTTAGTGTAAATATCATGTGGTATTCTTCCATATTTTCAAAAGCAAAAGTTAAAGATTAAATTTTACATTGTTAAGGCATTAAAAAAAAAGAAAAAGAAAAATCAAAAACCCAACTAAATACGTGTTTAGTACAGTAGATTTTACTAAAATTAAAAAAGTTTTTTCAATGTTTATAGATCAGAAACGAAAACATTCGAATCGAAACTTAATTTATGGTTAAACTTACCCTCTAAACTTAAAATAATCTACAACAAGGTAAAATGAAAGTGGTGTACAAAAAAAAAATAGGAAGGTTGTAATGAGGGATTTCAAAATAATTAGAAAAAGGAAAAAAAAAAACAAAATTATTGCATAAATCAAAAACTACAAACTACGCCAGGATAGAGGAAGTAGTAGAAGAGAAATGGTGCTTTAGACTAACTAACTTAACGGGAGATTAAAATTAAGTTAAACTAGTTCTTGGAAAAAAATAAAAGAAAAGAAACTTACGGGTTATAAAACGGCCAACGAACAATTCACTCTCTCTCTCTTTCTCTCTCTCTCTCTCTCCCAAAATTTTAATTCCTGTTTCTCTAATACATTTTAATTTTTTTTTATAAGACAGTGATAAAATAACTAAATAACGGCGATGTACGAGGTTGATTTTCTTAAAAGGCAGATCAGAGCAGAGTATGAAGACAACAATGATGGTGGCTTAGAACGTTGATGGATGAGGAAGGGTGTTAGATCAGCTCCATTATTACATTTATTATATTATATGTACGTATATAGTATATCGTATACATATGTAGTATATAGATTAATTTAAGATTTTTATTTATTTTTTTTTTTATTCAAAATATAGGTTTTTTTAAAGACTGTATTTATAATTACATACATATGTAAGTAGATAATTGTTATAACACACACATACACATGTAAACCATATATGTATATAGAATTATGTTTATAGCTGTATAAGTCCAACTCCATTTATTTTTATATATGTATGTATGCAGATATAGGTACGTTATATTGAAGAGTTGTTACGTATAGTATCCATAATCCGTTTGGCTTAATAAGTCATGTTTGTTTTTAATTTACATTTAAAAAGCCCACAGCCAGTTATATTGTATGCAATTATTGGTTAAACAAAATATTTTCTTCTTTTTTTTTGCATTTCTTCTCCAAAAATCAAACGCATGCTCTGTTTAATTTATTTCTCTTGTTGCAAACATTCATTTTCGAAATGCGTTATCATCCTCTGCGTATATTGAAGTGATTCCTTTCATATATTTTTAATTTAGTTTAGTTTTTATTGTTACACAATTTATATGATTTTTAAACATTCACATGCATTTCCATTTCTTCAATACTTTATTTAGCTGTTAAAATTTTTGATTTTCTCTGTGTTTTTAAAGAATTTTTAGGTTAAAATTGTTTTTTTTTTTGTAATTTTAGGGGGGACACAAGACGCATGATTTAGTTACAATTTTTTTTTTAATTGGAGTGTGTAGTTTTATACGTTTTTAATATATATTTTTTATTTTTATTTGTTGCAGTTGTTGTTTGAGGGGGACATTGATTTTTGGTGTTCAGTTAGACAGGAAGACGTTTGTTTGTTTATTTGTTTGATTTTGGGTTACAGACAGAAAATATTGGTATTAAAATATATAGAAAAAAAGTAAAAACAAAACAAAAATTAGATACAAATTTAGATTGAATTTAATTGTTGCATTTCAAATACACAATTGTTATTATAAGAAAAAAAAAAACATTTAACATTGAATGTGACAAATTATTACCAGTAAAGCAAAAAATAAAAATTGAGACATACATACATAGATTAGTGGCTATTATATATAATAAAGTGCTAAAGGTGAAGAACATGATATCATGATGTTGTTACAATTATTATGTACATGCAATACATATATACACAATACACGGAACACCATAAATTTTTAGTAAAACTATCAAGAAATTGTTAGCATTTGTAAAAAAAAATTAAATTAGTATTCAACTTGGTAACGTAACCCTGCGCTTACTTAGAATTGTACATTAACATTCAGCCGTGCTTATATTCAAAATTTTTTAACTTTTTTATATGTTTCTGTTTTATTTGTATTTTATCTGAACCGACATTAAGCTTCATCAGTGTTGCTGTGAAAACATAATTGAAATTTTCTTAATTTTCTTGATTTCTAAAGATAATATCTCCTAAAGCTAACTAACAAATGGAAAAAATCGAAAAAATTTAACAAAGCCTTCATTCACAGTTCTGTAAAGTAGATTCCTTTTTGATGAATTGTAGTATTTAAAATTAAAAAAAATTAAATTTTAAGTTTCTTTTTAAGAATATTAAAATAAATTTTGTTTTTAGAAAAACCTTCTCATTTCAAATAATATTTTACAATAATATTCCAATATAGAAAATGTACGTTGTATTATTCTAAATACTTTCAAAATTCTAGCATCATTATTTATTTATTTAGACGATCAAAACAAGAATTATTCTTTTGTTTCAGATTAAAGCCCGTTCTCATGTATAACATATTGGTTAGGCAGTTAATAACTAATAATAATATTATTATCCCAACAATCTATCTTTTAGTTATTTCTTATAAAAATATGCTCGATTACAAACTCGTCCAACTTCTTTTTTTTAAATGAATAGTTTTTTTATATATATTTTCATAACTTTATATGGTAGCAGATAATTTTTAGCAATAAAAACATTAAAGATTAATATTTAAATATTGGTTTTAACATAAAACTTATAAAAAAAAATAAAATAAAATAATAATTATATTACTTAAAACATAATTAAATTAACACAAATATATGTATTATGAATACACGTAATAAAGAAAACAAAAAAATTAATGACTTTTGTTTAGTTTTGGTTTTGAACAAATTAAAAATCCAAAGATGAAAATAAACTATAATTAAAACACATGTAATTATAATTATTAGAAATTATAAATAATTTAATACATTAAGATAGTTGTAATCTTAATCGTATAATCGATATCTTAAAAACAACAACATACTTTTAAAGTTTCATAAATAAATAAAACAAAACAAAAAATAAATGTTTTTAGTTGCTTTACACGAACGAACACCCTAAAGTATGCAAGCTGCAGTTGTTGTACAACAGTTGCATTTAATTGTCTTCTTTTTTTTTAATATAAAAATTTAATTTAAATTTAAAAGATTAAATTTATTAATCATATGTTGTATAGGTTTTCGAATTAGCAGGCAAGATTTTGTAAATTTTACTTTAAATTTAGTAACAAATTAATTAGAGAAGTAGAACAAGTTAGTATAATTTTGAATGATAGTAGCCAAAATTAAGGCAAACATGTACTGTAATACTCTTTTGGCATTTAGAAATTGTGACTACTTGTAACATTTTCTTGTAAATGCTATTAAAATTTAAAATATTTTTAAAAATTTATTTCTAAATTCTAATATTTACATACATACGTATGTACATAAATATGTTCTTAAAAAATGTTTATTAAATATTGAATAAATTTGTTTGTACTTTAGAATTGTAAAATATACTTTAATTTAAAGTAAGTAAAGTACTGTAAAAAGTCAAGATAAATAACTTTTGAATATTTTTGTTACAAGTAGTCGATATACGATTACATAATAAAATATTATAAAATAACTCAATAAACCATATTTAGTCACATATTATTGAATTTCAATTACATATCATGAAAATAGTATACAATACAAACGATTTTTAATATTCGTTAGTTACACATTTCTTAATATTTTTTTCATAAAATGAAAACAAAAAAAATACTGTGAAATATTTCTATAACTTGTTACATCCATTCGATATACTGGATATAGATCTAGAATTTGGGTTTTGTTAATTGTCTCAATTTTGATTTATATTGTTGTATAAGTATATATGTATGTATGTATGTATGTATGTTCTTTAAATGTTGCTTTGTGTATGTGCAATATTAAATTCATTTTTAACAATATTCATATAATTTTATTGTAATTTAATCGTAGAAACCTATTTGAAGTGTTTAATTTTTCCTCTTTTGTAAGTTATTTTTATTTTTCATTCTTGCTTATACATTAAAAAAAAACGAAAGTTGTATTGAAAGAAGTGCAATTTCATACAGTTGGTGACATTTTAACCGAACTGGAAGTTTATATGGTAAATACATAATATACATACATACATACATTCATTAATTAATAATTGAGTGTTCCGTAGTACATCATATCATATATGTAAGTATATAAGAAATACAAAAAAAATACATTTAAAGTGATTTAATTCTTCATTTCTATTGGATCCACTTTTAAAATTGAACGTCAAACTGTACACATGAGTGTAATTCTTTTAAACATTAATAATAGATTCACATGTATATACATATATAGTATAATGACCGCATAAGAGTTGTATAATTGTTTCATGATTATCTGCATATCTCTTCTCAACTGTATAATGTAAATGGAATGGTTTCCGAGAATTTTTTACATTTCTATACAAACACAAAATGGACCATTAAGGTCCGAATACTTTTTGAATATGATACACAGTAATCCTGACAACGGAAATTGATAATGTATGTACGTTCATTCGAAAGGTACTATTGGCAACAGAAATTAAAATATCGCAACTTATCCAAAGTTTAATTTATTTTCGATTTATTTCTGTTGAAAAAATGTAAATAAAAACAAATAAAATTCAATGATTTTAAATTTAACTAAGCTTTCAAAGTAAACAAATTCATAAATTAAGTTATCATGGAAATATCATCGAAATCGAATAACAGTGGTATAACCCTTAGCAACGAAATGTTCTCAGAATTCTTAATCGTTTATAGCTCAGTGTGATATATCTGTAACAAAGCAAACAACAAACAAACCTAAAGTTGGAAAAAAGTCTATGATTTTGCAATTTAAATGTATACAATAAGCTATTTAGATGAAGGCGTTATTGAATTACATGAGATTGGAGGTTGTCAAACGTAGACTGACTTTCGAATTTCGAATTTTAAAATATTGTAAATAAATATTTGTCTTTCTACCACTTCTGTTAGATTGAGTTGAAACGGGAAAAATAATTTGTGCAATTAGTTTTATTGCAAATATTTATTTTACAACATTACCAACTCCAGTATTTAGCTACGCAAGGCATATTTAGTCCGTAAACGGCTCGACGTAACCAAATTGACTGATATTGCCAATGTCTTATAGAAAGGTAACAAAGCTGAAATGATCTTGTTCACTTTTGCTGCTGATTTGCGAAAAACCGAAGTTAGAAGATATGATAAGACATATATATGGAAATTGCTAGCCCGTATGTTTTTATATTGTTGTATATGTATATATATATGGAAGCGATAAATCTTATATAGCATTATGATAGCATTAAGGGAATATCCAATGCAATGAATATTCAAAAAGATAAGTAAAATCGAATCACACTCATAATTTCTGATACTTATACGCATTCATACTTATTTAAATATCATGGAACCACCTCTACTCATATTCAGAATTAACAACACGCATGATGTTGTTGATTTCGACTCTCCAGGACTCAACATTTACAAGAATCACAAAATAAGTATGATTCGCGTACGAACACTAAAATACTCACTAGAAGGTTTGTTTTGCTTGCTGTCTTTTTTTTTTTGTAAATGCAACAACAACTAATACTGTAAATTTTGATGAATGATTCGAGTCACTCGAATCATTTAAAAGTATTTTTCTAAAGTTATGAATCTGAATGAGTAGGCTTATGAATCAAACATATTCCGAATGGTATGAGTTTGATGTCAACGTTATACTCATACTCATTGTACTCATACTTATAAATCAATGTTGTAGTGAGTACAAAAGAATCAGAGTAGTTTAATTTCAATATTGTTGACTCACATATATTCAAAATTTCATGACTGCTTATGAATAGCAAAAAACGATTCATTGCTATTCTCTGATACAAATGAAAGTCACGGAGAAAGCGACGACAAGCTTTGCTGTTTTATCATTTACTGGACCATACCCTAGCAAACTGTTGGCACTATATCGTAAAGTTATAGTCTTCAGTCATATGTCTTCAGCGAATTTTAGACTTGTCATTGGTGAAACATTACGTAAACTTGGCTTGAAGCCTATGATATGATCTTATGCTATAAACACAATAGACCCAACGCAGCAAATATACAGAAATTAACGAAAATTTCAGGAATTGCAACTCAGAAACCATAATCTATAATGAATACGAAAATAAGTGAATCAACCATTAGACATCTGGTCGAAAATATTGACTTCCATAGTAAAGAAAAGAGCAATAATAATTATCAATAATGCAATTGATCCCAGAATATTAAAACATGCCTTCAGAGACACCACTTTTATTGAAAAGTCTAAATTCAATATTTTAATGAGAATTATTTGAATATATTTAACACAGCAACTGTACTGTCATATGAGTCTACTAAATTACGAGGTTTTTACGAAATCGAATATGTGCAGAGTCTCCTAAACAAAAATAAACCGGGAGCGATTGTTTGCAACATTTTAGATTTACAGAGAAGAGAGTTTATTAAAGGAAAATGAACACTACGACTAACTATTACTTTATATTTCTTGGCATTGTAATAAAAATGGGGTTTACTTATGTATCAATAATATAGACCTTGACATAGGCTAACAAAAAGCAATAATTTACTGATTTCTCAGACTAAAAATTCAATACTATAAAGTTTTCTTTCATAAATGGCAAGTTAAACCTCAAGCAGCAATCCTATCTACATGAAGCAAGTTTTTATGCGAAAAATTATTATTTAAAGAAGCGCAAATGAATTGTTGTTATTTATGTATGTTGTTATTTTAGAACACCCTAAACCATTAATAAAAATATATACTGATATACTGTATGTATGTATGTATTTACAATTGTTTAGTTGTCGAAATAATTGACTTCAGGGAAATCGTATAAAAATGAAAACTAATGTCACCAACAATATATTAACAAATAAAATAAATTATACAAACATTTAATGATTAATTAACAAAACGAACAAACGAATAAACGAACAAACGAACAAAAATAAAATAAACACATAACGGTTTATGATTGTTTTATACAATTTCATATTTTTTATTGCTAAATTTATGTATCTTTTGTTATTTTTCATTTCATTAAGTGATAATGTTTACTTTTTTTTTTTTTCTTTAAACTTAGGATTAAACAAAAAAATATTAAAAACAAAACGTGAACAAATTTTTATGATAAAAAAAAGAAAACGAATGAATCGTTAGTAGTAGAAAAAGAATTGAGAAGATGTTAGAATTGTATACTTAAAAATTGGATATGATAAGTAATCATGTGTTTCGTTTCGTTTTTTTTTTCTTTCTGTTCATATTTTAGGCTTAAATTCTAGTCAAATAATTTATTTTATTTGTATTCAATATAATAATCAATATTATTTATTGCATTTACTATATATAAGAAAAATTAAAAATTAAAACTTGAAAATAGTAAATTTATGTATGTATGTACGTATGTATGTACGTATGTATGTATATCATATAAGCTGTAATAGTGACTATATATAGTAAAAATAATTATGAGAGCTTTTACAATATTAATTCGTATGATATAAAGAAAGGGATGGGTTGTTAGTGATGATGATAATAACGAGGGGAACGAAACAAAATTTAGAAACATAACGAATTTTTTTGTTTTTTTTTTTTCAAATGATTTTGATTTGTTTGCTTTACACTTTGCTTTACTTCAAACACACTAAATAAATAGCATTAAAATTAAATTTAAAAATTAAAAAAAAAAACAAATAATAATAATAAAAAATATATGTATGTATGTTTTTAGAAATTTTTTTTAATGTTATCATCAAGCGTTTTTTTTTTTTGTAAATTCACTGAATTTTTAAGCTGTTTATTTTGTTTCGTTTTTTTTTTGTATTTTCTTGTTGCGGTTTCTTTCAAATTGTAGGTATTTTTTTATTATTATTATTATTGTTGTTGTTGTTGTTATTATGAATGGAGACATATGTATGTATGATTAATACTTGAAATATTATTAACTTTTAATAATTGTTGTTTGTTTGTTTGTTTGTTTGTTTGTAGGTAAAGTAAAACAAAAAAAAATTATATTTTATTTATATGCATAAACGTATCGTGTTATATTGTATAGAATTTCTGTATGTAATGCATGTATGTTTATATGAATGTATTTTTATGTACCTCTTGTATATGTAAATGTAAATGTACGCGATAAAAATGTACAAGTTAAGTAAGAAAGTTATCATAGAAAATGAAAACAAAAAAGAGAATTAACAAAAGAAAACTGATAGAGAAGGACAAATTACACATGTGGTTAACAAACTACACAGCAAATGTTGTCAATGTTATTTGAATAATGATTCTTGATTCCATTGGTTTTTTTTTGTTTTTGATTAATGATAAATAAATTATAAGAATTAATATTATTTAAGAATTAAACAGTTTCTGTTTGTTTAGATGATGACAGTTTCAATTATTTTTAGATTTTATTAAGCCAACCCAATAATGTCGATTTTAAAGTGCGTACCTTGCCACTATCGCTGTCACTAGCAACGCCACCGTTATGACCGCCGCTGCCACTGTGAGATGATGATGTGCTTAACACGGCAGCTGCATTAACACTATTGCCACTTACATTGCTATTATGTTGGCCATCACTGTCTTGGCTAGACGGCTGTCTATTGCCTCGAGTGCCTGCAATCGATGCACTACTTAAACGTCGGTTAGCATTGGTATTAGCGGAGGAAGTATTTTGCAGCGCTGAGGAGGCAGCAGATCTACGTTGAAATGCCGTTGTATGATTAAAACTACTGGAACTTAATTGTAAATCTTTGCGTAATGAAGAGGTAAGTTGAGCTGCTATAGTTGATGGTTTTGGCGTACTACTAACTAAATAACTGCCAGCACCATTACCACCACCTGGTGTGGTGGTGGTAACTTTTGATGGCGTAGTCATCGTTTGTCCGATTGTTGAGGGTGTATTATCACTAGCACTACTAATGTTAGTATAATTATGCTGTTGCTGGTGATAGGCACGCGACAACGAATCCATATGCCGGACTTTTGTTGATAACGATTCACGTTTTGGTTTCGGTAGTGGAGAATTCTGCGGAATTCTCGAGGACGGACTATTTGAAGTATTCATGTGAGCTGAACTAGCACCAACACCACCACCATAGGATTTTGTAGCTGAACCATATGGAGTTGTTGCCATTGGTATCGACGATGATGTAGAACTGCGACTATTATTAGTGCTTAACGATGATGAATTGTTGTTATCCTTGCGTATACTTTGTGCTGAGTCCGCTCTTTTCAGACTATTTGGTGATTTGGAATACAATAGATTACCAGTACTTCTGCTGAGTGGTGACCTGCTGGAGGAACCTGACGAGTTGGCCGATGGCGGAGAACGACCAGCTGTTGAGGGTCTTCCGGATGGTGGTTTTCCTGTAAAGAGAAACAGAAAATTTTATATATTTTTTTCAGTTACTGCCTACTCAACCATTATTCTAAGATTTTAAAAGCGATAATTAAGAAATTTTAGACTTTCTGTTAAAACTGAATTAAACTCAATTATGCTAATAATATATATATATTGTTTTTTTTTTAATTTCTTTAACAGTTTCCTAAATTTAGGTCTAATGTGGGATGAAAACAAGAGTCTCATATTGCTTACCCGCAAAATATGCCGCCGCCTTACTACCTGGCAAAGGTATTTTGCTTGGTTTAGTTGTTGTTACTCCACTAAATTTCTTTAAGGCTTGCACCTGGTTTCGTATGGCAGCCACCTGTTGTTGCTGTAGCTGTTGCTCAAACGGACTAACACCACCCACACTTGTGCTCATAAGTAATTGTCTAACATCACGACCACTTTCCAATTTTGTCTGAATTTGACTGGCGACCATGGCATCATGGACGGGATGATGTGTAACGTCATGCTCATGAGCTGATTCAGTACTGCTGCTGTGGTGTTGCATATCATCCATAGGTAAATGAGTCATGGCCTTCATACTGGGCGTTGATATTTGCATTGTTATTGGCTGAGGCATTTGACCGTTAGGAGCGTTCGATGATGATGACATGGGTGTAGGAGAGCGTATATCACTTGAGTCAGTGTTAACTGCACCGCCACCGCCACGTCTACTTAACATTAAGGTGGTAGACGCTGAAGAACGATTTGTTTCATAGTCATTTTGCGAGTGTAAATAGGAATTGGTGGCAGCACCGCTGCTTGGAGTTATTGAGTGCAGTCTCGTTTCTAAAACTCGAAGTTGAGCTTTCGTACCTTCAAGTTCTATATTCTTTTCTTCAAGCTAGAAAAAGAATAAAAAAAATTGTGCATAACTCGCGAAATTTCCAAAAAAAAATAAAAAAATAAATTTTAAGTCAAGACTTACCTGGAATCGTAAATCCTCAACATCTTCTTTGGACTTGTCTAAACGTTTGACTAAATGACCTTTTGTTTTAGAAGCCTGTTCAAGTTTTTGCATCAAAACCTGTAAAAGAATTTTTAAAATTGTTTTAATTTATTTGAGCACGAAAATATTTGTTTGTTTCAATGAAGTTCACCTGATTTTTAACTGTTAAAGTTAGTAAATGTCTTCGTAATTCTATTACACTAGTCTCTAGAAGGATAGCAGCAAAACGTTTTGAGTCTGTAGCCTTACATTTGGCACTGCGATCACCCGGAGTACTAACAATGCCGTCCAAACGACCTAACTGATCGGGAGAGAATATCGCCTCTTGATGGGTATTGCGTTTATTATCACTGCCAATGCTTTGATGGAATGGTATTAAATAGTTTTGAGGCTGTTCAACAGTTGCTGATGTTGCAGCGTTTAGCGTTTGCTGTTCCACAACTACCGGCTGGAATGTATTTTGTCTAGATGAGTGTGCACTAACCGTTGATAAAACCGTGGTAGCCGAAGAGGAAAGAAATGTACGAGGGCTACTTGAAAAATCTGATTGACTGAAATGATAAACGATTATGTGTTGAGAGTTTTTTAAGAAAACCGTGAAATTGATCTCATTATACCTGATTGAAGTTTTGCTTTGTTGTTGTTGTTGAAGCTGTTGAACTCGAGCGTTTAACTCCAGTCTTTGTTGCATGGCCAACTTAAGCTGTTCTTCCAAGTCTCTTTTCACATTTATTAGCTCCTCCACTTGTTCACTCATTTTCGCCGCCTTTATACGACCCGTTAAAGTTTCAGCCTCCATTTCTGCCAATTTGTCTAACAGACGATCACGTTCTCTACGCAATTGTTGTAAATCTTCCTTATTCAAACGCTCGACATGTTCGCGGAAAGTTTTTGGTGTTAAAGCTGTATTGGCACTACTGCTGCTAGATTTCGAAAGAACGATTCCACCTTCAGCGACATTATTGGAGGCGGTAGCAACATCAGTTTGATCTTGTTCATTAGCAGCTCTTGAACCGGTTTGCAAATGTTGACGTTCATAGTTTTGCAAATGCTCCACTTCTTCTCGTAAGCGATTCGATTTCCGGTGTATAACATCGAGGAGATTTAAAAGTTCGTCATCCGATTCCGGACAAGATAAACGATTTGAAGCAATGGCGCCCTAAAAGAAAAACGAATTTTTTTTAAATTGTAGTTTTTTTTTGTTTTTTCTTGTGGTGAAAATGTGGTGAAGAAACTTACTGTTAGAGCACCATTTGTTGAGGACGCACTATGACCCTCTTTGGATGAACTTGTCTCTGTGGAAAAGCCTGAATCCTGTACAACGCTTCCGTTATTGTTACTTTCACCACCACTGGCGGCAGCAGTACCAGTTGCTCCGCCACCACTGCTACTCTTCAGCTCTTTCTTACCGCTGTGGGAATTACTGCGACTCCTTGTTAATGAAGATGATGATGTCAATTCTATGGCGGCGGGTTGTTCCTTCTGAGATGGCTTACGTTTCACTCGAATTCCAGGCTCCCACTCACGCCGAGATACTAATGTTCCTCCGCCGGACAGAGGTATGGTAGAACCACTACCGCTTACACTCGCCGAAGACTGAACATTTCCACTAGCCCCACTACCACTACCACCACCACCACCGCCACCACTGGTACTTCCAATTGTCGACGATGAGTTGGAGGTTGCCGATGATATGGAAGCCATTTTTTGCTTGAGATCGGGAAACGTTTCTATAACTAAATCACGAAATTCCAGCAGCGCGCCAACTTCATGTTGCAATTCCTGCAACGATTTCGTTTGTTCACTGTGTATATTGAGGTGCGGATGTTGTGATGCATGATGGTGATTATTCACCGCTGTTGCAGTCGTATGATGAAGGCCCGATGAATAATTATTACTATACGGCAAATGATGACTTAATAAGTGGTGGTGATTGATATTGAGGTGATGATGATGTGGATAAGCCGTTACCAAGGTCGAGGGTGAGGCTACTGTTACATTAACGGTATTACTAGACGCCATTAGATGTGGATGATGTGGAGCCACACCATGTGTCAGAGGCAAACAATCCATGGGTCTCCTTAATATCAAAGGGCCATCACTGCTGCTGCCGCTACTACTGTTTGGATTAGTTTTGCCACTCTGTTGATGATACTTTTGTTGAGATGCACTGTTGCTATTACGTCGTACCAAATCATGGGTTTCATTCTAGAAAACAAAAAAAAAAAAAAAAAAAAAAAAAAAAAAAAAAAAAAAAAAAAAAACAAATACAATAAATTTCAAAATATTTATTACGAGTATTTATTGTACAATTAAAAATTTTATTTAAAATTATTTCAATGTTTCAATGCAGGTAAATCCAACACAAGACGGCGAGGGTGTTAATATATTTTCTTTTTTTAATTTCTTAACTGTTTTAGCAATTGCAATTCTAATTTGAGAGGGAATTGTAAAAGAAGAATTTATTTAAAATTTTTAAAGTTTTTTTTATAAATATAAATGAGTATAGAATAATGGGGATACGAGTAGTTTGTTAAAAGTGTGACTCTTTAAAGTATTTAAAATGTTTGTTTATTTCAAGAGTAACCTGTATATTAAAAATCAATTTTACCACTTCAAGTAATTAGTTTTTCGAAGAAGGTTTTTTTTTATTAAAAACTAAAATATAATAATAATAATAACAACAACAAAAATTCAATGTCACCAGTTAATTGTTAAAGTTTTTGTTCAATTTTTATGTCAAATTTGTTCGCATAATATCGTTATAATTATATACAAGGAAAAAAATATAAAAAATATTTTTTATTTCTTGGTTTTTCGTTTCTCATTATTTTTATTATTTATTGTAAATGAATTCATTCAGCGAATAAAAAAATATTTCTTCTTTTGTTTTGTTTTGTTTAATTAGACGTATGGTTGCAATGGCAACGTTGTCAATGATTACGAAATTGTTTGTTTCTTTGTGTGAGTTATTTATTTTTTATTTTCTTTTTATTTATAAGCAGGTCATTAAATTGGCATGAAACTTAATTAGTTAAAACAATAAAATAATAGTAGTGAACAGAAATCCATTATTAATCCAATAGACGGCTTCAGCAATCAGTTTTTCGCTTTGTACAAGCGGTACTGACACCAGCTGGCATTAGGAAGAAACAGAAATCCATTATTAATCGAATAGACGTCTTCGGCAATCTGTATATCGCGCTGTACGAGTGGTACTGACACACTAGGTGGCGTTAGGACGACATTTTTTAATAAAAACATATTTTACTAGTGATTTCTTGAAAAGCTATTGTTTGTGTTTTAAAATTTGTTTTCAATAAAAGCGAAAATGCAAGCCAATGTTTTGGTACGACAATATCCACATAATTGCAGTTTAGATTTGTTGACTACATTCTTGTAATTTTTAAGCATTATACAAAGGCCAATCTCCGGAAGTCTATTAAATTGAATATCGATTCTGCGCACTGTTTTGAATGCCCTGTAAAAGTAATTTAGAAACTAATACAGAACAATAAAGTCATGACCACATGACTATTTTTTTATCTGCGAACCGATGTAAATAAAGTCGAGTCTTTTCTAAAAGTTTAATAACTTGTGACAATGTCATGCGAAAACGCCAATAAAAAACAAAGTTTGATTGAACAGAAAATTTTCTACTTTCATACATTTAATTTCAAGTCAAGTACGGTCTGCGTTTGTCCAGTCATTCAGTTGTTAGCGACCAGCTGTAATCTACTAAAGAGAAGCGGTCATGCATCAATTCAAAGCTACAAAACATATATACATACATACATAATTGGTCATTACAACCCTTTAGTCAGGATTGCGACCTAGTTTCTCACACCACTTATGTATGCTGTGTTCGTTAATTTTTATACCTGAGTGGCGGGACCTACAGTTTAAAGTCGACTCCGAACGACAGATTTTTGAGAAACTTTTCATGGCAATTTTTATTAACTCTCAGAGTTTTGGCAAGAAATCTACTGAGGCGCAAGTTGCCGCAGAAATATTTTTTTATATTTCGTTCAGTTGGAGATGCCTGACCTGGGGTTTGAACCGAGACCTCACGTCTAATAAGCCAACATTCTACCTACTAGGCCATGGCGACTTCAAAAACCGAGGCATATTTGATTAAATTATGATCTCCCTGAGTATTTTATATAGCGTTCAATGTCATTTCATTTATAAATAAAGTATTGGGTGCCCTGGTAGTCTAGTGGGTAGTGTGCTAGACTATTAGCATGAGGGTCGTGGGTTGGATTCCACAACGAGCATATGGTCAAGTTACTCCGCTCTTATATAATTAAAATATAATTTTTAATTGTATTGTAATTAATAAATGAATAAATAAATGGACGTCTTTTACTACTGCTTCTAATAAAAGAATATTTTAAATTGTTGGCCTAAATAACAAAAAAATTTATTTAAGTCATCTTTATTGTAATTGTTTTAATCTCAATTTATGTGTAAGCAATATACGATCACGGTCACTTTTTGAACGATTAAAAAGGGAAGCAAAGGTAGGAAAATTCAATTTGAATCGTATATTGCCTTAAAAAGGATAAAAAAATTAGAAGCTTTCTAAGATAAACAAATATTTTTAACTACCATATTTAAGATAAAAAGACCGATCTTATAACAGCATTTTCGAAAAAGCAGGCCTTCTGATTCAATCAATTTTAACTGTCAAAAGTAAAATTGAAAAGCAGCTAATTTCGTGCTTGAAAGAACTTAAATGGTTAGAATAATTGAAGCCATTGCTCATGAATCGATATATTGTTTGTACAGTAGGGTTCCTTGTAGTGGGAATTTATTGGAAAATCATGTAATTAATACCACAGTACTATTTTTTTTTTTAATAACAATTATTAGGATTAAATTTTGACTTCAATAAACGAATGGACTGCGTCTTTGGCGCGTTGATCATACACATTGAAACCTATAGCACTAATTGCAGCCCTCGTAAAAATGAAGGATTTACACTCCACCATCTTTTTGATGTCAAAAGTGTAAAATTTACGAATAATTAAGCTTCTAGCTGACGAGAATGTCCGGTTGCAAAAATTTCAATCGTGACAATAGCTCATTGACTTACGAATACGTTTCCAATCAAGGTAGAGAGATACGGATAAGATGTCATCTATTCATGTATGCACTTACACTAGTGAACATCTGTTATGCTTTTTAGTTTGAAATTTTTAATCAAATTATCCGGAATGTCAGTTTTTCACGTTATTTTTTTAAAAAATTTCCTTATTGTAACCGTAATTTTTTATAAAATAAATACATTCAAATCTATTTAAATAACTCAAACAAAACAACAGTATTCATATAATTTTTTTTTTTTTTAACAAAAACATGAAGTAATAGCAAAACGATTTATTATAGAAAATATTAGAAATCTATGGCGTCATAAGAAAACTAAGTTCAATCCGCGGCGAAATAATACTCATTTTACACTATACTTATAGTAATAAAAATGATAAAAATTAAAATGATTAATTTTATTTAATATACGATTTTTATTATGCTTTTTAAACACTTACAATAATGGAACAAATTCATGGAATCTGTAGGCGTACATTGTTGACAACATTTGTCTCGTACTTTTCATTGCTAAGATGCCACCAAATATTTCGATAATTAATTTATATGTATATATTGTATGTACACTGAGCGCCATAAGTGAGACAACACTTTTGTTCTTAAGTTTAAAACAGTTTTGTTCTTAAGTATAAAAAAAGTTCCTTTATCCTGAACTGCTGTTTTTGTTTTAACATTTTATAAGTAATAAATAAAGGTTTTTATTTTTGGAAATTTATTCGACTATACTCATTTACTTTTCTCGCTATCCTAAGAAAATAAATTATTTCAGTGGTGTTTACTCACTTTTGGCGCTCAGTGCATATACACAATTACAATCACATTATAATGTCACTGGCATCAGCCTTCTTGTATTGCTTAAAGACTTTTTAAATGAACAATTAAACATTTAAATTCTTACTATCTGGGGTATGGAGGCAGCAGTAGCAGTAGTGGTAGCAGCAATGACAATGAGTCAAGAAACTAAAAATGATTGGCACAATATTTATCGATGAAAACTAGTGAGGAGAGCAGCCAGGCCAATCAAGGTTCGCTTAATATTTCAAACAAAAAATTCTAATTTTTTTATATGAAATAAAATAATGACTTGAATTTAATTGTTAAAAATTAGATTACAAAAAAAAAATATCATTTTAAATAGTGAATAATAATTTAAACAACACATCATTCATTCCATAAATTGTAAATGAAAAATTTTTTTTTTTTAATTTTTATTTAAAAAGAAAAAATAATAATGGTTTCTGAAAGAAAAGAAAAAATTATTTAAGAGAGAGTGCTAGTGGTACGCACATACCTCAAGTCAAATTTTAATAATGCACAAAAGGGCTAAAAGCACTTCTAGAAATGGTGTCCCCTATAAAATATGTGGAAGGCCTCGACGCTACACTATATTCAAATTAATCATTGTAGCGCGCAACCAGAAATCTTTTATTTTTAACCCATCTTAACGAAACTTCTCTGGCAAATGGGTGCGAAATGATTCGGAAAATATGAATTGTTTGTTGATCACTTGAGATCCGTTTTCATTCCAAATATATGCAATACCATACGAACGATCAGTCAATTCCGCCTAGACTTGAGTTTTTTGAGATTTGGAAAACTAGTGTTTAATTTAATTTCAAATGTTATATCACCGTTAAGGAGGTAAGGTTTCATTAGCTAAATTTATATCAAAACCTGGCAAGAAGTATGCTATAAAAGACTGCTGATGTCGAAATTAATGCCGATTTTAAATCCAAGTACAAAGGGTATCGCAGACCATCAATTTATATTTATATATGTTTGTATATAATATTCTCTTTATAAATGATAGTGAGCTTTCATACTCACACTACTACATGCTTAAGAAACCCCACTTAGGCTCCCGGTACTTATAGGAATACATTAGGAGAGTAAGATTGAATGAAAAATGTGACTTTCACGTTATTTCACGTCCTTTCGTTCGAATACACAACTGAATATTGTCTCAATAAGTACATACTAAATACCTTGGCATACTTGATGGACAACTGACTTCGAAAATTCGCATCGAATCGAAAGAATATTAGGACAAATTAAATTACGAAATTTTTTTGTAATTGAAATGCAAAATGAGGTACATTAAAAGTGTACCATTCGTCGACACAAAAAAAATTCTATGAAGAGGCTCTAGCTCGTAGTATATTGAACTAACGTGTAAAGACTCGTCTAAATAAGAAACACACTGCAGTCCACAAGCTCACATGACATTTTGGGTTGTGGGAAAAGTATTTTTTTTTTTTTTTTTTTTTTTTTTTTTTTTTTTGTGGTAATGAGTTTTCGTATAATATCAATCAAGTGACCATAAACTGTTGAATTTGATAAATTCAACCTCAGTCCGTTCTCACGCGTTTTTATTCACCGGTTCGCATCAACTAATGCCTTTTTTGTGTCTTTATCAGCTTCAACCGGCCTTTCCGAACGTCGAGCGTCTTCGAAATTAAAATTGCCAGATTGAAATTTAGCAAACCAGTTGTGGCACTGGCTTACTATCAACACTCCTTCTCCATACACATAGGCCAATTTCTTTCTGGCTTGAACAGCATTTTTACCCTTTCTGTAGTAAAACGGTAAGATATGTCGAAAATGCTGCTTTCGCTCTCCATATTTAAAAGGGCACCAACCAAAAACTATTGCGTAGAATTAACTGGAATTTTACACACACAAGCCTTGCTATATGAGCTCTCAAAGCATATAAAAATTATACGGCTTAAATGTGAAGTTGGGTGCAAAAAAAAAAAAAAAAACAATTAAATCCACTGTCGAGAAAAAACGAAATTACTTTCAAAACAGCCCAATACAATACTGTTTTAAAACAGAAAACCCCGTTAGCTGAATTTAATTTGTTTAATAAACGCAATTTAATTTTTTTGTATTTTATTTAAATATTTTAATTTAATTTCTTTCCAAATCCGTGAAATGTCTCGTTAAGCCCTTACAGGTTTCCACCACATGAAGCTTCGGCGATCACTATCGCATATAATAAAATAAATAAAAATATATTCTAATATACATACATATATTCACGTATTCGGTAGTGATTGTAGAAAGTCCATGTGTACGAAGGCTGGAGAAAATTTCAACAACGCAACATTTCAAGGATTTGGTATGTAAAATGCACTCAATGTGTACATGGAGAAGGCATGTTTGCTTGTCTATGTTGATACTTCAGATATTAACTCGGTTAAAATCCTCAATAAATGGTACTCGGAGATGACTTTATGTGTGTTAATGCAAAGCTCGAAGGCACTCGGCCGCGGTAGGCATAGAATGGTTGCGTTGCATTACAAAAAAAAATTTTTCCTTTGACTCCCGCCCAAAGCTCAGGTTGAAATTCAAAAGAACATTTAAGGGCCTAATTTATTAAACACAACGTTTCAATATGACGGCGTTGAAAAATGGTGCGCAAGAATAACTAGAAGTCGAACGAAGATGAGTTTTAGTTGTAAGAAAAGCTGAAGGTTAGCATAGCAAACAATTTTATGCAATCAGATAAACTATTTTAATTTCGTGAACTCATATGTGGAAGAAACATTTACATTTTCATGCAATAATAATTTGAATAGGAATCTTATTTTTGAATACACTTCAAATGCAGACAACTGAACTATATACGACAAAATTACTCAAAATGAAAAAATAGCCTCAATTTTTTTTATTCTCACTTTCACAATTTAGAAAGCTTTTTTATTTTCAATTATATGAACAATTTATAAGCGGATTTCGAACAGTGACATGATATGTTAAAGAATAGAATTTTTTAAGCATCACATAGAATGGCAGATTAATTTTAAAAAGCATTTAACAATAGGCCTTCGTCACACCAACATATTTAAGAAAAAGAAAAAATCTTCAAGTAAAAGCTAAAGAATAATACAAGAAAAAAATTAAGTAGAAGAAAAGTTCAATCAAGTTCAATTAGAAAATATAATAAAACTTTGCTCCTCTTCGTTAAACAACCAGACAAACAATCATTCAACCAAGAGCCAACAGCCAGCTTAAGCTAGTCATCAAAGAAATCACACGAATTCTTTTCGTTGTGTCAAGATGACAATGATGATGATAAAGTTTAAGAGAAAAACGAATTGGAAATTAAAAAAATTCCCACAAAATCAAATTAAACGTACAAAAGCGAATATCGTACCAAAAAAAAAAGTGGATCCAGAGAATATCTTTTTGAATAAACGATACAATGAAACGAAACCAAAATGTTTAAATGTCGTCCATATATTGTAGATGAAAAAAAAGAATTAAATTAAATGCAAGTTTTTAATTTTTAAAAAGAAAAATAAACATTTTAAATGATTATTTCTTATTTCATATTTCGATTTGTTATTTAATATTTCGATTTGTTATTTGTTATTCATATGAAATTACAAGCTGACACGCATTGTTTGTTATTTTATCGATCAAACAAAAATATAATGCCACAGAAGAGTAAATTTGAAAATATGCAATAAACAAAAGCAAAAAAAAAAAACAGAAATAAATCTAAAAATAAACAATTAAATTTTATAGTCATCATTATTATTGTTATTTTTTTTTCTTTTTATTGCAACCTATAAGGTAAGCACAGATACACAAACATACAGTGGACAGCAAAAGTCTTAGTACGACAATATATTTTGACAAAAAAGTCCCCACAGGCTTAATACTCTTGCACAAAGTCCCAATATGACTTCAAGAGAGTATTTTGGAGATCATTTGAAAGAACGGTCAAGTAATCGCTAAACCTCAAACAAAAGTCAACCGAAAAACTTGCTCATGATAACACCAGAAAACACCAAAACAAAACTTGTATATTCAATTCCAAATGGGTTAAATGGAGTGCTTGACCTTAAGGGATATTCTACTAAATACAAGGAATAACATTTTCATATATTAGGCCTTTGAATTTTAAATTTACTCAGGGTCTTACTTGGGGGTACCTATGGAGTTATCTGAAACTTTTCTTTAGTTTTCTCTTGTTTTATGAAAAACCTTAAAAAATTGTTTGTTTTATAATAAAACAGAAATAAATTTATAAAATAAATATATAAACTATAAATTTTTATAGAAACTTTTGGCTAAATTTCATGAAATTGCTAAAGTATATTCCCTTACGAAGACTTTTGCTATGCACTGTATGTTTAAATGATAATACAAAATACAAACTATAAAGAATTGTTAAATTCTATAAACAATAAAAAATGTTTTTTACAACAAATTTAGCAATTAAAATATGTAATCCATTTATATTATGCGATATCGATAAATAAAAAGCCTTTAAATCAGGCAAATTGTTTTCAAATTTCAACGTGGATCAGTTGAAAAAAAAAAATCATTTGGTGGAAAATAAATTATTGTTGCCTGAAATGCAAAGGTACCCAACAAATACCATACGTTGTATATGTTGTAAATAGTCGCCATAGTCCACTAGATTGTGTGTTGACTTATTAGCCGTAAGACCACGGTTCAAACCCCAGGTCAGACATCAAAACGAAAATATGAAAAAAATATTTCTTCGGTGACTTCCTCTCAGCAGATTTCTGGCCATGAAAAAGTTTCTCACACAACATAAGTGGTATGAGAAACTAGATCAGTGTTGCAAAACTGAAATTTTGAAATGGTACAGATCTATAACTGAAAGAGTACCTTTTTGCATCAAATGGTACTTTTGTAAAAAAATACATGTATACTTCAATCAGAATTATGACCAGGATTATTATGACCTAACTTCCCACACCACTTATTTTGTGTGTGCTAATTTTATACATGAGTGGCGGGAGCTACTGTTCAAAGCCGACTACGAACGACAGATTTTTGAGAAACTTTTTCATGGCAATTTTATTTACTCTCAGAGTTTTTGCCAGAATTCGGCTGAGAAGAAGTCGCCGAAGAAATATTTATTCATATTTCGTTTTGATGGCGACGTCTGACATGTGGTTTGAATCGTAGGCTCACGTCTACTAAGCCAGCACGCTACCTACTGGACTATTTATTTATTTATATTTAATACACATACAAGACAAAAACAGCTAATTCGGAACGTAACAAAACGTAAAAGCTCTGTTTAGTCAAACGTCGATAGAACGTAATGTAACATACGTTCGTTTTTAGCATATGAAGAGCAATGCAAATGCTTACCGAAATGACATTACTGTTTGGCATGCGTTTTCATTGCTTTTCGTATTCTAAAAACGTTCTTACGTTCCGTAGACGTTTGGCTAACCGTGGCTAAAGCCTAATTCTGCCTATAGCATTATGTTGAACATGTTGCTAACCCATTAATAGTTGAAAAGCGCAAGATATAAAATATGCAATAATAAAAAATACTGATAGCGTCGCGAGGGTACTATGGTATTTTTTAAACGAAAAAGTACTGAATTTTTCAATAGTGAGCTAGGTCGTAATCCTGACTGAAGGGTTGTAATTACCAATTATGTATGTATATGATTACATAAAAATAAAATCAATTTCTTTTGCTGAAAACGTTTCTTACTGTCTGAGGTCTGAAAAGTTTTTCCTGATCGAGTTACCTTCTTGAACAACATAAACACATATTTGGAATGGAAATTGTTCTCTTGTTGAGAGGTCCACAAACGAATACGGCAAAAAATCTTTGGAAACGTTTTCGATGGCATAATTGCATATTACATGTCTACTTCGTCAGCGTTATCATTAAATACTTCAATTTATTTACTTATTTACTACATTACAATTACAAATTTCATTTTAATTATATACGTGCTGAGTAACACTGCTTGGTGTAGTGTAACAGACTAATGTTTCGGCATACTACCAGGGCACCCTACTTCAATTTATTCTTCCCAAAAATTAGTTTACGCACGATTCTTTCTTGCGGTTATGTCGATATGGCCTCTGTAATACTATTAGCGTGATGATCGTGGGTTCGATTCCCACCAAAGACTGGTCTGTTGTACTACACCGAGCATAAGGTCTAAGTTACTCACCTCGTAATAATTAAATATAATTTGTAATTGTATTATGATAAATAAATAAATAAAAATAAAATTTTTTTACTTTTTTCACATTAATTAGCTTTCTTATGGGGTGGTACCCCTTTTTGATGATTTCAACTTCCTAAAATACATCTTCTGTGGACAGAGGTTTTTTTGAAATTTTATTTTGCAATCAATTATTTGATTACAATTCACAATAGCCAACTATTTTTAATTTATTTATTTAATAAAATTTAAGAATAATAATTTAAAAAACCAAAACTTAATGATGTCAAAACGAATAATTGTTTTCCAAAATCAAGTCTACAAAATAGTTAATCTTTCCTTTTCATGACCTTTTAAGGCGATACAATATTGTATTAAAAATTAAAAAAAAAAATATTAAAAAATATAAATTTTATCACAAAATGTTGATGTATTTAAACTAAAAATTTTATTTAATTTTTGTGTAAATTCAATAGAGATACACAGCGAGATATTGTCAAATTTTGTATTTACGATTGCCTTATACAGTGGTTTTAAAAACCATTGGCAGATATTGGTCGTATGATTATTTGTTTTTTTTTTTAAATTTTTATTAAACATCGTTTTGCCTTTTTTGTCGTTAATCCATTGGATATTTTTTTTGCCATGCGTCACAATCAAGTTTTACTTCTTTTTATAATATTTTTCAAAGTTTTACAAGTAGTTTTTTGTATATTTTAATAAAAGTTTTAAAGTAGAATTTACATTTAAAGCAAACGCACCAACACGTTTTTAAAGAAATATCCGAAAAGACATGTGCTAGAGCACCATGATTGAACCACCAATAACGTCTAGACATCGTACGTAAAACATGTGAAATAAACAAATTTTGTTGAGAAAATCAATACCATTTCTTAGATACTTTTTCAAAATAATTTGAAATATTTGCCTGCAGACTTCACTGGTTTTTGCTTTCGCTAAATGAATGACTACAGTGTCATACTATTTTACAAAGAGACTTTTTAAACGATTTTATTTCTAAAACATTTGAAACCTTTAATAATATCAGGTTTTGGTACTTTTTTAAAAATAAAAAGTATGGATACATGGGTCCACATGTGATATATGTATGTACACAAATGTAAGAACTTTATTCTTAGAAAAACTTTAAATTACCTTTTTATAAAAACAAAATGTTTATTATTTATTAATTTAATTACAATACAATTATAAATTATATGACAATTATTACGAGCTGAGTAACATATCAAAGTCTCTGGTGGGAATCAAACCCACGACCCTAACGCTAGTAGTCTAACACATATGTATATACATACATAATTGCCCATTACAACCCTTCAGTCAGGATCACTGCCTAGCTTCTCACACCACTCACGTTGTGTGTGTTAATTTTATACATGAGTGGTGGGACCTACAGTTTAAAGTCGACTCCGAACGACAGGTTTTTGAAAAACTTTTCATGGCAGTTTCATTTACTCTCAGAGCCTTTGCCAGAAATCTGCTGAGAGGCAGTCGCCGAAGAAATATTTTTTCATATTTACGTTTTGATGTCTGACCTGGGGTTTGAACCGTAGCCTTACGTGTAATAAGCCAACACACTACTCCACTACGGCGACTCAACACTACCTATTACTTTAATCAAGGCAACCGAAATGTTCAATATATTGTATATAAACAGCTCAATTTATCACGATATTTAATAAAAAAATAAGCAAAATATTTAACGAACATATACAGCAGCGTGCAAACAATTAGTGACACAATGATAACACGTTCTCTTGAAGCAAATTTGTTCCAGTTTAGTTAATTTAACCCTAGAAAATAACTGCCTGTAATGTCAAATAAATTATTATTTATAAAGTTGAAAGTCATATTTTTAAATAAGATTGATATCAGTCATGCACGTAATTTTGAACACTCTAAACATTTGATGAAAAAAATATATTTTATGAAAATGCATTTGCATTACAAAAAATCAATATTTTGTTGCAGCACCTTTTTTATCGATAGCAGCTTGACATCTGCCAGAAAAATTTTTTTTTCTTGAAATGGCATCAAAAAATTTCTTTATTTCGTCAAAGAAATCATCAAAATTGTTTATTTCTACCAAACATACTTTGGTTTCTACAACTTGTCATAAGATCTCGATTGCCATGAGGTCATAACAGTACAAAGGCCAATCTACATGACTAGGATCATTACCTTGCTGAAATACCAATGTTACTGGCGTATGCTCATCAGTATACATTATCTTTACATAGCTTAGGAAAACTCCATGCTTTTAAGTAACCGGAGTGTACTTTGATTTAAATTCTTTCAACTTTTACTGGCCAACTTATTATATTTTTCTATAGGGAGAGAACCTATTAATTTCTGTTTCCTTCACAAATAATACTGTCGACTACGCTCCAGCAGTAATGGTAGATCTTTCGGGAAAATCTTCCATTGGTTGGAGTTTCTCGCAGTCTACGTTTTACTACGTCAACAACTGTTGTTGCTCATTGTTTCTGTTTCGAATCTCATTTGATGCTTTATGTGGGTTTTCTTCCGACTTGCGAACAACCTATGCAGCTTTATGTACCCTTGTTATCCCATTTTGTGTGGCACGATATATATTTGAAGTCATTCCTAATTTTAAGTGAAACAGTAGGGCAAATATAAATTTAATCCGTACATAACATTAGTCAATTTCACACACACACACACACTCAAAAATACGAGTGCTACTATGAATAACACTTTCCGTTGTGATAATTAAGCTAAAGTGCACAGCTATACGATCACGTCGTCCAAAATTTTTGTCTCTCATGGTAAGAATTGAAAGTCTGAGTTCGTGGTCAATTGACATATTTTTTACATTTTAAAACAGCTAGCAAAGATATATAACTTAAAAATGAAATTTTTTCTTTAGAGTTTTTGCAGTGTTCGTTTAAGTCTTTGTAGCCACGTTTAAGATTTTTTAATCAAGCCTTTGCGCATGTTTAACAACGTCAATATTGAATTGTGTAAATATTAACAGAAAAAAAATATGTTTATGACTTATAAAGCTATAAGAGTTATTGAAACTAAGGCTTAGGGGGAAGGAAGTCACAGAGGAAACATCGAACGGCATATTCAGCAAACTGTCGCCTACTTAATCACTCCAAAAACAAAGTCTGCCAAGTTTTCCATGCAAACTTTTTTTAAATATAAATTTTTATAATACGAGTAAGAAATAATACGAATAAGACTAAGAAAATGAAAATGTTACCACATTCAGGCGACCAAAGGAACGATCAATTAAATGATTTATTAAGAGGATTATTAATATGTAAACGAATAAATGACATTAAATATTGACAAACATTCGGTGCCACATGCATACATGATAATAACTGAATGGCGATTTTGCAATAGAATTGGGCGACACACACATGAGAGATAATTTCAGACTGTGGCGCATATTAAGGAAATCTTTAAAATATTCTAAAAAGTTTTGAAAAATTGCACATATTGCAATTTGTGGATAAGAACACAAAAAAAATAAACAAAAAGCACTTGCTTAATCAGTCAAAAGAAAATTATATTTGGCGTCAAGAAACTTTACTTGCAACATTATGTCGGCGTCGAAAACGTTATTGCAGTTATTTTAAGAACATATCAAGACACCTACTTCTATACAACATACATAATGAATAATACAAATAAGAAAACAAAAATAAAAATAAAATTATTGAAAACATTATCATTAGACACTAGGAATGATACAACTTTATAAAAATTTTATTAATTGTGATTGAGCGGAATAGTTAACGATTGCGCCAGTGAGTGCATTATATAGGCTTTTCTGTGATATACATTACCACGTAGGCCATTTAAGTCCAAAGAGTTTTGAATAACACTAGTGGTTACAAGTTTCCTAGAACATTGCTTATAATTATCAACTATTTTTACGATATTTGATTTATTTCTGTTTCTGCAATACGCTTGCTTGTTACGCACCAGCGATTGGATTGATATTTGGCTTTGAATTTTTTCATACGACAGCAATTTGTTTATCGTATCTCTATTGATAGCATAGCAAATTTGCTTACTTTTTTCGTGATAACTTATACTATGTTCAGATATGCACTTTTATTGAGTCAATATTCGGTTTATTGAATACAATATTTTATGTGTTCAGACCTAATAATATACGCAGTTCATCTACTTATTCAATATTCATTTGACAGCTGGTAAACAAAACAGCTGGCTGTTTCAACAACATTGTTTTTTTTTATCGTTGTTGACACTTGAGTTGTCAGATATCAACAGAAAGTGTTCGGTTAATTGTAATATGCTCACTAAACACACTTATGACAGTGCTGCATTTTAAGTTTTACTCAATATTATAACACTTTGTGTACGTATTGCGCAATAATTCATTGAAACTTTATATGAAAAATTGAGCTCAATAATGGCGATTATTTTAATTTACGCAATAAAGGTACATATTATGTAATTTCATGACATCGCAAGCAACCTGACAGCGACGTCTTCCATTTCATATAATTTCGTTGTTAGCGTTTCTTAGTATAAACGTTGCGATTAGTCCACACTCTCTTGTTTGACTGCAATGATGATTATTCGGGATGGTAATATCCCTAGGAGAGATACTAGCATACTTAATGACTGTCAGGGTAATTGGATTCCCACTTAATAACTTATATGACTATTTTGGACTGGAACAAGTCATTAGGTGTGGCGGCACAGGCATATAGACTTTGAGACACAGTGCAACCTCGCTGTATTCTAGTAGGTAGTGTGTTGGCTTATTATACCGGTTCAGACATTTTGAACAAAACGAAATATGAAAAAATATTTCTTCTCCGACTTCCTCTCAGAAGATTTCTAATAAAAAACTTTTAGTCGCGTTAAACTGTTAGCCCCGCTGTTGGGAGAAGCTAGGTCGGTATCCTGACTGAAGGGTTTTAATGACCGAATATGTGTACACTTTAATTATAGCTTTTGAATTATAAGTCATAAATTCTTTAACAATATCGTTATAAAAAAGTTCAGGTGATGAACCCTATTTCCTCATTCTTTACAAATTCTTTACAATTGCAATATTAGCGTAAGTAGGGTTAAACATTTGTAAACATTTGTGCAAATAAGTGTAAGAGTTCACTGCTGGTATTAACTGTAAAATGCATAACCATTTTGCTTTAACTATCCCTTACAATAACGGTAAATTACAAAAACCTTTCCAAAAGTATTTTTTAAAAATGGTTTCAACAACATATTTTGCATACAAATTGAAGAAAACAGAAAAATAAAAAACTATTTGCGATTTATGATGTTTAATTACAAAATAATGGCGTATGACAGTGAATTGTTTATCGTAAATAAATAATTTAAATAAGGAAATAAAAGACCTAAACGAATCAATAATAAATTATTTAAATAAATTAAATTCAATCAATTACAGGTACTACTTTAAGCGATACCTTATAAATATATAAAACCAACCGTATTGAATGAATGATAAATGGATGACAAAATTGAATAGCTGTCTAAACGATTTCGTGATTGACGGAATGACTGACTGGCTGACTGGCAGACTGACTGTCAAAGACACACGTTGGCATATGGACGGTTGACATACTTTGTGCAACAATTTCAATCATATCTTGTATATTTTGGCATACGTAAAATGAATAAAAAGTGAAATTTTTAGTGTCGAAATTGAAAAAAAAAAACAAATTGAGTTGAATTAATTTGGAACAAAAAAATAAAACAGGGCTAGTTATAACAACTGTTAAACCTAAATATAAATTAAATTCTAAAAGTAAAGGATGTCTGTGAAGAAAAATTCGAATTTGAACATTCCCAGACGCAATTCAAAAATTATATCAACGCCACGTTTGGCATTAACAGAACAAAATTTGGCCTGTTTGGATACTGTTTAACAGTATCCATCTGAACAAGCCCACTTTTTAAGGTTCCAAGTTCTCAGTCACTTATATATATATACAATATAGTTACATATAATGTGATATTGTATTGAGGAAATTGGATTTAAAATTTTAATTTTTTGCTTGAAAATTTTCTAGAAGTTCAGTGGCCATTATGGAACATGAGACATAGTACATCTACCCGACTATTTGCAAGGGTCCTCTTTCGAACCGTGGTAGTTGGAATAGTTGGAGTATTTTGGAATTTGACAAAATTAATTTTGAAAAAATCGATTTTTAGTCAAAAACATATGAAAATTCTCTACAAGTTTAGTGTCCATTTTGAAACAAATGGAACATAGTACACCGAAAAACGAAATATGACAAAAAAAAATATTTTTTCGGCGACTTCCTCTCAGCAGATTTCTGGCAAAAACTCTGAGAGTAAATAAAATTGCCATGAAAAGTTTCTCAAAAAATCTGTCGTTCGGAGTCGACTTTAAACTGTAGGTCACGCCACTCATGTTTAAAATTAACACACACAACATGAGTGGTGTGAGAAGCTAGGCCGTAATCCTGACTGAAGGGTTGTAATGGCCAATTATGTATGTATGTATTTATGTATGTACCTAATGTACGTATTTGTATATTCTGTTTTAAAATGTAATTAATTTTTTTTTATGGACGCGAATTGCAAAAATCCTTTAAAAAAGTTGAAAATATAAATCAATTCGACAAACTAAACAAAATTAGTTAAGTCCCTTTCAAAGACACACGAAGTGACAGTTATGCAACAAAAAGACAAACAACTGAGTACCTTACGATGTAATTTTATCTCTAATAAGTTAAGTAATTTACTGATTAAGGGACCAAGAATAATAAAAATATAAATTCCTTTAGAGTGCCCTGGTAGTGGGTAGTGTGCTAGACTATTAGCGTAAGGGTCGTGGGTTCGATTGCCACCAGAGACTCTGGTCTGTGACACTACAAAGTTACTCAGCTCGTATATAATTAAATATAATTTGTAATTGTATTCTAATTAATAAATAAATACAAAATATATTCCTTTGTATTCCTTTATTATTGATTTATTTATTTATTTATTAAGCCCCAACACTAAAAGGTTATATAGGCTTGTATTCCTTTATTTTGATTATATTGGAAGTTAGAAACTTAAAGAAACTGTAACTAATCAGTAAATTGGTGATGGGTGATTGAGAACATTTTAACGCCAAACTTTCACCTTTCGATCGAATGCAAACGTTGCTAGGTAACTAACAATAGTTTTTACAAGAATTGGGGCACTTATTTTCCTTTTTTTTTCAAAAGTTCAAATCATAAAATTAATGTCACGTGATTTTCTTCTCTAGTATGTGAAAGTTGAAGAAATGCGTATCATCATATTAATCGAATGACAATTTGTAAAACATCCACAAAGAAATTTCTAATTTCAATTTGATACACTAAAAAAAAACTAAAATACAATTTATGACTTTGAATCCAATTCTGAGTGAAAAGATATCAGCAACAATTATTTCTAAAAATATAAAAAAAATTTCAGCATGTTCTTGTCTTGCAACTGCAACAGCTTCCCATCTTAACTCTGCGCAAATACACGATTTGTGATTATGACAGCAATTTGGTTTTTCTTCAAAATTTCATACTTTGACGGAAGTTGATCAGTTTTTAATGTTTTTGCTTTCAACATACACACATGGAACGTGTTTAACCCACAATATAATGAAGACAGTTGAGGGACAAAGATATGAAATCGTGATTGAATTGGAAAAAGTTTTTTTTTTTAATATTTTTTAGAAGTTATAAAAAAGCTTTGCGGAAACAATATTACACACATACATTGTATTTTTGATACAGTTCTTCTTTGAAGTTTAATCAATTTTATTAATTTTTTTTCTATAATTGGCGCGGTTTTAAATCAATTATTTTGATATAAAAATTCATTGTTCCGAATAAGAAAAGGTAGTTTGTCTTAAATACAAGTTGTCACTGAATACTGCCAAAAAAATTATGATCTCTAAGAATCAATACTTATGTGACCGTAATAGCTATTTTTTAAATAAAGTTTCCTTCCATATTAAGAACTACATACATGCATAATTGGTCATTACAACCCTTCAGTCAGGATTACGTTTCAGTCAGAGTTTTTGCCAGAAATCTGCTGAAAGGAAGTCGCCGAAGAAGTCGCTCTTTGTATTTTGTCTTGATGTCTGGCCTGGGGTTTGAACCCTGGCTTTACGTCTAAAGCCGAAAGGTCATACCATGCGTTTAATTCGACCTTGCGATACATGCGTATGCCAAAAAAAAGTAGAATCAGTGTAGTTGATTGTGACAAGTTACAGAAGAAAACTCATAGAATGCATAGACGCATAGAATGCTTCATCAAGTAGGTTTACTTTCTACTTTTCTATGCGACTCATGCAGTGTTGGAAAAAGTCAGCAGTTTTTTAAACTTGGCATGCCAAATTATATTCTATTGTGAATGGTTTCTATAAATATGTTTAAATAGTGCATTACTATTTTCGCATTTTTCTTTTTGTATTATAAAAATATCAATAAAAACATATTTCATAATAAAGTTTATTACTAATTTATGAGGAAAATACATTAAAATAATTTTTTAACACATTTCTGTCATGAACAAAATATGTATGTATATGATGATTGTTTTTACGTATGTATTGAGTGTCATCTATTTTGAATTTATTAATTTGTAAACAAGAAAAATGGAGGATAAATTAGCAGAAAGCACTCGCACAAAATATCACATATGTAAACTCATAAATTTGTAATTAATGCCATAAATTCTTTTAAAATTACAATTTGATTTTCTATTTTTCCCAAAAATGTTCTTGTTCGCTTGTTTGTTGTTTACCACAACAGCTGATCAAAAGAAAAAACCAGTCGCATAAAACGCATTGTGTGTAACTTTCAATAAAAAAGGCATGGAAAGCAAGAATCGCATGTAACGCAAGGCGCATGAAACGGATGGTATGGATTTTCGGCTTAATACCTACCACACTACCTACTAGACTACGACGACTTCAATATTAAGAACAATCTTCCGTTTAGTTGTCCTCCTGAAACCTCTCTAAATGACTAACTCTCTAGCTTGACTAGCATACATATTAAAGCGTGTAATATTACGTTGAATAATCTGATTGAAGTCGCCGTAACCTAGCAGGTAGTGTGTTGACTTATTAGACGTAAGGCCATGGTTCAAGCCCCAGGTCAGACATCGAAACGAAATATGAAAAAATATTTCTTCGGCGACTTCCTCTCAGCATATTTCTGACAAAAACTGTGAGAGTAAATAAAATTGCCATGAAAAGTTTCTCAGAAATCTGTCGTTCTGGTTTGACTTTAAACTGTAGGTCCCACCACCTCTCATGTATAAAATTAACACACACAACATGAGTGGTGTGAGAAGCTAGGCCGTAATCCTGACTGAAGGGTTGTAATGACACCAATTATGTTACTTACGTAATCTAAATGGCTTATTAGCATAAAAAATTTCAGTATAAAAATATTCTTGGCACGGGACAACACCAAAAATTCTTACTAAGGATTGCTATTTCACCATGAATAGAGTAAAAAATTAATAACGCTTGCAATCAATGAATTGTTTTATGAAAATTGTAGCTGTGCGAGAAAAGTGTTTCTATCGAAACATTACTACTTTTTGGCACAATAGGTAGGACAACAAACAGAATTGCAGAGTTTGATATGATATTGAAAGATGCATTGATTTGGTGAGTTTTGTACGCTGACATCATTGGACCGGTTCGTTAAAAACAATGATAATCGAAATCGTATAATCAATGACACAAAATATCATTCGATGATTATCGACAAAATGGAAGATTTGAATTTAATAGACTGAAAGACCAATTATTTATGTATGTATATACGTGTGGTTTCAATAAGACGGTACCATGCCTATTGAGCCTATTGAGAGGCATTTTGGAGCTGTCCTTTTGCCGCCAAGTTCATGCGATTTGAACGCATCAACCATGAGCACTATTTGCGATAAGTAAACGTGAAACGTTACTAAAATTCATTCAGTTATGGCTCCAAATACATATTTCATTTACTTTCTAAAATATTTTTTTTAAATTTCATTCGATTTTTTAAAACCTTCCATAACATTAGTTGTTTGCGATTACTGAACATTAACCTTCTTATTGAAATCGATTAAATATAGTGTCTTCTTGCTTTGCTGCTTCCGTTTTAATCGATATAAAATAATTTGATTTTCTTTTTTTGATTCTGTTACTATAATACATACTCATATACGAGCCATTTGTGCCATTAAATTGTTGATTTTTCTTTACGCTGTCTCATACTCATTTTTTTTTGTTGTTTTTCGCTTTGTAAATTTTTTTTTTTTTGGAAAAAAACCGAAAATTTTTGTTTGTTCGATAATTTCAATTAATGGTTTTGTTTCATTTATTCCTTTTTTTTTAGTTTTATGACATGCAATTTCTTTATAGACAAATAATAAACAAAAACTTTAAATTCATTATATTTACTGAATGCTTCTGATTGCATGTTTGATTTATTTCGTTATTATTTTTTTCTTTTTTCTCTCTTTAATCGTTTAAAAAATTCTTTAAAAAATTTCGTAAAATCTCAAAGGAAACTTAAAAGTTTAAAAAAGCTTTTAAATTACAGCCAACAGTCCTTCACAGAAATAAAAACTGAAACTTTTGTTGCAACGCTTACACATTTCTCAAGGATGCAACAGAGTTGGCTATAAAGTTTTAGCTGCCTTTACACAGTGCATGACAAAATTAAATATCACGTTTTGCAGTTAATGTACCTTTAATTCAAGAGAAGATAACAAAGAAGGTTCTAATACATATACACTTGTGGACACGCAATTAAGTCACTGCAGCATTTTTCATTTTTGTAAAAATTAAAAAATTTAAGAAAAATGAAAACAAAAACAACTAATATTTATTAATTTCATATACTTAATAATTAATTAACAACAAAAACTTAAATAGTTATTCATTATAAATTTTTTTTGTACGGAGTTGATGTCAGACTTAAAATTTAAGTGGACACATAATTAAGTTATTTAAAAAAAATATTGAAAATTTAATTTAATTGCTTTATTTTTCAATCAAACTATTTTGAACCTTTAATATTTTGTTGGGTACCCTTTTTGCGTATTATTTCAGTACATCTTTGTGGCATTGAGTTGATAAAATTGCGACACTACTAATGGACTAATGTTATTCCATTCTGCCTGGATAGGCTACCAAAGTGCTTTTTTGCTGCTAGGTTTTTTGGCTGTAACTGCTGGTTTTACTATCCCCCAAAGATTTTCAATAGGATTCAGATCAGAACCCTTATTTGTATGCTTCGGGTCGTTATCATGCTGAAATATCCACGCTAGTGGTAATTCGTCCTCATAATCTTTAGTCAAATTGTTCTGTAGGATGTTTTTATAGTATAAAATTTATACAATTCCGCATTTTCCCATCGATTCTTACCAGTGCACAAACGCCGGATGAGGTAAAACAACCCCAAACCATTATTGACGAACCTACATGCCTTACGGTTTTTTTTTTTGTGTACTTTGGGTCTAATTGTGTATTGATAGGACGTCTTACACAGGGTCTGTCATCGTTTCCAAAGGTATTAAACTTGAACTCATCACTCCATACGACAAATTTCCAACATTTTTCGTCTTTATGGAGGTGGGTTTTGGCAAACCGCATGCATGAATAACTTAATTGTATGTCCACAAGTGTGCATATACATACGTATGATACTTCTGAATTCGCCATTCAAAAATCCGATATATTCAAGTGTTTAAATAGCTTATTAGACGAGAAGCCGTGGTTCAAACCCCAGGTCAGACATCTCAAACAAAACGAAATATATAAAAAAAATATTTCTTCGGCGACTTCCTCTCAGCAGATTTCTGGCAATAACTCTGAGGGTAAATAGAATTCCCATTAAAAAGTTTCTCTAAAATCAGTCGTTCGGAGTCGACTATAAACTATAGGTCTAGCCACTCATGTATAAAATTAACACACACAACACATATGTATATAAAGTGGACAGCAAAAGTTTTAGTATTCCAATATATTTTAACAATTTCATGAACCAACAGTTTGTATAAAAAATTAAGGTTTTTATATTTATTGTAATATTTTTTTCTGTTTTATTATAAAACAAAAAATTTTTAATATTTTTCATAAAACAAGAGAAAAATAAGGAAAGGTTTCAGATGACTCCATAGGTACCCCGAAGGAGAACCCTGACTAAATTTAAAATTCAAAGGCCTAATGAAAATGAAAATGTTATCCCTTGTATTTAGTAGAATATCCCTCAAGGTCAAACACTCCATTTAACACATTTGCAATTGAATGTACAAGTTTTATTTGGTGTTTTCTGGTGGCACCATGAGCAAGTTTTTCGGCTGACTTTTGTTTGAGATTTAGCGATTATGTAATCGTTCTTTCAAATGATCTCCTAAATACTCTCTTGAAGTCATATCGGGACTTTGTGCAAGAGTATTAGGCCTGTGAGTACTTTTTTGTTTGTCAAAATATATTGGAGTATTAAGACTTTTGCTGTCCACTGTATGTATGTTAAATACACAATTTTGAAAACTTTGACTATATCGACTATTTAGCAGAGTAGGTAAATAAATTCCTACTGCTAAGACATGGAGCTGTAATCTTTTTTTTTGCCAACTTTAGGTTGAACATCTCTTCTAAAAATTGTTCGTCTCGGGTTCTCAAGTAACGTACAATGAACAAAAAGATGTTTTGTGGTCTCTTCTTATTTCTTATCATTACAATCATTGCTCTTTAGTGGAAAGTTGAACTCTTCAAACCATTTCAATATCTCCTCAGAAACGTGTACGACAGCGTTATCCTATTGAAAAAAACCGTCTTCATCCATTTTATTTTAGTGTATGACGTCTGCAGTACTTTAGACACCCATACTATGTACGGTGGCAGGTGATGTAAGGAGTAAGGTTTAAACTTGATAATAACTGGTTGAAAGATTCTGTTTCTACAATCTGGTAGTCGTGGCCTATGGAAATATCTTTGCCAGAATTTCTTTCCAATTAAACAGAAATGAGCTTGAAAGTGGGGAAAAAAAGAACACGATACATGTGTCTCATGAATGCGATAACGATAACTAATTCGATCAGAAATATCTATTTCCGTAAAAAGAACAATTTTCTTCTAGGCTAAGCAATGAAAATGTTTTAAAATATTGTATTTAAATATTACTTACTACATACTTTCGATCCCAATGAATATAAATTTTTTTGGGTTTCATTAAACTTGGTAATAATGCCAATTTATCATTTTTAAAATTTCGAAACTTTAGTGCTTGAGTAACACAATTTTTTTTTCTCACGAGCTATAAAAGAATGATTCACACAAACTGGGTAAAAAAATAAGGTATTAATAGCAGTGAATCTTCATGGCATACAATACAGTGCAACACAGCTTGTCAAAGTTTACCTCACATCCGCAAATAACTACAACTCAAGTCAAGCAACAAATAATGGTTAAAGAAATGTATTTGCGGTAAAAAAATCAATTGATGGCAATACTACACTGCAAATAGTGTTGTAATTACCAATGCCGTCTCCAACGTCACCATTATAAAAATAAACATTTTGATTTTTGTTGTTTTTGGTAAATTAACAACAATTAAATAAACTTTTAACAATTCATATAGAAATTAAAAACAAAAAACTGCTAAAGTCAGTGGGTAAAAGAGTCTGCTTTTTTTTGTTTTTTTTTTTTTTTGTTTATTTGACTTTTTGCATTCAGCAATAAATCGTTTGCATGTACCAACCATATCCAACAACAAAATGACTCCTGGAAATTAACGAAAAATATAAAAAAATTATAAAAACTTTATAATGGTTTTTAAAAGTTGTAAAACTTCAAAAACATACATACATATATTTGTTATAAATTATTTGGCTGTTGTTGTTCGACTTTAGAAAAAAAAAGAAGCAACAAACAGCAACAAAACTAAAAATCTTTAACACCATCGCCAACAATAAACCAGGAATTAAACAATGAACCAAGGAAAGCTCTGCCACAAAATCATGTCAGCCAGTTATCCAGCCAAACGTATACGGTTTATGTAAAATTGTTTAAACAAACAAATCATGTATATATTATGAAATTTTCTTTATATTTGGTTTAACAAATTTGTTTAAATACATGAACGTTCGTCATGTCTTAGTCTAGTGTCTCAGCTCTGTTTTTCTTTCTCATGTTACATCGTGTATGCAACAAAACGTTATGCCTGATTAATTTTTAACCAAAATCTACAAATTGAACAAATGCCATGGAGGATAATATAGGATGGTTTTCTACAATATCTTAGCAATTTTTGTAACATGAAAAGTCATGTAGACTGCATACAAATGTGACAAGCTAAAGGGAACATTTTTTAAGACAATTGATATCACTTCCTTGAACAATAATGAATTCGTTTAAAAAAGTCCAAGGCAGACTAGAATTTGGCCAGCACACTCCTTAGTGGAGTTTAAGAAATTAAAGAGGGTCTTTTTAAATTCGTTAAAATTCTTTTTTATTCTGCATTTTGACCTAGATTTTAAGTAGCTTTGCTAACTTGGGTTAAAAAGTTAAAGATGGCTATCCTCAGTTCGATTGGTCTTAACCTCATTATGGGATTGGATAACGAAAAATTGATAGAGAGAAATAGGATTCGTTGTTTATGAAACAACATCTAGCTGGTTTCTCATTATTTCTAAAAATTTTTTTAATTTTTTTAGACCAACACTCAGCAGACGACTCCTATTAATGCAGGAGAGATAGTTCGTATGCGACAATTTTCTTAATGACGAGAGATCTGCAATGAATCGTTTTTTCGCTACGCATAAGTACTCATGAAATTTTTAAAATAAATGGGTCAACAATATTGAAATTTTACTATTAATACTGATTCATTCCTACTCACTACAACGTTGATTTATAAGTACAGGTTGCAATATGTATGTGTACAACGTTGACATCAAACTCATAGCATTCGAAATATGTTCGATTCATAGGCATACTTATTCAGATGCATAACATTATAAAAATTCTTATATACTTATAAATGAAATTTACGGTCTTAGTTCAATTTCAAAAAAAAAAAAAAAAAAAAAACAGATACATAAGCACAAAAGTCAAAGAAGAAAGCGGAGCAAACACACAACCTTCTAGTCAATATTTTAATGCTCGTACGCGAATCATACTTATTTTGTGATTCTTGTAAATGTTGAGTCATGGAGAGTCGAAATCAACAACATCATACGTGTTGTTAAGTATGAGTGCGATGAGTACTTCAAAATTTGAATATGAGTAGCGGTTCCATGATATTAAAATAAGTATGAAATAAGTATTAAAATAAGTATCAGAAATTATGAGTGATTCGATTCTACTCATCTTTTTGAATAATCATTGTTGATCTCTGGTGTATAATATTCCTTTGCATTTTTTTTTTTTTTTTTTTTTTTTTCGAGAATTGCTTGTTAGTAATAATTCTCACTTGCTTTTCTTTACTGTGAGTAATCACATATAATGTCAGACAAACAATCAGACAATCACAAACACCCATAGTCTCTGGAGGTAATCGAACCCACGGCCTCGGCACTTGAAGTTTAACATTCTACCAAATATAATTGACTATTAACTTAAATCGATCATACATACACATCCCTTCTGTCAGGATTACGACCTAACTTCTCATACCACTTATGTTGTGTGAGTAAATTTTACACATGAGTGACGGGGCAGGACATACAGTTTAAAGTCGACTCCGAACTTAAGAAAACATTTGTGAAATCATTTTCATGGCAATTTTATTTACCCACAGAGTTCTTACCAGAAATCTGATGATTATTTTTTTAATATTTCACTTTGTTTGAATGTTGACCTTGCGTTTGATAAAGCTGTTAGAGTGTTTTCTTATAATAACTTTGTTCGGATTTGAAAAAATCTTTTTCTTCCACTTCCACGTTTTCTTTCAATACTCAAAAGTACTTTTTTTTTATTAATTAGTAAAACAGTATTTCGGTTATCAACATCGAGCTTGGCTATTGTATTTTGTAAATTTTATTCGAAATTTCATTTGTTATCTGACGAGATTGTTTTTGAAAGACATCGAAAGCAATTATTTTGTTTTAAATTCTTCCTTTGCTGAAATTTGTTTTGGGTGAAATTCAAATTTCTTGAAATTCCATGAAAAGAAATTCAAAAAGAAAACGTTTTTCTGCTTCTTATTTTTGTTAGGCTTTGATGGTATCCCGTATATTACGAAAAAAAGCCACACCCTACAGTTGAAGCAAAATCTAAAATAAAAAGTATAACTCCAGATGGTTATTTAGAAACGTTAAATTAGAAGATTTAATTGCACTCGTTTTAATTGCCGCCAAATGTTCTCTTTTATAGGTTGGACGAAAAAATAAAACGAAAATTAGCTTCAAAATAAAATTGAAAAATAATTGAAATTAATTTATATTCACGCTGTTCTATTACAATAAATGTTTTTAACTGATGTTTTTTAATATTTTTTGTTCAATATTGTTAAATATTTACCACACTTAATTATTTTTGATGTCATAGATTTTAAAACGCACCTGTAAATAGAAAAAAGAGAAAAAAATTAATTTTCATTTAAAAAAAAAAAATAGAAAGGCTTTGATAATGAATTGCTTAAATTTCTTAAATAATATGCAGCAATTTGATTAACAATTTCGACAATTATTCTTCAGTTAAAAACTACTCAACTTAATTAAATTGTCTAGAAATTGTATATAAAAACGTATGTGTATGCCTGTCTATGAAGGCAAAAAAAAATATGATACTAAAGAGCTAAACAGAAGGAAATATTGTAGGTTTGCGTGTCAGATGGACATTAAATCATCATTGAAAATGATAAGTTTTAAAAACAAATGATTTCACTTGAATACCAATTTTAAAGAAGCTACACAAATTCAAATACTTATCAAAATACTTAAAAAACCATTTAACACTCAAATGAAATGAAATTTAAATTTAAATTCAGAAACAGTGGAAGTAAGAAGAATACGAATACGAATAGGAAAAGAAAAAAAATGATGAAGAAATTTTAAGATTTTTTCTTTTCCTTGAAATCAAAACGAAAAACAACCAATGGATGGATGAATGATTGTAAATGGACTGTTGATTGAGCGAATGACCAGAAGTCATGCTTTGAATATACAAATCAAATCTGGTAAATTACGTAAAACAAAATTTTTAATAAAATTGCAGTTTTCTTCTCTATTACGGTTTTCTTTAACAACGGAAGATATCAAATGAATAAATGGAAAAAGAAAGGAAGGAAAAATTCAAATTCAAATGAAAATTAAAATAAAATTATGACCAGTGGCAGCAAGCAACACCAGTCGGAAAAGTGAAAATCATTCACACATTCATTCATCATTTCAACACTCACTCCAACCTGTAAATATTTGAAGTGAATTTAACAAGGAGTGGTACCTCTTCTCTTTACCCATGAAGTAATTACAAAATTTCAATACCATGTGTAGCTTTTTTAAATGAAAGGATTATTTAATTATTTTCTTTTTTTTTCCACAATTTCAACCTTGAGGAAAATTACATCAACACCTCGATTATAATTTTTAAAATGTAAGAAGAAAAATAAAAACGAACGATGAAATTATTCAGTTGCTTATTTAAATGTAAAGAAGTCATACATACATACATACACAGGAATTAATTTTAATCCCAAAACAGAGTATTTTGCAAAATGTACATATGTGCAGTAGTAATCCATTTGTTTTTTAATTAGATTTAGAAGAGTAAACTTTACACGAATATTCACAACTTTCTCATTCATTGACATTAAAAAAAACCGGTTTAAAGGTAAATATATATTTAATAGCCAATGGAATCATAGATTTTTACATCAACATGAATGAATAATGAATCGGTATATCAAAATAAAGTTTTCTTTACACGTTTACATATCAATCATACAATTGATTTACTACTGAATTTGAATGCCCTGGTAGTCTATTGTGTACTGTGCTAGACTATTAGCATAATGGTCATGGGTTCGATTCCCACCAGAGACTCTGGTCTGTGACACTACACCGAGAATATGGTCAAAGTTACTCACCACGTAAATAATGAAATATAATTTGTAATTATATTGTAATTAACAAATAGGTTAGGTTAGGTTAGGTTAGAGGACGTGTACTTGTCAATTAAGACAAGTACAGTAACCGGAGGTCGAATTGACCCATTGTACAACGTCCTAGTTTCTCACACCACTTATGTTGTGTGTGTTAATTTTTTACATGAGTAGTGGGACCTACAGTTTAAAGTCGACTCCGAACGACAGATTTTTATTTATTGAGAAACTTTTCATGGCAATTTTAATTTACTCTCAGAGTTTTTGCCAGAAGTCGCCGAAAAAATACTTTTTGTATTTTGTCTTTGATGCCTGGCCTGGGGCTCGAACCCAGGCTTTTGCGTCTAATAAGCCAACACACTACCTACTAGACCACGGCGACTTCTAATTAACAAATAAATAACAAGAAAAAAGTTTAATAAAAAAAAATACCCTTGAGTTTATAAACTCCTAAACCTTAATTTGAACTAAGTTTCGCTAACAGTTCTCAAAATCAAAACATACATCTCATTTCCACTGGAAGTTTCATAACACCAGGTGTCAAACCGAACTCACCACTGCCATACCGACAGAGGTGGCTAAAATCTAAACGGCCGCTATAATAAATAGTTTTGTATATAATCAAGACCTCTTTCTTTTGACGTTTCTGGAGTTATTTGAGAGGTTTTATGCGTTTCTTACGTCTAATTTTCTACTGAAGAGATTTGTGCTGCTGCTGTCACTCTGTTTACTTTTTAGAAATAAATCTTACAACGGCTATGGTGAAAATCATATTGCAACCAATCTACGACTGGATAAAAGTTGCATAATACGCAACCTGTTTGGAGTGCTCTAGTTAAGTTGGAAGCATAAAATTCCATATCCTCTGGTGTGCTCAGCAGTATATTTTACGTGCAATGGGCATGGTGGTTGCTAGACTATCATGAAGAAGTGGATTTAGTGAAAGCCTAAGGATAGCATACGGGTGACTCGAAAATAAATTCAATGCGGTCACAACTACTACTGTTTAACTGGTATTTAAAACATTGCAGGTGCTAATGAAATCCATGGAATTGTAATAATCTCTAGGTAAAGCATTAAAAGTTTATTTAAAAAAATGTGTCTTCACTTATCTTCCACGAACGAAAAAATAAGAACATCACATTAAATATGTAACATGTATGAATTGTAAATTGTAACTCTTGCTGGCGATGATATGAGGTGGTTATCAAAAATTGGCAAAGCTTAGAGTAAATTCCTTTCTTCTTATGACGATCTTCAGTCACTTGGATGGAAAACAAATTTCGTTGTAAAAGAAATTATCTATGGAAGTTACGACTTTTTCCAACACAAAATCGTCATCTGTTACTTTGTATTCCGTATTACTTTGTACTCCGAATTAAAAGCAAAGAAAATTTCTTCACTATGCGCTCAGCATTTTTCAGAAAATAAAGTACGTTCGATTTTCTTGGTTGGTTGGGATTCACAAAAGATTTTTAGCACTTTGCTTTATAACAACGAATACTCCACTATAAAACTACTTCAACGTCACTCGACCTTAGGTTGAGCCATGCTCACCATTTGCACTCATATCGCAACTACATACATACATATGTACATAGATAATTGGTAATTACAACCCTTCAGTCAGGATTACGGTCTAATTTCTCACATCACTCATGTTGTGCGTGTTAATTTTATACATGAGTGGCGGGACCTACAGTTTAAAGTCGACTCCGAACGACAGATTTTTGAGAAATTTTTATTTAGCTCACAGAGTTTTTGCCAGAAATCTGCTGAGAAGAAGTCGCCGAAGAAACATTTTGTTCATACTTCATTTTGATGTCTGACCTGGGGTTTGAACCGTGGCCTTACGTCTAAAAAGCCAACACACTACCTACTACAAGTGTTAACCAATCAACAAGTTCTTCAAGTACAAATCTTCAGCAAACTTTCCTTATCACTAAAATCAAAATATCCGTTTCTAAACCTTATGATTCAAATTAATTTCAAACTAAATACGATCATTGTCCTCCGTGAGAGATGTGTCCCAACTAGTACAAAAGCCTCCATATACAAAACTCTAAAAAATTGGGTTTTCTACGGCACTAAAATGAAATGCACTGAATGATAAAAAACCAACGAATATACTGTCATGCGATATCCTTATAAAAATGATTCGTATACAATCAATTCAGTCTTATGATAAATACTAGGATTAATGTCTGCACAAAATCAATTGGTCTAGGAGCGAAAGCAGATTGAGATATCGTGTAGTCAATAGGGAGGGCACAGCTTAATACCAAAATTTGAATACTTGTGGCGCTCAGTCTCAGTCAATACGATTTTAAGAAAATTGTGGTAAAAAAAAAACAAAACTCAACAATCTTTGGAAATTAATTGAAACCATCAATTAAATATTTTCTAATTTTATAAAATAACATTTTTAAGTTTAAAATATTATTTGACTTGAATGGAAAATTGTTAAGAGTGTACAGATAAATTTTGAATAGCACAGAAATCATTAACATGGAATTTTAACGAAATGAAAAAAATTATTTAATTTTTACATCTCAATCGTTAGTTGGCTTGGCAAGATTCATTAAAGCCAACATTGTTGTCACCATGAATATGTAAAACCATAAGTTGTGAACATTTACGTGTAATTTTTGCCTTGAAAATTCAACTTTAAACATGAGTGCGATAAGTCTGCCGCAACGACATTCCGTCTGTCGCATGAAACAAGCGAAAGTTGCAATTTTTTTTTAATTAAATGGCACTTTATTATTATTTATTTTTATTTCAACATTTAAATTTAAACAAGTGCATTGTCGTTGGGTGCCATAGGAAAAAAAAATTAAAATTTGCAATTGAATCGAGTCAAGGTATCAGGCTTACGATTAAAGCATAAGAAAAAATTTGAAAAAGAAAATTTAAAAGTAGCAAAACATAGTGTATATAATTATGCAAATAATAGATTTAAAAAAAAAGATACTGTCAGATGGACAATTACATTGTCAACAGAGGTGAGGCTTTTTCCTCTTTCTTAATTTGGAAAACATATCTCAGTTTACAATTTTTCATTTGTATATAAATTTAAGCGGATAGCAACAATTATTATTAAACTCAATTCAATTTAATAAAAAAAAACAAAAGAAGTAATTTGTTTAAATCATTAAATTAAATTTACTTATTTTTTACGGTGTTCAGATATGCACCTATATTGCGTAAATCGCAATAAAAGCCATTATTGAGCTCAATATTTAATATAAAGTTTCAATTAATTATTGCGCAATAAATGCGCAAATTGTTATAATATTGAGTAAAACTTAAAATGCAGCACTGTCATAAGTGTGTTTAGTGAGCATATTACAATTAACCGAACACTTTCTGTTGATATTTGACAACTCAAATGTCAACAACGATCAAAAAAAAGGACAACGTTGTTGAAACAACCAGCTGTTTTGTTTACCAGCTGTCAGATGATTATTGAATAAGCAGCTGAACTGCGTATATTATTATGCCTGAACACTTAAAATATTGTACTCAATAAACCGAATATTGACTCAATAAAAGTGGATATCTGAACATAGTATTAGACACAATATATTGAAAATTATTTTCAAATAATATTTAATTTTTCGGCAAATGAAATTTGTGAACAATTCATTGTACATGTTATTCAGATCTATTGTTTAAGAATTGACTCAATTGTCCTAGCTTAATAAATTAAAAAATAATACAATAGTTTCATTGTGATTATCACATTTAACTAATCTCGGTATGACCTAAAGGTCTCATGGATAAAATGTGTTGCAATAAAATATAGTCATTCATTAAATCACAGCTGCAATTGGGAACGGAAAACGGCAAGGTTAGTTTAAATTAAATAATTAATAATTGTATTCAACTATTGAAAAACAATAATTGCACAAAAACAATTTATTTATAATAAATAAAGGTAAATAAACAAATTAATTAAACAGAGGTGGGCAATGATTAAAATGATTGAAAAATAAAACAAAACTAAAATATTTTAAAACAAAAACGATATTTAATCTATCGCATACATTGACATGCAATATAATAATAGGCAACCAACACGTACAATGAAACTTGTTGCTACTTAGCACGGAATACCACGCTAAGCTATGACAGGGTATAATTACCCTGACTAGAAGGTTAATTAACATCACATCTGCATTCACTATCGAAGTTCGAAATTTTGTAAACATTTAAGTTTTACAAGGAATGTAGGATGTTGAATGAATTTGTTTTTAAATCACACTAATTTGGGTCTAGTGCCGTTTACAGGCATAGAAAAATGTTTTGGAAATTAGCTCACAGTCTATGGTTTACAAAAGCATGACATGTTGACAATTGATTTCAATTGGAATTTCTACCAAGGATAAGTCTAAGCTTTCACGCTTGTGAGTTATTTTTGTGATTTATCTCAAAGACAGAATTGATCAAATAAATCAGAAATCTATTAGAAAGACAGCAAAGAGACAACATTCTGTAGAAAACCATAGAGATGGAGTCAGTCCATCATTTTTATCTTCTTATAATTTTCCAATAATATTAAGCTAAGCAGTTGATTGAGTTACTATCTGATAAAAACAAAGTCCACCGTAAAAATTTATTGGGTTGTTGTCTTGGGTATATTAATGGGAAATTTTATTTCTTCGTTTTTTTTAAGAGATGATCCTCGTTGTTATTGTTATACTCTCTAAGAGTCCTGAATGGATGAATCAGAATAAATAATTTAAACTTTCTTTCGCTTTCAAACCTGAATTTACGACTTTTTAGTTAGCCCCCACCGTCAATAGATTCCTTTAAATGCATTGCACTTCAAACAGACTGCAATTAATTTAACTCTGATTCATAAAAATAAGTGTAAAGCGACAAATTTCTCGACTTAAGAATGTAAAGGGTATTTGCAATTCACCTGCTGATTTTCTTCATTCGGTAATTTTAGGCTGCTTTTTGAAAAGAATTAAAAAATGCGGTGGTAAACTTCGGGTTTTTTTTTTTTTTTTTTTTTAATCAGTTATCAAAAAATAATCGAAGTCTGTGTGTACTAATCCATATATTGTTTTATTTGTCAGAGCAGAGTAAAAATTTTTAGCCACATTTTCTATGCTATGAAACTGCAACAACAATTGAATGTAAAATGCTGGTAAACAAATAAAAAAAAATCAAAATCTATAATATTCAGCAACGTAGCAGGCTTTTAAAACTCAAGATACTTGATAACACCAGCCAGAAAAATAGAATCACTTGCCAAGTATATGTTTTATGCTACTTTTTTATTTTTGGAACATACATACCTACATAACTGGTCATAACAACCGTTTACGACACTCACGCCACTTATGTTGTGTGTATTAATTTTACAGATGAATGACGGGAACAGCAGTTTAAAATCGACTTCGAACAACACTTTTTTGAGAAACTTTTCATATTTCGTTTCGTTGGATGTATCTGATCTGGAGTTTGAACCGGGACCTCACGTCTAATAAACCAACAGATTACTTACTAAACTACGGCTACTTTATATTATTATTTTTTTTTTTTTTTTTTAAAATTCAATACAAAAATATACGAAGACAAATCCATTATTTGCACGTAGTATCGCATTGGAAATGGAAAGAATTGTGACTAAATTAATTAATCTTTACTTGTCAATTAAAGTTCTTTGCGGGCCACACATCCCAAAGCTCTGATATTATTAGAATTCTATAATTATTGTCTTTGTTGAATCGTTTAGTTAGTCAGTGGTTTAGTATGTGTTTAATAATAATATCAAACAGACAGACAGACGGAGAGGGAGAAAAAAATGAAGAATTAATAAATAAATAGTCACCTCTTTTTTCCTACACAAGCTAATGGCAATAATTACTTGGCACGATTCAATTACAGAAAGAATGTGTTAAAATAGAAAAACAAATGGAAAGACAGCAATGTCCAAAGCAAAAAAAAACAAGAAGCGTTAAGAAAAATTAATTGAAATCAACTACTAAGTTAATTTAGCCACACTCGATTAAATAGCAATAAGTGGACATTTAATAATTTATACGGGGTATAGGAAAATGTAATAAAGAAAGACTAAGAGCTATTATTACAACTTGCCGTTTACTAAAGTAAGGATTTTAACGGGCAGATAAATTGTTTTTTATTATTATAAGTGGACAATAAGGTGGGAAGTGAGTGTTAAGCTAAAGGGAAGATCATCCTACCGGTAACTTTTAAAGTTAAGTTTATGTTTGAACTTGTCATATTATACATTATTTCAATATGGCCACTTCAAATATAGACAAAATGAGCAAATATAACAAAAAAAGAATTCCGTCGTTGCCACTGCTTTTAAAAAATAAAAACTTTTTTTAATTGAGCAGTGTTATCGACATTGCTCTGGCACTGCCATATTTTTTTTGAAAAAGTTAACTTTATTTTATCTGTAGATTGTAATAACGAAAAGAAGTTAAAGGAGACTTTAAAGTTCACTTTACCTTTAACTAACCCCAACTTTAACAGTCAAGCCATAAACTATTGGAATTTTACTTTTTCTCTGATTATACTTGGGAATTGTAGCTGCAATATAATTGAGAGATAGATGTCATAGATGACATAATGTAGGGTATTAAATAGATTCAATGAGTAAATATTTATTGAATTTTTTATTTATGTTTGTATGTATTTACAACAATTACACGCAGAAAATAATTTAACACGTCATTTGTATTAAAACACTAGAGGCAGACAAGAAAAACTGTTGTTTTTTTAGTTGATTGTCGTAAGTATTTTTAATGATTTATTGCAGAAATAAATTTAAAAAAAATATATCGAAACACACGAAAAGCTACACAGGGCAAATCAAGAATTACATACGATTTCCAAGCTTAAACCAGTCAACCAATACTTATCGTATAATGCGATTGTCTTTAAGAGGAGGAAAAAAAAAGTTCATTGTCTTTTTCAAACTCACAGTTTGTTTTTTTTTCTTTATTTCAAATGATTTTTTTTTTATCTTTTCTTCTCAGACAGCAGCAAAAAAAAAACGAATAAAACACACAAGCAAGTAAATAAGTAAGCATTAAAGTATAAATAAAAGTATCTGATTTAAAATAGCAGATAATTTTATTGCAACAACAACAAACAGAAAAAGACTTGATGACTAAACGTTTAAACTCTAAACAGAGTCTTTCGATTTTCATTCTTTCTTTCTTTCCTCCCAACACCAAAAGAGTTTTGCTGTTTAAACAGCTGCTTATTCTAAACAAAAAAACAGAAACAGAAACGACTGACATGTGTTTTATTGTTTTATTTGCTTTTTACAGTCTTTTGTTTTACAATGATTTTCAGATTTCAAGTCAAAGTTCTCTCAAAAGATTTCAGTTAATGGAGCTTTATTTTCGGTTCGTTTTTAACTTGAATCTCCTGTAAACTGTGTTACAAAATTGTTTTTCATATCAAAGCTATGAAAGGAAAAATAGAAAAATTAACTTTTTTTATTGCTTGTGTTGCTTAAGAAATTATTAAAATCTTCACCCATAATGATGGGTGATTACATTTTGCATTACATTAGTTCGGATATCATGCAAAAAATTGTCCCACACAAATGACTGCATTTTCCCGCATTAAAGACTGCATTAAGTCTCTGAAATCGTTTCAATTGAGCATTTAAGAGCCTTTCCCATTATCAACCATTTGGCTTTTATTGTGATTTTTATTGTTTCACTTGAGGTTTTTAACAATACATCACTAAAATTAATGCTAAAATCACTCTTCAATGTGGGTTTCTAATTTAGATTTTTACTTTATAAACCAAAATTTCAGGCCAAAGAGAAAAAAAATACAAAAAATTGAAGCGGAATAAAACAAATCAACATCATAAAAATGACTCAGTATTCAAGATAATCATACGATTCTGGAAAAACACAATATAAAATCAATTTAAATCAAACTTAAGTTATAATAAAAAAAGAACTCGTGTTGAAAATGTCGACAAAAATTTAAATAAATTGACATTAAATGCTTGGCTTTGAATATAAGAAATTAGAAAATGATTAAAGGAGAAAAATATCTGATTCGTATTCGTAATCGTAAAATGTTCATAGAAATGTTAATCTAAATAGTTTTCTTTATACATATGTACAGTGGTGGCCTTAAAATTAGAAACGACTTAGCAACATGTATGTTTGTTAATTTGTTTTACAGTTTTCACTGTGTACGTGGGATCAAAGGCTTTGTTTGGAGGACGTCTTACATACGTTTTTCCATCAGATTGGGACAAATTAAACTTAGATTCATCACTCCAGAGAACTCTGTTCCAGAAACATCGTTTCTAATTATAAGGCCACCACTGTATGTGTATGTACAAAGATAAATTCAAATAATAGCCAAGACTAACAGAAACTCAAAGCAAAAATTTTAGGACAGTCTTTTTAAAAAATTCACAGTCAACTTATGTATGTAGAAGTTTATTTACGAGCATTTAGAAGAAAGTTCACCAGATGCAGGAGCAATATATAGCATCCATTACAACCTTACATTCAGGATTACGATCTAGCTTCTCTCACCACTTACGTTGTGTGCGTTAATTTTATATATGAGTGGCGGGACCTACAGTTTAAAGTCGATTCCGAACGACAGATTTTTGAGAAACTTTTTCACGGCAGGTTTATTTACTTTCAGAGTTTTTGCCAGAAATCTGCTGAGAGGAAGTCGCCGAAGAAATATTTTTTCATATTTCGTTTTGATGTCTGACTGGGGCTTGAACCTCGGCCTTACGTCTAATAAGCCAACACACTACCTACTAGACAACGGCGACTTCAAGTACATTTCTTAGACTTAAAAAACGGCTCTTATAATATTCTACTTTTTTCCAGCTAATTTTTATCAAATTAAAAAAAGATGTCATAGAGTTGTTTAAGGCATTTACAATGAAGAATGTTTGAAAAACTAAGCGAATATGACAAAAAAAAATATAGAAATTACATACACCGGTGTATGTAGACTTTTTTCTTTGACTGTATATGAACTAATTATTACATTGCGGTAAAATTATAGCATAAAGTGGACCTTAAATTACATTGAAAATCTATAAATGCCGCCAAAAACCAAATTGCTAGAGTTTTTAAAAATAATTTCTGCCTTTCAATAAAAATTACAATTGAAACAAAGCACGTAAAAACTATTCGTTCAGCAACACGAATGGATTTTACTTGCTTACAAGTGCAACAACATTAAACTCCACAATGCATCCACAACAAAAAATAAAAAACTCAACACAACAAATGAATGATGAAAATTAGACTCAAAAAATACTCCTACATAAGCATTAAGATAATGATGGTCGAAAATTGTAATAAGTTTTTTGGGGAAAATGAGCAAAAGAAGGCTAAACGAAATATTTAAATATTCATGTAAAATTAAGCATAATTTAAATGAAACATGAAAAATAAATTTGCCTACTATGTATGACTTTTAGACTCTATACATCCGTATGGCCGTATGGTTGTCTATGATCGTTTTGATTATCAGCAAAAAAAATTTCCATTTTCTTCTCTCTCTGCAAATATCATGGAGTATTTTAATTTGTTTTAATATTTTTTTATAAAAACCAAAAAAGAAAAAAACATTTTATCTCCAAATTTTATCGGAAAAACAAAATGAAAAGCATGAGCAACAAACGATTATGTACCACCACACTATTGAACACGACAACATTTTGTTGATTGTTGGATGATGGCTTTAATTCATACGTTTTTTCTTATATTTTTATTTTTATTTTTGTTACAAATAATTCCAATTCGAAATTCATTGTTTTTGTTTTATTTACAATTTGATTTTCGTATAATCAGACAACCGATCGTTGTAAATATTTGTTGAACACGCTTTATAATCCATTCAATTCAATTCAATTCATTCATTTATTCTCCTCCGTTATCGATTCACCATTGATTTGCCGCAACAGGTAATCATTTTCTATTCAAAAGTAAAATCACAATGCATTCAATAAATAAAATAAAATCAAATGAAAAGAAATAAAATAATTAATTACACCATACCTGTATGTAAAATGGGGAGGTCAAAACGAAAATCATTGACATTTTCTGTGATTAATCACATTTTAAATAGTGAATACGAGCATTATTTGTAGCACCCCCCATACAAGAGACAAACTAACAAATGAACAAATGAATGAATGAATGAATGAATGAATTGCAATATTTGAAAACAAAAATTATTAAATAAAGGTTTTTATTATTAAAATTAGAGTTACAATTGTATCGGATCAGTTATAAAAATAGAGGCCATTTGTATCCAGTAATCTTATTACAAAAAAAATTTTGAATGACTGCGTGTGTGAAGATAAATTCGAATTTGAATATCCAAGACGCAATCTAAAAATTTTAGCAGCGCCACACATTTGGCGTTAACGGAGCAAAATTTTCTCTTAACAGAGAACTGTTATCTGCTTAACAGTATCCATCTGAACAAGCTCACTAGTTAGAAAGCTAATTTTCGGATATATGCTAAGTCTGTGAGTATCATATCATATACAAAGGAAGGTTCCAAGGCCTCTTAATATAATCAGCAAAAGAGTTACATATAAAGTGATATAGTATTGAGAAAGTTGGCTCTGAAAATATCAATTTTTTTCTTTAAAATTCTCCAGAAGATCAGTGGGGAGACTATATGCAAATTGTAGTCCAGAGGGTCCTCTTTCGAACAGTGGTAGTGGGATAGCTGGAATAATTTTGGGATTTGAAAAAACCAGCCCCCTCCAGCCCTCACCAAACACCCCATACATTTCAACACTATTATTCGCAAATAATAGTGATCATATTGAGAATTAAATTTTATGTCAGTAGTTTGCAATAATTACAAAGTAGAAGACTAATTTTCTTACAGCCACTATTAAGCAATTAACAGTGCTCTCTCCAAATTTGGCAAAAAGTGGCGCTGCTAAAAGTGTGGGTTTGCGTCTTTGGTTTTTATATTCTAATTTATCTTCACACACATCGAATGACTAACATTAGTTTAGGTGTTTCTAACAACGCATATTTAAAGAAAATAATACAATTGCATACATACAGTGGTGGCCTTATAATTAGAAACGACTTAGCAGCATGTATGTTTGTTAATTTGTTTTACAGTTTTCACTGTGTACCTGAGATCAAAGGCTTTGTTTGGAGGACGTCTTACATACGTTTTTCCATCAGATTGGGACAAATTAAACTTAAATTCATCACTCCAGAGAACTCTGTTCCAGAAACAACGTTTCTAATTATAAGGCCAACACTGTATATAGTTGGTCATTACAACCCTTCAGTCAGAATGACGACATAGCTTATCATCCCCGAGTGGCGAGACCTACAGTTTAAAGTCGACTCTCAACGAAAGACTTTTGGGAAAATTTTCATGGAAATTTTATTTAGTTTCGATATTTTCGCCAGAAATCTGCTGAAGTCGACGAAGAATTTTTTTTTCTCATATTTTGTTTTCTTGAAGATATCTGACCTGGGGTTTGAACCGTGGCCTTACGACTAATAAGCTGAGACACTACTAATAGACTACAGCGACTTCCAAAAAAAAGCAAATTTTTCAAATTTATAGATATTTTCGTAGATGAGACACCAGCCTATAAACATTCAGAAAAGAATGGATAAGTGCCAGAATAATTATTCAATGTTAAAAAAATATTGGATATTCATTATTAACAAATAAACTTCGGGTTAAATGTCCTAAAAGTATATTACGCTAGAGTACTCTCTTAATATATAAAAGCGGATATATTCTAAGTTACTTTTAAGGCCCAACATGGAATTGAGAGTGACATCAGTTAAAAAATTATTTAAAAAACAACAACTCCCAAAAATTGCTAAATAAACCCAAATAAAAAATGTATTCATAGGCCACACGCTTAATAAAGACTCTCTTGATGCTGAATTTAAATAAAAACAACGCCAGCCTTTGGTAACACAGTAAACATTTGTGTTGTAAAAAATGTGTGCCCACCGAACAAAATACATTCATTAACCAGTGGTGTAAGTGCCTTAAACTTTCAACTTTTTCAACAATTTTTTATATAATTGTGTAATAATAATAATAATGTTCCTGTTGTCTAGTCAATTTCACTTTCTTTCATTTGACACTTTGAAGACACCACTTTTCCAAAACGCAACTGATGAAATTAAAAGCTCTTTAAAGGTTGTGCCATGCTCAGTACAGTACAGTACATAAGCATTAAAAAACATTTTTAACAATAAAAAATATTGTATAAATATAAAAATTTAAATATAAAAAATTTAAAAGTAAAAACTAAAAATAAAATAAAATTAAAAGAGAAAAATGTGTCATTTTAACACACACAAATGTATCCACATTTCCATGAACTTTTGACATCTACTTGTAATTGACAATACTGGCTGGCTGGCTAGCTCGCTAGCTCACTGACGACTGGGTAATCATTGTAAACAACTTTATAATCACCACAATTATGAAAATGTTCATTATAAAACAAGACACCTTTTTGGAAAATATGCGACAAATGCAAATGAAAATAAAAATAAAATCCATTTACAATGAAATAAAAATGAAAATTTATTCAAATGTTGAAAAGACAGACACTGTAGAGTTATTATTATTGTGTGTTAATTTGACAGACATTTTGACAATTTAATGTGTTGAAATTTTTCTACGTTTATCTTTTGTATTTAAGTTTTCTTTTTCTTTTCTTTAATGGCAACCGTTTCAGTTGATTTCACCAAGTTTGATCGATAAAGATTATTAAATAATCTTCTGCCAAAAAGGAAACGATGAAAGTACTCCTCGTATATAAGCATTTACAAAAATGCTTACAGTATAGTCTTTATAAGCGGGGAATTCTATTATTGGAAATTTCGCACCTGGGAGTAAATAGCGACGTGCCATTCAAGCTTATAGAATTCTATGTGTCTCATCGACAGCACTAGCTTCGTGTTTGATAGATTGCCGGAAGGTCGAAGAGGCCTTTGATCATCTTCTACAACTCGTTGTGGTGAACACAATAGTAATTTGTTGGGTCCTCGTTTAACCTCTGGATCATACATACATACATAATTGGCCATTACAACCCTTCAGTCAGGGCTAAGACCTAGTTTCACACAACACTTATGTTGTGTATGTTAATTTTAATACATGTGTGGCGGGACCTACAGTTTAACGTCGACTCCGAACAATAGATTTTTTAGAAAATTTTTCATGTCAGGTTTATTTACTCTCAGAGTTTTTGCCAGAAATCTGCTGAGAGGAAATCGCCGTAGAAATTTTTTTTTCATATTTTGTTTTGATGCCTGACCTGCGATACGATCCCGGGCTTTACGTCTAATAAGCCAACACACTACCTACATATTAGACTACTACCTTTGGATCACTGCAAAGTAATTACTGAATGATCCTGAATGATTACATATTGTAGCCCAAGATCTGCACCAGGCCAGTTTAGTAGAAGTAGATCTTTACATATTACGAAAGGTGGATTGTAAGGAATCAATTATCTGAGATTGCATTGCGTCAGTTGATGACGTCTTCTGGATGGCACTGAGCGCAATCTCTGCCTCGAAAAGAGTGAAATCATAACATTCTATGGAATTGCATTGCGCTTTCTAATTGCTGTATCAACATAACCCAGTGACTTCACATATCTCCATAAGAAGAAGTTCAGAAAAGTTTAAATGCACGAACAAGGTACTAGCTCTCTCAGGAGAGACAAATTTGGAAAGAAAATTGATACAAAACGGATGCATATGTGTAAACGATATTTTTAAGTAAATTTAGGGTATAAAGTACAATTTTACACGTTTATAGGCGAGGAATGCGTATATCGAAATAGTTTCAGTACATTTTGAAGCAAAAATCCTATATTTCAGTGCTAAACAGCGGGGTATTGTTATATCCAGGGAACTAAATTATAAAATTTTAATAGAAATGTAGCAAAAGGAGTCGTAGGAATCATCACTAGTCTTTTTTTTATTAAAAGTTACAATTTAACTCCTTGATAATATTCTAGTTTTTTAAGAAAAAAAATTTCGTCGTAAAAATTCATTCAGAATTTGAAGGAATTTGACTTCAAATTCAAGTCGAATGGTTTAGAATTAAAATAGTTTGTATACATAATTTTTAATAAAAATTTACCAAAGCTCGTAAAATTCTGGATAAAAGATCTGAACAGATCTCATCCATTTCCTCTATTCTTTTTTGTTTTCAATTATTATCCGTATGTATTTTTGTTTTCCCTGAAGTTGTATGCAGATGACATCTGGTATCCGCTAACATATAGCCGTGTTTAACCGGCTCTTACTTTCGTACATGTTTGTGTTTTATTTTCATATTTTTTTTTATTGTTATTTAAATATAAAATGTTGAATAAATTTTTGCAATATTTTCAGCATTGATTGACACAAATCGTTTTGCAGCAGTAAAAGTTTATTTCATTTCAGTTTATTAATTTTTTATTTATTTTTTGTTCGTATTTAATGCCTGTGTAATATTTATTGATTTAACAACATTTCAAAATATATAAAAGAAAACTTTTCACTCTCAATCTGGTTTTAACATGCAAAGTATACTTCAAAAAGTAAAGGTTGAAATATCAGTAAGAAAAAAAGAAAACGAAAAAATCGAAATGATAAATCAATAGAAATCAATTTTGAATGATTTACAATGTGGCACTCAAATAGAAAATACATTGAACTAAAATCTAAGGCTAATAACTATTAAAAACAATTCAAATTTAAATTTGAATTTAAAACGTTAAGCAAAAATAAACTTCATAATCATGTTTCTAAATTACCTTCAAATAATTATGCGCACAATTATTTGCCTACACTTGTCTACCTATTAGTTTGCTGATGCCCTTTTTTGGTACTTTTCACTTTTCGTTTTCGTGGTTTCTGTCAATAAGTTGTATTAATATTTGCATTGAAAGCCAAGTTTTCAAACGCTTTTCTATCGTTGTCAAATACGAAGAAATTTTTACGAATTTACAAGGCGAAATAAAGCCGGAATTATTTGAAATGATCTGTGAAGAAGTCGCCGTAGTCCAGTAGGTAGTGTGTTGGCTTATTTGACATGAGGCCTCGATTCAAATCACAGGTCAGAAGACATCGTCATCGTCATCAATTTGATGAAACTTTAAGAATTTAACCTGTAAAAACCTTCGATGGTTTGTAACATAACTTAAATGGAATAAAAATTACTAAAAAAATAGTTTTTTCTTATTTTTATTTTTTTATAATTCAATGTCGGCGATTTATTTAAAAGCAAAAAAAGAAAACTATTTATGTTAAAATTAAACAACGTCCCCTTACAAAAAAGTATGACTTTTTCGTAATATCTCACGTACAGTAATTTATGGTAATTATTTTGGCCATTTTAAACACATTTTAAATGTCTTTTTAAAATGTAATTTATTATGACAGGTGGTTTTTAGTTTTTATTTCTTAAGTTAAAATTTTTATTATAAAACCCTCTCCGCTGTGGTTCATACGAGCCCATAAACAAAATTTCCTTTTCAAATTTAAAGCGCAGGCGCACACCTTGTTTTTCACGTACGAAAATGATTTGAAGGAAAAGTGGTCGAAATCTTTAAAAACAGTTTGAAAGTGAAATGAAATAAAATTCACTTTTGAATCATAAGACGACGTCTCGTTATAATTACAACAAATTATAAAAATATTTTGTAAATAAACAAAAGTAAATGAGTGGTGGGGAAAACGACTGCCGATTAGTCGATTGATGAAGTCGCCGTAGTCTAGTAGGCAGTGTGTTGGCTTATTTGACGTAAACCCAGGCCAGACATCAAAACAAAATACAAAAAGTATTTCTTTGGCGACTTCCTCTCAGCAGATTTCTGGCAAAAACTCTGAGGGTAAATAAAAAATTGTCATGAAAAGTTTCGCAAAAATGTGTCGTTCGTAGTCGACTTTAAACTGTAGGTCCCGCCGCTCATGTAAAAAATTAACACACACAACATGAGTGGTGTGAGAAACTAGGTCGTAATCCTGACTGAAGGGTTGTAATGACCAATTATGTATGTGTTATTATAAAAATACATGTTATTGTTTATAAAGTAATGCAAAACTTATTTGAAATATTAAAAAAAAAAAACAATCAATGACAGCAACAACAATTGCTAACAAATTATTTACGAAAAAGTAAACACCATTTTTTTTTTTTTTTTTTAAATTAAATTCTTCAATTACGATTGCATTTAGTGAGTTACCGTTTTGGACGCAACAAAAATTTATACGAATATGAACTGAATTCTGTTTCATTAAATATTCATATATTGTATGTTAATTTTTTTATATTTTTTTTCTGTGTCTTATTCGAATTTAGCCTCAAAACTTTACTGCCATTTATGGCAAAAGTGACAACTAAAGAGTCATGTGTTCAAAATTTTAAATTGGCTGGCAAATTGCAAAATTTCGTCGATTTGAAACCATATAAAGGTTACAACGACGAAAACGTCTAAAATAATATTCGCAACAAAAAAAAATGTTTAACAGAAATTTAATAAAAAAAAAAAAATACGTTCGTTGTCAAAGTTTATTTGCAATGATATAAAATTTATAGAAAAAAAAATTTTTTAACATAGAATATCATTGTTTAGAGTCCAAAAGAGTAGAAAAAAATGTAAAACTTTGTTGTACAGACACTATGAATACCAATGGAGTTCGCTATAGAACTGCCTGCTGAAGTCCACGAAGAATGTTATGCTTGCCACGACTAAAATCTTGAAATCGTGGTAACACAGCCTAGCTTAAAACATTTTCACGGTAGAATTATTTTACAATCTGTTAAATAAAATGTAGTGGTGAGCACATGTTCGAATCCCAATGGAGTTAAAAAAACCAGTTTGGAATCCCAATGAAGTTGGATGGTTTTCATATTTCAAATTAAATGGCTTCAGCCCTGTCCAATTCAGTCCATCTAAGAGGTTTCCTCACCACATAGAAAAAAGAATAACATCACAGGAAGATCGTGCCGCCACGTAGTGTGAAAAGAGAACAATCAGTAAGATTCCACACCACTAAACTAAACACTCGGTGGATGTTGCTTCGAGGCAACGATACGCCAGTGCCATTATCCTACAGCAGAGTAATCACCTGCTTAGCTGGAACAATAAAAATAGTTTAAAGAAACGAAAATAAAGCAGAAATACCTTGAGAAAGCCATATGCTCCTTAGAGTGATACTGGAAAAAAATAAACCTCTTTATATCAAAAAAAAAAAAAAAAAAAAAAAACAAATTTTTCAACTCGCTATCAGCATGCAAGTGTTCTAAACCCTCCGCCTTATAGGATGTCCATTTCCAATGAAGACTCGGTTCAAACCCTAGGTCAGACATCTCCAACAAAACGAAATATGAAAAATATTTCTTCAGCAACTTTCTATCAGCAGACTTCTGGCAAAAACTCGGAGAGGAAATAAAATTGCTATGAAAAGTTTCTCATAAATATGTCGTTCGGAGTGGACTTCTTGGCACTCATGTATAAATTTAATACACACAGCATAAGTGGTGTGAGAAGATAGGTCGCAATCCTAACTGAAAGGTTGTATTGACCAATTATGTATATATGTATGCGTTCCGTGTGTTGTGAAATTATATTGAACATCGAATTTCGACTTACTAACCATTTCCCTCAGTATTGTTATACACCAGTCTAACGCACAATACTCCAATGCAACAATATTTCGTTCATTAACAATGGCTCGTTGCGTTTTTATCATAGAGTAAGCAAAGAATATCAAATACTGTCATTGATTATCTGTCTGTACATATTGTACACAATAGGTTATAGGATGGAACTGTCTGGAATCGTATTACTAAGCACTGCATTTGTTGTTAAAATTGAACAAATCTTACTTATTTTAACTCTTATAGACAATTTTCGATATTTAGGTCGTATTCCGTTTGGTCTAAATAAGATCACTGCTCGTTATACACCCAAAAAGGCTTCGTAAGATTGCAACGTAGAAATAATCGATGATTTGATGTCTATTATCTGCTTCATTCAGTTGTAGTGAAAAAAGCTGTTACAATTGACGAATTATAGAGGCAAACTCATATTGGTATTAAACTCTACCATTAAAATTTCCCCAAAGGTAAGGGAATGTAAACTCCAATTGCTTAGGAAAATACTATTCTAAACAAAATGAAAATGTTTAATTAAAAATTTAAACTTTTTATTTCCTATTGGTGCGTTTTATATTAAATATCGCTTACTGCCATCGCTTTTGTCACATTTTTTGCAAGAAAATAAATTTTAAAGAAAAACTATTTAAGAAGGCACTTGACATCAATTGTAGAGGCACAAACGATTGAAATAAACAATTATTTTCAACATTACGAGTGTTTTTTTGTTAGTATAAATAAACAAAATTAGAGTAAAATAATAGTCGTGTGTTGAGTTTATTTTCAAGATGTGCAACCATCATTTTTGGAAATTTATTTCAATTTTTTTTTTCATAATTTAAATAAACTTTCGGCTATTGTATGCATTATTAAACATTATTACAATTATTTTACAATTATTTCCATTCTATTTTCAAAATAAATTCAATTTTTATTAAGAGCACATTATTGGCCAGATTGAAAATACAATTAAATTAATTATTCACATAAATTGTATGGCATTTGCCCATATACGTTGTATTCGGACTATTTTTGCAAAAAAAAAATCACAATAATTTAAAAATTTATTGCTGAAAATCTATTTAGACAGACAGGCAGACATACAGATTTAGAATCAACTCATAAACTATCAAACATTGAATCATTCAATTACATTCAATTATCATAAAACCCCACATTGTGTTGTGTGTCGAATTTTAGCCATATTTGGGTAGAATGATTGTAAAATAATTTAATTTTTTTTTTGTATTATTTCTTATTGACTATAAAATTTAATAAGGGTCTGAATAATTATTGTAAATTTATTAAACATTTAATTTTCAATACAGACATTTATTATCAATGAACAAATAAGGAAATAAATACAAAGATATTTGAAAAGAAACTGAAATCGTATTAAAATATCGACAATAAATTTGTAATAAAAAGCAATTTTTTTACGATCTTACGAAAATAATCGTTAATATGAGGTGTTCGAAAATTTTTGATTGCAAATTCTTGGTGGATACCTTTAAAATGTTATAGTTCTGGTAGTTGAAATTGCATAAGCCAACCTTGTAACTTCTTTGAAAGGCGATTTGTTTGAAAGGCGACCAGATTCTTTCATTAGAAGACATAATTAAAATCACATTATCACATTTCTTTTGGAAGAATATCTACGTTTAAAAAAAGTGAAAATTCCAAATATTACCTGCTTATTTTATTTTTTCATTACACAAAAGGTAAGAATGTATCGCAGACTGTGATGAGTTTGTTGGAACGATGCACATTTTCACAGCAGTGAAATGGTTTGCTTATTACCGAACTGTACCTTTTTATGAGATAGGAGAAGATGTGGCTCGACTAGAAACATCGATGTAATTTTGGAAAAAAAAAGAGAAAAACATCACAAAAACAGCGTGGATATTGCTAAAGAGCGAGACATACAGTAGACAGCAAAAGTCTTAGTACGGCAATATATTTTAGCAATTTCATGATTTTTAGCCAAAAGTTTATATACAAATTTATAGTTTATATATTTATTTTATAAATTTATTTTTGTTTTATTATAAAACAAACAATTTTTTAATGTTTTTCATAAAACAAGAGAAAAATAAGGAAAAATTTCAGATGACCCCATAGTTACCGCCAAAGAGAAACCTGAGTAAATTTAAAATTCAAAGGCCGAATATATGAAAATGTTATCCCTTGTATTTAGTAGATTATCCCTTAAGGTCAAGCACTCCATTTAACCCATTTGGAATTGAATATACAAGTTTTGTTTTGGTGTTTTCTGGCGGCACCATGAGCAAGTTTTTCGGTTGACTTTTGTTTGAGGTTTAGCAATTACTTGACCGTTCTTTCAAATGATCTCCTAAATACTCTCTTGAAGTCATACCGGAACATTGTGCAAGAGTATTAAGCCTGTGGGGACTTTTTTTGTCAAAATATATTGCCGTACTAAGACTTTTGCTTTCCACTGTATATCACCAAACCATTTGAACATTTGAAGAGAGCTGTATAAACAAAGAATTTAGCAATGAATAAATTGAAATTTAGGATACGAAAAAGGATCATATATGGAGCAAGGTGATAGCAAAGACGACGTAAAGCAATGTGCTTTGAGTAACAACTTTTTATGCATCCAACCTACTTGATGACGCAAATTTCAATTATGTAGTGGCCTGTAAAACACAATTGGATCAGTTTTTTGCTTAAATATCTATAAGTTCTACCCTTATGGAATAGAAGCTTACCACAAAACTTTTTACCGAACATTTCTAAACATCCAATAGTACCACAATTCATTCAATTCGTTCAATTCATTCAATCGGATATTTTCACTATTTTTAGAGACTCACCCATATTAAACTTTATGCAGATTTACCAAGTCAACCAGGGAAAATTAATAGAAAATCTGTAAATTGGATTTGAACAACGAGTGTGGCATCTTCCATTCAAATTAAACAAACAAAAACTCATAGCAGGAGAGCATACATTGTATAAAGATCTTGTAGGAATTTAAAACTTTGTCTGGGAAATTTTTCCAAAATTTGATATTAAAAACCAAATCTAATTTATAGGAGCAGCGTAACCAATACTGATTAATGACATGTAAAAAATTTTATTTAATTTATTTAAATTTTTGAATTTTATGGCTTTCCATAACTGAGCATATGCAAAAATTATTGTTTTTTGTTGATAATCCATTAAATTTTTACACCCTCCAATAGGAAGACCTTTTAAAGCAAATAACAAGACGTCACAATCAATTATGAGGAACTCAAATAAATAATTTTACCAAAAACTATTTCATTGATACGACACTCGATTCAACTTCATACAGAAACCATAGCGTAGTGTGTAGGGTATAGTAAATTTAAAGCGGAAATTGATTCGTAACAAAATTTCGTAAGCGGTGTTCGATTTCTGAGGCCAATTATTTTTATACTCATTTGTATGTTTAGACCCATGTACATACATATGTATATTGTATGTGTATGAAAAGATTTCATTCAAAAAATTGTTCAAACTCATGTTCATCTAGCCGTTGGCTATAATTTGCAAAAATTATTATTTTTTGTGTGTTTTTTCTTTTTTTTCTTTCCATTTCATATGGCAAATTATAAGAAATTAAATCATCCTACAAACCAACGCCAGCGAAACAAAAACTATAACAACTATTTGTTTGTTTGCTTTTGTTTTTAAATGTTTTTCTTTTTTATTATTATCTTATACTTCTGGGGGTGATCACAGAGACTAGCGAATAGTCAGACAGTCAGTCACAGCTCTGGATAATTTTAATATGGTTTCGTTGCGGTAGAAGTTACGACGTTTTAAGTGAAAGTTTATATTTTTTTTCTTTTCTTTTTGTTGTTTTTTATTTTTTATTTTGCATATCGCATTTTCTTTTCAACATATTTTGTGGACTCTTTTTGTCGTCTGCCATCATAAAGATAGCGACGGCATCGGCCACTTTTAACCAAACATAACAAAAATAAAAAAAAAGTGTTTCAAATATTTAAATATTATTTTTATATGTTGCGGTGTATTATTCAGCAGACATATTCGGTTGCAAACCACAGCTGTGGATTTTTACTGAAAAAATAAAAATAAAATAAAATACACAAAAACTATATTACTGGGCTGGGTTGTTTTCTTTATGCATAACATTTTATGGAATTATTACATAAAAATGTGAAAAATTTCTAATCTCAAAAATCAATTTTTAATAAATCGGAAATATATTTAAATAATAGGGCCTATGCACTTTTTGTGGGGAATCATATACACACCTAATTGGACATTACAACCCTTCAGTCAGGATTACGACCTAGCTACACACACCAACCATGTTGTGTGTGGTAATTTTATACATGAGTGGCGGGGCCTACAGTTTAAAGTCTATTCCAAACGAATTTTGAGAACCTTTTCCTGGCAATTTTATTTACTCTGAGTTTTTGCCAGAAATCTGCTGAGGAAGTCGCCGAAGAAATATTTTTTCAAATTTCGTTTTGTTCGAGATGTCTGACCTGAGGTTTGAACCATGGCCTTACGGCCTAAAAAGCCCACACGCTACTTACTAGACTACGACGACTTCAAATGTCACATATCACTCAACCATAAAAAAGTATATACAGACTTATTAAACCATCAACATGTGAAGTTTTTTTAGGCGAACTTCTTTTTTGAGGGTTACCACTATAGGAGCAGGGTTATTCGACTTCCAGCTTTTCATTAAAACAATATGTAAATTACAAAGACCAAATTGCATTAAATAAAATCGTCATAGAAAGACCGCAAGATATAAAAAAAGAAACTTTGAGCGTATGCTCGGTGTAGTGTAACAGAAGAGCCTCTGAAGGAAATCGAACCCACAACAGTCACGCTAATAGTCTAGCAAAATGGCCACTAGACTACCAGGGCACATAGACAGAAAATAAATAAAGTGTAAATAGAACGAAAGGAAACGTTGCCAGTGAATAGTAGTAAACAGTGTGACACAGATACTATTTTAAAGTTGGTTTTTTATAGTAGAAGAGTCGAGTAATAAAATTGAGACGCTTTGTAAAATTTAAATGAAAAAAAAATATTTATTTATCACAAAAAAGAAAACACGAAAACAAGTAAAAGTAGATAATTTCTTTTATTTTAAAATTGCAATTCTAGTTGCAATTGTTGTATTTTTATCGAAATAGAACCGTCACCAAACGGAATTAAAAGACAGTGGTTTGGAGCAGTTTTGGGGCCCGCGGCATATTTAAAACAAACTACTACGAGAACGATTTCCAACTTTTTTTGTACAGAATTAAGGAATTGGAGTTCGTTGTAATTTATGCCACTTGGAGCACTGTATTCGATACCACAAACCTATTGAGACTAGATGCGAAATTAATCGCACATTTTAGGGTAGTTCATGGACTCATCTAGATCACGTGAATATGTGAAGCCTTTCGTGTTTAAGTACAAGCCAGTCACGATTTCAACACTTGAAAGCAACTCTTCAGCACATACTGAAGGGCAGACATCGACAAAAATGCTACAAAAACTATGTTAATACTGAAGCTCACGGCCAGCAACATTTACATGAAATCATCTTTAAAAAGTAAGTGACAAAAAGTAACACCAAACGTAGTATTTTTTCATTAAATTACTTTTCGGTGTGTTTTTTTTCCAAGATTCAAACGATTAAAAATTGCCTCTTAAATGTACTTTTATTGAGTCAATATTCAGTTTATTGAGTACAATATTTTAAGTGTTCAGGCATAATAATATACGCAGTTCAGCTGCTTATTCAATATTCATTTGACAGATGGTAAACAAAACAGCCGGTTGTTCCATCAACATTGTTTTTATTTTGTTTTTTTGTTGTTTTTTTTCTGTAGTTGTTGACATTTGAGTTGTCAAATATCAACAGAAAGTGTTCGGATAATTGTAATATGCTCACTAAACACACTTATGACAGTGCTGCATTTTAAATTTTACTCAATATTATAACAATTTGCGTATATATTGCGCAATTATTAATTTAAAATTTATATGAAATATTGAGCTCAATAATGGCGTTTATTGCGATTTACGCAATAAAGGTGCATATTTGAATACCATATAATATGGTATGTGGTATATTACCGTATTGTGTATTACCGTTTTTCATATCATTTACCCTTGTTGTTCACTTTATATGACTTTAAAGGACGTACAAATGGTAATAAAAACGAAATTGCAGCGGGAAAATTTTTAACAAAATTGCAGCAGGTCGCGCCATATTTTTGAAGGTGGTTTTAGCAAGATCCACACTAAGAAATTATTGATTGATTGTTTAATTATTCCTCACTATTTTTGCTAGCAAAATAAAACAATAAAAAATATTGTGAAAATATTAATTTTTATTCAAAAATTCATCATTAGATGGTGTATGGCATGGCATAAGTGATTAATAACAACAGCTCGGTTTTGCTTAGTTATGCTCTATTGGCGACATTAGTCAATAATTTGCATAAATTTATAGATTCAGCGTTTATAATCGCTATCGCTTTCTGATGTTTATGTAATTTTAATAAATTATTACAATCGACCGATAAGCGGAATTAATTCAACACGATCTAAAACAGCGAAAGAGACAATTTCACATTTGAAATATAGTCGTTAGCATATATATAAAATTGAATCACTAACGAATATAGAATACACCAACGACAAATAAGGAAGTTATTTGAATCGATATTTATTAAGGTTGAGAAAAAACATCGAAAATATAAGACAATACCAAGTCAATTATTTCAATTGTACTGGCTCTGGTTTCACAAAGAGTCTCTCTAGTTCAACTGTTAATACCAAGCCTAACTTAGGCTGCCAATTTTTCATTTTTATGCATATTTTCATGTAGTTCTCTCTCTGTAAAAAAGAGGAACGAATTCGAAAGAATGTAAATTTAATTTGATTTCAATGGTCACCATATAAGTCTATCACTCCTCTTAAGACTAAAATGACACACATTGCGACAATTAAAAGAAACGATTCAGGTGTTTAATTAGAAAAAAATACACAAAAAAAGCTTATGAAACGCAATAAATTCAAATTAAAGTTGGTTTAGAAAGTAGAAGTCAGAGTCGTAAATAATTTTTTTTTATTTATTATTCATCATGATTTGTTTGTCTTTTAGGTGGTGACATTAAAAGTCTATTAAAAAACCAGAAATTTATTTCTAAACATTTAAAAAGTCATAAACAATTTAAATTTAATTTAATTTAATTTTTTTTTGTGCTTCTGTTTGCGTCGAATTGAAAGTGGAAGTTTTTAAAAAGAAAACAAAATTTGAATTAACAAATGCTGTCCGAAATGTGAAATTAAATGCGAGTATTAAACAATTAATTAAATTGAATAAATTGACAATATAAGTAGCATTGCACTAAAGGTGAAATGTTTTATAACATTTTTTTGCAAATTTTGAGAAGGAAAACTTAATCATTTTTGATTACTCAGTTCATTAACTTGGGTAACCAGTTTGCTTTTTTTATAATACTTTTAAACCCAATAGAATCTTTTCAATTTAGCCTTATATATGTAATTGGGAAGAGCTTGAAAGCAGAGCTTGTGAATGACTTGAGAAACAATTAATTAACCTGTGTTAACAATTGCAATAAAATTCTTCTTCTGCAATCGATTCGTTTCGATATGAATTCCAAATTAAGCAAATACTCAACACACCCTTTAAACGGTATTAAACAGGAGAAATTTTTTTAAATAAACATGGGTGTAGTGCTTTATTTATTCTATGAATGAATATTCAAACAACTGAGTGAATAATAGCAGCACTTGGAGCATTTATAAACAGATAACATTGGCTTATGACCAGTTATTTTAAGAAATCAAATGAATAACTTCACCTGATAAAATATATTTGTCTGAATGAATTAATTTGGATCTGATTATCTAGATCCAAGAGTAGGAAAGTTCATAGAGTAGGTAGGAGGTAAAGGTTGTATTAATTCTGTAAGTGGGAACGGAAAAAAATATGATGATGACCATTGGGTATGCATTTAAACATTTATAAGCCTTGTAGTTACACAAAACGGACAACTGAATATAACCTTAAGAGTATAAAAAAATAACATTGAGCTTGTTGACAACCACACGTAGTTAATTTCGACTATCTTTCTGTAACAGAATTAAATTATGGTTTTAAGGGCCATTATTACAACTTGCCGTTAACTAAAGGAAGGAATTTAACGGGCAGATAAATTGTTTTTCGTTATTATAAGTGGACAATAAGGTAGAAGTGAGCTTTAAGCTAAAGAGAGGATCATCCTTCCTACCTTCAACTTTTAAAGTTAAGCTTATGTTTGAACTTGCCATACATACATATTATTTTCAATATGGCAATTTCAAATGTAAACAAAATGAGCAAATACAACAAATATAAAGAAGCCCGTCGTTGCCACTGCGTTTAAAAAAAGAAACTTTTTTAATTGAGCAGTGTTATCGACATTGCTAAGGCACTGCCATATTTTTGAAAAAGTTAACTTTATTTAATCTGTAGGTTGTAATAACGAAAAGGAGGTGACTTTAAAGTTCAATTTAGCTAAAGTTACCTTTAACTAAACCCAACTTTAACGGCAAGTTGTAATAATGGCTTTAAGTATATTAAAAAAGAAAAATCTTGTGTATTGGCAAACCATTAAGAGACTACATAGAAAGCAAACAAAAAATAGTCTTTAAAAGGGAGTGTATAAATACCATTAAAAACACAAAGACTATGAATTGTTTCTCCTAATCAATTTATATTTATTTTAACAAAGAATACACTCCTTTACATAATGATAATTGATGTATGACGAGTAATTTTTTTATTTCATTTTACTCTCTGGCGTGCGTTGCACTTTTTAAAGTTTCGCTTTTCGAAATGTAACAGAATGAATGAAGTGAATGATAAACGATTGATTTATTTAACGGTCGTTTACAATAATAACAGCAACAGCAACAACAACTATATACATCAATAGCAATTACAACAAATGCAACAAATAATAGAGCAGTTGTAATGCACAACAGTGTAAATTAAAGTTAATGTTGTGTGTTAAAGTTTAAAGTACTTCTTTTTTTTTCTTTTTTTTTTTTTTTTTTCTAACAAATAATTGCTGTTAAAAGCAACAACAACAATGAAAGAGACCGACCGACAATCAATCTTATTTAAAAAATAACAACAACAACAACAACATGTTTCAACATCCGGTGCTTGGAAAATTGACGTTTTCCAAACTGTTTAGACAGAAAAGTTTTCCCCGAAATGATTGACATTCTTTGTTTTTTGTTTTCTTTCCCTCAGATTTTAATGTTGATTTGGTCAACTGATTAGCTGGGGATTTTGCAGTACAAGTACAAAAAAAAATAATTAAAAAGGGAAATTTATAAAGAGAATAATAGAGTGTTCCATTTTATATATTTGGGTAAAAGGGTGTAGTAAACCCCTTATTATTGACAATTTCAAAAGCTTTGTCTGTAGATTATTTCATTAATTTAATGAATGAATGAACGTTTTGTTAAACATTTCAAATGAAACGGAAATTGTTATAAATTCTTGCAATCGCTTAAAATAATAGCAGATACAATATAAAAAACCCAAGTCCTCTACTCAACCCTCTACTATATCTTGTGTAGTAGCGCTTTCTAAAGGAATTCTGAATATCAAAAAATATTTCCTTTTACTCGATATAAATGATACTTTAAAGCTATTAATTAATGAGTACTTTTTTTAAACACTACAAATATTGTATTTAAATATTCTTTAATCTTTTTCTCTTTTTTTAATATCATTATAGTCTCCTTTCAATTATGGTAAGTGAAGAAAGAGTGTTTAAAAATGAAAAAAAAATCAATATTCTATGCGAAGTACGGACAAAACATTTGAAATAGCAAAAGCATGAAGAGTGTTTATGATAATGACAATAGTTTCCATCATGGCCACACCTTTCTGACAGATGACAAATTGACAGCTTAGCGAAAGCAATTGAAAATGAAAAATAAAACATAATTGAGTTAAAAATAAATCATTATGTACTTTGCTTCACAATAAGTATGTATATGCAAGTAAATATTTATTTTAATTGTATTCTTTTTGTAAATATGGAAACATTGGTTATGGAAAGGTCTCAAGTCTAATCAATTATTAAACCGAGTTAGATTTTCCTATTCATGAATCTGTACCTTCGTACCTTATGTAAAATAATGGACTGCAGAGTTTCAACAAACCATACTGGCTGTAAGGTACCTAAATAAGTGTGTTTTATAAAGCGCTGTAAGTTCGTAACCATACATGAATTCAGCACCTCAGTCCTGAGCAGCGTTGCCAGTATTTTTATTTTAAACACTTTTTGTTTCTGGGAAGAAAACTTTTTTTTACAATAAAAACCTTTTTCTACAAAAGTATCAACATTTTTAAAGGAAACACCGGAGACCGGTGGCCTCTATTGGTGTTTCTCTGCTACTTTTGCCCCGGAACTAATAAAATACACAATATTTTATTTCAAAATGTAAATATTTCGTGTTATTGTTGAATTTATTGAAATTTAGAATTTTTCGAAAAATCTTGTTTTGTTAACCCTTTCATGCCCGATGTTGCCTATAGGCAACATTGTACATTTTTGTTCATAAATTCCGTAATTTTTAATTTTTTTAAAAGATTTTCTTTTGCAAACAAGCTTGGTTAAAAACGTGTAAAACCAGAATACGTAGGACTCTGAATTTAATATCACTTCATATTTAGGCCATGACTAACAAACACATGTCCTTAAAAAACTTTTAGCTCTGGCCCAAAAAATTCGGGCATGAAAGGGTTAATGAAAACCTTTTCGTATCTCAAAAAACCTGGAAAAAAGGGAAAACTTGGCAAATGGCAACGCTGGTCCAGAGCCAAAGGAACCATCAAAGTAGTGGACTATATTGAAAGAATTTTTATACATGAGTTGAATGCAAGTGGAGAATATAATACAAATTTATTTCAATGTTTACGTGACGAAATTCAGGAAAATTTGTCACATATGACAGCCAAAAAAAGTGTTGCTTCAGCAATAATATGCATCAGTTCCACTATTGTGATGGTCAAAATCATCAAACTGAAGTTTGAATTTCTTTTCCACGCATTTTATTCATCAGCTTTCTCTCCAAATGTCGAATCAGTTTTTATTTCCAAGCTTAAAAATTACTTACTCGTAAAATGTTTCAGATCTTACAACAAAAATTGAATCAAATCTATTGAAAAGTGTATCCAGTAGGTTAATAGGTTAGATTGAAATGTTAAGAATATTGTTCCCAAATTTGGTAAAACTTCTTTTTTTATATCAAATAAATTGTGATCACTCTCAAATAATAATTTACTACAATACAACCAATATTTCGGTATTTTTGATTTACAACTTACATCGGTTTAATCTCGAACTTACCTACAAATAAAAAATAATAATTTTTTATTAGTAAAGAATTAATTAATTTAATTGGAATGAAATAGTAATGATATTAGTTTGGTGATTTATTTCTGATTTATAATATTATATGATATTATTGTCTACACATCTAAACAAAATTATAATTCATTACACTTGTTAAACTAAGAATGTAAAAGGAAAGCTTATACGAAATAGCTCAGAATTTACAAAATATTTTGTCGTCACGCATGAAATTGAAATTTTATATCCCAAATCTTTCTTCATTTGCTTATTAATTTTCTTCAAAATAAAAGAAGTGTTAAATTGCAAATGACATCAAATGCACATTATCGAATTCAACAATTATAAACTAAAAATCATATTTTAATCAATAGGGAAATATCACACAAATTCATCTGATTTCCATCAATATTTTCAAAAATTTATTTTATAATACAAGCGAAAAAGTAACGATTTTCTGCGACTCTTGCAGGACAACGATTCGGGGATTATTTTTTTTTTTAATTTTAATTAAGACGTGATTTCAAGTCACAATATTATTCGTTTGAGGGAATTGATTACAATAATAAAAAGTAAATGTGCTGCGACTTTATTATGATGATAATTTATTTACAAACAATAAAGACGCCACCATTGTCTCTTAGAAAGAGAGCGAAAATAAAATGAAAATAAAATTAATTAACACACATTTTCGGTTTATATAAGAAAAAATGTTAAAATAATAAAAATAAATGCCGCATATATGACTGAAGATATGCTTGACTTTGTGAAAATCATAAAAAAAAAATCTACACCAAAAATATAAATGCGCGTAAAAAAGAACTTTTTCTTATTCTTATTTCGTACAGAAAAAAAACAGATCTAAATTTATCGGACTAATTGCTAACATGTATGTAGTCGCTGTAGTTAGTAAATGGTGTGTTGACTTATAAGACGTAAGGCCACGGTTTAAACCCCATGGCAGATATCTTGAACAAATAATATGAAAAATATTTCTGCGACGACTTCCTCTTAACAAATTTCTGACAAAAACTCTGGGAGTAATTGTCATGAAAAAGTTTCTTAAAAATCTATCGTTTGGATTCGACTTTAAACTGTAGATTTATCCAGTTATGGATGATAATATTAACACACAAAACATAAGTGGTGTTGTGAGAAGCTAGGTCGTAAATCTGACTGAAGGGTTGAAATGGCCAATTATGTATGTATGTATGTATCAGAGATCAGCAATAAATCTTTTTTTCGCTACTCATAAGCACTCAATATAGAAATTTTACTACTCTGATTCATTCGTACTCACTACAACGTTAATTTATAAGTATGAGTACAATGAGTATGAGTACAATGAGTATGAGTACAATGAGTATGAGTACAATGAGTATGAGTACAATGAGTATGAGTACAACGTTGACATCAAACCACATACCATTTGAGATATGCTTGATTCATAAGCCTACTCATTTAGATTCATAACTTTAGAAATATACTTGTAATACTTATAAATGATTAGAGTGACTCGAACACATTACCAAAAAAGACAGAGCAGCAAGCCAAGCAATTACACAACCTTCTAGTGAGTATTGTAGTGTTCGTACGCTAATCATACTGATTTTGTGATTCTTGTAAATGCTGAGTAAAGGAGAGTCGAAGTCAACAACATCATGCGTATTGTTAAGTATGTGTATGATGAGTACTTCAAACTTCGAATATGAGTAGTATGAGTATAATATTAAAATAAGTACGAATACGTATAAGTATCAGAAATTATGAGTATGATTCGATTCTACTCATCTTTTTGAATACTCATTACTGATCTCTAGTATGTATGTATGTAATTTCTGATGTCTCTGGTTCCACTCATAATTATAATATCAAGAGGTTCGTATCATGATTTTGTTTATGGACCCAAAAAAAGAACAAACAAAAAATAGTGGAACGCTGCATTTTCACGCAACTCTTCACTTGAAAATATATCAGATACAAACCATTTTGTAGAAGTAATGACAATTCGAGCCTACTTCAATCGGATATATATGTAGAGAACTTGGACAAATTTGCGCACTTTTAATGATTTGTATGTAAGCTGTCAGTGCCTAAGAAATTGTAACTAACATTTAAATTACGGGTGTAGACTTGCGTGCCATGTCATATGGTGTAGTATGTATTGTATATTGTATCTTTCACTAACATATCGTATTTTCAATTTTCATTTCCTTGTTTTTGTATGTTTTTTAAGTCACAAAAAAGTAGGAGTCGTTATGCCAACCATACTTTGTAAAAAAAAACTTCTCTTTTAACTCATGAATATAATTAAGATTGTGACAATAAAATTTGGCACATGATTTTAATTAGACTAGAGCAACGTTGTTCTGGTTTTATGACACATAAAAAATACGAGTTTTAGTTTAATAACCGAATCGAAAACTTCTTTATTAGAATATAAAAAAATTCTGGTTAGAATATCAATTACAAAGCCTTGAACTTGATACAAACTAGCTAAACTCTGTAGAAAAATTTTAGGAAATTATAATAATTAAACCATTAAACGAATCATATGCAATCAAATGAACGAATAAGCCTAGAGAAACTTTCTTAAACTTTTGCATTTCACCATTAGCAATATAACCGTCTTCTTCAAAGGTAATTAAGAATGCAATTTGAGCAGAAAAAATATTAGAATCTCTATTATGAAATATGATTTGCTGTTTGAATGTGTGTTAAAAGTACTAACAATTAAATAAAAAGTTCAATAAACTTCTACTAATTATTTACCCACACCATTATCATCACCGTCATCTGTGAGCCATTACAACTGTTGATTTCTAATGAGCGATCAATGCCACAACAATGAATACAAAATATTTTCCCCTGCACTTGTGGTGGTACTTGTTTGTAGAGGCACATTAGAAACAACAATATCTATGCAGGTATGATGACTTTGTGAGGATTTTAGAGGTAAAAATGTTGTTGCACAAAGAAAGAGGGTTTCATGATAATCAAAACAGTAGGGAAATTCATTTATTAGAATACATCATTTCAGTAAATGGTAGTCACAAAATTTTTGTAACTGTTGCTCCCGGCTTCATTACAGTGGATTCATTCGAGAGTTCCAATTTTGGTATGTTGTTTCCACCTATCCGCTTGTAATACTATGTCCAAATATGCACTTTTATTGAGTTAATATTCGGTTTATTGAGTACAATATTTTAAGTGTTCAGACATAATAATATACGCAGTTCAGTTGCTTATTTCATATTCATTTGCCAGCTGGTAAACAAAACAGCTGGTTATTTCAACAACATTGTTTTTATTTTGTTTTTGTTCTTGTTGTTGACATATGAGTTGTCAAATATCAACAGAAAGTGTTCGGTTAATTGTAATGTGCTCACTAAACACACTTATGACAGTGCTGCATTTTAAGTTTTACTCAATATTATAACAATTTGCGTATTTAATGCGCAATAATTAATTGAAACTTTATATGAAATATTGAGCTCAATATTGGCCTTTATTGCGATTTACGCAATAAAGGTGCATATCTGAACACCGTTTAAGAGTGATTCACTATCAGCATCAAATAGTGCATCATTAAGGGTGGATTGACAACTCTTGAACTATCAGCAAGAACTATTCACCTCTAATTTGACAATTCTGCAATTCTGTTTGTGGATGTAAACATTACAAAAAAAAATTGAATTCACCGCTGAATATAATTTTTCGATAGAAATCTATTCCTCAGGCAAGAATTAATTTGATAACAAAATTGAATTATAAGAATGGATGTTCATTCGTTAATCTATTCACTGACCATTTCTTAGTATAGTTTTGCCTGCATAAAATCACGCCGGATATAATAATTCCTCGCTTAGTAGTACTGAAAGGCCATCGTGATTTTTGCTTTAAAATGTATTGAAACTATTTTGATCATTCCCCGATTATAAACGCTAAAAGTAGCTTTTCATACTTTAAATATACTTTAAAAAAATTCGTTTACATGCACCCCACTTAGTGCCAACTTTCGTTCCGAAATTGATTCTGTTCTAGAGCCCCTCGTTCATGTGATTAAACGTTGCTGGATTTTTTTACGGGGATATGTTAACTCGGAAGACAAAACCAAGAACGACAACACAATCCATAAATGTTTGCCTTTCGTAATTTGTAAAGCTCTTCTTCTAGTAATCTAACCTGGTGCAGATCTCTGCCAGTTAGTGCTAGAATAGGAGCCTTGACTATGTCCAAAAGTCTGCTGCGATTACATTGCCTTCAGCAATTTCTTCGCTGTGATCCCGAAGTGACACCCGAGCCCAACAAATAACTGCTCCGAACTACTACTCAAACTTCTCTCCAAGAGAGAATACGAAACCAGTGTTATCACTGAGACAAATAGAATTCTTTCAGCTTGAATGACACGCGACTATTTGCTTTCTAATGCGGGATTTGGATATAAGAATTCTCCGATAATAATTTTGATCGTATATATGATGTTTTCTTAAAAAAATTCAAAACTTATTTCTTTTTGTCATAAATATTAGCCACGTTTGAAAACAAAAAAAAATTTATAACGAAAGATTATTTAACTTTCTAAAGAGATTCTCATGAACACGGCTAATATGTTTATAATTACATTGTCAGTTACAAACAGCCAGTAACTATAATAATGATTATGAATAATCAAACACCCATTTACGTTATACAATTAACGAATGCATTCATTGGAAAAAAGAAAATTTATGTGGCAACCACAAACCAAGGTTTTCAATTCTTTTTTTATTTATTGTCTGTTATTCGCTAAAAAAAAAAAGTTTAAAAAAATTTAAATGAATTTTTGTGTGGAATAAATATTTTAAGGAAAACCACATTAACAAATGAGCATGAGCCTACTAACAAGTCAAGCGTTGGCCCACGGCAAAGTAAGTTTAGAGAAAATGGGCGACACTGTAATAGAAATTGTTAAAAAGTTTTTAAACTGATCACAACAAGTCATTGACATTTATGATTTTAAGGCAGAGAGAGAATACCTTGTAATAGGAAATGAACTTGAGTTCTTAAAAAAAAAACAGTTTTATTTATAACAACCCATAGGATTTATAACATTTAAACGCCTATGAAGCAAATGCAATAATTTGAAATGATAAGAATTCTGAAGGTTCAAACAGAAATGCAATAACGATTGCATTATAATTTTCGTTGGGATTATTTTCTTTACATTTTTAATTTGCCTAGTCCCGTTTGAACAGTTAATAATTAAATCATTTTCAATTGCATACAACAATTTTAAATTGCAGTAAAAGTACTAGTAACAGCGATAATAAATTAAACGTTTTTCACTCTTTCGGCAATAAAGTATGGAAAGTTGACAGACTGAAGTACAATGAAAAGGTGATATAAAAAGGAAAAGAAAATAATAAAAATGCCCCCATTGACAGTCTATCCAATTAAGATTGACGGACAATTTTTAAGTCGCCAATGACAGGCAGTTAAAAAAAGTAAATAAAATGTAAACGGAAATGTAAAAACTTATGTCAGAGTTGGGCAAATAATACAAGCGCAATGAAACTCTTAAAGGATATATGAAATAATTGCGAGAATTTAAATAAAATAAAACACCACTGTAATTGTTAAAAATTAAATTAAATTCTGCTTAATACGGTGTTCAGCTATGCATTTTTATTGAGCTCAATTGAGCTCAATATTTCATATAAAAAAGTTTCAATTAATTATTGCACAATAAATATGTAAATTATTATAATATTGTCGCCGTGGTGTAGTAGGTAGTGTGTTGGCTTACTATGCGTAAAGCCCGGGTTCGTATCCCAAGTCAGACATCAAAAATGAAATATGAAAAAAAAAAATATTTCTTCGGCGACTTCCTCTCAGCAGATTTCTGGCAAAAACTCTGAGAGTAAAATAAACTGCCATGAAAAAGTTTCTCAAAATTCTGTCGTTCGGAGTCGACGTTAAACTGTAGGTCCCGCCACTCACGTATAAAATTAACGCACACAACATGAGTGGTGTGAGAAGCTAGGCCGTAATCCTGACTGAAGGGTTGTAATGGCCAATTATGTATGTATGTATGTATTATAATATTGAGTAAAACTTAAAATGCAGCACTATGTGTGTTGAGTGAGTATGTTACAATTAACCGAACACTTTCTGTTGATATTTGACAACTCAAATGTCAACGACGACAAAAAAAGCAATGTAATTGAAACAACCAGCCTTTCCGTTTACCAGTTGTCAAATGAATATTGAATAAGCAGCTGAACTGCTTATATTATTATGCCTGAACACTTAAAATATTGTACTTAATTAACCGAATATTGACTCAATAAAAGTGCACATCTGAACATAGTATAAAATTATTAAAAAATGCTGAATCAGTGGATAAATGCCATATATCAACTACAAATAAAATCATGTTCATATTCCACAAACAATTAACAATTAACCTCTTGCGCTAGAATGGCAAGTTAAACTTGTCATAAATTTTTAATGTTCGCTTTGTCCAGTGACAATATTCTTTACGAAACTCTTAAGTCATTAAATTGTACTGTGGGTTAAATTATGTGATGTTTTCTTGTAAAACGTTTCCCAATTAAATCAAAACGTGAGGGATTAGTGTAATAAAATCAAAAACGTATAATAAAAGCACCTTATAAATTGTTATTTAATTCATGAGTTGAAGTGTGACCTTGTCAAAGAGTTGTGACAAAAATAAAAATCATAACAGAGTTTTCAAGCCTTCGAAAATAATAACAATCTAAGATAAAAATTTAATGAAATTCAACACTACCAAAGTATACGGTCACCCCTTTTATGGGTGTTTAGATTTATTAATTCGGGCAATTAAAAAAGTAAAAACAATCACAAATTTATATTTCAAAGGCCCAAATTTAAACCATTAACGACCACAGGGACATATACATACATATGTATAGTACAATAGGTCAACTTGACCGCCGGGTACTGTACTTGTCAAGTACACGTCCTCTACCCTATGTCCTAAATCGAAGATTCAAAAAATCTGAATAACTAAAAACACTTTTATTTATTTATAAAGACGCGTATTTACACTGCCTATTGATAATAGGGTGTATTCGAAATGACTGTTCTGGTCGCTTGAAGTTGACAGTTTTTTATTTTGTTTTGATAATTTGGTTTTAAAATATGTCTTTTAAGCGTCTAATGAATCATACTAAATACACCAAATAATAACATTTCCGCTCATAATCTTATGGACGTGAAGGGGTTAAATAAGTACAATACTTTTGAAAAATTTTAAATAATTTTAATTACAAATATTTATCCCCTATATACATATATGTATCTCACTGCATACTCTGCAATACATAGTCAGTTTTTGTCAAAGAATACAATGTAAGCATATTTTAGCATGATTACGAATGAATTAAAATTTATTTCTTTGTTGTATAAGAGACGAAAAGTACCGTATTCTCTACCTCCCACATCAGGATCAAATATCCAAAAAATTATCAAATCTTTTTCATTTTATTCGAACTGAAGACCTTCGAGGTCTGCCAAATTAGAAACAACATTTAAACCTTTACTAAGCGATTTTAATTCATACACACGATTCTAGTTAAGATCCATTGTATTGAAAAATAGTTCCTTTCAGGAACATAGCACTCACACAAAGCCACTTTTTACATCTCTACAGGTGATAGGTTGTCTGGTTCATTCGTAATTGCCTAAAAATAACGTTGCCAATTAACAACAATTAAATGATACCCATTTGTACACTTTGTTACATGCAGAAAAAACCTTTTTTTTTTTTGAAAATTTTCAAGCACATCCATCAATTGTAAGATATTACATAAGACTATATTACCAAATAAAGATCTGACCATCAAATTTGTAAACAGAGAACGTGAGCTAATTACTGACGATTACAAAAAATATATACGCGATAATTTTTAATAACCAAAGCGAAATTGTCGACACTTAAACTTATCGAGCGATATGAAGTCATTCAAATATAAAGAGCAGAAGAAAAAAATATGAAAATGCATTATAAGTGGAGTGGTTAAACAGCAAAATACAAACAATGACCGACAGACCAATCAACCCGTGTATGAGTAATAAAAAAAAAAGGAAAACAAATGATTTAAAATAAAATAAAATGAAATGTAATAAAAAGCACTCACTGAACTTTTCTTTAGTTTAACTTTTTTTATTTTGTTTTTTATTTTTTGTTTTCTTTCTTTCTTTCTTTTATGAATTATAATCAACACATTTAACACTTTCGCTACACGAGTCAAATGAACGTGAATGGGTAGATACTGAAAAATGTAAGAAAGCATACGAATAGAAAAAAAATCAGTCATTTAGTGCAGTGCACGAAAAGTATAGTGGTACGCTGAAGAGTTGGCATACGTATATAATATACATACATATATCAGAGCAAGCTCCGATCAATATCTAGAAAATACCAGCTGATTTCCGAATGTTTATACTATGCATACTATGGGATACTTTCTGCAAAAGACATTGTTTCTAAGCTGCTACAGAACCTAAATCCTACCACAAGAGACCCATTACCTTGTTTGTTAAAAAAGTAAATTTAATGAAGCCAAAAGGCAAATAAATGATAACACGCTGGTACAGATTATACAATGCATAGTGTCGTAAACTTAACATAAGAATACATATAAATGTTGCATAGGAAATTGTTTTTCAAAGCTCCATAATTTTTTATTTTAACAGAGTATTTTTTAAAGGAGCTTAGTCTTTTAAGATTTTCTGTCTCCTTGGATATTTTCAGAGTTTTTACAACCTTACACCACAGATGTTACTATAAAAGACTGTTTTCATCTCAATAATCATTAATCTCTTTCGAACCCATCATTTCCATTGAATCCCAATAATAACAACAAGATTAAGAACAGATTAAAGCCTGTTTGTAGAAGGTACCAGCAAACTTGTATTCGAAACTAAGGCATAAAAGAGTAATTATTGAGTACATGGAACAATTTCGATTATACATAACATATATATGTACATACATAATTGGTCATTATAACTCTACACTGTAGAAGAAATATTTTTTCATATTTCGTTTTGTTCGCGACGTCTGAGCTGGAGTAGGAACCTGACCTACTAGACTATGACGACTTCATCTTGTGCAAAAAAAAAATAAAAACAATGATTTCATTAGAGTTTCTAGCAACAACAAAATTGAATATTAAATTAAAAAAAGAGAAACATTTTATATGCTGCATCAAATTTCTTAAATACGCACATGACAGATGATTGCTTCTGAAGCTATCATCCAAAGATCTGTGCCTTGTGATTCTTTGTCGATCTCATACTTGAACATTGCTTCCCATTGAAGTAGAACAAGGTACAGCGTATCACTATACTTTTCGTGCATTGGACTAAAACACTATTTTTTTCATTCGTATGCTTTCGTTAAACCAATATGTACATCAAAAATTAAAACATGCCCCGAAGCCCAAAAGTTATGTTTGTAAAAAAGAATTATCGAAATAAAGTTCAAAAGCCATCTCAAGCTCGATTGACAAATCAGAAAAACTCGAAAGAATTTTCAAAATGGAACAATCACTGCCTGCTAATATTTAAAAATTTAAATAAATTTAATATTTAATAAAACATATTAATAGTTGTTTTTTTTTTACTTTTATCACATACTGTATTTAATTTAGTTATTGTAATAATAATAATGTGAAATAAATTATATTGTAATTTAATAATTGTATGTAAAAATGAAGTAATAACAAGCCATGCCATGCCGAAAAAAAAAATCCAACAATGAATTGTAATAAAAAAAAATCATTCCTTTCTACAGGGCTTTCTATGTTAAATATCTGTCAGTATATCTACATGTATGTACATATGTATGTATAGCAATTGTTTTTTGTTTTTGTTTTTGTTTTTTTTTTTTTTGTTTTCTCATTAAAAGTAATTAATTAAAATGATTTTTCAGTTTGCTTTTATTTTTTCGTTCATTATTACATGGCAAATAGAAGATTGTAAGAAATAATAACAAAAAAATTACAACAACCCATATATGTACATATGTACATACATACATATGTATGTATGTATTATTAACTTATTATTATTTTTTGTTTCTGTTTACATTAATAAAATCAAAGATTTGATTTGAAAATTGAATGAAAAAAAAATCATGCTTAAAGGCATTTCAAGTAACGACCATAAACAACGGCGACAGGAAAAGAAAGCCGATTTTTTTTTAATTTTCTTTTCAGCTTAATCAACTTGACTCTTGATATTGTATTTTAATTGATTTATTTGCCTATTAACACTTAATTTTTCATTTCATTTTATATTCCTAATTTCGGTTTATTACAACATCGGCTTAAATGCTCAAAGCAATTTTGGAAGAGCTCCTTTGATAAGATTGTTGTTTCGCAATTTTTTTAAGGTGTTGTAATTACATGATAAGTGCCTAGTCAGTTATACAATATACTGGGCGTAAACTTACTTCATAAATAAAAAGCATTTATAAGCACTCGATTAGATTTTAAGACTTCCTTAATTAAAACATTGGTAATGATGATGAACTTACCTACAATGAGAAGAAAGAAAATGAAAAGAAATTAATTGCCGAAATATAAAAATTGTAAAATAAAAAACATTAAGACAGTAACATACACACATATGTACGATGAGTATTAAGGCTCATATATTGCACAAGCCCTTCCACATATGTATACAATTATAATTAGAAAGCAATTGTAATTAAGGATTAAATTCAGACCAGTAATCTTAGTTTAAAATGAAATACTAAGAGCCATTATTATAACTGTCCGTTAAAGTTGGGTTTAGTTAAAGGTAACTTTAGTTAAAGTGAACTTTAAAGTCACCTTTAACTTATTTTTGTTATTACAACCTAATGATAAAATTAAGTAAACTTTTTCAAAAATATGGCAGTGCCGGTGCAATGCCGATAAAACTGCTGAATTAAACAAGTGCTTTAAAAACGCAGTGGCAACGACGTGCCTTCTTATTTGTTATGTTTATTCATTTTGTTTACAAAATTTGTGTGTTGAGGTTTTAGTTTCTATATTTTTGTGTTTATTATTTTAAAATAAGTATTATGAATACGCCAATATCTATTTTGATTTGAAAAACTATTAATATATTAACGTTTATTTTTCATGTTTATGTTTGAAGTTGCCATATTGAAAATAATACATATCGTCACCTAAAACGCAAACGGCCCTAACTAACAAAAAATTCAAAAATGACTTTTTTATTGATTCTGATGTATTTCGTCAAAACTCATGTTCACAAAAAAATTGGACTGCTCCGGACAATAATGTCATTTTTATTAACAAAAAACAAACGGCCCTATCTACAAACGCAATTATGTAATGAACGCCAAAAGAGCTAACTAACCGTTTGCATGTAAAACATTGTCAATTGTCAAAACAATTCATAGATTGTACCGTTAAACAATTTTATATTGAAGAAAAACTAATTATAAACATTTTAAGGCAATTTACTAAATAAAATAATTTTTTATTAAAAGTGTTGTGATTGATATGTACATAATATGTTTTATATAGGGGGTTCTAAAATAAAATAACAATAAAAAGTGGTAAAATTAAAAATAATGGCTGAACTGAATATTGATTGCAATGCAAATTCCAATTTAAAAAAAATAAACAAAATTGGAGGCTTTGCAGTCAAAAAAACCGAATGGAAAGTAAAGAATATCAAGGCATCTCTAGAGGAATCGTATTGGTGCGTAAGCCTAGAGAAATGAAGGAACCATGTAATTCAACGTTTTGCGAAAAAAGCTCAACACGACATTGTTCCACTCGTAAAAACATTTTTGACTCCTTTTGGAAAATGTCGTGGCATAATAAAAAACTTTATGTCCAAAGCCTTATAGAATGTTCTCAAAGACAACGTATTACTGTCGAGAACTCTAAACGGTCCATTACAAAACACTACTTTTTGAAGCACGACACAAATCAAATCCAAGTATGTAGACAAATGTTTTTGTCTACTTTGGGTTTATCCGAAAAAATGATACGACCATGGGTATGTTCCGGAAGTTTCCATTCCATTCAAATAGTTTTTGAAGAAACAAGAGGTTAAGGTAAACGAGCAGAATATGATATAAAACTTAGCATTATTTAAGGGAAAAAATGTGGAGATCAACATGTTACGTGCCTTGACATACGAACAAACAGGAACTATATACTTTAAAATAAATATAGATGACGATTATGCCCAGCTTCCACAAAGAACTGGAAGTAAAATAAATACAGTTTTGCTTTCGAAGATTAAAAATTTATAAAAAGAAATGGCAGAATCTCCAGGATCTAAAACGATTGCTACCAGAAGCAATTATTATTGTCATTATTTTTATGACAACATACCACTTAAAACTCTCAGGAATAAATAGGTAGTTAGGGCCTTTGGTTTCATAAAATTACAAAACCAAAAGACTTAACTAACATAGATCTTTAAAAATTCTAAAAGTTAATTTTATTTTACCAGAAATCAAATAGATTGTGTATTTTCAATAATATTGGTGAAAATTTCGATTATCGAATCTATACTTTTCATTTTAAACAGTTTTTTGCTTCTCCTGTAAAATTTTTAAAATGTTAGATAGGGCCGTTTGCGTTTTAGGTGACGATATATATATATAATATGGCAAGTTCAAAGATAAAGTGAACTTTAAATATTAGAGGTAGGATGATCTTCCCTTTAGCTTAACGCTCACTTTTGTCTTATTGGATACTCATAATAATGAAATTCAAGTTATCTGCCCGTTAAAATCCTGCCTTTAGTTAAAGGCAAGTTGTAGTAATGGCCCTAAGACTGTCAAGACGGTAACGATACAACTGCTGAGACGAAACTGGCAATTGACAAAAATAATAAAGAACTTTTCAGAACTTTTCAAGGCAATAGAAATGACTAAGAGCAGTTTGATTTGATGGAAATGGTTTTCATCACACTGAAACGTATCTCATCCAGATTAAATGCTAACGTGAGAGAAGATTTCGAAATATTTAAACGGCGATTGGAATAAGTATTACCTTCAGAACTAAATGTTGATTTTAAAAGCGAGAAAAAAAGAAGTTTTTTATAATTGAAGTATTATGAAATCGTAATTTAATAATCAAATTGAATAACTTCAGAATAGTAGAATATTTTTACTTTCCTCCTCTTTTCTCATGGCATAAAACTGAATGAAATTATTGAATACTATATAATGATCCAAAAGAGAAAAGAATTTTAATACAAACAGCATTACAACTTCGAAGGGGTCAGCTTTAAACCTTTGCCAGATATTACAAACCCGTGTGACACCTTCGTCTCCTACAGCACTGTGTTTTCAGATTCAGATAATAAATATCCAAATATTCTGATAGTAGAGGTGCCTTAATAGTCGCTTTAAGGAACAATCAGATTTAAGTGACAGTTAAACTTCGCTGTAAGTGAACAAGAATACATTTATTGTCCGCAATGAACACTCAATCTTGCATTAAGAAATTCGTGTAAATTTTTTTTTAAAATCCTAAAGGAATATCGATCAGTATACATACAATCAATATACAGTGAGCGCCATAAGTGAGTCAACACTTTTGTTCTTAAGTATAAAACAGTTTTGTTTTTAAGTATAAAAAAAGTTCCTTTATCATGAATTGTTGTTTTTGTTTTAACATTTTATAATTTCATTTACTTTTCTCGCTATCCTAAAAAATGAATTTTTTTCAGTGGTGTTTACTCATTTTTGGCGCTCAGTGTACATACATACATAAATGATCATTAAAACCGTTCAGTCAGGATTATGGACCTAGTTTCTCACACCACTTATGTATGTTGTGTATGTTAATTCTATACATGAGTGGCGGGACCTACAGTTTAAAGTCGAGTCCGAACGACAGATTTTTTGAGAAACTTTTTTCATGGCAATTTTATTTATTCTTAGAGTTTTTGCCAGTAATCTGCTGAGAGGAAGTCGCCGAAAAAATATTTTTTTGATATTTTCGTTTTGATGTCTGACCTGGGGTTTGAAGTGGCCTTATGTCTAATAAGCCAACCCCCTACCTACTAGACTACGGCGACTTCTGTACGTAATTTGTACCCAAAACAAAATCAAAATCATCTGATTATTTTGTTTTCATCTAAAACTTTAATATTTTGAAAATCTATTTCAAAATATGAAATGATTTAAAGGCAACAAAATCCAATGAGACATTTTCATGCTTCTTACACACAAACAGTAATTAAAAGAGAGGAAAAGTGCTCATTAGCAGATGTTTATAAAAAATTCCCCCCTTTTTAAAAATTTTTTATTTTCATTCATATTCCCACACCCTTTCTTCAAAATTTGTTATGGCAGCTCCTGTCAAATTACAAAATTGTAAATCATAATTTAAAAGTGTTGTAACCAAAAAATTAAAACCAAAACATTAATTGTCATGTAAATCTACTGTTAAATAAAAAATAAAATATTTTTCATTAAACGCTTACATTTGAAAATAATATTTAAAAATATTTCAATAATTTAATGTTAAATAGAAGCGTGAGCAAAAAAAAAATTACAAAGAAAAAGGTCACGGCTAAAAATAATCACCGCCTTAGTTGGCCAAATAGTTTATAATTTAAAAGGAAATTGTGAAAATATAAAAAAAAGAATTAAATTCCCAAAGGGGAACAGAAAATATATGTATATACATACATACATATATAAACCAAGAAACCATAATAAAAATGACAGTCATAAAAAAAATTTAATTCTTTTGTTTGGCATCAGGCCAAAAAAAATCGTAGAAATTTTCAAAAAAAAAAATTAAACAAAAAACTTTATTTTTGTTTTTTTAGTCAGATAAAGTGCCTAAGATTTATGTTAATTTGTTTAAATGTTTTTTTAAATTAAAATCTCTTGTCTGGAAAACACTCCTATTCTTCCTCTAATGAGTACTTAAAGACATTTTTTAGATTTTTTTTGTTTTACTTTTCAAATCGTTTCAATCAATAGTCAATCAAAATTAGCATTTCATCATGTCTTTCATGTCAGAATACAACAACAATTTTTCTCTTGTTGTTTTTCATTATTTTTAAGCTGCTGCTTGCTGAGTATCTTAATTAAAATTTTTATTTTACTTAAGGGCATTTGATGTTTTTCATCGGCTAAATTGAAGATAATTTGTTTTAAATTATTTCATAAGAGTATACTGATTAACCCCTTAACGGATAGAGGGGATGTATTTTTTTTTTAAGAGCAAGAGATTTGTCACCTCAGTCGAAAGCTTTTAAAATTATAAATAATTTAGAGTTTCTGATATTAGCGGTCATGCTTTTAATTTAGCAAATTATCTGTGACCTCCAATGGGTTAATTTATCACAACTTGTTTAAAGGTAAGTACAGTTCAAGTAAACAACAATACTTAGAAATTCAAAACGAAGAATAAAGCTCTTAATTTACAGAAATTAAACGAAAAACAAAAGCCTTGAAATGAAATAATTCTTCTTATTACAGACCAAAAATCGAGTTAACAAACAAACAAGAAATAAATCTCAATCTTTAGAGCGAAGACTCTATAGAAGAAAAACTTCTAGTCAAGATGGAATATTTCCCAGAAATTAAAAATGGCTTAATTTAATAGAAAACCTTTTAAATTTTTTTGTTTTTGTTCTTTCAATGACAAAAAGTAATAGACAGTAAAAATAAAAATAAACCAAAAAAAATTATAATATCGGATCTTCCAACGGGAACTTCCGAACTTAAGAATTGCTAACGGCGATCTTGCTGAATGTATGGCCAACTGTCAAATCGGATGACATTTTTTCAGTCTGTTTTGTCAAAACACCACGAACAGATAAAGCATTAAACAACACCGCAAATAATAAAATTGTTTAAACAAAATGGATATTCTGTGAGTGCAATGTATTGCGCGTTTCGCTAATATTGCAATGGCCATAATCGTCCTACCGGCGGAACTATTCGTTATGTGGTGGATAATCTTGAATCTACTGGTTTAATAAACGCAAAATCTGAGGAAGACACCTCTGCCGTCAAAGAGAGTGTGCAGGAAAATCGAAGATAATCGATTTCACCTTTCGTAGACCACAACTTGGCGAATTTTGAGTCGTAAATTGGAGCAGCAGCCGTACAAAATTCAACTGATCCAGGAAATGAAACTAAACAACCATAGTCAGGGGCGTATGTTCGACGAACGGGGTCTGCTGCAGTCAACACGTACGTAACTTACGTACGTAATTGGTCATTACAACCCTTTAGTCAGGATTACGACCTAGCTTCTCACACCACTTATGTTGTGTTCGTTAATTTTATACATGAGTGGCGGGACCTACAGTTTAAAGCAGACTCCGATCGACAGAAACTCTTCATTGCAATTTTATTTACTCTCAGAGTTTTTGCCAGAAATCTGCTGAGAGGAAATCGCCGAAGAAATGTTATTTTTTCATATTTCCGTTTTGATGTCTGACCTGGACTACTAGACTACGACGACTACAGGAGTAATCAACTGACTCTAATTTTCATCGAATAATCATATTTAGGGCTGAGGTTCAGGCCATGATTGTCAATGCAAGTACTGTTGGTCACTAATTATCAATTTTTGTTGAACACCAATAACAATTGATTTCTACAGAATGGCGCTACATGCCACACAGCTGATGCCACATTGGAATATTATGTACGACCGATTGATGGCATAATCATCTTACATGGTGGTGTTGCGAACTGAAATCAAGTGATTTTCCCCCATTAGACTCCTTCTTGCGGGGTTTCCTTAAGTAGCAGGAGCAGCAATTGTCCTCAAAGACAACATAACGCACGCCATGCCATCGGTCAAATTCAAGCTGATTATGCGCCAGTTTCATAGAAAATTGAACATTTCAGATGAACTCCGCCCAGAGAAGCGGTGGTAGATATTTTATCAAAAAAAAAACTCGATTTGTTTTATGTAATTTCCAAGATAAGAAGCGCTTAATGAAAGATCCGATTATTTGTTAGAGTTCAACTGAACACACAAAAATTTATCTACAATAATAATACTGAGGTTTTATTTAAACATTCAATTCAAAGCTTATCATGACTGCTGTTCGGATTCAAACTTCAACAAACACAATTTGCCGTTTCAACCAAAAAAATAAAAAAAAAACAGAAAAACTTTAGATTTGAAACCATTAAAAATTTAATTATAAATAAATAAAGCCATGAACCTTGAGTTATTTTTTTAGGTTATAATAACCAAGAAAAAAACGAATTAAATATTACGCAATAAAAAAAAACTAAAACGAAAAAAAATTTAGTCATGGCAGCTTACAGATTTACTTTTTAAAATCAAAGAAATTAAAAACTTTTTGGTAATTCTTAAATGATTGGAATAAAAAAATGGATTTTACGGTGAAAACAAATCTAAATTCCGAATTGTGTGACTAATCGCTAAATTGCTTTCGTAAAAATAAACTAAAAAAAAAGAATAAAAATAATACAGAAGAAAAAGATCTTAAAATACATCAGGATTACGATCTAGCTTCTCATACTACTTATGTATGTTGTGTGTTTTAGGGCCATTATTACAACTTGCCGTTAACTAAAGGAGGATTATAACGGGCAGATAAATTGTTTTTCATTATTATAAGCGTAAGTGTAATAAGGTAGAAGTGAGCGTTAAGCTAAAGGGAGGATCATCCTTCCTACCTTTAACTTTTAAAGTTAAGTTTATGTTTGAACTTACTATACATACATATTATTTTCAATAAGGCAACTTCATATATAAACAAAGTGAGCAAATACAACAAAAAAAAAAAAAAGAAGCCCGTCGTTGCCACTGCGTTTAAAACACCCCGTTTAATTGAGCAGTGTTATCGACATTGCTCCGGCACTGCCATATTTTTAATAAAGTTAACTTTATGTTATCATTATGTTGTAATAACGAATCAGTTAAAGCTGATTTTAAAGTTCACTTTAGCTTAAGTTACCTTTAACTAAACCCAACTTTAACGGCAAGTTGTAATAATGGCCCTTAATATTATACATGACTGCTGAGAGGCAGTCGATACAGAAATATTTGCTTATATTTCATTTTGTTAGAGATTTCTGACCTGGGGTTTGAACCGTGGCCTCACGTCTAATAAGCCAAAACACTACCTACTAGACTACGGCGACTACATAAAATGCTTAACAAAACATTATTTTCATAATAAAATTAAACACTTTTCCTTTTACCACCAGTTACGAATTACATCTAAAGCAAAATGTCTAAAATTTAAAATAGCTACAACAGTAACACAATTTATTAAAAACTCTTTAATGATTTAAAGACAAAAACAGTCGATTTATTATATATAGAGTAAGTAACGCGTGACCTCTGACGCAACACTCATAGTGTTAAGAAAAAAATTTATAAACGTTGAAGTTCTCAGAATGAAATCAAAATTGTATATATTTGCCAACAATAACTTTAGGAATATTGATATAACAATTCTCTCAACAGTTCACTTCCTGTTTTATTAGCACATCACAATATTATCGATATGAACGATAGTAATTAATCGATTGTATTCATAACCGCATTAATAAAATATCGTATATTATTGAAAGTACAATAATTAAATTTTTCTGAAATTAAATATGTGTAAATATTCAGAAACTGACAACTTAATTATATTCAACAACATTTATTTTTTCTTTTTCAATTTTTAATTTTAAATGTTCAATTGAATTGAATTCAATTCGAATTCAAATGAAATTACGACTGAAATTAATATCAAATATTTTGCTGATAATCATGTTCATAGCGATTATCGAAGTTTATTGACCATTTACATGAAAAAAAAGAAATAATAAAGAAAAACAAAACAGATTTAATTATACAATATTTATTCGAAATAGTTTAAAATCCAAAGTTTTATCATAAATTTTATTAATTCAATAACATTCCACATTAACACGAAATGACGAAGCTGATGAACGAACATGATCATAAAAATGAAGATGAAGATGTATAAGTAAATATGAATGAGTGACTGAAATAATTAATTTGCATGTGATTAGTAGATTAGATTGAGGAAATTGCATGAATTAAAAATATCGTATTAAGTAAACGAAATGGTGGACAAGCAATTCATTTAAAACATGACACTTAAAGCACGCGTCAAATTTAAAAAAAAACAGAAATTTTTAAATAAAATGTCCAAAACCTCTATCGAGCACTAAAAAAAATTAATGAAAAATGTAAAAAAAATTAATGAAAAATTTAAAAAATTAATACTTCACGGTACTTCTCAATATAGGCATTTATTAAAACACAGTTTCTTTTCATTAACTGAGCTCATTGAACTCTAACCAACTTATGAATATTCAATGTTGATGTAATTTCATGCTTTTAATCATTTATGTATACCGTTGGAAAAAACACTGAGAATTTGCAGAAGTGAATGACATATACAAATATTGATTTTCTACAATTTAAAAAATTAAATTAAGTATTCTCGTTGAAGCCGTCGTAGTCTAGTAGGTAGTGTGTTAGCTTATTAGACTGTAAGGCCACGGTTCAAAACCCAGGTGAGACATTTCGAACAAAACGAAATATGAACAAATATTTTTTCGGCAACTTCCTCTCAGCAGATTTCTGGCCAAAACTCTGAGAGTAATTAAAATTGCCATGAAAAAACGTTTCTTAAAAAATCTGTAGTTCGGAGTCGACTTTAAAACTGTAGATCCCGCCAATTATGCATAAAATTAGCACACACAACATGGGGTATAAGAAGCTAGGTCGTAATCCTGACTGAAGGATTGTAATGACAAATTTCCGTATATTTCCGTAAATGTGATTGACGACAGAAATATATTTCTGGTGTCATTAAACTCTGTAAGAGGAGTCCTTCTAATCATTAATCGCTAAATATTGGAAATAAACCAAACAATTTGATTTCAAAATAAAAATAATAAGAAAAGCTATAAATAGTATACAGAGTGATTGCTATGCTTGAATTTTTACCCCCCCCCATGTCAGGTGATTGAACTTTCATTATTCCATAGCAGTGGAGTGGAAAAAAACTTACAATCACAGAAGTTGACACACACTCTACTAGAGCTGCCAACTAGTAGAAGAACCGGAAAGACAGGTAAAACAGTTTAAATATAACGGAGTACAATATAAATATTAATAAATATACAAAATATTATTTAGGGGGTTGAAAAATAATAACACTTCGAAAAGAAAAAAAAATTATAAAATAAGACCCTGTGGGGCCAGCTGAAAAGGTGGGATGTGTTTTATTTTTTTTTTTTTTAATTTCCTTTTTGTTTTCATTTGTTTGTGTAATTTTTTGTTGTTGTTAAACCACCTAAAAACCCACTAAACCGTAATCAGTTGATGTTTTTTCTTGCACATTTTTTTGTTTTTTTGTTTTTTTTTTGTGGTGGCTAATTACCCAAGCTTGTAAGTTACACTTGTCGTTGGCACTGGGTGTTGTCATGGAAAACAGAAAATGAACACCGGCCAACCATTAAATTAAACTCATTTTCCAATTTGATTTTCCTGCATGCCTGTCGTATGTACATATGTACATCCATACGACATTCGCTTGTCCGTCTACTCATGTGTCAGTTTCGTTTTAGCCGTATTTAATACAACACGAATATCAAACGCGAGAAGGCCAACAACAACAACAACAACGAAATTAGTTGTTGTCTGTTTACAGTATTTTTCTTCTCTCTCTTTTTTAATATCGATCTGCTGCTGTTACTATAAAATATTTTGTTTTTTCATGTTTTTCCACGCTGTCCTCATTTACATTTAAGTTTGGTGCACAAATTGAAATATTTTTTTAAGCTGAAAGGAAAAAAAATACACCGAAACTAATAAGAGATAAGCGAGTTTGTAAAGACCTTTTATGTCCCTAAATTAGAGAAAAATTTAAGGAAAAAATATTCCTTTTACAGTTTAGGCAGCATTGGTTGATATTTTCTACCAAGTCATACGCATAAATAAATGTCCTTGTGAAAGTGAACAAAAACTGTCATAGAAACAGTAACTACTTGTTGTAGGGTAACAAACACATGAAATAACAAAAATTCCTTATTACCATGTCTAAGCACCAATACCTGTTTGACTACCAACACAATTCCATTTTGACCACTAAGTTTGGCCAACAACAAATGCTCTGCTCATTAATTATTTCACCAATTAAAACCACATTCGAGTCACAAATATAAATGAAAACATTGAATACGGACAGTTATTATTATTTTGGCCCGTTTTCCAATGCAGCATCAACGACATCATCAAAATAGCAGAGCGAAAATTATTTCAAATTTTTATTGGAAATAATTAAACTGATGAACAGAAAAAGGCAGCTAAACGGGTAATACTTAGCCTTTAAAGGTATTCTCCATGTTGGTATGTATGTATGTACATTAAAGCCATAATAATTTAGTTTAAGTTGGCCACTATTTGTTTCCCATTTGACTGGATTCATTGAAAGCAAAAGAAATGACAAGTGATTAACGGTTTATAATTATTTATGGCATTTTGAAAATAATTTCCTTCCTGTCCTCTTGGCTTCATTCCGATTATAATTTAAAGTCAGTCAAAGAATTCTGAGTGGCAACACCCACTCATGTAAAAAACACATTTTCTCTGTTAACTCCTGCTTTTTTAAAACACTTTGAAGAATATTTAAACGTTTAACTTCACTGACATTTAGAAAAAAGCAATCTCAAGAGTAAGAATATGATGATACAAAATTTCTCAGTGATAACAAGAGAAACTTGAGAATTGAAAAATTCACTATGTTAAGAGAATGTGTTAACAGAATAAATTTTTTAGTCCCGATTTCTCAAGTTCCAAAATTATTTCGGATATACTACAAAGTGACACCTTAGGGACACCTTAGGTTACAATTTGTATATAGTCGGATGGATATCTGCAGCAAGTGACATTTTTCCACAATATCGAACATCCTACATTATTAAAACAAATAAATTTTTTGTCAAGTTTTTCAATTTTCAAAAGAATTTCCTAATTACCAGAGGAGCAACGTGTGGAGTACAATTTTGAAGGAATGGAGTAAAGATTTTATTCTCCGATATCGTATATTTGGGTGATTTCTTCCCATGACCATGTTTTGTATTTTCTGTTAATCAGTTAAAATTTTTGGATTTTGTCTTTGCTAGATAAATTCGAGTTTATCTTCACACACATTAATAACGAATTAATATTTAAAGTTTAAGAATATTTAGCAGTACCACGATGTAGTGTGCTAAACTTCAAGTGTCGATGCCGTGGGTTTAATTCCCACTAGGAGTTTGCGACTGTTTGTCTGACATTGTGTGATTACTATCAATAGAAAAAAGAACGTGAGAATTATTACTAAAAATTTTAGCAGAAAAGGGACAACGGTATATACACTGGTTATAAAAAAATAATTGCCGCACACTTCCTCCCTTTCTTTTCTCCTATAAACTTCATTTCCTGTTCATTTCCAACACAATGCACTGCATGAATAGAAGTCAACTTCTGAGTCTAGGGCCTCAAGAAAAGCGGGATGCCGAAAAACTACTTTTTCGTACACACAACTACATAGAGTTCTAGAACATGCTTAATATATTTAATCGGTATATAAAAGATGTATGAAAATCCAAAACACAATGCAAAAATTTTAGCAGCAGCCACTTGCTGTTAATAAAGCAAAATTATCTTCTAACAGAACAGAATTTGCCCTTAACAGAACACTGTTAGCTGTTTAACAGTATCCATCTGAACAAGTCCACTTGTTTAGGAGCCAATTTTAGGATAGATACTAGGTCTACGAGTACCATGCCACATTCAAAGGAAGGTTCCAAGGCCTCTTAATATAATTAGCAATATAGTCATGTGTTAGCACTTTATATGAGAAATTTGGCTTTAAAAATATTAATTTTTTGCTTGAAAATTCTTTAAAAGATCAGTGGTCATTTTGGAACATATATGGGATATAGTACACCCGACTATATGCAAATGGTATTTCAGAGGGTTTTCTATTGAACCGTGGCAGTGGGATAGGTCACACATACTTGTTGGCACAAAATAAAGGACAGAAGAATGCCCAGGTTCGCCAAGAAGATACAAAAATGGTATTTATCCATGCATTTATAGTCGAAATTAAGTAGCATTTTCAAAGCACAAAAAAATTGGGTACCACAAAACTAATTTCTTATCAAATCAAATGTGAAGCTAAAACAGAGTATCAAGGGCTAAAAGGATTTCATTACCACTGCAGACGTGATTGACTGAACACAATTGATTTGATCATTGGTTCAATAACGAATGAAATATGCTTCCTAGACTAGTTAGAAACTACTAAGAAAATAATGGCTATCTGCTTTATACGGTGTTCAGATATGCACCTTTATTGCGTAAATCGCAATAAACGCCATTATTAAGCTCAATATTTCATATAAAGTTTCAATTAATAATTGCGCAATAAATACGCAAATTGTTATAATATTGAGTAAAACTTAAAATGCAGCACTATCATAAGTGTATTTAGTGAGCATATTACAATTAACCGAACACTTTCTGTTGATATTTGACAACTCAAATGTCAAGAACGACCAAAAAAAAGACAATGTTGTTGAAACAACCAGCTGTTTTGTTTTCCAGCTGTCAAATGAATATTAAATAAGCAGCTTAACTGCGTATATTATTATGTCTGAACACTTAAAATATTGTACTCAATAAACCGAATATTTACTCAATCAAAGTGTATATCTGAACATAGTATTACAGTCCAGAAGATATACCGTCCGATTCCCAATAGTTATGATTGAAACAATCAAAAAGATAAAAAGAATAATTTCCTTAATAATCCAAATTTTAGATTTTTACGCAAAACACATACAAATTAAAATTATTAAATATGGGTGGCATGGCATATTAGCACTGTCACAGTAACAGTCGTTAAGAGAAAAAAAACCAAATTAATTATGAACCAAAAAAAACTGTAAGTGTTTGCTTCTTAAAGTTGCAAGACAAGGCAAAATAACATTTTTTCAATTTTCTTCAAATAAAAGCAGCAGCAGTCACTTGTTATTAAACAAAATTGTTATGGAAAAAAAAACAATATTCAGTTGAATGACAACTTCTCCCCTTTTTCTGTATGAAATGAAATCCAAATGAGGCCAATTATAATAAATTATAAAACGCTTCGTTTAACATGATTAAGATAACGACACTTTCAGCTTAAAAACCCAAATTTTTCAAACAAAAAAAAATTGAAAAATTCGATTGCATTGGTAGACTTCAAAAGAAGTTTGCTTGATAAATGGCGGTGATAAATCAATTACTTTTAAGTGGGTCTAGAATTAAAAACAAGCAACAAAAACAAATAAAAATTGAAATAATTTAGCCGTACATAGTATTATGTACGCCTGCAAACAAAAATGAAAATGTAAACACTTCCAAGCTTCTATCCGATAATCCTAGAATTAATTGATGGTAACCCATTTACCGATGGGTACCGAGTATAGAGGCTATCGAAAACACACATACACATACACATGTTTGCCCAAATTTGTGATTATTTGGATTGCTTATCGAACAAATTGAAGAATTCAGATTATATTTGGTGTAATTTTTACCACACGAGTAAAATAGATTGAAGTCGCCGTGGTCTAGTAGGTAGTGTGTTGGCTTATTGGACGTGAGGCCTCGATTCTAACCCCTACTGAACGAAATATGAAAAATATGTCTTCGGCGACTTTCTCTCAGCAGATTTCTGGCAAAAACTCTGAGAGTAAATAAAATTGTCATGAAGAGTTTCTCAAAAATCTGTCGTTCGGAGTCGACTTTAAACTGTAGGTCCCACCACTCATGTATAAAATTAACGCGCACACCATAAGTGGTGTGAGAAACTAGGTCGCAATCCTGACTAAAGGGCTATAATGACCAGTTATGTTGTGTATGAGTATAATAGATTGCGAAAAACTTAAGTGGCGCAGTGCACTTTAATTTGACTCGATTGAAATTCTATTGACTTTAAAAACTATATTTATGGCAATCGATGCAACTAAAGTCAAGTGAAGTATAGTTGTAACTCGATGTAGCGTCCCTGTGATAACGTTTTGGAATTTCATACAAAAACTACGGATGTGATGTTGTTTTTTAGATCAAAATATTTTGTAAATAATTCTACACACAGTCGGGCATAAACGTTGAAGAGAACTTGTCTTTGAAACAGTTTCTCCCTGTTTCTTCCTCTTACGGCTAATGAGGTGATAATATTCAATCATGTTGAGCCGATGAAAACCTCATCCGCTATTTAAGATTCTATTGCAGCATTTTTCTTAAGAAATGTAACAATAAAAGAAATCAAATGCAACAAAGTTTTATGATGTTCATAAGTGAAGTGTGCAACATGAAAGATAATGAAGTTGTTGCCCCACTGACTGAAACGGGTATCGGCATCATCATCATCATCATCAGTATCATGAACAACATCATATGAAAGGAAATCGCAATGAGAACTATTTTCAAATAGAATTATAAATACAACCAACTGAGGAATAACGAACTGTAAGAAGAAAAGATTAATATTTGCATTAGGGTGGCCAGATGAAAAGTTGATTTAACTCTAATCATGTCAATAAATAAATTCAAAACGAATTATTTAGTAAAAACTTTTATTATTTGGATGTGCTATACTGAGAAACTAGGTCCATAATCCTGACTGAAGGGTTGTAATGACCAATTATGTATGTATACATACCTACACACATGTGTTATTCCTGCACACAGCCAGCGACATGCAGACAGTCTGTCTTCAGTAAGTCAGTCGAATAGACTAACTTATAAGCCAAGTATATGCCAATCAAATAAAGTCGGGATTTTTCTTTTCAAATCAATTTGGCCTTAAAGAATATTTAATCTGTGTTGACATTTCTTCATCTAGACATCAGTAGACAGACTTTACAATTTTAATACAAATTCAGAATACCATAGTTGTTGTTAGGATGTTTTTTTTTTCTTTTTATTTGACTCACAAACCCAAGATACAAACCCAATACACAAACCCAAGACACAACTCCTTTAGACTGACGAATAAGGCCAGCATTAACTGATGCTAAAAACATAACTACGAGTTATGAGATTAGTGGTAGGCTGTTGTCATTTGTTCGTTTTAACGACCACCTAACAGGTCTATTCGTTATGACATAGCAATGCGGAAAAGGATTGTTTTAAAGAAACATTAATTTAAAATTTTTTTTTAAGTTATTTAACAACCCGATGCAGCAAAACCCATTCTTTCAAAGATAAGATACGATAAGTTATTATATTCTCAATGAAGAATGCAGTCAAACCAATATTACACAAGCACATGGAATAGAGAAAATGTTTGATGCCAGCAAACGTGTTGGAGGATATTGTAGGACATGAGTAATCATGTTCTAGCAAGATTTCGGAATGAATTTAAATAGCCAACCAGCTGTGGTTATTTATACACATGAGAGTGGTACAAAAGGTACACACATACATACATACATACAAAATTGGTCAGTCATGATTACGACCTAGCTTCTCACACGACAGATTTTTTTTTTACATTTTTCTCATGACATTTTTAATTACTCTCAGAGTTTATTCGCAAAAATCTGCTAGAGGCAGTCGCGTAAGAAATATTTGATAAAATTTCGTTTGTTTTTTTGAGTTGTCTGACCTGGAGTTTGAACCGTGGCCTCATGTCTAATAAGCCAATTCACTTCCTACTAGACTACGGCGACCACAGATGGTACGGTGCATCATATTTCCAATGTAGGAAAATGAAATAAGCAGAGGTAGTCAGACTTAAGATATATAAGCGTCGTTAGTAATATTTTTTTTTTAACCAAGCCATAGACTTCTTCAAACAAATGAAATATTCGCAGCCAAACTCGCCAAACTCTTGTGATAATATTTCTCAAATTTTAAACGGCTTGACTATTGAAGAGCCCCGTAAAAAAACCTCCTCCATGCGCTATTTGAAAGTTAAAAATTCAATCACACTAGAATACTGTGATAGTTTACTCTCCCTGCTCTTCGAACACTTAACGAAATACTTGAGAAATGCTGTCAAGTTGCCAAATAAAAATGTGCTAAATTCGTTAAATACAGCAAAAGCCAAACAGCGCATAAATACTAAAATTACGAACCGGGAACTGTTTAAACATATTGTATGTTGGCCAAAACAAAAAATATTGGCTGTTGTGTTCGTTCCCCAAGCAGTTGCAACTTCGTTGGGTAGACAGGCGACCCAAATTTTTTTAATGAAAACACTACAAACGCAACAGTAAAAATATTCATGAGAAAATTAAAAAAAAAATTACAACAACAAAAAAAATTAATTAAAAACAAACAAAAAATATTTTTTTAAACACAAAAAAATAAACAACAACAAAAAAGTTTTTAATGGCAAAATTTCATGAAATAATCCAACATGATGCTGTTGTGTTTGTGGTGTGACATAAAATACGATAAGAAAAAAAACAACGACATTGTTTTTGCTGTTGTTGTTCAAGAAAAACATAAAAAAAACTAAAACCACATAAAATCTATCAAATGAAAATTAAGAAGAAGTATTTTTTTTATTGTGCATGACTGAGGTGCAGCATCTGCTTTTTTAAATAAATCTCCATGTGAAGTAGAAGCTGGTCTCCAATTTTGTGGTATTCGTTGAACAGAACTCAACACAACAACCTGTCGTCATTTAAGTCATCAAACACAACAGTTGTTCGAGCCAAGGTCATCGTCATCACTTGCCTGACTGACTGAATATGGTTGAGCTACGGCATCTTCTAAAATTACAGTCTTACAACAATACTTTCAAACAAGAGTGCATGTGTGAATACATATGTACGAATATATATACTATGGTATTTGACAAACAAAACAAATAAATTGGTTTTCAACTCATACACATTATTAAACAAATCCCCTACTATTGACGCAATCAAAATTTTATTTAAATTTTTTGCGGTTCCTTTTCCACCTCACTATTCTGCCATTCGAAACAGGTTTATGCCACACATTGCATAAATAAGACAAAGAAGCACAAGATATTGGCAATTGTTGCAATTGTTCTTACCATTGAGTACATTCAACCACTGAATTTATACTCTTGGAATTATTAAACGTACGTCTGATTTTTGAATGACGAGCAAACCAAAGCCCATTGAAGGAGAGTTAAAATTTTTAACTGGTTTCGTTTCCAGACTTTCGTTGGTCGCAAATATAATATTTAAACAGTTTTAAGGTGCCATTCCTAACCTACGTTATAAAAATTACGCAAAAACAGACAAAACTTTCGATACTAGTTTGATGGTTTGAAAAATCTTAATACAATTACGTGCTAAGTAGCTTCGACCTTATGCTCGATTTTGTATAACAGACCAGAGCCTCTGGTGGGAATCGAACCCATGACCCTAACGCTAATAGCCTAGCACACTATCCACTAGGCTAGACTACCAGGGCATCCAAATCTCAAGAGTTAAAATGCAAAAACTTTTTGATGTAATTCGATAACTTTTACATGACATTATATTAAGTAATCAACAAATTCTTTATATATTTCTAAGGTAGATGACTAGACTACCAGGGCATCCTAATCTCAAGAGTTAAAATGCAAAAACTTTTCGATATAATGCGATAACTTTTACATGGCATCAGATTAAGTCATCCACTAATTCTTTATTTACTTCTAAGGTAGATGACTAAAAGTACTGATCGTTTCTTATTCAGTACTTTTGAAAACTGTTTTTTCCCAAAATCCTTTACATTTCATTTCACACTCACTCGTATGTTACAGTCTGTTGTTGACAGCTGTTGGTTGCAACAGCAGTGTATTATGCTGCATTTTAGGCAAATTTTTCACGAGCCTTTGGCTTTATAATACGCTTTACTTTGTTATGTTTATTTATGCCTTTAAATTCGTCATCCTCATCATTCTTATAATCAGGTATCGAATTTCTGTCCTTAGCCATAAAATAAAATGCCTAACAACAGCAATAAAAAACAATAAGAAAATGCTTGTTTGCGGTATAATATGCGTTAATAATTTGCCAGTCAACAACGTACATATTTCTGTTGTATTTTTGCTGCTGTTGTTGTTGTTGTTGAAATAATTTCTTGTTTCCAACTAAAAGAAAACGCAAGTGAAACTTTTCATTATTCATTTCTGTAGTTTCTTCTTCTGTTTTTCATTTTCATTTTCATTTTAATTTTTTTCTTCTCGAGCGAAATCTCATCCACATTTCAGGTCTTTAGATGATGAAATGCCAACACAGATTAAATATGCTTTAAGGCCAAATTGAAATTGAAAAGAAAAATCCCGACTTTATTTGATTGGCATATACTTGGCTTATAAGTTAGTCTATTAGACTGACTTACTGAAGACAGACTGTCTGCATGTCTCTCTCTCTCTCTTCCTCTCTACCCGTCAGACTTTTTCAAACAGCAACCAACTAGTCATCATTTAGTTACAGTTGCTGCTGATGCTGCCGATGCTGCTGCAGCTTTGCCTTGAGGTCAATTGGCATTAAAAAGGATAAAAACAGACGTGATGTAAGTGAAAACTTAAATTTGTATTATTTAATGGTAATTAAATGCCATAACAGTTTAACATTGAATGATGACCCGCTGACCACTGTTAAGATATATGTTTGTATTGTTTTGTAGTAAACTGAGAGAAACTGGATGTAAAGTTTTTAATAAAGAAACAAAGGTAGTAGTAAAGAAGAAGAAACGGATTTCTTATTTAATTTGATAACCCCTAAGAATTATTCGTCATTGGAAAATTGTTATTACATGTTTGAGCAAATTCAAGACGTTTGTTTAGATATACAGAAATTAGGATTGTAGTATTGAATCTGTATTTAGACCCAACATTTACTAGAGGTCCAAATGTCCGAGAGAAGGCAATCAAAGCTTCCAGATTTATTTCCACTGGCGGTCTATTATGGCTTTTCAGGTCACACCTTTGATGATTGTTTCTTAGGAAGGTTATAAAAATGGTTTGATATACGAGTCTTGTAGGTAGTATGTTGGCCTATTACCGTGGTTCAAGCCCCAGGTCACACATCAAAACAAAATATGAAAAAAATATTTCTTCGGCGACTTCCTCTCAGCAGATTTCTGGCAAAAAATCCGAGAGTAAAATAAAATTGCCAGGAAAAGTTTCTCAAAAAACTGTCGTTCGGAGTCGACTCTAAACTGCAGGTCCCGCCACTAATGTATAACCATGCTTACATACACGGTAGCCTTGAAAATAAATTTCACTTTAAAAAAAACATTTTTTTAATTGTTAATTGGAAACCCCACCCTACAGTAATCTGAAATGAAATCTGTATTCGTCACAGTTTATTCGAAAGTATAAAATTTGAAAATGTTTAATTTCTCCGAATAAAATTAAGCATGCAGCTGGTAAATGTTTTGAATTTTTGAATTCTAAATATTTCAGTTTCGCAAAATATCCAACGACATAATGTTCAAATATTAAAGGGGATTTCATTCAAAACTTTTTTAAATACCCTGTTGATCAATTGTCAACTTACCTGCTTTAAATACTTAAAAACAAAAATTTCTCGTTTTAAAAAAAATATTGTTTTTCCAACACTTACCTGTAACGAAAGAGAAAAGACAGTTTTTTATAAATATTAAAGTATTAATTATAATAACAAAGATTTCTAAAGATTTTATGAATTAAAGTCTAAAAATAAATATAAAAATATTTAAAAAAAAACACACACACACAGATTTGCAGCAACTTTTCAAACAACATAAAATTTTTTAAGACAATCAAAAATAATTTAATTTGAAAAAATATTTTCTGATAAAATCTTTATGAAAACAACCACTCAAACACAACACAGATGAGGTATTAAAGTGCAATGCAACCAGAGAGTTAACCAATCAACCTGACTGACACTCAATAGAAATCTTTAAATTTACCACAGGTAAATGATATTTTCAATGAAATATTCAAAATATTCACAAACACACCCAATATTTATTAACAAGATGTGGCAAACGTTGTCATAAATAATCCGTCAAACAAGTGACAATGAGACATCAAACGCTCATATGCTCAAAATGCATTCAATACATCAAGGCAGCCAGCCTGAGACCAGCACAGACACAGACACAGTCTGGCTACTTGACAATCAGTCCATCATTTTAACAATCTTCTCGAAATAAATATATTTTTCATTTAATTTAATAACGGACTGACTGCTGGGCTATTAAAACGTGAAAAAAATTTAACGAGAGGGTAGACATTCGACATTAAGTGAGAGCTCGCAAATGCAAAGGAAAGTGAAAATTATTTTTAATACTGAATAAATGATAGAATTTATGTTGCATATCGAAAATATAATCCGTAATTACGTTTACTCTTATTTCATATGCAAATATTAATACGAGGCCTGATGTCAGCAGCAAATTGTGGACGTTCGATTGGGAACAGTTATACTGGCGTACTGCAACAATTGATGTAGAAGAAAAAGCATCAACAGAAATCATATAAAAATAGCTATACTGAATCAGTGTTGAAAAATTCAGTACTTTAGTACTTTTTTTTGCTACTGTTCCATTTCAAAAATACTGCAGTACCCCCGCGAAGCTTTTAGTACTTTTTTATTATTACATATTTTATATTTTGCTCTTTTCTACTCTTAATGCGTTCGCAACATGTTCAACGTAGTGCTAAAGGTCCACTTTAATGTTTAGCCCCGGTTAGACAAACGTCAACTGAACGTACGTTAGTTTTTCTAAGTACAAATAAATATTTTTTACAAAAGTACCATTTTATGCCAAAAAGTACTCTTTCAGTAAGAGTTCAGTACCATTTCGAAATTTGAATCTTGCAACGCCAGTACTGATCATTTAAGATTCTTATTTTTTTTTAAATTACGATGTCATTGTAGTCGCTGCTGTTTTAAAACGCACGAATGCCAAAAAGTGTTAAAAATGTCAACTTGCAGTATAAGGCAAATGAAGAGAGAGAAAAAAAATAAACAAACAAAGCATATTCGATGGTAGAGAGGTAGACAAAATACATATACATTGTGGCAGCAACAGCAGAAATAGACACGCAACAACTCCCATTAACAGGTGGATATACATACTTAGGATTTCGTCTATTTCTATTTAGCGTGGGCGTATTAATAAGTATCTAAAAAATACATCTAAAAAATATATATTGATTTTACCTTCCTCTAAGGAAAAAAAATTTTATTCGTTGTACTGAATTCACATATTTTTCTTTGTTGCATCTGCCAGAGAATGGCCATAGGTTCACTGAAATTAAATTCTACCAAATTTACGGAACAAAAAGGTTGTCAAATTTACTAAAATGTTGGCAGGCACCTTCACCGAAACGGATTAGGTGACTTCCTCTCAGCAGGTTTCTGCCAAAAACTCTGAGAGAAAATAAAATTGCCATGAAAAGTTTCTCTAAAATCTGTCGTTCAGAGTCGACTTTAAATTGTAGATCCCGCCACACTGTGGTCCAAAACCCCAATTTAGCCGGACAAAAGTAATTTTTTAAAATATTTAAAAAGTTAATTTTTTGTATGGTAATATGTTGACAAGTGTCTAAAGTACATAACGGCATAATTTTTTTCTTTAAACAGCTACACTAGCATTGATATTTTAAAAAATTAATATCTCAAGCGACATTTAACAGTGCGAGTGAAATTGTCGTGAAAAAATAATAAGAACAATTAAAAAAACTTTGTTGGTGTAATTAATATATTATAGGTATGAGTAAAAAAAAATAGTGTTTAAATTTTTCATAAAATATGTTTTGTTTATAAATAAAATGCAATTATGTATGTACATGTGTGTTTTAAATGTGAAATTTTTGTTTAATGTCCGAATTCAATTAGAATTTCAAATGGTAATTTATTGTACTTAAGCTTTAGCTTTTATGTTGTCGTCATCTATATATATGTAGCTTTTTAATGTTTAAAAAATTAGCTGCCGGATTTTTGCCCAAACGATTTTTATTTCACTCAGAATTTAACATGTCCATTACAAGAAAAGAGCTGTATTATACTTGGCGTAATGAAAAACAACTAACTAAGAAAACTGATGCTGTTGTTAAACACGTTGTTGCTAAGATTGGTATTAAGAATGATGAAACGGATAGCTATTACAGAAAAGTAAGGCAATCTGCTCGAATGTTTGTAAGCATTTTAACGAAAAAGTGGGCGCAAGCCAGTCGAACAAGGCTCACGTTCGAAGATAAAAATAAATATTGGTTAGAAGGGTATTTTAATATTCCACCTAAATTTTCTTCATCATCTCGTGTTGAAAGATGCTTGGATGGACCTTTGAGCTCCAATTATGGCAGGTCTTCTAAGGAATTTTTATGTAAAAATGAGAGAACAAAGCGTAGAAATGTTGCTCCTTTATTAGAAACTGGGTCGGCAGAAGAACTGACTTTTGCTGCTGGAACAAGTCTTTATATATCCGGGAAACGAAGTGCTGCAAGCACAGTCAAAACTATACATTCTTCTCCCTATAAAGCATTAGAAATAAAAAAATGAGCTTTTCTCCTCCACAATCAATCCCTTACACAAATGAGGAGGCGTTAGCTTTGTATGTCGATGGTGGATATACACGACACACTTATAGTCTATTACGTGCAGGTGCCAAAAATTATAACGCTGATACTTACCCTTCATACCATAGAGTTTCGGCTGCCAAAGAAGAATGTTATCCGAGTGGTGATCTTAGAATTACTGAAATATCGGCAGAGATAGCTCTTCAAAGTTTGGTAGATTACACTCTTAAATTTGGTTTCAGACTGTTATAGTTTTCCCAGATATAAGAATTTTAGTATTTTATTTATGTGGGAGGTAACACGCCCACTGCAGCTAGTTCAATCATTTTTCCCACAAATGTTTATGTGGATATCAAAGTTGTCCATGCTGAATTCGAAGATTCTAGCTGTTGCAGTTTCCATGATATAATACTTTTAATGCTTAATTCTTAAGTGGGCGTGGCACTATACCCATTTAAAACTTAAAATTAAAAATTAGCCTATAATTCCACCCACACATACAGAAATAAGGTGTGAAAATTTTAGGAAAATCGGTTCAGTCGTTTTGTCGTCTTTAGGCTTCAAACAGACCCCCGAAAAAACAAATTTACATACATACACACACTCATACACACACATATACATTTGATTTTTTTTCTCCCTAATTGTTTATATTGATGAAATCTATAAACGTACCAAGTTTCATGTCGGTACGGCTTTGCAAAAGCGAGTTATAACTTTTGTCCGGCTAGATTGAGCATTTGGACCACTGTGCGCCACTCATGTTTAAAATTAACACACACAACATGAGTGGTGTGAGAAGCTAGGCCGTAATCCTCACTGAAGGGTTGTCATGGCCAATTATGTTATGAAGAAAGTTACCCAATTTGTTTATTTCAATTTTTCAGCCAACTGGTCAAACGAAAATCAAACGTTCTTAAATTTTCATTCAACCGACTACCACACAGACATCGAACTTTACAATTTGTTGTAAAACTTAATCAAGTAGTACAACATTGAATTTGTTGATCAAGTTGTACTACCAATCTCAGCGTGTAGGGGCGGACCGCATTACAATAAAATTTTAGAAAAGAAAATAACCAAAAAAAAAATTATTTAAAATTACCCATTAAAACTTTTTTTAAAAAAGATTCATCTTGATGAAATAGTTTTATAACGCTTTAAATATTTTCCCGCAATTTTTATTGCACTAACTTATCAATTAACACTCGTTGTTAATAGCCCGGCACATGTACGCAGCGCACATAAATATTTACTCATGTAGTCAGGGAGAAAGTCGGAAGCATCTGTTATGATGCGGCACGAATATAGTAAGACAACAAACAGCCAAATAGCAACTACAAAAACCACAAAGAAAAAAATAAAAGATATAAAGAGATGAGCAAAATAAAAAAGCAGTAGAATTCAAACAAAAAAAAAAACAAGAAAGAAAGAAAGAAAATATGTTGGAACTATTTTTGGAAAATAAATTCCAAGCAAAAACAAAAAAATTTTGAAGTTAAAAACATATCAGCAACACCAAGAAACAATGTTTTTCGACTTTTGCCAGTAACTGTAACCGGCAATAACAGCAACAACAGCAATAATAATACGACAGCAGTAAGTAAGTACAATGAACGGTTCATTATACGGTTTAATGTTGCTGCAAACATCCAATTGAACACACCAACAGCAGAGTTGAGCAAACATTTAAAACAAAAAATTTAATTTTTAATCTTAAAATTTTTTTAATAAAAACTTCATTGATATTTAAATCTTTTCACTTGAAGAATTTAAAACCTCTTCTCTTTAGCTTCCTTCCGACTGCCTCGTAATAAGTTATCATTTGTGGTGGAGTTTAAATGAGATGAGGCATTTTAATTGTACAATTATTTCTAGTTTAAGTACCAAAACATCTTTAAGTTATCAAAGTTTGTCGACATATTTAATAGTTGTGTTACGTAATTTACAGTTATTTCGTAGTTAAATTATAGCCATCCATCCATCCATTTAAGTTAATATGATTTTAACAGTACTTATGCTTTTCCTTACTTTTTTTCTCCCGTTTAATTTATTTTAATTTACACTTGAAGCACTGTTTTCCCCTTGTGAAGTTTTTGCCTTAGTTGTGAGTGATGAAATATTTTAATTTTTATAATTTAACAACTGCTTATGGATGTATGTCCGGGGAGCGAAATCGATTACCCAACGGTACATGAAACATCATTTAAAAATTATAGTAATCTGTAATGGAATTAATAAAACGGAAAATATTTTTTGAGTCAAGTTTGAATCCACAGAGTCAATTACAATCTAATTCGAGTAATATTTTTTGAAAGTAATTTTGTTGCTTTGAAAGGGTCTAAATCTGCGTAATACTGTGTTCAGATATGCACTTTTATTGAGTCAATATTCGGTTTATTGAGTACAATATTTTAAGTGTTCAGGCATAATAATAAACGCAGTGCCTGTCTAAGCCAGATCGACGGCTAGAAATTGAAAATGGAAACGGGATGTGATGTAAATATATTTGCAGGGTACTCCAGGCGTAAGACATGCGAATTACTTTGCTTACTGTCATAAAGTCGCTTTTGGACTGGTCTCCTTCTCCGGGTGATGACGGATTATTTTTTTATTTGGACATATCTAAGAACGCTTTAATAAGAACGGCAGTATCCTATATGTGATATGCATAAAACGATACGATTACGCTGAAAATTATGGAGAAAGGACGAAACAGTTTATTTTTCTCTTCCAAATTGACATTCATTATATTGCCTCGTCCTCACACAGCATTGCCGAATAGGACTCGTGATATTTCGAGAGCGGAAAATAATTAAAAAAGAAAACAATAAAAATTTATTGACTTATAATGTTATGAAGAAGAAGCCGTATAAGACTTGATCCCAGTGAATTAAAATTTCGGTAATTTATTTCTTTCTTTTTTGTTTTACTACTCCATTGTGTAATTGTTACTAAGATTACTTAATTTATTTACATTTTGACGATTGAAATCAAATCTCTTGTTTAATCAACATGGCATTCGATAATTGAATGAAGGGGCTTAAATGGGACTTAAACGTTTTTGGAAAAAAATTATTATTTCACCACAAAAGAAACTAATACAGTGGAAAACGGTAGAAATGAAATAAAAACAAAAGACACATTTATATGGTAAATAATTAAAAGTAAAATCAAATTTAATTATGCAACAAAGCAATTGAAAACGAAAAAGAAGCTGTTAAAACACATTTGAATTGAATATTGAACAAATCAATAAACACATACATAACAGTTATTGGCAACACTTTGGTATTTTTTTTATTTGTTTAAGGACTTTTAACGATTTATTTAAATGTATTATTATTTACTGCCGAAGCCGTTTAATAATGGGTGTTAGACAATAGTTGCCATCTCTTTAAAACAATTGGCAACAATAAACTGAACGACCAACAATAAACTATTGCCAACTCATGGCAATAGCCGGAACAACAAAAACAAATGCGATAGCAATTTCATCATATAATTTTAAACAATTATAACAAAAACAATAAAAAATAAATAAAGTTATAGTTTTTGAAAGAAATCAAATTCAAAATCAAATATAAAAATACACTGAAAAAAAATTTGTGTTATTTTTTGTACACACAATTTTTTTGATGACAAAAGCTCTCTGAAGGACTGCATACTCAAGGGGTCACATTTTTTTTTTTTTTGCTTAATGTCATCTTATCGGTGGACCTAAATCATAATAATACGACAAATTCTTAACAATTTGGTAAAAGGAAGAAAGTGCAAGAATTTAAATCCAGATAAAATCGAGCTGACAAAGAGGAAAGTAAACAATAATGATTGAGTTTGGAACTATCACAAAACGTTTGTAGCGATCACTTTCCCTAGTAAACTGTTACTATTCGTTTCTTTTTTGGAGTACAGTAAGACACCGCTTAACGCTGCTCCGCTTAACGCAGTTTCAGTATTACGCTGTAGTATTGGGATTCCCCTAAATTGGACACTATATTGATACTTGTTGTATATGTGTGCAAATGAAACGGTCATGCACCAACCAAAAGCGGGGCACTATTTAGCGACGATGTTTATTATGTATCTTTTTCAACGCTCTTTAGTTAGTTTGTCCAGAATAAAGATTCCAATTGCATTTTCCAAAGTCGCAATCACAGTACGTAGGCATCTTTCCTGCGTCACAGTTGGTTTATTAGTTGCCTCGTTTTCGCTGTTTCGTTTATCGCTGGAACTTATTGGAACGCATCCCCCGCGTTAAGCGCGGTCTTACTGTATTTACATATCTAGGCTGTTCATGCTTGCTTGGGACCACAAATATTATTGAAATTATCAATAATTTGTTCAAGTGTATTTTCTTTATAAACTGCAACGATTTGTTACGCTATTAACAATTTAAACTTTGACTACTTTAAGCCACTGAGTAACGGCTTTACAAAATATAGTAATAAAAATAATTTTTGGTTTTTGTGTTTTTTCTATTTTTTTTTTACTATAAACAAAAAAGAAGCAAACCAGCTATCGACCATGTGCTATTGTTATTTTATATTTTATAACAAAAAGGCAAACAAAAGCGATCCAATAATAATAATAATAAAAAAAAAGTTATAAAATTTATTTCAAAAACACAAGTTTAGATAGGGGAAGTACAGCCACTAGTAAGAGATGGGCTTTTAAAATGTAAATTTTTATAATCAAAGTCAAATTGAAACAGTACATGTACGTAGTTTAAACAATAAAATAAAAAATACAGAAAATAAATCTAGAGAGCTACAGTCGTTGGACACAATCATAATCGCAAAAGATCATAAACAAATTTATTTCGCTTTAAACATTTTTTAACACAGCTTATATACAATTTGAGTTTGCCAAACTACTTCCAACTATTTCCAAAAAAGAAACTGTAGAATATCAAACAAATCAGTACCTAATTTGATCAAAATGGGATTACGCTAGTAATACATGCATACACAATTGGTTATTACAACCCTTCCGTCAAGATTACGACCTACCTTGTCAAACCACTTATGTTGTGTGTTTTATTTTATAGTACATGAGTTACGGGACGACCTACAGTTTATAGTCGACTCCGAACGACAGATTTCTAAGAAACTTATCATTGCAATTTTATTTACTCTAAGAGTTTTTGCCAGATATCTGCTGAGAGGAAGTCGCCGAAGAAATATTTCTTCATATTTCGTTTTGTTGTAGACCTGGGTTATGAACACTAACTGCTAGTCTACGATGGCTACTGCAATGCTTTAGTAATGCTAAATAAAACTTTGGATTTTATGCAAAAATAATGAATTCATTTTTACGACACCTTATACACAGTGGACAGCAAAAGTCTTAGTACGGCAATATATTTTGACAAAAAAATCCCCACAGGCTTAACACTCTTGCACAAAGTCCCGATATGACTTCAAGAGAGTATTTAGGACATCATTTGAATGAACGGCTACGTAATCGCTAAACCTCAAACAAAAGTCAACCGAAAATCTTTCTCATGGTGCCACCAGAAAACATTAAACAAAACTTGTACATTCAATTCCATATGGGATCCTTAAGGGATAGTCTACTAAATACAAGGGATAACATTTTCATATATTAGGCCTTTGAATTTTAAATTTACTCAGGTTTCTCCTTGGGGGTACCTATGGAGTCATCTGAAACGTTTCCTTATTTTTCTCTTGTTTTATGAAAAATATTAAACAATGATTTGTTTTATAATAAAACAGAAATAAATTAATAAAATAAATATAAAAACTATAAATTTTTAATACAAACTTTTGGCTAAAAATCATGAAATTGCTAAAAATATATTGCCGTACTAAGACTTTTGCTGTACACTGTATATATAGCATAATAAGGCGAAATTATTTAGTTTTACCAATGCAATCTTAAAAGTTAATTTCCCTTTATTAGAGTCACTTCATCCTCATTAAGGTTGTTAAGTAAAGAAGCATAACATTGTGGAGAAGATGCTTTGTGAAAGCCAAGTAAAAAAAAATAGAAAATATTAATTTATTGAATTTGGTCACTATAGTCTAGTGGGTAGAATTTTTACTGACTCGACGATAACTCCGAATTCAAACCCCTGTACTCTCTCATCAGTACTCTTGCAAAGACTCTGCGAGTAACTGTTTGCCATACCAAATCTGTGCCGCAACACACGTAAATGTATGTAAATTAACAAGTACAACATGGGTGGTGTGAGAAACAAGCTGAACATTAGAATGACAGCTCAATTAATGAGACTGCGACCAATAAGATCTCTCGTGTCTATCGCATCTATACTTTGTATAGCATATTACTTTTTTCCTAAAGAACGCGAAGAATTCAAACCTTTAATGGTGGACATTTCCCCTTGCATCCCATCTATGTATCTAAATTTATCAAAATCTCATTGTGCAGAGAATATCTCTTTGTAGTGCGTGCAGGCATAATCTGCAATCATTGACATCCATGATTGTCGGATTCTATAAATTAGCTCCCAGTCTAGAATATATAAAATATTTAAAATCATATGAACGCTGCCCATAATGCAGTCTGAAGTCTGTCATATTCGTGTTGCAAACACATATGTGAGTAATCGGTACTGCACGATAGGAGTTAGGCAATGCATATACAGCTTCGTTACTGTGTGCGAAAACATTAAAAGTCGAATCCTTAAGGTCATTAACATAGCTCTGGCCATGAGCTAAGCCTATAAAATAAGCAGTGATTTCGGGAAAATTCGATAAGTTCTGTTTTTAATGTACATTCGTGATTTAACGGCCAAACCGAAAACAAATAACACATAAAAATATTTTAAAACGGTCTATACTACCATGTCTTTTGTGAAAAAACTTTGAAAACTAATTTGGTAATCAGGGATCTTTCAATGCCGATGTAAAATAAAAAATAATATTCATTCAGAAATGCGAATTTCATTATTTCTTCAACATTTTTCTCTCTGTCTGTCTGAGTAAAAACCTTCAACATAGACGCTCGTTCCAAAGTGTTCATTTAAAATTCAAGTGACTCTAGAGGTAAACTATCCCCTCTCAAAGTCTATTTAACTCTAAAGCAACACAATATAAAAAAACGAGACTGGCAAAAATTTACTAAAAGTCTTGAAACGTTTTTTGTTTTTGGTTGGATGCTTTACAGCAAAAGTCAGTCAAGAAAAAAAAAAACGTTTAAGAAAAGGCAACAACAACAACAATAAGAGAGACATGCATGCCAATGCATAAATGTTTGTTAAGCAATTATTGGCGCATGCCTTACAACAATAGCAACAAAAATGTATATTGCAGCAGCAGTAGCAAACTAAAACTGCAACAACGAATTGAAAACAAAAAATAAACAAGACAAGTAGTAAAACTATAAAGGAATAAAAAATTTTGTTTTTTTAAATCTTTAAAATGCATTTTTTTTTTTTTTAGTTTTATATTGTATTTCATTTCCTCCATGGATAAATGAACGAATAAACCAAAGCTTATTTTTTTATTATTTTTTATATAGAAATTGGACTTAGCACAGCATTGTCTGGAGCCGAATAAGTCGAAGTGGCATGCCACAAAAAATTATATTTTTTTTTTAATATTTATTGTATTTGTTGAAGTATGGTAAACGTTTACACAAAACTTAAGACGAATTTAAAAAAAAAACTTCAGTTGTTTAATTCATTGTTTTTATTTTTGTATACTAATTTATATTTTGAAAAATTATTAATTTATTATTGACATTATAAACACTTTACAAATTATTTAAAATTATATTACACAACAATTGCAGACAAAATGGTTACAACATCCAGGTTATGATTAACCTATTTAAACTATTTAATAAAGCGACAATTATAGGGTGGATGATTTAAAAGTTAAAATTTAAAAATGCAAAAAAACAAAAAAACGGTTTGAAATTAATTCAAATTTTTTTTGTCGTCAAATACAATTGTTCCGGTTAGAAATGGAATATTATTGCATTCATATAGCTGACACGGCTGGCCTCACAGTACCTCATTCGATCGGACCAATTCTCGTGCACTTTTTCGACTGTATGGGGTGGTCTTATCTCGTCAATGGCATCTCGAATGTTGGCCTTCAAATGCTCAATTGTCTCTGGTTTGTCGGCATAACACTATTCTCTAATGGCGCCCCACAAAAAATTATCAAATCTTAGATTCGTGGTGGCCAATTGACATCACCATTTCGGCTAATTAAAATGCCATCAAACGTTAGACGCAATAAATCGATTGTGGCAAGTTGCACCATCCTGTGGAAACAAAACACCGTTCACATCAATCAAATCAGTTATCATGGTGCGATAGGTGTCTCCATTGACCGAAATGGTTGCGCCGTCTTCATTTTCAAAGAAATACATACAATGTGCCAATGATGTCTCCGCACCACAAGCCGCACCAAACAGTACTTTCAAATGATTATATTGAAAATATTTTTAAAAAGGATTTTTAAAAGTGTCACGCTCATGCACGTTAAATGGTGTGCACTATTGACTGTAAAATGCACATCGCTCTCTTCATCACACTGATTCCATATACATCGAGATAGAGTTCACAAACGGCGACTTTCTCTACACGTAATGCCTTTTCGTCTGTAAACCTCATGTAGAGAAAATATTCTCAAGGGATGGTTGAATAAAATAATTTCTTTGAATATTATCTCGTGTAAGTCGTTAGTTAAAAGCGCTTATAAATCGTTAAATCATTTTTGAAAAATTATAAATTAATTGCTTTTTTAATTTACTGTTACTGTCCAAAAGTCACATTTAAATAAACGTTATAAATCGATTTTTATTTATTGGGACTAATTAAAATACCGTTAGATTTTAACATCAGCCATAATGTGTAAACGTTAACTTTCTTTAAAGTCGCATAGAACAAAAGAAAAGTATTCATAACACATAACAGAAATCCAATGGAAGGCGAATTAAATTTTAACAATTAAAATCTTTCACTTTTTTATGGACCGCCAATGCAGCTGGCCACCCTCTACCGGTAAGCATGTTCGTTATGCCACAAACAATGTTGTTCGTTTTGGCTATCAACGACAAAAATTTGCTTAAACATGGCCATTAAAACTACTATAAAGGTAACACTTTCTCAATTCAACTAATAGCATAGGCAATCATTTAATAGTAATTACCAATAGCAACAAAACTACCTAACAATACACCAACTAATAGCAACAAACAACAACAAACAACAACAATACAACAACCATTACAAATCGTTACGACAATTTTTCTGTTTTGCAGCCAAAAAGAAACATTAACAGCAGCAGCGACAGCAGATGATTGTTGTTTCATACTGTTTCGTTGGTTTTTCGTTCCTTCATTATTCTTTTTTTTCTTTCTTCTTCTTCTTTAGTTTTTGGTTAACGTTTATATTGTATTTCGTTGGTGGTTTCTTTTTCAAACATAATTTTTGAATGTTGTTGGCTTTTATTTCTGTTGTTGTTATTGAGTTATTTTTTTTGTACTTTTTTTTCAATTTTTTGGCTTTATTTGTTGGTAATAGATTCCGTAATGCCTTAAACGTGTTTTAAACACAGAAGATAATTACAACATCATAACCAGAGCCCGACAATAACTGCTCAATTATGAAAAAAAAACACAAGGAAAAAATCAACTACGACGCAAATGATGACGAAAGAGGAGGAGATTATACTAAGTGGGAGAGAGGGACGGAAGGCAGAAATATTTGGCTTTTAGAAATTAGCCGCTGTTGTTGAAAATAACGATTTAAAAAAAAAACTACAACACTTTAAATAGTGCGATATGAATCACAAAAAAATTAGCAGAAATTCTGTATGTGAGACGACTTGTGCAGACATTTTTTTCAAAGCCTTTGAATTTAATTTAAATTCGAATCCAAAATTAATTTTTTTTCTTTGTTTTCTAGCGAATTATTTCCTGTATTGCTCGGATCGGACTTGATTGGCATTTGGGTTCAACCAAAAAGACAGGCGAAGGCTATAATAGACGCGTTTAGTGAACAACTAATTACTGTGAAACTGAGATTTGACCCCGCTAGACTATTTTTTGTGGAGATACGCGGCACATATTCGTTGAGGTTGATACTGAACGACATATTTTAAACACTATTAACTGTCAGAGATTTTGCCAAAAGTCTACCCAGTGGAGGTAACCCGAAGAAATATATGTATGTCTCATATTTTTTGTTCGAAATGTCAGATCTAAGGCCTGAACTCATGAGCTCGCTAATAAATCTAATAAGCCAAAACACTATGGCGTCTTCAATCTGTCTCACCGTGTTTCTATTGCCAGTTACAAAGAACATCTATTATTCATCTGTGCTTCTTATTGTCTGTAAAAGAGTAGATAGCATAGGATTAGACTTAAAAGTAATGTGTTGGTTTACTAGACGTGAAGCCACGGTTCAAATCCAGATTAGACATCTCGAAGAAAACGAAATATGCGAAATCAACAGATTTCTGCCAAAAACTCCAAGAGTAAATAAAAATTCCATGAGAAACTTTCTCAAAAATGTGTCGTTCGGAATCGACTTTAGTAAACTGCAGGTCCCGCCACTCATCTATAAATTTAGCGCACACAAAACATAAATGGTGTGAGTTAGGTGCTAATCCTGACTTAAGGGTCGTAATGACCAATTATGTACTCTACAGAGTTCTATATAAATTAAACAAATCGACCTCAAAACCCATAAAATTAAATAACTTCACACCATATGCTTCCAAAAATTAAAACGATGGATGAAAAATCTTCATCTTTCATAGACAAAAGCAAACAGATAGAAGAAGAATATCAAATTATCTGCCGTTCAATACAGCGTTGGATGGTATACTTGTATTGTATTTCCCAAAAAGTCGAAATCCTATTTTCTGAGATTTTTGTTTATTGTAGCAGTTATATCTGTGTTATACGGTGTTCAGATCTGCTCCTTTATTGCATAAATCGCAATAAACGCCATTATTGAGCTCAATATTTTATATAAAGTTTCAATTAATTATTGCGCAATAAATACGCAAATTGTTATAATATTGAGTAAAACTTAAAATGCAGCACTGTCATAAGTATGTTCAGTCCGCATATTACAATTAAGCGAACATTTTCTGTTGATAATTGACAACTCAAATGTCAATAACGAGAAACAAAATAAAAACAATGTTGTTGAAACAACCAGCTGTTTTGTTTACCAGCTATCAAATGAATATTGATTAGCAGCTGAACTGCGTATATTATTATGCCTGAACACTTAAAATATTGTACTCAATAATCCGAATATTGATTCAATAAAAGTGCATATCTGAACATAGTATTACGCTTTTGTTGGCTTAACCTCTTTCTCTAAGACAAATTAAATGGTATTTTGAATGTTTTTGTTTGTGTTTTCCATATAAACAGGTGAACATTAGCACATTAATGATTTTTTTATAAAAGAGTTGTTACTTTTTTTTATTTGAAGTACTTTTAAAATAATAAAAAGTAATTTGCAGAATATTCTGGTCTGTCGATTTCTACTATGATTATTTAATTAATGATTAACAAGTAATTTATGAGTTTAGATCTAGTAATTGACCGTTGCTTTTTGTTTATTTATTCAAACAATATTGACTGTAAGGAATGGTATACCATTTATGGGGAATAATAACAAACAATTTAGATTATTTAATTAAAATTTCAAATTATGACCCGTATTTTTAAATTCTTTATTCGGTTTATTCTTTACAATTTAACCTTTTTGCCTGCATCATAGAGCAGAAACCAAGGGGGGAGGGAAACAAACAGTCTTTGTACTCGCATGCACACATTTCGTCAGCCTGTATGTAATTTACGATATGTTTTAATGCATTTATTCTAAATACTATGTTGTTGTTGTTATTGTTGTTGCCTCAGAGCACTAATTTATGCGTTAACACTTGCATAAATAAAAATGAATCCAAAAGAAATGAGAAATGAGAAAGAGAAAAGCGACAAAAATAAGTACCAACATATGGTGTGAGTCGATACTGAGACTGTAACCCACAACGTTGGGGAAAAGTAGGCAAACGCTGAAGAACTTAAAAGAAGGAAATGAAGAATATAGAGACAGTATTGGTATAAGAATACGAATATATAACACTAGGTGTGTAGGTCGGTCGTATATTTTAACCGAAGTTTATACATAGTTTTGCATTCTCTCTTCGCTTACTTACTTGTTAATCTTTTTAGCTCAACCATTTGATGTAAAACACTTTAGACATGATGGCATGAAATACTTATGCAAAAACAAAATAAAAAAACCTTTTTTATTATTGTTTTTTTCTTTTTCCGCAAGACATGTAAATGTAAAATACTTTCCTATAGCGATTCACAAAAACTACATAAGCAAGGTACACTGTGAGAAAAGTGTTTGAAGAAATTCTTACAAAAATTTTAAGAAAATTATTCAATTGTGTCATAATGCTTAGATTTTTAGTCGCAAATATAAAATATAGAAAAATAAAACCATTATTTGTCTAATAAGAGAGGATATTTTAATAAAACAAAAAACTTTTTTAATTGAGTGATTGTTTGAGCTAGGATTGTAACAGATTTTCTTCCACGAAAGCGAACGGTGCTTATGGCAGATTTGACGTCGGGAAAATCCTGTTATATGTTTGGTGGGATCGACAGGATCACCTCTAACTCTTAATGATGACGTTTACTGTCCACACTTGCCAATAAGTCTAATATTGTATTTCAAGACTAGTCAACATTCATCGGTTTTGACTCACACCAAACTTAGTACAGAGCTCAAATGCTTTATTCTTTAAAGATTCATCTGAAAAACTTAAAAGACAAATAGATCTCAGTTCTTTCTTTAATAAGGCTTTGTATGAGAGGGACTTAAAAAATGTCTGTTAGAATGACTAAAAATTATCAACGATTTCAATGTTGATTTGGCCTTATAATGGGAAAGAAAAATAACGCCCGTTTTCAATTAAACTCGTTTACAAAATTATAAATTTGTAAGATTCTCAAATTGTCAAATTAATTAAAGTGCTTTTAATTCTACAAAACAAACTATTGTTAGCAAAATAAATTCTATTAGAAACGAATCATATTAATCCTAATCATATGGATTAAAAAGTACAAAATTCTTGACAACATTTTTCTTTAAGTGTAGTATTCATTTGAAAACTTACAATTTAAGAGTGGGAAAAAGTCAAGACCCATACAAATCATTAAAATGGATTAGTGTTGAACGTATTTCTTCGGTTTTTTTTCTTTCTATTCCTCTTCGCGTACCATTCTAACCGTAATATTTAACATGTAATAATGGCCGACAGACATACTTTAGGTAAAACAGCCGTTCTGTACATAGACACAATAACTGTCTTCTAAAACTACAACAATATTTAGCAAAGTTAAACAACCAGATTGTGGGTTCTTAACGTTGGCAATTTCTTTCTTCTTTCCTCAAGATTTATCTTCTCCTCCAGTGACTTCGCCATTAAATATTACAAAAAGCAGAAAAGGAAAATACGCCACACACATGAGAATAAAAGAAAGGGGAAAAAATTTAAAAGATTTTTATAATTTTCTTGCATTATCAACTCTAATATCTTTTAAAAGCTGTCGTTTGGAGTTAAAACTGAACTTAAACGTTTTCTACCGTATACATACGTGTATCACTTTTTCTCAGGTCTAAAAGACATTGAAAACATTTCTGACTGCAGATGCGTAAATATTAAATTGACATCTATTGAAACAGTCATTTTAAAAATTCAGTTAAAAAGAGAAATACTGTTTTCACTAATATGGGAAGTATGCCCCACAGGCGTAACTGTATAAAACAAAAAAATATTTTTAACTGTAATACGATACGATGCGATTATTGTATATGTATTGACGATTGACAACTGTAAATCTCGAACAATTTCAACCTCATTAGCAAATCAATTAAATTTTAATAGAAAAAGGTCGAGCAGCTTATAAAAATTAATATTAAAACTAATTTATACTAAAAAGAATCCAAAACAAGGAAAAAACAATTTGTTGTTGAGAGATGTGTTCAGAAGACTTGCTTATCGTACAAAAAGAGCAATTGATCAGAAATTATCTTTTGTTTGCGTTCTTTTGCGGAAAGAATGAGGCTCCAATTTAACGACTTCTGCCGTGGATGCAGATCCGCTGAGGAAGAGGAGACTGTTATCCACTTTCTTTGTCAGTGCCCGTCTCTTGCTAGGTTATTTGGCACCACATTTCTTGTCAGGTCAACGGAGCCTATTATCTATTGATATCAAGGATAAAGCTTCGTTCATCAAACTTTCTGGCTGGTTTTCCAGTGTAGGGTAGTTTTGCTTTCGATGTACAGCACTTGTGCTGACCAACTTCTTCCTCTTCCCTGATTTTGGTGGAACTTGGTCAGTAAAGGGACTGCGTTCACCAGTGGCATAACAACGGGCCGCTATGCGTGCTCAAGTGAGCTTTGTGATAACAGAGCTACCACTCCGACCTGAACCTGTTCTTTTGTCTCCCAATGCGTGAGTACAACAGTAGATGTTCTCAGTTATAACGCGAGTCTCTGTTCATATGCTCTAAGTAGAAAACAGCTGTGCTCGAAAGTCCTATATATCAAGTTTGTTTGGACTGCAACTAAGGGCAAATGGAATTAATAAATTGTTAATTAAATAGACATCGCTCGGCGGTGGTAGTGTTAGAAACATCGCACATGGCTGGCGATAGCATGGTTCGACTTTGACAAAAGATTGATCTCGAATTGAAACGTAATTTGAAGCAAAAGTGTAAGCAAATGTTTTGTTCACAAGGGCTTCCATCTGTAATTTGACTCGCTTAGCTGCCATTATTGAATTTATGAGGAAGTTATCTCAACGCGTCTGGGTTAATAAAAATCATCAAAGTTGTAAATCAGGTATGCACCATCAAACCAGTTAAATATCAACCAGTGTCCATATAGTAAATTGCATGAGAACGCAATGATTACGGCAGCAAAATTAAATTTCTCCAAAAAAAAAAATCTTACCGAAATACTCGCTTAAAAATCGAAAAACTGCTGTAAAAAGACTAACTAACCATTGTAGCAATTGTAATAAAATTTTTAAGTTTAATTCTGGATTTTAATGTTAAGAGGGAGTAAGGAGACGATAACTAAAGTATAGGATTTCTTATATATTCCTACAAAATTTTTCTTTTTGGAAACTTCCCATATTTTTCATGGCAGTGGATGTCGATGTTGATTTACTTCAGAAGAAAAGTGTCCAGCAGAGGCAAAAGTTACATTTGCAAACATAGAAAATGCTTAAATAATCTGCTGCATTTAAAAAAATAGCAGTAGAAAAGCGTAATAGTAAGAGTAGAACGACATACCGAACATTGGCTGTCAATCGGAACTGAAAGCTGTAGATTTTTAATTATTTTTCTCTTCGCGTATCAATTCTTAATTGAGTTCATAATTAGAGGTCTTCATTTTATTACGATGTGTTTCATTACATTCACACATTCGTCGGTAAAATAGATTCAAAGAAGATTCGGTGAAAGTCTTCTTCAATTTCATTCTTTTTTTTTTTGTCTTCATACAATTCTTCTGAAGATTTTTTCGCTTTTTTTCTTTTCTAAAGAAATAAAAGAAAAAATAAGTCAAGAAATAAAACTTAAATACATTCAGGTATTAAAATAATAGCAAAAAAGAAAATAAAAAAAGGAAAATACAGATATTGGCTGCTTTAAGTCAGCCAAACGGCAGACGCTTTAATTGTGTCAGTCAGTCACTTATGGAAATCGAGAAAAAAAAAGCAATCGTTTTTGAACATAGCGAAGCTTGGGTGACTATGTACGTAATTTTTTTTTAATTTGTAATTGTTGTTATTGTACTAATTGATTACAAATTGTCGAATTCAATTAATTGAAGAAAATTTACACAACGAAAATTACGTCACATGTCACATACACCGTAGTTTGTATGTGTGACATACCATATATGCAACGGTGTGGTATGACATGACATGACGGGTCAATATGATCTATTTTTAACGTGCAGATAAATTGTTTTTCACTATAAGTGGATAATAAGGTAGAAGTGAGCGTTAAGCTAAAGGGAATATCATCCTACTGGTAACTTTTAAAGTTAAATTTATGTTTGAACTTGCCATATTATATATTATTTTCAATATGGCAACTTCAAATGTAAACAAAGTGAGCGAATACAACAAAAAAGAAGAAGACACTGCGTTTAAATAAAACTTGTTTAATGGTCAAAGATGAGATTCATAACTTTAACGAAAGGTACCTGAATAGACTAAATAATCATTCAAATGTTAGCAATAAATCTGTTAGATGATAGTAATGAAATCAAAAGACTCAAAAGGCTACATGTACTTGATCTACCCTTCAGAAAATAAAAAAAAATTATTTAATTTCTAAGATTATTCAATTTTATAATACCATATATCATATTTTATTAAAATTAAAAAAGTAAAATCTCTTTGTATTTACTCTTTTATTTTGAATTAATATTAGGAAGTCTTTATATGTTATATTTAAGTTATGAAATTTGCTCATTATTTTAAATTTGTAAAATAGATTGCAAATAAAATAAACTAAAAAAAAATTTGAGCAGTGTTATCGACATTGCTCTGGCACTGCCATATTTATTTATTAACTTTATTTTATCTGTAAGTTGTAATAACGAAAATAAGTTAAAAAACTTTAAAGTTTCTAAACCCAAGTTTAACAGCAAGTTGTAATAATGGCCCTTAGTGTAGATCTGGGTTTTAAAATAATTTGGAATATGTTTTTAAATAAAATTTAAAATTTTATGAATTTTTATCCTTAAACTGAAAGAACTACAAAAACAACCAACTTAAAACCAAAAATGTACTCTACATAACTTTCAATGGGAGAGTTTATTTTAAAATTCTCGATTCACCCATTCCCATTGCTGTGTGTAATTTCCAATGATGTCAAGAAACTAATTTTGCAATAATATTCGTAAAACTTCTGTCCAATATCGTCTAAAGAGTATAGTTCAACATGATCAAGGATTTGAAATCAGAAAACATTGGAAATTAAAAACACCACGGCATTTGGTAATCGCCAAAGTCTGGTAAATAGAGTGTTCGCTCGGTAGAGCAAGCTCAACTGTGGCTTCTCGGGAAAAAGAAATGTGAAAAACAATATTCCTTCGACGACCCCCTCTGCAGTTTTGGACTATCCAATATTCAGAAGACAGAACAATGTATTCAAATAAGTTTGTAAAAAATTAATAACAACGACCACGGTGTTTACTTATTTTGAACAGAAACGAGAAAAACTTAATAATAATTCGTTTTATAACACAATTTTTCTTGTCAACAACATTTAAAAATAATAATTACAATCCATATGTCATTCGCCCTTTCCAGCTTAGACAATATTCTCAATTATTGTATTTCACATGTTCTCAAAAGATTTTTATGGAATTTTTTAATGGAAAAAAAGACTCCCACATCTAACGAGACCAAATTACAAACTAAAAAAAAAAAAAAAATTAAAATAAAAAAGCCCAAAAGGCTTATTTATAAAATTATATATAATTTGCTACAATTAAGTTTAATTCAAGTATAATATTTAGATGGTCTTCCGTTTTCATCTAAAAATTTTACAATATTTGGTTAGAAAATTACGCAATTATTTTTATATTAAATTTAATAAGAGCCAACTACATTTGATCGTTCTAAAATGACCTCATTTTTATTAACAGTTCTAAACAATCTTTTTTTTCTCCTAAGGCGAAATCTTAAATACGTTTTAAAATTTACACATCGTGTGATTAGCAACAAAACACAATTAAGCCTCAGCTACCTTTTTTGCTAACGAATATTTGTTTCAGTATGCACTGATAAAAAATTCTCGTATAAGCAGTCATAAAAAATAAAATTTCCTCCTATTCTTACACGGTGTTCAGATATGCACCTTTATTGCGTAAATCGCAATAAACGCCATTATTGAGCTCAATATTTCATATAAATTTTCAATTAATAATTACGCAATATATAAAATCTTAATAATATTGTTATAATATTGAGCAAGACTTTAAATGCAGCACTGTCATAAGTATGTTCAGTGCGCATATTACAATTATCCGAACACTTTCTGTTGATACTTGACAACTCAAATGTCAACAACGACAAACAAAAAAACAAAAACAAAAAAACAATGTTGTTGAAACAGCCAGCTGTTTTGTTTACCAACTGTCAAATGAATATTGAATGAGCAGCTGAACTGAGTATATTATTATGCCTGAACACTTAAAATATTGTGCTCAATTAACCAAATATTGAATAAATAAAAGTGCATATCTGAACATTAACCTAGTTTAGCTTAGGTGGCGTGATTTGTAGGGAAGTTCCATTTCACTACTCCAGTTTTACGTACAATTAATAGGATCCCGTTAAAAACCATCCAGTACCGCTGGTAGATCCTATCGGATTCGATTCCAATTTTCTAGTCAGCCCGTTTTTGAAAGTGCTTTTTCTATCTTATATAAAACAGCACTCACATTGGTCATATTTTGAATAACGATTACATTCAGACGTACAGTCGCTCATAGCTTCTGTCAACCAGCGCCTTCAAAAAATATGCTCATTTAGTATCGAAAGGAAGTAAAATATTACAAAAAAAAATTGAATACAAGTTTAGAGAACATATTCTAAAATTAAAAAATAAAAACAGATTTATTCAATCTCAAACGGAATGGAAATAAAAGAGAAATGAACACAAATAACCCACCAATCCACTAGAAAATTAGTGGAGTTTATGAATCAATCCTGACAGCTATAATTGAGCAAAAAGGAGGTCATACTAAATTTTGAAATTAAAAAAATAGATAATTAATCAATAAATTTATTGATTACCAATAACAAGTGGCTGAAATTAGTTGTGAGTAATTGTGTTCCTATATGTTTAGCATTTAGTTAGTAAGTTTTTTAATTTTAGAACCCGTTCTACAATTTTTTAGTGGTGCTGCCACTGTACGCCTAAAAATATAGTGGCCAGCAATCTCAGCCGTAAGGAACCTTATTGCATTCCAGAAAAAAGCCGAAAATGTGCTTCTTTCGCCTGCAAGAGCAAGCTAAAGCATTAGCAATCACAAAGAAACTTTTTTTATTTCCTCCTTTCTCGTCCTGGCAACTTTTGCAATAGCCATCGTAGTAATAATAGTCATACTATTCGACATACGCATAAACAGGCAATGCTAAGTGATTGCGTACATGATTCCAAAGGTTTCCGAAAATGGTTATATGGGTCACCTAAGCGCATACTTCCTCAACCCGCCTCTACTACTCATCTTTCTAGTTCAATAGTATCAATAGATAGTCTCTCGGATATTTAAATGAATTTGAACTCATATCAGTTCGACATAATTTCTGCCAGGCTGAGCTAGTGAGCGAATGCAGACACTTTGTTCTCACAACGCTGGATTTTCAATCCGCATAGATATAGACAGCCAAAGTTTCGAGATTACTTCGATTGGTTCGCCTAGCGTCCCAATCAATGGCATAAACCTTAATCTGCGTATCATTAGGCACTCCAAGAGAGACTTTAAGTTCACCAGAGTAAATACACGATCCTATGCCCGCTTCAGACTTGCCTTGTTCTCATTAATAGTTTGGAGATTTAATTTACTCCAAAGAAAAAACTTGTAATTCATAATTTTTCTGTAATTCGTTTTGAATTATTTTATGAAATACATTAAAAATCCAAGGATTATGGAATATTTAAATTTTTAATTGTTTTAATGTATGTAAGTATTTAATATTTACCAACTTATCGAAATAATTCCAATTTACTGACCTTGGAAAATGGGCGAGTAACACTTTAGAAAAATAAAATAAAAAAACATACCTGAAAATAGAAGAGAAAAATAGTAATTAAATAATTATTATTTTGTACACGTGTATAAATATGTATATGTCTGTATATCATTATTTTTTATGCAGAGTAATTTAACAGCGAATAATTTAGTGGCTCGATTATGGATTACAAACGATCTCTAGAAACTCAGTGGCCACAAAATGGCACAAATTGGCGATGTACTCGTAGACAAACAACACTTTAGCATATAATTTGTAATAATAAAAATATTATGCGACTGCAAATTTTAGACTTCCAACATGAGTACAGTTCGTTTGTCATCCATAATCGAAATATAAAAAATTCTATTTTATTGCAGACATTTCATATATTAATTTTGAAAACATAAAAAAATAACAAGAAAAACAAACAATAACGAAACATCGAAAATATTTCCGATAAAAGGAATAAACAAAGATCAAATTTCAATAACAAAACTATGTAGAAGGAACTCGAACGGTATAAAAAGAGAAAAATATAATAAATAAATCAACAATTAGGTTCTAGAAGTTGCCAGACTGAAAATGGATGAAATTTAAATAAAAACATAATACGGTGTTCAGATATGCACCTTTATTGCGTAAATCGCAATAAATGCCATTATTAAGCTCAATATTTCATATAAAGTTTCAATTAAAAATTGCGCAATAAATATGCAAATTGTTATAATATTGAGTAAAACTTAAAATGCAGCACTGTCGTAAGTGCGTTTAGTGAGCAAATTACAATTATCCGAACACTTTCTGTTGATAATTGACAACTCAAATGTCAATAACGAGAAACAAAATAAAAACAATGTTGTTGAAACAACCAGCTGTTTTCTTTACCAGCTGTCAAATGAATATTGCATAAGCAGCTGAACTGCGTATATTATTATGCCTGAACACTTAAAATATTGTACTCAATAAACCGAATAATGACTCAATAAAAGTGCATATCTGAACATAGTATAACGCAGGAGTAGTAGTAAAAACACTGTGACGTATATACGCGCTAACACACCATAAGCAAAAGTATAGTAAACAATTTGTTTTATTTTTAATTACAATCCTCCAATCCACAGGAAATATTCGTTTTCAAAGTGTAAAATTTTTATTATTACACGATCCGTTTCAAGCACACCCACAGATCAAATACACGTTATCTCGCGCTCTATCATATATTTTTTTCTCTGGCAACTTGTAGAAACTTTTTATTGATTTTACTATTGTTGCCTAAGGCAAGAAACGCACACAATACAAAATACTCCATTACCTCTCCTATTCTTCGTATTTAGCCCCGAATGACTATTATTTTTCAATTCTGAAAAATGAATCGGAGAAAAACGATGTGATTCCAATTCATAATGATATATTTTAATGACTTCAACAAATTTTATATTTGAGATGGAATAAAAAAAATTTGACTTCTGTTGGAAAGTATTTACAAAATATATGTATATTTCATGGACTTATTAAACTACCCCACCAAGTTATTTTTATTTCTCAAATTTTAAAACATTTTTGCTCGGCCTAGTTTTTGTGTTAATAAAACTTTATTCTGTTATTGCTGAGTAAAGTGTTAATTATTGAATTTTGCGATGTTCTTTACCTTTTGTTAACAAATTGAAGAACAAAGCATTCTGTTTTAGCCAACATTTATTTTTTTTTTGTTCTTTTTTGCACACAATGTTTTAATTTTAAAATCATTTCCGAGTGCTGCTAATTATAAATAATTTCAAATTATTTTCTTTGTTTAGTGGGGATTTTTATAAAAAATTATAAAAAACAATATTTTTATAATAAAGTAAACATATTTTTGTTTAATAATTTAAAGTTAATGACGAGATAGTTGTTAAACAAGAAAATTATTAAAAAAAAACGTTTTAAACGGATTAAAAAATTTAAATTTTAATGGTTAAAAGAAAAAACACGTTTGTGGTTGCCAATAAATTTTAAAACATAGATTTGAAACATTTTAAAAACTGATACGAATATATTTAATCTTTTCTTAAAATATTGTGAGTTTGCATTTGTCATTAAAATCTCTCTTCCAGAAATAAACACGACAGAACTGAAAATTATCTTCAACCGACCAAACATAATTGGTGTCATTACAATCTTTCAGTTGGGCTTATGGACCTGGTTTCTCAAACCACTTTTGTTGTGCGTGTTAATTTTATACATAAGTGGCGGGGCATACAGTTTAAAGTCGACTCCGAACGATAGGTTTTTGAGAAACTTTTCAGTGCAATTTTATTTACTCTCAGAGTTTTTGCCAGAAATCTGCTGAGAGGGAATCGCCGAAGAAATATTTATTTTTTCATATTTTCGTTTTTTGATGTCTCACATGGCGTTTGAACCGTGGCCTTACGTCTAATAATCCAACTCAGTACCTACTAGACTACGGCGACTTCATCAGCCGATAGGTTAGAGTAATTTCTGCGAGTAGTCGTGAATAGTGCTACAAAGAGAAGTGTTTTTGAACTGTCCATGTATTCTTTAAACACAGCATTTGTTGCACCCTCAATGTTTCAGAAGAAAAAGCAAGCCATTTCGGTTATACTATGTTCAGACATGCACTTATATTGAATAAATCGCAATAAAAGGCATTATTGATCTCAATATTTCATATAAAATTTCAATTAATTCTTGCTCAATAAATACGCAAATTGTTATAATATTGAGTAGAACTTAAAATGCAGCACTGTCATAAGTGTGTTTAGTGAGCATATTACAATTATCCGAACACTTTCTGTTGATGTTTGATAACTCAAATGTCAATAACGGCCAAAAAAAAGAACAATGTTGTTGAAACAACCAGCTGTTTTGTTTACCAGCTGTTAAATTAATATTGAATAAGCAGCTGAACAGCATATATTATTATGCGTGAACATTTAAAATATTGTACTCAATAATCCGAATATTGACTCAATAAAAGTGCATGTCCGAACATAGTATTACACGCATTCGTTCGCATAATTCTACAGAGACATATTTCAGAAGGATTGTAATTTTTTTTTAATTATTTCTATATTTTACTAATTAACAATTATTAATAATGATACAAACATTTAAAAAAAAAAAATTTATGTAGAAATCTGTGCCTCTAACAGTACAATAAAGTATGTTGAGTGAGTTATTTCACTTTACTTATTATTATTATTTTATTATTGGTTACTTATTGCTGAGGTTCAATTGTAAATGAATTTATTTTTTGGTAAAAATCATTAATAAAATTACATAATATTTGTATAGCATAGTTTGCAGCAGGCTGCCTTGCCTGCCTCGTTGTAATTGTTGCCTATTTCCGAATAATTTTTTAATTGCGTTTTCAATTTCAATACATCATTGTTCAATATCAGACAGATCTTTGTTTTGTTTCTTTTTTTTTCTCTCTACATTTCTGAAATGTTTATGTTTAATTTTTACTTCTTTTTCTTCGGTTTCCTTTGCAGTATATTTTCATTTAATAACCTCAGAAATAATTACATTTTTTTCTCCGTTTCTTTGATTTTGTTTTTCGTATTGAAAAAAAAAATTTAAGAGGAAAAAAATTAATCAAAATTTGAAATGATTGTACGAAACGAAAAAACCTTATGGCTTGGATTGTAGGTTATAATTATTTTTCAAAACTGCAATACAAAAATAATTTAAACGAAATGTTCACTCAAATACGAAATATTCACTTACATATGTACATATTTATGTATTGATGTAATGACTTTTAACCAAAATTGAACAAAAAATTGCTGTATTATTGCACACAATAAAAGACTATAAAATGCGTTTTGATGCTAATAAAGCATAATTTGGGGTTTTTAAGGCTAAATTCCAGGTTTTAAAAACAAATCCAGGAGATTAAAAATACAAAATCCTTCTTCAAGTTTAGTACACATTGAAGTTTTAAATGTTGATACACGGATGCAAAAACAAAAGTAAAGCAAATAATTTTATTTCTTTACAAAAGGAGAATCTGTGAGTGATTCTTACGAAATATGTATGTTGCTCGCAGTAACTTATTTCGCTTAATACACGAGATTTACTAGTTATATTAAAGGTTTGACGTTAGATTGTCATGACTAGCTTTGTTTTTGTGCCAGAGTTCAGCAATAAGTATTCAAAAGGATGAGTAGAAGAATCGAATCATACTCATAATTTCTGATACTTAAACGCATTCATACTTATTTTAATATCATGGAACCCTCTACTCATATTCATACTTAACAACACGTATGATGTTGTTGATTTCAGCTCTCAATGACTCAACATTTACACGAATCACTAAATAAGTATGATTCGCGTACGAACACTAAAATACTCCCTAAAAGGTTGCTGCTCTGTCTTCTTTGCTTATGTGTCTGTCTTCCTTTTTTTTTAATACAACAACAACTAAGACTTTAAATTTTGATGAATGATTCGAGTCACTCCAGTCCATTTTTCATTTTCAGCAAGGAAAAATCGCACAAAAAGTCAAATCTTGTGAATTCTGCATTAAAGTATACATTTTCAAAGATAACACTGAGCCAAAGCGACAACACATATGACCGCCATCGGAAAAGGAAGTTTCTTAAGCTGGATTTTTTGATTTTTTTGTTTTTTTTTTATACGTTTTTAACTTTTAACTTTTAACTTATATCAAACACCACTCTGATACTCAAACATATGATTCGAATTCGAATTTAAACTTCAACCAGTTTAATACCATTTGCTTTGCACTTTATACACTGGAATGTGAGGATTGTTTAGTTGAAGGTATGATTCCTTGGGAAGTCGCCGTAGTCTAGTAGGTAGTGTGTTGGCTTATTAGACGTAAAGCCAGGGTTCAAACACCAGGCCAGACACCAAAACCAAATACAAAATGTATTTCTTCGGCGACTTCCTCTCAGCAGATTTCTGGCAAAAACTCTGAGAGTAAAATAAAATTGCCATGAAAAGTTTCTCAAAAAAATCTGTCGTTCAGAGTCGACTTTAAACTGTAGGTCCCACCACTCATGTATAAAGACAACACACGCAACATTAGTGGTGTGAGAAACTAGGTCGTAATCCTGACTGAAGGGTTGTAATAACCAATTACGTACGTATGTATGTATGTATGGTTCCTTGCACAGTAAGACCAACATTTAGAAACTATAATCTCGCGTAGATAATAAAATATCGATCGGGGTTTATACAAGAGTATACCCAGAGACCTAAACAATCTAGAAATCTAACCGCAAACGGTAAAAATTTAAAAAGCCATCTTGTTTGATTTCAAGACAAATTGAGCCCGATGAAAATGTGTTAAAGCCTATGTTGGGAACATTTTTACGTCTTGGTGGCAACCTGCTAATATGAGATTAAAAAATTGTCGTAGTTATTCTGTGAAATTTAACAAATTAGCCTAGAGTATGAATAAATAATAATTATTTTTATTGAGAATGAGTACAGTTCCTCTTCGAATAACCCATCCAGAAAACCTGCCCGATTCCTCAAAGAAGATAACAGCGAGAACATCGTCTTAAGTAAGCTTGGGACTCAACGAATGAAATTGCTGAAGATGTCGTTGGTAGTGTGTTGGCTTATTAGATGGGTTCAAACCCCAGGTCAGACATCAAAAGGAAAATATGAAAAAATATTTTTACGTTGACTTATTCTCAGCAGATTTCTGGCAAAAACTCTGAAAGTAAATAAAATTGCTATGAAAAGTTTCTCAAAAATCTGTCGTTCGGAATCGACTTTAAACTGTAGGTCCCGCCGCTCATGTATAAAATCAACACACACACAATATAATTGGTATGAGAAGCTAGGTCGTAATCCTGGCTGAAAGGTTGTAATTACCAATTATATATGTACGTTATGTATGTATGTATGAATGAAATTCTTCCTTCAAGGAATAATAAGTGATGCTACCATTTCCCATGAAAAGCCATTTGAGAATATAATTTTTATATTTCTTAGACATTTTCAACAATGAATTTTAATGTAAATAAAAGATGAAAAAATTAGACTCTGCCGATTGTTGCTCGTTTGTGTCCAATACACTGGGTGTCTTAAGTTTGAAAAACAAATGCTTTTGAGTTCACTAAAATTTCCTTCTTTATGTTAAGTAACTTGATGCATTAGAGTTATTAATAACTTTCATTTTTTTCAATTTTAATTTAAAATTTTAGTTTTTGTTAATAGTTTTATAAGCCATTTATTTAAAGAAGCCAACAAAACAAAAATTGTTATAATGAACTACTACTAAAACAACATTTTATAAATTTTTATTTTTTTCTTTAAGTCACTGTTTTTATATGAATTTGGGTTACTTTTAAGGTGTTAAACTAAATAAATTATGTAATTGGAGTGTAATTTTTTGGTTGTTTTTTCTTTTTTAATTACATTTATTTACCACAATTATGGTGTTTTCTTTTTTCTTTTTGTATTATTGTTGTTATTGCTGTTGTTATTATTGTAAAAAAACGAATATTCGTATTATATTTTATGAATTATTATGTGGGTTATTATTCATTATTGGTTGATTGCACAAAACGGAAGTCTGATATATAAATCGAACCAATAGCAATAACAACAATACAAACATACAACATAAATAATAATAATAATAATTAAAAACACACACACACATACATATATTCGTAATATCGATATATGAAATGAAATTGAAATTGGGAAAAACAAAATATTATTTTTACATCATCGTAACTAATGGGATCAATGAAAAATGAATTTAGGTTTGAAAAACCACAACACTTTACACGGTTGTAAATAGAGTAGTAGTAGGAAAAAAATATAAAAACGGGCTACGGGTAACTGCTTAAAAAACTATTTTTTTATTTAGCGGTCTCCAAGCTTATTTACTGTAAAAAATTTTCTTTCATTTCCAAAGAAAAGTAGTTCGTTGTTTGAAAATTGTTTGAATATTTTCATACACCGTCTTTAAGCACTACGAATGATAGAAAGGTATTCTCATTTTTTTATCCGCAACTGTGTAATAATTTGTTAAGAGGGCAGTATATCCCACCGTTAAATAATTCTCCACAAATAATAATTGCATCGAAGAAGAAGAAGAAATCCAAACATTAAAAAGAATTCACTTCATATTTGCCTTCATTCTTAAGCGATAATTAAAGAAGAAGAACTAATAATAGTACAATACAATAATAATAAAAAAAAATAAGTTAAAAATGCTCATAAATGAAATTAATAACAATTAAATGGAGATGAACAATGGCAACCCAGTTGTGCTTTCAACGAGACATGAAAATGAAAAACCAAAAAATAACGGATTATATTACAACAATTGCAATTTAAAAACTGTTTGATATACCATGTACATATGTACATACATATTAACACCAGAACCAATTGCTTATTACTACTGGTATAAGCATGTATGTATGTATGTATGTATGTATGTAGTACATATGTATGTATGTAAGTGGATGTGTGTTTTTAGAATCAAAAAAAACCCATTGTTTTTTCTTTTCGGTTTCTTTTTTTTTTTTACCACAAAACATCAGTATTAATGAAAAGTTAAAAAACCCCTCGAGTAAGTATTTATTACACATACAAGGCATCCGTATTATAAAATATTAAATAAAAGAATTATTAAATTATAGATCCACTCGGCTGATTGCCATAATATTATTAATTTTATTTCTCTTCCTCACTCTCTCTCTCTCTCTCTAACCACAAAAATATTACCAAAGTATTCCCAATTAAAAGTGAATAAGAAATAGAAAAAATTTAATTTATTGCTCTTTGCTTATGATAATTACTTCAATTCAATGATCTTCAAATAAATTATGTGAAGCTCTTGTATCGAAATATCATGCATGCCTCTCTTCAAGTCTATCATCGTCAGGGATCAGAAGTCTTCGTTATAACCAACGGTTCTGTTAACGTTGCATACGTCATTTCATATCATGACAGATTCATGATTATAATGTTGTCTTAATTTCTGGACAATAGCAAGAAAAAATGGGGGTAAAACTTTGCGGTTGTGCGGTAAATGTTTGCTTTTTCAGCACTCCCTTATACGGTGTTCAGATATGCACCTTTAAAGTTTCAATTAATAAATACGCAAATTGTTATAATATTGAGTAAAACTTAAAATGCAGCACTGTCATATGTATGTTCAGTGAGCATATTACAATTATCCGAACACTTTCTGTTGATATTTGACAACTTAAGTGTCAACTACGACAAATAAAAAATAAAAATAAAACCAAAAAAAAAAACAAAAAACAAAAAACAAAAAACAAACTAAAAACAATGTTGTTGAAACAATCAGCTGTTTTGTTTACCAGCTGTCAAATGAATATTGAATAAGCAGCTGAACTGCGTATATTATTATGTCTGAACACCTCAATAAAAGTGCATATCTGAGCATTTAACCTCTATTTCTGCGGTGCGTTGCGTTAGAATACAGGAAAGATAGTTTTATAAGAGAAAGGAAAAGTGTGCTACAATTTGTTTTTTTTTTTTCTGGAACCTGTGTAAATAGCTTCTCACTTTTTTTCTATTCTGAATAATCACATATAATGTCCGGCAAACAATCAAACAATCATAAACCCCCAGAGTCTCTGGTGGGAATCGAACCCATGTCCTCGGCGCCTGAATTTTAGTTTTACCAATTAGGCCATCGGGGCACCATTGGTAGCCGATTGCAACCATTCAAAATTGAAATCATTGCGCCCAGTAAGATGTCCATCTCTGATCGGACAACATTTTATCGTAATTTATTTTTCGATTTCAGTTATTTCAAGTGTAGAGTTTCATCAAATGAGTATTCTTTACCATTTAAATTAATGATGAATTTATTATGCTACAATTTCTTTTTGTTAGCATTGATGTTAGTGAAATAAAAATAATGCTTTATGAGCATACAAAATTAATTTTTTCCTATTTTATCCTAATAAATCACATGATAGTCTAATGTCAATGACTGTCAAAAAACCAAACTAAATGAACAAAGTCTGACTGAAATTTAGTTAAGAGCCAATTAACGAAGAGCTGCTTACAATAGTCGTACTGGCCTTTCAGTTTAGAAATCACATATTTATTGACATACCCTTGTAATTAGTTTTAGTTATAAACAAAAAGTCGCCGTAGTTTAGTATATAATATATTGCCCTATTAGACGTAAGGCCACGGTTCGTGAGACATCTCCAACAAAACGAAATATGAACAAATATTTCTTTGGCGACTGGCTCTCAACAGATTTTTGAGAGTAAATAAAACTTCATGAAAAGTTTCTCAAAAATTTGTTGTTCTTCCTCTTACAATTATACTTCTGTAAATGTGCGAGTATGTTTAGAACTTGTGCTATAAACAAAATAAGCGCAACGCAGCAAACACAGCTATTTTGCAATAACAATTTCCTTGTTGTCGCGTTGCCTTTAAAAGAATCATATCCACTCATATATTCTGTTTTTGCTGTGAGAGATTGCTGTGCCTGCTGTGTTGTGTTTATTGTGTTTATAACATTACATTCTAATTATTCATACTTTTTTATGCTAAAGTTGGATTTTGTATGCAAATTAACGTGTAATAGTTTAAAATAAAATTCTTGCAAAACGTTAGTTAAAGTAAATTCCGAAAAGCAGAACCGAATCACATCTGTTTGGTTTAAAGAGTTCGATGGCCTAACCAGTGCTCATTAATAGCTAACGGGTTTAATTTCTTTTCTAAACGCCTGAGGAATGGCTTTTAAAACAACGATTGTTCTTAAAATCTTGTACTTTGTCGATAGACAACAGTGGTTGCAGATAGTTTCAGTTGCTACAAACGTTGATATACTGATTTCGATATTAACGGTTGCACGGTTAGCCTAAGTTGTACGATGAAAAATATAAAAATAGTGTTGCTGAATGTGGTTCCTCTAAACCATCACACACTGTATTCACTCTACCATGGTTTAAATGTTCTATTGAATACCTATGAACACTTAGTCTATCGTTATCCATCTAAAAGGTTTCTTGAAGATTATTTTCTCTCTTTATGTAGCGATTGCATTAACAAAATGGACTTATCGGTAATTAAAGCTGATCAGGTTGTTATTTATTTTAATTGGTTCGGCTTGCACATAATTTTCCGTCTGCCTGACTTGCATGTCATATTCCTGGATGAGACCTAATAAAACTAAAAAATATGAACGTAGAAAAAAAACCTAACGAAAATTTACTACCCGTGACACGTTTGAGGAAAAGAAAAATTAAATTTGAAAAAGAGAATCATAAGAAAATTTAGCAACTCATTACGGCAAAATATTTAAGTTCACATAACAATTTAGTTATGAAAAATGAAATTATATTTTACTTATATATAGTTTTATAACATGTTTTAAAAGAAAATAAAAATATTATTTACAAAACCTTCCATAAAAAATATCGTGTATTTGTAAATAAAATTTTAAGAGAGTGTTCTTTTTGTTACTCCGTAACATTCATAACCTTAAAATCTTAAATTTAATATGATTTCAAAGAAATAGAGAAAATTAGCTTTGAAACAGAAACAACATAAATAAGAAAGAAAAGAAATGAAAAACATTTAAAAACAAAAACAAATCAAAGCAAAAACCATTTATTCTTAACTATTTAAATGAAATAAAATTTCACAAAAAAAAAATCCATTTAAACACGTGCAACACATAAATCACACAAGAACAAAAGAAGTATTAGAGTCTAGAGAAAGAAAGAAAAAACTTTTTAGTGAACGAACAGCAGACTTATTGTTATTATCGTACAAGAATAAATAAAATAAAAATAAAATAGCTTTTCTTTCTCTCTCTCTCTCACTTTGTTGTAATAATTGTTTGTTTTTTTTCTTGTATTTTGTTTTTGTTGCAATATGTTGTTGACACAATCATAAAGGGCAAAAAAAAACAAGCACAAACACAACCTCAGTAACATAAAGAACGTACACAGAAATGCATTCTCCATAAAACATAAACAGAAACCCGTGTGTGACCGAACGCGTTAATTACCGCTCTTTAAAGACGACCAAGTGCAGAAGGAAAAAATATTAAATAAGACGAGATTGAAAATAAAATTTAAAAAAAAACGAAAATATAAAGAAATAAAGAAAATAGTGTCGTTGGTCAAGTCCGACTATTTGACATCGTACACCCATGTTAGAAAGCGCCGAGACAAATATTATGAAACTCAAATAATTCAATTAAGCGACAATATTAAAAATAAGGCGAGTGCTTTCAATAGCGGAAATTATATTGCGGTCGATATGAAGTTATTTCTTTAACTTAGGTTTCAGTTTTCTTCGAATTTATTTAAAAAAAAAACAAGCTGGAGTCCTACTTTTGCGAATTGTTGGGAAATTATCTTTGAAGTTGTAAATTGAACTTGAACTGGAAGGTCCACAGAGAATAGAGCATATTATTGTACATTTATTTATGAATGCCTTATATAATGTAGAGCTTATCACTAAGCATCAGTCCATGTCATTAAATTCATTGATTGGCTTCCATTTCATTAGGCAAGTCGTTCCTGCTAAGCTAGCAGGTCCCTAGATGTTAGCAGGTGCATCAGTCGTAGCCTAGAAACAAAGCCTTCTACGCATATGTGTTTGTAGCAGTGATGAGGAAATTTGACTGATTAAGTTCTTCTCTGCAAACTTCATTGGCGACGATTTGAGGCTTATCAGATAGATAACTTTAAGTAATTGAAAGAACTTTTCCACGGGGTTTGACCCAGTATTACTCGGTGTTGCAAGTTAAGGACTTAAACTACTACCACGCCTTCTCATATAAAAAGGCTATAAGGAGTATTAAGTATTATCAAACATTTAAAACTGAAAATAATGAGCTTATGTATGTATATATATATATGACAGCTTATACACATAGAATTGCACAAATAAAACCATTGAAAGAATAACAAGAAGAAGGAGAAATAAAGTTAAAGACCAGAAATTAAAAGACGCAGAAAAAACTATTAAAAACCCCACTACATAAATAATAAATGAAGCGAAAATGAAAGATGTTACGATCTTACAAAGTAGGTTGCATGGTTTTTAACTGTACGACCAACTTCTATTTTGTTTTTCTTTCTTCTTTACAATGCTTGTAGGCTTATTTTGATTTGCTTATTAATTCTGGCATACAGATGAGTACACACCCATATAATATAAAATACGCTTTGTTTGTATTAATGTACACCAGAGATCAGCAATGAATCGTTTTTTCGCTACTCATAAGCACTCATGAAATTCTGAATATAAGTGAGTCAACATATTGAAATTTACCTACAACTGATTCATTCATACTCACTACAACGTTGATTTATAAGTACAAGTAGGAATGAGTACGCGTACACTGTTGACATCAAACTCATCCCATTCGAAATATGTTTGATTCATATGCCTACTCATTCAGATTCATAAATTTAGAAAAATACTTGTAATACTTATAAATGATTCGAGTGATTCGAATCTTTCATCAAAATTTACTGTCTTAGTTGTTGTTGCATTTACAAAATAAGGAAACAGACACATAAGCAAAAAAAGACAGAGCAGCAAGCAAACACACAACCATTTATTGAGTATTTTAGTGTTTGTACTCGAATCATACTTATTTGCTGAGTAGTGTATATGTTGAGTCATGGAGAGTCGAAGTAAACAATATCCTACGTGTTGTTAAGTATAAATACGGTGAGTACTTCAACCTTTGATTATGAGTAGAGGTTCCATTATATTAAAATAAGTATGAATGCGTATAAGTATCAGAAATTATGAGTATGATTCGATTCTACTAATCTTTTTGAATACTCATTGCTGATCTCTGGTACAAAAACAAGGCCAGACATCAAAACAAAATACAAGAAGTATTTCTTCGGCGACTTCCTCTCAGCAGATTTCTGGCAAAAACTCTGAGAGTAAATAAAATTGCCATGAAAAGTTTCTCAAAAAATCTGTCGTTCGGAGTCGACTTTAAGCTGTAGGTGTTCCCGCCACTCATGTATAAAATTAACACACACAATATAAGTGATGTGAGAAACTAAAAGGGTTGTAATGACCAATTATGTATTATGTATGAATGTAAGTATCAGAAATTATGAGTATGATTCGATTCTACTGATCTTTATGAACACTCATTGCTGATCTCTGATGTACGCTGACATATAGTAGCTCTGACTACAGTCATATCTGATTTAAGCTGCGAAGTATTCTCAGCACACACTTTTTCATTAGTCTGAAAGGATCAATAGAAGATGAAGAAAATGCTTTGTACCAGATCTATGCATTTTCCAGGATACTCATAATACTTAGAAAGCCTATTTACAATAAAACATATTTAAATTTCTATAAAGATTAAACTTCGCAGCATATAAATACAACAGCCGCGCTTTTATTGTAACTTATCTGTAATGTTACTTTTCACTCTACTGTAGCAGAACTTTTTTTTTGGTCTGGCAATTTCTGCAACTAATTGTTGATTCGTTATTGTTCTTCTGTTCTATCTATAGTGTAGGACCGCTTGATTGAAGACAAATAGAACAGAGAACCTAAATTCGAAGAAAAAAAAAACAACTGTGCTTACTACCAAAAATTAAAAGAATTACTGGGGAGTGCACCAGTTTTCCTTAATGACAAATAAAGTAGTTCTCTATGCATACATATATTAAGGTTATCCGTACTACGATAGTAGGATATCCTAAAAGTGGCACATCGTTTAGACAAATTCTAAGAAAAGATGTGTGGCCACCACAAATAGAAGTCCGTAGAGAGATCTTTATATAAACTTATACGCAGTAAAGACAAAGAATTTTTTAAATTATTGTTAAATAAAGGAAATCTATTACACATTCTACCATAAGAAAGTGATTGTGAAGTCAGTTCGTAAAAGAGAATCACACAACCAACAACTGTAAATGGAAGACAACAAAATGAGTTGGAGTTTTATTTGTAAAATATAGAGCAAAAGAAACATAATGACAGCTTTAGCGACATATTTGGCTGGCATAGACATAAATAATGAAGAGAGTGAAATTCTTATATCCACCACTTATACAAATGGTGTGAATTATGTTTCCGGCAATGTTTGGTGCTTCTTTAAGTACATCAATCTTTTCACTCAGAGTAACTACACGTCTGTCTGTATAATCATCTTTAGTACATTGATATCTAATAGTCTAAGGAGAAAACTTGATGGTTTTAGTTTTTATACCAAAAAATATCAATTGGTCAGAGGTATTGTGTAATATTCTCGAACGAACTGCATGCGCCCTTCGTTCTGTGTGAGAAATGTATTTCCATCGTATCTGTTATCTTGAGGTACGAAGTTCGTTTTTGGCTCAGTTGGTACGACAACAAACAAAATTGTCGAACTTGCTGTGGGAGAGGCAGTTCAAGAGCTGAAAACACACCCTAAGAGATACACAGTTTGGTGCTGTTTGTAAGCCGGCTGCATGATTAGATCGTAGTTCTTTAAGAACTTGGACATGGTTGGCGTTTGATGTTAACATGACAATTCTACATACCACATTGCATATGTTCCATGAACTTAATAAGAAGCAACGTTACAGCTCAAGGATGGATAATCTGCGGCGTAACCACGACCCATATTTATATGAAATAATCTTTAACATTAAAAGACAGGCGAATGCCTTCAAATAAAAATGTCGCTTTTGCATATTCTATGCATATCTGTGTCTTTTCAATTAAAAAAAAAAATCAACACTCCCAAATTCGATGAACCATGTTAGTGCATATACATGCATATGTATGTATGTACATATGTCATCTTAAATTCAATTGAACTGCGGGTAGAATAATATTTTGTTCATCATTATTCATCATCCATAACTGAAACCAACTACAGCATACAATCCTCCCCTTAGAACTACAGTTACAGTACAGTGGAGGCAATAAATTGTGTTCTTTTAAAGTTGCCTGGAGCGTTTTATAACAATTCAACTCTGTATTTATCCCTCGATAGTAGAGGATAGGGTATCACATAGTCGGGTTCTTACAGTTTACTATTGAATTAAACTGGGCAAGTATTTTTTTTTTTTATTTGTTATTATCACACATCGTCTATCTACATATTTGATGCATCGTTGAATTTCATTGCAGTGTGTTGTTTTTGTTGTTGTTACAACTGAAAACCAATTGTTGCAGACACAGGCACAGTGTTGAAATGTTCATTTCTTTTCTTATGCACAATATAATAAAAGCCTAAAAGCTTCAACAACAATCAAATTGAGAATGATTTTTAAGAATATAATTGAAAAGAAAACTTGTAATGAATAGAACTAATAAAGATAAAATACATACATTGAGTCATTGTGTCACATCACAGAGTGCTGGCTGTTGAAATGAAAGAAAACAATTTAAAATAGAGAAAGAAGGGAAAAACAGACGGACTCTAAAGATACGCTCTACAGAAAACACCAGTAGCGGGGCAAATAAGATTTTTTTGTAGCCATAGATGGCATAGAAAAAATCGCTTGTTGTTTAATTTAGCGACAAAAAGAAATCATTGACTAAAATAAATGAAAGGAACGGAACGACAACATCGACATCGTCATCGTAAACGTTATTGTCATCGCAATACAAATTTTTTTTTTAGATTATTATTGGGCCTATCGCTACGCTGAACGCATTGGAAAGTGAACACACAATATTTACATCGATTTATTATTGCACTATGGGTTATGCTCGAAAAATGTTAACGAAAATTACGTACATACATATGTATGTATATCGATATATTACATTGAACAGGAAAATAAGTTTCGCAGACGGTGACAATTTCCAAACTGACACTAACAAAGGTCTGTGTGATGGGATTAGTATGAGCTTCTACTGATCAAAAGATTGATTCTAATCTTTGTTATCGAAGTCGCCGTAGTCTGCTAGGTAGTGTGTTGGCTTATTAGACGAAAGACTAAGGTTCAAACCCCAGGTCAGACATCAAACCGAAATATGAAAAAAAATATTTCTTCGGCAACTTTCTCTCAGCAGATTTCTGGCAAAAACTTTGAGAGTAAATAAAATTGATATGAAGAGCACACAAATGTTTGATAACCCAGCCAGGGTATAATTTATTTTTCTTTAGTTTTCCATTTCTTCAGGTTTAAATATCGGATAAATCTTTCACGATAAACGTGTACTGGCCTCTAAATTGTTCGTTTTGTGAACCAATATTGCCATCAAATCCTTTTTAAAATTATTCTGGCCAACAATTTTAAAACAAATGAGGTTTTATACTTTGTATTGAAGAAAAAATACTTAAATGTGAAGCTAGGCTGATGCTGATACTGATGTGAATCTCACAGCAAAATTGTAAAATTGAAAATTATATTTTAAGGAAAAACTTTAATGCATCCTTAGCCCATAGTGAATTTTTGTTTGAACTATTGCAACAGCAACATCAATAGCCAAGTTACTGACAGTTCCATCACACACAACATATGCGGCATTTTCTCAAGAATAAATAGACTCTTAATAATAGGGAGTAATACAGTTGCAGGAAAGCAAATAAACTAATGCAACACTCTAGCCAAGCAAATTGGAGTATCAAACAACAAAAACCAAGAAGAAAAAAATCAAAAAAGAAGAAGAAAAGTTTCTATTAATGAAACCAACCAAAATGTACGATATAGTACGCAGAACAGTTTCCGCATACCAGAGTTGCCTGTAAAAATACGCTCAAAATGAACAAAAAAAATGAAAATTCTATAAACAATGTGAACAGAAAAAGAAAAATAAATTAGAAAGAAAAGAATTTCATAAGAATTTCATACGAATTTAAAGGAAATTTTTCACTTATGACTCACGGTTGTAGTAATTAAATTTTGCTGCAACTTTAATGCTCGATATGTGCACACATGGTGTTAAAGAAGTGTTTCCTGTTAAATTTGGTAAAAAAAAAATGCACCTACTAAGCATGCTTTAATGCCTATAAATTCAAAGATCTATTTAAACTTGTTCAATAAAAAAAAAAGTTCTTTTAAACGGTGGAAGTTATTGGTATACATAGTAGTGCTAGAAAGTTATTCTGGCCGCATTATGCCATACCATAGTGGTCTGAAAATCTGATCTGATTAAAATATAGATAGTCTTTGTTATTCCTTTCCTGTTATATGAGAAATGTTGATCAATTTGTTGTTAACATTTGTGTTATTACCATATTAGTATGATTTTAATACAATTTCTTCTGTTCTGTTCTGTTCTCTTTTGTCGTAGTCTGTGTTTCTGTGCTGCATGTACCACTTCAAGACAATTTAACCCAAATTCATTTGAACGATTGATTTTCTTTTTAATAAATTGTTGATAAATGTATACAACTTGTTGTCTTGCTGATGCCAATGCTGCCATTAAGGTTGCTTACGATTCATGAGTTGGTGCGTGAGGACATACGAACGCTCACGAGTTTTTGCTTTAATGAAATGATCACATCATTATTATAATGTTCATTCTACTAATGATCATTATTATTTTATATTTACTAGACATTTTACAAAAGCAGCAACACATAAACATAACGACTGATATTACCATACATGTAAATAAAACCAAATCTGTACGTGTAAAATGAGGCAGTAACTCTAAGCAAGTTTCAATGTAATTTTATTTTTATCTCGCTATCTATCTCTTTCTCTCTTTCCTATGTCGCTTTGAGATTGTAATATAAAACTAAAATATAGTTCAACTACATATTTGTTATCGATACATGACAGACACAACAACACAAACAAAAACAAACATCAATTAATAAACAACACCATGTACAGTGAGCCGCATAATTATCAACGGGTATTACTTTTCGAAAAATTTAAATTGTTTGCCTCTTCTGGTTGATATTTGGCATTTCGTATCGCAATTATAAAACTCAAACAAGATAGAAGAAAAATATACAGACTATCCTTTATTTCATATGATGTCCTTGTATTAAATAGCAAAATTCCTAAAGTTTAAAAATATGCAAACCATTTGCAAATATCTCTGTCAAGAAAGAAACAAATTCTGAATACATATTATTAGACGAGTAAAAGAACGAATTGTCATAAGTTTCGAAGTATATTAGCATAAATTTATAACTCTTCTGACAATTATATGGAAACAAAATAAAACCCGGAAAGCTAATAAACGAAATTATAAACATTTATTGTTATGGAAACCAGCCAAACACATTAACTGACGTACATATTTAAAAAACTATTTCAATAGTGATAGAGTTGTAGAACGAGACAGGTTAAAAACATTTGAAAAATATTCGATTAAAAGTGAAATTAATCGATAGTCAGTGATATCGACTTGTTCCATATTGCATTGCATTCAGGGATGTCACTCTATAATATATTACAAAACGATTTCGCTGTTTTGTAATAACTTACTACCATCATTTTCTAACTACCAATTATTATATTTTTCACTTTATTGGTTAAAGGCCAGTTCTTTTTAGAAGTCTTGGCAAAGAGTCTAACTGCTTTAGAGCGTGTCAACTATAACATATCCATATAACTTGTGGAAAATAAAGCGATAATACAAAAAATTATTTTAAATGAATTATTACTATAAACAAAATAGTTTAGCCAATATAAAGCGAAGACATGTTACGAATGCTGGTTCTACAACACACGTATTAGGGGTGATATAGTATTATCTTTGTGGTTCTCATTGAATCAGTTTTGCATAAGCTTTTATAAAAGTATTCAAGAAAAACAATTGTTTTGCATTAATTTCTAATTTTTTTCTTCCATTTTTAGATCTAATCCTGATTTTGAAATATTTTTGTTTTATTTTTTATTTTTACTTTATATTTTTATTTTTTTATTTTTTATTTATATATTTAAACTTTTTTAATTTTTTATTTATTTTTTTTTATTTTTTTTTATTTTTTTTTAATTTTTTTTAATTCTTATTTTTTTTTTAACTTTTTATTTATTATTTTTTTTTTTATTATTATTTATATTTTATTATTATTTATATTTTATTGTTATTTATATTTTATTTCTGTTATATTTTCTTTTTCAGAATGTTCTCATTTCGATAAAACGAGTAAAAAGTTGTTTATTTTTAATTTAAAATTTTCTATTTATTTTATTTATTTTTTATTTTTTTTTATTTTCGTACTAATTTTATGTTTTGTAAATTTTTTATTTATTTTCTCTATTTTTTTTATTTTTTTTTTTTCTTTATTTTTTATTCATTCTATGTTTTTTATTTAATCTTTTAATTTATATTTTTTTTACTTTTACATATATTTGTTTATTTTTGTATTTTTGTTTTATTTATTTTTTTTGTTTTTTTTTATTTTTGTATTTTTTTATTTTTTTATTTTTGTTTAGTTTCTTTTATTTATGTGTTTTTTTTTTGTTTTTGTTTATTAAATTTTCTCATTTTTTATGATCAATTTCAAATCACTGTCAAGTTTTAAATTTAGCCATTTTGGTAATTGAAACCCATAAAAAGATTTGAAATTTAAAATGCCTGACCGTTGCAACTGAATAGCTTTCAAAACCAAATACTAAAGTTGTTTGTGACATTGGCCAGTAGCAGAAATTAAAAACTACTGGCTTATAATTAACTTACAGTAACACTAAAGGCAAACTATTTCGTTGGAGTAATTAAACCTTGACAAAAGGAAAAATACACATAAAAACTAAATAAAAAATGAAATATTACGAAGACAAATATTTCAAATATTTAGCAATTAAAAAATAGAAATTAAATTAGTTGAAAGGGAGATTTTATTTACACTCTCTTAAAATATTAAAATTATAGAAAAATGAAAGTAATAATTCATATTACAATCCAATCTGTACTCGAGTAATAGCGATAAGCGAGTTTGGAAAAATAAAATAAAGAAAAATGTGGCCTATTTGGAACACACTATAAATAAAACAAAAATAAATTAAAATGAATTCATGTATTTATTTTTTTAATGTTGGCATATTATTTTTTCTTTATTAAATTTTTATTACAATTTATGGCTCGATGATTGAGTTAAAAACATTTTCAAATGTAATTATAAAGCATATCATTACCCACTTAATTTAGGCATTTAGTATTAAGTCCCAAAAAAAGATAAAAAATATTCAAATTAAAATTAACCCTGACATAATAATTGAGGCATTAAATAAAATATAAAATGACCGAATCTAATTTAAAATCTCAATGGCTGGCAAGAAAGACAAGTAAACAATGAAAAACAATTAAAAAACATTTTTGCCAGCAACATGTAACCAAATGCGGATGAACAGACATACGATTTTATGTAAATAATTACATGGTTTTTTTTTTATAGAGTTTTCATAGGAATTATATTTGCAACTAACAGATACAAAGAAGAATTATTGCTACTATATTGATAACGTATAGATTTATGATAATGTGACCAGCAAAAAGTCTTAAAAAATTGCGAATAAAAAATTAAAATTATAAAGTGGGACAGTAATCAATAAGTAATTATATTTCTATAAAAATACATACATAAAGAAAAAATACTGTGGCAAAATAAAGAAAAACAAATGTTTACCAACAATGTTGCCAATGTACAGAAGCAGTAAACTAAATACAAGAACATTTATTATTTATAAAATAGTTGGGTACTCAAGTGGGTAGTCCAGTGGGTAGTGTGCTAGGCTATTAGCGTGAGGGTTTGTTGGTTCGATTAACACCAGAGACTTTGGTCTGTGACACTACACCGAGCACATGGTCAAAGTTACTCAGCTCGTATATACATAATTAGAATATAATTTGTAATTGTATTGTAATTAATAAATAAATATAAAATAGTTTTTACATTAAATTCGAGGAAAATAAAACTTGACATTTTAAAACAAAAAATATTGCGCTTGTGCCAGTATTTCGAAAACAAAACATACTTGTGTACATAGGTATACGTACATATATACAAAATTTGTTTGTATATATTGAATATCATAAACATTTATTTTTCAGAAGAACAAAAATGTCGTTTTTTTTATTGCACATAAACCAATACATAACATAATAAAGGTATCATATAATTTAAAGGAAATTAAATTTAAAACCTGCTTAATATTTATTGATAAAAACCAGCGTCATTTGAATCCTGTTAACAAACATTCTATCAACATGTTGCAAGTGATTATTATTTTTTTTATTCAATTTATTATTCGTTCATAGCATTGCCAGTTGAAATCGTTTGTTTTCAAGTTCTTGTTTTTCTAAACTTTTTCAACGATTCAGTAGCAAAATAGAAGCTAGGAACATAGGTTGTTTAGCTCACAGGGTAACCAGAGACGACACGGAATTTGACAGTTGCCCGAGTAATGTGAAAGGGACAGCAAATATTACCAAAAAGTATTGCTGCCCCTCTCTAATTGTCTGTCTGTTTTGTTTATTTAGATTTTGTTAGTTTTCGGGGTGGGTTTTTTATATTGGCGCGAGTTAATAAAAATTGTAATTTTTGTGTGAAAATATTAATAAATAATTAAAACAACTAATAACAATAATAGGCTGCCTTCCAAAATGTATCAATACAAAGTTTGCATGCAGTTTTACTACTGTATATAAACTATGTAGATATGCAAAGTAACCAAACAATGTATCAATTATAAACCCGATCCCTGATTGCTTTTTGACTGCATTGACGACGTTTTGGAATAGAATACATTGCATATATTTTGTACAGCGACATTATGAAACATGATACTTTGTACAAACACAAAGCAACTAACATTTTGGAAGGCAGCCATAATTTTTAACTTTTTCTTTCAAGAAATTAAAAAATATTGGCAACTTTCAGCAAGAAAAACTTTTTATGTGCAGTACGTCTTACTTTGATCTTGTAATATTTAGCTTCTTAATTAACTTTTGCACAAGAAACTGTATTCATTGTGTCCGAAAATCAACCACATTTCAATTACTAATTAAATATTTAAGATTTTTTAAAATTTTCATTGAAGAAATTAAAAAATATTCCAAATTATCCGCCAGTTTCCACGCTGTATATCTGTTGCTTCTCGCAAAACTTATAACATTTTTTTTTCTCAATCTAAACACCCGGTTAAGGGTGCTGTTGTCATAATTGCCATCTCTGGTTATTCTGGGGTTTAGCTTCATTCCCAGTTGGTCGTCCTCCTCACACGTTTCGATTTTTCAACCAAATTTACTTACAAATCGTTATTGCAGCATCGTATTGATCGTCGGTTGAATTAAAATCAAAATTTTATGACCTTCAACCAAACGACGACCATCAATCAATCAGCCATTCAACATAACAATTGTTTGTACAAAATAATATCATATCCTTGCAATCATGAATTAATTATTAGAGGGTTTATCTAATTTATGAGGTTGCTTCATAATCAAAGTTGATAATATTTCACATAAATAATGTATACAATAATATGAATTGAGTTTCATAATACTAAATGCCAAAAATGGTTGCCCTGGTCTAGTAGATAGTGTGTTCGATTATTAGACGTGAGCTCACGGTTCAGACCAAGGCTCATCCATCTCCAACAAACTGAAATACGAAAAAATATTTCTTCAGCAGAGTTCTGGCTAAAATCTGAGAGTACTTAAAAAATTGCTATGAAAAGTTTCTCAAAAAAAATCTATCATTCGATATCGGCTTTAAACTGGTCTCACCACTCATGTATAAAATTAACACACACAACGTATGTGGTGTGAGAAACAAGGTCGTAATGACCAATTATGTATGTATGGTAATACTATACGCCAAAAGTAACAAAGTAGACTTAAACTGAATATTAATTCTATTTAAAAACAATTCCAACATAAAGCAAAGTATTTAAGTTTTTATTTATGGTATCTCTTGATAAACCACAAAATTATTTGCAGTGATTTCATCAGTACAGTATTATCAATGTTATTATTCCTCTATATCATTTCTATTCTTATCATTTATCGTTCTATTTGTAGACATTCTATTAAAAACAGCACATTATATATACAAAGAAGCACTTTTTCTATATCTTATCTACATTTATATACTAGAAAAACTATATCTGCACTAACTATTCATAGACATTAATAGGAATTGGTATTTTTATAAATGGTTTATGGTATTATTAATGTAAATTATTTATATTCATTTAATAACAGTTTTAGAGTTAATCATTATATTGTTATACTATGTTCAGATATGCACTTTTATGGAGTCAATATTCAGTTTATTGAGTATAATATTTTAAGTGTTCAGGCATGGTAAGTTCAGCAGTTCAGCTGGTAAACAAAACAGCTGGTTGTTTCAACAACACTGTTTTTTTTGTGTTGACATTTGAGTTGTCAAATATCAACAGAAAGTGTTCGGTTAATTGTAATATGCTCACTAAACACACTTATGACAGTGCTGCATTTTAAGTTTTACTCAATATTATAACAATTTATGTATTTATTGCGCAATAATTAATTGAAACTTTATATGAAATATTGAGCTTAATAATGGCATTTATTGCAATTTACGCAATAAAGGTGCATACCTGAACATCGTATAAAACTGTTCTCCTTTGAACATGTGAAACGTGGAATCCATGTAATAGTGAACTGCACACAATGCAATCAAATGTAAGCCACTGTCTTAAATTATTCTGATTTAAAATTATTACAAGGGAGGAATACCCTGTAAGAGTATCGATTTATATAATAAAATGACGTACGTATATGAATGGTACTGGCTGCAACACGATAAATGATAATCACGAGACGATACTGTAGTGCAAAGAAAGCTAAAAAGGGAAAGCTACACCAAATATATGGTGTAGATTAGTTTAATTAGAAGCATTGGATACTTGTTTATTTTAGAAAGAAATTAATCCCTGGACTGATTTCGTTGCATAAAACTTTACATTAAACTTTAATGCTTATCTTAAAAGTTTAATGTGTTTATTAGTTTAGACTACATGTTTAACTTTCAAATTAAATAATATTTAATCGCTGCTTGTAAGCATAACTACATACATACATACATATTTACTTTCCATGCGATTCGAGTTTTTCTCTGCATTTTTCTCAGAACGTCTTCAAAATTTGTTCTACTTTCTAAAAATACGAAAAAGAAATGGAATAAAAATAAATTCTTTTTTATCTTTTATATTCTAGACTCGTTCTTTTATTTTTTTTTTATTTTTTAAATTTTATTTGCTATTTTGCAATATAATAGTGACTCAAATACTGACATCGTCATCATCATCATTACTAGCGTACATGGCTGGAAATCGATATAAAAGCGTTGGGTTTTTTTCGCTCTCTTTTTTTCGTTACAATTTCAAATGGTTTCAGTTTTCTTTGTTATCGTTTCTTTCGTGTTGTTGTTTCTATATTTTATTTTTTGTTTTTATTTTCTGCTTACAATTTCAAGTCTTGTTACGCTATTTATCTATTATATGTTGTATGTATGTATGTATGTATGTTCTATTTTTTTTCAATTTCATTTTAAATTGTTTATAAAAATAAAATAAATTAAATAAAATAAAATATAATAGACATGAACAAATACACTCTGTGTTATATTGTAGATATTTCAATACCATATTAATATCGTTTTTATTTTTTTCTTGTGTATTACTTTTCATTCAGTAGAATAAATAGGCAGGCAGTAGCAACAAATAATATGACGCGTGGTCTTAGAAACTGAAATTCAATCATTTCATTTCATTCCAATTCCATATTAATTTCCATGAGGTGTGTCTCTGTTTAAATTATTTTTGTAGATTAATTTATTTTTACTAAATATTTCAATCAATCAATTTAAAAAATATTTTGTTATAAAATGATGAAGCCTTAAAGTCTACAAGTTATCTAGTACCATTATCTAGTATCTTTTTGTTAACTTCATAAAAAGACACACTAATTTGCAATCAAAAATATAAAAATAAAATATTTATTCGCAATACATCGGGGGGACAAAGGGGACATCGTTACAAAATCTATGATTATAAAATATTTATTTATTTGAATTGAAATTATAAATTCAAAATAAAATATTTAATCAATACAGAGTGAGGAGAACACGTAACTTTTATTTTTTAGTCTTTTTTTTTGTCTGTTTTTGTTTTTAATAAATAATACGATAGAAAAGCAAAAGAGAGAGTGTTTAATTTATTAAATGGAATCAAAAAGTGGTCTGTTAAAAATGTAACAAATTGTTAAGAAAATATGGAAATTTTGTATTGTTTTTAGATTTTTTTGTGGTATTTTGTTTCAAAGAAAAATCAACATTTTTTATTAACAACTGATTGTTATTCACTGTATAGGTTTGAAAACAAATTGATTTCTATGTACAATTTATTTTTCGATGTTTTTTGTTTAATTTTCAAGGTTGAATTTAAAAGTAGTTGACGATAGGCAAGTAACTGAATACCGTAATGTTTCAAATTTAAATTTAAATGTTTATAACATTTCAAATTAATCAAAGCAATCAGAGGTAAAAAATCTTTTCAAATGAAACAAATCAATCAGAGAGAGAGAGAGATAGAGAGAGAGCGCGAGGAATAAAATAAAATTTGTTGGTTTATCGGAGTTTTATTAAGAATAAATTAAAATCAAGTAGCAGTTTCATATAGAAAACAACAACAAATGCACAATTATCTTTAGAAATATGTTAGAAATGAAAAAAAAATCGGAAATTACAACGGATTTTACAGCGTTTTAATCAGCATGCTTTAACAGATTTAAAGTATGAAAGGAAAAAATAATTTATTGTATAAAATAGACGAGTTTATAAATATTTAGAATGAATTTTATCTGCATTTAGGCTTTCAAACTTTAGTATTTTCATGTAATTATTATTAATTAATTTACAACATGTTGCCAAACAAAAACTCATTTGCATATATGTACTTATTTGGTATTGGTTTACATAAATATACTATATGTTTATGACAAAAATACATTACAATAATAATTTATAAGAACTCTATCTGATCTGCTAGTCGGTTAAAGAGAACTCCGTGAACTCGATTATTATTGGATTATTCGATATGGCACTGAGCTCACAACTTTTATGATTTAGAATGTTTTAAAAAAAAACTTTTTTGTTTAACAATCTAAATTTAATTAAATTTTAAATAAAACATGCTTAACAGGATCTTAAACGCTAAGAAACTGAAGGTCAATGAATTAATAAAAAAAATTACCAGTAAAGCACCAACAAATTGTAGCTGCTTGCATCTAAAATGAAATTATTTTTCTATATAAAACAAAAACCACCGGAAAAAACTGTATTTAAATACAAAATGAATCATAATTTCAAGTTTTTATTTTAAACAAAATAAACTAAAAAACAAAAATTTAAATTTGGTTAACTGCGAATTATTCTTTCTAAGATATGTAATCATAATATTTTTTCTTTTTTTATTAAAAAATTTTTCAATTTTAACACAAGGTAGTATCACAAATTAACCTTGTTTTCTAGTTTCTGTTAATATTTATGAAATTTCGAAATTTCAGACAGAAAGAAAAAAAAAATCATGCTAAAATATTTCGCAAACATCACCTGAACGAATTGAAAAAAGAAAAAAAATTCATAAAAAATTTACTACAATTCCTTAACAATTGTTTTTCTTTTTTTTTTTTTTTTTTTTTTTTTTTATATTAAAATCTTAATAAATTCACACCTATTGACTAACAAATAAAAATTATTAGAAAAAAAAACTGCATCAATTGTAAGACAAAAGCCAATTGTATTTGAAACTGGGCTCTCTCTGTCTGTCTGTCTGTTAAAGAAGAGGGGGAGGTAGTTGAGAAATTTCACACATAAAAAGCATTTAACATGCCAAAGCATTTCAACACAGTTTCTATTCTATTCCACATGTCTGTATGTATGTACTACTTATAAATTTATTAAAAAAAATATTAAATTTTAATAAATTCAAAAGCAAATGAATTTTTAAATCACTCAACAACAACTCGAATATGATTTAATTTGGCGGTTATAAGTTGCACTTTAAAAAAAAATACAAAAACAAACTTACAAAAATCAAATCGAAAAATATAAAATTTTAAATCTTTAAAATTTCATAAATAATTCGTGAATAAAGAAACAACAATTATCAAAAAAAAATCAAAAGAATCCATAGAATGTTTCCGTTTTAAATAAATTGCTTATAGAGGGTGATTTTTTTCTACTTGTCTTTTCGATATAAAGAATAAAATTTTCTTCGTAACGTTAAAATGGTCAAAATTTATCAGAAAAATATTCCGTAAATTATGTCCATTTTATGGTCGTTATGGGTCGTCGAAACATCAAACAGATGTGTTGTGATCACATTTGGCAACAAGTTCGTTACGTTGTGAAAATTTCTGATTTTTTGAGAAACTTTACATGGCAATTTTCATTTGCTCACAGAGTTTTTGCCAAGAGACTGCTAAGAGGAAGTAGACGAAGAAATATTTTTTCATATTTCTTTTTGTTCGACATGACTGAGCCAGGGGTTAAATCACAGCCTCATGTTTAATAAGCCAACACCCTACCTACTAGAGTAGATTAGGCTAACCCTCCAAAATTTTATGCGAAGATGTATTGGCCACTGTTAATGAAGATCACGATGTGTAAATCCGTCGCCGTTGTTTTATTCGACCACGTGGAAGATTTACAGAAGGAATTTGAAGTGAAACAATAACAAATACAATCGATGCAGCAGATATAGTTAAGTTTCGCACCGCAACGTAATTTGGTGAATGACACCCTAGCAACTAGCTTCAAGAAAATAACCCCTAATTAAAAAAAGAAAAAAAAAACATGGACGAGTTCTGTAAAAGAACTTCGCTAAAGACGATAAATCCTCAAAATTGATAATACAAGTGCAACAGCCAATATAAACAAAGGAATAAATCAATTCTAAGCATTTTATTACAAAATATTTTGATTAACTTATGTAAATTAATTAACAAATTAATAATTAACAAATTTATTGGTGGAAAACAGGCAACCACAATGATAAAAACATAAAAGTTTTTTAAAAGTTACAGAAAATCACGAATTTTTTTTATTTTTGCTGTTTTTTGCTATTTTCATTTCAATATAAATTTATCAATATAAAAAATATTTATAACACAAAGAAAAAACGTTCAGTAGATGTTTGGTAGGTAGTATGGTTTACAAATCATTGAATTTTATTATCAAAATCATTGCTGAGGGAGAAATGTGTCTTTATCGAAAAATTATCTCACTTTTTGGACTGGCCGAGAAACTCAATTTGTGAATTTGGTGTGAAGAGAAGAAAATCAGCTTAAGAGCCGGCTGTTTGTGGACATGTGGCATCACTAGGCCATATTCCCAAAAAAACAATACTATAATAATAAATTTAAATAAAAATTTTTTAAAAATTAAACTTAGTTGGCATGTGATTTCAACAAGACAGTGTCACATGTCTCCCGACACAGTATCCACAGTATCCAGTAGTCGTGATCACAAAATATACAGAATAGAAACAAGAGTTTGACATTTAACTTTCCATGGAGAAAGAGACAGCAAATATTACCAAAAAATATTTCTGTCTCTCTCTGATTGCAACTCTGTTTTGTTTATTTATGTTTTTTAGTTTTCGGGGTGGGTTTTTTATATTGGCGAGAGTTAATAAAAAATGTAATTTTTGTCTAAAACTATTAATAAATAATAAGAACAACTAATAACAATAACAATTTTTTACGATTTCTTTCAAGAAATTAAAAAATATTGGCAACTTTCAACAAGAAAAATTTTTTATGAGCAGTACGTCTTATTTTGATCTTGTAATATTTAGCTTCTTAATTACCAAGAAACTATATTCATTGTGACCGAAAATCACACACATTTCGATTAATATTTAAATATTTAAGAATCTTTAAACTTTTCATTAAAGAAATTTAAAAATATTCCAAATTTTCCCTTTTTTAACACAAAATAAATGTTTATTTACATTTAGTTTTTCTACTTTAACCGCCAGTTTTCACTTTTGATTCACAAAACATTATATTTTTTTTCTCCCTCTACGAGGTAGGTTAAAGTGCTGCTTTGAGCGTTTTTAAACGTCAAAGGTTTCAATTCTGTATTATTTTGTGGTCGTGATGACAGTCGTGAAACTTTTCGTGTACACGGACAAGCCAACATTACAACTACTAGCTACAGATAGGAAAATTATGACCAAAGTAGAACTCTCGAATGGGCCACCTACATACGTAGACGCGGGCAACTTCTACATCAAATAAACTTTCAAAAATAAACGGCAATCAATTATATCTCGTTATAAATGAATACTTCATTAACGTTTTAAAATTTAGTTTTTTTTTTTCTTTTTCAAAACACAAACGATTAAAAAATCACCCGTTAAATTAATATGGCGTCTATTTTTTTGAGAATGCAATCTAAACAACTCCAAAGAATTATTTGTGTTTGCTGCATATACGATATAATTTATTCATTATCATAGTCAAGCTGTTATTAAAACATTTACTTAAAAAACACCCCAATAGTAGTCCACTTTTTAATTATAATTTATAGAAGGGAAGAACTACAATTGTAGTGATTATTAATTAAATGCTGGGAAATACTATTTATCTATAGGAGAAGACCTATACATATAAAAGAGATTTGAATACCGAAAAAAATAAACACAAATTCATTTGAAAATAAAAACAAATGGCGAATAGACATGAAAAATATAAAATTACAAACCATTTAAATAGATTTTGTTGTTGTTTTCAATGCAAAACAAATGTTGATTAAAAAGATTCCAGGTATTCGAAAATTTTCAGCAGTTATTCATCACTCAAATGCAGGAATGTTGGAAGAAAAGTAATCCACAATTGCAAACAGCGTATGTCAGCCAGGTAGCAGATAAAGAAAGTAATCCAGGCAATATTGTATATTTTTAAGTTATTTTTAATATTAATTTATTATTTTTTTTATTTTTATTAGTTTTTACTATTTTTATAATTTTGTTTCTGTTTTAATTTTTTTTTTCTTATAAAATTTTTTTTTATTATTTAAATTTCACTTGTTTTAATTTCTATTTAATTTTTTTATTTTTAATTTTCGCTTTTATGCTATTTCGGCTTTAATAGAAATAATAGATTTTCTCTTTTTTGAAAGCATAACAAACAAAAATTTCTTTCTTTTTTAATTTTAATTTTTTTTCCTTTTCTTTTTATAAACAATTTTAATTACAACCAAAAAAGGGGGTGAGGAGAAATACACTCTCACACACACACACACATATATATTTAATAAGTAAGTGAATTTTTTTGGAAATTTAAGCCACCACTTCAACAAGTTTTTTTTAATTACTTTAAATAATTATCGATTATTTCTCAAAGAACTTTAATTATTTTTTAAATATTTCTTTTCATTATTAATTTGGTATTTATAAAATATCTTTTTATCATTCACAATAGCAAACATTTGTTATTTTGCATTTTTTTCTTCTCATTTCTAGACATTTTAGAATGATGTGACGTCAAATTTAAATCTGGTAAAACTAGTTTTGATGTTGTTGTTGTTAGTTTTGTATGATAATAGTTGTAGTTGTTGCCGGCTGTTTTAGGCAATTTATCGCATATGTATTATGTTTTTAAACTATTTTTTTATAATTTTATTTTAAAATTTGTTTTAAATTTCAATAATTTTCTCCACTTAATAAGAGCGGTAAATTTTAAACTCCAACAACTACAAAACCTTTACGAGAATTTGCAATTTAAAACAAAAATACCGATAAAGTTCGTAACAAAATGTACCAAGAAACTATAAAAAAAAATAAAATTCTTTTTTTTTCTTCTTTTTTTTCTTGCGAACGTAAAAAGTTGTGTTGTTACGTTGCAGACGTTTTGAAAATTGTTTAACAACTGAATGTATCTGAAGTTTCAAAAAGATTTGGTGTCGTTTATTTGTTATTGTAGCACTAACTCTCTTATCTCACTCGTAAGCGCTCTCTTGGCTATTTAACATTTAGCCAGAGCTAACATTTAGTAACCGAACAAGCTAGACGAACAGAGCCACTTTATTTAGCAGTCAAACGTATGAGTCACTCTTGCACTTATGCACACAATACACAGACCAGACAGATACACTGACAGACAGAGAGAGAGAGAGATAGAGAAAATGAGCAAACAACAGATACATTACATTTTTTCTTATGGCTGAATTATAAATAAAATAAATGCTCACTTTCTAATTTTAAGCAACAAAAAGAAAAAGAAGAAAAATATTAAAAACCAACCACAAAATTAATATTGAACATTCGTTTTCATCAAATTTCTTTAAACTTTTTAACTTTAGCAAATGTTTCCTTAACAATAATAATAATCATTTTTAATGAATTATTTTGTTTAAATAGTCTTATGTTTAACAATATTTAGCAAAATAAAATATTGAAATTTTTTTAATAACAAATGGTTCTTTGTGTCTTCTTTACTCACACACACAATTTATTCAGCACAATTTACTCTCTGAGTGAACATTCTGTTTTATATGGTTTTGCTCTAAATTAGCTTTGCTCTCTTAAGTTAGTTTATTTAGTAGCTGCTCAGTGGCTCTATCTCTCTCTTTCTCTGTTGCTCTTTTTTTAGTAAACTTAATTAATAACATTAAAGTACAGGCCTGGGGGATATCAATTAGCTTACAAATGACAAAGTAATTTTACTTTAAAAAATAAAATTCGAAATAATTTCAATTTAAATATTGAAATTCACATTTGAAATCAATTGATTTTTAAATTACAAACCAAATGGTGCGAAAATAAATTATACTGTTTTGTTGTTTTTTTTTTGCAATACTTCGATACAAAGCTGTTGCTTTAAGTTTAGCTTACTTGTTTCCTATAATATCACATATGAATTCATTCTATTTTACCAGCCTTTGCAAATGTGTGCAATTTTTATATTCATTTTCAAATTTTAAATTTAACAAACAGTCTTTAAAATCACAAATATCGGTTGTTAATATTGTAAACGCAGAGAATATCTTGTGATGATGGACTTAAAAGTTATTGTTCCACAAAGCTGGAAAAATTTAATTAATGAAATTAATATCATTGAGAAAAACTACAGTGCCGGCTAGAAAGTAAAGGATAAAGGAAGATAGACGTTCAATGAGGACAACGACACATCACAAATATTAACAATGATTCACTTGAACTTTCGAAAGCGTTAAAGATAGGTTCTTTTGCCAACTTCTTAAAAATCAAATCATAAGTCAGCACCATTTTCTTAAAAAAATTTAATTTCCTTACAAATGCTTCTATAAAGAAGTAGTAATTATGTAAGCATGTGCAGCTATTTCCTCAAAATATCAAAAATATAAAAATTTATTCAGCAAAGGAAATGGGTTCATGAAGAAGGCAACAAAAATATATAAAAAACAATTTTCATAACCATTTTCCAATTATTATAAAATATTTTCTGTTAGTAAAATTGTGTCAATTCACGATTAAAATCATTTTGCTTAGCCTAAAACGTTTCTCGGGTTTGTTTTCGATTTTTTATTGTTTAAATTCTTAGAGTAGACAACATTTTTAAATGATTCCAATGAACAGTTTAATTATCCTTGAAATTTATCGTCTTTTAAAATATTGTTTTTCAATGGAGCAACAAAAACTTCATGATCTCACAGAACTAAAGAGTGCACATCAGCTTAATCATTTTCCTTTTTATGTAATAAAATTCTTCCATTCCTACTTAAGTATTGAAAACAACAACTTACCACCTGATACCTACAAACAAATTACCAGTACATAATATTTAAATTCTCTGTTTACCTGAAATGAAAAAAAAAACGAAAAAATTACAATTAAAAAATAACTGATTTTTATGTGCTATAATTAACAATAAATTATCAATATTTAATTAGATTTAATCCTTTTCACTTAGTTGATAATATTATTATGCCCAAAAATGATAGTCAGGTAAAGACTTCTTTATTGCTTCAATTGCTTGAAATAATTTCCATCCCTGATTTAATACCGCAACAGATGTTGGCAACCCGCATTTTAAATGAAAAACAAAAACAACAAAAAATAGAATAAAACAAAACCCAAAACAATACAATCATTGCCACTTTCAGAGCGTATAACAGCAGAGTATGGCATTGTTTAGAACGAATAATAATAATAACAACAACAACAAACAGTATTAAAATAAGAACAAAAAAACAACAACGATAAATTGAAAATAAAAACAAACCATTCAAAGATCGTTTGGCTGATACACGAAATCCGAACAGAATCAGTTTATTTTCGTAGATTATTTTCTCTCTAGTAGCGAACGAGTACAATGATCTCTTAGTTTTAATTGAATTGCTCTTCTTCTAATGAAATGGAAAATAGAAACAAAAATAAAACAACAAAAAAGAAATTAGAAATATGTAAACATTTTCAACTGGCGTCGTAGGCATTGTTTACATTACACCTCAGCCAGTCACTTCAACATATTTCACTCGTCCTCTGTGTCTTTCTCTCATTTTCGCTCGCATTTTCTCTATAATCGTGGTTGTTGCCGTTTAAGGATTATTACTTAAACACATAAGGTGCTTCCAGCGATGATAAGGCCACTGAGTTACTCTAGGGATGTTCGTGTGTATAAATTGTAAAATATATGACGTAAACATCCTTGAAAAAATATCCTGGTTATATTTTTAATTAAGGAATGACTATATAAATAACTTGGTTGCTTTATATTTTTCTTTTACAATAACTGTATTCGGTTAGGTTTGCTTACGAAATTGATGAAAAATTAAATGCATTTGTTTTATATTTGAAACGAACTTTATTAAACCAAATGTGTGCCATTTCGTGGCATTATTCCAACAGTCGCTGCGAAGTTTAAATTACTACCATTAATAGAATTTGGCAGAGATTGAAACAATTGATATTCAGAAGGTACAAGTTCCGGGTGGCATGGTGGATACGTCAAAAATTCCCAATCAAACGCATTAAATCCCATCTGAAACCCATCAACACCTTTTCTGTTGATCAATTCTGAACGTTTTAATTCATATGAACAATTCATATGATTCAAGTGCCTCCTGGCACACAACATTGCCATTTTCGATGTAAATTTTGCCATTGTCACCAACTGCTAAGCGTCACCTTGCTTTGTAAGTAATAGCTCGCACATTATTTTACTTAGGTAGGTAGAGGCAGCTGTGAAACTCAGAAGTTGTAATGTATACACCATTATGATACATAACTGGTCATTACAACCCTTCTGCCACGATTACGACCTAGCTTCTCACACCACTTATGTTGTGTTGTTAATTTTATACATGAGTGGCGAGACCTATAGTTTAGAGTCGATTCCGAACGATAATTTTTGAGAAACTTTTCCTGACAATTTAATTTACTCTCAGACTTTTTGCTGAAATCTGCTGAGAGGAAGTAGCTGAAAATTTTTTTTTCATATTTCGTTTAGTTGGAGACGCCTGACCTGGGATTTGAACAGAGGCCTCACGTCCTATAAACCTTCGCACTACCTGCTAGGCTATGGTGACTAGGATTACTGAGTGAAATTCTAAAATTTCGTTCGTGCATATATTGTTCGCATTTTTGCGTTGTTCGACAAAGATAAGATGTAAAAGTTGTGAGTTGATTATTTAATGGCATATTTTGTTTTTTGACCTGTCTCACTTTTCTTAGGCAGCAAAATTTCTGGTATTTTAAAATATAGAAACTGCTTTAAAAGCTTCAATTTTTTTTCTCTCAATATGACAGTTTTTTCAATGAGACGTCCAACTTATCTAATTGGGCAACCTTGACTTCTAATAACAATTGTTGTAATAAAGATAAGCATTACAAGTTAAATAACCGAACAAGGTTAAAACCATTTAGCTTTAAAAGATAAGAGTACATTAAACAAATTCCCAAACCATGTAAATTTAAAAGATAATGAAAAAAAAACGCGATATAATAGCAGAAAAATGTTTAAAATAAACATAAGAATAATTGAGAATACTCACAATGATGATTAAATTTGTATAATATTGTATGCATATGAGATGGAGCTGAAATTATGGTTCGAAATCACTCTGATCCGATAGTAATTTACATTCAAAACATATGATTTCGAATCTTTTCACATGTACGTCATGATAATGTACGCAACATTAATGAATTGATTTAAAAACAAAGTAAATACAGGACAACAAAAAATTAGGCGTGAAAAAATATTTTTTTATTATTTTATTTTTTTGTTTTAAGTTATTTCCATCTTTGTCATAATTTATAAGCAATAATAAGTGTTTTGTTTTATTAAGAATTAAACTAAATCATGTATACAAACAATTCGGATTCCTAAGTAAGAAAACTATATGAAATGGTACCACTTTTTAATCGTCTTATAAAGTAAGAGCATTAAAGTATTTTTTCACACATATAGGCTCTTTCATCGAAGGCTTGCGGGCTTTGATTGTCGAAAACGACCATCTTGTTAAAGCTATAAACCAATGATAAAATCTAAGAGCGTAGAATGCATCCCGAAAAATTCACTGTTTAGTGTGGACTTTGGGCTGTCGAAGTCATTGGTCTATATTTCGTTGAGAGCAACGTTGGCGTTGCCACTACTAACAGCGGCGAGATGATAATTACCAGCTTGTTTTGGCCTAAATTAAATGATCTAAACACCAATGACATGTCGTTTCAACAAGACAGCGCTACGTACAACATAATTCAAGCGGCATAGTTACCAGAGATCAGCAATGAGTATTCAAAAAGATGAGTAGATTCGAATCATACTCATAATTTCTGATACGCATTCATATTTATTTTAATATCATACTCATACTACTCATATTCAAAGTTTGAAGTACTCATCATATTCATACTTAACAACACGCATAATGTTGTTGATTTCGACTCTCCATGACTCAACATATACAAGAATCACAAAATAAGTTTGATTCGCGTACGAATCACTCGAATCATTTATGAGTATTACAAGCACTTTTCTAAATTTAAGAATCTGAATGAGTAGGCGTATGAATCAAACATATTTCGAATGTTATGAGTTTGATATCAACGTTGTACTCATACTCATTGCAACCTGTACTTATAAATCAATGTTGTAGTGAGTACGAAAGAATGAGAGTAGTTGAATTTCAATACTGTTGACTCACTCATACTCGAAATTTCATGAGTACTTATGAGTAGCGAAAAAACATTCATTGCTAATCTCTGATAGTTATCTCACATTGACGTGATGTAAACTGACCACCGAGATCATACGATTTGGCTCCATTATGCTTTTTCTTGTGAGGTTTTCTTAAGTTACAGTTGTATGCCAACAAACCATAGCGTTTCTTAAAGTTAACTGAACCCATGCCACAGTTTAAATTCAGCCTGAATTATGCGCCAGAATAATGAAAAATTTTACAGTTCGGATATGCTCCAGCTAGAGAAACCGTGAAGAACATTTCAACGACTTTATATTCCACATATGAGCCGTTCAGTGCACAAATCGATTAACTCCATAAAACAAAAAGTTGATAAATGCGATGAAATAATGTAAATTGTTTTTTAAAATTCCCTTTACAATATAAATTCAAATATACACTGTCGGACAAAATAAAGTGCGGTTTGAAATATTTTTTGTTTTTTGATTAAAGCATGTGTTTATTGCTTTCAAATGTTTATAAATTATAGTTTAATTTTTAATTCGGTTAATATTTTATCTAAAAAGTATCTTAACATTGAATTCTTTCTTTATATTTTCTATTTATAATAGAAACTATATGGCACCTAAGGAATTTCAAGTGACAAAATAAAGTAACACTTCACTAGAAAATATTATAAATAATTAAATAACTTCAATATTTAGTACGAAGTTGTTCCTCCTTTGTTAATTATGACATCTCTTAATCTTTTCGGCATACTTAGCGCAAGGTTCTTCAAAGTACTTGTAGGAATTGCCCTCCATTCACTTTGCAGTTTTTCCCAAAATGTTTGAATATTTGTTCTGGACTCCATCAGGATTTTGTCATCTGAGGTAGCCCAAAGATGCTCTATGGGGTTTAAATCAGGGCTTTGAGCAGGCCATTCAAATTTTTCAACATTATTTTCTTCAAAATATGTTTTAGCGATCTTACTTGTGTTCTTGGGGTCGTTGTCATGTTGAAAGATAAACTCCCCAAGCCCATTTCCTCCTAACTTCTGTAAAGATTTTCTTCCAAAATATTTACATAGTGCTCTCCAGTCATTTTGGAATCAATTTTAACGAGTCTACCTACTCCTGAAGAGGAAAAACATCCCCACACCATGAGGCTGCCTCCACCATAAATATTTACATAAATAAATATTTACATAAAGTTACTTGAATAAATAAATATTTAATTAAATATGTCTGAATGTTTTTGGAACAAAATTATTTGGACATACGAGTCAAAATATGAACTAAAAAATTGCAAAACTCGGAAAAGAGTGTGCTGTGAACCAGCACATAGGCTTAAATCAAAAAACCTTATCCAGATTGGAAAACATGGTGGAGGCTGCCTCATGGTGTGGGGATGTTTTTCCTCTTCAGCAGTAGGTAGACTCGTTAAAATTGATTCCAAAATGACTGGAGAGCACTATGTAAATATTTTGGAAGAAAATCTTTACAGAAGTTAGGAGGAAATGGGCTTGGGGAGTTTATCTTTCAACATGACAACGACCCCAAGAACACAAGTAAGATCGCTAAAACATATTTTGAAGAAAATAATGTTGAAAAATTTGAATGGCCTGCTCAAAGCCCTGATTTAAACCCCATAGAGCACCTTTGGGCTACCTCAGATGACAAAATCCTGATGGAGTCCAGAACAAATATTCAAACATTTTGGGAAAAACTGCAAAGTGAATGGAGGGCAATTCCTACAAGTACTTTGAAGAACCTTGCGCTAAGTATGCCGAAAAGATTAAGAGATGTCATAATTAACAAAGGAGGAACAACTTCGTACTAAATATTGAAGTTATTTAATTATTTATAATATTTTCTAGTGAAGTGTTACTTTATTTTGTCACTTGAAATTCCTTAGGTGCCATATAGTTTCTATTATAAATAGAAAATATAAAGAAAGAATTCAATGTTAAGATACTTTTTACATAAAATATTAACCGAATTAAAAATTAAACTATAATTTATAAACATTTGAAAGCAATAAACACATGCTTTAATCAAAAAACAAAAAATATTTCAAACCGCACTTTATTTTGTCCGACAGTGTATATTGTAGAATACATAAATACATATATAGCTTCCATCTAATGGTATATAAAATTAATAAGAATAGCGAAAAAAATAATGTCAGTAATGTTATAAATTTCATGTGACTGGTGGAGTTAATCGATTTGGCAACTGAAAAAATAATTAAGTTAAATGAAGTATTTATATCTTTTAAGTTTTAATATTTCTATTTTGCCCGGTACACGAATCAGAATATGTTATTATTTTTTCAAAGTTTGCAACATAAGTTTTTATGTACTTTGTAGGACACGACACAATTTCTTGAGACCCACAAGATACTTCAGTTTCTGGCCAAACAAACATGTGACTTATATTTTTTACTGAATTCAATACATCCAAAATTGCAGATGTAGTCGGTTTAGGAAAGAAAGGAAAAGGAAAGAAATTACGAAACTTTTTTCTAATGCTGCCATTCAATCGGCATCCATTTGATAACGAGCCCGTTCTGCTTATTTTATGTGGGGTTCCTTTTCAATTTTTGCCGTCTTAATTCCCTCACCGTCTGAAGATTGAATTTTTGTTTGCAAAGCGTCACAATTTTGACACGTATCTTAGATGGTTGTTTAAAATATAAATTAAATTTTGTAGAGAAGATATTATAGTAAAATTTTCCTTTCACTGGTACTATATTTTCTTTTTCACATTGTGTAACGTATAGTTCGTACATTTTCTTAATATTTAAGTCAGGATGTAAATATTGTCGTCTTGGGTTATGAGCCCTTTGAAAACATTTATGTCATCTATTTTATTGCTTGCAACATGGCCTTTGCGCTGATCAATCAAAAAATAACTTGTTCTTTAGAACAACACTTGTGTATCCGCCCGTCACTCACCTGTTCTTTAAAACATATTTTGCAAACGGGAATATTAGTTTTGTTATTTCGAAGGTAATATGTGCAAGAACGTGATCTTTGGTCTTTAGTTCTATTCGTGAGACGCCTTCTTTTTACTTCTTTAACTTTGATTCAGCCTCTTAAAGAAATATTTTGGTCAAGTTGACTACGTAAATTTTAAAATGCGTTGCGTTTGCTAGTGGTGCATTTGTATTACGTTATCGAAACGATTTACATAAGAGTATGGAGTTAATCAAAATGTCTTCTGAAATAAATTACATATTATTCAATGGCCCAAACAATTTTGTCGTTTAATGGTGTTAATCTTTACTATTCAGGAAAGCTATAATAAATATAAAAAGTTATGACTATCTCAAGTGCTTTGACAATTAAATTAAAGATTTTCCAAAAAGTGGAGTTAATCACTTTGTGCACTGAACGGCTCGTATAATGGCATCAAATGAAAAAAAAAAATCAATTTCATTCACATTTCATTTTACTTAAATTTAATGGTAGGAATCTCTTAACGAAAGACCCTATAGAATATAAAACTGCGTTTAAACCAGATCACTAGAAAGGCATGAAAAAAATTCCCTGAATATGTAGAGAATATGTAGAGTAAAATACAGTCATACACTGAAACATAATTCATAGTTAATTTTTCAAAGATTAAAAATAGAAGTTATTCTGAGGTTAACACTTGATAGCCAGATAGAGAAGACAGATCTGAAGTCGCCGTGGTCTACTAGGTAGTGTCTTGGATTATTAGACGTGAAGCCTCGGTTCAAACCCCAGGTCAGGCACCTCCAACTGAACAAAATACGAAAAAATATTAAATAAAATTACTATGAAAAGATTCTCAAAAATCTGTCGTTTGGAGTCGACTTCAAACTGTAAATCCCGCCACTCATGTATAAAAATTAACACACACGATAAACGTGGTGTCAGAAAGTAGGTCGTAATCCTGACTAAAGGGTTGTAATGACCAATTACATACATATGTATGTTCTAATAATAGATCTAATCAGACTAAACAGATCTAATAATATGATAATTAATATTGTAGAGAAATTCAAGAATAAGACATATTGAAGCCTCGAGGTGCCACAAAAGATTTTTTACGATCTACTAGCATATCATTATGAGCCAATCACAGAACACAATGTTATGCAACCAGAATTTACAGAATCTTAAAGCTCAACTTAATCAAAAAGCATATTTTATCCATATGAACATATACATTACATTACATACATATGTATTAGGAAATATACACAGAAAATAAATTGATCTGAATATAATGGCATTCCGCGTGGTATATAGAAAGTTGGCGAAAAAAATGTAATTTTGTTGGCGAATCTTTGATTCTGTTTGTACGGATTTGTACGTGAGAGCTGTTCAATATTAAATCAATTCTAGTTGGTATTCTCAAGTCCTAAGTACTGGTATTGAAAATTCTTTATTGTGTAGCAGTTTAACAAAAAAAAAATTAATTATGAAAATATTATTTATTTACAACGAAATAAAGCGTAATTAGATTAGGCACTTTTAAAATGTGCAGAAAATGTTCCCTTTTTTTTGATAAAATTTCAATTATTAGCAATAAAATATTGCAAAATTATTCACCTGTTTACGATCACTGCGTACATATTTAGTCGTTACTATGATCTTAAATTGCTGCCAATTATTTTATATTTTAAAAATAATCTTATCGTTTATATTGTTGAAATTTTCTAGTTCTGCAATACAAAGTGCATTTCAATCTAACGCTATAACGCTATCATTTTGTTAAGTGTACCAGTAATAGCCGGACACAACCAACCACGATAACAGCTTGCTGCTGAGACAACCAAGTCTCTCTAATATTTTTTATAAACAACGTATGAGTAATGAAAAAAGAAACAACTGAGAGTAACAATCAAGCATATGTTATGTTTGCTATGATTATTATTGTTGTTTTTGTTGATATTGTTGTCCGAGTTTTATTTCAAACGACAACATATCGCTGACACCCCTCTGAACAGAACCACCAACGATAACAACATCGATTGCATTGAGAAGACAAAGAACAAATGTATATATACTGGCTGAAATAAGTCTCCGTACACCAAGTAAGCGGAATCAATTTACACAATATTTCCAAAAACTACTTGCCAGATTTGAATGAAGTAAAATTATTTTAAAAGTTCAATTTGTATAAATTTTGTTCAAAAAGTTTAATTTATTTTTATATAAAAAACCCAAAAAATAAACCAAAATTGTCTCATTCAAAATTTCTTTTTACCGCCCTACACGTTACGATTAGCTGTACATTAGCTGTATTGTTTGTACAAAATAACAAAGTTTTACAGCTAGTCGCAACAATTTGGGGGTCGCATAATAATGGGTTTGAAGTCCTTTAACAGCAATGTTTTCTTCTAAACATTTTTTTATAGAAAAGTCTAGCTTTTGCGTGATATTCACGACTTATGCGACAGTAGTATCTTGGGGCACTTGGTTATTAGTTACTGAGTGTTACTGAAAACTTTTTTTTTTTCATTAAAACTTCATGAAGTTTGAGTCTAGGGTCAGAGTAATGAAATATTACTTTGTATGGAATTTATTGTTCTAGAATATTGAAAAAATGATTCGGATCATTATTGTGAAAGAATCGAAAATCATTTCAAAATTTTCTTTTAAAATATTTAAATAATGAAATTTCTCCAAACATAAGATTTGAGGCACTCACTTAAGGGTTGCCATATGATCCAAAAAGTATTAAATAGATTTTTGTCAGTTAATACAACCATTTACCAGAAGTTATCTGATTTATTAAGATATTCTGAGGCATAATCCAAACGTTGTTTTCTATCCTTGCTGTAAGAAAAGGCCTTTTATATAGAAGGTAGTGTGTTGGCTTATTAGACGCAAAAGCCTGGGTTCGAGCCCCAGGCCAGGCATCAAAGACAAAATACAAAAAGTATTTTTTCGGCGACTTCCTCTCAGTAGATTTCTGGCAAAAACTCTGAGAGTAAATAAAAATTGCCATGAAAAAGTTTCTCAATAAATAAAAATCTGTCGTTCGGAGTCGACTTTAAACTGTAGGTCCCACCACTCATGTATAAAATTAACACACACAACATAAGTGGTGTGAGAAACTAGGACGTTGTACAATGGGTCAATTCGACCTCCGGGTACTGTACTTGTCTTAATTGACAAGTACACGTCCTCTAACCTAACCTAACCTAACCTAGAACACAGAGCTTATATTTCTCCATAACCAGAAAATTCTGTAAGATTTGTGCATTTAGTAAAAGGTTTTTATAAATTCGAATCGTTTTTTAATTGTTTCACAGAATTGGTTCTATCCGTTCAGTTTTCTTTCACAAACTTTAGCCATCATTACGCATTTCAACAATCAGCTCTTTGACGGCAATACAATTTTTTTTGCAATTTTTGTTATTTGCGCTAACTTTTGACGTTAATTATTATGTTCCATCAAACCGAATAACTATTAATAACGTAGACTTCTTAAATATTGTGAAAACAAATCTAATTAAAAAAAATCTTTATATTAAAGAGGGTTACGTTTGTCACTATCTAAGCTGTACGGAGACTTTTCTGAGTTAGAATTTTGTTTTGGTTTCTGAGTTTTTTATATAAAAAATAATTTAAACTTTTTAAACAGAATTTTTGTATCTAATTATTGTAAGTACAAATTGAGCTTTTATAATTATTTTATTTTATTCAAATCCGGCAAATAGTTTTTGAAATATATACGAAGACTTATTTGAGCCAGTGTATGTAAGTCCAACAAAATTAAAATAAAATAGAAAACAAACATTTAACAATGAACAGAGCAGTACAACAATATTCGCATACATTCGCATACAAAAACAAATGTTGCGATAACAACAATACGATAAGAGCGGAAAAGAAAAAACAGCAACGAAATCAAATCACAACATCTTGTGTCAGTCGTTTCATTTTCATATTAAATCGGGTAATAGGGCTTAGTGAAGAGCAAAACAAAAACTAGAAGGAAAAAATTATACGAAAATTACAAACAGTAACCAGCAATAACAATAGCAAAACGACCTTATATGTACGTATAATGTCAAATGTTTACAATGTCAATACAAGTACAAGACATAAACATAAACATGCTACAACAACAACAACAACAGCGAAAAAAACACACTCAAGCATACTCTTAAACTCAATTATAATGGGAACAATGAGAGCGATTCGAAATGGACAGCATCTTCAATAAATGAAAAAGGAAAACGGAAAAATAAAAACGAACAATTTATCGGAATAAACGATAACGATCATAAAAAAGAAAGATTTAAAACCAAGAATAGAGGGTTAAGTTCATAGATGTATGTACATACTAGATAAGAGATACATATGTATATATGTACATACACGAGTATGTAATTATGTATGTTCTAATTTCATATAGAAATATAATATGGTTAGGTCGAGACTGTTATGTCCTAGGAGAATTATTGAGTTTTTTTTAGTTTATTGAGAAGCAAATTAATAGGAAATGACTCGATGTGAAACCAGGAAACCACAAGCATTCCTGCGTTTAACCAGAAAATTTTAATTACCAAACCTAAGATAAGGCTTTCTATATGGTTGGATCAATGGTTGAGAACACCATTTCAAAACGGCAACAACGATGGAACGAGGAAGATAGAGGAAGATAGACGGCGAGACTTATTCCGGACATAAGGCCATGGATTGGTCGGAAATTTGGAGAGGTAAATTACTACGTTACACAGATACTATCGGGTCACGGATATTTTAGGAAATATCTGCACAGAATGGGCAAGACCGCCTCACCTTACTGTCTTCACGAGGAAGGGGAGATAATTGATGACGCAGAGCACACCGCTTTCGAGTGTGCACGCTGGCAGAGCTATCGCTCAAGAGGGATCTTGAGGCTACGGAACATGTGGGCACGCCGGAATAGATGAAACTGGCACACGTGCCAAGCGGCATTCGAGGCAGGGACCTAGACGAAAGGAATAGTGCAGACACTTAGATATCTCTTCAACTTTCGACACGCAGTCCGGACGCAGATATGAACACGCAGGGGCCAAAGGGACTCCACTCCGAAGTAATACCACCGTAGTTCCGGAGTGGGCACAAGTCCACGAGAAGAGGGGGGATTTAGTGGGTGAGGGCCCCACACACGGGGGACGTGACGACTTAATCGATGGTGGGGTTAGGTACATTTACCCCTCCTCGGAGTGAAAAAAAAAATATGGTTGGATCAAGAGGGTATTATGCACCATATTTGAGCTACTAGAAATGCCAAAACTTACAAGAGAAATCTATAACGAAAAAAATTGACTCATTTAAAGATAGAACTGGGTCAGTTGAAAGAAATTTGGAAATTAATGATGGAAGAGTACATCTGAAGAGAAATTCAAATTTAAATAGCAAAGATAAAAACAAAATATTTCTTGCGACCAATTAATTGTCAACAATTCAACAGTAACTGCAGTATATGGTTAGTGAACTAATCAACCAAATATAAGAAATTGGCTAAAAAATTATATTGGAGACGACATTGAGTGGAACAGATTCAATGCTATTCCTTATTGGCGTATGACAATCAACGCCTATGACACGAACGGAATGATGTTAAGAAAAACAAACACTTCAATCCACGGAACTTGCTTGAAATGTAGTTAATCATAGCCTCGGTACCACAATGCTATGAGGATGCGTGTCGGCACAAGGTATGAGAATTTGGAATTTATTGAGGAAATAATGAATAAGAGAGAGAGAGAGCATTTAAACATTCTGAAGAGCAAATATACAAAAAAGTTCGGAAGAAATAGATATTCGTAATGGCTATTACTTCCAACAAGTCAGTGAACTCAGTCATACTGCTGCTAACACGAAGATGTGATTTGTTAACCAAAGTTCCCACAACCTTAATACCTTTGCATAAAGTCCCGATATGACTCCAAGAGGGTATTTAGAAGATCATTTGGAACAACGGTTAGGTAGCCACTAAACCTCACATATGTATTAACAGGAAACACAAGGAAAAACTGGTACATTCAATGTCAAATGGAGTGTTTGTCCTAAAGGATATCCTACTAATATAAGGGATAACATTTTCATATATAATGCCTTTGAATTTAAAATTTTGTCAGAGTTCTTCTTGAGAGTACGTAGACTTTTACCACGCAAAATTATGTGTGCGAATATAATTCGGATTTAAAAACCAAAGACCCAAACCCACACTTTTAGCAGCGCCACTTCTTGCTAACAGGGTAAGCTTTGCTATTAAGACAGCACTGTTAACTGTTTATAGGCCATATGTAGATTAGTCTTCTACTTTGCAATTATTGCAGACTAATGACATAAAATATAATTGCCATTATAATCATTATTATTTGTGAACAAAAGTGTTGAAATGTAAAGGGTGGTTGGCGGAGATGGAGGACGGAAATTTTCACAACTCTCAAAATTATTCCAGCTATCTCACTACCACAGTTCGAAAAAAGACACTGGACTACCATTTGCATATAATCGGTTGGTGTACTATTTCTTATACATTCCAAAATGGCCACTGATCTTCTAGATAATTTTCAATCAAAAAATTGATAATTTCAAACCCAATGTTCACAATACCACATAACTTTATATGGGACTATTTTGCTCATTATATTAAGAGGCCTTGGAATTTTCCTTTGAATACGATATGGTACTCATAGACCTAGAATAAACAAGTGGGCTTGTTCAGATGGATACTGTTAAACAGCTAACAGTGCTCTGTTAAGGGCAAATTCTGTTCTGTTAAGAGGAAATTTTGCTCTGTCAACGCCAAATGTGACGCTGCTAAAATTAATGGATTGCGTCTTGAACTTTTAAAATGGAATTTATCTTCATACACATTGCCAGAAACTTTTTACTTTTCTTTTTTTTTTTTTTTTGTTTTATAATAAAATAGAAACAAATTAATAAAATAAATATAAAAATATCAATTGTTTTTACATATTATTGCATAAAACTCATGAAATTGCTAAAATATATTGTGGTACTAATACCTTTGCTGTCCACTGTATATACAGGACAGTGGATTTGGCATGATTTCTTCATATCTAGAAAAATATTGGGTGAGTAAGGTGAGCGAATTGTTTTTAAAGCATTTTACGTCCCTTTAACTAAAATAATCGCCAGAGCGATTTTTGATAGTAGATTTTGTAATTTTTTAAGATTTCAGATTTTAAAATCCACTAAATTAATCGCCAAAACCCTTAACAGACCGAGTTTTCATAGTAGATTTTGAAATTTTCCGTGATTTCAGATTTTGAAGTCCGATAAGTGTCCCTTTGCGGGAAAACAGGACAACATGGTAGGGCAAAATGAACTGTTTTTAAAAAATTTTACATCCCTTTAACTAAAATAATCGCCAAAACCCTTAACAGAGCGAATTTTCATAGTAGATTTTGAAATTTTCATGTTTATTTTAGTTTAGTTAAGGCTTACTGTTAGGACTTATTTTATTAACTTTCGCTGTTTTTGATCTTATTTAACCCCGGAATTTAAATCATTTTTCCTGTTGTTCTTTTCCAGCCTTAAATTAATTGTTTAACAGAGTTATTTTAGTAACATAACAGTGTTCTGTTGACTGACTTGGTTTGCGTCTAGGGCAATAGATTTTAAAATCTATCTTTACACACATCTACTGCTGGCGGTTTGGACATCTGTTATATTTTTGCTATATTAATTAAACCACATACCTGCCGCCTGTATTATATTTAAGTTCTCAATCAAAATAAGTTTAAATAACATTTATTTTAAAAACTTTCAGTAGTAATTTGATAGTCTGTTTGAAATCTGTTCAAAAAAATATTGAAATATGCTACAAGTGTAAAACAATATTTTGAAAAAGACATGATAGGATATTATACCCTTTTTTTAAAATCTTAGTTTTTTGTTTTGAACATATTTTGTTTGGATTTATTTTTTTATTTTTTTTCCGAAAAGTATGAAAGAAAAAGAAATTTTCGAAAAAACAATTATGTATTCTACTAAATAAATACAAACATCGTATCAATAATAAACAAATTTTGTTATTGTTTTGCTTTCCAAATAAAAAACATCTGCTATTTACAACCACAAAAGTGTTTGTGAGAGTGTTTTGTTTATTTTATTTTTGATGATAATGATACACTCTCTTATACAAAGAAAAGAGCAAATCTCACACAAAACCGGCACATACGAAACACAAGCACTCAGGTGCCAACATTATCAGTCTTCGACAAAAATAACATTTCTAAACAACAACAATACGATAAAAGAATGCAATCTGTCGATTATTTTTCACACACAAAAAGGCAAAATATTGCCATGGACGACGTTCGACTGTATGATACTCAACACGATATTAGTATACTATGAGCACGATATTAGTATACCATGAGCATATATTAATAGGGAGAGGGAGAGAATTGAACCACATTTTTAGGGATTGCCGATTTTTTAATCTTAACAAAAATTTCCGTAAAAATGTCAATGCCCGCTTGGTTCAATTATATTTCGAAAGCGTAGTTTTGTTTTCAAACTGTATATTAAAGTGTCTCTTACGTTTCTATGTTGGAATATTTTTAAGCAGATCCGCTTAAACTTAAAAGAAAAAAAAATATTCCGACTTACGATTGAAGCTTGGCTATCTTACTGTACCTATGAAAACCTATAGCTGAGTGCTTCGTTAGCTACTTCACTCGTGATTTGTAAGATAAGATTTTAAGTAGTGCTTTTCTGGTTATTACATGAAGCTGTCCGTTGAGTTACGAGGTGACAAACAAAAAAGGGTCTTATTGGACTACCGTCTAGCTATTCAAAATTACCATCTAATAGGGCAGCAACCTCTTTGGCTGTTGATTGTTAGTGGAAATCGTGTCATTAGAGATTAAAAGAAAGAGCTCCCACTAAGGCATTTCCTAACAGCGTAGAGAAAAGTATTGATTTGAATCATGTCTGAGGAGATCTACAAAAAACTAGTACGAAGACTGAGGTCACGTTTAAGAATCCTGAAAATAATTTTTAAATTGATCTTGTTAACTTACTTAATAGTGCTAAAGCCTTTGAAATAATAAAAATGGGAAAGACAAACTATTTTTATAATAATAGAGGTCCATCTGGATGATTAGGTAGCGAGGACAAAAAATTAACGAAGAAAGAGCTAGGCAAAGACGATTGGAAGAAGAGTAAAGTAACTAAAGACAAAAAGAGTTACAGGCTAGATGCAACAGCCTTAGAATATATAGAATATTCGGACGTCGAATAGATTTTGGTTTCTGAACTCAGCTTGTCTGACATTTCCTTCTATGAAACAAATTTAAGAAGAGAAAGAAAAAATCTCTTAACACATATTTTTTTCGCAGCTTTAGTTTGAGATAGCACAAGAGACTCTGTTTACATTCTTTATGCAGTCGTAGAAGTACCAGATTTGAGCCGTTAAGATGCTTCCTATTAACGACTTTTGTATTCAGCGAATTCGTACTCTGACGAGAAAAACCAGGGCAGAATGTGTGTGAAGATAAATTCTAATTAACCTAGCAAAGACAAACATCAAATTTTAACAGAGCTAATGTTATAGTTAACAGATCAATGTTAAGTGGTTAACAGAAAATACGAAAAATGCTCAAGGAAGAAATCACCTAAATGTATGCAAATTATAGCCTAAGGTGTCCCTAATTAAACCCAATTAGTGGTATATCCCAAATAATTTTGGAACTTGAGATATCGGGTTTGAAAAAATCACTCTGTTAACAGTGTCTGGTAGCACACACTTAGGAACGTGTGGAGCACAATTTTAAAGGAATGGGGTAGGTATTCCACTCTCTGATATCGTATATTTGGGTGATTTCTTCATTGACTATTTTTCGTATTTTCTGTTAACCACTTAACATTGCTCTGTTAACTTTAACATTAGGTCTGTTAAAATTTTTGGGTTTGTCTTTGCTAGTTAAATTGCTTGCCCATGTAAGACACAGTCTACCCTAAATGTATTGCAGAATGATTGGATTGATTACCGCTGTCTACTCAAAAATTTAGAGAGTTTCCAAAATTTTGTAATATATTCAATCAATTGGTAAATATAGCGCATTTCCTATCGAGCCCTTTCAGTGATTTAGTCATGTTCTCCTGAAGTACTATTGTGTTATTATGAATACCCATTTTTTAATGTCAGTACATCAAATATTTTGACAACACAAGAGAGCAGATACATTATAGTCATTAAAAAAATGAGTTGCCCCAATTTCCCACGATTTGTGATCACTTGCGATCCTTTTATCTCCTTTAAGCGATAATATGGGATACCTGACTTCCGCTAACTGGATAACAAGCTAAGCTTCAAATGGAATTTTGTGGGGAGAGCGAGAGTGTAACGGTTCCTCTAACTAGGCCAAATGTCGCTAGGGAATGAGCGATACTTCAATACTTTTTGATTACAACAACAAACGCCGACTGTCGTTTGCCTTTTAATAGAAAGGCCCTCGAGTACAGTGACATAGAAGATATCAAATGATATGTTGGCAGGATCTATATCTGTAAGAGTATTTAGTTTCTAAACATATGAATGTTTATGCTTTCGTATAAAGGTTCTTCTCATAGTTTTGCATATTATTTTAACAACAGCACTCGTAACATTGTATGGAAGAGAAGGAAAGGAAGGGAAAATAAATGTATACTCTTTTCAACCGCAAGACATACTGCACGAGGATAATTACAAACATATATATGATGTAAAATGACATGTTGATGGGCATTTGATTTTCTTGCAAAACTTATGGGAGCTCTACTTTCTTCTCTTCTTGTAGTTTTGTGCAGATGGAAGGAAAATGAAACTTCAATTCAATTAAGCAGCAAATATGTGATAAATTGGAATATCGTGAGGCAAGAAAAAATTGAAAAGATTTTGTCGTCGCACATTATTTGTACAGCAGCGTGACCTGAATGTAGGGATGGATGACTGTCTTAATGCAACATTTCGTTTTCTAGTCCAGTAGTTGTCGGATTGGTCGGATTACTTGGTATGTTTTAGAGAATGTAATTTCATTTGATGTTAATTTTATAATTTTGTTTTCTTTTTTATTAATAAAATTACAGTTTTTTTTTGTTGTTAACAATTTATCCTAGTTTATTACAATGACGTTAAAATAAAATGCTGTTACTTGTAATGTTGCCAGACATTTTGACGAAAGTGAAAGTAGTACTTTCAAACCATATTTGAATTTTGCATTAAATTTCCTGGGTTCATATAAACCAACTTCAAAAAGAAAATTTTCAATTTATGAAATATAACTATGGAAACATTTAAAATAGAATTGAAAATTAAAGTAATATTGAAAAAGAAAAGACAAAATGTATTTAATCTTCAGATAAAACGCTGTTACGATCTCATAGTCATTAAACTTTTAATGTTTTGCAAAATAATTCGAATCATTTGATTGAGCAATAGAGCGGTTCGAAGAGATTATAATACTGGGCTCTTTTTCCAAGTCAATATCAACAATTCTTGGTAATTTCTGGTTGTTCTAGTGATTTCGGTGAGCACAACTTGGCATAGCTGCACTATTCCCCAAAAGACAAATCTGTTGCGTTATTCAATAGTAACTATGTGCCACTAGTGAATGAACCAACGTACATTTATGTTACGTATTCAAAGGCACTATAATAACACTATGCGACAAAATAAAAAAATGAAATACATCCAGCTAATGGCATAGTGTAGGATGTGAGTTTGAGATTCATCAAATATTTAGGGCCATTATTACAACTTAAAGTTAAAGTTGGGTTTAGTTAAAGGTAACTTTAGCTAAAGGGAACTTTAAAGTCATCTTTAACTTCTTTTCGTTATTATAACCTAATGATAAAATAAAATTAATTTTTTCAAAAATATGGTGGCGCCGGAACAATGTCGATAAAACACTGCTCAATTAAACAAGTTTTTTTTATAAACGCAGTGGCAGCGACGGGCATCGTATTTTTGTTGTATATGCTCATTTTGTTTATATTTGAAGTTGATGTATTGAAAATAATATATAATATGGCAAGTTCTAACATAAACTTAACTTTAAAAGTTACCAGTAGGATGATCCTCCCTTTAGCTTAACTGCTACCATATTGTCCATTTACAATAATGAAATTTATCTGCCTGTTAAAGTCATCCCTTTAGTTAACGGCAAGTTGTAATAATGGCCCTCAAAATTTTAAACTTAAGGTTCAATTGATAAGATGACATTTGAATTATAACTGCAGTAATTATTGTCCGAAACATTTTGAAACAGTCAAGGAAATTATTTATCTTGGCTCCGCCGCTACCACCAAAAATGATGTCAGTCTGGAGATCAAGCGCAGGATCACTCTTGCCAACAGGCAATTGAGTAGCAGAGACCTCTCTCGTGCGACAAAACTAACACTCTACAAGACGCTCATTCTACCCGTGCTTCTTTATGGCGCAGAGGCATGGACCTTATTAAGTACTGATGCAGCGGCCTTGAGAGTGTTCGAGAGAAAAGTACTGCGTAAGATCTTCGGTCCTGTGTCGATGATTTCCGTACCCGAACAGTGAGCTGTATGAGCTCCTCAACGACATAGACGTTGTACAGCGTATTAATATCCAGCTGCTGCGCTGGCTCGGCCATGACGTTGGAATTTGATGCGGGAATCTGCAGAAGTCGGCGAAGAGGACGACCTTGTATCCGTTGGAAGGACCAAATCGAGGAAGCCATATCATTGATTGGTGTGACCAACTAGCGCAGGCGCGCGAGAAGCAGAGGCGCCTGGAAGGATGTGTTGCGGCAGGCCGAAATCCGTTAAACAGGTTGTTATGGCCAATTAAGTAAGTAAGTAAGTAATTATTGTCCGATTTTATCAAACAAAGTGTTAATCTCTTCACAAGAGAACGCATTTTAAGAATGTCACCACTTAATTTATACGTTTAATGAAATTTAGCAATTAATAACGGCTATACTTGGAAAAATAAGAATAAAACCATATTTTTCAAGTTTACCCGATCAAAACTCATAACATGTAAGCTTGAAACATATGTTTATGTATACCGTTTTAAAGGCTCATCTCTGAACTTTTCAAAAAACTTTTGATTTTGAAAATAGGTTAAAAAATATTTGAGTAATCAATCAATTTTGTCAAATAAAAGAAGTCTGGAGGATTCGAAAAATATAAACAAAATATTTTTGAGTTCATAACCAACACTATGTATGTCATTAGTAATGTGTAATGTAATTACTAATTTGGCTCAAAAGGCAAGTGGAGAACATTGTACTTATACTCTCTATATAATCTCTCTCCATCCTTTAAAAACAAAATTCAGTCATTATGATGATGCGATCAAATTAATTAATTTTAGGTAAGTTTGAACTCTTTACTGGTTTATTAAAATGCAATTTCATAAAACCAATGTTTTCTGTGTTCAAATCAATCAATTTATAATTACAATTTATGAAGAAAATCTCTAAATTCGTTAGCAAATTTCTTCAGAACTAACTAACAACTGTTAACAATTCTATTCAAATTAAATAAAATTATTTGGATGTTATTTAACAAATTGTTTAAATTATAAATAAGATTAGTAATTAAATGTATTCAGTTTCTATAAAATTTCTCATAATTTTTGAAAATTTTTATTTTCCCAGACAAAGATTACATGTGTAAGTCAACGTATTAGATGAAAAGAAAGTGAAGTTTTAACCCAGGAGGTGGTTTTTGTAACAAAAGCTTGAAAATAACATTTCGTTAATATTGTTGTTGTTGCTGTTTTCAATTAATCATTTCAGTTTATGTATTCACAAAAAAAAAACAAGCGCTACAACAACAAATTCAACAATTACTAACATGTTTTGAACATTCTGAACCTGTATTAATAAAACAAAGAAAATTAAATAGAGAATGAGAAAAATTAAAAACCAAAATGTAAAACGCACTCATTATTAGTCCCCTTTAAAATGGAATTCTAATTTTCACTTTTACTCTTCTTAAATGAAGAAAATACAACAAAACAAAACAAAACAACAAAAACTATAACTTTAACTTGCAACTTTAACTGCTCTCGTATAACTCGTAATGGAAATGAATGAATAACAAATGGCATGGTATGATAAAAACTAGACCAAATGTCGACTGACCTGAACTCTTATGCTGTTTCCATTTCCATTTCTCTAACTTTTTTGTGTGTTTATGGGTCTTCTTTTAGTAGACCAGAAATACAATAAAAGAAAAACACAAACTTCAAGCTGTGATTCACCAACGAAAAACTAAAAGCGATTAAAGTTCGTTTTTACTCGTATGCTACCATACAAATATACAATGTATACACGTCGATACAAATACTTGATTTGATATAAAAAAAAAAATTAACTTTTATTATCTTTCTTTTCACATTAATCGATAATTTTCTTCTTTGTATCGAATAAAAAAACATGTAAGAAAATCAAAAGTTTTTCACCGTGTTTTAGAACAAAAATTGTAGTTGCTTTGCGAAAGATACAAAAAGTTGTTCTTCTACAAGTAAAAAGAAACTCATTTAGAAATTAAACCAGAACATATCATAATAACCCAATTATTGTATCAGTTTTTAATTAATTTCGATGTTTGGTTTGCATTTGTGAATAAATCGTAATCGAAGTGGTTAATTTCTCTCTAAGTCTGGGATGCTAAATACTGTAATAAATTTAAAATTTTATTTGAATTTAAATTTTGTTTGCCAAAAAAAAATAATATTTTCATTAAATAACACATTTACAGTCGCCGTAGTCTAGTAGGTAGTGTGTTGGCGTGTAGCCTCTTTTCAAACCCCAGGTCAGACATCAAAACGAAAAAATAAAAAAATATTTTTTCGGTGACTGTCTCTAAGTAGATTTCTGTCAAAAACTCTGAGAGTAAATAAAACTGCCACGAAAAGTTTCTAAAAAAAACCTGTCGTTCGGAATCAACATTAACTCTGTATGCCTCGCCGCTCATGTATTAAATTAACACATCCAACTTAAGAAGTGTGAAAAACTAGGTCGTAATCCTGACGAAAGAATAGTAATGACAATTATGTATGTTTTATGTATGATTTTTGAAGAAAAAATTTTTTTCCATTAGACTCTAACAAGCTTACCTTGGTTTCATCTGAACAAAACACGTTTTCCTCATTTTCCATTGCGAACTTTGTCTTGAAAAACGTAGTTTCTTAGTTATGTTTCGTTTCCTTAAATCTTGATTCTTCTCTGGTTTATGGTTCGGAACTGGGGAACTTCATTATTTTTCAACGGGTTTTATTATTTTGTTTTTGATTCTTTTTATTTTCCGCAAATCTTAAAATAAAACCTCTCCCTCTAAATTGAAGTGCAGTGCTTGTCAAGGTCCATTTTAACCACACTTTTTAGCACCGAGCAACCAGAGACATTTACCGGCGTAATGTGAAAGGGACAGCAAATATTACCAAAAAGTATTTCTGTCCCTGTCTGATTGTAACTCTGTTTTGTTTATTTATGTTTTTTAGTTTTCGGGGTGGGTTTTTTATATTGACGGGAGTTAATAAAAAATGTAATTTTTGTGTTAAACTATTAATAAATAATAAAAACAACTAACAACAATAACAATTTTTAACGTTTTCTTTCAAGAATTTAAAAAAATATTGGCAACTTTCAGCAAGAAAAAAATTTTGCAATATTTAGCTTCTTAATTACCTTTTGCACAAGAAACTTTATTCATTGTGATCGAAAATCACCCACATTTCGATTAATATTTAAATATTTAAGAATCTTTAAACTTTTCATTGAAGAAATTAAAAAATATTCCAAATTTTCCTTTTTTTAACACAAAATAAATGTTTATTTACATTTAATTTTTCTACTTTATCCGCCAGTTTTTACTCTGTATATCTGTTGCTTCTAACACATTTGATTCGCAAAACATTATAACATTTTTTCTCCCTCTAAATTTGCCGGTAATGCTGCTGTTATGAGCGTTTTTCAAACGTCATAATTATCGTCTCTGGTTACTCGGTGCTTTTTAGCTGAAGTAATATAATTCATTAATTAATATTAACAACCAAGATATATTTATACAGGTACTGTTATCAACGCAACTGGGTGTTTCTTTTTATTGTTGTATTGACTCAGAATTGTCAAAAATAAGGCGAAAAGTTTCTTTATGATCACATTTTATATGTATTTGTTTCACTTTTACCTAAGATTTATCATCATTTGATAGATTTGATAGGTGTACTTGAAAAAAAGCAACAAATACAAATATTTTTTTTGCTAAATAGTTTTAAAGAGTTTTTACATTTTTATATACAATTCTGTCTTTCTTATTATTATTTCCAATACTTTATATACATATTTAACATAAAACAAGTAAGCTATACAAATTAATTGATTTTCATGAGATTTAAGCATCGATTGCAAATAATATATCAGAATTTATATAAAAAGTCAATATTTAGATCGATTAACAGTGTCTGCTAAGGGTCAATGTCCAGATATTTTTCTTTAATCAGTTAAATTTGATTAATTTTCGGGACAAAAAATGTATAACCTGTAACTTATAAACGTATAATCTGTACATTAATTCAGAATTAGGAGGAATGAGTTGCAACTACTGTGAATAATTCTCCGGTATTTATCAAATTCGTTTAATTATTAAAAAATACTAATCCGTTTTAATTTAAAAATTTTAATTATTAAAGTAAGGAATTGTGGAAGTTATCATATAAAAACATTTATCGGGTGGTGGGTTTCTAAGGAAAAAAAGATAAGTTTTTTCCCATGACTATAAAACCGCAGCTAAAAAATTATAAACGAATAAGGTGTTGTAGAAAGAAATACATTCTTTTTTATAAAATGGTTTTAAAATCACTCGATGTAATACATATCAATGCATCGGAACAATTCGATGTTTTTTATTAAAAAGGTAAAAATTTAACACAAATATAAGCACATAATCGATTATGGCACATATAATCGATTAGTAAATTTAATAAAACGTTTTTTAAAAGTATTTTTGTACGTACATTTTTAAAAACAGCTGAGGTATACATAGTTGTATATTTACACAGAGACTGGTTTGCGTTGATACGGTTAATATAATGGGAGACAAGTCGAACACGAGATTCAACAGCGGGTATCGCGGCCTGAAAAATCGGCCTAGACGGAATCAGAAAATATACTGATACAACGAGAAATGCTCCGCAATGATAATGAGTGAAAGGAACACAAGTTTCTTTCAAACTACATATCGTCGTCGAAAATCCAAAAGTACGTCTAATAAAAAAAATAAAAAAATCGAGTTTTTGATTGATTATGATTCGTAAGGTTATCTAACATATCTTTACCAATTTTTAGATTCTTGCGCCCAAAAATAACGTTTTTATATCAATAATTCAAAATGTTTCTATATATGAAGTATTTTTTATTTTATAAAGTTTTTTGCTTCTCCTGTAAAATTAGAAAAAGTGATGTTACGTACTTTTGGATTTTCAACGACGATATGTACTCAATTCTAATACTACAGATAAAGGACCGGGGCGCCACCTGCTAGATTTGAGGTCATATGGGACTACAGCGGCGATGAAAAGGCTGTAACTTTTCTGTGAAATAGGCAGAGAGCTTTTAGAAGAGTTAACTCGGTAAGTTCGGTAAGATTAAGACATTCGAGCAATAGATGGAAATCAATCTTACTGACACCGTACATCTTCCTATATTTCATTGAGGTAATAAGATTGGGGGAGATATAATAGGGATACCCAGTACATTCTGCTTTTTTACTTTCGTTTTATTACAAAAATTTATCGATACACAGAAAATATCGAACACCAATGAGACGCTTAGAGATTTGAGTAAGATGAGAAAATTGTTGAAAAGTAACTGTAATTATCTCAGGTTATATAACACAAAAACAAATTTCATTGTGGTTTTATAAAAATGAGTTTCTTTATTTTAAATTTTTTTAATAAATTAATAGTAAAACAAAAATTCACTCTTTGAAGAAATAATAGGGACAGCACTCTTTCTTTTCAAATAATAAATTGAAATTGAAGTTCTAATGTCGTTCTAGAGTGGTGGTTAATATTTTGTGGAGACTCTGGTGTTGCTTAAAACTTGTAGACATAATTGAAGCATATGATCAACAAAATTTTGACACACCGAATTCCGCATGTAACCTTGAATTAATTACCAAATTTTTATCGCAATTTGTGCGATATTTTCGTCTGATTGTTGTTTTTACTATAACAGCATAACACATTAATATTGTTATCTGCAACTCATTCTTAATACATGAGTTTAAGTAGCATATTTTACAACACAAGCCGTTACTTTCTAAATGCTTTGTGCAAGATATTTTGACCTAACACGACAGGCACCATACAAAATATTAACTTAAATTATTGCTAATTTATTGTATTATTATGTTATTTATTTATTATAATGATTTTGAAAAGAAAGTATGGTATCCTTATTTCTTTTCACACAGTGAATTTCTATTTTAATTTTAAATTAAAAAAAATTAATAACAAATTAATTTTTTAAAATCGCATTTAAATTTATTTTTGTGATATATAAGCTGAGGATAATACCGTGTTCAGACAGGCATTTTTATAAAGTCAATGTTCGTTTATTTGTGAACAATATTTTATGTGTTCAGACACAGAATGTCAATATTTTTTTGACAGCTGATAAACAAAATAACTGGTTGTTTCAACATTTTTTTGCCGTTGTTGATATTTGAGTTGTCAAATACCAATAGAAAGTGTTCGGAAAATTGTAATATGACCACTGAACGTGCTTATGACAGTATTGTATTTAAAATTTTTCTCAATATTATAACAATTTGCATTTTTATTGAGCAATAATTAATTGAAATTTTATATGAAATATTGATCTCAATAATGACGTTTATTGCGATTTACGTAATAAAAGTACCTGTCTGAACACGGTATAAGTGTAGTTATCAATTTTCTAATTTTACTTACTTTCTCATCAAATCTCACATTGGTGTCCTTGTTATTTTTCACATTTCTGTAAATGCCCTAAAATATGTGTGAAGTTAGCTACGAAAATGAAGTCGCCGTAGTCTAATAGGTAGTGTGTTGGCTTATTAGACGCAAAAGCCTGTGTTCGAGCCCCAGGCCAGGCATCAAAGACAAAATACAAAAAAAAGTATTTTTTCGGCGACTTAATCTCAGTAGATTTCTGGCAAAACCTCTGAGAGTAAATAAAAATTGCCATGAAAAGTTTCTCAATAAATAAAAATCTGTCGTTCGGAGTCGACTTTAAACTGTAGGTCCCACCACTCATGTATAAAATTAACACTATACAATAATTTCATTCAAATGGCTGCCTCGGCTGGCCATGCAGTAGTCTACACCAGAAAATGCCGATTTTGGCAAAAAAAAATCATCTTTTCAGATAAAGATCCTTTTGATCTTGGCGGGTATGTAAGCAAACAAAATTGTCGCATTTGGGGCACAGAAAACCCGCACACATACATTGAAAAGCCGACGCACCCAAAACGAGTGACTGTTTGGTGCGGATTTCGGTCCAGAGGCATAATTGGGCCATTTTTCTTCGAAAATGAGCAAGGAGTGGCCGTTACAGTCAATGGCGATCGTTATCGGGCCATGTTGAACGAATTTTTGTTCACAAATATTGAAGAGGAGGATATTGGCAACATTTGGTTCAACAGGACGGCGCTACGTTCCATACTCCCGAAGCTTCACTCGATGTTTTGCGCCCTGTTTTTGAAGATCGCATTATCAGCCGCAGAGCTGATGTCGTTTGGCCACCTCGGAGCTGCGATTTGACACCGTTGGACTATTATTTGTGGGGTGCCGTCAAAGATAAGTGTTACACCGACAAGCCAGAGACAATTGACGCTTTAAAGGACAATATTCGTGAAGTCATTGGTGAAATACAGCTGCACACAATCGATTATGTGCTTAAAAATTGGACTGGTCGTGTAGGCTACTGCATGGCCAGTCGAGGCAGCCATTTGAATGAAATTATTTTCCATTATTAATCGGAAGGATTCCACTTTCAAATAAAAAAAGAAATTTGAGAAAATATTCAGTAGTTTTTTTTTAAAGCATTTTCAAAAAAAAAAGTTATTTGGCGGACCCTTTAATTAAAAAATTTGGAAATGGAGGAAAGAAAATCAATTAAAAATAGCAAAAAATAGGGCTAAATTAGAGAAAAAATGAAAGGAAGACGAAGGTAAACCTTTGAACTTTACAAAAAACAAAATTATATCAAAAAAGCAATTTGCTTATTGGAGATAATAAAAGTTGAAAAATCAAGAATTTTTACCAAATATGCCCTCTATAAATTGGGCAAAAATCGACAAAATTTAAAAAGGTGTGGTTTTCTGACCTATTAGGCTGGATAGCTATTGGATCAAGTATTTCAAAACAGTTTTCGTTATGCTCGGGTCAGAATTTGCATCGGAGTTCTTTGGTAAGATTTATTTTAATGATAGTTTTCAAAATGAATATCATTGTTACATATTAGCTACAAAATGATGTTTTAGAACTTTTTACTTTACTAGTTAAAATGTTTAACTTTAATTAAAAAATTTGGAAATGGAGGAAAGAAAATCAATTAAAAATAGCAAAAAATAGGGCTAAATTAGAGAAAAAATGAAAGGAAGACGAAGGTAAACCTTTGAACTTTACAAAAAACAAAATTATATCAAAAAAGCAATTTGCTTATTGGAGATAATAAAAGTTGAAAAATCAAGAATTTTTACCAAATATGCCCTCTATAAATTGGGCAAAAATCGACAAAATTTAAAAAGTTGTGGTTTTCTGACCTATTAGGCTGGATAGCTATTGGATCAAGTATTTCAAAACAGTTTTCGTTATGCTCGGGTCAGAATTTGCATCGGAGTTCTTTGGTAAGATTTATTTTAATGATAGTTTTCAAAATGAATATCATTGTTACATATTAGCTACAAAATGATGTTTTAGAACTTTTTACTTTACTAGTTAAAATGTTCGTGAAGAAAGTACTAGGCTAGTATAAAGAAAATAAAAATTCGCCCAATTCGATACTTAAACTTTAAAAAGTTATGCTCAATTAGAAACATACTTTGATTATTGTAGTTATCTACGTGACTTCATAAACGAGATCAAACAGTTTAATTCTATGGTCGCAAGAAATAACAGCACGAATCGAAATTGACACTTTCGAGAAAAATCATTTTTAATACATAGAAATGCTTTTGAAAAACTTGGGAAAGTGAATTAGAAAAAATTTATTCCGGGCAAGCCTTAGACAAAGTCTCATTTGGTAATTTAGTCGTTTTTTTTAGGTTAACATGTGTTTTTATTAATAACCTTGTAAAAAATAATTGAACACATAACTCAAATGGACCTAAGTTGCCTTAATTTTATTTTAATTTCACTCTTAGTAGCTTTATAATAAATATAAGATTAGAATAACTAATAATAACCTAACATTGATGTAGGGTATCATCTTGACAATGATAGCTTTATAGTAACAAAAAAAGCATACTTCAATAGTAGGTGGTACCTGTCGACAATTGAATGACAAACTTTGACATCATTTCAAAGAATATGTCGTTTTGAAAGTAAAGATAAATTGTAATAAAAATATCCAAACCTTAGATAATTATGATTTCAAAAAAGACACCACCAAAAATGAAACAACAAATCATTAACTGTCTTCCGGTCTCACCGCCATATACGCTCATATGTACCATGTGTGCATTAAAATTCATTATAAACTTGAATAAAAATTAAAGCAATTAACGAGACTGACTGCCAAACACCACCAGCATTCTGACTCTACTCTAACATCCGCCTAGAATTCAATAATTAAACAGAAATAAAGCAGAAATAAAGCAGAACAAAACAAAAACTGAAAAATAATAAAAGCAAACTTTATTTTATACAAAAACAAAAAACAAAAAAAAAACAGAAAACAACAACAGCAACAACGGCTTGACTCAAATTAAAATTATGAAAAGTTCTGACTGACTGAATGGGTGGTGATGGTGGAGAGAATTCAAAGGAAATAAAATTAAAAACTCTGGCGATGGTTGGTTTAAATCATGCAACCTCATTTAATTTGGAAACAAACACAACACAACAACAACTAAAATAACAAAACAAACAAAAAACATCATAAGTTATTAAGCATGAGCCGTTGCTGTTTTTCGTTTTTATTATTTTCGTTGTTATAATCTCCCAAATGATGTTGATCCACTATGTTCGACTATAACAGTCTCTTTATACACTCTACTAACTTTAAATGTTTGCTGTTCTATGCCGGTAACAGCAACATCGTCATTATTATCATATTGCAACGACGATTAGAAGCCCAAAGTTGATAATAGGAATAGTTTGCACATGTTTTCTCGCTTTGAATATTTTTATTGGGCAGAAGTTTTTAACGGATAATATGGCAACAGAAAAGAAAACAGAAATAATAATGTAAGACTCAACGAGGGTTAACACATAAGTTATAAAATATTTCATTTCTATGCATTGAATGCATTATTTTTGTGATTTTATGCTCTTGTTCTGGAATTTAAGAAGAGAAGACGTCTTAGTGCCTACTATGTATGTAAACGATCTGCAAGATCTGTCACGCATTGACATTAGCAGTGACTTTATCAGAAGCTTCGAATGGTTCCGGTATTTGGGATAATGGAAAACTTTAATATCACAATGGACACTATGTGGCCTAAGCATAGGATGAAACAACGTCTTTAGATAGGCGACCACTACTACCTACCTATATGAAGGATTTTATATTGTAAAATTTCAATCTGCATTTGCTTTTCGAGCTATAATAGCAATATTATGTGCGCTCACTTTCCACAGAATGAATTGTTTTGGCAATGAGAGAAATTAATTGTACCAATAAAAAATAAAATCAATAAAAAAACACGTCTTAGAGGCTTCAGTGATAAAGAATTAATGAACAGTTTCGTTTTTATTTGTTTTCCTTATGCTTTGTAGCAGCTGCCTTTACCTTAGGCTGCAATTGCAAAATTGCTGCGTTTGCTGCGTAGTGTTTATTGTGTTCATAGCATAACTTACACAGTGTGTATTTACATTACAATTTTCGATATCCAAATTCACGAAATTATCAGAATTTAAATTGTTTAATGATTGATTTCTAAAGTGTTAAGCAAATATTTTGATTAATTATCAATTCAGCCTTGCTTCTAGTATATACATATATAGTAAATGAATGTACATACATATGTACACCCAATACTCGTTTTACAAGAATTTTCTGCACGAATTTTATTTAACAGGAATTAAAAAGAAAACATTTTTTTAACCGATTTTCATACTTTTATGAATTTTTCTTGAATCTCATCATAGAGCCTATAAAGAGAGATATTTCGTGAGGTTTTTCGATGTATGAAGCTTTTTATTTCGTATAATATATTTAAGGGATTAAAATGTGTAAGCGGGAAATTAATTCTTAAGTGATCTCTAAACGAACTGAAGTTTTTAATATTGTTTTCACGAATATACATATCTATCGTGTAAACAGAGAATTAGGTGTATGTATGTTAAAAAAAATTATGGTTACTGCAATTCGGTAAACGTTTGTTTTTCATTATTGGTACAAACATCTAGGACGGATGACTGCCTAAATGTTCAGGCATTTAGTCAATCTATGTAAAACCAACATCAACATTATCATCATCATCATCATTGTCATCATTATAAATAAAATCATAATCGGAACGATTATTATAATTCATTCTCCAAATTTTGGTGCAATTGTAGAGAATAGAAGAAAACAAAAAATTTAATCATTATTATTGGGAATTATAGCGATTATAATTATGATCATAGTGTTGTTGTCTACAATATAAACAAACCAAATATGATAATAAAAGACCATGCTGATAAGCGCGATAGGCATCGTCATTATTCATGTTCCACCACTTGCCACCTTCTCTGGCTCTGCTGCATACAATGCTGCAACATAAACTAACGAATGAGTATTTTACACACACGTTATACATGAAAGATTTACAATAATTATTTTCGTTGTAATTTAATTTTTTTTTTGTTCAAAAATATAGGAAAAGAATTGAAATGCACTTGGAGAAATAATAGTTTGATGTGTACCTCCACATTTAGGAATTTAAATTCAAAAATAAATATCATTATCAAATGTTTTTGGTAAAAGGAGGAAATAGTAATTGCTGATGGAGTCATTCATGCAATTTAAATATTTAAATTCATTTCTTCAGTTTATCGACATGTGCATCCATACATTATGGTTACACCAAGACTGTATTAGCGTGTTAGCTACACTCCCCATTCTCTAAAAACTAAAAAAAAATTGATTATTATTCAATGGTTAAATCTACTTTGCAGGCATAAAAACAATATATTTTTTATTACAATCAAAATTAAGGAGATGGCCCCTGGTCGTGCAGTCAATTGTGTTAAAACTAGACAAGTAGGTTGTGGGAGAGGGGAAAGAGGTAGTAGTGTTTATGAACATTAGATTCAAATTTATTTATGTCCAAATGTGTTCGGCTGCAGAACAAATTCTCTCTGAAACACAATGTGAGACCCACTGACCAATCAACCACGAATGGATGTGCTCTACGTGAGAGACGGGTATGTCGTAAAAATATGTGAAAAAAAATATACGCCGTTCTAAAGTTTTAAAAGAGTCTTTGACGCATCGTCTCATACAATCGCTCATTGATGTATTCCATTTTAAGTCAAATATAGGTCGCGCAGATGATAAGGATATCACATGAAGTGAAGTATTTCTTGCAGTTTATTAAAAAAAAAGAACCAAGGCACTTGTATGCATTTATATTTGTTATACTCTTACATTATCTCTGTAACGAACTCACGATATCAGTACCTGCAAATGAAGCATAAAACAAATCTGATTTAAAGATCTTCCGAACATTAAGAGAGAATAAAAGTTCATAAAAGACTGAGGATTTCGCAGACATTAGTCATAAAGAAAGTTAATCGAACTCCATATGTATCTTAGGATTTTGGTTTGTTTAGTTTTGTCAACCTAAACAAAATGCCTCTCATAAATCGTAAAAAAGTTTAAATTGTATTTGACCACCAGGTTAAAGTTGCAAATACATATGCAACCAGAGACCAGAAAGCTCCACTGTCGTTACTTTCAATATTGCAGGTTAAATGAGAAAGAAATGAAAAAGGGAATGAAAAAAAAACTATTAAAATAAAGAGAATTAAAAATTAGATAAGTGGCAGAAGTAAAGGAAGAGCAAAGATAGATGACGAGCAACCAATTATTTCTATAAAGCGTCCTGATCCTTCGTTTCTGCATTCCAGAGCAGACAACAGAACGTGCCTCGACAACCTCAGTCTCACATTTGAAAAAATCTATCAATATCAATTCGAAGTCACCGTAGTCTAGTAAGTAGTGTGTTGGCTTATTAGATGTAAAGCCAGGGTTCGAGCCCCAGGCCAGACATCAAAACAAAATACAAAAAGTATTTCCTCGCCGACTTCCTCTCAGCAGATTTCTGGCAAAAACTCTGAGAGTAAATAAAAATTGCCATGAAAAGTTTTTTTTAAATCTGTCGTTCGGAGTCGACTTTAAACTGTAAGTCCCGCCACTCATGTATAAAATTAACATACACAACATGAGTGGTGTGAGAAACTAGGTCGTAATCATGACTGAAGGGTTGTAAACCAATTATGTATGTATCAATATCTTAATAAATTTGCCAGTTTCAGTAAATTCTGTAAATTGGGCTATATCCTCTATTCCGCCATGACGATGACCAGTCTCAGTCTAATTCCATGACCAATATACCCGAAGTTCGCCTCATTTAATTGTGGAAACATCAAAGTGTAATTAACATGTTAAACCGTTATTAAACTTTGATTTTCATCTGGGTTATCCGCAATAGACAAACAATACGCTTAAAGAGTTTTGGAAACAAGTGAGTTAGGATGCATAAATGTTTCGTATTTTGCCCATAAACCAAAAAGTGAAACTTAACTGAAATTTAGATTTTCCATTAAAAAATATCAATATTAAACTGAAGGTCCGTTACAATTAAAAAACATATTTTTTTAAATTAATTTTTAGTCTTAAACTCAACAGAATAGCTGTGTAGAAAAAAGCTTGCGGTTAATATTTTTCATAATTGTTTAATACAATTACTGAAAGTCACTTGAAAAAAAAAACTTAAGCAACAATTGTTTAACGATAGTATTTTTTTCTCACAAGTATTTATTTATTAAGGTCATGCAACTAATTAATCTGTATTAATGTAGTTAGTTGCCTTGTGGTTAATTTACCTTAAAACAAAATAGATTCAAATGAACAACTAAAATTGTTATTAGCCAAAAGGAGGTTAGTATAAGAGAAAAATTAATGCAGCGAGAGTGAGAGGGATAAATAATTGATCGTTTCTCATCGCTAGTTTGACATACATAAGTATTTAGGGATATGTAGACAGACAGATTGCATCTGCTAGAATATAGATTTTGTGGTTTCATGTTGGAATACACAATGCTGGTGTCAGTATTTGCAATTTATTTGGAATATAAACATATATTTAGAATTCATTATTTTACATATCGATCATTTACTTAGATAGTGTCGCAAGTTTTTTTACTTTTAAGTTTGAGTGTCTCATATTGATCATGCCTGAGACAAATTTAAACATAAAAATTTACGGCTTCAAAAAAATGTTAACAATTCCGCATTTAATTTAAAGTTCCTTAGTTGCAATAATTTGGCCAGACCAACGTGGTACGATAAATGCGAAAATAATTTTTCTAATCTTCATTCGTGTAAAACTTTTAATTTGTTGACCAAACAAATGCGATAATTTATTTATTAATAAAAACTAACGTTTGTTATGATATTGTTTTCATCAGGGTTACCGTTGAAAATTTTCAAAAAGGGTCAACAAAAAGGTCTTCAGCAAAAGAAAGGGTCTCAAAAAGAGTATTTTAAAGAAAAAAGGTTCAGTTTTTTTTAAACAAAATAACAAACTTTATTTTATTTTTAATATAAAAGGAAAGAAAAAAATAAAAATAACATAAAACTATTCAAATAAAAATACTACTTTTCGACTCGAAATTCTATACGCCTATCGTCATTATAAATGCAAACGGACGTATTTACGCAGAAATTTAAAATTTATTTTTTGATCGATCATGGTTTGTTTTATTAAACTACATGTTCAAACATAATTTTAGACTCCTTCGATAAAAAAAATGGCGAAATTATTAAAGAAATTCAAAAGCACGTAACTACAAGTTCTTCCTCTTTTAAAGTACAAAGATGTTATTAATACATTGATATACTATATGTATAACAAAAACCAACAAATACATAAATGTAACATAAATTTATCGCTTTTCGAGGAATTGTTTACAATTATTGAAATTAAATTAGAAAAAATAAATCTGTATATCTGTGACATACACAAAATACATTATTTCTTAGAAATTATACATCTATACTTCCAGATGAAGTATTCATTAAGACACCAAAGCATGGAGACGCATGTCTTTATATTAAGTTTGTTAGAAAGAATATTTTTCAAAAAGCGTTAATTTTGAAAATACATCTGCGGATGCACTACTACGAGGCAAAATAAATTGTGAATTTCAAACTAAAACTTTTCTGCATTACATACCTTAAATATGTCCTCATACATTTTGTCATTCAGCTTACTTTCTAACAGCTTAAATTCATTTATAAAAGCGTCTGGATAATGAATATCTTGCTTTAACTTTATAAAAATCGGATCTAAAAATCTTAAAACATTTAATGTTTTATCTGTGATGTCAATACTCGATACAATTTCAAAACACAATTCTTAAAAAGAAAATAAAACAATAAGTATAAATTTAAAAAAAAAGTAGCACGAATTATTTAAAAATACTATAAAAGGGAAAATTTAAAAAGGAGTCCGAATAAGTGGTAGAGTCTCCAAAAAATGAATGTCAATGGTAACACTGACTTCCATAAATACCAACAGTTTTCTTCTAAAATTACTCTTCTTTAATTTTCCATTCTCTTGCAAAAAAAAAAAATAAAATAAAATTGCTTGATAATTGGAACAGTTTTTCAATATTCTCGAATTCGTACGAATGAAATATCCAATGTTTGTCTGCACTGATGTTTCGAGTGTTAAATGTTTATTTAGTAGGCGTTCCAATTTAGAGATACAACACGTTTTCCATTTCAACAAAAAATGTGCATTTTTAATTACGACTCTTTTTGTTTTATTTGAAGTTGAAATCTTTTCGTTGCAAATAAAATCATCTTGAAGTCTCTTTAGGTGTGTATCAAATCAATATTCTCGCATCATAATAATTATAGACATCCCACCACTTCCTTTCTTCCAAACGTTGCAAATCATTGATTTATTCACCACCCACCCTCCACTACCACTACCATGTCAACTGTGCTGTATACTGTTGTACAGTTGATAGGTTTTGTAATCATTTCGTTTTTAGCTCCTTTTTTAATGAAACATTATTATGAGAGGCTTTGTTTTGGTTTTTCATTTTCATAAATTCTACCCAACATACGGTAAAACCATCAACGAGAACAACGACGGCAACAATTTCGGCTTCGCTGCTCACCTGTCTCGTCAACGTTGTTGGATGCATTTTTTCTTTGTGTCTCTTTGTAGTTGTTCATTAATGATTCCTTCCATCTGTGTATGTATGTTTTATTTTGTTTTTATTTATTTCAAATAAAACCGTTTTTTTTGTTTTCTTTACGCTTTTCTTTATTCAATATTTTCATAGAGACTGAACTGAGTAAATGAGAGTAAATGAAATTTATAAATGAAATAAATAATGTGTCTGTGTGTGTTGTAAAAAAGTGAATGAATAAATACATTCTGCTTAATGTGACCACTAATTTAATTTTCTGAAATTTTAATTCATATTTGGTCAATTCACACAAGCCGTTGTATCGTTGTATTCATTGTATTGTTGGAAGAACATACAACAGTGTATGATTGTTGTTGATATTTTGCATATAAAAATCCGATACACTTATACACATTTTTTCCATATGTTTTTAAAAGTTGTATTGGTTTCGTGCTATCAAATTGTGTGAATGAAAAAAATGTGTATATGTTTTCATATGTTTTTAAAAAGTTGTGTTGGTTTCGGGCTATCAAATTGTTTGAATGCCACGAGATACACAATACAGCATAGCATTGAGCGTTCACAAACAAACAAATGTATTCAATACAATATACACGATACAAAGTCGTGTGAATTGCCCAATTCTTTTATTATGCATGTAGTATGCATTGAGCGGTTGTTAATATTTCTTTCTGTTGCAAATTTTATCATAATCCTTACTTATGTAATGAATTTGACCATATAGACTATGCAATGCATCGATACAATGCGTGCAAAGAAGCATCGATATTATATCGATTTATCACAAAATATATCGAAGTTTTCTGTGAATCGGTTGATGTTTGTAACAAAATTGAAGTCAAGAAACAGAGCAGACAATTTACCATATTGCACTACCCACAATTTATATTGAGTATCCACTCAACCCATATAAGCTGTCTCTCACAATCCTGTAGTGTTGGCCGACTTCATAATACTGTTCGGATAACTCCTCGATTATTACTTCATAAAGGCTCATGCGATTTCTTCTGAACTAATGACGTACAGATCCTAAGTATGTGTTCTGGTGATACGTTGACCTCAACATGGATCCACATATTAAGCTTGAATTCATACCTATTCCAAAGCAAATGTTCTTTGAGTCTGAGAGAACCGGTATAATTCCGGTTATTATGCGATAGTCTGATAGATACCTGAAATTGCCCTTCCTTGTAATCACCCAACGAAAGTTTAGATTGGCGTCTCATATTTCTTTTCACTGAACACCTCCTACTCACTCTTACTCATCCACAAAAAGGTTCTGGCTTCATCAGATTTGAAATCCAGCCCTGCCGTGCTAATTAAGCTTTTTATTCTTGTCTCAAGTCTACCTCTTAGGAGCTGAGTGCTCTGATAGTGGGCTGACTTTTTGATAGTATTGCTGTGTCTAGTCCCATGTACTTCCTATTCAAGTTTTTTGAGTGCATCTAGCGATGACGTAAACTTTCGATTGGATATGTCTTTGACCGGTCTGTATACCAAAGAATGATCCACCTCTTAAAAGTGTATGTAGCAACTAAATTATTCCATCCACTTTTGTTATTCATTCTCTTTACGAAGTATTTTTCCTATCATATAGTTTACTGGTACTGTTAAGGGCACAATTAAGGGAGATACAGTCTCCCTGTAGCGCTGTTATAGGACAGGTTCTTATTGCCACGGTTATACCAAAACAAGCCAGTCTCTTATTCAACAACATTCAATCATTTTCTATACAAACCCATAAAGTGTTGGTTCCATTAAATACAATACATTCCACATAATATTGTAATAAAAAATAGACATAAGCCTTCATTGTATATACATAATAAATATAATTTAGCAGTTAATGCAACTGTTTGTTTAAATTGTTTTATTATATTTTACATTGAGACAATGTATGAAATTTTATAAAGTCGAACTAGAGTAAAGCACAAGATATAGGGGTACGTGTGTACATATAGTATGTATATCAATTGGAATTAATATGAATTAGATGGGTGATGTAGTGCTACTACAATACTAGCGAATAGTATGAGTTAAAAGAAATACAAGCACTAGTCGCACAGCACATACACTGCTTTAGTATTACTCTTGTTATTGTTCTGGTTGGTTAATTCCATTTGGTGGTGGTAACAAAAGTGCGATCACCCGATGTCGTTTTTTTTTCTTGCTTGTATTTATTTTTTTCTGGGCCTTAAATAACTCAAACTTGGTGGATTGTGTTCATTGTTGTATTGTTTGTGTTATTATTTGAATACCGTAATAAAAATGCACTTGCTTTTAAGTTCGAACAATTTGTACTATTTTGGCAGTGACTTACAAAGCAATTCAACTTTATAATAATATCTGATATTTAAATATTTGTATGTATTCTTCCCATTGATTACCAGAAAAAAAATTATATTCATTCTATTCGTGCATTACATATAGTACGTGCCGCACAACTATAGGTCTTGTTAACATAATCTTTCAGAACGCTATGAAAGCTACGCTTGCTAAGAAGTCAAAAATAGAGTCCCTCCCAATAAGAATCTAATCTGCACAATGTTCTCGATCCCACAAAAGTCAAGCAAGTATTTAAATTGTAGATAAGCTATGTAAGTCACTGTGAGTCGCATTGATTTCACTCTTTAGTTATTACCAGGGTGGAGTTTATTGCAAGCATTTGCAATTCACTACACAAAATTGATTGCGAAAAAATAATTGTTTTTTCATCATTTCAAACACTTTTTATTCCAAAATAAAAAGAAAAAATGTCCAATCGCATCTAATCTTCCACCACAATCTATATTCTAGTACTAAATGCTCAATGACTGTATTTATAAGATAATTCGAGTGCTATTTTTCATCCATAGCCAATAGATTTTCAAGCTTTAAAGCCTAGTCAGATAAAGCCAATCAATCAATTTTTTGAAATGAGAATTTCAGAAAAACATTGGAAGCATGCATCATTATAATAAGAAAAAACGTTTATCGTTATCTAAAATAAACAACTTACCTTTTTCATATTGGCTACGGCTTCTTCAGCTGCTTTCACGGCCACATGAGCAACACCCACACCATCGGCCGATATGGCATGGGTGGATGGTGAAGTGGCGTAAATGAACAGAGGCAATGAGGTAAAATTGCGCAACGAATCGCTTGAGTCCTTAAATCGGCGACAAAGTAATAAATTCTTAGCTAATATTTCCGGCTGTTGCTGTTGTTGTTGTTGTGATGATGATGATAAAACCAAACCCGTGTTTGCTGTATTGCCAGCATTATAACAATCTTTACTGGGACCGCACCCAAGTTGATCATAATTTTCATCATCATCGCCACCTTTACCGCCAGCATTTAAGCTTTTATTAGCCACAGTTTTGTTATTATTTTGAGTGTTGGCAGTAGAACCGTTAGTATTGCATGAAGACGATGTTGTCGCTATTGCTGTTTCGTGTGGAGAAGACGAAGGTGGCGTTGGTGATGCTATAGTGGTTGGTGATTGTGTTTGATGTGTATTAAAACAATGACTATTAATGGTACTACTGCTGCTGCCACATATGGTAATGCTGGAGGTGTCATCTCCTCCGCCGCCGCTGCCACCTCCTCCCTCATCTTCATAATTCATAAACGTTGCCATAGAGTTTGGGACAACAAAAAGAACAAAAAAAGATCGATTTGTTAAATATCGTTACTATGCTACCAAGAGTCCCGTAACTTGTCTTTGAGAAGAAGTATTCACTATAATATCTGATTAGTAAAGCTATTTATAGGTTTCTGTAGCTGTAGCGAATTAATATCGCTTTTGTTTAAATGGACGGTTAAATGGTTCAATTGCTGTTCTTGCTTTTGGTTTTGAATTTCCACAGGCATGTTGTTTCAAACATGCGTCATAAAGCCCAAACATCTATTGTTTTATTTTGTTAAAAAAAAAATTTTTTTTTTCAATAAATCTTTGCGGCACTTCTGATAAGTATATGTATGTTTTTCTTTATTGTCTGGTTATAATTCATGTTGTTATTGTTATACACTTCTTTATCCTTTCACTGCCAAAATTCTTTCACAGACAGGGAGTTACTCACAGTATCTTAATATTCAGACACAGAGCTGCCAGCGAGATGGTCGCCCCGAATACTTAAACATAATTTTGCAAACAACAAAAAAACCAACGAACTAAATGTTTTCACTAAAAGCTTTTAAGTTTGCACTTTAGAAAAAAAATAAGAACTTCTTTATAACAAAAATAGAGGAACACAAATTCTTTAAATGTTTTTCAAAGTATTTACTTCTTAAATTATTGAATTTTTTTTATCGAATTTCGCAGAAACAAAATTTTTTACCGAATTTTTTTCGTTCATTTGCTTCTTACTTTACAGACGACCTTAGACTTTCTTTTTTGTTTTAATTCTTCTTTATTTCACTGAATAACAACAATATCAATTAATAGCCTTAAATGTATTATTATTTCCGTAATTATTATTTAATGTATAATTTACTTTGATCGTTTCACAATAAATTCTTATTACTTTTCTACCACAGTAATTTTTTCTAGGCTTCGTGCGACGGGTGCGATTAAAAAGTTTTGTTTTATCTTTCATTTCTTCTTTGTTCCGCATTCGTGCAATTTTTTGTATATTGACAGTTGACAGCCTGTGTCAAAAGAGGGTGTTACCAGTTTCAAAAATATAAGAATTTCATACAAAATATAATTTCGTAAACTAATTTATATTAATTCCGTTAATTAAATTTATTTTGTTTAATTTTTGCAATTTTATTTCATTATTAATTTTTTTGTAAATAAAGCCTGATGTTGGAATATTAAAATGTTACCTTACCTTCTAGCACACTGAAAGAAAAATGTAAAATATATATGTTAAACTTTTTAGCAAAATATTAAAAAAAATATTCAAAGACCAGTGATAAAAGAATTAATCTGGAACAGTGGAGTCTCAAACACTAAATAAAAGAATTACACTCAACGAATCCACAAACTCTGTCTTTGAATATGTTTAAAAGAGTAAAAAAAAATTATTCAACAAATTTTATTTTTAATATTAATTTTGAGATGCTTAATAAATAGAATTTACTGACACAATGGCAACACTCTGATCTTAATGCAGGCATGACCATACAGTAGGTACCACAGTGCAGTATGGTAGTAAGGATTTGGTAATGTCGTGCTCTTTTTGGCCTGAATTTCATTTCATTTATCACAACGGAGAAACTCACCACACTTGAAACCCACCATACTTGAAAAACATATCAAACCGACGAAACCCAATATACCGGTGAAACTCAACACACCTGGAACTCAACCATACTAGTTGACTCGCTAATAATTCCGTCAGGATCAATTCTTCTCCATCTTTAAAATATATAGTAACTAACAACTCACACAAACCAAGGACGCAAACAAACAACCGAAAACTAAAAGCCACCAATAAACAATGCGCGCGCCATAAATAAATTCTTCCAGTTTTGGTTAGAAATAAATAAATACGGCAACACTGTTTTTCGGCCGCAGTGTTAAACTTTTTCCCAGTGTTTTTTTATAGGACATAGGTTAGGTTAGGTTAGAGGACGTGTACTTGTCAATTATGACAAGTACAGTACCCGGAGGTCGAATTAACCACTGTACAAAGTCCTAGTTTCTCACACCACTTAAGTTGTGTGCGTTAATTTTATACATTAGTGGTGGGACCTATAGTTTAAAGTCGACTCCGAACGACATATTTTTGGGGAAAAAACTTCGGGTATATTGGTCATGGAATTAGACGGAGACTGGTCATCGTCATGGCGGAAAAGAGGATATAGCCCAATTTACAGAATTTACTGAAACTGGCAAATTTATTAAGATATTGATACGTACATAATTGGTTTACAACCCTTCAGTCAGGATTACGACCTAGTTTCTCACACCACTTATGTTGTATGCGTTAATTTTATACATGAGTGGCGGGACCTACAGTTTAAAGTCGACTCCGAACGACAGATTTTAAAAAAACTTTTCATAGCAATTTTTATTTACTCTCAGAGTTTTTGCCAGAAATCTGCTGAGAGAAAGTCGCCGAAGAAAAACTTTTTGGATTTTGTCTTGATGTCTGGCCTGGGGCTCGAACCCTGGCTTTACGTCTAATAAGTCAACACACTACCTACTAGACTACGGCGACTTTTTATAAGACATAAAAAATACTTAAGTAAGTATTGACCAAAAGACTACATTTTTGCATCAAATGGTACTTTTACGATTCATGGTACGGAATGGAATAGAAAAACTAACGACTTATATAATATATGGTTTTCAAAACAAAAACAGTTGGTTCGAAACGTAAACAGAACGTTTGAACAATATTCGTATTCTAAAAACGTTGGGCTAACCAGGGCTAAAATGATCTTTCGAATTATTTTGAAAAATAATAATTAATAGTTGAAAAGTCCAAACCATAAAATCTGTAATAATAATAAAAACATAAGTAATAATAAAAATATACAAAATAATTTAAATTTAGTTGTCTATTTTAATTTTTTAGAATTCTAGAATAAAACACTTTTTAAAACTTGTTCGTACTTTAATCGAGATATCCTTAAGCCAAACATAAACCAAACCGTTGGTATTGCAGTGCATATGATAACTGGACATGTCTGTGAATGCCTCCACTATCAGAGATGAAAAATACTTATTCTAGACACGCACCGCCCAAATCACGGATATATGGTAATACAGTACTCTTTCGAATCACTGTACTTTGGTGAGTTTCGATTTTATTCACCACACCTGATAAATTCACCACATTTTGTAAAAACTCACCCCATTGGAAACTCACCACAACAAATGTCACCACACTTAAAATAATTACATTTTCCTTCCAAATTCCCTCCAACAACAACGGGGGCAGCGGCAAGACACCTTTATGTTTGTTGTTTCTCATTTTTTCTCTCTCAACCAAAACCAACCCCCACAATAACAGGATTTTTTATTTACCAAATTTGTATTTAATGGTTTTGATGTTCGACTGACCTGGGGGTTTGAACTGCGGCATTAATAATAAAGTTGAATAATAAACCTGCTAGACAAACATACCGAATTTTTCATCAGTGTTGCCAGAAAGGAAAAAATATACTAAAAAGCACTAAGTATATCTGAAAAAGTACTTTTTTGTTATTGAAATAAAAAAGTAAAAAGTAGTAAAAAAAAAATTCTGAATTTTTCAACACTTCTTAAAAGATGAGTAACCGATTACCAAACACTCAGCGTAACATATAGAAGTAGTCGATAAATTTATTGTTGTTTTTATATTAAAGTGTAAATAAATAAAACAGTCAGGGTTGGTTAATGCTCGAAATTTTTGATAAAATAAATCGTAAATTACAATGTCTTTGGTAGCATATGATGCCAGTAGTGATGAAGAAACCGATTATGAAGATGATGCTTCAAAGGCTGTAGTTGTAGAAAAAATAACTCCTTCCCCACCAACAGAGCTCCATGTTAAAGAGTCTGCAAATGGTCATATAAGTGATGAAGATGATGATTTTATGGTTACCGCAAATGAAACCGATCACACATCTATTACTAGTCTGGCCCAGCTTTTGCCAAAACCTAAAAATAAATCCAGCTTAGTTGATGTTTTGGAAAGTTTTGCCAAGCCCTTATTTGAGGTATTGCCGACTCCAAAAGCTGTGAATGCTCCACAAGAAATTGAGGAAGAGGATGATGAATTTTTACACAAAAAGCCAAGTGACGATATTATTGAGAAACCACAAAAGATTACAGAAACAAAAAGGATGCCTATTAAAATTACTATTCCCTCGCTAAAGAATTTTCATGATGTTGACAAAGAGATGGCAGAGAAGGCAAAAAATAAAAATGTTCCGGACCAAACAATATTAAAAAAATCTTCCGGTTTACTAGGTTTGTTACCTAAAGCGAAATCCGAACAGAACTTTGCCAAACCCAACAATACCTTAAAAATTGAAAACTCTAATGAGGCCTCTAGCAGTACAAATAGCATAAAACCCGTGACACTTGCATTTGTTCCTGATAGTGTAAAACATAGACGACCTGCGGCTAACACAGAAGACGTTGATAGAACTAAATCCAACAAAAAGAAAACTCCTAATTCAGTGGCCACAAAAACACAAATTAACAAAACAGCGGACAGTGATGAAAGCGGAGATGAAGAAAGTGGTAGTGGAGACTTCTTTTCCTTCAATATCGATCAGAGCCTTCCAGAAGTTTCGGCGAATGAAATAAATGCTTTGGTGGCGAAAAAAGCCGCCAAAATTGCTGAAATTACAACAAAATACCTCAATAAAAACGAGACAGCCAGCACTGAAGAGCAGATTCAAATGGATGAACAGGAATTAGAGAACTCAAGAAAACGTTTGCACCACGATGAACCATTAAATCATGAAGCTTTACAAGCTTTAGTTGGTGGTAGTTCGAAACGAAGACGTCAACAACAGGATGATATACAAATAATCGATATTAATAGCGAACAAGTGCTACCTAATAAAGAAGAGTGGATGCGTACAGCATTAGCATCTTCGACGACATATCAACCTACTGGTGTACTGGTGGATGAGGAGCCTGCATCAGGTACCAGACGCAAGCATCAAATCACTTATTTGGCCCACAAGGCTAAAGCGAACGAAGCCGAATTGCAGGCTATGTGGTCAGCAAATCGTCAAAATAGACGGGCTACTCAGAGCAAATATGGTTTCTAACATACTTTTTACTGCGCCTTTTTTTACAAATTTAAGTAAAAAGATTTTTAAGAATTTGTTCGCATACATGGCGTTAATAAAAACGAATGCATTGAATAAAAATAAATGTTCATATTTTAAATATTTTTTTTTTTTTTTTGATTTACAAGTTTAAGACCGTACTTGAGCCTTTTAAATTATATAATTTTATTTTTAATTTTTATAAAACATTCAAAATAAAAATAAATATTCTGAGCTTATGATTAAATAAAAAAAAAGAATAATCGAGTCAATAACAGCTAAAAATAAGAGATTTTATTCATACTATTTTATTGTATGTTGTCGATTCTGGACAAATTTAATATAATACCAGAGTATCAGTTTAGATTTAGACTTAGGCACGATGTATAAGAGAAATATCATCGCATAATTAGTTGTGTTAGAAACTCTTTGAAGACAATGTATTGTTCAGGCGTAAGTACAACGAGCTATTGTTAAACTGTGGCACGAAGCGCGGTTTATAAACTTAAGTCTTATTTTAGTAATAGACATACAAATTTTCAAAAATTTAAAACAACGATTGTGTTCACCATGGTAAATCGTGGGACCAGTTTTGTATACAGTATTTACATCCGGTATGTCAGTCGTAATTAATATTTTGGATGTAGCACATGCTCGTTATACTGCAATGCTAGCCCACTGTCACAAATCCATACGATCCGTCTACACAAGAACTTAGAGTAGTTAAAGTTAACTAAATGGAAAATAAGAATTAACACAAAAATACCGTCTCATGTAACACTTACTGTACGGCGCGGAAGTTGTTCTAGTATAATCCCATATAAGAACCAAATACCTCAACATAATTGGTTGTGTGTTTGATCTGCTTGCTGCTCTGTCTTTTTTGCTTATGTGTCTGTTTTGTTTTTTATAAATGCAACAATAACTAAGACTGTAAATTTTGATGAATGATTCGAATCATTTATAAGTATAAGTATTTTTCTAAAGTTATAAATCTGAATGAGTAGGCTTATGAATCAAACATATTTCGAATGGTATGATTTTAATGTCAACGTTGTACGCATATTCATTGCAACCTGTACTTATAACGTACAACGTTGTAGTGCGTACGAATGAATAGTAGTAGTCGTTAAATTTCAATATTGTTGACTCACTTATATTCAAAATTTAATGAATGCCTATGAGTAGCGAAAAACGATTCATTGCTGATCTCTGGTACATATGTATGTGCATTATATACAATGTCCGAACACTCTCGAGCGTTATGCTTTTCTTTTAAACGGTCCAAGTGCCTTTGTCACTATTGCAAATTATTCGTTTGATATTTAACGAAATTTTTTTGGGGAATAATTGAAAATATTAACTTGAATTTCAACATACATTTTAACAAAAGAGAAGCAAATATTAATAAACACCTGTAATACTCAACTGTATGATACGTTTTTTCATAACTTAATTAACAAAGGTTCAGAAATGCATATTTTCTGTCCTCAAAGTTAAAGGAACTGTAGGAACTGCCAACTGTAGAGTTAAAACTTTAACTCCTTGCGTATATGAATGTACAATTTTGTTTATTTCTTTTCTATTGAATTTAAAACCTTTTTATACAACAAATACATAATAAGTGTGACTTCACTGTACAAGAATTTAATTTTTGCTCTGGAATCAAAACAGACTCAAATAGCTGTCGGTTAGTTAACATGGGAAATAAATTAGGCATAAATGTTTAGTTGTACAATAGAGATTAGAATTTCAAAATCTATTGATTTGACAGCGGAATTTCCTGAATCGATTCGGGATCTCCCATGATCGAAAACTTCTATGAAAATAACTTGAGTAACTGAGCGTTCTTCATATAAATATTTGATCGTCTGATATCAATTGTATTATGGAAACAGGGGGATGATAGTCATATTTCGTTACCGTTTTATAACCTGTTGTATCACTCAGTATACCGGTCTTATTTTCATTTGGAAACATTATCCAAGTACTCCTCACGCTTGTTTAGCTTTTTTAGTTATAATTATTTCTGCAAAAGGTCTTCTTTAAAATAGTAAAAATTCTTAAAAATGTTTTCTTATTAGTAAAATATATATAAATATACATATATATATATTTTGTTGTTTTATTAATAATTTAAAGAATATTTTATCTTACATTTCTATGATTTGTTTGGAAAGAACGCAACATGATAAAGAAACCACTTAAAGCGATTTCTTCGTTAAAATGAATAACACCAATATGTAAGGGACAATCTTATTGGATGAAATTATTTAATAAAATTTTCAAAAAAAATAACATACAAGGGCCGTTCTAATGATAAATTCCATTTTAGTTATTTCTCCGGTGCTAAAAACTAAACAGTCTTTCTGTACATTCGTCGTTTATTTTGTTCTTAGAATTATCCTGACGTCACCACGATTCTATATTGTTGAGGCGTCCAAAAACGTAAACAATTGAAGCTGACAATAGAATCCAAATTGGTATCATTGTCACAAATATGGATATTTCTAATTCGGGATATTCCAAAGTCAGGCATATCATTAACTGGGAGGCAATTTTTAGCAAGACACCACCGATATACCACTGGTAGTAGATGAGCAGTTCCTTTAGTCGCTTTAAATTGCGCCACTTACGTATAATTTTGATAATGACGTAAATGATGAGGATACCATCGAACACCCATAGAGGTATAAATACTAAAAACCAATTCCAGTGTGTGCGAGGATCCAAGCGTAGACAGAGTAAAATCAGAAATACCAGGACTATAAACCATGTAAACAAGGCTCGGTGTGCTAAAGTCATATCGTTTATTGAAGAATTTTTGGTGTTTTTTTCTCCGTTGTAATCTTATTGTTGAATTTATAAATGGGCGCTGAGATGAAATACAATTGTTAACAGTTTTGTTTTACATTTGAATGTTTTATAAAATAATTTGAAAGAAAAACTTATTTTGCACAGCAATTTTAATTCTCCAAATCCATATCCTCAACTTTTTTCACTTTATTCTACTGAAAGCACTGAAAGTAAACAGGATCATATGTTATTTGTAAACACTCATTTATCCAAGTAACATTTTTTGTTGCCGCAAACTGCTAAACAGTGCTGCCAGAGTTATTTGTCCAAAAGCTACAGACAGTTGCCTCATTGAGTTAGAAAGATTAATACCATTACTTAATTGTATTATATATTTAGAAAATTTCATTCGGTGTGGACTCTCAAAACTTAGTTGAAGACAGAATTAAATAAAATTTCAGAGGGACACATAGACTTTACAATTTTTTTGAACAGAAATTAGTGTCTTGCAATATGACTTGCTTCCTACTTCTCCCCTTCTTTGGCTTTTGTTAGGCTTCAGACTCATCAAGTCAACTCTTTCAATTTTTTTCAATTCTCTTTGGAATTTACATTTATGTTTAACATAAAATGTTTTTCCATCAATATTGAACTTTATGTGGAATATAATGATTGAGAAAGTAGGATGAAGAGAATGAACTCGAAGGTACACAGGGCTTGACGAGTCAGATTTGACAAATTTAATTTTTTAATTTTGTTTAGCTTCTGTACAATCATAGTTTACTTCGAGGAGCAACCAAACAAGTTTAAGACCAAATTTGCAAGAACATCAAGTTGTGTTCTCGCATCCGTCAGTTTTGCTTTTACCACCAGACTTTTAAGTAAATTTTGAAAGCGTAAAAGGTGTCTTAAGTCATAACCATAACTTGTTTCAGCTACTGTCATATTTTAATTATATTCCGTAAGTCCTGTAAATAGATTGTTGGCTTATTAGACTCGAGGTCACGGTTCAAACTCTAGGTCAGACATTTAAAAAATTGCAATTAAAAAGTTTGTAAAAAATCTGTATTTCGTACAATGAAAATAAATCGCTTTTAATCTTATGGTAGAGTTATACGATCAAAGCAATGTTAGTCCTAATTGCCTATATTTTTCAAATTCAAAGTTAGAATTATACGAATACTTCTATAATAAATGCCATATACATTGAGAAATTGTATTTCTTATTTTACTTATTTATTATACGTTTTTTAATACAGAGGAAAAAAAGGCCAATAGGCATCACTATTTCAGTTGGAATTTCTTTAATAGGACAACTGCTTTTGCTGAAAAGAGAAAACTATATTAATATGTATAGATGGCAGTGTTGTATTTAGAAACGATTTAAATCGATTGGCTTACAAATGCCAATATAAAATATAGTTTTTTTTCTTATTGAAAATAATAATAACACGTATCATAAATACGCCTCAATAAAAAAAATTATTTGCCTTTGTGGGCGAAAACTAAGCATTTTCCGGCGAAATAAAACATCTCTGTAGTTAAAGCAATTAAAAGGATAAACTATAAAGATAGAAATATAAATAAAATAGATTTGAGATTTTGCTAAAAAAAAAAGACTGAGGAACTCATTTGAAAGTGTACAAACGGAAAGGAAAGTTATAAAGCAAACTTTTTTGGTTGAGGCGACGGCGAACAAAAAACCATTTGTCATTTTTCCCATTGTACGAAATATATTTCGCGAAACGCGCGCATTATCTCTATATCGTTGTCTCTTTCTTTTTAGGAGGAAGAAGAAGAAAACGGAAGAACATCAATAAATATTGCTTTCTCTGTTAAGCTTAAAGGTGTTAAATAGCTGACATTAGTGCATAGTATATATATTGGCTTTCTTTTACCAGTAAGAACGGCAATATAAATTAGCAAATTCGTGCAAAAGGTTGAATTTGTCGTCGTCGTCGTTTTTTGCCGATTGAATCTTTTTGTATGTTCGTTGTGGAAACACGGCAGTCGTCAAAATCAAGTGCGATTTGTGGTGCAAAGAATTGTGAATTCGTCGTAATTACATCGAATTCATTTTTGCCAAATCTATATAATTTGTTATTAATAATCAAGAAAAAGAAGTTTCTTTTCTCGAACACGTTACATTTTTTAATTTTCATTTCCGTTTCGTACAATTTCAAGTTGCATTGATTAAAATAAAATTTTAATTTTTTTCCTACTCATTCGTCGTCTACACACGATTATTTGGTGAGCAGCTCTTTGTGCTACACATAGAGAAAAAGTTTAGTGAGGAGCGGCGGCTGGCTTAACGTACACAGACCCCACATCAGTGAAATAAAAATAAAAAAGAAAAATATATTGAACAAAAAAGAGAAAATACTTACATTTAAAACAAAACCACAGAATAAATTTGTAAATCAAATTTACCTATATAAAAAATGGCGTTAAAAAGAATTAATAAGGTATGGTATTTTAAGAAAAGTATGAACAAAAAAGACTGCAAAAGAAAGCCCTTGAAAAACGAGATATTGATAAAATGCGAAAAAAAATAATTAAATAAAATTTTAAAAGAAACCTATTGAGACATAGTTTTTAAGAAAAAAAAAATAAAAAATTTGAAATAAGATACAAATTTTATACAAGAAATGTGGTACGTTTCTTTCAGAAAGTGAATAAGAACAAAAAAATGGAAAGAAACGATTAAAAATGACGGGGAAAAATTGATCGAATAAAAAAAGATGGGCGACCATCGACGAAGAGAACCCAACCGATGAGACACCAACTACACTCACATTCCCGTAAAAGATATAGACAGCACATGAAGTAGTGTTGTCAATGCAGTGGTATTAGAACGGTTTTTAGTGCTAAAATCGAAATTTTAATTTTAAAACAGTGCTTATTGGACAAAATTCTAATAGAACGAGTAGAACGCGTGTAGTTGATATTTTTTTTAATTTCATCCGAAAGCTCGTTAATATTCAATCAACAGCTGTTATAAAAAAAAAAGCTTTATGGAACTGACTTTGAGGAAATAATCATATTTTTAAAAATTTGATCAAACTTTTAATAGGTTTTGTTTCTGTAAAACAAGATATAATCGAAATATCAAGCTTATTATAGGGTATGAATCATAATTTAATGAGAAGTAAATATCATATTCTGTGTTCTATATAATTTCGCTATATTGTAATTTAAAATGGCAGCTAACTTTTCAAACTACACCATTTTTCGAAGTATTTGTGCAAAATGGTTTATGTGAGGTTTTCAATTTATTTAAGTCAAGGACTTGTTGCTTATGACTCTAGAAGTACCTTCTTTTTCATTTTATTTAGACACATCTTAAGATTGCAGAAATAATTTCTCGCTCCATTGCTACTGTTTATGTTAACAGTTGGAGAAATATTTTCATAATAGTGGTTATTTTAGCGTCTTTAACACTTGGTGGTATAAAAATGCAGATTTAATCCGTGATTTTAATAAATTGCTAAAATTGAACAGTTATTAATTTTATTACTTATTTTTTCTTTACGTTAGGGAAGTTTTTCGAAAAAATAAAAAACAAAAAAAGAGGAAGAACTTTGCGACATTATTAAGGGTAAAATTATATGAGATGATCACGCATATTTAGAAAGAAACCACATGAGCTACCAGTTTATTGTAGAATACCGCAAAACACTAGAGAAAATTTCCGACGAGTTGAGTTCATTTCCATCTCTCTTTTATTCACTTTGTACCGAAATGTATTTACTTTATAATAACAAATATGCCTTGCTTTGTGCCTTTCATGCGAGGAATTTTTTCTGAGCTCATCCATAAGGGGGAAAGAAACCAGATTTTAGCCGGTTTTCCTTTACATTCCATATAAAAATTCCTTTCCGATCAAAGGCAAATAATTTTACCAAGTTGTTATTCAATGTTTTTATTGGTATACACAGCAATCATACCATCCATTCGTTCGTTTTCTCTTACTTTGCCTTTTTTTGTTGTTTTTGTTAGTTGTCTGTCCAAAAAAAATGTTTCTTTCTTTGCCCCAATAAAGAGAAAACAACTTGGTGCTGGTTGTTATAAAAAAAACAAATTTATAAAAATACTCCAGTAAAATGAGAGAGAAATAGCCAAAAAAGAATAAAAGAATAACGACACAGTAACAGAGAAAAAGTACGTAAAACAAAAACAACACCATACATAATAGCATAACCTTAAATTTTACGTGTTTTAGAAAATACCTCTAAATAATTATATCATTATTTAATTGTAGGCGAAAATAAATTCACACAAATAAAATTCATAAATTTTATCAAATAATCCTTCAAATTTTAAATTAAGAAACTATTACGGTTCTCTTAAATATGAGTAAAAACAAAAAAACTTCTAGAATAAAATATATTTGAAGTGATGTCAACGCTTAAACTATGTTAAAAACGCAAAGCGCTGTTGTGTTTCGAGTCATTGGTTTTGTTGAATTGTTATTTAAAGTACACCTCATTCTTTTCTTACCTGATAGATACGTTCCCAAAAAAAATTCTGTAAGAAAATTTGTGAAGAAAAATTTTAAAAAATTCTTTTTAGAGTTCATTATAATCAGTGTTAAATCAAATTCGTTTAATAACAGAATTAGGTGTAATAAGTGTTTGACTATATTACAAAATGTTGATGTTTTATTATATACATATGTATTGTATCCACAAATTGTTTTTTTTTGTCCCTTTAGTAATGTTTCATCGTATATAATATATACAGTCCTTAAGTCATAATTTTGTACAGAAATGAAAAAGAGCATAGACAATTTAAGAAGTTTGAGTTTGAAAAAAAATTTTAAATATTGGTTGCCAGTTCAAGCTGTAAAACCATTCTTTTCAACTGCCAATGAACTCCAGTTGCCACCCATGATAGATGTAAATATTTATTTTTGCAGACGTATTAATAAACACGTAAGTGTAATGAATACGGGCAACGAAACAACATTTCATTAGGGAATTGTTTACTTGTAACTGATTTTTAGGCTTGAAATCATAAAATTCGTATTTTCATAGAAAGTTATTAGAAAAAGTAGAGTTAGTGTTCATCTACACAATTTTTAATTTAAATGTATTTGCAAGAATTATCGTCTGATGTCATTTTTATAATTAGAAATTTAAAATAATAAACTAAACTTTATTTCTGTTACAAGAATCACTGCTATTGCTTTCTAAAGATATGTATGTAAAAGGACCTAATTTATAGTTGGAATAGAGGTGTATCTTTATACAACCTAAACTTATGCGGTCCATACACATTGCGATTTGTTGTACAATACAATTGGATAAACAATTTGATCGTCTTCTCCACACGTTTCGATTTTGAAACCAACTTAATTTAATTTTTCTCGTGGCATCAATATTAAAAATGAGGTTGGAAGTGTTTCCATTAACGGTATTATATTTTTATTTTTATGTAAATTGCTTTTGGCATTCTGTAATTCGGGCATTTTTTTGCATGCCTCAATAAAATTACGCATTTATTTTTTCACTTTTAACTCATTTTTTTTGTTTGTTTTAATGGTGTTTGCCTGCTATGCTTCACTTGCGACGTCAAAATGAAAATGGCCAACAAATAAAAAATCGCTCTCACACATACTAATTTAGTTTGTCAATTTGATTAAAGTTTTTTGATTATATTCAACCGACGACCAACCGTTGGACATCCAGCCGTCGAGCGTTACAACTTGCTGTACAACTTGATCAAGTTGTACAACTAATCACAACGCGTAGAAGCCGTAACTTCACAGTCCTCTTTTATAAACAAAATTATTATAACTGGATTATTAACTATTTTTATTCTTGTTTTTAGTTCACTACGATTAGAAAATCGTGTAGTAAGGCTAAATATTTTGTGGAATGTTAATTTCTCGAACAATTAAAATTTTCATAGAATAATTTGTGAAAAAGCCTTTATTACTTCGCTGTGCATCGACATCACTGAAAATATAGTGTCTTATGGTATATTGGAGTAATACAAACAAAAGAAAGAGCTTAAAAGGAAACAAGGCAGCCATACAGGCACACACATAAAAGACAAACGTCATTCTTGGCAGAGACGTATACGTTATTTAACATTTTCTTTTGTGTGTTATTTTCTAACTCATTTGGGTTTTATCTTTAGAAAAATGCCAACTTTCCATTTCTTTTTATCAAACGTTTTTAAAGCTCTCTCTTGTATTAATGCCGTTATATTGTTGTCTCATTCTATATAACACATACCCATGCTGGCAAACATATACTGTGAACAATTCCAATCACATACATATGTATATGTCTGCATATACGAAAAGTACGTACGGAATTGACAAAAACAATACAACTTACTTTTACCGTGCTGCTCTGCTACAGCTTTTTACGCCCTTGTTTATAGTTATAAAGCCGGCATTAAATCAGAATTTTTTTATGTTTTTATTATAAAACTTAAGTGTAGTAGTAATTTAACTATTTTTCAAATTGTGATTAATTCTATTTTACATTATGTATTTTAAATAAATAATTAATAATAGATAAGCAAATACCTCTTGGTTAATATATTTTCTTTGTCCACACATTGAAGAGCGGAAGTTACTTGTTCTTCTCTTTTTTTGTATTCCGCAGAGTTGCATCTCGTTTCTTTGCTAATGCCGCAACATTCGTAAATTGATTTTTTACTGTTTTACTGTGGAACACAAAGTAATATCTTTGAAAGAAATAGCAAATCGAGGACAAATAAAAGTTATTTAGTTAATATTGAATGTCAAAGTGAACGATAAATTTTATTTAATAGACAAATAAACGAGCATAAGTTGTTTAAGATTAAAATTCGATTAAATGTAAATGGTTTACTTATATAATTGATTAGAATTACAATATATTTAATTGTATAATGGAAAAAGAGTTTAAATTTTATCAGAAGTAGGGGTAATACCTGCATATGCGTACATCTTTGTTTTTCAGGAAGTACAATTTTTTAGCCGGAAGTAAATTCAAACAATGGAACTGTCAATTTGAATTTGAATAATTTGTTTTTGTTGCTAATACCTATATTGTACATTTTATAAAGAAAGTTTATTATATTTTGAGCATTAATACATTAAGAATTATAATAGGTGACAAAAAATATTGAATTATGAATTAATAGGTATATATGTATTTTTCATTTTGTGAACCACAAACAATTGGTCAATTCACACAAGCCGTTGTATCGTTGTATTCATTGTATTGTTGGAAGAACATACAACAGTGTATGATTGTTGTTGATATTTTGCATATAAAAATCCGATACACTTATACACATTTTTTCCATATGTTTTTAAAAGTTGGATTGGTTTCGTGCTATCAAATTGTGTGAATGAAAAAAATGTGTATATGTTTTCATGTTTTTAAAAAGTTGTGTTGGTTTCTGGCTATCAAATTGTTTGAATGCCACGAGATACACAATACAGCATAGAATTGAGCGTTCACAAACAAACAAATGTATTCAATACAACATACACGATACAAAGTCGTGTGAATTGCCCAAATAATTAAACATATGTTTATTGTAAATTTCTAAATTTAACTTTTGTTATTTAAGTACTTATTTCGGATATTTTTATCAATTTTGAATAATATTCGAATTCGAATAGAAATCAAAACGAATTTTTTTTCTAATACGAATAAAATCGTAAAAATAAGGTAAGATCGATTGGTCTTATACGAAAATTTCTATGACAATGGTCAATAATTGGAACTTCTTTTATTTTGCCATAAGAGGGGTGTTTGCGATGTCATACTCCATATGATATTTGGTCAATTCACACAAGCCGTTGTATCGTTGTATTCATTGTATTGTTGGAAGAACATGCAACAGTGTATGATATTTTCATATAAATGTTGATATTTTCATATGTTGATATTTTTCATATAAAAATCCGATACACTTATACACATTTTTTCCATATGTTTTTAAAAGTTGTATTGTTTCGTGCTATCAAATTGTATGAATGAAAAAAAATGTGTATATGTTTTCATATGTTTTTAAAAAGTTGTGTTGGTTTCGGGCTATCAAATTGTTTGAATGCCATGAGATACACAATACAGCATAGCATTGATCGTTCACAAACAAACAAATGTATTCAATGGCTATATTCACACGAGCACAATTGTGCTGGCAGCAAATGATAGTTTGTAGGCAAGAGGGGTGAAGAGAATGGTTTTTCGGTGGCGTAAAGTTTCCACCAGCTACAAGCCCGCATCACCAGCACAAAACTAATACAAACACATTTTTAAAAATCAGGGTTGGCAATTTTTTTTTCAACAGAGTTGATTTAGTCGTTAGTTGCATTTGAAACAAGGAACATGATCACAAAGAAAGGGGGATGGTCGCATAAAATCATTTCCCTTTTGGATTTTTTTCTTTATTTTGAAATCATTACACGTCTTTGTTGTTTTTCCATTTACAGATTCCTCTTTCTTATTGCCTTTAGTAAAAGAATGATCTTTTTAAAATCAATATTTATTTAATGTTGTCACTTCAACGAATATTTTCTTAATTAACCAATCTTTAAAAACGAAAGCTTATTTATACTTGACAAAAATCTGATGATTTAACGGGATTAACAGGATTAACAATAAGAGAATATTTGATAATTTATAAGTAAAGATTAAAAAGCGATAATTAGTAATTAGGAAAATAGTTGATATTAAAAATAAAGAGTATTCCATAATGAATGATATTTAAGAAAATATTTGTTAAAAATGAAAATTAAAGAAAATGTTAAAATAAGAATAAAGTAAGTTAGTGAATTACAATTAATATATAATGTTAGAGTGGCGTACATATGTACAAAAAGATTTTTGTAAATAATTAGTTTAAATAATCTGCACAAAAATAAATGAATTGAAAACAATTATTAGTCGAAAATTTGTGAAATTCCGCATAGAATAATTTTAAAATTATTCGTTTATTTGTTGTGTACACTTAAAAAGCCAAACATCAAATGAATGCAAAAACACTAATACATACAAAGCTCTGTATACGTATACATTTGTTGCCAAACGAATATTCATCCCGTGTAAATTGAAAAGAACAAAAATTGTGCGACTAAAAAATGTGCTAATGTGAATTGGCTCAATACAACATACACGATACAAAGTCGTGTGAATTGCCCAATTGTATTTCGATTTGAATAGACATTGGTTGAACTACAAGTTCAATGCCCTCTGCATACTTAAAATTTACTTTGCAAGTCTTGGATTTGTGGAAGAAAAGGGAAAGAGGAACGGTAAGCAAAATTTGTCCATCAATCCAATAAGAAATTTTCGAATTCCATACACAAATTTGACCGATTTGTTTTTAGGAGAGGTGCACTTGCTTTGAATACAATACGGCAACATTCTCAATTCAAACTAAGAATTTTCCATGATTATTAAAGAGTAATTTCACAAAACGATGTATCACGAAAGCTATAAGAGTACAAAAAAGAAGAACATTTGCAACGTTTCAATTTTAGTCCACCTATTGTTAGTTGGACTCCATAGCATTGGGAAACTATATCATAGTCTGACGAGTCCAAATTCTTACTTGCTAAATCAGATGGAAAAAATTGATGAACTTACATACGGTTCCACACGTTTGGGCAATTACTGTATATTATAAAGAAGACCACAATAATACAAAACTCGTCAAGTAAACCTCACGTACGCTTAAGCCAAAGAAATTTAAACAAATTTTGTTTTTGTGTATGATTATTAGTTTTCTAAATAGTTTAAATGAAATAAAAACAGATTAACCCGTTAATAGCTTCCATATTATCTCTAGAAAAATTGTATAATATATAATATAATATTTTACAATTTAAATTTTATACTTATTCTTAAGTCTTTAAATATCCTTTAGTTATTTATGGGTTATATTATTTGGCAGAATAGAAATTCATTTCTTACTATTTAAGTTTCTTTTGATTTTACTTCGAAATTGTTTCCATTCATTACCCTTGACCGTGTGTAGTTTTGTTATGAAAATTTCTTTTAACATTTTACTATTTGAACAAGAGAATTAAGCCCATAATTATATGTATTTCTGTTGTACATTTGCATATTTAATTACTGAAATCTTAATGAATAAATTACGCTGTTAACCCTCTTTTTTCTACCACTATTAACCTGAAATCTGAGACCCTAACAAATAGGAAAAATATATATATGTATGTACATTTGCTAACGGTTTCGCTTGTTAAATACCGAAATGCTACAAATTTCATTATCAAAACTAAAAAGCAAAAAAGAAGAAAAAAAGTATTCTTTTTTTTATACATTTAATGATAATTTTTACAGTTGTTGTTAAAAAAAAAGTCATGCTACATATTTTATCTTTATTTGTTGTTATTGTTTCACAAAAAGAAACCATTTGAAACCAGGATTTTCTCTGCATACAAATGTGAAATAAATTTCTGAATAAGTAAGTTGATCAGCAAGAAGAAATATAGATTTATTATAATCGAATATATTATAAAAAGAATATAGTATAATATATACATACATACATATGTATGTTTGCATGTATTTACGTTGGTGACGACAAAAATAATAAGTCGGCATTTGTTATTGACTCTGTTGTAGGTAATTATTAGTAATGTTTTCTGTGTTTTATATACATACAATGAGTCATAACGACTATGAGGTTTTTTGTTTCTGTTAAAATAAAACTTTTTATAATATTTGTTGGAGGTTATTATTTTACTGTATTTTGTGAATACTAAACAAAACCTTTTTTTATTTTCTTTTAAATAAATTTTTGTCTAAAACAAAATGTTATTTTCTTTCTATATTATACAGCAGTCCTAAAAGGCTCGCATACAACATTAACTTTAACTTTATACATATGTTTAGTAGTCATTTTCCTCAATTAATACAAATTGCGTAATATGTATATATATCTGTACTAATCTTTTAAACTCAGTTAAATATTATTGACCAAGTAGTGACAATTATTATGAAATTATAATCAAATTGACAAAATCCTTTACAGGAAAAGGTAGATGAAAATTAAATTGAAAATTCTTAAATATTGTGTCTGGATTATAAATTTAATAAATGCTTTTTAGAGTAAATTATACTGAAATTTATTAAAGAGAAATAACGATAATCATCAAATCAAATGGACATATGTATGTACATAGGATGTACTATGTTTACGATGACCTTCAAAATTGTATGAACGGAAAAGGCGCCATGTTTAAAAGAGGAAGTCCATACAAATCTAAAGTTGAATGCATATTTCAAAACCCAGTAATAATCTGTCAATTCAGTATTATATTATTGCATAAATTTAACAATTTTAAATTTCAATGAAATCATATCACAGGAAAATGAAAACCAGAACTGAAATCGAATTACCCATTACTTATGTATAAATGCATGATTTGATGTTAAATACACACAGTCAGACACTAAAGTTTAAATACACATTCGAAATCTATGGTTTAAAGAAAACTAAACTCTAAGTACAAATAAATATATTATATTCAATTAAAAAACAACGGTAGTTTTGAAGACTGCAATAAAACCAAATGGACTATATTTTGTTATGTTCATACATTTATAATACTTTATCCATTCCAGGGAGAGTAGGAAAAAGCAAATCCTATTCCCGAGAATTCCGGGATATAATGTGTCTACATAATATGCTAATCTGCTATGCAGATAGCTTTTTTAATAAAATGTTAATACTTATTCAGTAATGTATACGTATGTATGTATATATAATGAAAAAACAAAACAACTTTAAAATAAAAATTAACAAAAACTATAATAAAGTAATATTAAATTTTATATTACATTATGTATATTATAATTAGGTTTCTTTTTTTTTTTTTTTGGTTACGACAGAAATAGCGCGAATTGTCAACAGGCCATTGTAAATATTTTAAATATTTGCGATCATTTGTCCACTAGCTTTGTGTAATTAAATTTCTTTTTTTAAATTCTTTGAGATTGTCTTACAAGTTAAATTTCTTCATTTAAAGTATCCTCAAAAGTTTTATTTCTATTTTCCTATTAGAATTGCTTATATCATCACGCTTTGAGGCTTGAATATGAATTTAACTTTCTATATTTTATATCATCACGCTTTGAGGCTTGAATATGAATTTAACTTTCTATATTTTTGTTAAAAAGACGTATGTTATTCGTTTCGAATAATATTATTATTTAAAAACATGTGGATTATAATCCTTTTTTCTGTATTCTTTGATTCTCTGTCCCAAAATGAAGCATTTGATTTAATATCATGACACAAAGCAATCACAATAGCATCAGCAATTAATAAATTTGCGCTTCGCTTACTTAGAGGCTTCACCACCAATTGAGTTGGTTTTAAAACTTGTAGCATGTCTGCTGAAAAAGGAATATTTTCTTCTATCAAACGTTACCCATTTTTAAATCGATAAGGGCCTTTTATTGACTTATTTAAAAGGAAAAACTTTTCTATCACTATTGGAAGCTATTGGACATTAGTGAAATAATATTTGAAAGGCATAAAAAGCTCAGTCAAACTCCAATATTCATAAAAATTATTTATAATTTTTGAAGGGCTTATGAATGAAACAAATTTTCATACAAATTATGTTTTATATAGAAAGAGTATAATATACGAAGTTGAGATCTGCCAATAATGTGATAACAAACTCAAGTTTGCAAATAACGCGTATACCCAAAAACATTTGTATTCGCTCTTCATGTTTTTTTTTTTCAGAGTCGATTATTAAATTGGTGTCTTACACGTGTGCGTATTTCGTTGTATTATAGGTATTTTTGCTTCTTTATTATCTGCCATATTCTACAATTTATTTATCAATTTATTTTTTTTTACTTTCTGAATACTATAAATATCAGCATAAAATATATATTTTTGGTGTTTATAGTCTTCAAATAATTTTATTTTTAAAAATTATATGTGTGTACACATATGTTTGTTGGTTCTGTGTTAAAAAATATACGTACATTTAGAGGAACAAGTAAAAAAAAAACAATGTTTTTCACATCATATATATTTCGTTTAATTTTTCTGTTAATTTCTGACGTTTTGTCAAACGTAGGCCGCGGTCGCTGACGTTTTCCTTGATCATTTCTCAATGGACGAATAAAAATATGATGGCGAGAGTGACTGAGCGGTGGCGGTGCAGCAGTGTTTCTGGCTATCTTTGTGTCTTCCTGATATTACTTTATATGCTTACGTATACAAATTTTTGAATATATTTCGTTTCTAAAATCGTTTTACTTTGTTTTTTAAAGATACTTGCTTATTAGACGGCATTACATTAAAGAAAAAAAAATGTCGTCATAGTTTATACGGTCATTACTGTTGGAATACATACAGGCAGCACAATTGTGAAAAGAAAAACAAAACGTATATTTAAATTTTTGTAAATTTCTAATGAAAGAATAAATTTAGTGAGTATGTATGTATGTGTGTATTATATGTATGTGCGGTTGTCACTAATAGTGCTCTTCTGTTGCTAAGATGCGGCTTGCTTTTAAAAGATTATTTAACTAAATCAAATTCCAACAATTTAGTTTTTCTGTAGTTTTGTAAATTTTGTCTTTATTTGTGTTTTGCTTAAACATTTTTAGTTTTAAAGTTTTGATTTTTTTGCATATTTTATAATCGAATTTTATTATGGTTTTAAAAATAATTCGCATCTTTCCAAAAAAATAAAATAAAATGAAGGCAGCATTGAACATTTCAATGTAGTATATTAAATATAATACAATACATATGTATATAAGTATGTATTTCCATTACCCGAGGGTCATTGAACTTATTTTGTTTTATACACAAAAAAGAAAAAAATTTACATTTTTGTTTTTTTTTATATTAATTTTATATAAAGTAATAAAGTAGACACAGACGTGTGTGTATTGTGCTGTGCGTGTTAACTTGTGTTTAGTTTCGTCAGCCTTCTTTTTCTTATATATGAATAAAATGAACTTCAGATATTCAAAGTAATTTTTATAAAAAAATATGTATTTAAAATGGTATGATATTGCAAAATTTGATCAGAATGTAAAATGATACTGATAAACAAATACATTCAATATTTACGAAATATTTACGTCAGATATGACAAATATTGAGCGAACACTTACATACTTAGCAAATCAATATCTCGTTTAGGGAACAATAATCAAAAATTATTATTTTTATACTAAAATTTCTTTTGTTTTTCTAGGAATTACAAGATTTGGGCAGAGATCCACCTGCACAATGTTCAGCTGGTCCAGTTGGCGACGACTGTAAGTATTTGCACAAATAAAAATATTTATTACAGAGTTTAATTAATCTTTTCACATTCGAATCCATTTGCTTATGTTTATATTTTCTCTTCATGTGTGACATTTATTCGATATTTATTCTACGCATTGCAAATTCAATGAATTACTACAGTATGATTATAGCTTTTTGTACAACAAAAATGTTACTGAAGAATTGCTTAAAAATGAATTTATAAATTACTTACTCAGATTGTTTAACAGTTATTTATTTATTTATTTAGTTTTATTTATTTTATAAATTGATTTCTGGTACAGTAAATTAGAAACAGGGTGCCCTGGTAGTCTAGTGGGTAGTGTGCTAGATTATTAGCGTGAGGGTCGTGGGTTTGATTCCCACCAGAGACTCTGGTCTGTGACACTACACCGAGCATATGGTCAAAAGTATTGTAATTAATAAATAAAATCAATATATAAATTAGAAACATCATTTGTAAATAGCAGGGATACGTCAAAATGTAGTTAGTTTGTATATACATATGTTAAAGTGTAAAATTGTAAATATATTATAAAATTAAAAAAAGTATTAACTATATGAGTATTTCTCCAATGTGGAATTCGTCTTTCGTACGTATTAACGTATGCAAAGTGGAAAAAAATATATGCCAAAATATTATTTTATTTTGACTAAATAAGGCTAAACTTATAGTTCTTAATTCGCGTAATAAGGTTGACTAAGGTGCTAAGGTTGACTTTGAGAAATTGTTTGTTTTGAAGATAAATAAGAAAATTAAGACATTCCCTAGCTACAAGGCGATCATTCCAAACACGGATTCCAGTGAAACCTAGAAGAATATTTTGATGAGACTAATTGTAGAATGTTGTGCATTGATGACCACCCAAATATAATTTATAGGTTTTTTTCTTCACGATATACATACATATGTATGTACATATGTGGCGGGTCTGTTGCTCTTTTGACAAATTTATTTGGAAACACACCTCAGGAAGATTTTAGACATCAAAATTCTGCGCCCAAAGTTTTCGTTAACAACTGCTACGAAAATACGAATAAATATCCGAAATAGAAAATATTCAATTGACTTTGCACTCGAATATCTCGAAATTATTAAAATTTGATTATTTTCCTACGCATTTATGATAAAACAAAATATTTATAAGAACTTTAAATTTTTTTGTTTTCGTTGGACCTCTTGGTGGAAATGCCCGTTATATGAGTAATAAAAAAAAAACTAAAGAAAAATATCAGACAAAATCAAAAGAGAAAAAGAGTATTCCAAAGATTTTTGTAGATTCGATTGATAATTTTCCTTTTACAATTCTATTATGAATATATGAGAGTGCTATCGTACTAATATTTTTATGTAGAAAAATAAAACGTTTACGCTTTAAAAAAAACTAAAAATTTAATATTAATAAGTCGATACATTTGATAGCAATATCGGGTAGATAATTAATATACAGATATACAGATTCTATGTTGACGTTAAGTGCATTCGAGATTTCACCACAAAACTAAACTAAGCGTTTAATTTAGCAAGGAATTTGGTCCAGTTGGCAGTTATTATAAAGCAACAAATATGTATTTCTTTATATATTTGTATTTTGGGCTTTGCCCAAATAATTCTTTACTTCAAACTCTCATAACGTCACCTCAAAAAATATCTTCGAAACCTAAAATGTATTGTGTGCTCTGGCAAAATTATAATTATGCTAGAGTGTAAAGTGACGCTAATAACTGATTGCGTCAGCCTTTAGAATTTTAAAAGAATGGAATTATAGTCTAAACAATGATAACAATTTTAAATCTACAATTAATATGAATTAAAAAAAAATATATTTTTTCGGGCTTTGAAATGAATTGGCTTGAATTTTATTTTCTTTCGCAAATATATTAGATTTTCCTAACATCTGAATTGAAATATATTTTTACAAAAGAAAAAAAGTTATGTGATGAATTAATTGTGGAATTTTTGCTATTTAGTTGGAATATATCGTTGATTTCTTAAGATTAAGATCTCTTTTTCTATATGCAAAATATGTACATAAATTGTAGTAAACATTTTTAATAGGCATCAAAATACACAAATATAAGGTTATTAATAATTAAATTTTGAGGATACTGAAGCTCTTACTTCCATCAAAGCTAGGCAGTACTAAAAAATAAAATAAAAATAAGAAAAAAAACGTTTTTTTTACAAATCGCATTCAAATGGCATGTTTCAATAATTAAAATCTCAGTTTCTCATTTGCTGAATGATTTTCTACAAAAAAAAGGAAAATCCTTTATTTAATTTGCTTAAATACAGTGTAGATTGTTGCCTGGTGTATGTGGAAGAACAGGGCACTATAATTTATCAACTAACTAGCGAGTAAATTGTTAATTTCAAACTTGGCATACGTATAATAATTTCTAGCGCGGTATTCGTTTTGGTTTTTACAAATTATATTTTCAAAGGTCATTAAAAAAGGGACATAAATTGTTTTATACATACATACATACATACATATTACGCTAAAAACTTCCCTTTGGCTAATTTTGCATTATCGACTTTTTTTACCTATAAACTATTTTCATATTGTATTAAACTATTATTCACGAGTGGATGGAAAACTTTTTAAAAAAAACCAAGGCCTTGACAATTTTCTATATTCTTAAAAGTGTTGTATAAAAACAAAAGCCAGTCATGTTATGTCGTCGATTGTTTTAGTACTCCACCTAAAAATACCCACACTTTTCTATATTTTATTTGTTGCTGTTGTATAAACAGAGTATGTGCAATTTGAGTAATTTTTGGTAGTTCAACTTGCAAAAATATACATACATATATGTATGTGTGTACATTGTGTATATTTTAAATATTCTCTGTATTATTTTTATTATTATTTTGCGCAAAATGTATACTTGTGCGTTATTCTCTTGCACTCTTATTACGTTTATTCTAAGAGAATCAAGTTGCAAATGTTTAAATTTCCATATTTGGTTTGAATTTTATAAAAAAAAAAAATTAAGATAAGATATTATCACGAATGTTCTAATTATTTCGATTTCATTGTGTTTTGACTTAACTGAAGATAATAATAATAATAAAATAATGTTAATGAATTAAAACGTCTTTTACAAAAATAAAGCTTCGGGTCGATTTGTCATCGCAATATGTATGCACTTAGATATGTGCATGTGTGATGAATATTGTTTCTTTTATTCATTAATTATTGTTTCATTGGTAAATTTTGTGTTTTGTTTTTTTCATTACAACATAAATTTCATTGTTTCGGGATATAGGGTTTGCTAGTAGTTATTCAAGCGTTTGTCTATTGTCTAGTTTGTCTGGTGTCCGAATTTGACCTAAACAGTGAGGAAAATCAGACCAAATAAAATAGGACCTTCATTATTCCCTGAATTTTTACCGCCACCTTTACTAGAACAAATTTTCTAATGTTGAAGTAATTTCTCATACGGATGTAGCAATAAAATCTTCACATATTAACATAGACTTTGAACAAAATCCATGATCTTTTAGAATTGTTAAGTGGAACAAAGGAGATACATCATTGCGTATAAAGAAAGTAAATCAAAACATAAAAACGTGAGTTATGTACATATGTTAACTTGATGGATTTATGTTAAATTATATTTTTATTAATTTATTTATTTATTAAAAATTGGTGTGAGAAACTAGGTCGTAATCCTGACTGAAGAGTTGTAATGACCAATTATGTAGTATGTATGTATGTATGAATGTATATTTTTATTAATCACAATATTTGATTAAATTACACAGAAGAAACAAAGTTCTTTGGTTATATATTGTATCCTACTTAATTTAGTAAGTATTATTTTATTAAATTAAATTTTTTTAAATTCTTTATATTATTTTAATATAAAAAAGTACGATTTAATTATTTCACACATGAAGAGCACAGTTCAATTCTAATTAACAGTTTTTTGTGTTATTTAATCTTAAAGAAGTATGTTTTTTAAACGATTTTATCTTTTCTATTTCATTTCAGTATTTCACTGGCAAGCAACAATAATGGGACCGGTAAGTTTAGTAATTAATTAATGTTGTAATCTTAAAAGTACTATCAAAATAAATATTGTAGGAATTTATTAATAATGTTTACAGATGCTACAGTAAAAGAACATTTTAACCTGTTAGGAAAATTTTAGCACTCCGCTTAGATACATTGTTATTAATTCTGTTGATTGTGATTGGTATAGGGTCACGATGTCCTAGGATATTCAATATAAATATCTGAAGAAAAAAGATTTTGTATTCAAAGATGAAAATGACTTTAAATTGTAATAAAATATAAAAGTTTTTTAGGAAATCATAAGTTTCATCAAAAAATAAACAATTTTATCGAATTAAAAAAAGTATATTATTGAATTTAAAAATGATGTACGGGAGGAGGATTTATTATGTATTTTGAATCGAAAGAAAATTCTTTCAAACTTATGCTGTAAAGCATTGAGTTTCGAACGTCAAAACTCGTAATTTTCTTTAAATTTATTTCTTTTTTATTATACCATAACACGGCGTTATTGACGAGTGTCAATTCTTCCACACTATGTCCCTCTGTGTTTATAATCACCTCCTATTTTGCGTTCCGATTACATCTCCGCACTGTCACTCACTGATTTAAAATTAGTATCCCAACCTACGGTTCTCTTTTTGCTGTGTAACATTAAAAAAGGTATCTATACGATTTATTCCGGAAGGAAAGAGGATTGCGTTGGCTCAATCTATAGTGTCAAAATATAATTTTTTCTTGACATAATTCAGCCAAAGCTTTTTTGTCTGCAAAATAAATAAATATAGTATAGCAAAATTAAATTATTCAAATCATTTAAGATTTATTTATTATATTTTAATACTTTATTAATTCCTTTTTGTCTAAAAACAAAAATTGAAATAACCTCCGTTGCTAAAAAGTTAATTTAGAAAAACGTAGTAATTATCGTAACGCAGAATACGCACAATGCAAAGAAATTAAACGGATTCGAAACGCAGAATACTAAAATTGACAACGAAGAAAAAATTTTCGATTCGATTAGATTGCGAAAGCAGATTCAAAAAGAGACATTGTAACCAAAGTTCAAAAAAGATTCATTGTTTTGGTCTGTTTTATGTGCAGATTAACCAAAGGAATGAAAAATGATATGAAAAGAGAAAAGACTGAGTGAAGAAATTAACAAAACGAAAGAAAATAACATTTGTTTGTTTTTCATTAGCTTTATAAGTGGTGCTTAGTCTTGCGAAAATTCTAATTGTTTCCATCAAATCGCTTACTTGTCTTTCGCTGTATAGATTAAATAAAGTTAGGGTTTTAAAAAAATTCCTATGCCACTAGGAGACACGTTTAGAGTTTTGGCAATTAAGAGATATGAAGACAAATCTTACGTCACATTTGAACTGCGATTTGTCGTAGAGTACAGTGACTTCTGGCATATTCTTTTCGAATCACTGTTAGGTTTAATGTCCATTTCGATAAATTTTTGTTTGATGTAAACAATATGCTTTTTAATAATAGCTTGTTGCTACTTTAGTGTGTATAGTTGGTAATACTTCGAAAGTTGATCTCCTAATATTATATTGAAAGTGATTTAAATAGTAACAAAAGTGTAATATGTAGACTAAATTTAAACAAGCTATTGCTCAAATCGGTTATTGTTATTTAATGTTTTAGTCGAAAAGCGTTGTTTAGTTTATGATTTTATTCTTTTTATTTTCAGCCTGACAGCCCGTATCAAGGTGGCGTATTCTTCTTAACAATTCACTTTCCAACAGATTACCCATTCAAACCACCTAAAGTGGCTTTTACAACGCGTATATACCATCCAAATATTAACAGCAATGGGTCTATTTGTCTCGATATATTAAGATCTCAATGGTCCCCAGCACTTACTATATCAAAAGGTAGAAACGAAATAAAAAATCCAATCAATTTGTTGTCAATTATTAACAAATTTATATTTTCTTTTCGTCCTCTTTTTTATAGTTTTATTATCAATTTGCTCTCTACTCTGTGATCCAAATCCAGATGATCCACTTGTACCAGAGATTGCAAGAATATATAAAACTGATCGGGAAAAATATAATGAATTGGCACGAGAATGGACTAGGAAGTATGCTATGTGATGCGTTCCAGTTTGTATAATTGATTCGTCGATGTCGTCGTTGTTGTTGTTGTTGTCGTCGTCATTATCTTCATCACCATTGTCATCATCATCGTCATCAGCAACATCATTATCAATGTCGTCGTCGTCGCCAACATCTCGACTGCTAAAGTTGTCAACATCGCATTTCATTTTATCATTGGTATTATTTTCGATAATAATAGCAATGATTAAATGTAATAATGACACTAATAATAACAACAACATGATTATAATTATGATAATGCCTATTATAATGATGTCATCATTTTTATTGATGTTGTTGTTATTATGGTTGTTGTTGTTGTTGTCGAATAGTTACAACATCTACAACTCAATGAACAATAACAACTCAATGCTACAACAACTACAATTGTAACTGCAACAGTGGCGACAAGATCAAATACTATAACAAAAATAACAACAGCAACAGCAAAAACAACAACTACAACAATATCATCCATAACTAAATGTATTGAATGATTAAAATTGAACAAACAAAAAAACAAACAAACAAAAAAAACCAACAAAAGATTTGATTAAATTGATGATTGAATGATGAACTACAACCAATTGTTTTGTAAAGAAAGAATAAAAGAAATATAAAATTAATAATAATATTATAAAAATGATTAAAGAAAGGAATAAGGAAAGAAGTAGAAGATGGAAATGATGGTATGAAGAGTAAAAAAAAAATAATAATAATAATAAAAATACATACAAAATATATATAAAACGTAAACTTTAAAGAAAAAAAGGATTTTGCTACTACTACAACAACAACTTAAACAAATAGCAACAAAATTTTCAAAAAAAAAACAAAAAATAAAAAATAAAAAATACAGATTGTAAACGCTCTTTAAATAAAATAAAACAAAAATACAAAAAACAAAATATATATATAAAATACAGATACTATTATACACTCAAAATACACACACACACGCAGACACACTCATACATGATAAAGAAAAACAAAAACAAAAAAAGCATGAATGATGATGTGAAAGAAAGGAAGAAAATTTAATATTTAATAATAATAATAAATATAAAATCCATTTATTCAGTTTAATTTACAAAAAAAAAATAAAACAAAACGCAGTAAAAACGGAAACCCTTAACTATTCAATTCAATACGTACCCGATCGACCTTTCTGCTGTCTGTCCTTTACCAAAAATAAATCGGTACCACTTGCTTAACAATACCAACAATGAAAAATAATAAACAAAAAGACAGAACAGAGAATAATCTACCTTCAAACAGCAAACATACACCACTATTTTCGATATATTTTCAATAAGAATGTTTTTAAACTTAATCTTCTTAAGTAAATAAAAGAGAGAGGGGACGCATAGCACAAACATTTTCTTCTATTTCACGTCTAACGATAATAGTAGAGTATTGCCAGGGAGCAAAAAAAGAATGTTTGTTCTCAATTACTACCTTTTTAATTATGTATGTATTTAAAAATCTCAGTAATTCACCAAATCCAATTTACTCTGCCTTTATTCAACTCTTCTTTTTAAAACTCATTTTATTATTAATTGCCGTAATTTTTATCTTTTATTTATTAATATATTTTTTTTTTTTACATTTCACGTTATAAGAATTGTTTTTACAAATGAATTTTAAATGAATATTTTCTCGTCGTCATCGTAGTTCTTCATCTCTGTATAATTATGATGTTCACTTGTTTTAGGTGTAATCTAAATAAGAAAATATATTTTAATTTTAATTAATTTTCAAAACAAATAAACGTATAAAATATAAGGCGATTTTTTTTTTCATAAATTTATGTTTTTTTTTACTTTTTGTTAATCAAAACATATTGTATCAGTGATTATAGTATTGTTGTGTGTATGGGTGAATGTAATCAAATTGGAAGTCACATTGCACCATTACTGGTGACGGCATGTGTATTTTCATTTCATTATAAAGTGGGTTGGTGTACATATAATAATTCATTGTAGAAATTCGAAGAAATTTGATCACATAATAATTACTATCGTTTATGGGTTGGTTAATGCCTATTTGTTTCAAATTATAATTGTATTTGGAACATTTTGTCCAACGCAATGTATAAAATATATATTAAATCAAATGATTTCCTTTTGAAATCGAGATAAACAGCACCTATGGGCTGTCAACGTAGTTGTCTCTATTCTAGGAAAACTACAAAAATTTGCGAATTTGAATCACGGTTTATACCCTATGTAAGTTAGAATTTGGAAAATACGTCTGCTAACCGTTAAATTAATTCCTTATTGAATAGAGTGAATCGAAAATATTCTTCATATAAAATATTCACTGTCTTATAGTATTATATTGAATATCAGTAAAAAGTCATACAGACAGGCAAAATTATTAAGACATCCTCGCAATCGTCGAACATGTGCGCAATCGTTCGTAAACATTGGAAGGATATCTAGACAGGAGACCTGACTGGAAAGCAGTTACAAATTGTAATAGATTATTGCAAATAACCGCGGCGTTATATATAAAAACAAATGGGCAATAATCGATGAAGCAAATTACACTTTTCAAAATAAAGAAATTTAAATGTTAAATTTTTCACTGTTCAGTTTATCATTCGTGTCATGTTTTAAAGTCCAAGAAAACAAGAGAAATAAATTCAACTACCTTAGATTGTTGTAGTGTCCTTCCTTTATTCTTGTGTGTCCACGGTAGTTTTACACGCTACAAGTCAAATAGATTGGATGGAATATTTTCCAATTTCAGTTTTCACCACTGAACCTTTGAGATTCTTAAATATATTCAACTATTAATATACCGCCGCGCAACTGCTGATCATATGTGGGATACTGTTATGACGTCTTTCATTTTTTTTAAGCGGAAAGGTCATATACAGTTAGTCTTAACCGAATTGTATAACACTACACTGGTTTTTGAAACGATTTAGACTTTATAGTTAATAAACTTATGCGCCTGTATGATTCCGTTTTACTATGGTCCTCGTCAGGTTTAAATATCATTTGAACTAGTGCAACCTTCCATTCCTGGCTATATTGAACAGGCAATGAAAAGAATATTTCTTCGTTCTACATATATGTGAAAGAGCTCTTTTTGCATCTTGTTATTGATTTTATCAATTCTAAGAGGATTGAGTTCGGCAATATTATTATGGATCTCGAAACTCAAAACTTAGGCGAGCAAATCGAATGAATTTTGAAAAATTTAATTTTTTTGTTACAATTTAGCAATGTTGTTGAACGGTGTTCCTTCATAGAATCCCACCTGGAAGCAATTTTAGAGAAAGAATTTTGAATTTTTGGTTTCCCATAGGTTTTTTTTAAGAATGTTTATGAATTTATTTCATTGGGTTAAATTGATTAGAGTTAATAAAAAAAATTATTAAAATATTTGTTTTTGTATGATTAAGCCTCTCTAAATCGTTTAGAAATTTTGAGTAGAATGGTTAGCGCTTTCTCTGTGTATTTTTATTCTGGCTAAAATTTTTAAGCATTCTACTGCAGCAAATGTTTACTTAAAATGATGGATCATGTGTTAAATCTGAGTCCAATCAAGAACACACTGAAAAAATGTTTAATTTTTGTTAATAAAAAAATATTTCGGATACACTCCCCATGCAGAAAAGCTGCTGTGGACAATTGAAGGATTTTATATATACACGCATAAGGGCATTAAAAGATCTTCAAAAACAAACAAAAAAAAAAAGAAAAAATACGGTGATACCTCATACACTTTTTGTTTTATTTAAATTTAAACATAGGCAGCGCTTAAAAATAGATCCTGTAGAAATGTTGGATTTTTAGTGAACTTTAAGTGGACGCGAAAGTATTAATAGTTGGTATCTATGTACTAGTATGTATATGTATGTAAGTATATTTTTAGAAATTATTTTTACTTTTTATAAGAAGTATTATTAGCTTTGAAAAATATTTTATTAAGAAAGTGGGCATGTGGGTGTGTTTACCCGCGTGACTAATAATACTTTGAGACAAATCAGTATGATAACGTCCACTATGATTTTCATATTATAAAAGTTGTAACAAGAAAATGTGATTCGACTTATTATTGGTATTGATTGGGTTGCCGTAATGGAGTAAAAAATATGTTGGCATATGGACTGGATTGCAGTTCAAAATAGTATAGGGACTGCGATATACTTTTGGGAAATTAGAACTGAAAAGTAATTACTAGAGTAACTTTAGAATCTAATTCATTGGCAAATTGACAATCAGGTTGTCACAATATTACATCCATTACTCATTACAACCCTTTAGTAAGTAAAATGAAATATAAATTCATCTCTGGAACACATTTTGAATGGATAATTTGGTGTGCTTCGCTATTTCCACTATTCTCCACAATAATAATTATTCTTATCTATTCGTATAGGAATCTTTTTCGTTTTTTATATACATGTATACATCAAGATATTTTGGAGTCATTTATTTTACAACGTGTTTCTTTGCAATCTTTCCATTCAAGGATAGTAAACAAATTATTTAATAAATAAACACAACACTATTGTTGAACTCCATTGAGAACAACAATTTATAGATTTAATACATATGTATATGTACATATATTTACAACATATTATTACACACACATACTATAAATGAAACATATTGTTTATTTTTAAAAGTTTAGTTTCTAAGAAAAAGGTAAGTCCAAAAAGTGGTATTTTCTCAATCTTTGCATTTATTCTGTCATTATAGCCAAAAGATTTGTATGATGACTTAATCATACAATATATTTAAGACTAAATCATTTGATTTCATCCATCACTCAGGATATGTTGCGGCCTTTGTAAATTAGAGCCGAGACTTTTCGATTTGATATCTTTGCAAGGTTTTAACATCGGAGTGACTGGCCGTTCCCCAGAGTTGTACAATGTAAATCCAAACGTCCTTAACGTGTCTTCAATTTTTAGCGCCAACAATTCATAAAATTTAATGAAATTTTTTTTCATTAAATAAGAGGTAATTTGTCTGTATTATGTGACACGTCGCCATCTCGCGAATCATTAGTTAAGTAATGTGCATACGAGTATTTACGGAAGCGAACACGAGACTATTCGTAACGCATGCTTGTAGTGGTGAAACGTGGGTCGAAATTTCAATTAATAGCCAGCATTAGCTTTGTATACTCTACTGACGAGAAGACTGCTGATGGAATACCGGTGATCAGCAGCCAATGTCAGCTACCTTGGCCATTTATACACGGAAAGGTAATATAACAGGAACGCAAAAGAGACAAAACATGAAATAAATGTTTAAAAAATGCGGTAAGTGTAAGACACAATGAAATAGCTGGGTGGTAATAATAAAAACCTCTCCACAAATCATCATTTATTTGATTTCATCACCCTTTAGGTGAACTCCACGAATTACCATATGCCAGCATGTGATGAGATGAACTCACAGTTTATATTTTGAGAAGTATAGCGGTTCCAATGATATAATAAAGAAACTCTGAAAGACATATTACTAATATTGGGAGGATTACTTATTAAAATCATACTCATTGCCAAAGGCTTGTTTTACTTCCTAAGGGAAACCTACAAATAAAATGAGCTTTGTCTAAGTTGATCTGCAATGTTGTTGTCCTTAAAAGGCTTAAAAGTCAAAACCTTACGTAAACTGCGGCATTATTTGGTTAAGTTGGGCATCTTCTAGCGATTTGGATTAGCCAAATTAAAAATATAATCATTTAAATTTTAAAATATTGTATTTCATCGTACAAGGAAAACGAATACTTTTTTCAATTTGCGTTATAAGCACTACTTTAGCCGCCCATACAAGTTCGGTACTTTCAATAACCACTCATAAAGTGTTTGGGCGCTAAGGTACAGTATGTCTTCTGCTTATAATCATATTCTTCGGGTACTGAAACAAATTAGGTGAGACAGTAAACACAATGTGTGAGTGAGTAAGATTATCATTAATTTTTAATGAAACATTTGAATTTGATTTGCTAATGTTAAATGTAAACAGCTTACATACATACATAATTACATTTTAATACAACCCTTCAGTCAGGATTATGACCTAGTTTCTCACACCACTTATGTTATGTGTGTTAATTTTATACATTAGTGGCGGGACCTACAGTTTAAAATCGACTCCGAACGACAGATTTTTGGGAAACTCTTCATGGGAATTTTTATTTACTCTCAGAGTTTTTGCCAGAAATCTGCTGAGAGGAAGTCGTTGAAGAAATACTTTTTATATTTTTGTTTTGATGTCTGGCCTGGGTCTCGAACCGTGGCTTTACGTCTAATAAGCCAACACAAATACTAGACCACGGCGACGGCTAACAGGTTAAATACTGTTAATTTTCAAAAGAGAAAGCTTTTGGTTTGGCATTAACGTTTAATGTTAAAACTTTACATTATCACTGAGCTTTTGAAATAGCAGAGTAAGCAATCAATAACATTGCGAAAACGAACGGTTTTAATGCTACGGTAATAATTATTTGTTGTTCTTGTTATTTTTTTCTTAATTATTTGTTGTTGTTTCATATGATTATTATTTTTCATTTCAGATAGCTTTCTTAAAAAGGTTTGTGTTTATTTTTATTTTCTTGAGAGTACTTTTGTAAGTGTTTTCATTAGTTTATGTTGCCATTTGAGAAAAAACTGCAAAAAACAGCCGCATTAGGAAGAGAACAACAACAAATTTTGATCCTAAAATCTTATAAAAAAAAATGTTTAAAAGTTTCAGTCAGTTTCGATCGTTTCAACTGTTCGGTAACATTGAACGCAGTGGGCGTGAGTGATTTGGAGAATAGTAGTTTCAATTAAAACTACTGAACTCCAAATAATATATCATTCAAGTTAAACAAACAAAAAATTAATTAAAAACTAAACGGTGATAAATTTTTTCGAGCATAAAATTTAAACTCTACGTACATAGTACATACGTACTCGTAATTAAAAAAGAAAATTTAAAACTGGGTTTTCACGAAAAATATAAGAAATGTGAGTGGGGCAAGTTTGTAATTAAAATTGTGCAACATTTTCATAATTTTATTTGTTTTTATTAAACTTTTTTTCTAAATCAATTGCCATATTCATTCATTTATTTATTTATTATGCAAACAAATTGTTGTTTTATTTTTTTATTATGTGTGTTTCAGTTTTATTTTATAATTTCCCCATTGAACACGTTGTTGTTATTGTCGCACATTTCTTCCTCTCTCACTCACGTGTATATGTACGATATATGAAGTGTTTTTTTGTTGTTGTATCATTATAATCAATGATAATTGTGGTTTTGTTTTTACAGTTTTTAATTTGTTTATGTTCTCTTCATCTAGTTAGTATCTCTTCTCTTTTGGATCACAAATCTTTTTGAGCTTTTTTCTTTCTATTCAACTGCTTACCACCACCACACAGCTAATGCTAATGAGTATCGTCGATCATTTATTATTATTGTTCTTCCGCTTCTTCTTCTTCTTGATAACAAGCAAATTTTCGGGTAAAAAAATTATTCGTTTCAATAAACATTTTGCATGGCTTTGTATCTCTTTTATCTTTAGTGTTTTTATATTTTGTTGTTCCTGTAGATGTGAACTTGCCCCACTAATCTTTAATTTTAATTTGCGCCACTTTTGGCCTGTATTCAAAAAAACGCTATAGACCGACATGCACAGCTAAATGTAGCATATGTATGTATGTACATAGATATGTGAATATATTTCTGTGGTTATCTATTGTCTTCATTTCAGGAGTGATGTGTTTTGCTGTTCAACCGCTGTTTTATTTGATTTTTCAGATTTAATAGTTAAATAACGGCCTGACAATAAGATATCTGCAAATTGTCAGAGTGCACTTGACATACAGTGAGGCAACTGATGGAAATTATAGTATTATTGTTACGTCTAATATGTCTTCTAGTTTGTGATTTACTTTTTATTTTATTTACTCTGGAAGTTAAATTCGATGTGATCAAGTGCATGATTTGAAATTGCAGATGTGATAAGGCATAAAAATTTTAAACATTTATCATTAGATTGAATTTTCACTGTTTGATAGATTATAACATTTCCATACAGAATTGATTGGATTTATAAAATGTAGATGGAATTGATAGATTTTAAAACGATATCTACTAAATGTAATTGATGCTAAGAGCGGTCCCTAGACTACCAAGTAATATCAGTGTGTTTTTAGGCAGAGGCTGTGGCTATGGAAGTCTCCGTAGTCTAGTAGGCACTGTGTTGGCTTATTAGATATGAGCCCGTGGTTCAACCCTTATCTCAAACATCTCGGGCAAAACGAAATATGAAAGGAATATTTTTTTCGGCAACTCCCTTTCAGCAGTCTTTTGACAAAAACTCTGAGAGTAAAATAAAAATTGCCATGGAAAGTTTCTCAAAAATCTGTCGTTCAGAGTCGACATTAAAACTGTAGATTCCGCCGCAACCACAACATGAATGATGTGAGAAGCTAGGTCGTAGTTCCGACCAAACAGTTGTAATGATTTAATGGCGTTTTCATTTCTGACACAAAATGTTGCCCACATGTCCTGTAGCACTTTTGAAGCGTTACCCCTACCCACATAATTTTTAGATTTTTTGCGATCCACAAAAGAACAAAGATTTTTGCCTTTCATAAAGCTCTAAAACAATTTAGCGTTTTTCTAGTTATTTAGCGATTTTCAACCCATTCTATGTTCAGATTAATTTGTATTCTTTTAACCATGGAGCAACCAAGGTAAAACTGATTTGAACATCTTATCAGCTGTTTACATTTAAGCTGTCAAACTCCAAAAAAATACATACATACATAATTGGTCAATACAACCCTTCAGTCAGGATTACGACCTAGTTTCTCACACCACTTATGTTGTGTGTGTTAATTGTGTACATGAGTGGTGGGACCTACAGTTTAAAGTCGATTCCGAATGACAGATTTTTGAGAAACTTTTCATGGCAAATTTATTTACTCAGAGTTTTTAAGAGAAATCTGCTGAGAGAAAGTCGCCGAAGAAATACTTTTTGTATTTTGTTTTGATGTCTAGCCTGGGGCTCGAATCCTGGCTTTACGTCTAATAAGCCAACACACTGCCTACTAGACTACTTCACTCCAAAAAAATACAATTTATTATAAATGTTTACGTACAGAATTTTACAATTAACAAGAACTAAATAGTTTTATAATAAAATAGAAATAAATTAATAAAAAAATAAAAAAAATTCGAGTGATTTCTATATTTTATGGCTTAAAATTCATGAAATTGTTAAAACCTAAACTTTTGCGCTACACTGTATATCGTAATCAAAGGTCGTAACCCAATTAGAAATGTAAGAAACTCATCACATCGTTGCTAATATCTTTTCAGCGGCAACTGCACATTAATTAGCTTTTAAAAAAATCACAATTTTTATTTTAAATTTCATTTCCATTCTATTTCCTAACTTTTACTCAATACCCGTACTTTTTCATTTACATATGTATGTACATAAATCCGTATTTAATTTTTCTTATACTAAAAATTATTTTTGCCTTTCTATTCTGTTTTACAGTGTTGATCAATACTCAGTAGAATTATTTGATTTGTGCGATTGAGTGGATTTGTTTTACAATAAAATGAATCAATATGACATGATGATGACAAGTTCTCAGTGTTTAACTGACTGCGGTCAGATAATTACAACTACAACAACGACAACAACGTGCTATAAGCGTAATAACAATAATAATCGACACGATAAATCAGATGATGATAATCAGATGGTATGTCAAAGTAATATTTATTGAAAAATAAAATGCAACAAATTTTTATTTAAAATTATTCCGAACATGCAATAGAAAAAAAACACAATTTAGGATAAATAAAATAAAAATATTTTATATTATATGTTTACAAAATATTCTCTAAAAGAAAGTCGATTTAACAAATGAATTTGATTCGATTGGTAAGTCGTTCATGACTAATATATAGCCTTTTGAAGGAACGGCAGAATTATAAAAAGACCTTTGATTTAGAGTGGTGTAAAATTGAAACGTTTCAAATTAATGAAAGATTGACTTTAAAAAATTGGGTACGTTCGTAAATGCAGTAGTTGTGCAACATTGCAGCATAATAAAAATCAAATGTTCAAAAATGCAATATTTGGCAGCACTGACTTGCGTCGAACGTTTTTTTTGCAGACAAATGGCAATGCTATCGCAAATTTTTGCAAATGTAGCAACAGTTGGATTTCAGTTGCAATAGTTCGCGGTAAACCATTTCTTCGACAACATTTTAGTTTCGTGAAATAAAAGCTATTAAACAAAAGAAAATTTTGTTTTATTTGCAGAAAAATGGAAAAGTAATAAAATTTAACCGATCAATAAATAAAATTTAACCGATGGCTGTAGAATACATCATCTTGATATCGGTTTATTACTTTAAAGTAACTTTTTATTTTAGGAATATGCCTCCTTTTTAGTTTTAATTGATTTTTAATAACCAGAAGCCTTTTAATTTTTTTCCTTATTCTTTTTTATCATAATTTAATAGAAAGCTGTCAGGTCCACCGTCTAAATTTTCATTATTTGTTACTGTTAATTTTGAGAAAATTTTTTAATTTTTGCAGAACGTTCTAAAAAGCAAATTCTGTTTATTTATTGTGCAGTAGTAAGCATCTGCAACAGCTGATCACGCATTAGCAACAAAACTTGGTATAACTGCCGCAATAGTGCACAAATTTGCTGAATTTACGAACGCACCCATTCTTTTGAAATTCTGACATCATTCATTCAACAGATTAATTAATTAATTAATGCCCGAAATATTTTTTTTTTGAGTTTTAGCACCAGATTTTAAACACGTATTGCTTGTGGTCTAAGAAACAAACACTCTTTGTTCAGCGACTTTGCGAGCAAATGGGGGTAAGGGTGTGTTTTAGCCTGGCAACTTAAGTTGCCACTGGGCGGATACCTATCAAACACAACACACAGTTTAATTTGTAACATAAAACTTTATTCATGATTTTTTTTTTAATGGAACCAAATTAGTTATTCGAACTACACTAAATTATAATAAACTAAACATAAATTTCTATTTATTTATATGAAATACTTGAAAACAATAATTAGCATGAAGAAAAATTTTTCATTTTTTGCACATAAGTGAAGTCCGACCAGGACAAACTTTGCAGTGATGGTATTTTTCTTTCTATCTAAACGGAGGCTATTTATTGCACTGTTTTGAGTACGTGATAGTTTACCTCTTTTAAATGTTGGTACTCCACATGATCTGAAAAGGAACATTGCACATTGTCTTTTAAATTCCAAGTAGGCCCATCATTCAGAACGGAAACCAAACAGTTACTTCTGTATCCGAATTGTCTGAATCCACATCTGTATCTTGTTCAGCCGTTTCTATAGGGGGAACTAAAACAATATCTGTTGGTATTTCTTCATTTTCCGAAAGCCCCAGCTCATCCAAATTTCTTCAAGTATTAGCGTTATTTTGTGCGATGATCTAGTATATTAAAAAATTTCTATTTATGCGCAAAAATAAAATTGATTGACACTGATATTTCACAATTTCGCTTCATAAAACTGTAAAATAATGCAACACATCACAACACAAAAAGTACACCTAAGTGCCCAGTGGCAACTTAAGATGCCACCATCACAAAACATTCAATTATAAGAAATATTAAATGCAAATTGATAAAATTTTAGTTTAAAACAAAAGCTAAGGTGTATTTCTATCTCAAACGTACCTCTTTTTTGCAAAAATATTTATAATATTCGATAAACTTACATTTGAATTCAGCAGCCTCTGTTAAAAACCGACAACAAAAAAATACTTAAAAATTAAAAGCAATCGATACAGAATAAAAAGAAATAAAGAAAACCACATGATATTAATTTTGATTTTTAAATTTGTTTTGTTTTTACTCTCAATTTCCTCATAGAGCATAAAAACTAAGGCAACCTCTGCTGGCAACTTAAGTTGCTACTGGGCACTAATGGGTTAATTTGCTCCTAGTTTCGTAGTTGAATTAATTACACGGTGCGACAGTCAAAATACACCCAGTTAATGACATAGTGTAGGTTGTGAGTTTTGTTGAGTAGAACTCAAAAACATTTGTTTTATTTGACAAAAACAGTATTTTTGATATTTTCACACAAAATTACTGATTACCTAAATATTTTTTAAACTATTTTCAAAATCCAAAGTTTTTTGAAAAGGGGACAGATAAGCCTTTAAAATGGTGTACATAAACATATGGTTCAAACTTACATGTTATGAGTTTTGATCGGGTAAACTTGGAAAATATTATTTTTTTTCTCATTTTTTCAAGTTTAGCTAATCTTAATTGCAAAATTTAATTAAAAAATATAAAATAAGTGATGACATTCTGAAAGTGCATTATTGTGAAGAGATCGACACTTCGTTTGATTAAATCGTAATTACCGTAGTTATTATAAAAATAGTAAAACAGTCGTGTTATATTTTTTATATATGTCATCTTATCAAATGAAAAATTTTCAAAAGTTTTGATGGATCTTTGCTCTTCCCTTCTACATAATTTCTGGTTCGAAAGTTTTTGTTGTGCATTATGCAGTGTTCATAGTATACTCCATTTGATGAAGTTGATGTAGCCTATGTAATAATCGCTGTAGCCTAATATTTAGGTGGTCTGCTGGTTTATTAGACGCAGGGCCACGTTTCAGTTCCCCCTAATCAGACATCTCGAAACAAAACTAAATATGAAAAAAATATTACTTCGGCAACTTCTTCTCAGTAGATTTCTGGCAAAAACTCTGAGTGTAAATAAAATTGCCATGAAAAGTTTCTCAAAAATTTGTTGTTAGGAGTCGACTTTAAACTGCATGTTCCGCCACTCATGTATAAAATTACATACATAAGTGGTGTGAGAAGCTAGGTCTTAAACCTGAATGAAGGGTTGTAATGACAAATTATGTATGTATGTACGTAATTGAATATGAAATTCTTTTTATGTATTCTCTCTGAACAATTCACCTCACGGTTAAAGTTCGTATATTACAGTTTAAGTTTTCCGCGGTAGTATTTCAACTGATAATAAATTGGGGTGAGTGCCCCTGAGAGGTTTTTTTCCCCCGAGACAGTTTTTGAATGCATGCGGTAGTAGTAGTACAACTTTTATAATGGCGATTCGACAATTTTCTATTTACCTTATACGATATTTATTTGAAGAATTATTTTATTCTATGAAAAATAAAGTACTAAGGCACTTATTTTTACATGAAAACTACAATAATTATTCTTTTTATAACAATTTAGTGAAGTATAGATAAGCCGAAATAAAGCAAATATGTGTATATGGTGTGTACAGTGTTATTGGCAATTTTTATTATCTATTTTACGCTTGATTGCTTGCAATATGAAATTTCATAATCCCAATAAATCGTGAAATATTTTTTTTTTGGTTAAAAGTTGGTTTAAAAGTCCCGGCTGTTTTTTGGTCGATTATCTGCTACAAATATTTCGTCTAGTAAATGTATGTACTTTAAATATTATCGCTCGTATTAATTATGATTTTGTGTTGATTACAATAAAATTAGCGTACATACATATTAGCGAAAACATTTTTAAATGCTTATCAACAAATAGCAAATGCACGCAGTACTATTACGTGTGAATATGCTAAAAAAATAAAATTTCTTCTAAATTGGTTAGCAAAATAACCCGAACAATTAAAAATAAATTAAAAATAAAAAGATCAAATAAAAATTGTTTAAACAAGTAAAGTTAGACTAAAGGATACTCTAAATTTGAAAGATGATCGTGCTTTCATAGCTGAATATTTATATACAGTCAAAGAAAAAAGACTACATACACCGATGTATGTGGACTTTTTTCCCGCTGATTTTATCAAATTAAAAAAGATGTTTAAAGAGTAAAACGAATATAAAAAAATATAACATCGACATTATTGGAAAAAAAAAAATTAAATATTATCGGGAAAAAAGTCTGCATACACCGTTGTATGTAGACTTTTTTCTTTGATTGTATATATCTACTTGTAAATAATTTTTAAAAAAGTAAAGAACTTTTTTTGAGACCAACACTCAGGAGATGACACCTCTTATGGTTTATAGAAGCAAGGAAAGAGAGACTAGGGTGCAACAATTTTTTAAGGACCAGTCACTGTTTTTTCGAGAATTGCTTTTTTTAGAAAAAATTCTCATTTTCTTTTTTCTATTGTAAGTAATCATATATAATGTCAGACAATGCCTCCCATGGTCTTGTGCTAGTATGCAGAACTTCAAATGCCGACACAGTGGATTCGATTACCAAAAGAGGCTCTGGGTGTTTGTGATTATCTTATAGTTTGTATGACATTATAAATAATTAACTACAATAAAAAAGAAAGTGGGAATTATTACGAATTTATTTAAATAAAAAGTGACGAAGGTCAATAAAAAATATTGTCGCGCACTATCCCTCTTTCCTTCCTTCACCTATTACTATCTCTCCTCTATTCCTATACAATGCACAGCGATGTTGGAGTCAACTCCTGAGTGTTGATCTCAAAAAAAAAAAAAAAATAGAATCATCGAACTGAGGCTAGGAAATTTTATTTAAAATATTTCAATGAACTGATTCGGTAAAAGCATAAAAATTACTACATTATCGGTCTTAGACCTTCAATTAAAACTGAGTAAAAGCAATAAAGGAAATCAAAATTTATTAATTGAGTATGAGCATTTGGATCTTAAGGGTTACAATTGCCAATAGTCGAATGGTTTCGTTGGAAAAATCGTTTTCTCCGAAGAAACGTATGTAGACTTCAATGAATACGTAGAAAACAAAATTATTGCATCTGGGCATTAGAAGGTTTGCGCAAATAAGCAGAGAAATTTCAATATTCGTCTCGTTTTAGTGTCTGGAGCCAAATTTGGTCTGATTTGAACAGCTGAATATGTGATTCATCAAATGATTACGATATTGTGACATGATGTCTATTTTTTTTTCTTCTTGTAAGTGCCATGTCACGAAGTTTCGGTTACTAATATTGGCAAATGTAAAGCTTATAAACTTTCTTTTTGGTAAAACTATCTCAAAGAAAAGGTTTATTCAACTAAATTAGAAACTATTAACGTTTTTATAGACAAAATTTGTTTAAAAAATTTCGGAGATAGTGCCTCAAGTCCGTTAAAATTTCATTAAATATTTTACTAAAATAATAAATCAGAAATTCTACAAAAAATACGTAAGTACTGTGTCTATCTATCGTCCTATTACGTCTTAAAGTTGTCTGCAAAAGTTGGAAAGTAATCAATTAAGAAACGTAATTGTTTATAAGATGTGATTTAACGTCTAGTGATATACAGCGAAACCTCACATAGGCGGACGGCTATTGTTGAACTAGTTTTGTCCGTTATCCGGGAATGTCCACTTAGGGGATATATCACTGTATACCACTATTAAAAATTAGAAGACAAAATTGTCACATCACTCACCAAAATGTCATCAGTCAGCATACTGTGTAGCATACTGATAGTAGTATGCGATTAAAGGCAATATTGACAAATGACTTGTCAGTGCAGTACAATTTTATAGCATAGTGCTACCACCATGAACTAAAAAGAATAAACAGATGAAAATCGTTTCAAAATCAAAAAAAAAGAGGTGGTGACCAATTAAGTTTCATTTTCATATCGATTTTGTTTCAAATCGAATTCAATTTCATTTTCCATTTTCAAATTATGGCGTTCCTTTTACGTTTCACTTAATATGATGGGGACAATGCAATTAAAAACTTTTGAATTACAGTTCATATTTGAGGATATGTTGTAGGGATACTCTTCTGTCGGCAGAATTCTATTACATTAACGATCTTCGCCTGCAGGCACGAGCTGTTGGCAAACCAACCAGATCGTGTAATAGTGCAAAATTCGTGTTTACAAACCCGACATGATAAATATCAAAAATTTTTGATATTTTGTCCTTTTCATAAGGTCATTCGTTATAGGAATTCTGCCCAACACACCGACACAAAACACACGTACACAAAAACGGTGTAAATTTCATGATGTTTGACAAACATGACTGTATAGCAGTGTTGCAAAACTGAAATTTTAAAATGGTACTGAACTATAACTGAAAGAGTACTTTTTTGCATCAATCGGTACTTTTGGTCATTATAATCCTTCAATCAGGATTATGACCTAACTTTCCACCACTTATTTTGTGTGTGTTAATTTTATACATAAGTGGCGGGACCTACTGTTTAAAGTCGACTCCGACACATTTTTTAGAAACTTTATCATGGAAATTTTATTTACTATCAGAGTTTTTGCCAAAAGGAAGTCGCCGGAGAAATATTTTTTCATATTTCGTTTTGATGGAGATGTGTGACATGGGGTTTGAACCGTGGGCTCACGTTTAGTAAGCCAGCACACTACCTACTAGACTATTTATTTATTTATATTTAATACACATATGGCACGGAATAGAAAAACTAACGACTTATTCGTGCTCCTCACATACAAGACAAAAACAGGTGATTCGGAACGTAACAAAACGTAAAAGCTATGTTTAGACAAAGGTCGATGGAACGTAATGTAACATACGTTCGTTATAAAGAGCAATGCAAATGCTTACCGAAATTAGATTACGGCTCAGCAAGCGTTTTTATTGCTTTTCATATTCTAAAAACGAACGTACGTTCCATGGAGGTTTGGTTAACCGGGGCTAAGGCCTAATTCTGCCTTTAGCATTACGTTGAACATTTTGTTAATGCATTAACAGTTGAAAAGCGCAAAATATAAAATATGTAATAATAAAAAATTACTTAAAGCGTAGCGGGGGTACTACGCTATTTTTGAAATGAAAAAGTACTGAAAAAGTACAAAATTACTGAATATTTCAACACTACTGTATAGTATAATAGCAACACACTCTCTCTCATCAGGTCGTGCCTGCAGACGAAGATCGATATTATAATAGCCGCTTAAAGTATGCCTGTGTAAAGCACGAAACTAATTACTTTACAAGTTACCACACAATTACACTTATAATTACATTATATTATTTATAAATTGAAGTCGCCGTGGTCTAGTAGGTAGTGTGTTGGCTTATTAGACGAAAAGCCAGGGTTCGAGCCCCAGGCCAGACATCAAAATAAAATACAAAAAGTATTTCTTCGGCGACTTCCTCTCAGCAGATTTCTGGCAAAAACTCTGAGAGTAAATAAAATTGCCATGAAAAGTTTCTCAAAAATCTGTCATTCTGAGTCGACTTTAAACTGTAGGTCCCGCCACTCATGTATAAAATTAACACACACAACATAAGTGGTGTGAGAAATTAGGTCGTAATCCTGACTGAAGGGTTGTAATGACCAATTATGCATGTATGTATGTATTTATAAATTATTCTATTATTTGTGGGAAACAGGACCCTGGAATAACTTTGTCCAATATATTGGATATCACCTGGCAGCCATACTCACAACTTGACTTCAGATTTTGAATCTGGAGCCTCAAATTAACTCACACTAAAATGTTCAGAATTTTATCTCAACTATTTTTATTTATTGTCTGAAAGGGTTAAGTAAGTATGAACATATAAATTCAATAAATAGTTCATTTGAAAAGTAAAAAAGCTAATATTACTGAAAGTAGAGTGTATGATTGTATAAATAATGTTACGATCAATCCCAGTTTGTTTTATTTTTATGAGGCTTTTTTGAAAATTAATTTAATTTTATTTGTATTTAATAAAAGTTTATTTAATTTTTGTTTGTTTTTTAGTCTAATTTCTATTAAGTGCCTCACTATTGTGTATTTTCGAGTATCTGCTGATATTTTCTATTGATTGTATCAAAATTGTTTTCATATGATTTTATCTAATTTGCACCTCTTGCCTCCATGCAAAAGAAAATAATGAGTATGCAAAATTGTACAATGATTTGTGCATTCACACATTAGAATAGCTTATCCAAGTAATAACTATTTCGTTCAAATAGGTGAGTATTGGGGTTAAGCAACTGTCCGGAACATTTTGAAATTCAGTGTTTTGCTTGAATAGAACAATTTTCGTTAATTTTTTCTTTTCTTTATGTTTGACAAACAAAACAAAAAAGGTGAAGAAAGGCTTGTGTTTAAGCATAATTTTGAATGTACGGTATAGGTGGTGAAAATGGTAAGTCGATGAATTTTTCGAAATTTTAAAAATCTTTTCGGTCAATTTTTATAGTTGAGCATTTCAAACCCCAATACCAAGACACGTTCGCCCTTATCACAAAATTGACATCAAAGCACGCAATAAAGCCTGAGAATGATAGAGGCCATCACAAGGATATTACGGTATCACACACAGCCTGTAAGACAAAGGGCGCTGAATGGCCCGACACATTTAAACTGTCATTCTTTGTATGGCTTAGAGCTTCATTATTATGTGTGATTAGCTTTACAACATTTTATTTTTAATATTAATTACTTTTACGTCAAATTGTGGGTGCATAGAGCTTTGCTTCATAGCTAGACAAAATCTGAAGAGATTGGAACATTGGCCTGGAATACAGAGAATAAGTTTTCATGTATATTTCATGGAATTATTAATATAGGGTGGCCATTTCCTCGGTCTACCTGATACAGCTCTTCCAGATAGTCCCTTACTAATATCTTGTTAATTACATAGGAGCTAAGTTCGTATAATGAGGCGGTATGACTGTAAGAAAATATTGTTATGTCCCGTGTTCTGTTCTTCCTGGCCTAGTTGAATTAAGTGCATCTCTCGATGTCGCCGTGGTCTAGTAGGTAGTGTGTTGGCTTATTAGACATGAGGCCTCGGTTCAAATTCCAGGTCAGACATTTCTAACTAAACGAAATATGAAAAAATATTACTGCGGCGACTTTCTCTCAGCATATTTCTGGCAAAAATTATGAGAATATATAAAATTGCCTTGAAAAGTTTCTTAAAAATCTGTCGTCGATTTTAAACTGTAGGTCCCGCCACTCATGTATAAAAATTAACACACACAACACAAGTGGTGTGAGAAACTAGGTCGTAATCCTCACTAAAGGGTTGCAATGACCACTTACAGTGGACAGCAAAAGTCTTAGTACGGCAATATATTTTGACAAAAAAAAAAGTCCCCACAGGCTTAATACTTTTGTACAAAGTCCCAATACGACTTCAAGAGAGACCGCTAAACCTTATACAAAACTCAACCGAAAAACTTTCTCATGGTGCCACCAGAAAACACTACACAAAACTTGTACATTCAATTCAAAATGGGATAAATGGATTGCTTGACCTTAAGGGATATTCTACTAAATAAAAGGGATAACATTTTCATATATTGGGATTTTGAATTTTAAACTTACTCAGGGTTCTCCTTGGGGGTATCTATGGAGTCATCTGAAACTTGTCCTTATTTTTCTCTTGTTTTATGAAAAATATTAAACAATGATTTGTTTTATAATAAAACAGAAATAAATTAATAAAATAAATATATAAACAATAAATTTTTATACAAACTCCTGGCTAGAATTTATGAAATTGCTAAAATACATTGCAGTACTAAGACTTTTGCTGTCCACTCTATGTATGTGTACATCTCCCGGTGTATAACAGTAACCTGGTTCTAACTTAACCGTGTTTATGAATTATTACAACGAAAGCCCAAAAAAAAAATTTTGAATAATTTGCTTAAAAGGAAAACTGACTTTATCGATTAAAAATTGTGACTTATGGTGTATTTTTGCTTTTTGGTAAGTATTTTTATAGGCTGAAACAATATTAAAATAAATTGACACAAAGCATACGAACATTTTTTTCTAGGGCGTAACCTGATGTGATCCAATCACACATTTAACAAATCTAGATAACAACTATTTTTTTAGTATCATCGTATACCATACATATATTGTTGTATTATTATTGTCCTAATTTACGGCATATTCGATAGATATGTACTTATCTTCACGTCTGTTTTAAATTCTTATCTCATTATTCAGTTTTTTTTCAAATGACAAATAATTCACATTTTCGAAATTATCTTTGAAATCATTTGTGTACGAGTATAACACAGTTTAATTGTAATTTAATTAAAAATAATTGAAATCATTTCATACTTTTTTATGTCGATAAAGAAATTTATATTTATGCTGCAATAAAGTATTTTAGATTTTTTTCTTTATTTTTTCAATTGTTTTATCATTTTATACAATAGTGAGAGTGATATCAGATAAATTTAAAGCTTAAAATATCAGTGTATCTTGAACTGTGATTTTAATATTTTGCTTTTAATTTTTCATGTTGACAGACAGACATTATCGGCTGAATATCTGTTTGCAATAGTTTCGTTTTTTTTCCATGATTTTTAAAATTTTTCACCAATTGCTTAACAATTAAAGAGTCATTGGATTGTGAGTGCTTGTGGATTTTCTTAAAAAAAATATTTGATCTACCACGACTAAACGTTTCGCTTCAGTGTACGGTAAGTTACTCTAGTAAAGGGTCCGCCAAATAACTTTTTTTTTTTGAAAATGCTTAAAAAAACTACTGAATATTTTCTCAAATTTCTTTTTTTAATAATGGAAAATAATTTCATTCAAATGACTGCCTCGGCTGGCCATGCAGTAGCCTACACGATCGGTCCAATTTTTAAGCACATTATCGATTGTGTGCAGCTGTATTTCACCAATGGCTTCACGAATAGTGTCCTTTAAATCGTCAATTGTCTCTGACTTGTCGGCGTAACACTTATCTTTGACGGCACCCCTCAAATAATAGTCCAACGGTGTCAAATCGCAGCTCCGAGGTGGCCAAACGACATCAGCTCTGCGGCTGATAATGCGATCTTCAAAAACAGGGCGCAAAACATCGAGTGTAGCTTCGGCTGTGTGGCACGCAGCGCCGTCCTGTTGAAACCAAATGTTGCCAATATCCTCCTCTTCAATTTTTGTAAACAAAAATTCGTTCAACATGACCCGATAACGATCGCCATTGAATGTAACGGCCACTTCTTGCTCATTTTTGAAGAAAAATTGCCCAATTATGCCACTGGACCAAAATCCGCACCAAACAGTCACTTGTTTTGGGTGCGTCGGCTTTTCAATGTATGTGTGCGGGTTTTCTGTGCCCCAAATGCGACAATTTTGTTTGCTTACATACCCGCCAAGATCAAAATGAGCTTCATCTGAAAAGATGATTTGTTTTTTGCCAAAATCGGCATCTTCTGGTGTATGCTACTGCATTGCCAGCCGAGGCAGCCATTTGAATGAAATTATTTTCCATTATTAACCGGAAGGATTCTACTTTCAAATAAAAAAAGAAATTTGAGAAAATATTCAGTAGTTTTTTTAAGCATTTTCAAAAAAAAAAAGTTATCGGTTATTATGACCGTCGTGTCGAATTTAATGGAAATAAATACTCAATTGAAATTAAGAAAATTTGTTGAACATCTGAAATTATTGGTTGTCTGGCTTCAATAGCTGAAAAAAATTGTTTTTTTTAAGCATCAATTACTCCTCTTGTTAAAAGTTCAATTACATAATAATGTACACATCTACGTACGAGTAAATAATATACAACGAACTCATTCATTCAAATACAATATGATGATATTGTCTGTCCCCATAAATATTTATACACACGCCTATACTAACATGCATCTAAGCGTGCTTTTACACATGATCGTTTTGAATGATTTTTTTTTTATTTTTTTTTTCGCTAAAAGATTTGAAATACGAAAATGTGTTAATTTTTTGGTTTTTAGATGTTAAAGCGAAAACCTGTATCTATGGAATTTTGTTTTAAAAATAGTCTCAATTGTTTGTTTGTTATTGTTTCATACACGAGTTTTACCTAAATTTTGTTTTTTAGTGCAAAAACTTTACACTGTTTCCATTAGAAAAGCAAAACTATTGTTTAATCTTTAGGTACACATATTTCATCTCAAAATTATGGAAATAAAATTACATTTGCAAGCGATCACAATATTCATGTAATTGATATGATTACGGCATAGCTTCTCATACCACACATGTTGTGTGTGTTAATTTTATACTTTAGTGGCGGGACCTACAGATTAAAGTCAACTCCGAACGACAGATTTTTTAGTACCTTTTCATGGCAATTTTTTTTACTTTCTGAGTTATTGCCAGAAATCTGCTGAGTGGAAGTCGCCGAAGAAATATTTTTTTCATATTTTCATTTTGATGTCTTACCTGGTGTTTGAACTGTGGCGTTACGTCTAATAAGTCAACACACTACCTACTAGACTACAGCGACTTCAATTTAAGCAAGCTTAAATAAATAAAAGATAAACAAATTAAATTATTTTTAATTTTAGTTTTAATTTAATAATTAAATTATTTTAAAATATTTTGAAACCCAACTTAATGTTCAATTTCAAGCCTTTCTCATTTAAGTAAACCAATTGTAAATTGTATGTATTGTGTAGTGCATTTACTTTTAAAGTTCGGAAAAAAAACAAATCATTTATGAAATTCAAGTTCACCTCAATGGAAATAGTGTAACTCGTAGTCTTGATTACAGGCTTTTAACGATTGAAACATAAATTCATTGGATGCTGCGGTTCACTTCAAACTAACAAGTGTCACAATATTATGTGACAAATTTTAAACATGAACTTTTTCAAAACAATAATAAAGAAAAAAAAAATAAATAAAAATAACAACAATAATTACTATCCGTCAAAAAAAAAATAAATAAAAATTCGTAAAAAAAAGAAAATCATCAAAACAGAACTAAAACCCAAAGAAATCGTAAAAATACTGAACATTTTAAATTGTTTTTTTTTCCCATTCCACCAATTTTACAATGAATGCCTTAAGACGACGACGCGTAACCTTGGCTTTGTAATAACGTTTCGATTTAACCTTCAATTTGTATACGTTGGGTTTGTGTCTGATTTTCTCTTTTAATTTTAAACATACATACGTTTTTTTTGTGGTTTTATTTTAGTTTCTATACCCTACGCCAGCCAACGTAGGTAGTTAGTTCAATTGAAAATGTTGTTAATGAAATTGAATGTAATATTGTCATGCAAATCAAGGAGATTTTTTTTTTACAACAATTTCAATTTCAAAGGTCGAAAATCAAATGTATGTATGTAATTCCACTAGGCTAAATGAAGTTATTGCCTTGCAAAAATTGTTTGGGTAGCTTAATGGCTCTACTAAATATAATGCAAATTTGTTCATGCTTTCGTTTAAATGTTTATTAAAAACTGCGAAAAATGCCTTTTTATGGCAGTCTCTTTTAGCTCGAATAAGAAGATACTTCTTGGAGCTTTTTACCAAAGACTACTGATTTTGGTCAAAATAATTATATTGGTTGGGCCATCTATCGGTTTAAATTTGACCCATCGATTATTTCGAATCTAGCAACACTTATGTCATTACATTCTGTTCGATTTACGCTTGAGCAGCGTTGAGATTTATTGGGCCAACGAGAAACTGCAAGATGATGTCGATTTTGACAAAAAAAAATTGTATTATCGGATGAACTACATTTTCATCCGGGTGGGTACGTTAATAAGCAAAATTGCCGTATTTGGGACTCAAAAAACCCACATGTGGTCTTACAGAAGCCAATGCACCCATTACAAGTGACTGTTTACGGCTTGTAGAGCAGAGGCATATTTCTGAAAATAAGGGCGGCGCAACTATGACAACCGATTTTTTTGTATCTCCTTTTCATGGTATTGACATGAACGATATTTGGTTTTAACAGATGTATAACAGTGATGTTTTAACAGTGTATCTTCTTAACAATATGAATGTTTTAAATTTTTTATGGCTGTTTAATTAGCGGAAAAGGTGATGTCAGTTAATCACCAAGAAGCTGCAAAATTGCCGTATTTGGGACTCAAAAAACCCACACGTAGTCTTACAGAAGCGAATGCTCCCATTACAACTGACTGTTTGCGGCTTGTAGAGCAGAGTCGTCATTGGCCCATATTTATGAGAATGAGGACGGCGATACTATAACGGTCAATGGAAACACATACCGCAGCATGATAACCGATTTTTTTGTACCCGCTTTCCATGGTTTTGGCGTGAACGATGTTTGGTTTCAACAGGATGGTGCAACTTGCCAACATCGATTTATTACTTCAAACGCTTGATGGCTGAAAAGGTGATGTCAATAGACCGCTAAGAAGCTGCGATTTGAAACCGATTTGACTATTTCTTGTGGGACTCCGTTAAAGAAAAGTGTTATGCCGACAACATTGCCATTTGCTAAGTTTTCCTTTTCTCCAAGTTTTTTGAGATGAGAAAAAAGTTTTCATTAAATTTGTTTTCTAACAAAACAAGTTTTTTCAACAAATTTGAATTTTCGATTATTTCAACAAATTCAATAATAAAAACATGAAATATTTATTTCCGGAAAGTTAGCAAAGAAACACCAACAGGGGAAGTAACAGAGATACCGGACTCGGGTATTTTCTTTTAAACTTTTGATACTTTCATAGAAAACAAGTTTTTTTTGGTAAAAAACAAGGTTTTTTCCAGAAATAAAAAGTTAAAAAAAATTGAGACAGACAAAATTGAGCATGCGTGATGCCAAAAGTGCACAAAAATTGTTCCGATCGAATGAGGTACTGTGAGGCCAGTCGCGGCTGCCATATGGATGAAATAATATTCCATTTCTAATTGGAACAATCGTACTTTACAAATAAAAAAAAAATGTTAAAATTTCAAACCGTTTTTATTTTATTGCATTTTTAAATTTAAACTTTTAAATGGCCCGCCTTATATAATTAGACACCCTACGTAAATCGAAATTAATTAAGATATTTTGTAAGATCTTATCTCAAATATCAACAATTTCCATAACATGATTAAATTTGCTCGAAACAAAACAAAAATAAACTGTTTGAAAAGCCTGGTGTAGGCTGTCACATAATCGGACTTAACTCAACTGTAATATGCCGAAATGTTTCGTTTTTGCAATAATGTTTTTGTGTATGTTGGCTGCATAGTTTTTAGGTTTTGAGAAGACTGGTAAGCATAAGAGTACACATATATTTAACGGAAAATTTTTGACATAATAGTGGTATTCACTTAAAATAAAATTGTAATTGAGAATATATTATCAATAACGTCAGATTAAATTTCGAATAAAATTTTATTTGATTCGGAATATATTTTACGATTGAAAAAAAAGACCCCGATTTTGCAATCAAGAATCATTTGATCTGTCTTATTACACATCGTACGTACAAAAATTTATTTTTCATTCATTCATTCAGGCATTTTTAGTTTCATTGTATTTTGATTGAATTGAAATTCATATAAGAATTTGGATTGTTGCTGGACTCGAATAAGTTTCTCTTAATTTTTGTGTGAAAATAATATTTATGCGGATCATAGATAGCAATAGCACGATAAGAAGATGGAAAAGTAATACTTGTGTTATGAGAAAATTTGTAGAGATCCCGAAGTATCGGGTAAAGTTTGATTAAGTTTGGTAAAGATCGTTTCGAAACAGTAGGTAGATGATGACTTTAACATAATTGCATGAGGCGCCATGGTTACATCTTGTTTGAAGGGTTAATTTTTTTAGTTTAGTTTGTTAAAAAGCATTACAGTAATCCTTCGATTTACGTCGCCTCGATTAACGTTGTTTCGATTTACGTCGCCAAATTTTTGTTCCCTCTAGCTTAAATTTGAGTTTGAGTTTGAATTTAACTCGCCTTTTTTTGGAACCAACTGCGACGTAAATCGAGAGATTACTGTAATTTTTTTGAGTTCCTTGTTAAAAACATACTACGTTGTAGTATGAGAAATATGAAATTCGGTTTACGTCGTTTCGATTTACGTCGCCTAATAATTGGTCATTACAATCCTTCAGTCAGGATTACGACCTAGTTTCTCGCGTAACGTAAGGCAACTTATTTTACGGAGACGGTAAAATAAGGCATTCATCGCCAAACCGTTATCAAGCATTTGAAGGAAGCTGAATGAATCATAACACGACAGAAAAAATTTAATGAATCGAATTTCGATTTGTGTTTTTCTGATAAAACGGAACGAGAATCAAACAAATTGTAAATGATTACATAACATAAAATGATTTTGGTCATTATAACCCTTCAGTCAAGATTACGACCTAGCTTCTCACACCACTTATGTTGGGTGCGTTAATTTTATACATGAGTGGCGGGACCTACAGTTTAAAGTCGACTGCGAACGACAGATTTTTGAGAAACATTTCATAGCAATTTTATTTATTCTCAGAATTTTTGCCAGAAATCTGCTGAGAGGAAGTCGCCGAAGAAATATTTTCATATTTTCGTTTTGATGTCTGACCTGCGGTTTGAACCGTTGCCTTACGTCTAATAAGCCAACACACTACCTACTAGACTACGGCGACTTCAAACAGTGGAACAGTGATGATCCGGTTTGTCTGATGGGATTGGAAGCGAATTGTTTCATATGAATTTCGATTTCTACTGTCAACAATTGATGAAATTAAAACAAGCGATTCAAATAAAACTGTCAGAATAATTCAATTGTTTTCCATTTGTGTTCCGCCTTAAGAGCAAAGTTCTCACAGTGGTTTAAATTTAAATTCCATAGTGGCCTACAAAATTTAATGGGATTTGCTATGCTCTTAAAAAACTCAGAAGTTCTGCTCTGATGTAAAATTGGATTTACATCAAAATTTTTAGAAATTAATGAATAATAAGAAAAATGTTTATAATTATTGATTCGAATATTTTATTGTCTCTTGTATTACACAGAATAGGTATTGTATTCAGGGAATTGCATTTTAGGAAAAGATAATTCATGGTATCAAGTAGAAAGTAGTCACAGAAGTGTGTTATAAATATATATATGATAAAATATTTACTATAATGACACTTGGGTTTCCTGGTAGTCTAGTGGATATTGTACTAGCGTTTGGGTAGTGGGTTCGATTCCCATCAGAGGCTCTGGTCTGTTATACTACACCGTGCATAAAGTCTATGTTACTCAGCTTGTAATAATTATAATATAATATGTATTGTAATAAAAAAATAAATAAATGAATATATTAATATATTTATAGAAAAATTTACTATTTTTAAATTTTATTATTTATTATTAATATCATGTCCAATTTTCTTTAAGGTATAAATACGAAACCTTGCAAATTTTCTAATATTCGGTTTTTCTTTGACCATTTGAGTCTGTGCCTGTACTGGCATTTTTGCTCGCCATAAAATATATTATATTATAATATATATAATATATATAATATAATATAACAAAATATTTTAAATCCAATATTTTTTGTATTTATTGCAGTAAGTAAGAAATAGTAAATAAAAACTTTCAGACGTTGAAATGGCCAGCACAAAGTCCGGATTTAAATCCGATCGAGAATTTGTGGACAATTGTAAAACGAAAATTGGCACAGTATGAAAACCTCCTAATAACCTTAACGAATGTGGCTAAGAATTGAGGCAGAGTGGCAAAGTATAAACAGCGAAACCATCAAAAAACTGGTAGAAAGCTTACCAAAACGCATTAAATCAGTAATAAAGAATAAAGGATTATGGACAAAATACTGAATTTTTTCATTTGAAACGAAACGAGCAAAATTGGATAAATGCTACTAAATAATATTTAAGCTGTATTTTATATTTAAAAGGAAATAATATTACAGAAAAGTTTTTGTTTTAATTAGAGAATAGTCTAAATAAATGTTTAACATATGGATTGTTTTTTTTGTATTTTAATAAATAAAGTACAAGTATAAAGTTTATATTTTTTTTAATATTATGTATCCATTTTTGCTCGCCGTACATACATATGTGAGAAAATAATAGTCGAAATTTAATAATTTGACACCTTGAATACCCTTATTGTTGACAAATATTTTGTAATTATTTCCTCAATGTTGCCGGCAACTTATAACTGAATGGAAACTTTTTCAGCCACAGCCAATCTCTTGTAATCTTTTTTAAATAATATTTTGCAATATTGTTCCAAAAATAGAAACGAAATAAATTGCTATCTGTACCGATCTACCTGAAACTTGTAAAGACTGGTACTTAACTTCAGCTCCCTCCACTATTGCAACATTCTTATAAACAAAATATTGTTTATTTCGAATCTGAGAAGAGAAAAAGATTTCAAAAGAAAAAGCTCAGAGAATTGATGACTTTACGATGGCGTAAAACTGTTAAAAAAAACATACATTTTAATTGTTGTATGTAGTTTAATAAGCTGTAAGGTTGTAAACAGAGAACTTGGTATCCAACTGATACGTGCCCCCTTTTGTTGTAGTCACAATCGTATGCGTAGACGTTTACAGTCATATGCAGTAGTTGTTGATGTTGTGATGCGAATGTATTGACTGACAAGCTGATCGTAGTACAATTCACCATTAGCTGCTGTTTATGTTAGTTTTGTTGTTTCTTCGATCGCCAAGTGATATTTATTAACAGCTTCGTTTGAAACATTTTTATGAATTCAGTTTCAGTTTAGTTTTGCGTGCAATCGGTTTATCGTGCGGTATTCACCAACAACATACATATTTGTGCGATTGTTACAAAAAAGAAATACAAAAAATAAAAAATAACAACATGTTCAAATGTTAATTGTAATACTTTACAGTTTATAATTATTATGGCAGCTATCGATAAATAATCAATGTTTATAAACACAAATTATTGCGTGATTTTTGTATAAACTTCCCTTACCAAATTGAAAAACTTATTAAATATACAACAAAAAAAAAAAAAATATAATAAAAACAAAGAAAGTAAAAATAAATAAGTTTTTAAAAGTGTAAAGAATTTAGAAGTTTAAAAATTAAAATATTAAAAATAAAAAATTTATTAAAAAATTAAAAAAATAAAAATAAAGAAACTCGAAATGGAAACTGAAACCACCACGATTACTGCACAGGAATTGAATAAAACTAGCGATAAATTGAAGAAATCGAAAAAGAAATTATTGGTAAATGAATTCAAATATAATTTTTTTAAATATTTAAAACAATTCATTTATGTTTTAAAAGTTTTTGTGTCGAATTGATATTGATGAGCTTAATTTATGGCTTCATTTTCTAAGTTCTCTACAAGCGATTTTCTACAATTGGTTTCATTATTTTAAATTTTCAAGTTTAATGCCTGAATATGTTCTTACGTATCAAAAGCAAAGAGCACAGAATCATAATTCTTTTTAAGGGAAGACTTAGTTCCGTTTCCTAATCGTAAGATAAAAAGATATGAAAGTTTTACTATCCAGTTTTTATAAAAAAACATTTGTAGTGTTAATTAATTTGATTTAAAACAATTGATCTGAACCTATCGATCATGTCGAAGTAGAGATTTTAAGAAAATCTCGCACAAATTTAAGTTTAACTTTGTGTACTTTACACACAAGTCATCTCAATTGCTCGTCATTGTCGTCATCGGCATTCTTACAAACTGAGCCAGTTTGTTTCTCCCATAATTCTCCAATATTCTCGATTATTCAAATAGGATCACTAGTTCTCTAAAGATATCCAGATCATTGAGATCACTCAACAAAAACAATGTCCGTATCATCTTCATTAAAGCAGTATAGTGCGTTTTATATGTTTATATGAAGACAAAGTACAGAGCGAATGAATAGTTCAGATGTGGCACTCCTCTGCTTGTTGGCCATATCTAGATAGTCTCTTGGTTTGTTCTATCTACTTTACTCTGGTTACATTTTGTCCTTCAAATATATTTCACAACATTTTTTACTTAGTTATTACACTTAGGGCCATTATTACAACTTGCCGTTAAACTTGGGTTTAGTTAAAGGCACCTTTAGCTAAAGTGAACTTTAAAGTCACCTTTAACTTCTTTTCGTTATTACAACCCAATGACAAAAAAAATTTTACTTTTTCAAAAATATGGCAGTGGCGGAGCAATGTCGATAACACTGCTCAAATTAAACAAGTTTTATTTAAACGCAGTGGCAACGATGGGCTTCTTTTTTTGTTGTATTTGCTCATTGAAAAAGAATTTATCTGCCCGTTAAAATCCTCCCTTTAGTTAACGACAAGTTGTAATAATGGCCCTTAGTACTGTATAAGACTAGCATTTCAATAGTCTGACTCTGTATACCTCTACTATATCACAAGCTATCACAATCATTTTATAATCCTGTTCGATATTATTTCTTAATCTGTACTGTAATTTAATTTCTCTAATTTATTCAAAATCAATTTCTATGTAGGAGGTACACAATTGCAGTTTTGTTTATAAAACATATTTAATATTTTGTTTAATAAAATAAAATCGCCATTGGCAGATGTGAATTTTATTAAAATTCGGTGCCAGTATTTTCAAACAGCTTAAAAGATTTGCATTAACTACTCAATATTAGAAGTGACGTACTTGGCATTTGAAGAGTTTTCGAAAGTACTTAAAAGCTATTTTTATTCATTAAAAATATTTACATTTTAATTCAGTTACTTTTAAATTTATTTAATTTTAATATTTTACTTTTGAAATCTATTTACAACAAGTAAACAAGTTATAGTCGGTTTAGGATGACTATATGGCACTCTATGTTGTAATATTTATTTATTTTATTAATTACAATACAATTACAAATTGTATTCTAATTATATACGAGCTAAGTAACTTTGACCATATGCTCGGTGCAGTCACAGACCAGAGTCTATGGTGGGAATCGAACCCACGACCCTCACACTAACCACTAGTCTATCAGGGCACCCCTATGTTGTAATATAGTTTGTGAATACAGTAATAACTTAATCGTATATGTTCTGCCGATATTATTTCTGCCTAGAGAATATTGCTCAAATTATTTGCAAATGTTAGCATCTGGCTTGACGTGCTCTTCTATCATTGGCTCATCTGTTATCGACAGTCGCACAGAGCTATCGTTACTTGATCAGTCTATTACAAGAATTATTAGATCAATCTATTTGATTCATGTTTTAATGCTAATTAATCAGGCCTTATCAGTTAGTTGTGGGACATTGCTTCAGGTTGTACCTTTATGTGTGCTCAAGCGAATTTTGTTTTCAACAAACCTGCCGTGAAATTAATTTCATTTACTGTTGTGTGTCAATGCATTTGAAAGTTTGACTTTGAATTTGAAAAAATAAATTATTTTTCTGACGTCTTGAATTTTTTTTTTTTGAAGCTGATTTATGCATAAATTAGTTTTTATTTATTATTTCAAGATAAGATAAAAAGTACAAATATTGTTTTCAAAATATACAATACAATAATTGATTTACATTTAAATGTGCTTGAGAAACATTAATTAATAACAATAATAATCAGAAATAAATCTTCCTTTTTAGTTCGAAGTTGGAATGTAAAATCCTGATATTACGTTCTGTTTGTTTTAAATAATTTTGTATTTAAATTGTACAAAAAAAAAAAATTAAATTAAAATTCCTATCCACACTTATCAGACTAACATTAACTGCAAATTCACTTTGAATTATAAATAGCTACGGTTATTGACATCCTCATACAGAATTTTATCTTTTTTTCTAAAATTTTGAAATTGCCAAAAAAACAAATTCTTTTTTTGTTATAAAATATTTAAATGAAGTGGATTTTAAGCTTGTTTTTTATTTTAAAAATTTATTAGATACCGTTCACTGCTTGGTTACCATTGCTATGATACACTGTCAATGTCTAAAATATTGTTTAATATCTGAGCTTATGTTCAGTTTTTAATGCAAGAAATATCCAAAACAGGAATATCAAAACAGGAAGTGAAGGAAAATTAATAATTTTTCTATAATAGAAAATCAATCGTTCTTCACTATACATAGATTTCCGGAAAGATATTTTATTGCTCCATATTTGATTTTAGAGTATATGCGATAGAACTGACAGTAGCAAGACAGTACCTCTTTTGTATAATGCTGCTGACAACCAGTTTCTCTCGGTAATTCATTGTGCTATCTACTGGCCAATCGAATCCGCATGGATGTGCTCTACAAGAAAGACTAGAGCAACATAAAAATATGTGATTATAGGAAAGCTTCTCTATATTTCAGTAGAAGAGAATCTGAAGTCGTCATTTGTTTAGTAGATATTGTGTTGACTTATTAGATGTAAGGCCAGGGCCACGGCCACGGTTCAAACGAAATTTGAATATTTCTTTGGCGACTTCCTGTCAGTAGATTTCTGGCAAAATCTCTGAGTGTAAAATAAAATTGCCATGAAAAGTTTTTCAATAACCTGTCGTTCCGCCACTCATGTATAAACTTAACACACACAACATATGTGGTGTGAAAAGCTAGTTAATCCTGACTAAAGGTTTGTAATGACCAATTATGTATGTATGTAATTACAAAAAAGTATTTCAAAGAAAATGTATCAAATTTTTTAATTAATGTCGGCAATATTCTTGGGAAAATAATTCGAACTTTTGTTTTTTAACAATTACCATATCCCCAGTCTCGAAATCTATAGTTCTGCCAATTAACGCTTAATGTCATGATGTGACAGATTAGATGACATAATTACGCGTAAAGTATAAACTTTCTGTGGACCATAAAAATTACAAAAATGATCAAATCTTTAAACTACTAGAGATTGTATTCCGTTTTTAAAACCACATGTAATGCGTAAAGTGTTCACCAACAAAGGCATGAATTTCTTTCAGTGTTCAGGCTGATAAAAACACACCCACTTTAGAAAATTTAAAAATTAAAACTTTATTTTTATTTTATAAATTGTTTTTAAATAATTACATAAAAAAACAAAACCAAAAACAAAAACAAGACAAATAATCGAAAATAATCAAAACAAATGTAATTTCTAGTCACAACAAACGACGTCATAGTTAAATTAAAAAAAAAAATTCTTTTCTTTAATGTGTCTTCTAATTTGTTTTTATTTATTTTTTTATTTATTGTCCAATGTTTATGATTTTGTTGTTATTTTTATAATCATTGTAATTATTGTTGTTATTGTTATTTATGCACTTGATTGCAATAAATAATTTTAAATTCTATAGTAAAAGATTCAAAAACGTAAATAATTTTATAAACAATATTTAAATAATGTCAACAACATAACACTTCTATTATGACAACAATAACAACAACAACAAATGAAAATAGTAAATAACATGCTGCTACATAGTACGGAAATTATTGCAATTTAATAATATTTCTAATGATTATTGTGGTATTTAAAACTATAAACAAATATGTATTGGTACGTTTTATCTTTTAAAAAACCAGTGGTTTAAAGGAATGCAATATCGAAATGAAAAAAATTGGTTATTACTTTATTTAAGTAAATCAATTATTTATTTTCGGTCTGGTAACTTCTAGAATACGAGCGTTAAATTGCTTTTGCTATTCTCTCTCTTCCATAGTTCGTGATATTTCTATGTTGTTTTTTTTATTTTAATATATAAATTTATAACTGTTCTTGTAATTTGTTTGTTGTTTTGTAACTGTTTGTATTCTTATTTCTTGTTGTAGTTATCTTATCTTCATCAATATTTAACCAAAATTTAATTCATCAGATTTTGTTCTTTCTTTTCATCCTGTACCAATGTGGAACTGTAAACATTTATTGAAATTGTTAGCTTTTTTTAGGTTAGACTTTCCAGTTTATTAATAGAATCTTCTACTCTTATGGCAATTATTACAACTTGCCGTTAGGCTTGGGTTTAGTTAAAGGCACATTTAGCTAAAGGGAATTATAAAGTTACCTTTAACTTATTTCGTTATTACAACTTACAGATAAAATATAGTTAAGTTTTTCAAAAATATGACAGTGGCGGAGCAATGTCTATAACTCAAATTAAACATAAACTTAACTTTAAAAGTTACCAGTAGGATGATCTTACCTTTAGCTTAACGCTCACTTCACTTACTTTACTATTATCTACTTATAATAAAGAAAAACAATTTATCTGCCCGTTAAAATCCCGCCTTTAGTTAACGGCAAGTTGTAATAATATCCGTTACACTTTTATTTATTGTAAAATATATCTTGTAGTAAAAAGTGGCACTATAATTTATAATGTGATGTTCTATCTTGTTGTGCTATAATTTATAAATAAATAAATAAATTTATAAATAAATAAATAAAGATTTGCAGTTGAAGAGCGTGTAAAAATAGATGTGTATCTTAAGTATGTTAAGAAATATTATATAATCAGGGGCAATAGATCGGCAATAACTATGCAGAAATATGTATATAGCAAATCCAATATTATCTGGATCTATTAAGAGATCTGGAAGACAACGTATTGTGTCAGAACGTAATAAACGATCGATAAAACGCCTTGCGGCAATATGGTGGAGGTGAGCGTTAAACTAAAGGGAACATCATCCTACCGGTAACTTTTATAGTTAAGCTTATGTTTGAACCTGTCATATTATATATTATTTTCAATATGGCAACTTCAAATATAAACAAATACAACAAAAAACGAAGACCGTCGTTGCCACTGCACTTAAAAAAACTTGTTTAATTGAGCAGTGTTATCGACATTGCTCTGGCACTGCCATATTTAATGACGAAAATAATTTAAAGGTGACTTTAAAGTTCACTTTAGCTAAAGTTACCTTTAACTATACCCAACTTTAACGGAAAGTTGTAATAACGGCCCTAAAACAATTAAATTATTTTCAACTTAAGTTTATAAATATGTGTGCTGCCAGTAAGAATTAAACCTTTTAACGACGAAATTCTTGTGTTATTTCAAATTAAAAAAAAACGATATCAAAACCATAGAGACGCTTGGCGGATTTTTCTAAAGTTCTATTAACAATGATATCGGCTGTTTTAATACTTGTGCACAAGAACGTTTTAAATCAACAACAAAGAGATGAGAGCAATAACAGTGTAGAAAAGAATTTTCAACACGACTAAATGATAATTTATTATCACCACATTCATTCAAACTATCGTACGTACTGTGCTACCATGTGCTTGAATTCATTCATGAGGCACGTGTTTTGCCAGTTTTTGTTACACAAAACGTGGGTCAGAACAAGGTCAGAATCTTCAAACTAAATTTAATATAACAAGAATAATAAGATATTAATAATAATATAATAAATATAAACTAATTATACGTGATCAATACTTTGAAATATTTATGTATCCTGTATGCAGATGAGAGATGACGTGTCTGTTTTTTTTTTTCGATGAGCCAAAAGATTCTGGTGGAATAGGTTTTTTTGCTCTGTTTTGCCCGATGTCAGGTTGAGAAACTTATATATGTTCGAGTTTTTACAATCCAATTTGAATTGTTGCTACCTGTTAATCAATGTGTTATGAAGAGTAGTAACTTGATTGGTACTAATTTTGATTCTATAAGAAATGCCAACGTTGAGCCACCTCCACACTGGAGGTATATTTCCCGAAGCAATGTGAAAATTATGTAAAAATCTTTTTTCACTCAATTAACTATTTCACAAAATATATTCCTTAAGGTCCAGATCAGACATCAAAACGAAAATTTGAAAAATATTTCATCGAAGGCTTCTTTTCAGCAGATTTCTGGCAAAAACTCTCAGAATAAATAAAATTGCCATGAAAAGTTTCTCAAAAAATTGTCTTTCGGAGTCGACTTTAAACTGTAGGTCCAGCCACTCATGTATGAAATTAACGCAAACAACATAAGTGGTGTGAGAAGCTAGGTCGTAATCCCGACTGATGGGTTGTAATGACCAATTATGTATGTATTGAGATGATTCGTGAAAAAGTAGAGAAGTCAGTGGTGTATTTGAATTATGAATTAAATATAAAACGGCTTACAATATGCTAACCTGTGGTAGTCGAAGTTGCCGTAGTCTAGTAGACAGTGTGTTGGCTTGTTAAACATAAGGCCTCGCATCAAACACTAGGTCAGATATCTTCAACAAAACGAAATATGAAAAAATATTATTCCGGCGACTTTCTCTCAAGAGATTTCTGGCAAAAGGTCTGAGAGTAAATAAATTTGCCAAGAAAAGTTTTTAAAAAAATTTGTTGCTCGAAATCGCCTTTAAACGTTAGGTCCCCTCACTCATATTTAAAAAATTAACACGAACCACATAAGTGGTGTGAGAAACTAAAATAATATTCGGAAATAATTTCGAATTTTTTTTTATTTTAATCGAATATTAAAACATTTAAAATGCTTTTATAAATCTGACTGCCATTCAACGTAATAACCAATTTTGAATTACAGTTTTAATGCTTACAGCGCCTTAATCAGTTTTTTACAGGCCCTAATAAGTTACGGTTAATTTTCATTAAATTTCATAAATCTTATTCATCCCTCACTCCGTTAGCCCATAATTTGTTATCTTTTGATTTTCTTTATAATGTTTTTGTTATTTATGGAAATAATTTTGCAATACTTCCATTAAAAATTAATCGAATGATTTGAATAGTTTTTAAAAGTCAAGATCAGACGATGCTAATAGCATGTTACTGTACCTGTTGCTATTATTGTCTGAGACACTAAACCTGATTTTGGCCTAAAAGGTATTGCAGCATTGAACATCCGCCTTAGTCTCCCTCGTATATATGGGTCAACATTTGCAATAAATAAAAACAAAAAAAACAAAAAAAAAAAAATACAGCGGCAGGTGCAATTTCCCCCTGATTTGAATAAATTAATATTTCTTTTTGTTTTTTGTTCTCTTTTGTTTTCAAACGGTTAATATGTATTTTAATTATGGTGGTGATTATACGGCATAATAACAAAAAAAACATACGACACACAAAAGCGAAACGAAAGACAAGATTTTCATGCGGAAATGGCGAGACTAGTCAAGAACTGTACTGTTAATCAGCTTCAATGTTATAGAATTTCGTTAATTATGCACACACAATGAATTATTGATAAAATAATTTTATGCTGTTCTTCCTTTCCTTTTATTTCAATGAAATTCTTATTTAATTATTATTGTCTTTATGTTTCTCTTCTTTTTTTTTATAGAATGAAGGCCCTAGACATAATGCCGCCCTAGATTCACATCAATTTCCGGACAATGAAGAACCAAATGTTCTAGGTCATGGGTTACCAGCTGTACACCAACTGAAATCAACAAATAATTGTTGCTCGGAAAAATCCGCAATAAAATCAACTGACTGTGATGAAGATGACAAATATAATAAGAATAAACTCTTATTGAGCTTTGAAGACGTAAGTATTCTTAATCCTAAAAGTTTTAGTTTCTTCTGTCCACGAAGTTAAGGGATGTTGGCTATGATTGGAATTAGAGCTCCATCTCATTGGGTTAAACATACAAAACTTCGTTTGTATTTGTCTTGTTTAACCCACAAATAAATTAGAGTTAGAGCTTAAATTCTCTTAAATATCCACGACACAAAACTATTTAAAGATTTTAAGGCTTTTCTGTTACAGTTGAGACGCGTATAGCACGAATTTCAATCCTTAAATTAAAAAACAAACCTGAAATAAAATCTATTTTGAATTAAAAGTGCAAAAATCTTAAATTTTATTGATCAATACTTCACTAATAAGTCACTAAAATAAGTTTTCCTTATCAAATTACCATTTAAATCACTTTTCTTTGCTACATTTCGATAGTGCTCTAATGAATCAATAGAGTTCGATACCTTCCTGTCATAAATATATACTTTTGCCCCTATCTCTACGCGATTGAGAAGCCCCAACTTTGTTGTATTTTTTATATTAAATTTTCAGTGCGATAGTAGTGTTAAATTACGCCTATGGGTCAAAAAACAATAAAACGCGTACTAAAATGGACCTATTCGGTGATTGTCTGGAGGTAAGAGGTGATTGGTCCTTCACATAGTTTTAATGCTTTTCGCCAAATATTGTTGTCAAAAGAGTGGATCGACTTGGAAGTTAAAAAGATAAAAAAATTAAGAGATATGTAATTTTGAGGTTAGGACAGAAGATGACCCAAAACTATCCTCTGTCTGACTTAAGTCGCCAGAATTGGATGAAATCTTTGCCGTCGTATCAAAAGCAGATTCTTAAACAATCTTCAAAAAATCTTCATCCGAAATTTTTAGAAGAATAAAAGCCTGTCTCAGGAGATTTTTAAAAGAATGGGTTCTTTGCGTTGTATTATTTTGACTTGTACGGTCTACAATGTTATTGGCTAAACAAATCTCTTCTAGCATTTCACAGGTTCTAAGGCAAGGTGGATTTCCGACTGCTTAAATCCACTCTCAACCTCCTATATATAGTTTTCATTTCACCTTGTATGTGTTTTGTCGATTTTGAAAAAGTCTTCGACAAATTAAATCCAGGCGCGACCTGGAACACTAAACGATGTAAAACCATTACTCTTAAACATGTCTAACTCATTACGTACACTTATCAGAATGTCAGCCTTAGAATTAAGCATATTAAAGCGTTAAATCGGGGCTAATCAAAGTTGCCTCTTGTTAGCAATCTTGTTTAATAGAATTTTAGATGCAGTTCTCAAATGTGCCTTCTAAATGGAAAAGGAATTAAATGGGGATCTTGCGTCTAAACTATCTAAATAATACAGATATTCGAGTTTCTTTAAATCTGTAAGACACAGTTAGACCAAAACCCTTCACGTTAATGTGAGGTCTCAGAAATTATTTAAAATAAAAGACAATAAAATAGAAATTATCGATCAGTTTTTTCTCGGTACCATAATATTCCGAAATTAAGACCACATTGAAATTCATCTGTTCGCGAATCAATGAATATTCTGTCTTGTAGTGGCGCGGAACGGTAGTTTTTGGGACCAACCAAAAAAAAAAACATGAAGGGCGGTAGATTAGTCATACTTGAGACTACCGGAAGAGTTAGTATTGATGAGGATAGCTTTAAAACTAATGCTAAACTATAATTTTAAGGTTATAAATGGTAAACTGATTATTTAGACATCTGAGGTGAATATCAATAAAACTGCTCAATTAAACAAATTTTTTTTAAACGCAGTGGCAACGAAGGGCCTCTTTTTGTTGTTGTTGTGTTTCCTCATTTTGTTTATATTTGAAGTTGCCATATTGAAAATAATATATAATATGGCAAGTTCTAACTTTAAAAATTAAAGGTAGGATGATCCTCCCTTTAGCTTAACGCTCTACCTTATCGTCCACTTATAATAATTAAAAACAATTTATCTGCCTGTTAAAATCCTTCCTTTAGTTAACGGCAAGTTGTAATAATGGCTCTTAAACTTCTAACAATAAATTTGAATTTTTTTGTTGACCTTTTGACCTTTGACGCATTGAATGAATTGATTAATAAATGAAATTTTTATTAATAAAAGTTCTGAACATGGCATGAATTGCCTTCAATTATTCCAATTTAAAAATTGTGATTTTTTTTATTACTTTTATGGGTTAGTTTTGGTTGCCAATTTCATTGCGGATTGGAAAACAATTGACATTTATTTGACATTTCAATTACTCGTTTATTTATATTTCATTGTTTGTTATTTGTGTACCTGTAATTGAAATTGCAGACAAAAAATGAAAATAATATGTATATATACGCATGTATTGTAGTACTGTGCATGTGTGTGTGTGTGTGATCTTCACCTAATTTCAATCACATACGAACAAACAACAAAAACAAAAAACGATTTTAGATGTCAATTTCAAATTCATGCCAAATTCATTGACATTTTCGTTGGTCGTTAACCATAATATTGACTTCTTCGCTTAAGTGTGTATGTATGCCGTGGTGTTGTAATTTCTAATAAAATTCAATGAAATATGCACACAAATTTTTAATCATAAATTCATACGCACCAGCCATAATTTTTGTTTGGTTTTTGCCCGCCAAAAATCTTACAATGAAACGTGGCATGATTTGCAAAATTTGCTTAGCGATCGTTTATTTATTTATTGTGCAGAAACTTTAACTAAATCAAGGTTAAATTAATTAATAAGCCTTTGCGAGTTTGTTTGTAAGACCAGACTGGGGGCGGGGAGGGAGTTATTGTGTTTTTGCCTTTAATGTGTTAAAATTACTCGTGTGGTAATAATGAAAAAGTTTTAAATTTAAATGAAATAAAATGAAATAAAATATTTATTTTGTTTATAATTAAATGTATTGTATTTGTATTTTTTGTATTGTATTTCTATTTTGTTTATAATTAACTGTATTGTATTTGTTGTAGTGTTAATTTATTTTAATTTTTAAGAAAAGAAGAAAAAAAAATAAGAAATACAAAAACGTTTTTGTTTTCATTTGATGGATGGTTGGTTGATTGCTCTATAGACTAAAAATAAATTCAATTATTTCTATCATTTTCTTTGACTGTCTATTGTGAAAATTTAAATTTTTATTGAAATTAAATGGTAGTTTTGATACAGCAACGTCTTTTTTGTTATTACAATATTAGTGCATTTGCACTTAAATGTTTACAGTGTTGGAAGCAATAATAATGATACAGAGACAATATTACAGACGACGACAACTGTAGTCACCACAGTCTTGAAGGTAGTGTGATAGTTTACTAGACGTGCCGCAGGTCAGCTATCTCCAACCAAACGAAATAGGAAAAAATATTATTTCGGCGACTGCCTCTCAGTAGATTTCTGGTAAAAACTCTGAAAGCAAATAAAATTTGATATGAAAACTTTTTCAAAAATCTGTCGTTCGAAGTCGACTTTAAACTGTAGTTCCCGCCACTCATGTATAAAATTAACACACTCAACACAAGTGGTGTGAGAAGCTAGGTCGTAATCCTAACTGAAGAATTGTAATGATCAATTATGCATATACAGCAAAAGTGGACAGCAGAAGTCTTAGTACGGCAATATATTCTGACAAAAAAGTCCCCAAAGGCTTAATACTCTTGCACAAAGTCCCTAAATGATTTCAAGAGAGTATTCAGGAGATCATTTGAAAGAACGTTTACGTAATCGCTAAACCTCAAACAAGAGTCAACCGAAAAACTTGCTCATTGTGCCACCAGAAAAAAGTAAACAAAACTTGTACATTCAATTCCAAATGGGTTAAATAGAGTGCTTGACCTTAAGGGATATTCTACTAAATACAAGGGATAACATTTTCATATATTAGGCCTTTGAATTTTACATTTTTCAGGGTTCTCCATAGTCATCTGAAACCTTTCGTTATTTTTCTCTTGTTTTATGAAAAATATTAAAAAATTGTTTTTGGTTTTTGGGTGACAAAACATTGGAAGATCTGGGCATGGTGCGAACGTGCCACTAAGGAAACTGGCCGGTGTATCTGGATCTAGTGGTGGTTCAAAACCACCACTAACAGATTGTGACAAGGGATCTTACCTCACACTGGATAACACAATGGTCATATGGGCCAACGGGTGAACTTGCCTGTGAACGGCAAGCTACCCGTTAACCTAATCTAACTGTCAAACAATTTATTTTTTTCTGGTGTAGGTTATGGTACTAGATTCACTTTGATCAAGCAAATATAGAGATTTACAGGAGGGTTGAATTGCTGTATTTTCTTTAGGAATAAATTCCATTGGGCCACTATTAGCACAAAGGTTGGTCTCTTCAGGAATATATAACAGAGCTATTTATCAAAATTGTTTTGAATTTTTTTTATTTTATTTTTTATTTTTATTGTTTATGTTCATAAAATAAACAAAACAGTATTTAAATTGAAAAATTTTATAAATAGATTTTAAAATAAAACAAAAACGTTTACTTAATTTTGTTGCCAAATGACTAAGTTAGATAAGTTAGCTAAAAATATAAATTTTTCTAATATTTTTCTAAATTTAATATTCAAAAATGTTGTATAAAAGAAAAGAAAAAATAAAAAAAACTTTTATTTTTAATTGTAGGCACCGGACCATTTAAAATTTAATCCCTACATTCGAGGTGGTTATCGTACATTCCTTTCCACAAAGCTATGTCTACAGAGTATGTTTTGGTGGACGAACGAAACGGTAAGTAGAGAATTTAATGTTAATAGAGAGACTTTTCCAAATTTAACATTTTCACTTTATAATTTACAGATCAACATATGGACTCACTTGTGCGGCTGTCTTTTGTTTATAGGCTTGACTATTTTTGATTTTCAATTTCTCAAAGTTCATGCGAATTTGGAGGATCAAATATTGGTTGTTTGCCTCTTGATATGCTTTTGCCTGTGTATGCTTTTGTCCTCGATTTATCATATATTCTCGTGTAAATCGGAGGAACATTATGAGCTATTCCTATCGGTTGACTATTTGGGTATATCCCTATCGTTGGTGGCCATTTATATCAGTAGCATGTACTATGCCTTTTGGTGCTTTAATGTAAGTCACTGATTATGATGAGCTACCATCATAAAGTTGATTCTTAATGTGAATTTGAATTTTACAGTTACTTAGAATAATTTACTCTGTGATCGCTTTATGCATGTTTGGCATGGCCATTGTTGTACAAATTCCAAAATTAAACGTGTCTCTTAATGGCAAAATAGCTGTGCTATTGGCATGGGCCGCCTATGGTGTTATACCATTGGCTCACTGGACGGTGAAAATGGGCGGTTTAGAAAATGAATTAGTCAGGGTAAGTGTGTATGTTAAAAATGACTCGAACATTTTTTTTAATTCAATTTTACAAATTACAGTTAATGGTGCCTCGTGTAATAATTATGTACGCCTTGTGTGCCATTGCCTTTGTGATATATGCAGCGAAAATTCCTGAACGCTGGTTGACTGGTAAAGTAGACTACTTTGGCCATTCGCACAACTGGTGGCATCTATTCATACTGGCTGCCTTCTACCATTGGCACAATACCGGCATGGTTTATGCCGAATATCGTCTAAACAATGGCTGTAATGGTCCTATATTAACGTAAAATATTCTCTAGTCGTTATACCTCCATAACAAACACATTTGTCCATATCACATACAATAAATATCCTTAGAATATACCAAAATTTTAATACAATTGTTATCTTAATTAATATTATGATTAAAAATTAAAATTAATGTCGTTAATAATAGTAGTGAAACAAGATATTCATATGTATGAAGAATAAAGGGTTTCTTTAAAAGTCAGTCCATATAATTTAAGTAATCATTGCAAATAATTTAAGCAGGTCTTTAACTGGTATGTTATCTATTTATCTCTAACTCTGTTGTGTATGTATGAATGGATTTGAATATGAATTTTGTTGTTGACCACTCACTGCTGCTGGAAACAACAGAGAGAGAGAGAGAGAGCGAGAGAGAGAGAGGTGGTTTATATTTCTTCTAATGTTATTTAAATTTATAAGTGAAGAGAGAATAAATAGAATTATATTTAATGGATTTACTTTTAACTATATTTCGAATTTAATTGCGAATTGTTGTAGATTTCTATCTTTACAAACTTGATATAAAGGGTCCACCAAATAACTTTTTTTTTTGAAAATGCTTTAAAAAAACTACTGAATATTTTCTCAAATTTCTTTTTTTATTTGAAAGTACAATCCTTCCGATTAATAATGGAAAATAATTTCATTCTTTAAAATGGCTGCCTCGGCTGCCCATGCAGTAGCCCACACGACCGGTCCAATTTTTACGCACATAATCGATTGTGTGCAGCTGTATTTCACCAATGGCTTCACGAATATTGTCCTTTAAAGCGTCAATTGTCTCTGGCTTGTCGGCGTAACACTTATCCTACCATTACATAGAAAATATTTTAAATAAATAAATATTCGATTCTTTTTAAAAAAGAATATGTTTTGTACATTCGTTATGTTTATTGTTATCGAAAATTACAAATGAAATGAAAATCACACAACAGTGATTAATAAACGGAATTAAATGGTTCCGGGAACGGGTGCCCTGGTAGTCTAGTCTGGGTAATGTGCTAGACTATTAGCGTGAGGGTCGTGGGTTCGATTCCCACCAGAGACTCTGTTCTGTAACACTACACGGAGGATATGGTCAAGTTACTCCGCTCGTATATGTATAATTAGAATATAATTTGTAATTGTATTGTAATTAATAAATAAAATAAATAAATTATTCCGGGAATCTTTATCATTTGAGTTAAAATAATCATAAATGTCGGAATCTTCTCTACCATAATGTTTATAATTTCCTTGCTTATATTGCTAATTGCATTGTCGACATTTTTATCATGTTGTATTACAATTATTGCCTTAAAAACAATTGACTTCAATTTTATCGCTCATGATTTTTAAATTGATGAAGCAGCCTGGAAAAATATCGATTAAGATCAATTTTCTGACAGAAGTTATTCTTAAAACTGCTATTAATTAAATCTTCAGTAGATCAACTTGTTTTGTTTTACGAAGAGTTTTTCATAGCCGTTGGTGTTTCGGACTTAATCTTCACATCTCCCTCAACGTTTTCATCGGGCAGGAACGCAGGTGCTAAGCGGCGCGGCAGAGGCACTGAGCTCATTTGTCTCGGAACCGCTTTTGCGCTGCGAGTTTCAGTGTGTCTTTGTGGCTTCGTGTGAGTAAGTAAACGTAGTTTGACCTCATGCGTACTTTGTAACACAGTGCGTTCTAAAATAAATTTTTCCGTCTTAATATATTATTTTTAAAAAATATCCGCTACTGATTCTGAGGATGGTGAAAGAATAGACACAACTAGTGATGATTGCATTATTTAAGTTATCAAAGAAAAAGAATTGAAAGTGAGTCTTCTATCTCATCTTCATCTTCAGAATTAGCAGAAACACAAACTTTTACAACAAATAATTTTTTCGAAACTACTGGACATAGATGTGCGCCTCGCCCTGATACTTTATTACCACCTCACTGCTTGTTTTATTTGACAACATCAAGTCAAAATATGCAAGAATGGCTTAGCAGTTAAACGGTTAAAATCTTTGGCGTCTGATTTTTTGATTGATATAATAATTATCGTTCAACAATATAACCTAGTCTGGTTAAAAATTTAAACCCTGGTCATGAATTATTTGGCTTAATATTTTTTTTGGGAAACTTGTTTAGCTTTTTTAGCAATCTGTACTTGCAGATTCTCCTTCAACTATTACTTCTTTTTCATCATTTCTCCACAGGCGTTGAAACAAAACAGTGCAAAAATAATGAAGAATATATTGAAAAACACGGAAAAACTCTACAATTTATATTTGACAATAAGCCAATGAATGCCCTGTCGTTAGATAAAATTTAAATATTCGAACTTTGCATTCATTTCATTCAGCATTTACTGCTGCGACTACACAAACTACATATTCTGTTGACATCAATCTGAATAGCAGTTTTCGAGTTTTGATAGTTACGCTTCATTGTACTATAGCAGCTATTCTGTTTGTGTCATTTGCTGCGAAAATTTTAAGCCGAGTCAACTACCCCGAAAAATACGATATGTTTACAGGGTGAATTAAATGTTAACAAAATGTACTGCTGAATAAACTGTTGTCCAAACCGAAGTAGAAAGGTTTGAGTTTAGGATGATACATTTCAGATGTAACATTTGGAATCAATGGTATCGATTTACATGGTGGTTTTGTTTTAACAAAATGGCTACGCTAATGAAGGTGAAAATTACTTATTCTAGACACTCACCGGTTAAGTCACCACGGACAGTAAATGGATCTATGGTAATACAGTACCTATTTCAAATAACGGCACTTTCGTGTATTATAATTTTATTCACCACATCTCACAATTTCACCACACTTTTTAAAACTCACCACAAATAATAAATTCACCACACTTTCAAAAAATTCACCATGTTAGAACACACCACACTAAAAAGAATTTTTTGGGGTCTTGTTCATCCCGTCACCGTCTGTCATATCTGACAAAATTTCCTGCCAACATAATAAATACATATATATAATTAATTAAATTACATTTTTTAACAACAAAAAAAAAAAACTAACCAAAACCAGAAATATTAGAAATCTATCTATTAGAAATAGATAATTAAGACAGTGACCAAGAACTAAATTATTGGCGCAGGGAGGGAATCAATCGGATCTCATTTCATCTTAGGACAGATTTAAGGGAATATTAAAACTATTTTTAAATAAAAAGTATTTTTTACCAGAAAATTGTATACAAAAAAAAACAATAAATTAATTTTAAATTTTTTTATGACATTTAATTATATATGGATCCACACAAGAGAATACTGATACTCTTTGCTAACACTTTTTAGAAACCATTATGGACTTATTTGGTCTGAAAGTGGAGAAATAACCATGGTTGCTCGGCTACGGTAAGTTTGTGTTACTCGAACTAACCATGCTGGAAAACCTATTCACCAATTTTCAAAAGACAACAATTATGGTTATGGTGCCTTACATCGAAAAAAATCCCACTCTAAAAAGTCAGTTTTAAGTGGGGCCCTTCTCATATTTCATATGCAACAGGAAGAAACTAAACTAATTTTTTTCGTAACGTATTCGCTAAGAAGTCGATATTTTTTAAGTGAAATATTCTTTGTAATCTTGAACAAATGAAAACTCGAGATCTAATATATTTTTATGAAATATTTGTCTACTAAATATGTTCAGCCAAAGGACTTAAATTTAAACTGAAATAAAACAATCGCAACTGACCCCAATTTCTCAAGTAATATGAATTTACTGTTAAGTAGGTATTCTTCGATCGATTTGGTTGTTGTCAACAATTTTTTTGTTTGTCAATTACACAAAATACAATCATATTGTAATTGTACTTTAGAATCCGTATATTTTAAATATATTTTTAAATTTGCGTTAATATTTTGTTTTAGTTTTTTAGTTGTTTAAATTTTTTTTTTTCATTTATTTTTTTTTATTGAATCTTCATTAATAATGAACTAACAATAATTATTCAAATCTTAAAACTACAAAGAAAGTTGTTTAAATGATGCCCTTTCCTTACATCCCTTTACCATTTCCAAAAAATTTTATTGCCCTTTACCCTTCTTCCCGTTAAAGTTGGATTTAGTTAAAGGCAACTTTAGCTAAAGTGAACTTTAAAGTCACCTTTAACTTCTTTTCGTTATTACAACCTACAGATAAAGTAAAATTAACTTTTTCAAAAATATGGCGGTACGGAAGCAATGTCGATAACAAACAATTAAACAAGTATTTTAAACGCAGTGGCAACGAAGGGCTTCGTTTTTTTGTTGTATATGCTTAGTTTGTTTATATTTGAATTTGCCATATTGAAAATAATATACTATAGTAAGGCAAGTTCTAACATAAACTTAACTTTAAAAGTTACTGGTAGGATGATCTTCCCTTTAGCTTAACGCTCACTTCTACCTTATCGCCCACTTATAATAATGAAAAAAAAAATTTATCTGCCCGTTAAATCCTCCCTTTAGTTAATAGTTGTAATAATGGCCCTAAGTGTATCTAATATATTTGCATACAACTTGATTATAAAAGTTGTTTAAATTTTACTTCATTTGAGGTATTATTGGTCACTAGATATGTACATATGTATGTTCACTAGGGAAGTGTTCTCGGCAATTGCCTCCGATCTGAACAATACAGTGTTTATGTGTAAGTAAGCAAATGCTAAATTCAACTTTAAATTATCCCATTAAGCGATTTTGTTGTGTTTTATTTTCTCGAAATTTAAATTCAGGTGTCTGTTCTAACGTCGTATTCTCTAATAACATGTAGTCTGGAGCGACATGTTTTAAAAATTGATTTAAAATTGCACGTGACCTCTAGAAACTCAAAAGTAATATTTCAATCATAAAAATAATTTTAAAAATAAATGTTTACATACAAACATACTTCTATGGTATACGTATACAATCGAGTCCGAATGTAAAGTTTCCTCGTGAATATTTATTTAAACATAAAAATTGATTTGATTTAGAAAAACAGAAAAGAAATACTACTAAATATACATATATATGTATATATATATGTGTGTGTGTAAAATATGTAGAAACAAATATGGTTCCTTAATTATAATCCCATTTTAATCCTAGCCAGGTTGTTGCTTTTGCTCCCTTTTCGTCTCTTTGAACTTAAAAAAGATATTGTGTGACGGCTGTGTAGAGAGAGAGACAGAGATCTAGAAAAATACATTCGAATAAAGTAAAGAAAATACCGAAACATGTTTTACTATTTGTTTTCAAAGATGAATTTGAAGAACATAAAAAACAACACCAACAACAGCAAGTCGAATGAAATGAAAATTAAATGCCTAATGTATGTAGAAGAAGAGCGGAGGAGATGCAATTTGAAGGAAATAAAAACAATTTGTACACGATAATGCAGGACAGGCGAACAGTCAGAAAATAAAGCTGCAACAGCATCATCCAACAGTCAAAAGTATCACCCAACAACAAGGAACGCCAGCAGCAATGCCAACTAACAGACGCCAAACATTGTACAGATCAAATGCATGCAGCATGTGAATGAAAATCATGCACTGAAAAAAAATATTCTTTTTTATTTTGATGAACGTGATTGTAATAAGTATACACACAGAAAAAAATTTACAGATAACACGATGCGAATATACACGAGTAAAAAATACATAGTCTAAGGGCCATTATTACAACTTGCCGTTAAAGTTGGGTTTAGTTAAAGGTAACTTTAGCTAAAATGAACTTCAAAGTCACCTTTAACTTATTTTCATTATTACAATCTAATGATAAAATAAAGTTAACTTTTTCAAAAATATGGCAGTACCAGAGCAATGTCGATAACATTGCTCAATTAAAAAAGTTTTTTTTTAAACGCAGTGGCAACGATAGGCTTCTTTTTTGTTGTATTTGCTCATTTTGTTTATAATTGAAGTTGCCATATTGAAAATAATATATAATATGGCAAGTTTAAACATAAACTTAACTTTAAACGTTACAGGTAGGATGATCTTCCCTTTAGCTTAACGCTCACTTCTACCTTATCGCCCACTTATAATAACGAAAAACAAATTATCTGCCGGTTAAAATCCTCCCTTTAGTTAACAGCAAATTGTAATAATGGCCCTAAGTTGTACATTTAGATGAGTAGAACTCAAAAATATTTTTTTTAATATTTCTCGAATCCTCCAAACTTCTTTTATTTGAAAGAAACTTTTCACACAAAATTATTGATTACTCAAATAATTTTTAAACGATTTTACAAATTCAAAGCTTGTTTTGGAAAAGAGAGATACAGTAAAGGGTGTTTTTTGTAGAGGTATAGAACTTTATGTTGCAATAAAACAACGATGGATTATTCGATTGACATGAATTTTATTTATCCGAAAGATAATCTTGTGGCATTACATTTTAAATATGATTTCTGGCATATGACCGCCACGGCTGGCGCGGATGTAGTCCAATCTGGACGTCCAATTTTCGATGAGTTTGGCCGTATATCGGCAATAATACGGCGAATGTTGTCTTCCAAATGGTCAAGCGTTTGTGGCTTTACCGCATATACCAATGACTTTACATAGCCCCACAGAAAGTAGTCTAGCGGTGTTAAATCTCAAGATCTTGGAGGCCAATTCACAGGTCCAAAACGTGAAATTAGGCGGTCACTAAACGTGTCTTTCAATAAATCTATTGTGGCACGAGTTGTGTGATATGTTGCGCCGTCTTGTTGAAACCACATCTCCTGGACATCATGGTTATTCAATTCAGGAATCAAAAAGTTAGTAATCATGGCTCTATACCGATCACCATTGACTGTAAAAGTACGGACCAATGATTCCACCAGCCCATAAAGTGCACCAAACAGTCAGTTTTTCTGGATGTAACGGTGTTTCCACATACACTTGAGGATTACCTTCACTCCAAATGCGGCAGTTTTGTTTGTTGACGTAGCCATTCAACCAGAAGTGTGCTTCATCGCTAAACAAAATTCGCTTATGAAAATCGGGAACAACGGTAATCTCGTTTTGGGCCCATTCGACGAATCTATGCCTTACTTGATGATCGTTTGGCTTCAAATCTTGCACGTGTTGGATTTCTTCCTCAATGCTACGCTCTACAGCAGCAATAGCTTCTTCTGTACGCACCGCACAGCGTCTCTGGGGATGCGAGTTATCAATAAGAGTAAACGTGGTGCGAAAACTTTCCATGGTTAATCGAATTAACTGCTCTGATGGACGATTTTGTTGACGATAAAATGGACGTAGTGCGCGATACGTTTTCCACACAGAACCATTATTTTCGAAATAAAATTGCACCATTTGCAAGCGTTGTTCAGGCGTGAGTCTATTCATGGTGAATTGCCCAACCAGACTGAGAATAAATCACTTGACAGCTGTTAAATCGGTGGCCATCTTGAAAAATAATGCCAACTTAAAGTTCTATACCTCTATAAAAAACACCCTTTACTTTAAAATGATATACAATACATAAACATTTTGTTCAAACTTATGTGTTATGAGTTTTGATGGCGTGAACTCGGAAAATATATTTTTCTTAATTTTTTCAAGTTTGCCCATTATTAATTGCAAAATTTAATTAAAAAATATAAAATAAGTGCCAACATTCTTAAAGCGCATTCTCTTTTGAAGAGATTGACACTTCGTTTGATGAAATCGGACAAAAGTTACGGTAGTTATTATGTAACGAGTATAACAGCTCAATTGCACTTTTATGAGACTAGCAGAAAGAAGTCGGCCAATATTTGTGAAAAACTTAATCATTAGCCGACTTTTGATATTCGCCCAAATGTTAAATTGGCAAATTTTTCCATAAACAATGAGATTAGGTAGGTTGTAAGACAAAATAATGTTTATCATTAAGATGGAATATATCCTAATTTTTTACAAATTATTAAGAGAGATAGACAAGGCATAGGCAAGAAAATGCAAGATAACCCGTGAGACAAAAGTAATATGATTTTACTACAACGTTAAGTATACTGTAAACAATTATTTGATCATTACAAGCCTTCAGACAAGATTATAACCTGGTTTCTCCCATCATTTACCGTGTGGCGGGACCTAGACTTTAAAGTCGACTCCGAACGACAGATTTTTCATGACAATTATAATTACTTTTAGAGTTTTTGCCAGAAATCTGCTAAGAGGAAGTCACCAATGAAATACGTTTTCATATGAGGTCTGGGCTGGAGTTTGAACCACGGCCTCACATCTAATATGCCAACACACTACCTACTAGCGACTACGGCGACTGTAAACAATTATTTTTTTAAATTTTAAAATTCAAAAATTAAATGAGAAAATCAAAAACTTCTAGAAATGTAACAATTTTTTGGCGCTCTTATAGCTTCTTGTTAAATAGCTTCCTAGAAATGAATACAAATTTATGACTTTAAAGGGAATTGTATCGCCTACTGCCAAGAGAGCTTACTGAAGACAGAATGTCATTCAGATTAATTGCGGTTTAATTTGTATGATATTGCAAAATAACCTTTGGAAATAGATGGCAAGTTAAAATTCTATGGCTGCACATGATTGTTCTACGGCTTCAGTTATATTAGAGTAGACAGGAATGTGGTCTTAATCTCAAAAATAATATCTATTTCAGCCAATACAGACAATTTGATAGCGATTCGATTTAAATTATGATGGGCAGCCATACTTTCTATCTTGATCTATCGACATCAAGTTAAAATTAGCAAATATGTGGTGATATACAGGAGCCTATGCAGAAAGGCTTGACACATTTATCTGACGATAATACTTTAGTCACACCAAAATGTTATTGAAATCATTTTTAGAAGAAAGAAATTTTTGACTTAATGAAAACGGGATGTAAAAACAAAACCCTCTTTACACGGTATTTATTTCCTAGCCTAAAGCTGTATCGGAACTTTTTAACCGATTTTACTACAATAATTTCTTTCAGTATATTTACAGAATCACAAAATGTTTCTGATGAATCGTTTGAGTGCGTGTGAATGTATTGTAAGTGTAGTGCTAGTGAGTGTTTGAAACTGCTGAAACACATGCATTGCGATGGTATGTACTCGTATGTGCCTACATAAGCTGTTTGGGTATTGGTCTTGTTTGTTGCTGTTGCTATTGCGAGGGATGCTAGGATAATACCACTTAATCCACCTCTAAAAAATTATACACAAAATAACACATACTGTCATACGAAAAGCTAAATATGCGACTCCTAAAAATGAAACAGAAACGATATAAAAATACGTGGCATCGAAGGGAATCTAAAAATAAGAAATGAAATGCACAACAACAGTCCAACATACATACTCATGTTCCCGATTTAATTCCTCTTTGACTTATGGGTTCATTGCATTAATTTTAACAAATACAAAAACAAAAACAAAAACAAAGTGAAATTATTAAACAAATAAAGTCATAAAAGAAATTAATCAAAAGCTGTCTTAGCGAATTTAGGAGAGAATATTTGAGAGACTCTATATTTTTATATTACACACATACATACGTATATTTACATACATACATATGTTATAGTAGACTCTAGGATCAAGGCATATTCATAAGAGGTAGCCGCAACATTACAACAAGTACAACAATGCAAAAACAACAGGCATTTTGTTTTTGTTAAAGAGCACTCAGTATGTCAAAAAAATTAACTCTCAAACCTCCATAGGAAATTAGTTAAAGCAATTAAAAAAAACTAAATAAATTTTATACATTGAAAATTCTTATGATTTTTATGTTAAGCTAAATTACACAATAGAGCAGCACCTGTAAATTAAAAAAAATATCAGCTGCAAACGTTATTTCTTATTTATTATTGTACCAATTAAAATTTGTACCTAATTTATATGTATTTTATGACTGAATTTTGAAATTGAATACTTATTTAAACTATTTTCTCTTGAATTATATAAAAACATATTTTCAACAGAAGATTGGCCCAATCTGTTTTAATCCCTATATCCCAATCTTCTGAGAGAGAAGTTATTTCAGTCATAGTTTAGGCACCTAGTTGGAGACATGGAATTTTTCTTTTTTTCTGGTAATTCATCACTTTCATCTAAATATCTATAAATATAGTAAATCTAGGTTGTAGTTATAAACATATATGTATTTAGTGTTAAAGGCTTAAATATTTGTTAATCATCTTGCAAAAATTTTAATATAATTGGCTTTAAAATAGTAATCCTAAAGAATTTCTAGAGTGCGTATCGTTAAGGATACATGCGGTACATATGAGGGTTTATGACTAATATAAGTACGAAATTGAATATCGAAACAAAATACACAAAAAACAAACATTTTTTTTGACATTCAAAAACTCGTCAGCTGTTGAGTTGCTCTTACCTCTTATAAATATGTCTTGCTCTAGGATTTTATTTGTTTGATAAAACAATTGTGACGCTTCTGTCAAAATAATCGAAATTAGAATTATTTTTTTTATTTTCACGTGGATATTGTAATTGTTTTAATTGAATTTGATTAGACGATCAGGTGTTACGTGAACGACCACGAATGTGGTGAGCTTCATAGTGCAGCTTCAGTAATTTGATTTTTTTGCTTGCATAATATGTTGCTAATCAAACACCTCTTGTTTGGTCTTGCATCGACAATCTGCTACCATTGAGTCTCATATTAAAGCTCTGAATTCGTTACTCTTCGGAACCATAAGATGAGTAAAATTTTTCCACGGCACAAGAAGCATAAATGTTTGGGGATTTCTTAGAGTTGTTCGTATAATTTTTCAAGTGGTGCAGTTCTACAGCGAATCTGATTTTATCCTACAAATAAAGATTCCAAAGTTTGTGGGTTTCAAACTGTAGATAGCCTACCAGACGTTAGGTACGAGGTAAAATCAGATAAGTGAATTTCTGGTTTTGTTGATGCTGTCACTTGTCGATGTCAATGACTGAATCATTATCTTCCGAGAAATGATGGTAACACCAATTCACAATATTTTAATATTTTTGATGTTAAGCTTGAGATCAAATTTTCCAGTATATTTGTATAGGAGTATTAGTTTTTGTTCGATGTTATCGCAAAGGTGAACGAACAAGCATACATACATATATCCGTCGAATGGTCGATACCGTATAACCCTTGATGTAACTTCCAACGTGTACCGTTTGATGTCTTTCGGTTAGTGCGTTTAAGTATACCAGGTAGTTATTGCCTCAATGCGTGCTTTGAAATCATATGGTTTATACATATGTTTTGTTTTGTATTTATCCTTGCGACTGCTCAATATGATATGAGTGATGTAATCTGGCTTGTAAATGATTTACCAGACTTTAAGCCAGGTTGCTACTGGCTTATTAGTGGAAAACCTAACTAAGCTACTTTGCTAATAACGTTTTGTAAATTTATTCCGCAACGATTCTTTCTTGGGGATTGTTATTATGACTCTAAATTTATAGCTTCACCAGCCATGAGACTTGTATATCTGATGTAAAATCATCCAAAAGATGAAAGATTCTCATTCCAGCTATTCATCTTGTTCGATGTAGTGGCCAGTAACTTTCAACGCTTAATCTATTCAGTATTGAAAATATTTGTTGATAAGTTGAGGTGGTTATCAATATTTCTTTAAGGCCCATTATTACAACTTGTCGTTAAACTTGTGGTTAGTTAAAGGTACCTTTAGCTAAAGGGAACTGTAAAGTTACCTTTAACTTATTTTCGTTATTGCAACTTACAGATAAAATTTTTCAAAAATATGGCAGTGCCGGAGCAATGTCGATAAAACTGCTCAATTATACAAGTTTTTTTAACGCAGTGGCAACCGCGGGCTTCGTTTTTTTTTTGTTGTATATGCTCATTTGGTTTAAATTTGAAGTTGCCATAATGAAAATAATATCTAATATGGCAAGTTTAAACATAAAGTGACCTTTAAATGTTAAAGGTAGGATGATCCTCTCTTTAGCTTAACGATCACTTCTATCTTATTGGGTACTAATAATAACGAAAAACAATTTATCTGCCCGTTAAAATCCTGCCTTTAGTTAACGGCAAGTTGTAATAATGACCCTAAGACAATTATATTGCGGGGGGAAGGTCAAGACTGTTACAGAGAACTGATATGGTATTGTTGACCTGAATATAAGTGGAATTGAAAAGTTCTTGCTAATGAATATGTTTATTATCCGATGTAGTGTCCACTTCACCAAGCTGCTTAATATAATTATTCAAACTTCTTAATAATATTTTTAAATGGCATTTACGATAAAATCTTACTACAAGGCCTTTTAAATTTTTTACAGACACCGGATAATTTCTCTTCGACTCAAGTGTATTATTCGGAGCATTGCGACATGTCACAGTGTGATTCAAGCGTTTGGGGTTGAAAAAAAAAATGCAGAAAAGACTTAAGATAGAGGACAAAAAAGTAAATGACCGATTTTTTTGTGTCATCGAACAATGTCAGAACACAAAAGAATAGTGATCCTCCTGAAGCCCTTGGCAATTGGTTTAAAAATATTTCGAATGATATTGTTGATGGGAACCTCGTGTCATATAACCCTGTCCTTGGCTTACATGCCAAGTATACCATCATCTTGACCATTTGGACTCGTTTCCCGCGATTCGATTGCGACCCGTGTCATGAATGACACACTTTTTATTACGCGCCACTAAATTGTGTTGATTTTTTTTGGGTTTTTCTTTTTTATTTGGGCTCTATGTAATAAAGTTTTTCTGATTTAATCTTATTGAGGGGGTCTAAAGATGTTCCAAAAGGGAAACCAATATTACGCATTTTTGGTCTGTGAAATATTTCGAGTTCTATTTTTGCTGATATCCGTATTAGAGGCGCACCGAAGAAATACGAAGGCAAGCTTGTCTACCGAGCTGAATTTACTCGCAGTTATATAATGTGAAATAACAGAATTACTGAATAATAAAGCCGAACACAAAAAAGAAAAAAGGTAGAAGAGTACCGTAACCAGACAAATTATTGTATTGCTTCCACCACCGATATGAGGTATCCCTATAACATGTCTGCTAATCATTGCCAATCACCAGGTGTTTCTTTCTGAAATGCAATCACTTAAAAAAGGATTCCAATTATGTTTTCTGGTGACTCGTTCTCTTCATCTACAAATGAGCTTGAATCGATTCGTATTCTAAAACAAATTTTCTGCGAGTCTAAAATAATCGGTGAGTTGGCCGGTTTCTATACGCAGGCTTCTATTGGATAGTCACATGCATTACTAAAATCTCTTCTCATTGCAATTGCCCAATAAAAGTTTAGTTTGTCTCAAACCCTTTCGACTTGGGAAAAGGGTCCTCCTCTCTTCTATCCTTACAAGCCTGCTGAATTTCCGGATGGAGGCTTGAACGTCAGATTCTATTACTAAGTAAATTTCCAATTATTGGGCCGCTCAATGAACCCTCATCAACGGCGCCGCTCTCACCCGTACTACAACCTTTCCAATCAAACAAGCGGCGTTCTCTCTCGGCGCTTCAGTGTTTCACTTGTTTGAGTTCCTAGGTACAGGGTCATTCAGGCAACTGTAGGGCCGATGAACTCGCCAGAACAGGTGCACTCATTCCGGAACCCTCGCTATTCGAATTGGGTATGCCACTTACCTTGGTTAAATTGGCCATTAGGAAGAAACTCTTTCGGGACTCCAACCTATCCGGTGTCAATGAGGAATCTTGCTTCACTGCCAGACTTACTTGACCTACGATAGAAGACACACCAACAAACTACTCAATCTTGATCGCAGTGTCATATCGATCACAGTGGTCGCGAAAAGAACACACGCTTTTTTTTTTGCTGAAGAGGAGGAAACTGTTATCCACTTTCTTTGTCAATGCCGATCTCTTGCGAGGAGCTTATTTGAGTTATTCGGTACTCCAAGGCTTGTCAGCTTAACTGAGATATCATACATTGACATCAAGGCTATATTAGCTTCGTTTATTGAATTTTCAGGCTGGTTTCCAGCATAGGGTGGTCGTGCTTTTAATGTGTATCCCTTGCGCTAACCAACTTCTTCGATGAGTTTGGTGGAAGTTGGTCAGTACAGGGACTGCACTTACTTACCTGTGCCGTCACAACGATCCGCTATGCGTTCTCAGGTGTACTTTGATAATCATTTTATTTATAATTTTCTCTCTACTTCCTGTCCTATTGCAATAACGCATATCCATAGATAGCGTAATCTTTCGGTTAGAAGAATATCGAGAGTTCCCATGGGAAAGGGCCGTCCCCTTTTCAATCCCACTGTGTGTCCTTAATCTACCTTTATACCACAATTATTACTCATTCTCGTTACGAAGCGTTTCCCCATAGTTATAGAGCTTATTGCCTCGCATTCTACAAACCCATATGGTTATCACAATCATATATAACACGCTTAAGTCCAACAGTAACTCTGAGTTTTCTGTATCTTATCCAACTACATTTGAAATGTTTTCCAGAATGTATTTGCAAAGCATTTTAATAAAATGGTGTGACAGTGAAAATTTACCCAAGTAAGTACATAGTCGAAGTCGTGTATTTATCAATTAAACATACAACTTAGATTATGTATTTACATACATACATAATTGTTCATTACAACCCTTCAGTCAAGATTACGACCTAGTTTCTTACACCACTTATGTTGTGTGTGTTAATTTTATACATGAGTGGTGGGACCTACAGTTTAAAGTCGACTCCGAAGGACAGATTTTTGAGAAACTTTTCATGGAAAATTTATTTACTCTCAGAGTTTTTGCCAGAAATCTGCTAAGAGAAAGTCACCGAAGAAATACTTCTTGTATTTTGTTTTGATGTCTGGCCTGGGTCTCGAACACTGGCTTTAAGTCTAATAAGCCAGCACACTACCTACTAGACTACGGCGACTTTACGTATTTACTCGGGTGTATTTAATTCTTTGTTTTCTGTCGTATAGTGTTATCATTTAAGTTAGCACTGGTAAATGTTTCAAGCAAATATTTTAGAATTTTGAATTTTATTTTTAATCAGCTTTTAAAATGGGGAGTTTAAAGTGAGTGTACCCATTTTACAAAATCAAAAAAAAAATTCCGTGTACCCTGTAAACAGCACGGTTAAATGCTTTGGCAATCAGAAAAAGTATGCGTTGCAAAATGTTTTTTTTTAGCCTTCGAAAGATTTATCCTTGAATGTCAAACAATTCGTATAGAAATGCCACACACAGTCTTAATATAGTGAAAATGATGTCTACCATTACCTTTGCTCTTCTTTCCTTCTCATTGTTGGTTCAAATGGTGTTTTTGTCAGTGTGTTCCTGTTCGTGACTTTTATAAAATTATTATTGAAAATAGTGTTCACAACCGGCCATTGGGATTTTAAAACGAAAATTGGAAAAATTGCTTCGGAAAAATGTACAATTTGAGAATACACGTTTCTTATTGGGGGCAGAAAAATAAGCTGTTAATTTTCTTTTCGTTTTCGTTTTCATTTTTAATTTTCACTGTTGAGTAGAGGAAAACGTTCCGTTTTTCTTTTTGTTTTTTGGGAAAAATAAAAAAATAAAAATTGTTCAGCATTTTGCCAATGCATTTTCATATCCTCAAGTACAAATACAACGAAATGTAAGGATACAAAAAAAAACAGGAAAAAAATGATGAAAAAAACCCATACAAATCGTTCTAATATTGAAACCATTTACAATTGAATTGATTTTGCCTCTGTTTGCTTACAATGTGTCAGGCGACAACAACGTCAATAAGAAGATATTTTTATGCTTCACGGTTCCTTTAAACTTTTTATCAACATCCTGCAAGAAAATTCCGAACATTTTCCAAATACGTTGTGCATACGCGTATGCTGCTGGCATGTGCTTTTCTAAATTCGAATCTCATTTCCAACAAATCAAAAACGTAATGAAGCATTTTGGTGTTGCTGTTGTTGTCGTTATTATTGTTTCCGTTTTTTTTTATTCCTCCATGTTTTGCTTCGAGAGCAAATTGATATTTAAATTCCTATCCTTCTTATACATTGCCTGCCCCCCCTCCTTCTCCATGGAATTCGTTAGTTAAGGAAAATAATTGAAGTTCATTGCGTAAGGCGTCATTGTTTCGATGAGTATTTGTTTTTCCGCTTAGATTCCGTCAATATCATCATCATATTTCATACAAAATAATTGAGCGTGTCATTTCTGTTGTATTTGGGTTTAAGTCGACTGTTTTTTTTCTTTTTGTTTTTTTTGTTGAAATTCTTTCAATTGTTTTGAGTTGTTTTTTCTTTCTTTTTTTTTATAAAAAATAAACATTTTAATGTGATGTAACAAGCGCGTGTTGCATGAAATTGCTGTAATTAGTGAGAGAAAATCTTACGGAAGAATATTTCCAATAAAGTATACGAAATAAAAATGTTACTTCAGAGTATATTATTTGTATATGTGTGTGGTAATTAAAAACTTTATTCAGTCTCTTCTAAGCTAGGTTTTAGAATTAAAATTACAAAAATTTTAAGTTAAAATATTTTTTTTTAGTTGAAATTAGTCGTATTTAAATTCTCAAAATTATCGTAAAAGATTTTTCGTTGACAAATTATAATTCAACTCATATTGTTACATAAAACGTACTGTTCAAGAATTCAAGACTTTATAACTATGAGTTATGTGAACTCTGTAACTCTCTCGGTACTACGATTTATGCGGCTCATTAGTTTAACTTACAGTCCGATTTCAATCAATTCCTAATTATAATGTAATTTCAAATAAAATTTTCCTTTGTGATTTGACTAACAAAAATGTTTTAGCTGAATTTTAAAAACGTTGATATTGTCTGAAGTCGCCGTAGTCTAGTAGGTAGTGTGTTGGCTTATTCGACGTAATGTCACGGTTCAAACCCCAGGTCAGACATCAAAACGTAATATAAAAAAATATTTCTTCGGCGACTTCCTCTCTGGCAAAAACTCTGAGAGTAATTAAAATTGCAATGAAAAGTTTTTCAAAAAATCTGTCGTTCGGCGTCGACTTTAAACTGTAGGCCCCGCCACTCATGTATAAAATTAACACACACAACATGCGTGGTGTGAGAAACTAGGCCGCAATCCTGGCTGAAGGGTTGTAATGGCCAATTATGTTATGTATGTGACATTTCCTAAATATAATGTTTAGATGTTATAAAGTACTTGACCCCAAACCCGAGAAAATTATTTCAAACAAAAGAAAGAAAAATATTGTCAACATGATTTTCAAATTTTGAAAATTAAAAGACCGAGGAGGCGATAACATCAATTAAAAGTCATTATTACAACTTGTCGTTAACTAGTTAACGGGCAGATAAATTGTTTTTCAATTTTATAAGTGGACAATAAGGTAAGCGTTAAGCTAAAGGGAAGATTATCCTACCTATAACTTTTAAAGTTAAGTTTATGTCTGAACTGGCCATAGTATATATTATTTTCAATATGGCAACTTCAAATATAAACAAAATGAGCAAATACAACAAAAAAAGGAAGCTCGTGTAAATTTTTTTTAATTTGGCAAAAGTTATCGACATTGCTTCGGCACTGCCATATTCTTAAAAAACTTTATTTTATCAGTAAGTTGTAATAACGAAATTTAGCTAAAGTGAACTTTAAAGTCACCTTTAACTAAACCCAACTTTGACGGTAAGCTGTAATAATGGCCCATAAAGCACTATAGGAAGGTCAGGCAGCTCTTGAGAAATATTACGACAATACTCCACCACACCCAGTATTGTCATTTATGTTCACACAAAACGCACAGTCGTCGGACTCAAAAAGCGCTAAAAAGAGCTCAATAAAAACTTGAACTTGACTATTTGAAACCATGAAACCATAAAATATTTTATATTAATATGTAAACATAATGAAGTATTAAATATTGTACTTTATTAACTAAAAATTAACAACAATAACTCAAATTCTCAAATTCTGGTATGATTTCTAAAAAATATGTGAGCCTGTTATTTTCTCACTCAGGATTAGGAACTCGTACACCTGCAGTGCATTGTGTTATGAGAGAAAGAAAAGAGAGGTAGTAATGTGCAAAATTTTATTTCTTTTCTCACTTTCTTTTTCTATTACAATTAATCACATAATGTCAACAATCAGACAATCACAAAACACCCAGGGTCTCTGTGTCTCGAACACAGGGTCACGGGATTAGCACACTACCAACTAGACCATCTAGTCACGTTTAGGTAGTTAAAAAGCGCTCAAACTAGCGCTCAATTCTCATGAATTGAATTTGCCTTTTACTAGATTTTTTAAGTGCGTCGGTTTTGTTATTACCTTCACTGTTCACGTGGCCAGAATACCAGACGGAGGGTAACCGGCGAATGTCTCGTATGTTCCCCAGAGGCAACCGGTACACTTTCTCTAATGGTCTGTTACTGAATTCGCATGGCAACAATTTTACTAGCCATTATTTCAGATTAAAAAGTACTACAATAATCTGGTAATGCCAGATTAAGCAGTAATAAAAAGATTCTAGATAGATCAGTCTGCGAAAACTTTAACGAAATTTGCTGGGCGGTGCAAATCATTATCATAAAAGGATCAATCGAAATAAGCTGTTAGCCCCTTTATATGTACCACAAATCAGCAATGAATCGTTTTTTCGCTACTCATAAGTACTCTTGAAATTTTGAGTATGAGTGAGTCAACAGTATTGAAATTCTACTACTCTGATTCATTCGTACTCACTACAACATTGATTTATAAGTATAGGTTGCAATGAGTATGAGTACAACGTTGATATCAAACTCATAACATTCGTAATATGTTTGATTCATACGCCTACTCATTCAGATTCATAAATTTAGAAAAATACAAAGACAGCAAGCAAAGCAAACACACAACCTTCTAGTGAGTATTGTAGTGTTCGTACGCGAATCATACTTATTTTGTAATTCTTGTGAATGTTGAGTAAAGGAGAGTCGAAATCAACAACATCATGCGTATTTTAAAGTTTGAGTACGATGAGTACTTCAAACTTTAAATATGAGTAGTATGGTATTAAAATAAGTATGAATGCGTATATTTATTAGAAATTATAAGTATGATTCGAATCTACTCATCTTTTTGAATACTCCTTGCTGATCTCTGATATGTACTTCGCATATGTCTTCTAGATTTTGTAGCAATTAAAGAGTATCATCGGCATATCGAATGTTGTCATTAGTGATGTTACTTTTTATCTCTGAGGAATGTTAGCGCAGGATCGAAATTCCTCTCCGTTGCTCTGCACTTGTTTCATAAGTTCATCGTTTGTCGCTATAAAGCATTTTGAGTGTTGCTTTTCAGTATATTCCGACGATTTCTTTCAGCTTTTATGGGCATGAAAGTTGTCATGCAGGTTTTTTTCCATATCTTGACATTATTTAATCATGTGTTCGTTCCTTCTCTTCGTGTTTAAGGATACCAATTCTAAGGTCCTTCATACCGTATTCTACTGTTCTCTCATTAAAATAAAAGTTGATGTCACAATTTTAACAGCCACTGTAATATGCAGTGGGCAGCAAAAGTCGTAGTATGGCAATATATTTTGACAAAAAAGTCCCCACAGGCTTAATACTCTTGCACAAAGTCCCGATATGACCTCAAAAGAGTATTGTGGAGATCATTTGAAAGAAAGTTTATGTAATCGCTAAACCTCAAACAAAAGTCAACCGAAAAACTTGCTCGTGGAGCCACTAGAAAACACTTAACAAAACTTGTACATTCAATTCCAAATGGGTTAAATGGCTGCGAAATTTTTGCTTATTGCGATTCGGCTAGTAAAACTAGATTAACAGTAGTGTATAATGCGATTCTTAGATATGTCTACGGCATAAGAAGATATGATAGTACTTCTCAGTATTCGAAATTGTTATATGGTTAATGGACTTACTTAAAATTGAGGCATTAATCTTACTACACAAGGTTATCTACACGCAGGAACCATGTTATTTATTTAATAACAAACAAATCATTCAATTAAGATATCGAACTTTGATATCCGAGTGGCAGTTCTTTACAAATACAATACGGCTGTGGAATTCGTTACTAAACTCATTACAAATCAATGGCAACGCTTTGCAGTTTACAAAAATTTTATTTTCTAAATTCTAAGGTAAAATTATTACATATTTACATGCATATATTTTCGTTCTTGTTTTTAATTATGTATTATTATTTCGATATTATTTGATTTTGCTACTTTAATTATTCGTCTTATATATATTTCATTCTTTGTAATAATATATTATATAATCACAATCTGTAATTTAAAAGATTAATTTCTTGTTGTATGTGATATGCTATAAAATAAATAAATAAATAAATAAAAATAAATAAATAAAATGGAGAGCTTGACCTTAAGAGATATTCTACTAAATACAAGGGATAACATTTTCATATATTACGCCTTAGAATTTTAAATTTACTCAGGGTTCTCCTTGGGGGTACCTATGGAGTCATCTGAAACTTTTCCTTATTTTTCTCTTGTTTTATGAAAAACATTAAAAAATTTTATGTTTTATAATAAAACAGAAATAAATTAATAAAATAAATGTATAAACAATAAATTTTTATACAAACTTTTGGTTCAAATTTATAAAATTATTAAAATATATTGCCGTACTAAGACTTTTGCTGTCCACTGTATTTGCTATTTGCGGACTCGAAATGTAATAATACTTGTGGAGCAATTTAAATTGTTGCAAAGACTTAAAATCAAATTTTCGGTCAATAAGTACAATACAAGCAAACACACAGAAAGAGAGAAATTAGCGAATTAAAGGCATCGAATCGGTAAATAATAATTAAATTAGAATTATCGAAACTATTGAGAGGATCATTGGTTATTGTGGTACGCACATGTTGTATTCATAAGTAAGTAACAACGAATGATGATACATATAATTATTAATTATGCCACACCATACTACATCATACCATACCATAGCATACCATACCATACCATGCATACATGTGAGTGCGCCTGTTTATGTACATACATATGTGTTGTGTGTGGATGAGTGTGATAGAGTAGCACTGTTAGTGTATGTATTGTGGTTGTTGCAAATATGTCGCTGTGTAAATTTAGTCAAATGGAATTGTTGCTAATATTAGTGTTAACGAAATAAATCTGTGTTTACACACAAACAAATTTGTTCACTGTATCCTATTTACAAATAGCAACAATTGCAACAACAACAACGGTATTAATGGTATTTTGTAGATATACTCTAATACTCATGTATCTCCATAAATATTTGTGTGTGCTTTTGGTTCTAAACACTATTAAAATAAAGTTTCTAATTATGATGATAAAAATTAAAAACAAATTCCATTCTATTCCATTGTATCTGCATCTGTATTTGTATTTGTATTTGTATTTGTATTTGCTTATGATGATAGTTTGGTTAGTCACTCAGTGTTTGTGTGCATACATACATATGTATGTATGCATCAATGTGTTGTTTAATGCAATTTTAATACGAGTGTAATAACAGAATTTGTTTAATTATCTATTTTAAACTGGTCCAATAATGTGGGTGTTAACTGGTCTAACACTCTGATTGTCGACAAACATTCAACTGAGTGTAGGCACAGCAGAGCCCCAGCAGATTGTAAATTTGCAACTAATCATCGAAACAAAGATTTATTCTCAATTTTGTATATGTTTTTTCAAAGTTTTGTCACCAAAATATATTCATAATATCCGACAGCAGGGGAAAGAACCACAATTTTTTAATTGAATTTAATTGTAAGAATAATGCTGGTATGTCAAACGAAACAAAACAAAAACGTATTTTCAACGGAAATTTTTCATGTGTACGAATATTTATAATAACATTATAATAAGAGTAATTATAATAAGACGATCACAATCATAAATTATATCTACTGAAAATTTACATACGTTTTCGGTATAATTGTCGCTTTATTTTGACAATTTCAGTTTACATATACTCCTCTCAGTTCGTTTTTGTCTTTTGATAAAATACGTTTTGGTGCTAGTTCTAGCCTAACGATTGATATCATATGGCTTGGGACAACGCCAAATTAAACACTAAATAAGAACAAAAAAACCACTAAAATAAAAACTCTAAAGAAGTCATGAGATTAGGGAGAGATAAACACGAAATTATAATAATAAACTACATAGAATCCGTAATGTTCTCAAAGTTACCAGATCGAAAATAATGTAGTAAAAATGATTTCTTATTTACGATATGGGTGCGAAAATTTATAAATTTCGGAAATATCCGAATAAAATTCATCACCTTCGTTGTACCAAAAACCAGTCGGATACAAAAACAGTATTTGCAAAAATTAGTTCACGTTTTTGCGAGTTCACTGTAGTTCTAAAGTAAATATACGATATATTTAGCCATACGATGGCTATCGATAGGTTAATTCGCCTTGGACATTGCCATAATAAACACTAATGTATTCCATTCATCATCAAAAAAAAAAGAAAAAAAATTAAAATAAAATCAAAACACTAAAGGAGTTACGAGGTTAGGGAGAGAATGATCGAATTACAATAATAAAACTCGAAGATACCAGATCGAAATTAATGTAGTATAAATAGTGCGAAATGTAACTAACGTTGGCAGTTAGAGGTTTGTAATGGGAGTTCGATCGTTATAGTAAAAGGAACGTGTAATAAAATGGATAAATGGATAGCGTAGTAGTATTATTTAAAGTAAATAATTTATTTAAATAAATAGTTGCATACATAGTTGGTCATTACAACCCTTCAGTCAAGATTACGACCTAGTTTCTTACACCACTTATGTTGTGTGCGTTAATTTTTATACATGAGTGGCGGGACCCACAGTTTAAAGTCGACTTCGAAGGACAGATGTTTGAGAAACTTTTCATGGCAATTTTATTTACTCTTAGAGTTTTTGCCAGACATCTGCTGAGAGGAAGTCACCGCAGAAATATTTATTCATATTTTCGTTTTAATGTCTGACCTGAGTTTTGAACCGAGGCCTTATACTACGGTTTTCAAAAACTAAAAATGCAATGAAACAGATTTACGAAATCACCTGCTTTTCTGAGTTTTACAAATACTCAGTTAGTTGTGTTTTTTTTTTTATTCTAATTGAACATTAGTTTCACAGGTAGGCAAAGTAAGAAAAATAATTATAATATAAATTGAAAGATTAACCTTCCCATTACATTCATACATAAGTATATTTGTATAGACATACATACATACATATGTATCATTAAATATTTACTAAATGAAATTTGAATAACAAACTTTATAGAAATGATAATAATACATTATTATTATTATTATTATTGTTTTAATGAATTTTATAGTATGAGTATACATATGTATGTATGTACATATATAGTAATTACAATATAGATAAACTACCAGATTTACATTTTCATATTTGGCTATACGCCTACAGATGATATGCAAATGTTTAAAATTTACGAGTACAGCACTTTTATAATTTCAAATTTTAAATAACCATACAAACATTTATTATTTAAAATCATTAATATACTAGTGACACTAAAGCTGGATTCACCAGCATTTTTTACAAACAATTCTTAGCTTGATTTGGTTTAATTTTATATTTTTTGTCCGAACGAAGCTGCCAAAAAGTTATATTTTTCACAAATCATTTAAAAATTTGAATTTCTTTTATAAGTGTCATCTGGTAACTTTGATTTTTCGAACAAATTTGAGTGATACGTGCTAAAGAGAGTAAAAAAAATTTGTCCGGACAAAAATTTTGTTCGAACCGCATGAGTTATTCTAGCTCAGTGTTGCAAAACTGAAATTTTGAAATGGTACTGAACTATAACCTAAAAAGTACCTTTTTTCATCGAATGGTACTTTTGTAAAAAATAAATACATACACACATACACACAGTCATTACCAGCCTTCAGTCAGGATTATAGCCTAATTTCTCACACCACTGATGTCTGTGTTAATTTTATACATGAGTGGTGGGACCTACAGTTTAAAGTCGACTCCGAACTGTATATTTTTGAGAAACTTTATCGTGGCAATTTCATTTCATTTCAGAGTTTTTGCCAAAAGAAAGTCGCTGGAGAAATATTTTTTCATATTTCGTTTTGATGGAGATGTCTGCCATTGGGTTTGAATCGTGGGCTTACGATTCAATAAGCCCAGCACATACCAACTAGACTATTTATTTATATTTAATTAATACAGATACAAGACAAAAACACCTGATTCGGAACGTAATAAAACATAAAAGCTCCGTTTAGTCACGTGGATGGAACGTAATGTAACATACAATGAAAATGCATACTGAAATTACATTACGGTTCGGCGAGCGTTTTCATTGATTTTCGTTTAGGCGTTCCCGTGGACGCCGGGGCTAATTCTACTTTATCATTGCGTTGAACGTGTTGCTAATGCACTAATAGCGCCAGACATAAAATTATGTAATCATAAAAGTATTCTCTTTATTTTTGCATTTGCAACAGATGAGAAAATTTTCAAAAATAAGTCCGATTTATTGGTTTTAAAAAGAAAGCTGTCTTAAAAAGAAGCTCTTCTCTAGAAAATTGAAGCAATCGTACGCCGAAACGAAAACTTTCGTGATATTTTCTTTGCTCGACTAATTAGGATCTTTTCATCTCTCATACCCCAAAACATTTGATTCAATGATTTTTCTATTCTTGGGTGACCTGACGAATGCATGGTTTTCATTTTACCGTTTTGAAATAGATTTCTGTTCTTTTATCCTTGATACGGTAGATTTATTTTGGTTACTGTTTTGTAATTAATTTCTAAAAAATTTCAAAATTTCATATTTTTTTAAATTTAAAAGAAATTTATAATTTTGCGATCATATTTTACAAATTATTCACGTGGCGTGATGTGATGTTAAAAGTGCTCGACTACCCAGGTGATCTTGAGTTCAAACCGTGGAAAAATCAAATTTTTAGTTATCATATTTAATGTTATCATGTGTTTTATTCCCTATAAATAATATTTTCAAAATTTCTAGCAAAAATGCTTTCAGGGATATAAAGTTTATATTTTGTAGAAGAATGAGGGACCAAGGGAAATTGTTTATATTTGACAATTGGTAGATGCCAACTAAATTTTCATTAGAAGTTTTACTTGTAGTAGTTGTAATGTGTATATAGCTGCCAGAGTAGAGTAGTCCATTTCTTTTTGTTGTTTAAAAACTCGAATAATTATCAAAATTTTCAAATAATTCTACAGTTATTACTTCATTTCTATAAACGACTTACTTTTAAAAATATTTCTTTTTTAAATTGTTAGATTTTAACGAATATAAAGAAGACCAGCTTTGCGTAGAAGCTTTCAAAGCCTCTAAGAATGTATGGAAGCATAAAGAAAATATCATAATTGCGATACGTTTGTTAAAAATAGTTTTTTTATAAATTACAATGTATATATATATGTAATTCCGTTACAATTCAATACAATGTGGATTAATTATTTAAAAAAAAATATTTTTTTGTCGTCAATATATCAACAATTCTAAAAACTTCCCTCCGTTAGTTTTGGCAAAATATTGGGACATTCGAGTTTCATAAATACTTATATACATACATTGTTGGTCATTTAAACTTTTCAGTCTAAATTACGACTTAGTCCCGAACACCACTTATGCTGCGTGTATTAATTTTATACATGAGTGGTGGCACCTACAGTTTGAAGTCGACTCCAAACGACAGATTTTTGAGAAACTTTTCATGGCAATTTTATTTACTCTCAGAGTTTTTGCTAGAAATCTACTGAAAGGAAGTCGCCGAAGAAATATTTTTTTCATATTTCGTTCAGTTAGAAACGCCTGACCTGGGGACCAAGGCCTCACGTCTATTAAGCAATCAAACTACCTACTAAAATAATTTTCTTAATTATTCGATTCGGGTTCTTTGTACAGTTCTACAGCACAATTGTTCAACTATCTTCGAATATAAATACATGTTTATGTGTATGTCTGGTCTACAGTAAACAGGTGCGAGTGGTTAATTCAATGGTAAGAGTTTAGTTTGTGACACATTTGGTTGAATTTTGTCTATTCACCGCAAATGTAAATTGTATGATAATAATTGATTGTTTATTATACAATACATTACGTACCTATAAACATAAATATTTGTATAAATACATGCACATACATATGTATGTGTGGTATATACATGAGTACATACAAATATAAGTGTATTAGTATTTTATAATTCATAACGCCCACAGATTCATTTCAAGAATATTCGCTAAATCATAATACCCAAATTATATTTGCCTATACATACATACATACATACATACATACATACATACGGATGTACACTTGTAATAGTAAGTGCATAAAGCGTAATAATATTTAAACTTATGTACATATGTATGTATGTACATATATACGTAGTACGTATGTACATATATTGTCATAGTGAGTGTATTTATGTATTTATAACTGTGCAAAATGATTATTAATGTTATTTTACATTATTTTGTATTATTTGGTAGCAGGTGTTTTATGCATTACACATGTTCAAATACATACATATATTGTATATCTATTGTTGAGTGAATGTATGCATGTATATACATATGTATGTATGCACACTACCTGTGTATTTATTAAAGTTTATTTGCAACTAAAGGGTGTTTTCATAGAGGTATAGAACTTTAAGTTGCAATAAAACAACGATGGATTATTCGATTGACATGAATTTTATTTATCCGAAAGATAATCTTGTGGCATTACATTTTAAATATGATTTCTGGCATATGACCGCCACAGCTGGCGCAGACGTAGGTCAATCTGGACGTCCAATTTTCGATGACTTTTTCCAACATTTGTGGCCATATATCGGCAATAATACGGCGAATGTTGTCTTCCAAATGGTCAAGCGTTTGTGGCTTTACCGCATAGACCAGAAAGTAGTCTAGCGGTGTTAAATCACAAGATCATGGAGGCCAATTCACAGGTCCAAAACGTGAAATTAGGCGGTCACCAAACGTGTCTTTCAATAAATCTATTGTGGCACGAGCTGTGTGACATGTTGCGCCGTCTTGTTGAAACCACATCTCCTGGACATCATGGTTATTCAATTCAGGAATTAAAAAGTTAGTAATCATGGCTCTATACCGATCACCATTGACTGTAACGTTCTGGCCACCATCGTTTTTGAAAAAGTACGGACCAATGATTCCACCAGCCCATAAAGCGCACCAAACAGTCAGTTTTTCTGGATGTAACGGTGTTTCTACATACACTTGAGGATTACCTTCAATCCAAATGCGGCAGTTTTGTTTGTTGACGTAGCCATTCAGCCAGAAGTGCGCTTCATCGCTAAACAAAATTCGCTTATGAAAATCGGGAACAACGGTAATCTCGTTTTGGGCCCATTCGACGAATCTACGCCTTACTTGATGATCGTTTGGCTTCAAATCTTGCACGAGTTGGATTTTGTAAGCACGCAAACCAAGATCCTTCCGCAAAATCTTCCATAAAGTGGATGGACACAGATCCAATTCCTGTGCTCGATGGCGGATGGACTCATTCGGTCTTCCTCAATGCTACGCTCTACAGCAGCAATAGCTTCTTCTGTACGCACCGTACAGCGTCTCTGGGGATGCGAGTTATCAATAAGAGTAAACGTGGTGCGAAAACGTTCCATGGTTAATCGAATTAACTGCTCTGATGGACGATTTTGTCGACGATAAAATGGACGTAGTGCGCGATACGTTTTCCGCACAAAACCATTATTTTCGAAATAAAATTGCACTATTTGCAAGCGTTGTTCAGGTTCATGATTCATGATGAATTGCCAAACTAAACTGAGAATAAATCACTTGACAGCTGTTAAATCGGTCGCCATCTTGAAAAGTAATGCCAACTTAAAGTTCTATACCTCTATAAAAAAACACCCTTTACAAGCAGCAGCAGTTGTAAACATCTTTGAAATTCTGCCTCGAAATTACATTTAAGTTTTGATAACACATTCATTAATAATTAAAACTTTAATTTTTACAATTCGATTTAATAATTAATACGTTACATAATAATTAACAATTGTAATACATATTATTTGTATTTCATTGCTTTGTGAACAATTTGTTTGAAACAATTAAAAATAATTAAAATTATAAACAATAACATCTGTTTGGAACAAAGAACATTTCTCTCCATCTTATTGTCATAGGAATAAATAAATTCGGGTTTTTCATTTAATTTTGTAGGAAATAAAAATTTTTTTGTATTGGATATTTATAAATATGCATACGTATCGTATGTAATTCATATATTTTTTTTTCATTTGAGAAGTCAATCCTAAGAAGGCTCCTGAAATTGACAAATTCTGTAAACAAAAAGATTTATTTATTTATTAATTACAATGCAATTACAAATTATATTCTAATTGTATACGAGCGGAGTAACTTGACCATATGCTCGGTGTAGTGTCACAGACCAGAGTCTCTGGTGGGAATCGAACCAACGACCCTCACGCTAATAGTCTAGCACACTACCCAATTGACTACTAGGGCACCCACACAAAGATTACAGAGGTGCTCCGTATGGCCATGAGATAATTTATTTCCTTAATAAAAAATATGTAACATAAAGATAAAACCAAAAAAGTCGCCGTCGTCTAGTATTTAGTGTGTTGGACTATTAGACGTGAGGACTCGGTTCAAACCCCAGGTCAGGCATCTCCAAGTGTACGAAATATGAAAAAATATTTCTTCGGCGACTTCCTTTCAGCAGATTTCTGGCAAAAACTCTGAGAGTAAATACAATTGCCATTTAAAAGTTTCTCAAAAATCTGTCGTTCGGAGTCGACTGTAAACTGTAGGTCCCGCCACTCATGTATAAAAATTAACGCACACAACATAAGTCGTGTGAGAAACTAGGTTGTAATCCTGACTAAAGGCTTCTAATGACCAATTATGTATGTATGTATGAAGAAAATTTTTTTTTATTTTGGTTTCGATGTCCGACCTGGGATTTGAACCAAGGCCTTACGTCTAATAAGCCAAAATACTACCTACTAGACTACGGCAACCCAGGAAATTTAACTAATTTTATTTTCTGGTAAAAGTGGAGCTGAATTAAGATTTCTAATACAAACTCGCTTAGAAGAGTATAATTTGGTATATGATGATAATGCGGATAGTTTTAATGTTTTGAAGTAAGACAACTAGTTTTAAGTTTTTTATGCCTTAATCACGCCATACATAGCCGTATGATATATATTTTATAAAAAAAACACAAAAAATCAATGCTATGATTGAAAAGTTTCTTCTTTTAAATAAGTCAATAAAAGGCCCTTACTGACTTAAAAATGGGTAACATTTGGATAGAAGAAAATATTTCTTTTTCAGAGGAGATCCTACAAGTTTTAAAATGAATTCAATTGGCGATAAAGGCCCTAAGTAATCGAAGTACAAATCTGTTCACCGCTAATGCCATTGTGACTATTTTGTGTGTTGAAATTAAATCCAATGCTTCTTTTTGGAACAGAAACTCATTATATCAGACAGTAGATGAAAGAAAAGATAGAAATTAATTATTTTTTAAGATCCAAATTTTTTAAGTCGGGTTATAATATTATTCATAAATAGGTACATAATTGGTTATTACAACCCTTTAGATTACGACCTAGCTTCTCACACCACTTATGTTGTGTGTGTTAATTTTATGCATGAGTGATGGGACCTACAGTTTAAAGTCGACTCCGAACGACAAATTTTTGAGAAACTTTTCATAGCAATTTTATTTACTTTCCGAGTTTTTGCCAGAAATCTGTTGAGAGGATGTCGCTGAAGAAATATTTTTTCCTATTGTCTGATGTCTGACCTGGGCCTTACGTCTAAAAGCCAACACACCACCTACGAGACTACGGCGATTATCATTATTATTCATAACGTATCAAAATACGCTTTCATAACAGTTGCAGAAAATCTTTACGAATGTCTTTTTAACAAAAATGTGGAAAATGAAATTAATATTCATGGTCCAAAGAATGATGATATATCCAACTCTAATAGGAAATCCAATTTAAATAAAGAAATTTAACGTGTAATACAATCTCAAAGAGCTCGACGAGTAAAAAAGAAATGTAATTATACGAAGCTAATGGAAAAAAGACAGTAAATATTGAAAATTTGTACAATGCACTCATGCTATGAAACAATAATTGCGTTAATTGTTTACAAAAACTTTTTAAGAAAACAAAAAATATTGAATTATTCCTGTTAATTTTTATTTTAAAGTACTATGTTCAGATATGCACTTTTATTGAGTCAATATTCGGTTTATTGAGTACAATATTTTAAGTGTTTAGGCATAATAATATATGCAGTTCAGCTGCTTATTCAATATTCATTTGACAGCTGGTAAACAAAATAGCTGGTTGTTTCGACAACATTGTTTTTATTTTTTGTTTGTCGTTGTTGACATTTGAGTTGTCAAATGTGTTCGGTTAATTGTAAAATGCGCACTGAACACACTTATGACAGTGCTGCATTTTAAGTTTTACTCAATATTATAACAATTTGCGTAAACATTGCGCAATTATTAATTGAAACTTTATATGAAATATTGAGCTCAATATTGGCGTTTATTGCGATTTACAATATAGGTGCATATCTAAACACCGTATTATTTAGGTTAGGTTAGGTTAGGTTAGAGGACGTGTACTTGTCAATTAAGACAAATACAGTACCCGGAGGTCGAATTGACCCATTGTACAACGTCCTAGTTTCTCACACCACTTATGTTGTGTGTGTTAATTTTATACATGAGTGGTGGGACCTGTAGTTTAAAGTCGACTCCGAACGACAGGTTTTTATTTATTGAGTATTATTATTATTATTATTTTGTATTATTTTGGTTTTTTCATTATATATTTGTATATACATACATAACTTTACTGAATAAATATTCAGATTTTATTAAAAACCCTGTCTGCAGAGCAGATTATGTACTATAATATGTAGATGCATTATATGCCAGAAAAAGGATTTATTTTTGCCGCTTCCTGAGAGAATGAGAAAAGATCGGGAAGTAAAAAATCTTAAAACTCACGCTTCAGTTGATTAGATATCATTTTTAGTTGTATTTATTTTGTTTGTTGTACTGTTCCATGATCATTGTTAATTTAATAATTGAAAATATTGACTTTTTGCTGTAAGCCACTTAAAGTTAAAATTTTTCTGTATTTAGGACTTAAATCAAATTAAAATACGTATATTTTTTATGTTCGGTACCGTAATATATTCTTCATTTTCGGTATATATGCATACAGACCACAAATAATACTTAAAATTCATTATAAATAAAACTTTTAAAATATACCTAAAAAAAAACCTAAACGTGCTCCACCCATTTTCTCTCTGTTATATATGTATGTATGTTCTGAAGCAAGAGCTTGTAGCACATACCATAGATTCAAGTTAATATTTTAAATGGCTTCTAAAAGCTTCCAAAATTGTTGACAACAGACCCCTTTTTTAAATTTTTTTTTGTTTGTATGCATGAATCGAACATGAACAAACAAAATAAATTTATATTACAATCATAAATTCATAGAGAACACGTACAGGCCTTTATACATGAACGTCCTCCTAAGGTACAGAGTACGAGTATACTAAATACTGATGCTCTTCTATCTGCTCATGATAAATTCGGATAGGAAAGGTAACAAGCAGAAAATAGTCCTTCTCTAGATGTTGTCCATATTGTCCTCTATGGTGTGTACAACTAACGGTATGTAGTAAATAATGTGTGATAGTTGTGTTCGTGTTTGCGTTTGCTGTTGACGTTCCTTTTTGCTGACATGTTCAAGCACGTTCAAAATATTTTTTTTTTGTTTTTTTTGTTTTTAATTCTACGAAATGCAAATTTTTTCCACACTCTAGGAAAAACAAAAATAACATTGTCCACCACCTTTACTTGAAAAAAAAAGTTGTTTTTTCTGCACTGAGACTTGCAGTTGATGATACCCTTACATCATGTTTCTCAAATCCGTAGGACCTTCTTTTTCTATAATAGGAATATCAGTAGAGAAGTTGTGTATTAAGCCTTTGCGACCGTATGATGTGTATACATGTGCGTCATAATGTTCGGTAGCAGTTTTCTTTGAACAACTGCATAATATTTAAGGTTATAAAGAAAAAACTTGACACATACATACCCATGTCCATTGTACAATATTAAAAAATTAATTAAATAAATATTAATGAGATATAAAAAAATGTTAATAATTTGTTAATAATTATTGAACGTTGAAGGGAAATATTCGACACTTTCTATTAAGCTCGGACATTTGATTGCAAATGTTTAAGCCGTAATTAAATAGACAGAAGGTAAACAAAATTTTGGTATTAAATTAGATTATAGAAAATGGACCTTAAATAGGTATATTGCCAGCACAGTCCTTATTGTTTCCAAATTGGCTGATTGATTGTTTTAGTGAGGTGGCTTACTAGACAACAGTTAGAGAGTTATAATCTCGACTCTCAAATATTGAAAAACAACGGAGGAAGTAAAGCAAAGAATAATTCTTTTGATGACCCTTACTCTCAGTCAATTATAGTCTTTTTGGTAACATGAGTGGAGTGAGAAGCTAGGTCGGAGTCTTAAAGGAACGGTATTTATGTCAGATGAATGTAACTTGAGATCTAGCTTGAATTATAGGCTACCTAGATTCCTTGTTTAATTCTTAATGTTTCAAGGTCTTCAAGAATTTCCATCCTTACCAGATAAAGTTGTGTTTGTATTGAATTAAACTCAATAATCTAACAGAAGAATTTCTCATGTATAGGATGATGATAAGACTATGCGATAAAAAAACAAAAATTAAATGCACCCGAGTAACGAGTAGAACTCAAAAATACTTGTTTTATTTGGCAAAAACGATATTTTTGAATTCTTCATACACAATTATTGTTTTCTCAAATATTTTTAAACCGATTTTGAAAGGTCAATGTGTTTTGAAAAGGGGAGAGGCAAACCTTTAAAACAATGTACATACATAATTACATTGTTCAAACTTTTACGTTATGAGTATTTATCGGGTAAACTATGATTCATTTTCTTATTTTTCCATTTTTACCATTTTTACTAGCAAAATTTAATTAAAAAATATAAAGTACGTGAGAGTATTCTTAAAGTGAATTCTCCTGTGAACAGATTGACACTTCGTTTGCTAAAATCGGATAAAAATTGCCGTATTTACGTAGAGTAGAACGGTCATATCATATTTTTCATATATGAACAGAAGTAGTTTCAGTTTGAAATTTTTCTAAAGTTTTGGTGTACCTTGATTGCTTTTCGGAAAATTCGCCGTTTTTTACGTCTGAAAGACTATTTAATTAATAATTAAAAAAATTCATACTTAAACATAAGAACTTCTTGAAGCCGCAGTGGTCTAGTAGGTAGTATGTTGGCCTTGGTTCAAACCCCAGGCCAGGCATCTCCAACTAAACGAAATATGAAAAAATATTTATTCGTAGTGGGTGCCCTGGTAATCTAGTGGGTAGTGTACTAGACTATTAGCGCGAGGGTCGTGTGTTCGATTCCCACCAGAGACTCTGGTCTATGACACTACACCGAGCACATAGTCAAGTTACTTCGCTCGTATATAATTAGGATATAATTTGTAATTGTATTGTAATTAATCAATAAATAAATAAATAAATTTCTTCGTCGACTTCCTCTCAGCAGATTTCTGGCAAAAACTCTGAGAGTAAATCAAATTGCAATGAAAAATTTCTCAAAAAATCTGTCGTTCGGAGTCTTCTTTAAACTATAGGTTCCACCACTCATGTATACAAAAAAAATTAACGCACACAACATAAGTGGTGTGAGAAACTAGGTCGTAATCCTGACTAAAGGGTTGTAATGACCAACTATGTATGTAGGTATGTACATATGTATGTATGTATGTATGTATGTCTTACTGACATTTGATTTGTATTGGAGAATTTTAATGGCAGGATTTTGAATGGCCTAACTAGAATTAAGATATTTAAGTTCATATCTGGGATATGGACTTCGTAGACTCAAGGCATTTGTACTGATCATTTTAAACACCTCCGATGTATTACTTTTTAAAATATTACGGATAATTTTTCCAGAAATACATAAGAAACTATGTTGACGCTCGTGTAAAACACCCACATTGGTCAATGTTGAAACGATATTTTCTTTTTATTTACACATTTAAAGCGAGTAGAATTTATATGCTCGTACACTTGTGTTCACAGGCATTCCAACTCTACTCTACTCTATTAAAAAATACGTTTATTTTTCTCATATACTTGTGTTGCCAAAGGACCAGGATGAAACTGTTTTCCTGTGCCACAGCCCTTTTCAACAATAACAGGCTGGTAACCAGCAATAACAACAATTTATTGTCTATAGTGGATGTCCTTTGTTGTCGTTTTATTCGCACCACGTTGTTTGTTTTTGTTTTTGTTCGTTTTTGTTTGCAAAATCATAATGTACCGGAAGGATTGTGGACATTTATAAATTATGCCGGACATGTTAAAATGCCATTTTGAATATGAAATTTGATGCCTGTTTTAAAGCCTGCCTTATATTTTACATTCTATATCATATTTATCGTACATGAAGTGTTTCGTAAGTCAATTGTTAAGTGAATGTAAAATCGAAACGTGTAGCAGAACTACTTTTTATGGTTTTATGTTCCTAAACAGAATTAATATCCGAAATCAAATACCAAATATTTTCTTTTATTTCTACAGTTCTACAAAGAGATTGAATTTATTACTTCACTTTGGAAAGTAAACTTTATACTATGTTCAGACATGCACTTATATCGAGCAAAGCGCAATAAATGGCATTATTGATCTCAATACTTCTTTTAAAATGTCAATTAATTATTGCTCAATAAGTTCATAAATTGTTATAATATTGAGTAAAACTTGAAATATAGAACTGCCATAAGTACGTTCAGTGAGCATATTACAATTTTCCGAACACTTTCTATTGATATTTGGCAACTCAAATATCAACAACGACAAACAAAAAAAAAAAAAAACTAAACAAAAAAACAACGAACAAAACAGAAACAATGGTGTTGAAACAACCAGCTGTTTTGTTTACCAACTGTCAAATGAATATCGAAGCTGAACTGCGTATATTGTTATGTCTAAACACTTAAAATATTGTAATCAATAAACCGAATATTGGCTCAATAAAAGTGTATGTCTGAACATAGTATTAGTTACGTATTACGAAATAGGTAACATTCGACCTTAATACTAATACACAAATAATATTTTTATTAAAAACTACATATTATTGTTGAATATCATTTCCTTATCGATTGACCCACGCATGTAAATTATTCATTTCCATATTTTTATGTAACTCTTAGCAAACTCAGTGTGTCTACGTGCTATTTGAACTTTATGATAGAAGAAGAAAAACAACAAAAAAAAGGATGTTTTTTTCAGAAGTATTCAGATACAAACTCGTGCTTATTTAGAAAATATGTTTTTCTCCAGTTCGTTTTAATATTAAAAATGTTTTTGTGGATGCATTTATTAAAAAATGCAATGGACTCTTATGAATGTCATGTTACAACAATTTATTTCAATATCATCTCTGTTCGTTATTCACTTTTTTTTAAATGTTCAGAACTGTAGTTGTACGTGTGCTGAGCTTTGTGTCTGATACTACAATTTAGAAGGTTTTAAATAATACTTACAATATTTTTAAATTCTATTGTTATTAATTGATAAATTTTCGTAAAAGATTTTAAATTCGAACGATAATATTTTTTAAAAACAATTCAATAGCAATTACTCGGTGAGGTATTCTCCCAACTCCTGTAGAAAAAAAGCGGTACTCGCTTAAAAGCTCAAGTCGTCACCTTTTCGCCCACTGAAATTGTATGAGACGGTATTTAAACTCAAGGATGAGGCGAATTTGTCTTGGAAACCAAACATAATTAAAATAGTAAAAAAGGCTAATGTGCCCTACTGTATCTACACAGCAACGGTTAGGCCTATCTTAATGCGGTGGGAATTCTTCAGCAGGATGGGTAACTCTAACCTAATACGGTGGTTACAAAGATTTGCCTACAACATTATCAATAGTGCCTTGGGCACTACATTGATCTTTATTGCAAGGGCTTACCGGCTAAGATTAGTAAGCTATGGGACAGTGGCATTGATCAAATACTGGTCGTGCAAAGATTCTGGACGAATTTCGAGCTATGGGTTTATTGATTCTGTGATTAGACTTTTCACTGAAATTCGGTAAATCTTTTCAGGAGAGAGTAGTCTGAAAACAGCACCTTGTAAAATACTCTGTTCAAATATTCCCTGATGGCTCGAAGTAGAATGGTATTATTAGTAGCGGAATTTTTTCGGAATCAGTTAGAATAGCTCGGTCCATATGGCCGTATACTCTGGGGTGTCGCCAATACAGGTTGCGGCGATAATTATTAAAAATCCAATTATTACATATCTCTGGAGAGGTGTTACAATAAACTCTGATAGCGCGGCGGATATTAAGGCCTTAAGATCCAATGCAATGGACTTCGACTGCGTATGGCTGAAAAGCAAGTAAAGATATCATAAAGGGAATTTGGAACTTTGTCAGATGATTACGGCCATCTTGTTGAAGTTACATTTGCCAAGTCAGTTATCATTTGTACCGTTTGTTTTACCAAACCACTATGGACGGCCGTAGACAACGATATGTGTTCGCTAAATGTTTTCTGGAGCAGTTGTCAACTGACCTTAGTTTTAATCGAAAAATCATTTTTATTGAGGAGGCCCATTTCTGAATGAATTAAATTTTGAAAATTGTCGAATTGAGACGATACTGATCCAGATTAGATCCAATGCATTCCGAAAAAGCCACTGTTTGGGATGAAAGCATCATCGGCCATCGCTGTCAACGACGAGCTCTATAGGCTGATTTCTTTCAATTTCTTTTAGCCTGAATTGAATGATATGGACACTAACGACAGGCGGTTTTAATAGAACGAACACTTTGGATATTGACGGTATAGTCGTCTAACGTGGAGGTGATGCAAACTGGTCACCGAGATCGTGCGATAGACTTTTTCTTATTGAAATTTTGTATGTCGAAGGTGTATGCGAATAAGCCACAACCCACGGCTATTTTCAAAGCCAACATAACCCATGTAATCGGTTAAATTCAGGCTGATTTATGCACCAGAGTCATGAAAAAATGAACATTTCGAATGCGATCCTATTAGAGAAGCCTTAATAGACGTTTGAATGAAACAATATCGCATTACCAAGCTATACCATATTACTCGTACTTACTAGAACGTATACATACGTGCATATAGTATCGGACATAACTAAAACAGGAAATTTTTGTAAGTAAAACTTTAATTAATTTCAAACATTAATTTCTTTTCAAAACATTATTCATCTTCTGGAAAAGTTCTTCAGGATTTTTGCATAATATTCTTCGATCTACAAATTGCAATCGATTTTGTATGGCATTGAGGTGGATAACGATTTTCAACCACTCACTCTTTACACACTTGAATGTGTGTTGTCGTTGTTATCGGAACTTAATGGGTATTTCCTCCATTGTATGACGTTCTCAAAAATGCCTCTGTATACAACGGTTCACAGTGTATTATTTATTCCATGTGGCAGATTAATACAACGTCATGAAAACTACGATCATCATTGCAAAGTCTATTAAATTCCAACTATTTGAGTCTAAAATTTTTAAGTTCTTTTTTTGTTTTTGTTGTTAAGACAACATTTAATACCAATAAATCAAAAAAAAAATAAATAAAAATTGGTTGATGTTTGTTTTTGTTTGTTTGTTTTTTCAAAATCATCAAATGATTTTTTGTTTATTTCTTTCGAGTTTAGAAAACAAAAAAAAAAAAAAACAAGAAAAAATAAAGGATACAAAATAAATGTTCATATATCATAACTTTTTAAGCTGTTGCAAGATAAATGGGCGTAAATCTACACAAATCGAAAGTCTCAAAAGTATAAAAATGTTTATGGAAACACACGATAGCGAAACAATTGCATTTGGGGGGCGTTTCATTTTATACGCGCAATAGATCGACACATGTATGTATGTATGTATGTATGATTTGTACACAAAATACTTTTTGGTATAATTATAATAATTTTTTCAAAATTAATATATTAATTTCATTTCATTTAATTATTCTTTCAACTATCTCGATCAATCATACAGCCATAACACATATTTTTCATTAGCAGTTATCTAAAGAGTAGGCACTGTGTTGGCTTATTAGACGTGAGGCAGTGTTGTAAAATTGAGATTTTGAAACGGTACTGAAACGGTCCCAGAGTTTTTGCCAGAAGGAGGTCGCCGAAGAAATATTTTTTTTCATTCGTTTTGTTGGAGATGTCTGACATGGGGTTTGTACCGTGGGCACACGTATAGTAAGCCAACACGCTACTTGCTAGACTACTTATTTATTTATATTTAATACACGTACGGAACAGAAAAATTAACGACTTATAAGTGTTCCTCACGAAACAAAAACAGCTGATTCGGAACGTAGCAAAACGTAAAAGCCGTGTTTAGTAAAACATCGACGGAACGTAATAAAACACACGCTTACTGAAATTACATTACTATTCGGCAAGCGTTCTCATTGCTTTTCGTATTCTAAAAACGGACGTACGTTTCATAGCACCGCTAACCGGAGCTAAAGACTAATTCTGCCTACGTTGAACAAGCATTACGTTAAACATATTGCTGATGCATTAATAGCTGAAAAGCGCAAGACATAAAATATGTAATAATAAAAAAGTACTGAAACCGCCGTGAGGCTACGCCGGTATTTTTAAAATGGAAAAGTACTGAAAAAAGTACAAAAAAACTGAATTTTTCAACACTGACGTGAGGCCTCCATTTCAAGTTCAGGTCAGACATCTCTAGCTAAGCGAAATGTGATAAAATACTTCTTCGGTGACTTCATCCAGCAGTTTTGTAGCAAAAACTCTGAGAGTAAATAAAATTGTCAAGAAAAGCTTCTCAAAAATGTATAAAATTAACACACACAACATAAGTGGTTTGACAAACTAGGTCGTAATGCTGACTAAGGGGGTTATAATGACTAATTATGTGTGTGTAGTTATTTAAAGATAATACTTAATTAAGGCTTCTTCCCATACAACGATTGACCTTTCTTATAGTTTTCATTATATGCTTGTTGAGTGAAACTTTGTATTATTTTTGGTTGGATTTCTGGTCAGAATATGTTTAAAATTTTAAATTTAGCCTGTTAGGGATGTCACCACTGGATTCGTTGAACATCGTAAGAATACTGTCGATATGACAAAAGGACGTAACATTCTCTAAATTTGTACCTCCTATTTGGAGGCCTGCTGACAGAATGTTGTCTGCATAGTTGAGGACCTACAGCCTTTATTAAATTCCCCGCATGTTTCTCTTGGCATAAATAGCCGAATACCCGATTAAAGCTGCCATTATGTAGAATAGGCTTGTTGCACTCGTCAGTGCCTCAATTAAGTTGATAAATTTCTGAGGAGTATTCCTGCAAACTAAATTCCGCCAAACAGACTAGTAAGCAAACTTAACCGATTATTATCTAAAGGGTAGTTTTGTAACCCGAACATGAACTGTTGTGAACTTAAAAGCCTGAGGAAGAAATCTCTTCAAAATCTGAGCAGTGAATTAATTGACGATATTGGAAAAGGTGGATTTACATGGTCACATTAGTTGTACGACTTGTCAAGCTTTTGTGTTGAAGACTCATCGTGTCATTTTAATCCGTATTGAGAGCATACGTCATTGAGAAAAATATGGTAGGAAATTTTGCAGTCGTATGGCTCTTTTCGTTTTTTGAATTAAAAAAAAAAAATCAAACGCCAAGAAACATCTGTTAAGCAAGTTTGATTTGATATTTTAAAAATCGTGTAAATCATAAAAACACAGGTGGTATTTTGTTTTTCTGTTTGACTACTCAAATGTCAACAGAAATTCGGATAATTGTAATAAGCTCAATAAACACGCTTATGACAGTGCTGCATTTAATGTTTTACTCAATATTGTAACAATTTTCGTATTTATTGCGTAATAATTAATAGAACTTTATTTGAAATATAGAGCTTAATAATGGCGTTTATTGCGATTTACGCAATAAATGTGCATATCTGAACACCGTATAAGACCGTTTCAACTCAATTTTTACAAGTTTACGGTTTCAGGTCTGTCCTTTTCCAAATATTTATTTTTACTTCCTTTGTTTTGAATACCAGCAGTTCTGTATTGAGCTTGGTTTATATGGTTTATGGGATGAATATTGTACAGACATGGGCCATAATAGTTTGTTGCTCTTAAGTGAGTGAAAAATCAAAGAAAACATATTTTTAGCGACTTTTCTTAAATCGATTATGAAACAAGTATAAAAGATGTTGCGAGACAATAATAGCAGATGAAAAGTTGTATCTCTAAAAATTGTTCTTGTTGTCCAAAATCCTCTTCTGGTTTTTTCCACAGAGCTAAACCATTTAATTAGAATTCAATTAGACTTTCCTAAACAATTTATTAAACATGAAAAATTTTTACAAATCCTGCCAGCATCATTAAAAGCTTTAAATATTGGCGTGGAATTTTATTATCCCACCTTTACAATCAAAAATTCCACAAAATGTTATGGAAATTAGTGTCAAGTTGATGACAGCCGTCGAACTAATACGGTGTTCAGATATGCACCTTTATTGCGTAAATCGTAATAAACGCCCTTATTGAGCTTAATATTTCATATAAAGCTTCAATTAATTATTGCGCAATAATACGCAAATTGTTACAATATGGAGTAAAACATTAAATGCAGCACTGTCATAAGTGTGTTCAGTGAGCATATTACAATTAACCGAAAACTTTTTGTTGATATTTGGCAACTCAAATGTCAGCAACGGCACAAAAAAATCCTTTTTGAAACAATCAGCTGTTTTGCTTACCAGCTGTGAAATGAATATTGAATAAGCAGCGAACTGCGTATATTATTATGTCTGAACACTTAAAATATTGTACGCAATAAACCGAATATTGACTCAATAAAAGTGCTTATCTGAACATAGTGTAACGAAATATTGCGTCTATTCTTTCGTGATTGTACAGACGTAGGGTGACATTTAGTTTAAATAAGGAAAAACTTTACTATGTTATACTGAATCCAGTCGTAATTTTTTAATAAACCTAGAAATTTGATTGTAAATATTCAAAACAGAATATTTTTTTTATTCGCATTATTTGCACATAGAATAACCCACATGAGGCTATACATCTTAAACAATGTTAAACAACAACAACAATAAATAGATAAATAAAGCCAATTTAGTAGCAATTTAGAGAGTTTTAACAGTTTTTTTCTGTGTGTGTGTTTTATGTTCGTTTTTATGTGTGTGCCTGCTGCCTGTTCGCTAGCGGAGCATCTATGCCACGATGTGAGCATGAAGTTGCCTTTCTATGAAAGCGAAATGATGGTGGGTTGGTGGTAAAATAAAAGATTTATTTGCTTGATTGCTTAAGTTATGATGGGACTACAATAATAATATCGTATGAAAATGTATTTTTGATAAACTTACTGGCAAAGAAAAGCACAAAAAAAAAACAAACAAAAAGTGGCTTATAAGTTGGAGGTGCTTGGTTTTTTGGTTGGTATTTTAAAAAAATTTTTGTTTCAAAACATGTTTACATGATTTACAAATGCGATATTCAAAGTTTATTAAATGAACCAAAAAAAAAAAAAAAAGTTGGTTTTATTTTTCTTTTCACACTGCCTCTACGAAAACACTTGGCATGTTTTGATAATTTATGGTTAAAATTTTATATTTTATGTTCACAATTTAAATTAAAATAAATTTTTTTTGTTTTCTTGCCCGTACAATAAAATGGTTTGGTTTGTGTAAACGTGTATGCGAGATTGCATCAGTTGTGAGGTGAATGATGCCCTGTTTACTGACGTTTGTTGTTGTTTGCTAATCACTTATTTAGCCACAAGTTGTCTACAAAAAAACGTTCGAATCTTTTATTTAAATTTCACACGTACTGGTTCGCACGTAATTCCGTTTTTACATGATTATTATTTTTGGCTGACTTTGGAATAAAACGGTTGACAGTTATTAAATTAACCTTTTCTGTTTTTACACGTCAAGCCAAAATAGTTAAGAGGTATATCAGATGGGTATCCTTCTTCCTGACTGCAGGGTATTACCAGCATGTATAAATAAATGCATTGCCTATTTATGGGCGTATTTGGTCATATGTATGTATGGATGCATGTGTTTTTCTGTGGTACTTATACAGTTAAGTCCTTTGAATTGTTTGTATGCATCAGTAGTTGCGTTATGTTGTTGTTGGTTTTCTTGTGTACCTACCAGGCCATAAATGCACAAGTATTGGCGACCGACCATGTTTTCAGACAATAATGTTGACGTATAAATTTCAAATTTAACCAAAATACATTTTGACACACAATACTGACCAAAATACTCTAACCACATACAATGCGCCATATTACCAAAGTTTAATAGGGTTGCCAATTTTCAGAAATTCTCTCTGAAATGTATTCAGTAAGATTGTTCGCAAAAAGAATCATTATTGTTGTCATATTGGTTTTTGGGGTATTGAGTGATTCTCAGGCCTTAGTTCAGTTGTGAATATACAGTGGACAACAAAAGTCTATGTACTCCAATTTCATAATTGATGTTTTTTATATTTGTTTTACTAATTTATTTCCATTTTGTTATAAAACAAAAACAAAAATTTAATGTTTATCGCAAACCAAAAGAAAAATATAAAAATTTTCTGGTGAGGTAGGTATCCCTTGAAGTATATTTGAAATTGGAAGGCAAAATATATTAAAATGTTATCCCTTATATTTAGTAGGATATCCCTTAAGGTTAAGCACTCCATTTAACTTCTTTGGAATTGAGTGTATCAGTTTGAGTTTTCTGTTGAAATTTGCCGCCATTTATTCTTGAGGAAGTTATTGCCTTGAATTTTGTTTGGGGTTCAGCGACTAAATAACCGTTCATCTAAACGATCGCCTAAATACTCTCTTGGAGTCATATCGGGTCTTTGTGCTAGAGATTTAAGCCTGCGGGAACTTTGGTAGACAAATTGCATTTCACATTAGCGGTCGTATGATTGGGTCCATTGTCTTGTTGGAAGTAGCAATCATTACGAATTCTTAAATCTTCCGAACCTATGGTGAATTTATTCTTACTCTCTCTCTCTTATTCATTATTTTCTCAGCAAATACTCATACACATCTCCACAGCATTGCACTATCACCAACGCACTATCACCAACGTTTATTGAGATCGAGTTTTTTATTTCGTTATTCTCCATACTAAAGTTAATCTGTATTAGTAAAAGTTTTGACTCGTCTGAAGAGAAATCATTGTTTCAAAACTCATTTGGCATGCAATAGTATGGAGTAAGAAAAATAAACACCTCAACCTAAAGAGCTTGCGCGAATAGTTAAACGGCCTCGGTAGTATAATGCTATGGGCATGTGTGTCCTCACCAAATGCATGCAGTTTGGAATTTATTGAGCAAATAATAAATAAAGGAGTATTTAAGCACCACAAATACCACAAATTTGATTGCAACATAGACAGCAATCTGCCAGCGCTGTAGCGTTCTTCGTAGGCACAAGTCTGGATGGCATTATGTTCTTTCAGTTCACAGTCTGGTTTTTTGAAATATTATGTAACACAAATCGCCAGGGCACATAGTCAAAGGTAATAAGCCACAATAGATTTGCTAAATTGATTGGATGAGAAGGACATCACATATCTATTGAACCTTAATTCCATACCTCCACTCGATTGAATGGAATAAAAGCTAAAGTTACTCGTACCTAATACGTAGCTATCTCGAAAGTTTCTGTTCTATTTTAGAAAAATAATGGAATATCTGTCCAAAAAATTTTTTGCAGGATTATTCTTTTGGCAAACGTACAACGCACATTATTTGAAATGAAAAAAATAAAAACAACACATTTCAAATTTGTACATATACCAACTAGCAGATTGTACCCGGCGTTGCGCGGGCCATGTAGTTTGGATTAGTTTAAAAAATGAAAAATATTTTTAAATAAAAAAAAACAGTGATTATTTGTTGTTGTTAAAGAAATTTAAATTTTTTTATTATTAACACTTAAAAAATACAAAAATCAGTAACTTAAGTATATATGTACATATATTAAAAAATACAAAAAATAAACTTATTCTATGTATGTATTATTAATACTTATAGGAATATTGAGTACATATGTATGTACATATAACTATTAAATAAATGCAATATAAACTTATTCTACAATTAAATTAAATAGTATTATTATTTTGATAAAACGCTTCTATACACAATATTAGCTGTTTTACCAGTTGGGGTAAAAATATATAAATTTTTCCCACTTGGTACCCGTGAGCAGGCTACATACAATTGACCATGAGAAAAACATGGTGTCTCCAAATTTAAATCAGCCACCTTCAATGTTTGACCCTGAGACTTATTAATGGTCATAGCAAATGCTAGTTTTTTATAAAAATCAATTTAGAATTGTAAAAAATATTTTTAAATCTTATTTTCAATTGTTTTGTATTGAAATTCAAAACTTTAAAATATTCTCGTAAAAAGTTAAAAAAAAGACAACATAATACCATAATATTATTACAAAAAAAAATATTTTTTTCTCGTAATCAGTGCATTAACAGGCATCGTTTGAGAAGTATTTCTACAAAAAAGGTGGCCATGGGACACCCTATTGTATAAATTTTACTTTAAATTTAAAAAAAAATTATTATTGGGTCATTTTTGCATTAAAAATAACAATAAATAAAACACCGGTTTATCGGTTTCGAAACCGGTTTTGAAACCGGTTTCTTAAAAAATTCAATTTTGCAAATTATTCGGAAACCGGTTTAACAAACAACCCAGTTTTTTTTAATACTCGAAGTCCTAAATATAAATGCACTCAATTTTGCCGGGACCTACAGTTTAAAGTCGACTTCGAACGACAGATTTTTGAGAAACTTTTCATGACAATTTTCTCAGAATTTTTGCCTGAAATCTGCTGAGAGGAAGTCGCCGAATAAATATTTTTTTTTTACTTTCGTTTTGATGCCTGACCTGGGATTTGAAAAGTGGCCTTGCATCTAATAAGCCAACACACTACCTACTAGACTACGGCGACTTAATTAATAAAGAAAAAATAATTACAGGATTCCTTCTAAATAATCAAATTAACAGTCAGTTCTCATCCAATCTATTTGTTATTAGAGATTCCATAACTTGAATTTTTTTTGTACCGAATTTTAATGATTTCTTGAATTCGAATTTATTTTTAATATCGATACGAAATTTTATTTCCTCCATGAAAGTGTAGTCTTTTTAGTTCCAAGAATACCATAAATCCGTAAGTAATTTGGTATTCATGCGATTCTGGCAACTCTGGAAGAATTGGTTGCATAACGTATAAGTGATACCCCCTTAGAGATGCCCATTCACATTTTATGCTCAGCATGATGCACATTTTGCATAAAGTAGTAGCCTTTTATACTTGCATTCTATATAGTCGAAGAGTATGAGTACGAGTACGAGCATGAAGATGAGGATGAACATAAGCAAGAGTATGAGTATGAGTACGAGTGCTAATGTGTGTAGGTATTCTTGTATTGAATCCTTATTTTCTTGTTCACAATGCAGATATATTTTGGTAAATTTCATCGGACAATTTAACTTTTGTATGTAAAATAGCCTTTTTGGCCATTTAAATGGAAAACATTATTCGTAACCTCTTGTTCAGATTAAGTTTATTTTAAACAATTTTACTTACTGCCTCCGTACTCTCTCCGTGTTGTTGTTGTCCTTTCCGTCCGGTGTACTCAATATAAATGTAAATTCAATGCGTCTTTTCGAAATCAAAAATATTATACGGATTTTAATATAAAAGAAAGGCTTCTACCATTTATACGAACAGGACCGGGCAGAACCGGGCAGGAGAGTAACAGAGTTGCTGCGTTTGTTTGTTGTTTTATTTTCTGTTGGCCAGTGCGGAGTTAGTTGTATGATTGGGAGCTCAAGGTAAATTGAGAAAACATGCAACACAACCACATGACATACAGAAACAGAGGATAATATGATGAATTTGCATCTAAATCGAAAGGACTTTAGAAGTTTAGTTAAATATTTAAATGCTAAATACGTAATGGGTGGATGGATGGATGGGCATCTTATGCCCAAAAGGGTAGGTCGGCTGTATTTTAATGTCCAAATAGAGTTGGACAAGAATGTTTCCCAGTAGACTGTTGCTGCTGTGATTTACATAATAAACTTGTATGTATATTAAATGTATGTTGTTGCTGTTGTCGTTGTTGTTGCATTTGAAAGATTTTACGTAAAGGATTTCTCTAACGCTGCAGATTTTCTTAAATCATATTCTTGGTTACAAATCTTCGCAGTATTTTATATTGGAATGTTTAGCATTAAAAAATAATAAAACATTCTATTCTTCTTCTAATGCATTCCTTTAATTTGATTTGTTTGCCGTTCTTTTCAATAAGTTCTGTTTGAATTGAAAACGAGAAAGGTTTTTCAAAAATAATAAATGAATATCTTCTTCATGTTAAAAAGGCTTGTGAATTTAATTCAATTCAATTCGGGATTTAAAGTTTATTATTTTGAATGATTCGATTTATTTTGTAATTTCGTGTTCATACTCTAAAATACGTCCGTATATATTTTGCTGCTGTAGACTGTTACTAATTTGGTTAACTAAAAAGTTGTATTGTAAAGTTTTCCATTTCATTCATAGTTTATCGAGTTCTACATACATACATATATTAATAATTCGGCATTACAGCCCTCAGTCAGGATTACGACTTAGCTTCTCATGCCACTTAAGTTGTGTGTCAATTCAATACACGAGTGGCGGAACCTACAGTTTTAAAGTCGACCCCGAACAACAGATTTATGATAAACTTGTTTTCCAGAAATCTGCCGAGAGGCAGTCGCCGAAGAATAATTTTTTCATATTTCGTTTTGCTGGAGATGTCTGACCTGGGGTTTGAACCGCGGCCTCGCGTCTAATAATCCAACACACTACCTACTAGACTACGGCGACACTGTGTTTATTGTTTAAACCAAAAACAATTAAAAAACTTAGCTATGTTTAACACCGAAAAAGTTTCTGTTCTCGAAGTCAACTAATACTCATGTTTTTATCCTCGAAGATAAAAGGATATTAACTAACTTCGAAGTTATTGCTTTAATTCTTTGCTTTGGCTATATAAACATTTTTATAACTCGAAAACAAATAGAAGTTAGCACTTACATGTTCTGAAATATCCAAGACACGAACCTATTTAAAGCCCTTAAAGCATTTATAATATACAGAATTCTGCGGATATAAGAACATTAAAAATATTTCCGTGAGAGTGCTTATAAGCGGGCAATTCTTGTTTCCAATTTCGAAATCGCGCATTTAAAAGTAAATGTAACGTGTCTTTCAGAGGACTTTGATCATGTTCTGTTCTGCAGTTTGGAGAACAGAGTCGTAATTCGCTAAGAAATTGCTGAAGAAGATATATCTGCAGCAGATTTTAAATGCATAGTCAAGAGTCCTATTGTAAGATTAACTAGAGAATCAGGTTGTTTACTTCTCCCAGACCTGCACTAGGACAGGTTAATAGAAAAAAAGGTGGATTGCACATTTTCTATCAGGAATCAATTATCTGAGATTGCGTTGCCTCAGTTGTTACGACTTCAGGATTGCATAGAGTGTTGCCTCTGCCTGGACGAGAATTAAACTATAAGCAACATTTTATGGAAATGAATTGCGCTGTCAAATTTTTTACTACTATTTCCAAGAAATCTGCCGTATGGTGTTAATGGTAGTATATTGACTTCCAATAGCTCAAGAGTTGCTTTTTTTCAGCATAGCGCAATGACTTAATATATATATATATATATATCTCCATGAAAAGAAAGCAGAAACGTTCATTTGCATAAACGCGAGAGCTAGTGAACAGAAACAATTTTGAAAAAAAATTGTCATAAAGCGGGTGCATGCAAACGAATTTTTTAAAATAAATTTAAAGTATGAAAAACTATTTTTCACCTCTATAAGCTTAAGAATGCTTAAAAGGAACATGCGCATATCAAAATAGTTTCAATACACATAGAAGCAAAAATCAAGATTGCATAAATTTCAGTGCTGGGGATTTATTATATCCAGGGTGCTTATTTTTAGCCGGGAAATACTGTACATAATTGGGATTCGTGTACCATGGATGGTTATCTTTTAAAAATTTTATTTTTATTATTTCGAATGTTTAATGAATTAAGTTTCTTTCAATGTTCCCACACGCTATTTAATGTTGTTCGTAATTGTGCGCTTCTTGTGGCAGGACCGTTTGTACAGTTATCTCGCCCTTTGATTTGTTGCCACACTTTTGAAACAACACTCTAGTAAAGTTTTTCGTATCAATTTATTTATTTATTTCATTTATTTTATTATTACACTGCGAATACTAATTATATGTAGTAGCAGTAGTCCAATAGGTAGACTTGAGGCCACGGTTCAAACCACAGGTCTAACATCTCCAGCAAGACGAAATATGAAAAATATTTCTTCAGCAACTTCCTCTCCGCAGATTTCTAGCAAAAAGATCTGAGAGTAAATAAAATTGTCATGAAAAAGTTTCTCCAGTTTAAACTGTAGGTACCGCCATGTATAAAATTAAGTCACACAACGTAAATGGTGTTGAAAGCTTGTTGGTAATATTGACTAAAGGGTTGTAATAACCAATTATGTATGTACATATGTATGTAATACTAATTATATTATAATTTTTATAAACGAAATTACTGACGTATTATTGTTCTGTTTGACGTAGCGTAACGGAAAAGAATTTTTTATAGAATTTTTTTGTGATTTTTTGAATATCATATCGATTTTATTTAAAGAAAATATTAAAAAAAAAAACAATTCTTTTAAACAAACAACTGGCAAAAGATATTCAATCGCTTACTTTCCATTAAACGATTGAAGTAAATTTAAAAAGTTTTATTTTTGAAATTCACATTTTTAATGTCTGCCTTAGAATAATGAAAGTACGAAAAAGGGAGTTTTTAAGCCGAATAAAAACAAATTTAACAGAGAATAATTTTAATCATTCCCTTGTATTTGAATTGGAATACGATTACATAGAATCTCCCAGTGTATAGTGCAAAGAAGTACAATTAGAGACAGGGACAGGGATGTTAATAGAATGCATTCCACTTTTAATGATTGGGAATCTTAAACTTAAAGGAATTTAAAAAAATAAAGACAATATTTTCAGTGTTAAATTTTTCATATGTTTAGTTTTCATTGGGCGACAATTTTCAATTTACGTTTAAATGTAGATTTTCATTGCTTTCATATACATACATACATATGCCACAGTGGATAGATATTGTATGTGCGAGGATAATCCCTTCTACGCGTTTATATGTATGCATATGCGGCGTTGTGAAAATATTATAAGCGCGTTTACATATGAATCTTCAAGCCAGCACAGCTGACATTAGCTAAATAGAATCAATGCCTATTGTGTTAAAGAAAAATAAAAAAAAAAAATAAAAAACAGTTTGTCAGCAGCAGTAAAACAGGTTAATAATTTTTGTATTAATTACCTGCAGAGATCAGATCATTACGATACAAAATAGTTTTGAACCTACACAATTACACTTAAACCATTTCAACATGTTAACTGCAATAGAAACAAAATGTTGATTTATTTTATTTTCCGTATTCAATATGAAAATATCATTTTCCTCTTTGGAACAAAACAAAATAAGAAAGAATATTTCTTCGGAGACTTTCTCTCAGAAGGTTTCTGCTAAAAACTCGGAGAGTAAATAAAATTGTAATGAAAAGTTTCTCGAAAATTGTAGTTCGGAGTAGATTATAAAGTGTAGGTTCTGCAACTAATGGTTAAATTCACACACACAACATGGGTGGTGTGAGAAGTTATATTGTAATCCTGACTGAAGTAATTCGAGTAAGCACCCTCCAGTCAGGATTACGACTTAGCTTCTCAAGTATAAGTAAGAATTTCCAGAAGGTGCATATGACCGCCTGAAAGAAAATGGGGATCTACAAATTTTTACCAATTTCTTTATTGGTTTTCTGGTATTCAAAAATCTAGAAAGTTGTGACATTACTTGATGGTTCCATTATTTTTATCTGTTTTTTTGTTTGAATATTTTGTTTGAAAGTCATAGGTTATGGTATTTAAATGTAAAAAATTTTTGTTACTTTGGAAATGTCGCACAAAATATCCGTGCTGTATGGACCTAAGGGCTGGTACATATTGTAGTATATCTCTCTGATCTCTCTTCGTTTTCGTTCAGTGTAATTATGTAAGTTTTTCCAAATTTAGCAGGAAGATAATGTCTAGAAAACGTTGCCTAGGAAAAACATTGGGATACCTGTATACACATACATTAAATTAATTCCTTCTAATTTGCTATCGACTGTTGTAAATATTTATTCTTTGGAGGATATCGTCCTTCTTTTCCTTGTTTGTTGTTTTTTTTGTTTTTTTTTTTTCCTTTTAGCAGAGTAGCAATATTCATAAAATGCACAGATAACAATAAGTCCTTATTAAGACAGAATATGTAAATGTGTTGTGTGTGTGTGTGGCTGAGTGTAAGCATTCGTGAGTGGGAGAACGACGCGTGAGTTTGGTAGTGAGTGTATGTAAATGAACGAGAAAAAATAAATAAATCCATCCATATGTGAGAGTGTATTAGTGATTATAACAATAGGAGTAAATGTCGCTCCCCCTTTTTACATTACACACACGTACAAACACTCACATCCGCATACGCATACTAATATGTACATATGAATGTCACATGTAGTTGGTTAAATACTTAAAACAATCCGTACAATGTTTATGCGTATATTGTTGGCATTTTTTGTTGGTATTTCTTTGTACCGTATTTTCCTTTTTTGTTTATTTGTAGTAGCGAGTGAGTCTTTTGTTCATTGCCTTCTTCATCTCCATAACAATAAAATAAATAGAAAAGCCGAATAATAGAGTACGAGAGTACGAAATAAGTTAAGCGTTAACCTAATTTTATTTTCATTTAATTTTATTTAATTTTAGCTCATAAAATTTATTTCATTTTCATTTTTATTTTCCTTTAATTTTTCTTTCCATCCTTGCACTACACTTACTTCCCTCTCTTGCGGATGTTCAATGTTAAATGCGTATATATTTGTATTTTTATGTTTATGTATGAGTGGGGTAATTGTATGTGTTATCCTCTTTCCTTTTCTGCTTTATAATATATGCTGAGTTTATAAATAAAAACATAAAAATCTAAAAGATTAGTTTTTATTGCAACAAAAAAAAAAAAAAAAAAAAAAAACTACGATAATAAATTGAAACATTCTTTCTGTACATTTCAGTTTTTTTTTGTTTCATTTTCTTTTTAAAAATTTCTCTTTTTTTATTCGCAATTAAAACTCTTTTTTCATTGGTTTTATCGACAGTGGTTTACCAAACGGCTGATGTAGGGAGAGTGCGATGAGCGGTTTAAAACTCAGACTTGAGACCGTGAATAAGTTGAGGTCGAGATGCGATTAGCTGAAACCCCATATTATTTATTTACTTATTTTTTTTTATTTTATTTATTAATATTAATCATAGCACAACAAGATATTAATCTTATAAATGAAAGTGCTATGGGAGTACATCAAAGAGGAAAAAGTAATAACAAATCATTGATTATATGAGTAATGAATTTTTTGAAGTACAGTAGAAATAAAAATGAATAAGAATATGTTTAACCTTAGTAAATAGCAATCGATACAAAAAAATTAGGATAAGAAAATGAGTATATGTATGTAAAAAAAAATAAATTATGAAAAATACAAATATAAAGAAAAATATATACATACACTGCGTTTCACTTGAATAGCACACCGTACAAATTGAAATTCTCCCCCCTATATCTTTGTAAAAAATAAAGATAGCGGATTGATTTTGGATTGCAATTGTAGTGTTATTTATAGCTTTTATTATAAAATAAAAAAATATTTCGATATATCAAGTTGTTTGCAAAATACAACATAAAAAAGAAAAATACTCAAAAATAACAATCAAATTCCGTTTCACTAGAATAGCACATTTTTTAATAAATGTAGAAAAATTACTTTTTATTAAGGTTTTTAATTTTTTTCTTATTTTTTATTTATTTTTATATAAAAACTAAGATTTAACTATGGATTTCTAGTAGTGTGTTGGGCCTCCCTTGTTCAGAATAACCTCGTATATCCTATTAGACATTGACTCGTACAAATTTTTCAAATAGTCGAGAGAAATTGAAGTCAATGCCCGTTGAATGGCCTCAATCAGTTCTGCTTTGGTTGAAAATTGTTTTTTAGACCCGTAAACTTTCCTGGCCAGCCATCCCCAAACATTCTCTATTATGTTTAAGTCCGGCGAGTATGGTGGCCAATTCAAAGAGTTGACATTTTTGGACTCTATGCGCGATTTGACCACACGGGCATTATGTATTAGGGCGTAGTTTTGCTGAAAAGTCGACGGCAATGGGCCAAAAAGAATTTTTAAACTGTCGAAAGGCCTTTTCTAAAACACCCTGATATGTTTTAGCGTTCATATTTGAACTTAGAAGCTGGAGCTCACAGGTGCCATAATAGGAAATCGCACCCCACACCATAACTCCGCCGACTCGACTGTGTAATCGATCCAACTGGTGAGTCACCTTCCTCAAATCGTGAAAATAATAATTGTAGCCATCAGGGCCCTCCAAATTAAACTTCTTCTCGGCAGAAAAAACAACGCACTTCCACTCGTTGCTCTATACCATATTATCTCGACAAAATTTCAACCGTATTTCTTTTCGTGCAGAGTTAACTGGTAGTTTTTTCTTTAATTTCAGTCGTTTGAGATGATTTACTCCTGAAATAATACGCCACACAGTGGTCTTGCTAGCATGGACACCTACTTTAGCCTTAATTTTGTCAACAGAATCGTGCGAATTTGAAGCTTCTCTTAAATAAGCACTCTTATCTGTTTGGGGATGGCTGGCCAGAAAAGTTTACGGGTCTAAAAAACAATTTTCAACCAAAGCCGAACTGATTGAGGCCATTCAACGGGCATTGACTTCAATTTCTCTCGACTATTTGAAAAATTTGTACGAGTCAATGTCTAATAGGATATACGAGGTTATTCTGAACAAGGGAGGCCCAACACACTACTAGAAATCCATAGTTAAATCTTAGTTTTTATATAAAAATAAATAAAAAATAAGAAAAAAATTAAAAACCTTAATAAAAAGTAATTTTTCTACATTTATTAAAAAATGTGCTATTCTAGTGAAACGGAATTTGATTGTTATTTTTGAGTATTTTTCTTTTTTATGTTGTATTTTGCAAACAACTTGATATATCGAAATATTTTTTTATTTTATAATAAAAGCTATAAATAACACTACAATTGCAATCCAAAATCAATCCGCTATCTTTATTTTTTACAAAGATATAGGGGGGAGAATTTCAATTTGTACGGTGTGCTATTCAAGTGAAACGCAGTGTATAATGAGATACAATGAAACTTAAGTAATAAATTAGAAAAATGAAAATTAATCACTAATAAAAATAAAGAATAGAAATGTATAAAACAATCAAAATATGTTAAAAACTACTTAAACAGAATGTATAGCTCCTTTTTGAACTTAGTTGCATCGCCTATGTTCTGAATATAATTAGATAGTGCATTCCAAAGGCTGATGGTGTGTATAAAGAACTGTCGTTTCGACAAAAGAGTCCTATGCCTTAATTGGATAATTTTTCTACCGCGGTTGGATCTAGCAAATCTAATCCTGCTAAATAAGTATATTGGCTGTTTCAAAGTAATAATTTTGTGGAGGAGAATTAGGCATTTAATATTCAATAGATTATCAAAATGAATACCATATATCTGGTAAGAAAATTGTGATATATGGTATCGACGTCCCTTCATAAATATATATCTAGCTATGTTATTATAAGCCAAGTTGAGTTTCCGTCTATCATCAGTATCACAGCTTGCGAAAATTTCCGATCCGTATAAGAGAACAGGAATCAAAAACGTTTTAGCCAGTTGAAGGCGTATGGCAAAAGGAGTCGAATTTATTACAGCCCATAAGTTCCTAAGCATACCGTAAACTTTGCCAATGATGACATTAATGTGGTTAGACCACGTTAGCCGACCATTAAAGATAACTCCCAGATTAGATGCCGATTCAACAAAATCAATTTTATTCCCCCTGATAATAATTTCCGGCACATCAAATGCTCTCTTAGTTCTGGAGAGCAATAAACATTTAGATTTAGAGGGATTTATACAAAGTCCATTAGCACTAGCCCAGTTGTCAATTTTCCGTAAATCATCGTTGATCATGTCTATACATAGTCTGATATCATCAATGAAAGTGCTCCTATAAAGCTGAACATCATCTGCGTACATATGTTAGCTACAATTATCCAAAACATCAGGTACGTCGTTAATGTATAAACATAACAAAAGAGGCCCTAAAATTGATACCTGAGGAATACCTTTTCCAACGTGTACCGAATTTGAGATGTTGCCGTTTAGGTAAACTCGTTGTATTAAGTCGTATTAAGTCCGAATAGTTTTTCCTACCAACAGAGGCTTAAGATATGACGTTAGTTTATCATGATCTATTCAGCACTTTGTTGCGGAAAATCGTAAAAAGTCAAGGACTTCATACTATAGACACAATTTACTCCAAACAATATACATGAACCCGTATATGCCGATGATTAAGATAATTGTATTTACAGATATCGAAGAAGGTCAAGGAAAATGGGTCTGGTAGTCAATGCTAATGGTTTCTGCAATATCGATAAAGAGTCTGCAAGAATTTAGTAACGAGTGAAAGTCGATATATTTATGATTTTGAGGTTATAGAAGAGTTTATTTATCTCGGTACCGCCTAAACAAAAACTAATAAGATCAGTGTTACTTGACGACAGCCGTTATTTTGGTTTATGGGGGCACAAACGAGACAAAAAACACTCCATTAGACGTTTTTAATATCCGTGCAATTACATATATATAGTACGGCATGAGAGCTTGCACAAGCATACAGAGATATTTTCGAATTGTTAGAAGTGATTCTACGTAAATTTTTTGGACCAAGCTGTGGTAGCGGATAGTGAACAACATCTAGAACTTTTTATGCGAATGAGGGAAGAGACTCTAGTAAGAAATATGTTTGCGGACAATGAAGTGAAAATTTTTTAAATAAATTTTTTTAATATTTCATGGGAATAAAGTCCTTGATAGAGCAATAAGAAAAAAAGAAATAAAAAGAAGAAAATGGAGACATGTTTGTCGATGTCTTAAAATAGAGTCATGGAGAGTGAGGACACGGCTAACAAAATTATAACGGCTGGTATAGATAATTCAAATGGATTCATACTTTTGATTGGTATTTCTCTGAAAATGTACAAACAAAGAGACTTGCGTGTTAGACACGCCTGAATACTGGAAATCAGAGATCAGCAATAATAATCATAAGCACTCGTGAAATTTTGAATATAAACGAGTCTACAATATTGAAATTTAACTACTACTACTGATTCATTCGTACTCAGTACAACGTTGATATATAAGTACAGGTTCCAATGAATATGAGTAGCATGGGTATGATATTAAAATAAGTATGAATGCGTATAAGTATCAGAAATTATGAGTATGATTCGAATCTACTCATCTTTTTGAATACTCATTGCTGATCTCTGCTGGAAATGTCTCATAACGACTTCTGGTTTAGGAATGTGCAATGTGACCACAGAATCTAAGACGAAAGATTTTTAGTAACCCAAAATTTATTAAAAAAAAACGTGGTTACGTTGTTGTCGTAGTCTACTAGATAGTGTGTTGGCTTATTAGATGTGAGGCCATGATTCAAATCCCAGTTCTTACATCTCCAACAAAATAAAATATGAAAAAGATATTTCTTCCGTGACTTCCTCTCAGCAAATTTCTGAAAAAACTCTGGGAGTAAATTAAACTGCCATGGAAAGTCTCTCGAAAATCAGTAGTTCGGTGCTGACTTTAAACTGTAGATTCCGCTACTCATGTGTAAAATTACAACACACAACATAAGTGGTGTGAGAAGCTAGGCTGTAATCATAACTAAGGGTTGTAATGACCAATTGTGTATGATACGTACATATGTTTAGTTAAAGGTGGTGTAGATTAAATCCGCATCTGCATAAAACTGGAATTGTAAATAAATGGTAGTGAGACTTATAGGACCCAAGTAGGTTTTGTTTTTTAGGGTGGCAGCCAATTGGACCAAACCTAATTATTAAGACCGTGGCTTTAACATATTGCGCATAACTTTTTCTTCAGTTTATTCCTTATATGAACATTTGAGTGTCATGGTGATGCTTCATAATCTGCTAGACGCTTTAGTGAACTTATCTAATTGTTGCAGATTTCAGTCTATGAATCAGTGTATCAATTTACATATTCAAAGGAAAGAAATATTATTCAAAAGAAAAAGAGTGTACAATACTTTTTATTAAACGGTTTGAAGGACAATAAAACAAATTCATTTCATAAATAAAATTAACAAATAATTAATCAATAAAGAATCGTACACTATTGTATTGAGCTACATTCTATATACTGGTGTGTTAGATCAGATCGACTCTTTGAATTCCTTTCACTATTTCAGAACCATTATTTACTCAGATTTAATTGTTCCAAAAAATGTTTTCATTTTATTAAAATCGTATAATAATTATATGCCCCTAAACTACACTTCCTATTTCTTTCCAATGACAATGCTCCCAGTATACACCCACCAACACGCTTCATCATCGTTTTGTTACCAATTATTTATTCATGCAGTGTCTTCGTTATTTTCAGTTTCAAAGTGCCCTGTAATGGATGTCAACAAAACAGAATAAAAAAAAACAACAACGACGAACCCTTTTAAATATTTATGAGTAGAAATGGCAGCTGAAACAACGACAAATGAACAATTTTCACAGTGTTTTTTCCATTCCCCAATTAATTATAATTGGAAACTTAAAAGTTTGTAAAACGACAAAAGATTAAAACAACCACTCGGCCTCCTGCATTACAATGAGTTCCCTTTAAGTAGACATTTTTGCAAAAAATTTAATCAAGTTTGGGTTCCTTTTCGTTGAAGCAATGTTCCTTTCGAGAGAAATATTTTGTTTTAAAAACTTCAATAATTTAATACAAAAAAGCATGAAGTCGATGTTAGCTGATCAATTTTACCTAAAAATTATGTTTAATTTTTAATTTTTTAACATCGTTGACGATATAATGTACATCGTTATGTATACATTATTATTTTTAACATTTGAACACAATCGTCAGTAAATAGCTTTTAATGTCGGAAAACATCAGCCCTTAATTATTTCGCGTCATACTTGACGCTTCCTAAAGTCTCTGACTGTCTGCTCAGTAGCTTAGTTTCGTTGGTAGCGCCAGCCAGCAGTTATCTACACCTATCTAAGATATATTGGTGGAAGAATTAGTGCCTGCTCTGTACCAACTTCCTCTTCTAAATTCTGAGTATAACATAACGATTGTGAGTTATGATTTCAGAAACTTCATATATTTTAGAGCGAAGCTCCTTTTGAGGAAATCTAATCTTTACATTACATTTAATAACAAGAATTTTCCTGTTTAATCTCTTATTTTTTTATTATTTTCACAATCATTCCCTATGATTTTTAAGTGGAACTGTCGTTATTGATACCACTCGTTACAACCGATTGGAGCATAGTTTTTAGCTATTGGATACAAGGGCAACAAGTATTTTTTTGGATAGCACTAGAGAATAACTAAAAAGAGATATTAATAGAGACATTCTAAAGTGTAATCGCACTTTGTTGTAGTGGCATAATTTCCATTTTTTCACCGATTGTGATATCGCCGTTGTCTAGTATGTAGCAGTGTTGAAAAATTCAGTACTTTTGTACGTTTTTCTTTCATTTCAAAAATACCGCAGTACTCCCGCTCCGCTTTTAGTACTTTTTTATTATTACATACATATTTTATGTCTTGCGCTTTTCAACTATAAATGCATTAGCAACACGTTCAACGTAATGCTAAAGTAGAATCAGGGTTTAGCTCCGGTTAGCTAAACGTCCGCGGAACGTACGTTCGATTTTAGGCAGTGAAAACGCTTGCAGAACCGAAATGTAATTTCGGTAAGCATTTGCATTGATCTTCATATGCTAAAAACGAACGAATGTTACATTACGTTCTATCGACGTGACTAAACGGGGCTTTGAGGAATTCCTTTGATGACTGCTCTCCTCACTTGAATTTTGCTTAAAGCTATTGTAGTCACCGGAGTATAGTAAATAGTGTGTTGACGTGAGGCCACGGTTCAAACGCCAGATCAGACAGCTCTATCAAAACGAAATATGAAGAAATATTTCTTCTACGACTGCCTCTCAGTAAATAAAGAGTAAATAAATTCGCCAAGAAGAGTTTTTGTAAAATATGTCGTTCGGAATCAACTTTAAACTGTAGGTCCCGATATTCATGTATAAAATTAATACACACAACATAAGTGGTGAGAGAGGCAGAATCGATTTCTTGGCTGAAGGCTTGGAATGACCAATTATGTGTGTTGATACCATGGAGTAAAGCATGACATCAGGTGGAACGTTGATAAGAAAACTATATGCAAACTAATTGTACAACTAGAGAGCTTTAAATAATAACTGATATATGCAGAATTTAGAATTTTTGATAAAGTCTTCAACAATGTACTGATCATTACTATTTTTGTATGCTTATACCCGTTGCAGGTTGATCGGCCTTTGAGAGACTGAATCGAACATATTATGATTCATTTGAGAAAAAGGTAAATGTGAATGTATAGCTTGAAAGACTATAATATTGTCACTTAATTTTGGTTTACCACGATACACAGTCTCCTTGTTTATAAGAAATACGAAGGACGAATGTTATAGCACTCAAGATATCCAATCAGATACGATACTTATTTGTTATTCTCATTGCGTTACGATGATATTGGTCCATATGTAGAGGGCTTTCAATCAAAGGTTCTTTAAGAGGGTAAGTAGATTTTAAATTTGTCGATAAAATGTTTGTTCCCTCCCTACGATGCTTATTTCCTCTCTTTAGCCATCCTACCTAATTTTATTTGTCAAAAAAATTTGTCAAATTTTGAACTTCAAATTTGTTGATGAGCTTTTGCAAAAATTTAAAAAAGAAATGTCCACCACACTGAACGTTTCTTTAAATTTGTCTTCGTGAATATTTCCATATGAGTTGTTAAAACAAACAAATGTTAATATCTTGCTCTGTAGTACAGTATTCGTGTTGTTTGTTTTCAGTTTTTATTGTAATAAAACACCATTTTTCGGCTGCATTAACTTTAATAGCTTGTTGAGATACTGAAAGAAAAGCAACAGCAACAGCAACAACAGCAAACTCCGACATACCATACATACATAAGCAACAACAGAAATATTGTATTTGGAATAGAGAGAAGACAGAGAGAAAAAAAGGTCAAAAAATCAATCGTCCACGCAACTAATTCATTCAAATCTGACAAAATCTAAGAAAATCCCTGGCAACGACCTTCGGGATTTTAGAGATTTTACGAATGTCAACCCGCAACACGAAAACGAAGAGCTAAGGTATGTATATGCATACGAACACATACACATGTATGTATGTATGTTTGTATGTGTGTTGGATATTTTAGTTTTGCCAAAAAATTTGTATGAATCTGCTGCATGTGTATACATACGTATGTGCGTATATGAGTGTATATTATGTGTCTAGGTATTAAAAATGTATGTGAATGTGGAACAGGATTGGTGTTAGTGACAGTTTTAGGTTCATCTGTTTGTGGTTTATTGGTCCTATTCCCATACGCTCCTATTGAAAAAAATAAATTTGAGAATAAAGAACGAACATAAGAACGGTGTTATCCTTATGGCATGCTTGGATTCAAATCGAAAACGAAAAAACAAGAAATAATTGTTTAAAAATAAAACTCAATAGTCGAAATATGTAAATATAATTTGGCATTACAAAATTCGATTAAAATTAAAGATTTTTTCTTATGTTTTCATTTTTCGATCATTAGTTGTCTGTAAATAAATTATGAAAAGGAAAATAAGTTTAAAATATAATTAAAAGCGATAATTTTTGTAAAGAAACGACTTGTGTTGAGTCGATTGTACGTTTTGTGCAATTGAATTCTGTTGAATTAGTTTTTGTTTAGTTCTGAATTTTAATTAAAGGTAAAATTAGTCTCTACGTTCTGCAACGTTCCGTTTTCGTTTTGCATATTTAATACAAGTACGAAACGGATCAGACGACCTTAACAGATCTTAAAACAGCTGATTCGAAACGTAACAGAACGTAAAGACTAATCTATCTTAATTAAAAAACGAAAAATTAAGCCTCTGTTAGTCAAACGTCCACGGATGTAACGGAACGTAGGTTTGTTTTTTGAAAACGAAAAGAAATGTAATTTCGATAAGCATTTACGTGAACGTTTGTCTAATTCTAGCTTAACTCTGAACGATTAATTCACACCAACATTTTAAAACAAAACACCAGAGTCCAGTGCCTGTGTTACTTCATTTGTTGTTGATTCTTTGCTACCTTTGCCTGGAACTAATAAAATACACAATGTTTTATATAAAAATATAAATACTTCATATTATTATTGCTGAACTTATTAGAAGAATTGAAATTTATTGAAAAAACTTATTATGTTTGAAAACAAATTTAATAAAACTTCTTTGCATACCAAAAAACGTGAAAAAATGGCAACACTGGTAAAGTACTTACTTACTTACTTATTTGGCCATAACAACCAGATTAACGGATTTAGGCCTGCCGCAACACATCGTTCCAGGCACCTCTGCTTCTTGCGCGCCTATGCCAGTTGGTCACACCAATTGATGACAGGGCTTCCTCGATTTGGCCCTTCCAACGGATACAAGGTCGTCCTTTTTGCTGACTTCCGCAGACCCCGCATCAATTAACCGTCTCTCCTCCTCCATTCGAACCATATGCCGAGCCAGCGCAGCCGCTGGATATTAATACGCTGCACAACGTCTATTTCGTTGAGGAGCTCATACAGCTCACTGTTGGATCGGATGCGGAAATATTCGCCAACTCGTACTGGGCCGAAGATATTTCGCAGTACTTTTCTCTCGAATACTCTCAAGGCTGCTGCATCAGTACTTAATAGGGTCTATGTCTCTGCGCCATTAAGAAGCACGGGTAGGATGAGCGTCTTGTAGAGTATTAGTTTTGTCGTACGAGAGAGGTCTCTGCTACTCAATTTCCTATTGAGACCATGGCAGCACCTGTTGGCAAGAGTGATCCTGCGCTTGATCTCCAGACTGACATCATTTTTGGTGGTAACGGCGGAGCCAAGATAAATATATTCCTTGACTGTATCAAAAGTATAGTTATCGGCCGTAATCTGAGAATCAATACGCCGCACGTCTCTACTCGTCGATAACATATACTTTGTTTTGCCCTCATTTACTGCGAAACCCATCTTAGCAAACTCGTTTAATAGCAATAAAGGCAGCAGTAACATCTCGCTTGGTACTTGGTACGCCCTATGATGTCAAGGTCGTGAGCGTACGCAAGCAACTGGACACGTTTTTGAAAAATAGTGCCATTGCGATGCACTCCCGCCTTTCGCAGAACACTCTCCATGACCAAGTTGAAGCGGGCGTATGATAAGGGGTCGTCTTGTCTGAAACCTCGCACGGTATCAAAAGGTTCGGAGAGGTCCATTCCTACCTTGACGGAGCTGCAGGAATTGCTCAACGTCATTCTGCATAGCCTTATCAGCTTCGCAGGTATACCGAGCTCAGACATTGCGGCAAAAACACGATCCCTTATGCGGCTATCAAAGGCTGCCTTATAGTCGACAAAAAGGTGGTGTGTGTCGACTTGTTTTTCGTGGGTCTTTTCCAGGATTTGGCGTAGTGTGAAGATCTGGTCGATGGTGGACTTGCCAGGTCTGAAGCCGCACTGATAAGATCCAATCAGTGTTTTGACGAGTGGCTTCAGTCGTTCACACAATGCGCCTGTAAGAACCTTATATGCGATAGGGAGAAGGCTTATACCCCTGCAGTTGGCGCATATCGTAAGGTCTCCCTTTTTCAGGACAGGATAGCTGACACTGAGGTTCCAATCGTTGGACATACTTTCCTCTAGCCATATTTTGTAAATAAGCTGGTGCATGCGCCCTACCAACTCATTACATCCGGTCTTAAACAATTCAGGACCGAAAAACAATGGTGGGCAAAATTATACAGAAATTAATTTCATTGAATATTTTCTGAAGTAGTGAAATTATTGCAATAACCGAAAACAGAAAATTTTCTATTTTTATTATTTAAATAGCACTCTTCATGGTCTCCACTGTATCGTCTCTATTGTATCGTCTCCACTGTATCTGAAACATACACGCCATATTTTACAGTAAGTGGAAAATTTCTTCGATTAAAGACAATCGATCTAGTGATTGCCAATTTTTTTTTATTTTTATGCTGTGGTTTGATATGTTTGCTTTTCACGGTTGTATCAACTATTTTCATTATGGTGTTAAACAAGAATCCGTTTAGACTAACCGTGCCATAATTTAACATTAAGTTCATCATATTGTGTAGGAGGGCTAGAAAGCCTTCGCCTGATCGCCGTGCCTTGAATAGTGTTGGCCTTTATACTCAACTCTTCCTCCATGGTGATTTTATCAGTTTAGTGCCTCTCATTTCTCTCTATCAATCGTGCCGGTACAGATGCTGTCAAACTAATAGGAGAATGGGTTGTCAGATGATGCAAGTATTACTAAATTGCTTCAATCTTTCTCCCTGTATCAGATATCAGTGTTTTAGATGGGACCTGAGTTTTGAGTAGGAATTTCTTTATTTTCAATTTATATTCACAATAGTATTTTGGCGGCAAGAAAACAATTTTGGATAATTATTTTTGGTTCTACAGAGAAGATTTTGATGATTTTGAAATGAGTATTATTTGTGTAGCAAAAAGTAATTTGTCAATTCACACAAGCCATTGTATCGTTGTATTCATTGTATTGTTGGACGAAAGTACAATAGTGTATGATTGTTGTTGATATCTTTCATATAAAAATCCGATACATTTATACACATTTTTTCCATATGTTTTTAAAAGTTGTATTGGTTTCGTGCTATCAAAGTGTGTGAATGAAAAAAATGTGTATATGTTTTCATATGTTTTAAAAAGTTGTGTTGGTTTCGGGCTATCAAATTGTTTGAATGCCACGAGATACGCAATACAGCATAGCATTGAGCGTTCACAAACAAACAAATGTATTCAATACAACATACACCATTCAAAGTCGTGTGAATTGCCCAATTATTTAAAAACTTAGTAGTAAATACGCAGATGATATTTTTCCTGATAACATTTTAGTGTCGTTTTTATTGAAACACAGCATCTCCTATTTGATTAAAAATTAATCATTATATGGCATAGTTTACTGACATGAGCGATTTGAAACTTACTTGATTAATCCTTACAACCCTTCAGTTAGGATTACACCCTATCTTCTCTTCTTCTTATGCTGTGTGTGTTAATTTTATACACGAGTTGCGAGACCTACAGAAACTTTCTCAGGGCAATTTTCACTTACTCTCAGAGTTTTTGCCAGAAATCTGCTGAGAGAATGGCGCCGAAGAAATAAATTTTGTATTTTGTTTGATATCTGGCCTGGGGCTCGAACCCTGGCCAACACACTACCTACTAGACTACGGCGACATCATGATGTTCACCTTAACAAGTCGGCGCCTCCATTTTATTTAATGTTCTTGCATTTTTAAATTCTACGTTCTCTAACTTAAATACTGTCAAAATTTGGCTAAGATGCGCCGATCCGTTCCGAAGTTATAGGGAAAAATCTACTTAGAATGCACATATAGTCGTATATCGCGTGAAAACTTTGAGAGCTTATAACTCAAAACACACTTTTTCGACTTAGAATGTTATAGAACGGCGGCGTCGAAGTTATTATTAAGTCTTCTAAGCCCACAAAAATTAAGTTTCATATTTTGTTGACAATATCAGCAAAAATACGATCTCAAAGTTATCTCTTTTAGCAGTAAACAATATCTATACTCTAGTACTACCCCACTAATTGGCTACATTCAGTTATAATCATAATACTGAAACCGTGTAGGGATGATTCGCATAGGCCATCATCAATTTAAGTTTAATAAACAACGAAGCATCATTCAACAAATTCATTAACTAGTTAATGTAAAGAAAAACAAATTTTGTTCGCCACTTTTTATAGATGTTTCTCAAGCCTTTGACAAGGTATGGAGAGAGGGCCTAATACAAACATATTTCCAGAAAATGTAAAACAAGTAGTTTGTAGTTAAAGAAGATGTCATCAAGAAAGTAACACCAGCATGCCCCAAGGTATCTTTCAAGGGCCAGCTTTCTATTTAATATATACTTCTAATATGATAAAAAGAAAACATTTTTACACTGCATTTTAAGTGTACGTATAAAATCAAAACTAGCCAGTAGAATACTTACTGGAACATACATACATATATTCATACTGGAGGAGTAAGGTAAACGAACAAAAGAACATCCATGCAATTTTTAGTTTGTGGAGAGACACTTGTCCTGCTATACTCATTAGTAGTAAGCTAATCCCACAAAACTTCCACGCTAAATACTTGGGTGTACAACACCTCGAACGCTGTTTAACGTGGAAATCACATACAGAGGCAGTTCTTGTAGACATAAAGACAGTTCAAATCCATTAGCTTAATGATAGGAACTCAAAACTTAGCTTAAATTACAAATTTCTCATATAAAAATCAATTTTAAAATCTACTTGGTGTTACGGGAAACAGTTATGGCGAACTGCTCGAGTATAGGACGAACTAAACGAATGTGGAAAAAATTCAAAATAAAATCTTACGTACGATTACTGCCGCACGATAATATATTAAAAATTCTAATATTCATGAAAACTTAAACGTACCACTTGTTAAGTCATAAGATATTCTGAATCGTACTTCGGAAATCTCGACATTCATCGAAATTGTTTTGCCCGTGGTATATTGAATCATCCTGGCCATACTCGAGTAGGAAAACGACATATTCTTGCACTTAAGAGAAGATGGTACAGATGAACGTGATCTAAGATAAGGGCTTCGTCAGTTTTGAAAATGACAAAGAACACCTTACCTCTCGACCTGGCAGGACTGGCCACGGAGCCCCTATCTATAGCCAAACCAAAAGAGTATGCTTTGGATTCTCTTGCTTGAGGAATACATTAAATTTCCATATATCATGTCCAGTCTCTAATTTAGCTGCATTGGACAGTGTGTAAGCGATTCGTTGGGAATTTAAGTACATCTTTAAAGAGTAGCTCTTTTCATCACCAGTTACATGATGAATATATACTATCTGATAGCACTTTTGTTCAGTGATGATTACTTCATGTGAAAGGCTTTGCAAAGGCTAGTCTTATTCCTCTCCAGTCTTCTCCCCCTATTCACCAAATGAGAACGTTCTCGTTGTTAGATTAGCTAATACGCCGAGAGCATGTATTAACAGAACTTGGCTTTCGGCAAATAACAACATTAAGAATATTTGAGTTTTATTTTCGATTTTACGTTTAAATAGTCCTGGGGAATTTCTTATTAAAAATAAAGATCAGGGATTATTTGTAGCATAATATACCAATTGGAGAATCGAATCGTATGTATGTATGTACATATGTGTCTGTAACGAAGCAATTGTATGTATTTGCAAATATTGTCTCGTTTTATTTTAATTAAATTTAATCAGAATTCTGTCTTCTTCGTTCTCTTGCTCTCTCTCTCTCTCTCTATCTCTTATTTTCTGTCGCTCTACAGGAATTTCATTTCATTTAATTTACAAATTACTTATTATTCAGGATATGCACTTACAATATACAATTGGTATGCATACACGTACATATGTAATGTAATGAAAGACTACAGTATACATACACACATACATACATACATACATACATATGTACGTATGTACATATGGATATGAAGAGTTAAGTTAACTGAGAGAAAAGGTTTTTAATAAATAAAATTCAATTTCGTTATCAATGGCGTATTTCGTATGCAAATCCTCAATACAAAAGTCAGCTGCAATAACAACACTATCAATAAAACAACTGAGGCAACATCAGCATCAGCTACAGCATCAACACCAACAGCACCAACAACATCAACATCAACAATATCCTTTTAAACAAAAGCAATTTCAATTGCAACAGTAGCTGTCGTAGTAGTGTTGCAATAGTGGCAGTGGCAGTGGCAGTAGTTGCAAAAACTTGCAATCAAAGCAGCTTAAAATATGATTTGACAGCTCAAACTATTGCATACGCAAACATGCATATACACTTATAATATTATACAAATGTATGGATGTTCGTATGTATGCTATACATCGTATGTATGTATATGAAATGAAATAACATGCATTCAAAAGAATGCATCATACAACCATAAGTAAGTATGTACTATACATACATGCATGCATGTTTTCATATATCAAATATTCTTCTTATACATGAATTTATTTATACGTTTACTATATACATACGTACTCACCCAAGGTTTGTATAAAATACGAATATTTGTATGTACACACTTACATACATACATATATAGTGTGTGCGTATATTTTAGCAAATATTTTTGTTTTTGTTGACTTTTTTTTATATGGATTTCATGTTTTATCAACAACAACAGCATCAGCAACAGCAACAGCAACATTGAAATATTGTTCAAAATATATTGCCTGCCTTCGATAATCTCTTCTATATGTTTGTATTTATTGTATATTTATAAATATGTTTATAACAAAGTATAGTGAAGAATTGTTTTATGGTTTTTTAATATTGAAATTCCTATAACGGCACAGTTATCATAATATTTTCTTTACACTAATTCTTAAGTATACGTATGCAAAATATTTTGTTAAAATCTTTACCCATTCTCATTCTGAAGAGAGAAATGCAATTTGGTACAAGAATTTGTAATTATTTTGACATTTTATAACTTCATCTCATTTTATTTTTTGTGTTAAGCTTTAATATATAGCAGACATTGTTGAGTATTAAATATTAACATTCGATGAAAGATAAATAAAAAATTCTATTACTATTGTGTAAATATGGGAAAAATATCGGAATTAACTAACACCGTCAGGAGTGAAATTATAACCAAGTATAATCTTGGAATATCTGTAACAAGTATTGCCAATGAGTACAATATACCTAGACAAACCGTTTATTATCAAATAAATAAATGTAAAAAAACGGAATCTGTCATTAATTTGCGTCGAACAGGAAGAAAGCGTAAAATAACGGCAGCGGAAGATCGACAAATTATCAGAAAATTTAAATCTTATCCAGGTTTGACACCCAAAGCCGCTGCGTTGGAATGGAATTCGCACTCTGATAGTCATTTAAGCGAAAGAACAGTTTGACGACGTTTAAAAGAAGCCAACATTAATACATATGTAGCAAGATCAGTTAAATGAGTTCCAGCCCCAATGAACCAAATTAAAAGGTTAGAATTCGCAAACAGATACGTGGACAAGTCCCTATCATTCTGGCAAAGCATCTTATGGACCGACGAAAGTACTTTCGAGTATCACTCGTCAAAGAAATAAGTTTTTGTTAGACTGTTAGACTGTTGTCAAAAAAGTTAGTCATGGAGGTGGCACAGTCATGTTGTGGGGCTGTATAGCATATAAAGGCTTGGGAGACATCGACGGTTCGATGAACCAAAACCAATATTTGACAATTTTAAATGAATACGCATTTCCTTCTGGCGATAGGTTGATTGGACCGTCATTTATTTTCCAACAGGACAATGCGCTTTGTCACAAGAGTAAAATGATTAAGACATTTTTGACAGAAAATTGCAATGAAACTTTGGATTGGCCACCTCGAAGTCCGGATTTGAATGTGATTGAGAATGTTTGGTCATATATAAAGCGCCAAAGAACCACAGAACTGACAAGAACCAGGGAAGGAACAATTTCAAAGGTTAAATCTTTGTGGGAGGACATACCAACAAAATACATTCAAAACTTGATCGATTCAGTTCCTAAAAGACTCCGGAAAGTCATTGCTGCTAAAGGCGGATACACGTTTTATTAATATTAAAAATATATAAAAGTATTACAAAAGTTGGAATAAGATATTTTCGTTTAAAGAGTTAAAATACTTATGCCACCCTCTAAATTTTTAAATTAGTTGCATAGAATGCAAATTTAATTTAAGAAGTTATGATTTTATGTTTTTTAGTTATTAAATAAATGCTACTTTCATTACAAAAAAATTTGAAATTTTTAATTTTGGGAAGCTGAAAAAATTCAAAATGATAAAATTTCTCAGGTGTCAAAATAAATATGCCGACCACTGTATGTATATTCACATACATACGCGTATATTGAAACACAATATATTCGACTTTACACTTTTACAGTCTTTACACGATATAATTTTGAAGTCGCGTTGGTCTAGTAGATAGTGTGTTGGCTTATTAGGCGTGAGGCCTCGGTTCAAATCCCCAGGTCAGGCATCTCCAACTGAACGAAATATGAAAAATTATTTCTTCGGCGACTTCCTCTCGGCAGATTTCTGGCAAAAACTCTGAGAGAAAATAAAATTGCCATGAAGAGTTTCTCAAAAATCTGTTGTTCGGAGTCGACTTCAAACTGTAGGTCCCACCACTCCTGTATAAAAATTAACGCACACAACATAAGTGGTGTGAGAAACTAGGTCGTAATCCTGACTAAAGGGTTGTAATGACTAATTATGTTATGTATTTTATTTTGCATGAACTTTTTACCACTTTGACTTCTAAATATGGAGAAAATCGAAATTGTAATCGTATTTTCAGGTCTATTGATTTCATTCTGTCATTTTCAGTTGTTTTTGTTTTTCTAATATAACGAATCATTTTATGTATACTTCAACGGTTTACATACAGTGGAATGTTGCAATCTTGAATTTGAATTAATTTAAAATTTTAATTCACATTTCTTGCTTGAAAATCTAATTGAATGGGCAACTGATATGCTAACCTTTAAGTAGGAATGAAATTCCAGATGCTCTTGATTTTAAGGTCATCAGATATGATATCCGTTAAGGCTCTTTGGGCTTGTCTTCAGATCACCCGCCTACCATTGTTACGATTGCAAACCGTCATAATTTCGTAACACCCACAACAAATATAAGGATGAGTAAATATTAATTAGAAATCGCCGTAGTCTAGTAGGTAGTGTGTTAGCTTATTAGGGCCACGATTAGGGTTGCCAGCCTGGCTGGACTTGGCTGGATTGTCCAGCTTTTTTGATGCTTGTCCAGTTTCAAGCTAAAATTTAATTTGTCCAGCTAAATAGAAATTTTTTTAGTACACTGTACAAACGTGTTTTTTTGCCAAAGTGCAAACTACAATAAACAAAATCAAACTAGACTGAATTGTTATTTTTTATTGGTTTGTTTTTAGTATTTAATTTTAATTCTTACATACATCCATGTGCGTATGCAAATATGTATGTGACGGACTGAACCGAAAACATTTAAGTTTAGTTAAATAAATTTTAAAGAATGCAATGAATTTATTTAATCGTAATATTTTTAAATAATAATACATATACTCATAATATACTCATAATACTCAGCCACAAAAGTATACATACGGATAACAAATTTCAGAAATTTTTTAACCAATTCGTTTTTTTGAAAATATTTATAATTGTCTGACATCTTTCTTCGATTTTAAGACGGTCTTTTGCATTGGTTCAGAAATTTGTGAAATTTGTAAATCGAATGCATACCTTTGTGGGCCTGTGCAGGGCCACAATTCAGTTCAATTTTAGAAATTTTTTAACCAATGCAAAAGACCGTCTTAACATCAAGGAAACTATAAAGATTTTTAACGAAAACGGATTAGTTAAAAAATTTCTGCAATTTTTTAACCGTATGTATACTTTAGTAACTGTGTGTATGTTGATAACAATGGATATTTTAATAAAAATTATTTAGACAATACCAAAATTAACATTTTCTCAGTATTTTTTATGTCCAGCCTTTTTTTGTTTTGTCCAGCTTTTTAAAACCCAATGTCCAGCTTTTTGTGAATCGGAATCTGGCAACCCTAGCCACGATTCAAACCCCACGGTAGACATCTCCAACAGAACGAAAATATGAAAAAATATTTCTTCGGCGTCTTCCTCTCGGCAGATTTCTGGCAAAAACTCTGAGAGTGAATAAAATTGCCATGAAAAGCTTCTCAAAAATCTGTCGTTCGGAGTCGACTTTAAACTGTAGGTAGGTCTCGCCATTCATGTATAAAATTCCCACACACAATATATGTAAGTCGTGTGATTGAAGGGTTGTAATGACTAATTATGTGTGTACGTATTTTTTTTACAAAAGTACCATTCGATTCAAAAAGGTACTTTTTCAGCTACACATAGTTCAGTACCATTTCAAAATTTCAATTTTGCAACACTGTTACCGATTGATTCCAACCACTAGACGTTGGGCAAATGTGTTAGATTCAGAAGAAAGGGTATAATTTTTAATAAATACAAGAAATTATTTCCGAAATAAAATTTCTTGCCTAAATTATGAAATTGAACAATTTGCCACTTCATAACAAAGAAATCTAAACGCAATTATTTTATGGAATGCAATAAAAATCATAAAATAACGTCATCATCATCATCTTATTCTCCTGGCTGTCGTTACGAAAACTCACACCTACTCTAAAACGTACATCCATACATAAATACGTTTACAAAAAGACAAGAAACAAAAATAAAAAAAAGTTAAAAAGTAATGTTAAAATATAAGGAAAACAAAACCAGGATACTTGTTGTCCTATTACAATAAAATATAATCATAAATTGTTGTTGTTGCACATACATACACACACATACATATATTCACACCAATACAGAGACATGTGTGGTGGTCATGAATTGTAAGGAATAATTCGATGTAATTTGAAATATCAAAATACAGTGCGTAAAAAAAAAGAAAGAAATAAAAAAACCAAACAAACATAATTTCAATGTGTGTGTGTATTGGTAATTGTGTTAATATATGTATATGTACATATGTATGCATATGTGCTTTAATGGATGTGTGCATATGTGTGTGTGTGTGTGAGCATTTAGTTAAGTCGTACTAACAAGTGACTTTAGGCAGGATAAAAATAAGGATTTCGCATAATCTACAATACATTAGCGGTAGCTTTGCTGTGGATTTCAATTCAATTCTTCAGGTATCGAACAGAAATCCATGTAAATTACGATTTGGCACCTTTTTCCAAAATGGCGTTCAACTGTGAAAATGAATGTAAATGTTGAACTTTTCTCGTCTCTCGTTTCTTCCTTTTTATTTTCTTTTCGCTCTTTGAAGAGTAAAAGTTTTTATAACATTAGAGAGCTTGAGATGAGAGTCCTTATTTATAACTATATTATCGTATACATACATACATACACATGTATATACATACTATACACTACTGCCAAAGGTGAGATAATAATGGTAATACCAATAGTAGATATTTTTGTATTTGTATTTGTATATGCATTGCGTGTGTTTCGTGGTATTCGGGTAGTAAAAGGGTTTCGTTTTTTGTTGTTGTTTGGCTTTGTGTGGCCCTGATAAGAAGACAATGTGAAAATTACAATTTATTCTTATTAAAATGTTAACAGAAATGAAAGAAATTCTATAAAAAAAACACAATACAAAATAAGAAAATATAAAAAAGAAAAGAAAGAAACCAACATTAAAGAATCCCAACACAATGTTTGATTGTTATGAAAAGTACCATCAGTTTTCTCTTTCTAAAAAAGGTTTCGTTTTAGTTTCAATTTAAAATGAAAACAGAAAATATTATTTGATTTCGTTGCAAGTTCTTTTGTCGAACAGAAGATCTCTTTCATAATGGAAAACGTAAAAAAAGATTCCAGTAATATCGTCGTTGTATTGGTTCAATATACAACAGTTTTGTTTCTATAGAGTTTGACATTGTGGAATTGAATTTTCCACATTCAGGTTATGCTGGCTGCAAATACACTCAAAAAGTTAAATTGATGGTTTTCATAAATTCCAGTTAATTTTAAATTTTTTTCTAAAAGTTTGCTGTACAAGGTTAGGTTAGGTTAGAGGGCATGTACTTGTCAATTAAGACAAGTACAGAGTTCGAGAGTTCGAATTGACCCATTGTACAACGTCCTAGTTTCTCACACCACTTATGTTGTGTGTGTTAATTTTATACATGAGTGGTGGGACCTACAGCTTAAAGTCGACTCCGAACGACAGAAAAAATTCAAAATTTTTGGAAATTTTCAACTCCGAGTAGTTAACGCAATTGATTTTAAATATCACTGAACTAATCAATCTCGAAGTTGCCATAGTCTAGTAGATAGTGGACTGGTTTAGTAGATCACAGATCTCCAACAAAACAAAAAATATTTCTTTGGCCACTTCCTCTCAGCGGATTTGTGGCAACAACTCTGAAAGTAAATAAAACTTGCTAAGAGAAATTTCTCAAAAATCTGTCGTTCGGAGTTGACTTTAAACTGTAGGTCCCGGAACTCATGTCTAAAAGTAACACACACTATATAAGTATTGTGAGAAGCTAGGTCGCTATCCTGACTGGAAAGGTTGTAATGATTAGTTATGAATGCCATCGATCTAGAGAACATTTTACCCTAAAGTCTTAAGTTTGCAGGATTCTGGTAATATATAGAAAAGTTTAATCAAATAAGAATTTTAACATCAATTATCAATGTCTGAAATTTAGGTAAAATCCTACCTTAATGAACAAGTAATGACTTCCAATTTTCTTTGAACTGTAGCTAAATTTACATAGCCTGGTTGTTGCTTTCATTACTTCTTTCTAGAACATAAGATGAGATTAAACATGCCCTACCAACTGTTATGTTCATTTTTAGTTTCCTTATCCATTAAGTTTATCACTTAATTTGTTATGCTACGGGCACATTTAAATTCTTAAAAAAATCTTCATTGATTCAAGCAGTAAACTTCCTTCCAGTAATTTATCGCCCCTCAACAAAGCAGTTATCAATAAGGAAATTTCCTTGTTTTTTTCACAACAATGCTTTTAAAATTGAAGCCGATATACATATTCTTTGATCCACTACGTTCGGTATATTTTTTTTAGAAATTTAAAAAATCACAATCCTATTGTAGATAAGAACGATTTGTTCTGTGATGTGTTGAATTTATTCGAATTTATATTCGAAGTGATACTACATTTCAATAAACAAGGGACGACGAAAGAGCAGACTTAGGAAATTAAATGCTACAAATTGATCTGAAGTATTCAACAAACGATTTATATTTCCTTCGGTTTTGTTCAGCTTGTTATATATATGTTCCTTTTACTCCTCTAGTGAGCATAGGACCGCATTGGTTTCGGTAATAAGAGTTATTTAAGCCGTATAGCTTATTAGGCTATAGCGCCCGATCCCGGTGTGGGACTGTAACATCGCCAACTGGCATACAAAGTGCCGCGATTTAGCTGTGCAAGTATTAAGGTTTTACCGCCCATGGTCGGTCGCCAGAGCCACGTCAACAGTGTTGCAAAACTGAAATTTTGAAATGGTACTCAATTATAACTGAAAAAGTACTTCTTTGCATCAAATAGTACATACATACATACTTATGTACATAATTAGTCATTACAAGCCTTCAGTCAGGATTATGGACCTAGTTTCTCACACCACTTATGTTGTGTGTGTTAATTTTATACACGATAGGCGGGAACTACTGCTTAAAGTCAACTCCGAACGACAGATTTGTGAGAAACTTTTCATGGCAATTTTATTTCCTCTCAGAGTTCTTGACAGAAGAAAAGTCACCGGAGGAATATTTTTTATATTTCGTTTTGATGGAGATGTCTGCCACTGGGTTTGAAACATGGGCTCACGTCTAGTAAGCCAGCACATACCGACTAGACTATTAATTTACACATACAGGACAAAAATAACTGATTCTAATGCATAACTGCTCTCGTCAGTACGACAGGGAACACAAAGCCTTTGAAGGGCAGTGGGTAAGGTTGAATTTTGGAAAGGATTGGCGTGTCTTTTGAACGCTTCACCTTCCCATTAGTTTCCCTTTGTTCAGCTTGAGTTTTACATAATTCAATGACGTTAACTGGTTGTTATTGATTTTTGGTCGTTACAGAGGGTCCTTAAAGCGGAACCTAATTGATAAAACTCGTCGATAAAAAAGAAAATTTTTGAATATTTTTTGAATTCTGAAGTTCTCTGGTACCATCACAGTATACAGGCGATTATGAATTTCCAAGTAAAGTTTCTAAGCAGTTTGGGTTTTGAGTGTATACTGTGCCCTCTAGACACCGCTACTGTAAGCAATAGTAAATGGCGGTAAGTGGAAACAGTGCCAAAAGGAAACATTGTCAGCATTATCATATATACATACATATGTACATACATATAAACTTACTTAGTTACACATACGTGTGCATAGTATATTTGCATTCTTATATAAAAATGAAAATATTGTTCATACGCCACTAAGGGAGAACAGATTTCGAGGGTTACTTATGTGTGATTTAAGTGAAGCACGCGCGAATACGGCGGTGATAATTCTTTAAAAATTGGAAATTGTTTTCCAATCGATTTCGCATTTAGCCAAAGCTCTTACTCTTACCAAATAACATACACAACCATACACACACACACAAATATGTATATTTATGTAAAGTACAAAACGAGTGCTTAGATGTAATTATGTATGTATGTATTTTTCTATTCTGTCTTTATTTCTCAGCGTAACTTCATACATAATATTGTATATGAAATGTAGAACATATCCACACACACATGCATACATTCACATACAGATATGTATATATAATGTATTTTTAAATTTTATTTATACTGATTCAGATATCCTTTTTTATAAACATTTACATATGTGCGAGTGAATATAATTGAAAGGGTGTTAAAAATCTGTTTCGTTTTTTTTAACGTTTCATTGAATTTCGTTATAAAAATCAAACCAAAAAAAAATTATTTCTTCGCTGTTGGAAATAATGTTTTTGTTATAATGTATGTATGTATGTACAGTATGTATGAATTTTATTTTTTTAATAATACATATATACATACATACATACGTTTTTTTGTACTTATTTTTGTTGTTCTTTTTGCATTATTACTTTCTACTTGATTGACTTGTGTTACGAGAGGATTTCACTTTGATCAGGAGGAAAGCGTTACTTTTAGCAGATTACCGAACCAAATTTATTGAGATTTTGTTCGTTTTAATATATTTATGGTATGTACAGGGACATGTACGAGTTGTTTGAAGTTTACTGTTCCTAAAAGTGACATAAAAAACTTAAATTGAAAGCGCCGTTTTCAGAAAGGAATTTTTGAAAAAATCATAAGATCTTGTACCATAAAGTTCTGAAATTTTTAAATTCTCATTTCCTTATACATTATTTCGGAAACAATTTTGTCAATATAAACTTAGCATAAGTACAATTACAATCTGTTTATTGTTCATTAATATAGTAGAACTGCCGTCTCTTATTAGGCGGTTCTGGTGGGAAAAGAGAAAAATTCTTTTGACAGTCCAACCCATAGACAAATAAATTCCTTTTCTTTTTTGAATAACTCAGTTACCCAGTTATACGCTCTACATATAATTTGCTCATCATCTTTACATACATAACATACATATAATTGGTCATTACAACCTTTCAGTCAGGATTACGACCTAGCTTCTAATACCACTTATGTTGTGTGTGTTAATTTTATACATGCTTTGGCGGGACTTACTGTTTAAAGCCTACTACGAACGAGAGATTTATGAGAAAATTTTCTTGGCAATTTTATTTACTCTCAGAGTTTTTGCCAGAAATTTGCCGAGTGCATGTCACCAAAGAAATTTTATTTCCAATTTTGTTTTGCTGAAAATGTCTGACCTGAGGTTTGATCTAAGGCCTCATGTCTAATAACGTACACACTACCTACTAGACTACGGCAACTTCATCATGTTTAGGAAAGCCAATTGGTATATTGATGACAGATAAAATCAGAACAAAAATAAGACTTAAGTGCTCTTAGAGCTCTTAGTAGTAGTTGATGGGTGGATTATGACAATTCATTTGTCTTTGGCAACTTGGTAAACACAATCGAAAATCTACTATTTTTGAATAGCAGAAACAGTACATCTTACATACTTATTTAATGGGTCATTACAGCTCCTTAGTTAGGATTATGAGCTAGCTTCTCACAACACCCGTGTTGTGCATGTTAATTTAATCCATGAGTGGCGGGATATACGGTTTGTAATCGACTCTGTATGGTAGATTTTTGAGAAACTTTTCAATGCAACTTTATTTACTCTCAGAGCTTTTGTCAGAAGAGAAGTAAAAAAAATGTTTCTGTCATATTTCGTTTTGTCGAGATGTCTGAGTTTGGAACTACGAACTCGCTTTTGACAAGCCAACACAGTGCCTACTATGGTAGACTACTTCGGATTCATATACTGGACGCCATAAGTTTCAAAAATGATAAAATTTTATATGTTATGATTACAACAAACTCAATAAAGTTTGGTAACATTTTCAAAATCTGTTTTAGTTAAGATTTTAATTCACCGTTATTTGATTTTTAAACACATTAAATGATACAAAGATTTTTCATTAACTCATCATAACATTCACCCGGTATTTAGTAATTAAAATATAATTATTGATTACATTGTAATTGAGAGATACATAAACAAATAATATTTCTATGATTCATAACCTCCTTTTTACGATAGGGGAACATTGTTATACAACGTAAATTTCACCTTGGAGCGAAGAGAAAGTTATTGTTTCCTTCATTTGGTTGCGAACATGTTTAATATTAAATTCAGAACTTAATAAATGCGAAGGGAATTACATTTTTTATTATCTTTTGATTGTGGTAATAAAACAAGACTCCATTTTGTATACATTTTGACCATTTTTAGTGATGTTGACCTAAAAAATCATAAAAATCACACAAAATTATAATCAAAAGTATAAATAAAAACCGCACATGCACAATCCCTCACCCTCACCCTCACCCCCACCCACACTCTCAACCTCACCGAAAACGATAAAGTTTATGGACCCAGAAAAGAAAAAGTCAAAGAGAGAGAGAGAGAGAAAGAAATAAAAACCAAATAAAGCCATAGAAATCAAATAAAATTTGGCACTAAAACTGAAGGTAAAGTTAGAATTCGGTGTAGCACATGAACACGTCAAACCGCAAAAATGTTTTTAGGAGGCAATCATGAAATCAAACGATACGTACGACAAGAGGAGCAATGGAAGCAAAAATATTTATTTTTATATGAGATTTTTTTTTATTACTTTTGGGTTGTCCTTATTACGACTTTTTAATGTGAAAGAAACGAAAGCAAAGGACAACGATTAGGAAGAGCTGTTACCAGTTGGTTTCGTTAAAATTTTTGTTTTTTATTTGGTTGGTTCACTTGGTTAAAATTGGTTAGAAGAAGACATGTTTGCTGCTTAAATGTTGGGCCATAAAACAAAGACCATTAAAGGCGCATTCGTCATATAAACATTAAACGAATAAAAATTCATTAACAACGAGGTTTCCAATGGAAATTGTGGTCAACTGAAGCATTTTTAGAAATTTATGAACTGCTCTGATGGTACTTTAAAACCCCTTTTGAGATTATTTCAATAAATCGTAAACTGTTTGATACTAATGCACATATGCAGTTAAAAAGAAAATATAAAGATAGATGATGGTTTCCTTAAAATTTTAATTTTAAAAATGTTGACATCCCTCGTATAATAGCATCAAATACTTACTTTATATATAAATGGACGAGGACATTCTTTAGTGTCCATTTTATGTGAAGGTGACCAAAATTAACAGAACAGAGAGAAATAAAATCAAATTGAATTTTCGTAAAGGATACATGCATACATACATACGTCTTTGCATGAATATGAGGCAAAATTAAGCGGCTATAAAAGGACTTTTACCACCAATTTTAGTCAACTTTTAACAAAAAAAATTTATTGCAAAAAAAAAAAAAAAACAAAATAAAATAAATGAAATAAAAATGAAGTGTATTAAATGGTAAAAGTTATATATTCTTTTTAAAAACTAGGTTGCATAGGTAAGAGGTTAAGTTAGTTTAAGTCGAAGTCGGAGCCTTGATTACCAAAACACACTGGAACACGCATAGAGATACGTTTTGACGCCACAGTTAAGCGCAGTCCCTGTAGTGAATATGTCGGCCAGCTGAAAGTTTAATAAAACTAGCGACATCCTTGATGCCAATGATGATAACTCAGTTAAGCTGCAAAGGAATGGACCTCACAAGAGATGGGCATTGACAAAGAAAGTGGATGACAGTTTCCTCCTCTTGCATAGGTAGGACCAAATAAGAAAAAAATATAAACAAAAATTGAAATTAATTGCTTTAATTAAATTTGAACCATTATTTCGAATCTGGCAATACTATTCTGTTACAAAATCCAGTATATTACCCACACGAAACGTAATTAACCCTATGCAGTCGGCACCGTTTCGGACGTTACCTACCCACAATTCGACTTGATTATATAATAATCGATTTTGATTATATAATAAAAGAAAGGATAAAAAAATACTTTGGAAATAACTAAATAAATAAATTACGAAAATACAACACTGTCTTATTACTGCACAGATCTTTTCTTTTCGACGCTTCATTACGAACTGAGATCTTGTACATTTCTTCTCTCGGTTATCATGTCCTCTCAGAGGGGACAACCATGTGATATGCTAGAATTACGTTGTCCCCTTAGAGGGGACAGCCGAGTGCAAAGGGTTAATTGATTTACACTTGGGCAACGTTGGGATTTATTGGGCCAACGAGAAACTGCACGATGATCTCGAAGTTGTCAATAAAATCATCTTTCGGGATGAAGTTCTTTTTCATCTTGGTGGGCACGTGAATAAGCATAATTGCCGTATTTGAAGATAAAAAAATTCATACGTGGTCTTACAAGAGGCAATGCACCCATTACTAGCGATTGTTTGGTGCCACTTGTGGAGCGGAGACATCATTGGCCCGTATTTCTTTGAAATTATAATTATTATTAGAATGCCTTAATTAAATTCTTGTTACAGTAGATGATATCAGTAACCTGCATTTCGCATTAATAAGAGCAATTTATTCATTTCAGTTGGTGCTAGAAAGGCATTACCTGTAATAAAAAAGGCTTTTCAAATGTCCAGTCCTTCGCGGAATATTAAACTACTTCGGAATGAAGCTACGTACGAAGAATTCAAATACAGACATGACATAGTTGATAGCTAATTGTGTGCTAGAGTCGTTTTGTGCACTCCGCTTCTGAAATTTTCATGACTGCGTCCTAGAAACTCAATTGTCAAGAAGTACATTAGTAAGCATAAAGAATGTTTTGACCATATTTCCATACGCTGATATCTGAGTGAAGTCGCCGTAGTCTAGTAGGTTGTGAGTTGACTTATTAGACCTAAGGCCGCGGTTCAAACCCTAGGTCAGACATCAAAACGAAAATATGAAAAAAAAATATTTCTTCGGCGACTTCCTCTCAGCAGATTTCTGGCAAAAACTCTAAGAGTAAATAAAAAATGCCATGAAAAGTTTCTGAAAAAAGAAAAATCTGTCGTTTGGAGTCGACTTTAAACTGTTGATCCCGCCACTCATGTATAAAGTTAACACACACAACATGAGCGGTGTGAGAAGCTAGGCCGTAATCCTGACTGAAGGGTTGTAATGGCCAATTATGTTATTTTATGTATGAGATCTGAATTTTTGTAACATGTTTGTGATGTTATTGATAGAAAGTGGTTTACTACATCGATTCACAGTGTACATGAGGTGACAGTGCTAGATTTGACTGGCAGAAGATACTTTTTTACTGACTTTTTTTCTTGTTGGTTTTGTCAGAGAATTATGCACTGTGATAAACCTACATACATACATGCTCGCACCCAATTAATTAATTACTAGTTATGACTTATTTTTGTAAAGAACATAACATTTAAAAAATGTGTTCCATTTTTATAAGAATTTAATAGAACAAGAACTTAAGAAAAAAAGAGGAATAATTTTAAGAAAATGTTAAACTCGGAACGAAAGTTTCAAATCCAGTTAAAATTGACCAGTCAACCAGTTACAATACTGATTAATTTTCCTTTAGTTTTCTTTTTTTTAATAACAATATTATGCCATATGTAAGTATTTAGTATGTGTACATACGTATATCTCTAACAAATGCATGTTTACAGTCCAAATAAATGAATATCGTCGTAATCATGCTAAACATTTTAGTTACTACAGTGGTGTTTAAAACAATGGCAAAATATTGCTAAAGAGCAAATGGTCACATGTTATTCAAGCTGTTTGATTGACAGCACTGGTTTCGTATTCGATGGAATGGCGGCTGGTCGAAGAGGGTTTTTACAACTCGGTGCGGTGATCAAAGTTGTAATTTTCTGGACCCCAATATCACTTCAAGATCACAGCGAAGAAATTGCTGAAGGAGATGGATTCGCAGCAGACTTTATAGGCATAGTCAAGGGTCCTATGGTAGTATTAACTATTCAGAGAGTCAGGCTGTTGATTTCTCCGAGACCTGAATCACGCCAGATTAATAGAAGTATTTTACAAATTACGAAAGGCAAACATCGTTTTGTTTTCTATCAAGAATCAATTATCTGAGATTGCGTTGCCTCATTTGGTTACGCCTTCTAAATGGGACAGAGTGCAGCGGCAACCTCGAGGAGAATGAAACCATAAGGATTAGAATTGTATTGTTCTGTCCAATTTTTTACTATTTTCAAATGGTAAATTTGGCTTCCAATGGATTATGAGTTGATATACTTATTATCAGCATAACCCAATGACTTAACATAACCCCATAAAAAGAAATTCAGAAAACTTTAATTGTACGTTCGAGGGAGTTAGTGAACAGAAGCAATTTTGGAAAGAAAGTTGTCGGGCGCATATAAGTATGAAGAACAATTTTTCGCGTTTATAAGCGAAGAATGCTTAGAAGCAGATGCATATATTGAAATAGTTTCAGTATATTTAGGAGCAAAAATCGTGATTGCATAAGTTCATGCCATGAAAAGACTCTCAAATCTTTCGTTCGGTGTCGACCTTAAACAGTAGGTCCCTACACTTATGGATAAAATTAACACACATAACATGGGTGGTGTGAGGAATTAGGTCGTAATCCTGACTAAACGGGTTAGAATGGCCAATTAAGTAAGTAAGTAAGTACTTAATACTGCTTCTATTAATACACATTTTTTAAAATTTTATTTTTTTAATGCCATCTGTACACGGTCGGGAAACCTCAAAATAGACTTCGAGGCACCGAAGAAAAAGTTGTGTTTCATTTTCGGTCAAGCATGAATTGTGTAAAGGATAAGGAAAGCATATGGAACAGAGTATTTTTTACCTCCTTAAAAAACAAATGTACTTGAACAACACTTGAAAAAATGCTGGTTTCTACAAACGAACAAATCTTCATACTCTAAACATTAATAGCTTTTGACTCCCTAATATTTTCGCCAACCGAATGCAAAGATTAATGGTGCGCTTGTGTAGTCAACGTTATAAATTTCGCGCATTAAAACTGACTCCATCCACATTAAAATATCCTATTTAGTTAATAATTGCAGGTCGAATGTGAAAGAGTCATTCTTATTAAGCCTTTTCTCTGTCAAGTTTCGAAGGGCTTAGTCTACGTTGAAAGAAATATAAATGGCAATTCTATTATTGTGCTCGAAGACGCCGTAGTCTAGTACGTAGTGTGTTGGCTTATTATACGTAAGGCCACGGTTCAAACACCAGGTCAGACATCAAAACGAAAATATGAAAAAAATATATTATCGGCGACTTCCTCTCAGCAGATGTCTGGCAAAAACTCAGAGAATAAATAATTGCCATGAAAAGTTTCTCAAAAATCTGTCGCTCGGAGTCGACTTTAAACTGTAGATCCCACCACTCATGTATAAAATTAACACACACAATATAAGTGGTGTGAGAAACTAGGTCCATAATCCTGACTGAAGGGTTGTAATGACCAATTATGTGTGTATGTATGTATTATTGTGCTAACAGTGCTAAGGAATTTATTTATAATTCACTCATTGGTTTTTCTTTATTTATTTTTAAGAAAGTTTGCTTAGAAGTTTTCCAATCGGCATGATTTTTCCTTGAGGACGCTAAAGGACAACAATATTTCTATTTTTAATATCAAAAATTCAAGGCCTTACTATAAATGGTCACTAGCTTGTAAATGGCATGATTACATAAGGTCGGTTTAGCTAGTAAGATATTAGTTTCGTAAAATTTTGGAGAAAATATTTCAAAATTTGATCCGCGTTTTAAAAAATTTCGCGATTGCCTTTTTTCCGTTTACATGATCAGATGAAAATGCAAAACAAAATAAAATTAATGCCTCCCTAATCGAAATGAAGTGTGATACTATTTGAACATTTTCAAAAAACCCAGAGTACCGTAGGATTGCCATATTTTCATTCGCATTTTTTCTCAATGTTGTACGTTATCGTTACGTATTGATATTGAACAATAATATCCGATCTCTCTTCTATATAAAAACTAAAGATGTCTTACGACTTATATTACCGTTTACACTCAACTTTAATTAGACTTTAACTTTTAAAATCATTCTTTACTTTACCAATACATGCTCTGCGTCATTCTTTTGTTTTCAACTGTATTTGAATCCTTGAATGTACATACATGTGTTTCAACCATTATGTAACCCACAATTGTATAACTTTTGTTTGAAAATAAAGTACATACATATGTATGTATGTATGTATATGGATGTACATTGCCATCCAAACAACCATTTCCATTATCATCACCAGCAGCATCAGTATCATTATTATATATGTACATAGGAATAGGAATACAATCGAAATCACAAACACATTCAAATACAAATGCAAAGACTCAGGAAATGTCACGATTCGTAATGTTGTGCTACATATTCATACAAAAACTTTCATTCGATATGAAATAAAATGGTATACACGAATGTGTATGTGTGTACATGTATTGCGTTGTTTTAGTGGGTGTTTTTTTTTTAAAGCTATTCTGTAAAGACTGGTACACATAAAGAAACATAAACAAAGTGTCAGTGTATTGTAATCGAAACAAACCCACTTTAGACATTCAACCACCCAGTCATTCACACACCTACCTACCACCCATCAGTGTGAGAAAAATCTACTTGTAATAGTAAATAGCAGTTACTGTGTTTAGTCTCTTAGTCCTTGTTTAGATAACCTTATGTTTATTCATTCTGTCATTTATTCATTATTTCATTCATTCGCTCATCCCTCGCCCGTTCATTCCTTCGCTTAGAATGTCTTTCAGTTACTCTTTTCATTGTTGTGTTGTATGAACAATATTTTCCTCGTATTGTGTTGGCTTTGTATTCTTTTGTTCGAATTCACAAAATGAATTTCCCATTTATTTTAGAATTACGAGTTAAAGTGAATGAATGAATGAATGTACATGTAACTATGATATGTAAGTGTGAATGTAAATGTGAAAGTAAATACGATTGTTTAATTTTTACTTGTGAATACTTTAAAGATTTACTACAAATAAAACAAAGAAAAAAGTTTGAAAAAGACTGTGTTTCTGTTCTTCGTGAATTTAATTTGGTTTGGTTCTTGGTTTTCCAATATTATTTAAGCAATTTTTTGAAAACCACTCAAATTACTCAGGTATTTTTGAGTAATTTTCATAAAGAATTTTGATCGCCTGAAATCGATGGATATACATAAAGTATGGGTGCCTGCCATTTTGATTTAACTTTGCAGGTCGAATATGTATATTTAAGTCAATTATAGTAATATTTCAAAATAATATTATAATAATACATATGTATGTACATAATTGGTCATTACAATCCTTTAGTCTGGATTACGACCTAGCTTCTCACAGCTCTTATGTTTGTGTGTGTTCATTTATACACAAGTGGTGGGGCCTGTAGTTTAAAGTCGACTCCGAACGACAGATTTTTCAAAAACTTTTCATGGCACTTTTATTTATTCTCAGAGTTTTTGCCAGAAATCTGCTGAGAGAAAGTCGCCAAAGGAATATTTTTTCATATTTCGTTTAGTTGAGGTTGTCCGAGCTGCGTTTGAAACGAGGCCTGACGTCTAATTATCCAACAACACCCTACCTACTAGACTACATTGACTTTCATAATAGCAGCACTTGTTTAATCAAGTTTTAGAATTCTTGAAATACCAAAAATTTTAAAATTCTTAAAAAAATGCTTCGTTCAAAAATATTTCATTGTATTTAATAATTTTCAAACCGTAAGACCCTATTAACACTGATTATATTCCAATAATTATAGAATTAATATGTACTAAATAGTAAATATTTGTAAGAATATTAATAAAATAATATAGTTTTGGGTGTCCTGGTAGTCTAGTGGGTAGTGTGCTAGACTATTAGCGTGAGGTTCGTGGGTTCGATTCCCACCAGGGACTCTGGCCTGTGACACTACATACCGAGCATATGGTCAAGTTACTTCGCTCGTATATACATAATTAGAATATAATTTGTAATTGCATTGTAATTAATAAATAAATAAAAATAAATATAGTTTCCTGTTTCAGGAAATTACAATGTGTGTATGTATGTATGTTTGTATTTATGTATGGCGTATTACAGTTTCAGTAAGAATTTTGAATTTATTGTGATATTAGAATGAGTTTGTTATAGAAATAACTGTTAAATCTGTTCATAGATTTAACTTGACCTGAAAGACAATTAAAATAACGATGACTATTTGCGATAATAAATCATTGGAATCTGATTTTGGTACACTTTCTGGTTCCATCGCAAAAATTGTTCAAGGATATCAAATATTTTTATAAAATTGTTCAGGCCTAATGGTTGTAGAGTTTCGTGAAAATATATTCCCTTCAAATTTTGTTGGTAATAAATTCACTGTTTGGTGTCAGTTTGTCACGTGGAACTATTTTGTTCTTAAAAATTGCTAACATTTCATAATATTGTAAACCTTTGACGTCAGAAGAAAATACGATAGGAATATGAATGTTTCTGTACATATTTGCGTGGTTTTTTGCAATACTCGAGAAAATTATTTTTTAGCATTGGATATCCCGGTATTGTAGTGGGTAGTGTGCTTGATGATTAACGTGAGCATCGGGAGTTCGATTTTCAATAGAGACTCTAGTCGAATACACAATACCGAGCAGAAGTTCTAAGTTACTCAACTCGTAATAATTATAATGTAAGGTGGGCCATTTAAAACTTTAGGTTTAAAAATGCAATAAAACATAATTTTTTTTTTTAAATTAATTCAAAATGGTTTGAAATTTTGCCAAATTTTTTTTTTTTTTTTGTTGTTGTTAAGCATAATTGTTTCGCTTACAAACGTAATATTATTTCATTCATATAGTCTCACAGTACCTCATTCGATTGGAACAATTTTTGTGCACTTTTTCCAGGGTATGGGGTCGTATCTCGGCAATGGCATCACGGATGTTGGCCTTTAAATGCTCAATTGTCTCTTGTTTCTCAGTATCTCTGGAATTAGTGAACAGAGTATTGATACTAGAACGACAACTGCCACATAAAGACCTTGTACAATAGAAAACAGAAAAAAGATTACAAACGGAACTGTTTACAGATGACGAACCCCACAATCACACCTAAAACCTTTGCACGACTTATAGAACGAATGTAGATATGAATGCAAATGCGGATGTATTAAAAATGAATGAATAAATGAATGCACATGATATCATCAAAACACCTAAAGTTGGCATATATAAGTTTGGATGCGAATTAGTAATCAACAATCGAATTGACCATCTTATCTCAATGTTTACTTTAATGGACGAACGGGTAGCAACAACTCGGCACAAATCGAAATGTTTTAGCATCAGTTTATGCCCATACTATGGTGAAAAATAAGGTGGAATAGTTCAAGAATATTGTTTACGAGGGACTGGAACGGAAATATGACCCTTTACTGGCAGACATTAAAATTGCTCTGAATATTTTAATAGTAGAATATGTAGAGGAAATATTATGAGATCTACAATCGGCATATTCAGTGTTCAAAGGCCGGTAAAGTTTATTTGAAATATGGTTATCATTTGCACCCGATATAAACTCTATGCGGTGTGGATGTTAGACTCCAAGTTATTTATAAAATGGACCTGATTATCTCAAATCTTAAGAGAGATGTTAACGGACCCTTTCCTTGGTTGTTAACGGACCCTTTCCTTGGTGGAAATAACGTGCTCTATGATTGTAAAATTAGTATCCTCCACACTGTACGTCTCCTCATCGATACCAACTGGATGTGAAGGATGTGTTGAGGCAAGCCGAAATCCGTTAGTTCGGCTTGTTAATAACATGGCAAAGGTCCTATACACGTCCTTTGCGGAAACATACATAGGCGACGAGATAATAAGGGTCAGCACAGTGGGAGGATGCCCACAGAATGAGGTTCTTGTTACTAATGTGAACTTGCTATTAATGTGAAGCCTGGCTGTGGATGAAGACCTGCAAACAAATATTTGGTGCAGGCATCGACTGCCAAGGATATCTATGATGTCACCGTAGTCTGGTAGGTAGTGTGTTGACTTATTAGACGCAAGGCCACAGTTTTAACCCCACGTCAGACATCAAAACTAAATATGAAATAATATTTCTTCGGCAACTTCCTCTCGGCAGATTTCTGGCAAAAACTCTTAGAGTAAATAAAAAATGCGAAGTAAAATTTCTCAAAAATCAATCGTTCGGAGTCGACTTTAAACTGTAGGTCCCGCTACTCATGTATAAAATTAACACACACACAAGCTAGGCCGTAAATCTGACTGAAGGGGTGTAATGGCCAATTATGTATGTATGTATATATGATATAGTCTTGACTTAACTAAATGAAAATTTAAAGCAGTCATGAGATTGAAAGTGACTAGTACATGACAGTGAGCCTAAAGATAAATCCGGGTATGATACAATCGTAGTATTTATAAGAATTAGTAAACTTGCAAAATAGAAGAATATTTGCCTCCAGGGTGAGCTAATATCACAGAAAATGGAGACAAAATATTTGGAAATAGCATTGGGTAGTAAATTCACATGAAGTTCGGGTATAGAGAGCATCTCAGGAAAGCTCAGGTATGACATAACAATATGCCAAACGCTAGCAGGCAGGTATTATGTACATATGTATCTATGTATACCATGTTGGTCAGATTAATAGTGATCTATGGCGCCATTGTCCAGTCCATTGAAGTTGAACAAGATGCCGAGACTTGCGATTGTTAATATAACAGGGACTATAAAAATCTGTTCTGCAGCAGTTCTTTTAGCTTCGCTGTACGGGATAGTAAATAACAGAGCGTTGGAGATATGGTTAGAATAATGGCGGGAAATTCTATCATAAAATTCATTACAGGATTTCGTGACTTAATGACATCTCCCCATTCAACTGTCGCCTGGACCGAACCTGTAAGAAACAGATTATTGGAGGTGAAATCTGTGAACAGGTCCCAGTATGAAATATTCTGAACTCATTGGTAAACTTGCGGGTACTTACATATACACGTTTTTACTTAATAAATAAATCGATAAATTATAAGAAAATCTACTGATAAACATACATAGTAAATCAATTGAGGCACATGACACGATTCAATAGTCATCTGGAAACATTTATTTATTTATCACAAGTAGCGGCAACAAGACAAAGTGGGAGTGGGAGTGGGGCAGGAAATAAATTAAAAATAAAGGAAAAGGAAATGATATTAAAAAGTAATTTATTTTTACCACAAAACAAACTTCTTTACACACTAAAAAAAAATAGAAAGACAAACGCATCACCTACAGCCACCCATTAGCAGACGTTTTAAATTAAAAGAGAAAAAAAAATTCGAAAAGATGACATTTCGACCACTAATCGGACATACCAACCAACATACATACATATTAATAAACCTGTTCCTTTCGTTTTTCTTTTCATTGTTTATTCAAAGCGTTTCGTTTTAATAGAAAGAAACAAGCGAATGCGTTTAAAACTGGTTCTCTATCCACCCCACAACATCCATCCTAGCCGACAACCCATCCATCAATTTATTCATTACAATAAAATTATGTCGAATTTATATGCACCCCTTAATCATCAACGTCCCCTTTACAGTCTTCATAGTCATCATCATCATCATCATCATTACAAAGGCTACGATTTTAGAGGCAACAATACTGCCTGCCTGACTTTTCAACCACTGCCATAATTTGCTAATAAATTTGAAAAAATTTACGTATGTATGTATGTATATAAAAACAAAACTCCGAACAGTGGCGTATGTAAAGAGGGAGAGAAAAACAAATGGGGCATCATACACTGGCGTATGCGTAAATTTATCATAAGTTAAAACGCGATTTATGTTTATTTATTTCACTGTGAAATAGAAAAATAAAATCTTCAAATATATTAAAATCAGAACGTATACTTATATACATACGTAAATGGCCATTATAACCCTTCAGTTAGGATTACGGCTAGCTTCTCACACCACTCATGTTGCGTGTGTTACTTTTATACACGAGTGGCGGGACCTACAATTTAAAGTTGACTCTGAACGACAGATTTTTAAGAAACTTTTCATGGCAATTTTATTTACTCTTAGAGTTTTTGGAAGAAATCCGCTGAGAGGAAGTCGCCAAAGAAATATTTTTTCATATTTTCGTTTTGATGTCTGACTTGGGATTTGAACCTTGGTCTTATGTCTACTAAGCCAACACACTACATATTAGACTACGCCGCCTCAACGTAGAAGTAAGAATAATTAGTTCATGTACAATGTGATGTAAACTAATCTAATATTCACGCTGCTTAATATTTTATGTCGTACGTAGACACTTGATACCTTAAGAAACAGCTAAATTGCATCAAATGAAGATAAACGTATCGAATTAGGAGTGTAATTTTTAACTTTTTTTCTCTTAAAGTAATGATAATCATTTATTTATGGCAGTCAAATTTGTTTGTTGTAGCATCAATTCCAACGATAGCTGCCACACTTAATTGTTTTACGATAACAATATTGATTCACTTCTCTATAAAGAGACAGTAACAACTTATTTTAATATAGTACGTATCTATTTCGATTAGACATGAGTCATTGTTACTTGTTACATCTGATTTAAATCTTCTATTATACACCCAAAGAATTATTACAGTAGGATTCGCTAATATCAATGAGAAATGATTTCGATTTTTGGAAGAATACTTGCCAAGTTAAATACGGTGTCTTTAGGGATTTAGCGCAGTACGATTTTTCTATATTTTCCGTTCACATATACATATTATTGGGTTAATAAGTAGACGTGAAAATATTACGAACAATTTTCCTCTGGGTTAACACATGCCCCTCACAAATAGACTCAAATTTTTATTATGTTCTCTTTGTGACGACGTCTGATATAACCCTTCAGGCAGGATTACGATCTATCTTCTCACATCACTTATGTTGTGCCTGTTAATTTTATACAAGACTGACGGGACCTACAGTTTAATGTCGGTTCCGAACGACAGATTTTTGAAGAAACTTTTTCATGGCACTGTTATTTACTCTCAGAGTTTTTGCCAGAAATCCGCAGAAAAGAAGTCACGAAAGAAATATTTTTTCATATTTCGTTTTGTTGGAGATGTCTGACCTGGGGTTTGAACTCTGGCCTCAGGTCTAATAAGCCAACACACTACCTACTAGACTACGGCGACTTCAATATGTATACATATGTGTATGAAATAAATAAAATAAAAACAAAATAAAAAGTAACAAAAAAGCGTAAATTAACAGATATAAAAATAATTCATACCTTAATTAAAAAACAAATTTCTCCCCTCTTAAGAAGACTATTTGGAATCCAAAATATATACTCCTATATTATTCCTCATATTTATTGTTTTAACTAATTTAAAAAAAAATGATTAAAGGATCTAATATTTCATTGATACAAACAAATCTATTTCTTTAGAAAGTTGAGAATCTAAATAACCAGCTCTGTTAACAGATTTTATAGGACTTTTATATCCTTTGATGGCAGCTTTTTAACAATGGAAGTTGCATTCTCATTCAATTCGATGTCGGGTGATATAGAATATTCACTTGATTATTGCAAGATACACTTGAAAAACTATATGTGTACTATTTAATGTAATACTAAATATTTATTATTAATTACGATACAATTACAAATTATACTCTAATTGTATACGAGCTGAGTAACTTTGACCATATGCTCGGCGTAGTGTCACAGACCACAGTCTCTGGTGGGAATCGAAACCACGACTCTCACACTACCCACTAGATTACTAGTGCACCCGGGGAATACTAAATAGAAACAATGCAATACTTTAAAAAAATATATATGAATTTATAATTACAAAAATGCCGAGAAATTCCGGGACAAGTTTTAAACAATTCCGGTATTTCGGGCATCCCTAGTAGGTACTCTCAATAAGATCTTAGCATAAATTAAAATTCCAAAGGCCCAATATATTATTAATGTTACAGTAAGACCCTGCTTAACGCGATTCATACGTTCCAATAGGTTCCAGCGCTAAACGAAACGGTGTTAAACGAGGTAACGTTGATGACAACTAATAAATCAACTGTGACGCAGGAAATATGCGTTCGTACTTCGGAAAATACAGTTGAAATCTTTATTCTGGACAGGCTAACAAAAAAGCGTTGAAAAAGATACATAGTATACAACGTCGCTATATAGTGCACAGCTTTTGGTTGGTGCATGGCCATTTCATTTGCAACCGCGTAATACTGAAACAGCGTTAAGCGGGGTCTTACTGTATATTAAAATGTTATACCCAATATATAGTAGGATATCCCTTAAGTTAAAACACTCCATTTAATCCATTTGGCTTTGAATACCACTTGTTTCGAAAGTTTAAGTTAAGTTTTTCAGTTAACATTTGTTTGGGGTTTATCGACGACATAAACGTTTTTCCAAATGATCTCCTAAATACTCTCTTGCAGCCAGATCGGGACTTTGAGCAAGAGTATTAAGTACAAATTGGTAGGCAAATCAATGAATAAACTTTTTTCTCTATTATCAAATAATATACGGAAAATATTGGAATGTAAACTGACAGTATTAATATGTGACACTTTTACACTTCAACCTTTGCCGACAACACTGCTTTGTTCAAAGAAATTCCACACAATATCTCACAACCTTAAGGATTACATATTTCATATCGGTAGAGAAGAAAGGTGAATGAACATAAATGTGTTCGCCTAATATTTACATTACTGGGCGTAATCAAGTAGTGGCTTAAGACTTGAAAATTCTCCACAGAAGTAAATTTAACACTTTCTATGAATGTTAGGTCAGACATCAAAACGAAATACGAAAAAATATTTCTTCGGCGTCTTCCTCTCAGCACATTTCTGGCAAAAAACGCTGAGAGTAAATAAAATTGCCATGAAAAGTTTCTGAAAAATCTGTCACTCGGAGTCGACGTTAAACTGTAGGTCCCGCCACTCACGTATATAATTAACGCACACAACATGAGTGGTGTGAGAAGCTAGGCCGTAATCCTGACTGAAGGGTTGTAATGGCCAATTATGTTTGTGGGAATGTAAGGAGGACTGTGTAGATTTAAATTGAAACAAAGGTTACCTACACTTTAATTTCGTATAACGCAATACAAATGTATATGTAATAATGCAAATATCGATACAATACAATGAATTAAATTTCTAAAATAAATTCTATTATGAATTTAATATTGATGCGCTCCTGTTTAAAAAAAGGTACAAAAAGGAAATCACCGCACAATAAAAATAATTGTAATGAAAGTACGATTGGACCTATGGACTGAAAGACAAGCGTTTAGCCTATTATTATTGTTTGCACGATTCATTTACCCAAAAACGGAACATAGTGAGCCAGATATTTATGCAAAGTGAAAGAGGGTAATTGTATAGAATACGAAGGGTTTTTTTCCCTTTGCAAATTCGAATGGAATGAGCAGAAACTGATGCTCTTTTTATTTCTGTGACCCACACAACATTTTTAAAGGCATATACTAAGCATCAAAATAAAGTTAAACGAAGAATTCATGAAGAATTCAAAAAGAAACAAACAGAAGGTATCCTGCTGACTTTGCCATCATTTAACGTTTTCAAACACTGTTGAGGGCCAAACAATAAATTGGTAAAATTAAATTTTACCAATCCTGATGGGTGGCGCACACAAGAATTTTAGTGGGTTTCGAAATGCAATAATGTCGGTTACCCATCTACCCCCCCCCCCCCCCTCCTTTAGACTCCACTCACTCCACTAATTTCCTATTCCTCTAGTCAACTAGCATTTTCTTAATAAATCTTTGTGTGGGTGTACGTATGTATGTGTGTGCGAGCATAAAAATTTTTTTATTGTTGTTGCGTTTGTAAGCAGTGATGCCAATATTAGGTTTTCTGCAATTTTCCAAACATTAACTCAAAAACTTATTGTTCGTATCGTTATTGCACAGTCTTTCTATTGTTTGTCAAATTGTTTTGAAATATTTTGTGTTTTAGTTACTCTCACCGATGAAAATATTTCTTTGAGTTGGCAACATTGTTCAGAAGAGTTTTGATTTATTTTATATTTATGCACAACAACAACAGTTTCTCTGAACGTACACACACACACATGGAAGTAACGCGTTACTGCTTTAGACTCCCCGTCAACGATTTTCCCATTTCAGGACAACATGAACAGCATCAGTATACATGTATTTGTGTCAGTGTTAGTGTCAGTCACCGTTTCTTTTCACATTTGGGGTGGCACAGGCATGTTTTAAAAGTGAATTTTAAATGAGATTGATTTTATTACCGTTACAATAATAACAATAACAATAGTGGGTGACACTTTATCCATTGGTTGTAATAACTGTGAAATGAGTTTGACTCTGTGTGCGTTTATGTATGCATATCTACTATTGTTATTGTAGTTGTTGTTGTTATTGTTGTTGTTGCTGTCATTTGCCAAAAGTGTCAAAGGGTTAATAAGTTGTCTTCCAGCTGTTTTAGAACTTCATTAGCAAAACATTTCATGTGCGTCGTCAATTGTTGTTTTTAAAGTCCTTTCCCACTGCGTTAAAACTCAGTTTTTATTTCCTTTTTTTTTTATTTTTGTTTTTATTTTTATTTATAATATTGTACGTAAAACGGTAAAATTAACTTTTCCTTACATTTGTTTTCCATTCGTTACGATTCGACACGGTAGACTTTTATGCGTATGTACGCATATAATTCCGCAAATTTCCGTTTGTAATTGTGATTTTATTGAACAATTAAATTTTTGTATGACAGAAAATGAACTTAAATTCCAATAAAACGCTAAACAATACCCCAATTCGCAATATAAACATTTTTTATTGCTGTTTAAATGAGTTAATAAAACTATTGTATCTTCATTTGATTGCAAAAAAAGTTTCCGCATTTTTTCCCGTACAGGTTCAATAATGGATTTTACTTCACCAAGTCTGTCATACAGTGATTAAAGATTTCGCAGTATTAAGTTAAGCCAGACTTCATCTTCAATAAGTGTATTTTTTAGAGATTGTTTACTTAGAAAAGCAGATTTTCATCGGTCATTGCCAAAGGATAAAATAAAATTTCGTCTGATTTCCGCATAAGTTAACTACCTAGCGGTTTTAAAAAAAATTTGTATGGCATTGTTTTGGATCGAGTTTTAACACGTTACATTTGAAAGTTTCAGTCAATTTGTGACATTATCGTAGTACTGCTTTGTTCAAAGAAACAGGATTAGAAAGTGAATACGTTCATATTGGTTGAATTAATAGAAGTACATCAAAATGTTTTTATCTGGGGAATGGGAAGAGGGACCTTAAATATCTGCAACTAATTCTTATGTAGAATGAAAGAAATATAAAACATGCCTTTACATACATACATAATTGGCCATTACAACCCTTCAGTCAGGATTACGGCCTAGCTTCTCACACCACTCTCATGTTGTGTGCGTTAATTTTATACGTGAGTGGCGGGACCTACAGTTTAACGTCGACTCCGAACGACAGAATTTTGAGAAACTTTTTCATGGCAGTTTATTTTACTCTCAGAGTTTTTGCCAGAAATCTGCTGAGAGGAAGTCGCCGAAGAAATATTTTTTTTTTTTTTCATATTTCATTTTTGATGTCTGACCTGGGATACGAACCCGGGCTTTACGAATAGTAAGCCAACACACTACCTACTACACCACGGCGACTTCAACATGCCTTTGGTGATCGATAATTAAAGGTTAGGTTAGGTTAGAGGACGTGTTCTTGTCAATTTAGACAAGTACAGTACCCAGAGGTCGAATTGACATATTGTACAACTTCCTAGTTTCTCACATCACTGTCGTGTGTGTTAATTTTATACATGAGTAGTGGGACCTACAGTTTAAAGTCGGCTCCGAACGACAGATTTATGAGAAACTTTTTTCATGGCAATTTTATTTACTCTCAGAGTTTTCGTCAGAAATCTGCTGAAAGGAAGTCGCCGAAGAAATACTTTTTGTCTTGATGTCTGGCCTGGGGCTCGAACCCTGGCTTTTACGTCTAATAAGCCAACACACTACCTACTAGACTACGGCGACTTCAATCGATAATTAAAAGTTTTTCATAAAATTTCTGCGCCGGAGTTTTAGAATAAGATAGTCTTGTTGTTGGATGTATTTCCTGAATTGGGAATGAGAATAATGTGTGGTGATAGGGTCTTTATTGAGAATATCACAATATTTTCGGAGATAATTAAGAAATTTTGTTGAATTTAATAATTTTTTATTTATGTCTTCTATTATTGCTGTTGTAATCTTGTAGTCGCCCTAGTCTAGTAGGTAGAATGTTGGCTTATTGGACGTGGAGACACGGTTCAAACCACAGGTCAGACATTTTTTAACAAAACAAAATATGATAAAAGTATTTTTTCAGTTAATGCCACTCAGGAAATTTCTGGGATAAATTCTAAGAGTAAATAAAACTGGCAAGAAAAAATTTCTCAAAAATCTGTCGTTCGGCGTCTACCCGGTACTCATGTATAAAAAAATTAACATACACAACAAAAGTGGTAGGAGAAGTTAGGTCGCGTAAACCTGACTGAAGGGTTATAATGATCAATTATGTATGTATGTATCTATTATGACTTTAGTAAAGTTTGTATAATTCCTATACAACTGTTCAGTTAGAATGAAGCTATATCTGAGCATTTGTTTTAAGCTCCGATTTAATTCTGATCCAATGAAACTTTACACCATTGTTGTTCGGGGACATCGAAAGTATTTTCTCCTGACATGGCGTTTTTTATAAAAGAAATATTATGAGTATTTTAGTAACAGTCATCTGAGAATTATAAACTAGAAAACTACTTTTGATCTGATAAATACAAAGTATGTTACAAACAACTTTAAAAAATGTCTGGAAACCTTAGCGTCGAGACAATGGCTGTCGCTTGGTTTGCCCGTTAAGGCAATATTAAAGCAATGAGTGGAAATAGAACTTTAATAAAAAATAAATCTAGTGCCTCTTTTATGACAAAATTGATGCTGGTATTAGTTATGATCAGGTTATAAATACCAGAAATGATTGCAGTTTTGGACTTCGGTTCTCATGCATTATTTAAATACAATGTTGTTACGATTTTGTTGAAGAACTGAGAAAAAGTAGATGCGGCTCTGCTACTTAAACTAACTGAAATATTTCTACTGCTCCTTATGCTACAAAGTTTTCTAACGAATGTTGTTGAAAACCAAAGTAATTTGAAACCCATTTGAACGAACTAATTACTATCACGGTATATAAAAATTGAAGTCATTTTAGGAATTGTCTCAGTTGATAATAACTATACTTTGCTTACCAACAAGAAAAGCTTGCTTTTAAAATGTTTTCTCTGTATCAGAATCATAAACACTCATTTCAGGAACAATGAATGAATTTATATTGCCTTTAAAGCATCTGCTAAAATGCTAAAATTATTTGATTTAAAAATTATTAAAATACATACCAGAGATCAGCAATGAATAGTTTTTTCGCTACTCCTAAGCACTCATGAAATTTTGAATATAAGTCAGTCAACAATATTGAAATTTAACTGCTACTACTGCTTCATTCGTACTCACTACAACATTGATTTATAAGTATGGGTTGCAATACAACGTTGACATCAAACTCATACCATTCGAAATATGTATGATTCATAGGCCTACTCTTTTGGATTCATAACTTTAGAAAAATACTTATAAATGATTGAGTGACTCGAACACATAAGCAAAAAAAAAAAAAAAACAGAGCAGCAAGCAAATCAAACACACAACCTTTTATTGAGTTTTTTCGTGTTCGTGCGCGAATCATACTTATTTTGTGATTCTTGTAAATGTTGAGTCATGGGGAGTCGAAATCAATAATATCATACGTGTTGTTAAGTATGAATATGATGAGTACTTCAAAATTTGAATATGAGTAGAGGTTCCATGATATTAAAATAAGTATGAATGCGTATAAGTATCAGATATTATGAATGTGATTCTTTTTGAATACTCATTGCTGATCTCTAATACACACATAGTTTAGAAGAACGCCAAGATAAAGAAATTTTTGATTTTTTTTAATCAAAACTAGCTTTTAATATACAACACAATACATAAGAATACTTTTCTAAATGAAACACATAATCACGATTTCAAAATATAATGATTATAAAATATATTGGGATTGAGAACTTTAAAATCGGTTATAATAATTGATGTTATATGAGTTATGTTCAGACGTGGTATACCCAATGCCATTGAGAACTTGAAGTTCCTCAGAGAAGTGCCCATAGAGAAAATTTGTTAACGTGCATTGCCATGAGTATGGTAGATGATATCGTAAGTATCCTAAATGGAACATTGTGCGTCCCACACTTATAAGTTCACTTTTATTATGTAAAATATTTCTATTTTCATAAAATAGTATTCTTTTTGATCAGGTTTAGGCTTTTGGAGATTTATTCGTATTTTCAGGAAATATTGTATTTATATATATATTTTTTGTTATTGTTGTTGCGTAATCCTTGCTACATAATCTATTATTCTCGCTTGCTTAATTGGTCATTACAACCCTTTAGTCAGGATTACGACCTAGCTTCTCGCTCCACATATGTTGTGTGTGTTATTTTTATACATCAGTGGCACGACCTACAGTTTAAAGTCGACTCCGAACGACAGATGTTTGAGAAGTTTTTCATGGCAAGTTTATTTCTTACTCAGAGTTTCTGCCAGAAGGCTGCTGATATTTCGTTTTTTTTTTCGAGATGTCTGAGGTGAGGTTTGAATCACAAGTTCTCAGAAGACTTCCAACCATTATACAATGTTTTATAATTATGAGGTCAATTTGTTTATATTAATTTTAAAGAAATAAAAACAAATATTTTATTGAACTTTAAACGAAGTATTCTATTCTTAGTAGTATTTTTAGCATTCTTCTAAAATTTCAGTTCACACAATAATAGCTATCGGCAAAGGCACATCCGTATGGAATTTCTTACATATTTGTCATTGAATTAATAACTGAAAAATATTCTGGCCAATGTACTAGTATGTCAATATTTTATCATATAAATCAATCATCAAAAGGAACCTAATCGATTAAATTAATATTTTAAGAGATATCCAATAAATAGAAGTGACATTATACATGTGGAACGCAGTGTGCAACTTGCCGTTAAAGTTGGGTTTAGTTAAAGGTATCTTTAGCTAAAGTGAACTTTAAAGTCACCTTTAACTTCTTTTCGTTATTGCAACCCAATGATGAAATAAAGTTAACCTTTTCTAAAAATATGGCAGTGCCGGAGCAATGTCGATAAACACTGCTCAATTCAACAAGTTTTTTTAAGCGCATTGACAACGACGGGCTTCTTTATTTTTGTTGTATTTGCTCATTTTGTTTATATTTGAAGTTTGAATATATATAATATAGCAAGTTTGAAGATAAAGTGAACTTTAAAGGTAAAGGTAGGATGATCCTCTCTTTAGCTTTACGCACACTTCTACCTTTTTTTCCAGTCATAATAATGAAAAACAAGTTATCTGCCCGTTAAAATCCTCCCTTTAGTTACCGACAAGTTGTAATAATGGCCCTAAGCATTGTAAAAATTACTTTTGAAGGGGTAAGGTGCAAAGAAAATCTGTATTGCAACAGATTTCTTTACATTATCAATAAATTTCAGATTGCACTTTTAATTGAGGACAATACAACAAAAGATAGCTCTATAAAGATATTTAAGTACGATAACCATCAAATAGATCCAAACAAGTCTGACTTGAAGCCATAAAAACACTCACACAGTTTTTATTGTAATATTTACGATTACTGGTCTAGAGTCTAGACAGTCATAAATTTCCTGATGATAAAAACTGAAGTGATTATAATCCCAATTCTTTGTCTGTCGCAGACGAAACATAAATATTAATTTTAATATTTCAAATATTTTGTAAGCCACTGTATTAAAGTTCTACGAGTTAAATTTCTGTGAAACTTAAGAGGGGAAAATTAAATTCGTATCTGTGAACAATAATGTTAATAATTATGTCGTATGTCTGTCCCCACTTTCTACTATGGATGTGTGTGTGCGTGTCTGTATGAATGGAAGTAAAATAGGGGGGAAGGAATTTTTGAAAAACGAATGGAAAGGATAATAATAAGTAATAAAACATATTGTTTCGCCACGAAGACATTTTGTAAGAATTTTCCCCCGTATTTTTTTTGTGTCTTTTTTTGTCTTTAAAGTCTGTATATTTAAATAAAGAGATACAATACATACAGCAGACAGACAGACGGGTAAGACAGATAGTCGGACAGAAAACCCATATGTTTGTAGGTGGAGGAGTAAATGGAATGAAAAACAAAATGTGCACGAAACAAGATAAGAACAGTGAAGATTTATTACCCCGAGTCATTGAGCTAAGAAAGACAAGTAAGTAACTGGAGAACCAAAACCATTGTATTTATATAAAATCGAGTATGTATACATTTTCAGTATACCATCAATTGAAAATGTATCGTTGTACGTACGTAAGTATTTAAATTTCATTATGTTTTGGCCGATTTTGTGACGAATTTCAGTGTAATTATCGACTGATTTGTCGAATACGCTGCAGTTATTGTGAAATTGAAATTATTCACGATACTTCAGTGGCAGTGTAGCGTTTCTATTACGTAACGTATGTTTATTAATTCTGTTACTGTATCATTGTATACGTATGTATAAGAGAAGAAGAATTGTATACTATTGGCTCTGATGTAATTTATCAAAAGAAAAATGAACGAACGAACGAAAGAAATTCTATCTTTTTTTCCACGACATGACTTCAACAACTAACTGTCTGAAGGCAATTTTAGAAGAGGAGTGATTGGAGTTCTTTTTAATTGAAGCTCGTTTGTATTTATTTTTGTATATGTTTGTTGTTATCTTATTATTGTTTTTTTTTTTGGTTTTGTTTTCTTTTATAATAAAAAAAATGTTGCCTTTACTGTTATAACTGCTTGTTTTGCTTCGTTCTCAGCATGATTAACAATAATTAGACTTGGCATTAATTACGCCAAAAAGTTAATTACAAAACATTATTCAGACGAAAGAAACATACATATATAAACACCACCCCCACTCCCACCCCCACGCCCACTCCTCCACTCATTTACAATAATATGTATGTATATTCATGGTTACAATGGTTATATGCATGTATATACAATACATATATACGAGTATGTAGTACTCAATTAAAGATGTGTGTAATGAATATAAATACATATCTGTATATATATAAGTCTATATGTATATGTATCTGTACGTATGTATGTGTTATTACAAGATATGAGTATTGCATGTTTGAATTCATAAGTGAATGTATGTTTTAGAAAAACTAGAGAGACAAATTGAAATTTATATACACTTGCAGCTGACTCTACTATTCTAGCACATGTTTACAGTAAAATCTAAAACTTTTCAAATTATGCGACCACAGATATTCAACGCTTCATAAAGTAATGATTCTACGTAACTTGTAGAATTTTTGAAGCAGTTACTATTAGGTCGCCGCCGTCTATAGTAAATAATGTGTTGGCTTATTAGACGTGAGGCCTCGGTTCATACTCCAGGTCAGGCAACTCCAACTGAACGAAATATGAAAATATATTTCTTCAGCGACTTTCTTTCAGCAGATTTCTGGCAGAAATTCGAAGAGTAAATAAAATTGCCATCAAATTAACGCACACAACATAAGTGGTGTGGGAAACTAGGTCGTAATACTGACTAAAGGGTTGTAATGATCAATTATTTAAGGTTATGTAGTTATTACTACCGTAAGCTCATGCAACAGAATAAAGTTGAGCTATACTTTACATTACTTTAAAGGCCATTATTACAACCTGCTATTAAACTTGGGTTCCGTTAAAGGTAACTTTAGTTAAAGCGAACTCTAAAGTCACCTTTAACTTATTTACGTTATTACAATTCACAGATAAAATAAAGTTAACTTTTTTAAAAAGATGGCAGTGGCGGAGCAATGTCGGTAACACTGCTCAAATTAAACAAATTTATTTAAACGCAGTGGCAACGACGGGCTTCTTTTTTTTTGTATTTGCTCACTTTGTTTATATTTGAAGTTGACGTATTGAAAATAATATATAATCTGTCAAGTTCAAACATAAACTTAACTTTTAAAGTTATCAGTAGGATGATCTTCCCTTTAGCTTAACGCTATTGTCCACTTATAATAATGAAAAACAATTTATCTGCTCGTTAAAATCCTCCCTTTAGTTAACGGCAAGTTGTAATAATGGCTCTAAGTGTGATAACCAAGAGAAAAAATTTTGTGAAATATCTTTGAAGGCCAAAATGTAACCAGAGTAAAGTAGATAATAGTAGCGGTAGGGATCATAAAATTAACTCAATGAACCAAATGCAGTTGATGACAGATGGAGGAAACATGGCCTCTTCAGAAAGTTTATTCTATTCCGTGGAACAATGTCAGTCAACGATATTGTCCTATTTGAATAAAGATGGTGTAAAACAACCATTATTGTTAATAAAAACCTTCAATTAAAAAACCTACGTTACTCAACTCACAAACTTATAATGTTGCAATATGTTTACTTGTCTGTCCCGAGGCCTAGAGCCATACTAACCGAATCCCTGATCATGGGAAGTTTTGTGTCACGTTCGCAATCATCAGATCGAAGAAAATTTTTAAATATGTACTAAAAATACCGAAGTCAAGTTTTAAAATCGTAAAAACTTTAACAAAAACAGCTAAAAACTTAAAAGTGAAAGAAATTAATCCAGCAAAGCTGCTCAAAAAGACGCACTTTTTTCTAAACTTATAGTCAACTAGTTGGGAGGAGACTTAGAGCTTGTTTTTGTCCTTCCTGAGCGTGTGCCAAATTTAGAAATATTTTCTCTTCCTTATAAGTAAGTATACGATTTTCATTAATGTTCCTTTCAACTGTCATATGGTTTCTCGATATCGTGATATGTCCTCCTTGGTCAAAATATATACGAGATATTTATTTATTAGAATACAATTACAAATTATACTTATTATATATTATGAGCTGAGTAACATAGACTTTATAGACGGTGTAGTTTAACAGACCAAAGTCTCTGATGGGAATCGAACTAACGACTCTGAAGCTAATAGTCTAGCACACTACAGACTAGAGTACCAGGGCAAACTTATATTCAAGATATTTTAGTAGTTTTCTTCCTTAGAACTTCGTGAGCTTCCAAGCTTCATCCATAATCCGGATAAAATGGAATGTGAGTATCTGTCTTTATTTGTTGCGAGTTAACTTTTAAAACGGCTTTCTCGTTTCTCTTCAATTATTTTTCATATATTTTTGCAGCTTTTATTCAATATTGTTATGAATTCTATGATCCTTTGGTTTATTTATATAATGATGAGTATTGAATCTTTTTCGCTTCATGTATAAGATGATCTATCCGGGTTTGCATATCCGTGAACATATATGTATATCGTCAGTATAATGAAGTGATTGAAGACGTCGTGTTATATTTTACGGGTGCCACACTATTTCTTTCAGATTGTACCTCCAAATGCTTACTTTACCATTATCGTCGAAGCTATTAAGAAGAGCAGAGGCGATAACAGACTCCCCTGACGTCACGCTTAAAATTTAAGGAAGTAGTGTAGCTTCATGTCAAACAACTCATTTGCCAGCATATTGTATTTTTTATGTTTCACAATTCAGACTAAACACAGCTTTCTATGGAACCACATGTAATTCACTTTCCTGGTTAATGGTTCCTCTTAAAGATAGATCCGATCAGTGCGGATGCGAAACCAGCTTCACAAAGCTTTCATCATGTTCACAGAATGCATTTTTTTATTGCCACTTATATTTTATAAATTCTTTTTAAAATTTTATAAATTAAGCTGGGATGGCTTTAAAAACTTTGAGCGGCATGCTTTCAACACCCGGAGCTTCTTCACTCATCCATTATTGAATAGCAGTCAAGAGGGATCTTGAGGCTGCAGAACATGTGGGCACGCCGGAATAGATGAAACTGGCACACGTGTCAAGCGAAATTCGAAGCAAGGATCTGGAGGAAAGGAATAGCGGAGACACTTAGATGTCTCTTCAACTTTCGACACGCAATCCTGACGCGGATATGAACATGCAGGGGCCAAAGAGCCAAAGGGACTCCACTCCGAAGTAATACCACCGTAGTTCCGGAGTGGGCACAACAAGTCCATGAGACGAGGGGGGGATTTAGTGGGTGAGGGCCCCACACACAGAGGATGTGACGACTTCCTCTATGGTGCGGTTAGGTACATTTACCCCTCCTCGGGGTGAAAAAAAAAATTATTAAATAGCAGTCACTGACTCTTATTCTGCATTCATTATAATAGGTAGAGACTGAATCTGTTAGCTGTTGGGAGACAGATATCAGATTATTGAAGTGTCCTCCCTATCTTTATAGTTTTGTGATTCGTAGTTGTGGGTATTTACAGCCATCTTGTATTGTTAATTGGTTGCGATATTCCAAATTTCGTTACGTCGAAATGTTTAGTTATTTCAAAAAGTCACTTCGATTATTGTTATGATTTAAAGATCGTCATCGGATTTGGCGGCTAAATTCTCCAGATCTGATTTTTTGTTGTTTCTGATTTGAGAGCCTTCCATTTACTTATTGTGCCTCAATTTTAAGGTGGCAAGAAATCTTCATTTTACTTCTTCATGAATGGAATCTCACGCATCTAGTTTGGTATGTTTACGAGAAGTTCATTTGTTATTTATTTCATTTATTAATTTTTTTTTAACAAAGTTCTTGCAATGCAGAGATTTTTATTATTGCTATTGTATTTGTGCCTTTTTTGCTGCATTAAACTATGTATACATATATGGTCTAAATAGTACAGATATAACTTGGTGCTTCCCAGTTGTTATATACAAAGGATAGTCAGTTAATTGCTACATATCACGTATCTCTATAAGAAGCTATCGATTCTCATTCATTACCATTCATTAAATATTGCACATCCATGTTGTCTATCTAACTCGCCATTATTATTTTGAATTCAGATAACGGCTTTTTTTCATTTAATTTAGCTTAGTTGGCTCATCACAAACGTTTCCTTAGGATCCATATCAAATTCTTTGGTGAGAACATAACACTGAACGGTGATCATAAGTGTCTCTCTACATGCCAAAGACTCTAGTCTGGTCTGGTTTGTAATCAACGAGAGAGTCGATAATGTTTTTATTTATTAAGATGTCTCATTGGGATTTCAGCAACCAAAGCACTATGTGTCTCTCATTAGTCCTGATTTAAACAGCTTGACTTTATCTTATTGCTCTCATACCCAAGATCCATAATCTTTAATGATGTCGCTAATTCTTCAACAAACCTTGTTGCGTATCGTAATCCTTTTAAACTGCATTGTTTCGGTATGGTCCATTTGATATTTTCAATGAGGTGATGGGACTGCCATCTGAGTCTCCAGACCGACTTGTCCTATGCACTTGATAATACAATTATTCATCTGGCTTCAGGGTTATTCTCTAAGGTATTAGGTTTGGCCTTGTTGTTCGAATGGCAAACAAACGATTTCACGCATTGGTGAGAGATTGAACCACTTGTGCCGTGTATCAATTCATCTCCATAGCGACAATAAAAGGACACTAGCCCCTAGTAAATAGTACATGCCCATAAGATGAATAATGAATGAAGAGCTTACTAGACATTTTCTGTGTTATTGTTGTTGTTGTTGAAGAATACCCCTCCAGAATTTATCAACAGAAGTTTTCTAGCCACAGTCAAATTCAATAAAATCCTCAGGTATATAGAAACTCTATAGGGCAAGCATCCTATGCTTAACTAAACGGAATCTAAAGATTAACCATTTACCTTGAACAAGTAAACTAATCTGTAGAAAATTTTCAACAAGCCTGCAGCATTGTATAAAGCAAGTGAAATTCAACAACCAATTTTTAACCGTAATTCTTGATATTTATGCCCACTACATTATTCGATATGTTTATGATTTAAATGTTTATTCATTCCATCGATAAAATCCTTAATTGATTAACGCTTCATAAACGCATAAGGTCGCATTGCTGTTGCGGTACTGTCCAAGCATTTTACTTACTGCTCTAGCACTCACCCTGAAGAAGCCTAAATCGTACAATGAAAAACGATTCTTCAATTTGAAATGATTTGATGATATGTTTTTCAAATATTTAAATAAAACTTAATAATAAAAGAAAGTGCCGTAATCTAGTAGGTAGTGTGTTAGCTTATTAGAGGAGAGGCCAGGGTTCAAATCCCAAGTCAGACATCAAAAAGAAAATATGAAAATATTTCTTCGGCGACTTCATCTCAGCAGATTACTGGCAAAAACTCTGAGTGTAAATAAAAAATTGGCATGAAAAGTTTCCCAAAAATCTGTCGTTCGGAGTCAACTTTAAACTGTAGGTCCCGCTATACATGTATAAAATTAACACACACATGAGTGATGTGAAGGTGACTGAAGTGTTGTAGTGACCAATTATGTATGCATGGCTATAAAATTTAAAAAACTGAGCTATGTATCTTCAATCGGAAAAATTAAACAGAATGTATTGCTTTTGCTCCTTGTAAGGATCTTAGGAACCTAGTCAATAGACATCACCCTCTTCTTGAAGCAAAGCAGGTGTATGATCTACTATAACAGGTCCTCTAACGATAAAGTTGTCATCTGGCATTGTCTAAAAGGAATACCGCCTGTGAAAATGTATTGAATACAGGGACACTCATTGAGTTTGTGTCTTAGTTCTTCGTCTACATTTTGATGATATTCTCTCTTTTAGTTCAGAGCCCTGACGTACGGTACCTTATTTTTTAAAACAATTTATGAGGACGTATGTTACATCTTGAGGTTGGTAAAATAACGACAGCGGTTTCTAATTCTTATACTTGAAGAACATTCTGTAATTTGGGAAATAATTTTCTGTTGACTCTCTTTAATCAAGTGAGGAAGTTTATTTTTGTGTTTTTAGATAAGTTCGAAATAAGCCAACTTTAGCGCCTATCTTTCGAACGAGCTCTATTATAAATAAATGACATAAAATGATCAAAGGATGTTCACAACAGATAAATTAAATCAAATGTTCGTAATTGTACCCAACGACATATTGTTACCCTAGTTTGTATTCCGGGAGAGGATCTTTTGTAAGAACTTCTTAAGTGTTTTTTTAAGAGGGAACCGCGAGATCTGATCATTTCAAATCTTTTCTAAAAACTCGAAACCATCAATCCGACCTGAAACTAAAAAAAATTTTGAATCACTTTTGCTTTCTTGTTTTATTAAATTTTATTGTTCTTTTTATTTTTGTTTGGTTTTGAAGTTTGCTTTGATTAAATTTCTTAAAAACTAATTATATTTTCTTTTTGGGGGATTTTTTTTATTTTAATTTAAATTTTTTTTTGTTTGTTTTTTGTTTAATTATAATTGATTTGTATACGACTAGACAACTTCTTAAAAACTGTTGTGTGTTCAAGTTATAGAGATATTTTCCTTTTGTTTTTTGTTTTTTTATTTTTATTATTAATTTTTTGATTTAATTTTATTTAGTTTTTGTTTTTATTTTTATTTTTCTTTTGTTTTTTGTTCTTCTTCAATTTCTCTTCGATATCTTTATCAATATTTTGTTTTACAATAATATGTGTATGTATGTATGCTGATTTTAAGAAGACTATTTATTTATTTATTATACGATAATTACGATTAGATAATAAAATATGATAATTAAAATCACAAAAAAAATAAAATAAAATAAAATTAAAAAATTTATCATAATAATAATAATCAATGAATACAAAGTGAGAATAATAAATTGAAAATTAATTTTAAAATTAAATGCATTTAATTAGTAAACATTTAAATAAATTTAATAAAAGAAACGAAATAAAATTAAAATTAAATATTTTTGGTATTTTAAATATTTGGTTTAAATTGGTTTGGTTTTTCTCTTAAATATACGCATTATTTACAAATTTTTTGTTTTTAGTTAAAAAAAAAAAGAAAATATATAACCGAGAAATTTTAATTTTGTTTTTTTGTATATAAAAAAAAAGAATTTTTAAATAATTTAAAAAGTAGTTATTGTTCTTGTTTTAAGTATTTTATTAAAATACAATGTTTTTTTTTGTTTTAAATTCCTTTGCAAAAGGATCTATAAAACAGAATGAAAATTTTTATAATTAATACAATTAAATTACAAGTTTCGTTATTATTTCAAGAGTTTTTTATTTATCATTCTTAAGTTTTTATTTAAAAAACCTACTCACGGTATTTCTTTCCTTTCATTTTTTTTTTGTTTTAAACTTTGCTTTTTATTTTTTTTATTTTTTACAAATAACAATTATTTCTTTTTTGTATTTTTATTTTGTATTTTTAATTAAATTAAATTATTTCTTTTGCTAAAAATGTTGATTGACTGTGTACAAGCAACGAAAACTTATTAACTCAACTTGTTTTTGTTTATTTTTTTATTTTGGTTTTTTTTTGTGTTATTCTATGATAGTTTTAAAATAAATTTTTTAATCGATAACATCTTCGTCGTTGTCATCGACGACATCCGAGTTGCCATTGGAGCCCATTAAACCATTTGTATTGCCACCAGCACCAGCGCCGCTACCATTATTGCCATTAACGTTGTTGCGATTTATTTCCGAGTGATGAAGATCATGCGGTGACTTTGTATCGCCGCCATCGTGATGGTCCATTAACAAATTGTTGTTGTTATTGTGCAGCAAAGAATTGTTGTTATTGTGCAAATGTTGTTGTAAACTTGTATTGAGATTGCCTGTATTACTGGAATTATTGAGACCACCGAGACTTACAGTTCCGCTGCCCCCACCACCTCCACCACTACTGCCGGCAAAATGATGTTGTAAATGATGCTGATGTTGATTGAGTAGAGCCCCGAGGGCGTTTTCTCAGACAACATCTGTAACGCCGGTGTATTGACATGCGGAAAGTCCAGCGGAATTAGAACGTGATACAGGTGAAGGTGCTGAATAGGGACTGGCAAATCCGGTGGTATGCTGTTTAGCTTTTAAACGTAAAGTAGCAATACTTGATGACATACTCGAGGTCATACAAGGTTCAGCAGTGGCACGATACATATACGGATTGGCAGGTGTACTATAAGGACATGGTGCAGCTCCCACATTAGTGTTTGTCAAAGTGCTACCCATAGTACCAGGCAACATTGAATTATTCATACTCACAGCAACACCACTAGCGCCAGTATTAAAACAGTTGACCGAGTTCTGATGATGATTTGTTGTCACCATCGACCCCAAAGGATTAACTGGCCAAGGGAAGGGTTTTGTGCCCAACGGTGAAGGAACTTTAGTCCAATTGTTATAAGTGTATGATGAATAAAGCGAATCATCAGCAAATGGCTGCATGAATTGTGTTCCGAAGCCGGATTTAAAATCGGCAGCCGCTACAGCAGCATTCATAGCATTACGTTCGCGTTTACGCCACTTGGCACGACGGTTTTTGAACCACACCTGAAATAAAAGTTAAAAATATTTTAATTTAAATACAATATAACATGAAATTGTCTTAAATGCTGTTTTATGATCTTAATTTATAGGTTAATATGGAATACACATTAAAAATAGTCAATTTTGATTTACCGTTCAAAAGTCATTGAAATAAAAACCCAAAAATCATTAAAAATTTTACTATCCTTCATGGTGTAAGTTTATTATTGAAGTTGAGAAAAAATATCGGAAGGGAAGGAAACATAAACGTGAGATACGACACATAAATTTAATTTCTCAATATTTCATTCAATGTGGAATCCAATTAAATATGAGATAACATGGACATGAGATCTAAGATGTAAGACGTAACATTTCAAAAGCTTCAAATCTATACAAATCTGTTTAAAATGTAATCAATGTTTCCACAATGCAACGGAGCACTGAGGAGACAAGGTATCCTTTTATTAAAAAAAATGCTACTACTGGTCGAAAGCTTAAACTGAAGAAAGCTGTGAGTTGAACAGTAAATGTGGAAGCATGCAACCATCACTCGCACCACTGTGTCCTCTAATCTGATCGATTACAAAAGCCCGTGCTGATACTTCACGCGTTTTATTCCAGTATTGGCTTTGGATGTTTCTGATCTACTTTGAACCAATCTGTAGTGGATAAATGTCTCAAATACATGTCTCAAATACTATGTATGCTAATTTTTTTTTTAGCGAAATTATGTTATGTTTCATAATAATTGGGGCCCTATCTTATAAACAGCCATTATTAATGGCAATAGCAAAATATATCGAGCCATATTCGCCAAATTGATGTAACCCTCACCATAATCGATTTTCGTTTTGTTTTTATCGAAATCGATAGTTATCGACAATTTGTATCATCTGCAAAAATTTCATGGCTGTAGATTTAACCGTTATGATTTTATAACAAAAACAATTTTAATGTAACCGCTTATGGTGAGTTTGTTTACATTTTTGGTGAGCACGTATGTGGGTTACTTTAACATTCTTTTCTCAAATAAACGAAACAAAATGAAACAGTAAGCAAAAAGAAAAACACAATTATATCAGAAATATATTAAAAATTCGTATTTTGGAAGATTTTAATCAATATGTCAACGGTATCTTTGTGATTTTATTACAAAAAACTAATACGATTGAATCCTTTATTCGGAGTAGAACCATTTTTGATGCCCCAAGTGAGTGGTACACTATAATCTCAAACACAAGAACTAAACCAAAAAAATATAATTGTGTTGAGTTAACTAACAGCGATTTTAAAGACTGGAAGAAATTTTCACAAGCGATGTTTCCCAATTCAATTAACAAAATTGCGTTCTGCAATATTCAGAAAAAATACATCAAATATAACTCTTAAATATGGGTACTTTGATGAATCTGAAACCATAAAAACTGAATCATTTCTAAGGGACTTACTGGATTATATGATGATATCTTAAAGATTTCTTCTGCTAAATACAAGAATTTGAAAACGCTTTGTAATAAAAAAAAACTATACCCGTAAAGTTTTAACACGAACATTTCATTTTAAAATGGGATAAAGTGATAAATCAAAGATTCGCTGCCTGAGACCGATCAGGAAGATAATATTTAGAATTAGTAGATACTTTCTTCCTGATATATGTACATATAAATATTTGTATCGAACGCTATTTACAAAGTTTTAATATGAAGTAAGTTATTTTATTTTTGTTTTATGTTATATATTCCAAAATGTACCCACATATACAGAGGTAGTCATAAGTATTTACACAAAAGAACATTTTTACATTTTTCTTAAAAAAGGTCTCAGTACTTTTTACTGGAAGTAAATTTTGGAAAAAAATTTTTACTATTGCCTAGCCTGGAATATGCAGAAGCAAATAAAATAAAATTGGAAAATACAACGGTTCTTAGTACTAAATAAAATACAAATAACCATATGCTTATAAGTTGTCAAAATTATTTACACACATTTTATTCTTTTCAAAAGTATTTACACAAGACTTAAGTCCGGTCGAAATCTTTATTTTAATTATTTTTTTTTTATTTTTACATAGTTTATTAATAAACTTAACTAGTACTTTGTAATTACGCCTTTTAAAACAATGACCGCCTGTATTCTCTCTGAAATTGAGTTAATTAAGTTTTGGGCAAATTCGGGAGTCAATTTAGACCAAATTTCACTAATTTCTTGTATAGCCTCTTCGCGTTTTCGACTTTTATCTATAGTTCTATGATATTTTATGAAAGCCAAAACATTTTCAATAACGTTTGGGTCAGGGCTCTGAGAAGGCCATGGAAGAACAGCCTGACCTACGTTTTCTAAGAATATGGTAGGTAACCATCCTTTGTGGCAAGGGGCATTGTCGGGCTGTAAAATCCATTCACTGGTTGGAAATAGGTTGTTTGCGGACTCAAAGGCATGGTTGCTTATAATTACGAGATAACCAGACTGCTTTAAAGTCCCGTCTATCGGTACCAAATTGCCAAAACCGTCTCGCATTTGCTTTGGAGTATATTAAGAAGTCTATAGAGTTTTATCACAGTGTATTGTGGACGGATGAGGCTGCATTTCAATTCCAGGGCTCGTTCTGTAAGCGCTTTATGCATCTACCACGAAACAAAAAAAAAAGGCTGTATAAACACTTAACAGATTAGGTCTATCATATTACGTTTTTGTGTTTCGTGTAAATACTTTTGAAAAGAATAAAATGTGTGTAAATAATTTTGACAACTTATAAGCATATGGTTATTTGTATTTTATTTAGTACTAAGAACCGTTATATTTTCCAATTTTATTTTATTTGCTTCTGCATATTCCAGGCTAGGCAATAGTAAAAATTTTTTTCCAAAATTTACTTCCAGTAAAAAGTACTGAGACCTTTTTTAAGAAAAATGTAAAAATGTTCTTTTGTGTAAATACTTATGACTACCTCTGTATATATATTTTTATTTAAAGAGTGAAATTTAATTTCATTTTAATGGAAAATTTAAGCAAATTCAATAAAAAAAGAACAGAAAGCCACTTCCTTAAAATAAATTTTTGTGTTAACCCACAACAGAACAGCGAAAAAAAATGTTACCCACAAAAAGACCGTTACATCGCAAATATATAATCAAAATTATTAAAATTAAATATATCACACAAAACAAAATTTACATTCTAAATTTCAAAGGAATAGGTTTATTAAAACAGAATTTATTAAAAAAAAACCTTCTCCTGTAAAACTCTAATTTTGAGAGTTACATCTTTTTGGCGAATATTTCTTGATACGTCGACATACGCTGTGTGACATTTCATGCTTTTTTGATTAATTATTCGTTATTTGTGGATGTTAAAGCAACAAAACCCGCTAGTTTAGCCGAATGTTGTAACCACTAAAGTCCAAAAGCCTTTTCAAATACTTCTCGCAATATTTTTCAATCTCTGCTTGGACGTTGGAACCCATCATGATGCAGATGTAATAATACAGTGGACAGCAAAAGTCTTAGTACGGCAATATATTTCTACAAAAAAGTCCCCACAGGCTTAATACTCTTGCACAAAGTCCCGATATGACTTCAAGAGAATATTTAGGAGATCATTTGAAAGAACGGTTACGTAATCGCTAAACCTCAAACAAGAGTCAACCGAAAAACTTGCTCATTGTGCCACCAGAAAAAAGTAAACAAAACTTGTACATTCAATTCCAAATGGGTTAAATGGAGTGCTTGACCTTAAGGGATATTCTACTAAATACAAGAGATAACATTTTCATATATTAGGCCTTTGAATTTCAGAGTTCTCCTTGGAGTCATCTGAAACTTTTCCTTATTTTTCTCTTGTTTTATGAAAAATATTAAAAAATTGTTTGTTTTATAATAAAACAGAAATAAATTAACGAAATAAATATATAAACTGTAAATTTTTATACAAACTTAAGGCTAAAATTCATGAAATTACTAAAACATATTGCCGTAAATAGACTTTAGCTGTCCATTGTACATAGAGTTTTATCGCGATAGTGTGTTGACTTATTAGACGTAAGGCCCCAGGTCAGACATCAAATCGAAAATATGAAAAAATATTTCTTGGGCGACTTCCTCTCAGCAGATTTCTGGCAAAAACTATGAGAGCAAATAAAATTGCCATAAAAAGTTTCTCAAAAATCTATCGTTCGGAGTCGACTTTAAACTGTATGTTCCGCTACTCATGTATAAAATTAACGCGCACAACATATGTATGTAAGTGGTGTGAGAAGCTAGGTCGTAATCCTGAAGGGTTTTAATGACCAATTATGTATGTAATCATGCACATACTTCATTGAATTTTTAAATTATAAGAAATTTAAAAATACCAACAAAATATTTAAATAAAAATTTAAATAAAATTGAAAAAATCGAATCAATTTTATCGCCTGAAATTTCACTTTGCTGTTGTACAGACATTTTCTTAAATGAAAACTAAATATATATGTACATATGTACATACCATTGTAATCATTTCACTTCCCCCTTTTTCTCTTACGCCATCAACATGTTTGATCATGTTAGCATTGTTTATTTTTTTACTTAAACGCCATCTTTACATTGTTATACTTTTTAATGTATTTTTTTTGTATTTTTTTTTAATGGTAACTTGTCTAAGCTCTACACTTTTAACTCCCCCACTTTACCTACCAAACAATGTAAAATCGTATTTGAAAATTTATATACAAAAATGAAAACAGAAAAAAAAACAGAAACAGAAAAAAAAACAAGAATAATTCAACAGACCTCTTACCCGGTTTATTGTGTTGTAAAGCATTTTAAAGAGGGGAGTTTAGGAAAAAATACGCATGTGCAGTAATTATTAAATATACACAAACATACATACATACATACATATGTATGTACATAAATATACTCCAGTCGTATAAAATATAGAATATTTTATAGGAATTTATATAAACGAGTCTGTCTGTCTGTCTGTCTGTCTATCTGTACACTTAAGTATTATTTTATTTTGTTTTATTTCATTTCATTTCATTCCATTGTTTTTTGTTTTTGTTTTTGCTATTTATTGTTTGTTTTATTATGAAGTGTATATCTTCTTATAGCAACAACAGCAACAACACAACACATTTACAATTGCATGAATATGTATGAGAATGGCAACCCTAAATAAATGTTAAGCCACCCCCACAATAAAAACAATAATGGAAGAATTATAACCTCACATTTATTATGTATTTACGAATACAACAAACACTAAATACAAAGTAGTATATGTGTATGTACACATGTGTACGTACGTAGGTGCACGTACATATGATATATTTGTATTTGAGTATATAAAAAACAAAATACAATTTCAAAAAGTATACACAGTAGTGTATAACAACAGAGTATTCAGGGCTTTCACATATAAATCAAATGTATACATACATACATACATACCGACACATTACCTTAGGTTTTATTATTTACCAAAATAAAAACAAAAGATTTTTAAGTCCATAATCAAATTAAATTCTTATTAAATTGTCTTAAAATTTTTAAATTAAACAGAAGAGGAGACAAATGCTGAAAAAAGCAAAAAAAAAGCCAAAGATAAAATAAAAGAGGCAGAAAAAAATATTCGTTAAGGTTCATATATCATCGTCATTGAAGCAAAAAACTGCAAAAACGAATTGGCAACGTCATCGATCTCGTCAATTGTCATTTTCACGTATCATTTGCTATGTTACAATATATATACACACACACTTACACGCGCATACTATACAGTGTTGCCATGCTACCTTGTTAATGATCCAACTCTGTCACACATACTGACTGACAGCCAATATGTGTTTGGTTGACTGGTTGGCAAATGGAAAAATCTTAATTGGTTTTGATGAAAAGCAAACGATGACGGCAAAAGAGAGAAAAAAATTTAACATTAAAAAGGGATTTATTTTGTTTTTTTTTCTGTTCTGTAGTGTCCTCTAGTCTTCGTTAAAAAATGTCTAACTTTAGATGATTGTTGCTCAAGGAATCTATCATCAGGTAAAAAAATATTACAGGAAAAGGTTTTTTTTTTAACGTTCTTCTCTCTTTAGGTTATGGAACGTTAACTTTCGATTGAATTTGGATGTTTTCCTTTTCTTTTTTGTTTCACGGAAAAAAACTGCTGTTTTTTTATCCAAAGTTTTGATTGATGATTAATGAAACTCTAGGGAGTTTACATGCATCTACGAAAAAAAAGGAGTTTTTTTATTCTGCTACCGGCAAAACAAATGTCAACATATATTGACTAATAGCCAAATAAAGACCATTTAAATACAGGATGCATGTTAGTGATTTCAGGTTGTTCGTTGTTGTTTTTGTTACTCTTTCTGTAGTTGAAAGGAATAGACAAATTATTATGATTAATTGACAATTTGTCTTCGAGTGTACTTTTTGTAAAACAGAAAAAAAAAATATTTTTTAAGGTACTCAAAATAGTCGAAACAATTTACCGAAAAAACTAAAAGTCATTTGGAGAGTAGCGTTCAATATTTTTATGTCATATCTGTACTAAGTTGACTTATAGGAGGACAGCCTTGAGTTCAGAGCCCGTCTCTGATATCTTGATTAAGAAATATTTGCTCCCGCAGCAATCACTTTTCCCAGAGAGTAAAAAATTGCCATGATAATTGCTATCGATCCAGCTTTATAAGGCTAAAACTAACACACGCAACATTCCATTATTAACCCATTAATGCCCGAATTATTTTAATTGTGATTTTAGCATCAGATTTTAAACACGTATTGCTTGTGGTCTAAGAAACACTCTTTGTTCAGCGACTTTGTGAGCAAAAAGGGATAAGGGGGTGTTTTAGCCTGGCAACTTAAGTTGCCACTGGGCAGATACCTATCAAACACAACCCACAGTTTAATTTGCAACATAATTGGAACAAAAACTTTTTTAATGGAACCAAATTAGTAATTCGAATTACACTAAATTATAATAAACGAAACATAAATTTCTATTTATTTATATGAAATTTTTGAAAACAATAGTTAGGATGAAGAAAAATTTTGCATTTTTTGCACATAAGTGAAGTCCGACCAGGAAAAACTTTGCAGCGATGGTATTTTGATTCACCTCTTATAATAATGTGATCCTTTCCATCTAAACGGAAGCTATTTATTGCATCGTTTTGAGTACGAGATAATCTACCTCTTTTAAATGTTGGTACTCCACATTATCTTAAAAGAAACATTGCACATTGTCTTTTAAATTCCAAGTAGGTCATATTATGGCCCAACATTCAGGACAGCAACCAACCAATTACTTCTGCATCCAAATTGTCTGAATCCACATCTCTATCTTGTTCAACCGTTTCTATAGAGGGAACTAAAACAATATCTGTTGGTATGTCTTCATTTTCCGAAAGCCCCAGCTCATCTAATATTTCTTCAAGTATTGTGCGATGACCTAGTATATTAAAAATTTCTAATTATGAGCGAAAATAAAAGGCAAACACTGATTTTTCAGAATTTCACTTCAGAAAACTATGTAAAATAATACAACACATCTCAGCACAAAAAGTACACCTAAGTGCCCAGTGGCAACTTAAGATGCCACCATCACAAAACATTCAATTATAAGAAATATTAAATGCAAATTGATTACATTTTAGTTTAAAACAAAAGCTAAGGTGTATTTCTATCTCAAACATACTTCTTTTTTGCAAAAATATTTATAATATTCGATAAACTTACATTTGAATCCAGCAGCCTCGGTTAAAAACCGACAAAAAAATACTTAAAAATTAACAGCTTTTATCTTCCAAACTGTAGAAGCAATCGATACAGAATAAAAAGAAATAAAGAAAACCACATGTTATTAAAAATTTCTAACGGTTACCGATTTGTTTTTTCCTCTCAATTTCCTCTCAGAGCATAAAAACTAAGGCAACCTCTGCTGGCAACTTAAGTTGCCACTGGGCACTAATGGGTTAATGATGTGAGAAGCTATGCACACTTTGAAACTATCACAGACAAATTGTATTTTATTACAATTTTTTATAGGCTCGTAAAAATATTAAGAAAATAACGTACTTAACTAACACTGGACAATTCAAAAGAGCTTAAATTTCTATCTAAACTACATACAAAATTTGTCACTACAACCCTTTAGTAGGGAGAGACTACGATCTAGCTTCTCACACCACTTATGGGGTTTGTGTTAATTTTATACATGAGTGACGGGGCCTACAGTTTAAAATCGACTCCGAACGACAGAATATTTAGAAACTTTTCATGGAAATTTTATTAATTCTCAAAGATGTTGCCCGAAATTTGCTAAGAGGAAGTCGCTGAAGAAATATTTGTGTTCATACTTCGTTTTGTTGAAAATTTCCGACCTGGGGTTCGAACCTTGGCCTTATGAGTAATGAGCCAACACACTATCTATTAGACTACGGCGACTTTTTATACGCTCTCAATAGACTTCTTAAATGTTTTCTTTGCATTTCGTTCGCATAAGTTCATTAAGGCTGTTTAATAGACATTAAAATTAATTTCGTTAGTTACACTTGTTCCATAAATAATTGCCAAAACAAATACAAATGCATTCTTGCTCATAAAAACAAATATTGATTTAAAATTTCTCACACTATTCCTAAATGAACTGGTAGCAGCCCTAGTTTATAAAATAATGCCAAACTACGATATGATTTTAATTAAGCGTTTCAATGACGCGTGTTGCCATTTAGTTATGCCGTGTTAGAAAACTTCCCTTTAAACTAACAGCAGAGACAAATATTTTTAGAATGATTTTCCAAACCGGCAATAATTATTTGCCACCCTAGTTAAAGGTAAACATTTAATTTTTTTTTTTTTTTTTTTGTTTTCTTATTCTCAACTGGCGATTACACATGTATTTTTGGGTATGTGACTGCAATTAGTCGGTGTTTAATTAGCTTTACGACTCGTGCTTCTTCAAAATTCTCACGACAATTTTAGGCAATAACGAAAAAAATAACAAAAAAAAAATTACAAAAAAATCCCACTAATTGTTTTAAAATAGTAGTAAAGATTGTAACGGTGAAATCAAAAAATAATTTCTTTTTACTACGATACGAGCATAAAATGTAATCGAATTTGTTTTTTTTCTCTGAAGACTTTTCAATACCATTAAATTGGATACCAAACTAATCCTCAAATATGTGACCAACGACTAATGCCTGCCAATGCTAAGAGTTGGAAAATAAATCTGACCAATAGAATAACAAAAAAAAAACAAACAAACAACGTAAACAGACAAAAATAATGGAAATAAAATAACAAAAAAAAAGAGAAAAAAACAGCAAAACCAGCAACAAAAGAGAAAAAGAAATCCTCATGTTTATATTCTCGCGACAACCATTAATGGCTGACTTTATGGATTTTTAAAAAACCCCCAAAACAATGCCAATAACATCAAAATCCACAACATCAATAGTCGGTCGGTTGACGACTGTTATGTCGTTTGAATGGGTTTGTATGTGTATGTTTCAGTTTTAGCCTGAACTCTCTTTGGACCTGATTGTACATTTCATATGTAGTAGCAGCAGTAACAGCACCATCATCAGCAGAATATTTTCGCTTTTGGTTGTGTTAAAAATACACAAAACGACCATTTAATGGTTATTTTTTCTGTCAAAGCGATAAATATGAATGTGCTTTACAGACAATTGGCAACACCTGTCGCTAAATTTAGACATGAAATATACATACACAAATAAAAATACAACAGCAACAACGACAATAAAAATACTGCTCCTGCATGTAAAAAAAAATTAGACTGTGAGTGCGGATAAACGAAATTTAAGATACAATGGAGATTTGTATTGGAAAAAAATGTTTTGTTTGTATAAACGGATAAAAAGAAGAGGAGTTCTATGGACAACCGATTGTAGAGACAATTCAAAAGTTTTTATTTTTGGAAATTTGATTCAATTCGTGTGTAATAAAAAATATTTAAAAATGTTAATGAAAAAATTATTAACGTAATCCACTCAAAGCAAAATATAAACGGACTCACTTCGCTCATAATAAATGAAAAATATATAAAATTGTCTCTTTTGTAAACGACTTCTTTTTTACATACATATATACATAATATGCAAATCTGCTGTAGAGATAGCTTTTTTTGTAGCATTTTTAATAAAATTTAATACTTATTCAGTAAAGTTATGTATAAACATATTGTTATGTTTTTACCTTTTAAAAACGTTTGAAATATGAGCTCGTAGATTGCAAATAAAAATAAATTTGTGTTCAGTTTTAATTAATTTCTTTATTGTTCGCACCACTGTTGTGGTGTCTGGTGTGTCTGTGTACCACTGTTGAAAACTTGATGTAAACAACAATAGTTGCTTTGTTTGATTATTCCTCTTCTCACTCTTTTGCGTAAACAATAACAATTACTAGCCAATTTGTTCTATAAATCTTTATAACAGAGATCTTCAAACCACCGTGTCTTCACACAAGACTGACTGATTCCGTTGCCAGGTTTGTCTTGAAGGAGAATGATTTCGCCTTCTCGAAATCTCTATAAATGTAAACATGTTGCTTACGTTATTGTTGTTTGTGTATTTTGTTTACGTTTGTTCTTGAAGTGTTGTTGTTGCCTTTTTGTTTACTTGTTTATCATGTAAACAAGTTCATTGTTTTTGTAGTCTGTTACTGTGTGAAACCAACCAACGTCCATACATATACAATATAATTTGTATAGGATTGGCAAGTTTAATTTTTAATTTTTTCTCTGCAAAGTAGCTGAAAAACTTTTGTATGGGAATCTAATTTCGAAAACTTATAGATTTCTTCAACTGAGATTACAATAAAAATTTTGGTCTATTTTGCCGTTAAAATACGGCTTAGGAAAGCATTGAGAATATTTGTCAATATTTTGGCGACATCGCTGGAACTGGCAAACTTTACCTAACAAACAATTTCTTCAGCCTAACATGATTTAGTTAGAAGATATACTATGTCATTAACTTTATTTAAGGTAAAGGATAATTTTGTTAAAAAAAAGACATTCACAGACATTTTTATATTTTCACCTGAAATCCTATTTCATTCATTTCACCAAAAGTATTGACTTAAATACATACATTAGCGTACACGCACATTACATCATCTGTATGGCTGCCTTCCAAAATGTTAGTTGCTTTGTGTTTGAACAGAGTATTGTGTTTCATAATGCCGCTGTACAAAATATGTACAATGTACAATATTTCAAAACGTCGTCAATGTGTATTTTTAACGCAGTCAGTTATAGTTTATATATGTATATACAGTAGTAGTTTACATACATACAGTAGTAGAACTGCATACAAACTTTGTATTGATACATTTTAGAAGGCAGCCTATCTATGGATGGTGTAAATATTAGAGAGTCAGAAGGTCTTGATGTTCTGGGTATGAAAATTTAGTTTGAAAGAAAGAAGTCGAAAGAAGCATTCAAGTGCCTCGGTTTCTTAAGATGGTTCAAGTAATACTTCACATCATCTGATCTTCTTACTATTTACACTACCGAGAATAGAACACAACTTTCATGTATGGGCCGATGTGTCGAAGTCTATTTTGAGGCTTCTCACCCACATACAGTAGAGGGCGAAGTTTCCCATTAATAACGGTATGGTATCCGACTCTATTGATTCATTGGAGATCGTAGCAATGTTGCTTATGTTTCACTGTTCTATCGCTACTACAACGGATTTTGCTCGAGCCAAATAAGAGAACTTGTTCTCGTTTATTATGTATTCCTACTCATCTTTTTCGGCGAGCACAACCGTTTGTGGTAGATTTGCCAGTGGATCGTACATTATATTACACACAAAATTCGTGCTTAAGTGACTATTCGTATATGGAACTCCCTTCCTGCAGACGTGTTTTCCTTTCACTTGTGATTTAAAATCTACTGTCCTCAAACACTACTCCCTTTTTCCTCCTTCTCATAACATATTTTCCCAGTTCCAACATAATGCACTGTATGAGTAGGGGTCATCTACTGACATATTTTCTTTTAAAAATAAATCATACATTTAGATAAGAATTATAGACCAGAGATCACCAATGAGTACTCAAAAAGATGACTAGAATCGGATCATAATTATAATTTCTGATACTTATAAGCATTCATACTTATTTGAATATCATGGAACCTCTACTTATATTTAAAGTTTGAAGTACTCATCATATTCATACTTAACAACACGTATGATGTTATTGATTTCGGCTCTCCATAACTCAACGTATACACGATGCACAAAATAAGTATAAATCGAATACGAACACTAAATACTTAATATAAGGTTGTGTGTTAGCTCTGCTTGCTGCTCTGTCCTTTTGGCTTATGTGTTCGAGTCACTCGAATCATTTATAAGTATTTTTCTAAAGTTAGGAGTCTAAATGAGTAGGCTTATGAATCAAACATGTTTCGAATGGTATGAGTTTGATGTCAACGTTGTACTCATACTCATTACAACCAGTACTTGTAAATCAATGTTGTAGTGAGTACGAATCAGAGTAGCAGAGTACTTAAATTTCAATACTGTTGACTCACTTATCCATATACAAAATTTCATGAGTGCTTATGAGTAGCGAAAAAACGATTCATTGCTGATCTCTGTTATGAACCCAAAATCTTTGTCAAATTCACAAACGTTCAGACTTCTGGGGCACCAGGAAACAGAGCAATTCTGAAAAATAGCTTGAATAACACACATACCCGTTCTGACACAGAGTTGCTTAACAAACTTTCTATTATTAGTGCAAAGGATGTTTTTCTTTACATATGTGAAACCTTTTTATTCTAAAGACTTCATATTTACACGTAGAAATAATTTATATTTCAAGCAATAGCGCATGATTATCATTTTTTAGATTCATAGGACGATAACCAGGCATTGGAACGAATTTACATGAATTCGATAATAATTCTCCCACTGTGTTTTTTTTCTGAAATGTCAGCTGATGATTAAAAACCAATAAATGTTTGTCATATTGTAAGTGTTAAATATTGACATGCCCAACCAAGAAGAGCTGGCAAGTTTATATTGTAATAAACACTAGAACATGTCAGTAGTAATAACAGCAACAACAACAACGACAGCGCAATAATGTCAACAAATATAGACATCGATGAGACAGTAATAATTACGTTTAGTAAACAAAACAAAGAATAGATGGCGCCTAGCGGTACATATAATAAAAAAAAGCAATCGCTGGTAAATGGTATAAAAAGCAAGTAATAACAACAACAACAACAATTAGTAAAACTATCAATAACAAATCACCTTTTTTTTACACATAAAATGAACTGTGAAAGCAGAATTAGAAATACTCATAGAGTAAGTGTGATAGAGACAGACAGAGAGAGAGAGAGAGAGAGAGAAGGTGATAGTGTAAAGGTAAAGAACAAATGTCAACAAATAATAAATCCAATGATCAATGATTATCAAGAAAAACTGAGTAAAAGAAAGAACAAATAAGTTCACCTCAAAATAAATTTGAAACAGAAAGAATTCCTAGTCGAATTTAAGTGAATAAAAATGACATTGAAATTATCAATCAAATTGTGTCAATTGTCATAAAAAAAAACGTATTTTTTTATGATAATTATTATAGGGGCTATAAAATACCAATGTTTTCTTTATTTTAACTCCAATAACAAAATGATTACAAGTAAAAAATAATAAAAAAGATAAAAATAATATTTTAATTTTGTAATTAAAAAAAGGTAGAATGAAAGTCGAACAGCTGTTTAACTGAAACTCCCTTTTATTGTTGCAAATCTTCTTCTGCTTCTTCTTTTTATTTAGTTTTTTTCAATTCTACTTCAGCTTGAAAATATGTTTGTATGTGTATATTTAGATACGATGACAAATTTTCAGCGCTCTTGCTATTGAAAATGACAATTTCATGGTTTTTTAATGCAAATTTCCTGACAATTTGTAACTGTTTGCATATGTTCAAATTTTATTTCATGTTTTTAAAAGAAAATTATTTGAAAAACAACATTTGAGGTTAGTTGTTATAGAAAGGACAAACTTTCTATTGTCTTAAGGGTAAAACCGAATAAAGTTGGAAGATATTCCAACTGTAATAATCAGCATAAGATCATAACCATTAAGTGCCAGCTAAAATACCAAACAATACAGCCAGCCAGCCACATTATGGAGACGACTCATTTTAATGGCAGCAAGTGTACATAACTTGCAACAGTTTTTATGATGCGAAATTATGTCAATTGAAACATGTGTTGCAAGCTATATAAAACACAAAATGCAAAAATGATGATGACGGAAAAACAAAAACAAAAAACAAAAAAAAAACATATTTTACACCTAATGATACAATATTATTCCCTTTTGTTATTCATACTTTGTTTATCGTTCGCCAAGGGTATGGATTTGGATTGTGTGACGATCTCTCTTACCCTTAAAGTCGTCATCTTAATGGTATGATTGCTTTATGAGGCATTTTATTACCCTCTTTGGAACCCTTCTCATATATTGTATGTGTGTGTGTGTGTGTTTTTTTCTCGCGCTGTTACTCCCTTTGGTTAAAGACATCGTAAAACTGATGGTTTGCAAATGTATTGTAATCAAATCTAAATGCTAAACAATCTTTTTATAATTTGTCATCAGAAACGTACATATGTATGTATGTATACAAAGTAAGTATGTATGTATGTATATGGATCTATTACTTCCTCATCAGAATAATAATAGTGGTGGTGATGGTGGTGGTAGTGAAAATTACCCCCTTTAGAGTTGCTTACAATTTAATGAATTAGAAACCACACGGAAATTAATGATTTTATTTCGACGGTCTCAATAGGGTTACTTTAGACGTTCGAAAGTCAAAATCTTCTATTGTCTGTTCGTTTGTAATAATAAAAGGCAATAAAATTTAACACAATTTATTTAAAAGGATTATCCTATCCAAACAATGTATTGTTCAACCAAAAAAAAAAAAAATGTTATTGTCCCCCTATATACCGGCTCTCTATTAAAGTTGGTTTTTTATTTGTAATCGAGCAAGATGTGATATTTTGTTGTGACTATTTTCAATTGAAACACAGTTTTAGTCTTTTTTTGTTAATGAAATCAATAATTTGGAAAACTTTATTGTTGAAATCAATTTGAATTTTTTTTAATCCATATTCAGTCTGTGTTGCCAAATGTTCTAAAAGGTACAATCTTTTAAATTTCTAGAGAAATAAAATTTTTTAAATAATTATTTTATACAACATGTTTGTAAAATGTCGAGTGCTGTTCCGAAACGAGCGCTTTTATAGCTACCAAATGGTTAATGACAGTCTGATTATATTTGTCTACAGGTTGCAATCTGTTTTATTTTTTACACGTTTGGTGTTACATCATTTGGCTACAATCGGTTATTTCGAAGCTGACAATACTTATGTCATTCCATTCTGTCTCTAAATTCAGTATATTAGCTCCACTGAACATAATGAAGCGATTTGCGCTTGAGCAACGTTGGGATTTATTGGGCCAACGAGAAACTGCATGATGATCTCGAAGTTGCCAAACAAAAAAATAATTTTTTCGGATGAATCTCATTTTCATATTGGTGGTAAAATTGTCGTATTTGGGGCTCAGAAAACCCACACGTGGTCTTACAGAAGCAGTTGGTGGTTTGTGGATGGAAGTTTCATTGGCCCATATTTCTTTCAAAATGAGGTCTATGCAACCATTACGGTCAATGGAGACACCTATCGTACCATGATAACCGATTTTTTTTATAGACGCTCTTCAGGGTATTGATGACAACGATGTTTGGTTTCAACAGAATGACGCAGCTTACCTTACATCTCATGCCACAATCGATTTATTACATCAAACGTTTGAAGGCCGTTTAATTTGCCAAATTTATGATGTCAATTGGCCGTTTTGACACCGTTAGAGTATTTTCTGTGGGGCGCCGTTATATTGACAAACCAGAGACAATTGATCATTTGAACGCCAACATTCGTGATGTCATTGTCGAGATTCGAACCCATGCATTCGAAAAAGTACACAAAAATTGGTCAGATCGAATAAGGTACTGTGAGGCCAGACACGCCATTCATATGAATGAAATAATATTCCATTTATAACCGGAACAATTGTACTTCACTATAAAAAAAATTAATTTGGTAAAACTTTAAACCGTTTATGATTTAAATTCAAACTTTTAAATGGCCCACCCTATACATACAGTGGATACAACATTTGTATGTAACCTCCGTCTCATCTGTGTTCACTGCAATTAATCGATATTTAACCAATTGTAGTCTCACTGCCCAACACAAATTCCTTATTGAATTAAGGCTCGTACTTTGGATCAGATTTAAATTTGGGACACCATTCTAACGAACATTCTGTTACAAAATGTGCGAGTATTCTCCTTTTATCATTCGAAAATTTTTGCAAAGATCTAATGTCCCAATTCAAACCAAAATCGTTTCCTATTTAGTATTCTTAACCCTTAATATTGCAATGGGCTCTTTTCGTAATCCAGCGGTCACATAAAATTTTTGGTTTTGCAACGATGTATCGAAAGTATTTTGAAGGCGACAATTTTTTATTGGTTTTACATTATCTTGCCATTGTTTACTGAATATTAAATTAAACATTACCGGGCAATTAAGAATATTTCTCTTCCTATTTGTCAATTTATTAGTCGGTCTCTATAACTAGGAAACAACATTTGTTACTGTTTACGATTGTGAAATACAATTGCATTAAAATTTCCTAGCGTTTCAATGGATAATATGATTGTATGCTTAAAGAATTTTTTCAAGGAGAAATAAAGGACACAAAATTTAAATCGTATTGTTAAGTAATGAAGCCACACAGTTGAATATTGCTTTTAAATACATTAAATAACTGAATATTTCTTCTTCCTTTCTCTCATGCAAAATCCCACGTAAGCCCAGTCAAAATGTGTACACCAACAATAACAACAACAAAATTCCAAAAAAAAAAAATTCAACTCTCAACTTAAACATAAAATTGAACTAAAATATGAGAGTATTAAACCCCTATAGAGTTTGCGAATAAAATAGACACTCCATTCCTCCCCCCTTGCAGTCGAACAGAAAAAAAGAGCAAATGAAATCCATGCAGCTCCCTCAACAGTCGTAAATAAAAAAAATGGCCAAAAATTGCGCATGTTGTGACGATGATGATGGCAATAATGAAGAGGAGGACGACATCGCGAGTGGTAATGATGATGGCGATGATGATGACGATGATGGCAACAGAGATGACGACGATGTTGGTTAAAAACCGCTGATGCTGTTAGTAAAACCACTGCAAACATGGTGATGAAATTTATGGCAACTTTACAAAATGGTGCAACAGAGTATTTGTTTTCCGAAATTTTCAACTGCAATGCGCGAAATACTAAACGCTGATATTATATGTATGTGAGTATGTGTGTATGTATGTATATGTGTATATGTGGATATGTTTTCCGGTTGTTTGTTTTAGTTTTTTTTTTTGTTTTTCTATAAATTTTATTTATATTTGCGTTGGAAATTTTTTGTTTCATTTTTGCATGCCACTGGGAAAATTGTCCTCCTCCCATCAGGTTAAATGGTAAATAAATTTTTGTTAAATTGTTGAGACCACAAATAAACAACTGCACAACAACTAACAGCAACGTTGAATTGTATGTATATGTATGTACGAGCATGTTGCAAGCACAATAGCATAATTCCCGAATAATGCAACATAAAATAATGGAAACCTTAATCTGTATATGTTTGAGGTTTTTTTGTCCAAACACATTAAAATTTAAGCTTTCCAAGCAGAAACCAAAATAAAAAAACCCAAAAACGAAAAAAAAAATCAACCAGAAAAATTTACGATTTACCAGGAATGTTTGTAAAAAAAAAGTATTTTTTGAAACAATAAATATGAGGTTGTTTTAAAGGTTTGAGGTTGCATGTTGCATGTTTATGGTCAGCGAGTGGCACAGTAAATACAAACACAAATACAAACACGAACACAGTATTTAAAAATGATAAAACTGTTCAGGGTTCTCATCGATATGTATGTATTTTGAAGAAAAAGAAAAAAAATATTGGAATAGATATTCGACGCCAGTGCCTGACTAGCCGGGAAAAAAATTAAAATATTGTTGTAGTAATCAATCATCATAAAAGTGTCTCTTTCGAGGCCTACTGGGTATTCTTATTCATATTGTGTGTAAGTGTAAGAGGAATGTAGGAATGAATGACTTACCCTAACTCTAGCCTCTGTTAGATTTGTCCACATGGCAATTTCTTCACGTGTTGACATATCCGGATAGCGATTACGACTGAAGGTATGTTCCAGCTCCTGTAACTGTTGTGACGTAAAGTGTGTTCTCTGGCGGCGTTGTCGTTTATTTTTCTTATCGTTTTTCGGTTCATCGCTGGTCGTTGTCATTGGCTCATCATGACCGGAATTTGATATGTTTTCTGTTTTAATTGTTGTCTCATTGATCGAACGATTATTACCTTTAAAATACAAACAAAATTTCTTGTTACAATATTTTCTTTTTTTGGGTTTTTGTTTTTGTTTTTGTTTTTGTTTTTGTTTTTATTTTTGTTTTTGTTTTTGTTTTTGTTTTTGTTTTTGTTTTTGTTTTTGTTTTTGTTTTTGTTTTTGTTTTTGTTTTTGTTTTTGTTTTTGTTTTTGTTTTTGTTTTTGTTTTTGTTTTTGTTTTTGTTTTTGTTTTTGTTTTTGTTTTTGTTTTTGTTTTTGTTTTTGTTTTTGTTTTTGTTTTTGTTTTTGTTTTTGTTTTTGTTTTTGTTTTTGTTATTTCAATCGATTTAAATCTAAATACAGATTAAGGAAAATACTCGAAAATATAATCTCTAATTGCATGTAAAGTGTAAATATTTATGTATTTCAAGCTCTATGTGATGGTTACCTTTACGTTTTGAAGCAATTATTATTGATAGTAAAACACAATGACAACTATTAGCAGCTAGCTGCAATATGCCTGTAAGTAATAAGTGCATAATATCTATTGCAACATGAAATAAATTTCTGAAATTGTTTTTATTTTCAGAAGACTATCGATATTCTGCTTTTGCCAATCGTATCCTTGTAACAAGAATATTTGATGACTTTGGGAATGATCTCTAATATTGAGAGGCATTATGTTAGAATTAAGAAAGTAGATTGTCGGAGGAGTTAACATAGACAAAGTCGAATAAGCCATAATCAAATCATAATGCTTCAATTGCTTTCAATGAATTTGTATGAATTCATCCTGTTTAATTGGTTATTTATTATTTTAAGCGTACTAGAATTAGAATTAGATTAGAAGAATTATTAAACATATTACCATACATACTACTCCGCTATACAGTGATCGATCTTGCGTGTCACTCAAATATGTGCGGATCTTTTTTTCAATATCCTAGTAAAGAACTAAGCCCATCCTATCCAAATGAAGTCGCCGTATTCGAGTAAGTAGTGTGTTGGCTTATTAGACAGAAGGCATCGGTTCAAATCCCACAAATCAGACTTCAAAAGAAAATATGAAAAATATTTCTTCGGCGACTTCCTCTCAGCATATTTTTGACAAAAACTCTGAGAGTAAATAGAATGGCCATGCAAAGTTTCTCAAACATCTGTTGTTCGGAGTCGACTTTAAACTGTAGGTCCCACCACTCATGTATAAAATTAACACACACAACATAAGTGGTGTGAGAAGCTAGGCCGTAATCCTGACTGAAGGGTTGTAATGACTAATTATGTACATACATATGTATGTATCCAAATGATATATGTATTTGCTTGTTCGTGATATACACTTTTCCAACAAACGATGCTCTGGCGACCGAACTTTGGAGGAATAACTATAAGCACGCTGTAACCAGAGATCAGCAATGAGTATTCAAAAAGATAAGTAGAATTGTATTATACTCATAATTTCTGATACTTATACGCATTCATACTTATTTTAATAGAATGGAACCTCTACTCATATTCAAAGTTTGAAGTACTCATCATATTCATACCTAACACCACGTATGATGTTGTTGATTTCGACTCTGCGTAACTCAAAACATACGCGACTCTCAAAATAAGTATGATTCGCGTACGAACACTAAAATACTCACTAAAAGGTTATGGTTGCTTTGCTTACTGATCTGTCCTTTTTTGCTTATGTGTTCGTGTCACTCGAATCATTTATAAGTATTATAAGTATTTTTCTAAAGTTATGAATCTGAATGAGTAGGCTTATGAATCAAACATATTTCGAATGGTATGAGTTTGATGTCAACGTTGTATTCATACTCATTGCAACCTGTACTTATAAATCAACGTTGTAGTGAGTATGAATGAGTCAGTAGTAGTAGTTAAATTTCAATATTGTTGACTCACTCATATTCAAAATTTCATGAGTGCTTATGAGTAGCGAAAAAACGATTCATTGCTGATCTCTAGTTGTAACTAAATCCAAGAAGAAAAGCTAGACTGGAGACTTCTTCGGTAACACCAGATTCATTAAGTGGTATTGTAGTCTAATTAACTGAACATTTTAAATAAACTCATTACAGAAACCAGAACAAATTTTTAAACCCAATTATCCACCGCAGTAGTTTAGTAGGTAGTGTGTTGGCTTATTAGACGTGAGGCTACGGTTGAAATACCAGGTCAGACATTCCCAACAAAATGAAATATGAATAAATATTTCTTCGTCGACTTCCTCTTGGCAAAACTCTGAGAGTAAATAAAATTGCCATGAAAAAGTTTCTCAAAAAATTCATCATTCGGAGTCGACCTTAAACGGGAGCTACAGTATAAAATTAACACACAAAACATAAGTGGTGTGAGAAGCTACTTCGTAATGCTTACTTAAGGTTTGTAATGACCAATTATGTATGGATATATGTCCACCGCGTTAACCACCATTAACTTTAACTGAACGATTTGTGCGCATCTCTTAATACAACAAGATCGGTACAGATGTAATGAAGCCTTGAGATATAACAATATAGACAGACGTCGGTACAAAGAGAACATGATAAAAATGTGAGTGTATTTGTGAGAGGCATGTGTTAACCCAGAGGAAAATTGTTCGTAATATTTTCAAGTCTACTTATTAACCCAATAATATGTATACGTGAGCGGAAAATATAGAAAAATCGTACTGCGCTAAATCCCTAAAGACTCCGTATTCAACCTGGCAAGTATTCTTACAAAAATCGAAATCATTTCTCATTGATATTAGTGAATCCTACCGTAATATGTCTTTGGGTGTATAATTGAAACCTGAAAAAAGCGACATGAACCTTCTTCTTTACAAGCTGACAAGCAAGTGAATGTAGTTTTACGCTCTTTTTAACGAACATTGTTGATGTTCGTGTCCTATGTTTGTAAAAAGCGGAAGATGATCTTCCCCTGGGGGACATTGGCGCCGACGTCTGAAGATAGAGCTCACGATATATAATAATTAAAGGGTATTGTGATAGGACAAAGCCACTTGAGAACCGTAAGTGAGAAGGGTAGGTAGCTTCACAATCCGAAACTGCCTAAAATGCTCTCATTATTTGTAAAAAAAGCTTCAATAGGATACTTACAGTTCTCTTCAGAATAAGCGACAGAATTTTTACGAGTGTATACTTATATATTCTCATGCCCAACATTAAGACGCAAAAGAAAGGTCAAATGATCTTATAGTTATGTTGAGGGTGACATTGGTAATCTCTAAACGGTTAGGAGTTAATAATAGCGTTAGAAGGGGCCCAACTTGGCCCAAACGTGTCTACCTTTTTGGGTTCACGGCCACTTACACTTATCTACGTACGTCCATGTGTACTTATTGTAGAAAGAGGTGTAAAAAATTTAAATCTCAAGAAGTATAAATGCGCATTTATGCATACGCATATGTACGTATGAGAGTTGAGAAATATTATTTTTTATGAACATCCACGTAAAATCTTATCGATTGTTCTAAAGTGCGTGCTTATGTGATAAAGCTGAAGTAATAATTGCAAAGAGTGTAAAGTTGTTTCATTAAATATGAATATTAACAACAGAAATTATTATTTTATTTAAATATTCGTGCGTTTTAAATCTCAAAAACTGTGATAGAAATTATAGAATCACTATTGCATTAGTATTGTTCATTCTTACTTCAATATATCAGCTATTCTGGCCTGTTAAATCAAAGGTGTCATTACAAGCCTTATGATAAGAATTTACTTTTTTTACACTTTTACACTCATTCGAACATAATTAACCCTCAGTTATCGATAAAATTTAGGGCGCCTTTTGATTGCTTTCACATTTTTCTACTCTTCTCAATTGAAATTTGTAATCATTAAATTACATTTTATGTTGACATATTAATTACCGAAATTCGACTTCCCCCCTCTCTATTAAGCAACATAATTTAATTTAATACGTAAAGTTCACTTCAAACATAATTCCATTGAAATATGCCGCCGTTTACCAGTAAAGCCTTAAAGCGGTAAAATATGTATGTATGTTCCCAACAAACTAGAACAGATTTATGAAAACTTTAGTTAATATCGCTATAAAATAACGATCGATCATTCGTTGGATTTTAGTTACTTTATTTCTGGTAGCCATTCTACACACAAATATATACATACGCATATTAAGTAGAGTTGGCTATGAAATCGATGACGATATCGATATCGGTAACTCAATCAAAACAATGAATTATTGTGTCTTTTGTCGGCAATTGGCTTTGGTGTTTGGTGTTTGGTGTTTGGTCTTATCATTCGTACGTGAAGTTAACGGCAGCAGAGTTACTTTTAATAATGATTACAATGATAGCGATAGCATGTGGTTCGTGATGAATTACTTCTGTTTTAGATACTGAGTAGAGTTAATAAATATAAATTTTTGGGACAGATACTTACCATCTTTGCGATCTCTACTCCGATTCGCTAATGACGATGAGGACGCCGATGATGTTTGGAAGTTATTTAAGTGTGATGTTTCTAAACCATTTGCTACAGCGGCCATAGAACTATGACTATCACGAAAATCACCAGTTTCCGCCCAAACTGAAAAGAATAGACCAGAATGGAAAAAAGAATAGAAAATTAAACAAAAAATTATTCACTTACTGTGTGTGTGATCGAAATCTTTCAAACAAATCGTTTAAATAAAATATTTAAATTCAATAGAGAAAGAAAAGGAAAAAAACACAACAAATTTTTCTTAAGATACGTTAGTTAAGTTGCAATGCAGCAGAGACGTTTAAGGCAGTGAGAGTGTAATAGCCCCTACTCTGCGTGTATAACAACATACTTAAAATGCTATTAAATGGGCTCATAAAAGGATTTATGAGCATTTATGTGCTCGTTTACGATTATAATGCGCTAACACTTTTCCTCTGAATCCCTTTTCATTCATTCATTCATTTTTTTTTTGTTTTTTTTTTTCTTTTTGTTGCTGTGTCTACGGATGAGAATTCCATAATGGCCTTTTAGTATAAAACGAGTATAGTCTACGCCATAATGGCTATTTGGAGCATGACTAAAAGTTTCCGTTCATGATAGCCAGACGCTATTTATTATTGGTAAATTAAAAAGTTGTTTAAAGTTTAAGCGCCTTTTCATAAAGACGTTGAAAAAAATAATTAAAATTCAAGTGTTTATCTATCTTTTTAATAAAAAATAAAAATTAAACAGAACATGATTAAATTTCAGTATAATTCTGAGCCGATTTCACATGTACTCATATATCCTTTAATAGTCTGATGATGTTTAACTCTTACAGTCCAACAAAATTTTTGACCAATAGATGACATGTCGTTTGGCAAAGATACAGGTGAACGGACTTAAATGTTCCGATGTTTAATACTCTTGCGGTAGATTTCCTTGAAAGGAAAATGTACAGAAAGAAGGAAAGAAAAAAGTATTGAAGCCGTATTTGGACTACAGTCTCGTGAATTTGGCATTGCATTGTTTAATTATTTCAACTCTCATATGATGAAATGAAACAAACATTAATATTAGTTTACACTTTGTACTATTAACGCCATTTTGTATTCGAACATGCAAAATATCGATGTCCGATAACACATTGATAGCCACAAAATGAATACATCGTCACAATTGATTAAATAATTAAAACACGTCATGCATGTATAAAACGGGGAAATATGACTAGAATAGAAGAAATGGAATGAAAAACGAAACTATTTCTCGGAAACAGCATGTTACCATGCTGGCAATTGCCATAAATTATCATTAGAATCGTAATTTATTTGACACTATTGCCAACCACTTGTAAATTGTTGAATATTTTACCCCAAAGAAAACAATTAAGAACTCGTAAAACGGAATCGCTTTAAAATAAATTTTCCTTACATTACGAATACCATGGAAAATTAATGGGAATGAATGTTTGAAACAAAAAAATATTGTTTTAATAACACAAGCCATAGTGACAGTTTTGATGACATACAACAACCTGTGAATAGATTCATTGTTTTCCAATTTCAACTTCTTTTTCTTTTTTTTTTTTTGTTTTCAACACATTTGAATGCGTTTCAAAGAACTCTAATTCAGGACATTATACACAATAAAATATTTTACCAGCATAAAACCATAGATGATATGAAAACTACCAGCAATTGTTGGTTATTTGACACATATCTCATGGAAATAGAACCGCAAATAAAAACATCATATCTTTCGTATCATCGCATCTTTTTTGTTTTCCTCTTAGCCTAATAGGTAGTATGTTGGATTATTAGATGTAAGTCCACAGTTCATACCCCAGGTCAGACATATCCAACAAAACGAAAATATGAAAAAATATTTCTTCGGCGACTGCTTCTCAGCAGATTTCCGAGAGTAAATAAAAAAATCTGTCGTCCGAAGTCGACTTCTGATGTATACAAAATTAACACACACAACATAAACGGTGTAAGAAGCTAGGTCGTAATCCTGACTGAAGGGTTGTAATGCATATGTATATGCAAATATTTATTCGAAAATTTCCTTTGGCTTTTACGCCCGCCTTAATTCGGAATGAATAATCGTCAATAGTCGCACGCACTTAGTGAATTGGAATCGCAATAACAGCAATTCGATTCCTATTATCTCCTATCATAATGAAAACTGAAATAATATAGAATTACCCGGTGTATGTTAGAATGATATTTAACAGATTCTACATAATATTTCATAAGATCTGTAGTAATAAAGTTACATTTTTCTGTTTGAAAGAGTGTGTAGTAATATTTACGGCCTTAGAAAGTAAATTAGGGCGTGAACACAGCAGATTTGAGATAAGTGCGAATGTTAAAATTTTATTTCTTATATTAAAAAAGAAATTGTTTCAGCCATATAGTTAATATTTATTACAAACCATAGAAATTAAAAAATAAGAGTTGTGTGTAATTAATAAATACTATTTATTGTGAGATCAGAATTGGCAAACATATGTATGTATGTGTCTGTCTGTACATACATATGTATGTAAATATGTCTTTTTAATACAGATAATAAATAATACAATGTATAAAAACTAATTACAATTTTTATTAAATAAACATTTTATGCATAAACTTCTCAAGTTATATAAAGAGACTTTTATCTACAGGATTAATTATTTTTTATTTTGATTTACCTCACAAAAGATCTTTTCAATATTTACGCGGAAATACTTTCACATTCAAGAAGCTTTCTTAAACACTCTTTAAATGGTGAGCAACAGGAAATAGCAGATTGTGTTCCATAATAAATGAAAGCTACGTTCGCTTTTTGGTCTAAAATTTTCCCTAATGAAACTAACTCTTCAATGAATATCCTCTGTCCGTTCTTTCTTTAACACCTAAATCGTAATATACTAAAAAAGAACTATAAAAATATACGATTAACCCTTTAACTGTTTAAATTTGTTTTTGTTTGGCGAGTATACTCGCCATGAACAGAATAAAATGTTTCTGCCTGTAAAATTGGTCAATTACAAAACATTTTTGCATATAAATACATACATAATTGCTCATTACAACACTTCAGTCAGGATTACGACCTAGCTTCTCACACCACTTACATATGTTGGGTGTGTTAATTTTATACTTGAGTGGCGGGACCTACAGTTTAAAGTCGACTCCGAATGACAGGTTTTTGCGAAACTTTTCATGGCAATTTTTATTTACTCACAGAGTTTTTGCCAGTAATCTGCTGAGCAGAAGTTACCGAAGAAATACTTTTTGTATTTTGTTTTAATGTCTGGCCTGGGGCTGAAACCCTGGCTTTACGTTTAATAAGCCAACACACTACCTACTAGACTACGGCGACATCACATTTTTAGAATATATAAACTTTTATAAAGTGTATAGTTTGTAACGGTCCTTCCCGAGTCTTTGTTATGTCCGCTTAACACCAGCTATTGTTGTCAAACTAACGAATGTTCTAAAATGTACATTTCTTACAAGCTCTTATCATCAGAGGAAAAATTCCAGTTGAATTATAATACGAATCAGAGATCAGCAATAAATCGTTCTTTCGCTACTCATAAGCACTCATGAAAGTTTGAATATAAGTGAGTCAACAATATTGAAATTTAACTGCTACTACTGATTCATTCGTACTCACTACAACGTTGATTTATAAGTACAGGTTGCAATGAGTATGAGTACAACGTTGACATCAAACTCATACCATTCGAAATATGTTTGATTCATACGCCTACTTATTCAGATTCATAACATTAGAAATATACTTATAATACTTACAAATGATTCGAATCATTCATCAAAATTTACAGTCCTAGTTATTGTTGCATTTACAAAAAAAAAAAAAGAAAGCAGAAACATAAGCAAAAAAGACAGAGTATCAACCTTCTAGTGAGCGTTTTAGTGTTCGTAAGCGAATCGTACTTATTTTGTAATTCTTGTTTATGATGAGTTATGGAGAGTCGAAATCAATAACATCATACGTGTTGTTAAGTATGAATATGATGAGTACTTTAAACTTTGATTATGAGTAGAGGTTCTATGATATTAAAATAAGTATGAATGCATATAAGTATCAGAAATTATAAATATGATTAAATTCTACTCATGTTTTTGAATACTCATTGCTGATCTCTGATAAGAATGTTAAATTTTTTCTTCCAGACAAGTATATTCGACATAATGCGAAATATTTTCGTTTCGCTGTCACGAGTATAGTCGACATAAACAGTTAAAAGGTTAAAAAACTTCCATAATTTACAAAATTTTGAAAAACTGTGCTTATTTGGATATAAAATCGTTATAATATCAGATTTGGTATTATGAGTACAAAAATCGTCGCCGAAATTCTCAATTCTGGCAAGCGTACAAGACAGGTAATGTTGTAAAATGTTGACAGAAATTGGTTGGTCTTGTAACGTAAACCGCTTTAGTTGTCTATTTATATACATACGAGTGTGTATGTATTATTTTATTTTATAATTTTATTTTAATATTTGTGAAATATGTACGTGTGTAGATTTATTTAAAATTTAAATAAAATTTTGTAAATATTTATCGTATGATTCATTGAATTTCCCTTTCTTCTCAATGTTAGCCAATGTTGCACCATAAGCGTATTTTGTATGGCGATTAGACAATCGTTTTTCATATTGCTAAATGAGCCTATAAAAACATTTTATTGCATATGTTTTATGCATATTCATACATACATACATACATGAATGAATGTTTTTTTTAATAAAAATGTTTTTAGCATCTGTTAACTATAAAAATATTAAAAATTTTCGAATTTTCAAATTTCATTTCTTTGTTGTTGTTTAGGTTTCTTGTTTTTAAATTTTCAGTTTTTTTAAGGAAAAGTCACGTATTAGATCGTGATTTTTTTCTTCTTCTTCTCAAACAGAAAAAAAGAAACAAAAACAAAAACAAAAATGTATAAAATTTTGAATGGCACGGTGACGTAAAGTAGCAGGTTGAAACTAAAGAAAAATAAACTGTCAGAAATGACATTTAACAAGTAGTGCTGTTGTTTTATAGCTCGAATAGACATGTTAAACAAAATATAAAAAGAAAATCAAAAAAAGAAAACCTATTGCTTTCATATTTGAATACATATCTGTTTAACACGAGCATGTAGGTGTGATTTTTAAATATTTTATGTATTGTAAAAACTTGCTATTCTAGATACAAATATTGTTAAAATTTATTTTTAATTTAATTTTTTAATATTAAAAACCATAAATCTTCGAAAAATCTACCCCTGTAACCGCCTCATTGTCATAAAAATTATAATTATTGTTGTCACAGTAGCGGATTACAGCGGTATTAAACGGCATTAGCTAATGGTTGGCAGACGTTCTTTCACTTTTGACGTTTATTTAAACAATTATTCATGTGTGTGCGTGTGCCTTTTCAGAAACCTTTATAGGCCCATAGAAAAACTAAAACGCCTATCGCTCTACAATAAAAAAAATTCAACCGAAATGCAAAATAATGGAAAAAGATTTACGAAAAATTCAAACCACCCAGTGAGTACGACCAATTCATGCTTTCTTTCATTAGAGATCCTGTTTTTATTTCCCTTTTTATTATTTAGGGGAGTGAAATAAAAATATTCTGTAAACTATTAATCATTTCACCAGCAAACAAAAAAAACAGAGTATAAACGGAAAAATAAATAATTTTTGATTTTATAGTAAAGTATTGACTCTTTTGTACCAAAAAAAAAAGGAATTAATTGGCAAAATTGCAAAAAGCAAAACAGCAATAAATGAGAATCTCTTAAATAAATACAAACGAAATTTTATTGTCATTGATAAACTGGCCAACAATAAAAATAGTTGAAGGTTTTGATTTTTACCTAAACCGCACAATCATTCATTCATTCATTCATTTAAACGTTCAAGGGTCTACCCAAATATTGTGACTATTTGTCAGTATTATTCTCCTTAAGAGAGAGAAAAGACAAAAAAACGAAAAGAAAAAAGTAAAGAATGGATAACAGAATCACACCAAAACAAACATTTACTGACACACGACAATATCCCTGTTGGAAATTAAGTAAACAAAACAAAAACAAAAACAAACAGAAAGAAAAACACAAAATAACAATAAAAACCTACGAACTGCCTTTGCTGCCGTATTGCTACCACAGTGTGAGTGAGATAAGTTAACAAGGAAAACGTTTACAAGGAAAATTCTATTCTTATCCTTAAACCACATACAAACACAGTGTTAAACAATCAAAATCAAACACTTGGCAGACTGTAGAACTAGTATGAGTATATGTATGTATGTGCAGTACAATAAAACGCCTTCGTATCTATAGTGTAAACGTCTTTCGAATGGCCAGATGTCTAACTAAACTTTTATTTACACTGTTCTGCTGCATTTTCTCTTTATCTGTCAAATCTATCTCACCTTTACTGTCAATATTTTTCATCCACTGAACAAAACATATCCAATTAATGATGATTTTGCAAAAAAGCAAAACAAAATCAAGAGTAAGAATAAAAAGGTCAGCTCCAACTCAGCATATGTGCCATTACTGTTGAGGTTTGTTTCCATTTTAATGCTCACATACAGTTTTTTTTTTGGCATTTCTTTGCCATTTTACCACCTCAACTAAATAAGTATTTTGACAGATCAAAATACAATATAAACGAAATGTCATTTCATATCATTCGAAACGTTATTTATTGTTCCGTTAAATACAACCGCTTGCATGCATAGACGTAGTGTATGAGTGCTAGAGGGGTGTGCTGAAAGGGTTACAATATTTTCTAATTTCACACTACATTTGCTTTCAAAATATGCTTCAAAATGTGTGGATTTTTAATATTAACAGGTGTTGTCATCAAAGAGTGCAACACAGCAATAAAAAAAAATTCGAATCAGAAAGCGAGAGCAAGAACTTTGAAGCAATATATTGGATACGAATCAATAGATTACTATTTTTATTAATTTTCCTAAAAGAGAAAATAATAATTAACCCATTTTCCTTAAAGGTTATTTATTTAATTATTATTTATTTAAATATTTTATTTATTTTTTTTTTGTTGCTTTCACAAGTGATGCGAGGAAAGTGTTCTAAATTGCAAAAATGCAATTCGAGAATTAGAATTTGTACAATCTATGACAGCGTTTTAAAACATAAGAAAATTTAAAGTTAGCGGCCACCAAGAATGCCATCTATTCTCACTGCAATAGACGGAGAATGTCTACCAACGGAATTATTAATAGATCTACATCTGAGCCAGAGATTAGCAATGAGTATTCAAAAAGATGAGCAGAAACGTATCATACTTATAATTTCTGGTACTTATACTCATTCATATTTATTTTAATATCATACTCATACTACTCATATTCAAAGTTTGAAGTACACATCATATTGGTACTTAACAACACGTATGATGTTGTTGATTTCGACTCTCCATGACTCAACACTCACAAGAATCACAAAATAAGTATGATTCTGATACTCACTAGAAAGTTGTGTGTTTGATCTGCTTGCTGCTCTGTCCTTTTTAGCTTATGTATCTGTTTTCCTTTTTTGTAATTTAGGACTGTAAATTTTGATGAATGATACGAGTCACTCGAATCATTTATAATTCTAAATTCATCATATCATTTATATTTCTAAAGTTATGAATCTGAATGAATAGTCTTATGAATGAAACATATTTCGAATGGTATGAGTTTGATGTCAACATTGTGCGCATACTCATTGCAACCTATACTTATCAATAAATTTTGCAGTGAGTACGAATGAATCAGTTGTAGTTAAATTTCAATATTGTTGACTCACTTATATACAAAATTTCATGAGTGCTTATGAGTAGCGAAAAAACGATTCATTGCTGATCTCTCAACTGAACCGAGAAGCTGGGGGTTATGCAGACGATGCATAGGATCATACCTTTGAGGAGGATCGAACAAATACGGAGGCGAAAGTTTAATACAGAAGACACATAGCTGACAGTGGCCACATTCAATATAAATCGATCATAGAGAAAGCATGTTATAAATTAAGAGAATTCTGGAATTCATTCGCATCTGTAACGATCGTTTTTATGTTCCTTCTACAGTTTATATTAAGAAGGTAAAAATTCTTAGAATCATTTTTGCTTTAAAGAAGTGTAACAGTATGAATTTAAAACTGTGCTATTCCAAGCCAAAGTATCAGTTGGTGCCCTAATAATGGGTGGACCATCTATCGGTTTCAATTTGAACCATCGATTATTTCGAATCTGGCAGTATTTGTGTCATTCTATTCAGTCACAAAATTCAGTATATTATCTCCACTAAATGTAATGAATCAATTTACAATTGAGCACCAATGGGATTTATTGGAAACTTATTTCCAAAACAAAGACAATTGGTGGGAAATTGCACGAAAATAAAAAAATAAGTCATCTTTTCGGATGAAGCTCATTTTCATCTTAATAAACAAAATTATCGTATTTGGGGCTCAGAAAACACACACGTGGTTATACAGAATTAAATGCACCCACTACGTGTGACTGTTTGGCAAGGCTTGTGGAGCGGACGCATCATTGACCCAAATTTCTATAAATATAAGGACATTACGGTCAATGGGAACACTTATCGCACCATGATAACCGAATTTTTTGTATCCGCTTTTTATGGTATTGTAGTCACCGGAGTCTATCTAGTAGGTGGTGTGTTGGCTTATTAGAGTAAAGCCAGGGTTCGAGCCCCTCTCAGCAGATTTCTGGCAAAAACTCTGAGAGTAAATAAAATTGCCATGAAAAGTTTCTCAAAAATCTGTCGTTCGGAGTCGACTTTAAACTGTAGGTCCCACCACTCATGTAGAAAATTAACACAAACAAACTAGGTCGTAATCCTAACTGAAGGGTTGTAAACCCCAACTATGTATGTATTTTATGGTATTGACTTGAACGATGTTTGGTTTCAACTGGATGGTGCAACTTGCCACACATCACATCCGACGTGCGATTTATTGCGTCAAGCGTTTGATGGCCGTTTAATTAGCCGAAATGATAAAGTCAATCGGCCGCCAAGAAGCTGCGATTCAACATCGTTGGACTATTTCCTGTGGGGCGCCGTTATAGAAAAATGTTATGCCGACAAACCAGAGACTATTGAGCATTTGAAGCCAACATTAGTGAATCGATCGGATGAGGCCAACTGTACAATTTTAATACAAATTGTAATAAGCTGTTCATTAAATATCCTTCCTCCATACATTCATTCACAATGTACATACATATATTCCTATTTCCGTACAATGCATTGCATGGAAGACCCTAAGTACTTACTTCCTAAAAGATCGAGAAAGCAGCTGAGCTATTTTTTCACTGTTCTTAGGCTTCACCAAATTATTCAACATCATGTTGTTCATCGACAATGAAAAGTTCATTCATGATCTGAACACACACCTTAAACCTTCAGTGCATATGTGCATTGTACATAAACTGAAATCGATTAAAGATTTTCATAAAAACACTGAAAAAAAATGTTCTTTCGTTTCATAACTTTTCGTAGAAAATATGAAATACTAAGTTTTTGTTTTTCAAAGTGTAAATAAATATTTGTTAAGCAAATACGAGACTAATTACAAGAGTTTTAAGTAAATAAATGGTTTTATTTGAACAACAATAACAACAATTAAAAACAATCTAAATTAAATTATATCTGCTTAAATAAATATAAATCTACATGTACATATGTACGTACGTATACAGAAATTTATACAAAAAGATATGATTAAAGAATCATAAACGAACCTCATCACAATCATGTTCATGTTCTTCATCATCAAACACCAGATGATGCTAAAATACTAGTCAAACTGTGGTGTCTCAAATTATTTTTTTTTTTAAAGATTCTTATCTTCTCTTTAGAATTTTTTCATGTTTTTTCTAAACTTCAAATAATGTGAGTACGTGTGTACGAGTGAGTATTTCTGTTATAATTTACAACAACCTTTAAGTTGGAAAATAATTCTGTATTATTTATTTGCATTTGAGAAGAAGAAGAAAAAAAATGTATACGTTTACGTAGAAGATAAAATTTTAAGAAGTTCTTATCTTTGCTTTTAAACATATTTTGGTAACCGGGAAACAAAGACTAAAAAGCGGTGTTGAAAGTTTGAAAAGGCACAGAGAACAACTATTGTGATACACACATATTTGCATACGTTTTAATGAAAAGTGTTAATAGCACGTGTAAAATGTTTTCTTTTGCTTTTCCTTACAACTGCTGTAGAAAAAGCCGAAAGCAAAAAAAAAGTTCAAATTCAATAAGATACTATGGTCACCTTCAACAAACGTAATCAATAGTAAAGTGTTGCAAAACGTAAAATATTTGAAATTAAAACACAAATATTCCTCTTCACTTCATATCTAGTTTTGATCCAAAACAAGTGTTGTTCCCGCCTTTTGTTGTGTTCTGGATGTTTGAATATTAAAACAACCGGAAAATTAGGATAAATGTTTGCCGCTTAAGTATCTTTTTCCTTTTGTTTGGCCCTCGTAAATGTCACAGCAGCATCGAACGGTTTTTCTTTTCCGTTATACCATACTCGGTGTATTCTTTTTCAAATGGGTGGGGGGTTATAACGTATATATTTCGAAATCGTGGCAGACGTCACGGGAATATGAAATATTTCTAGTGTCGCTTGTAGTCGTCTCTTTTTAAACACTTCCGTATTGTATGCCACTTTAATATTTCTTAAACGATGCGTGGTTGTGCCACATAAGACTGTAGCACTTACAAGTGGGTGTTTGAACGGAAAAAAATAGATTATTTGGGTTTTGCTCTTCATTTTTCTGGTTTTATGCGAGTAGTATGCTTGGAAAGTGATTATGAATTCTAAATGTGTACGAGAAAAAATGTATAAAAAAATTTTTTTTATCGATTTTATTCTTAAAGACTAGATAGAGAAGAATACTTTTAATAAAATTGAGAGAACTTAAAATCGTTTAGGAAAGATGAAATTATCGCTCGTATTTATACTCGCTTCAAAAACAATTGAAAACGTCAAAACAGGAAAAATTTTTTTTATTTGCATAAAAATTCTTAAAAAATTCTTCTTTTTCGATTTAGCTTTACAAGAAATAAGAAGCAAAAAAAAAAATTAAATTATTAAAATTCATATAAAATTCTCCGATTATTATCGCCCCATTCTGTCTTTCAATTTTAATAAGTTTCTAGTAAAAAAAACTCTGTAATTATCGTCCAAATACATACATACATATTTATTTAATGTGTCCCATAAAAAAAGTTCATCCTTGACTGAAAACATAACAGACAGTAACTGTAGTAGTGGCTGTCTTATGAGACTGTCCAGTCTATTTAAGTTTAACATCAAGATAATCTCTGAAAAGACATTTTTAGAAAATTGCTTGAAAGGAAGGACATGCAGCAACATAGAAAGAAATCAAAACAAAGAAAAGCCAAACAACGACGATCTGTGATGAGTTCGAAGCCAGTCAATTGGTTTGATATCAACTGTCTGTCTATCTATGTGTTGTATAGGAAATCCATTAAGACTTGAGAGAGAGAGAGAGAGAGAGAGTGGACATACAGGGACAGACAAGTAATTACACATACCGTACGAAAGATATCGTATTATGGCTATTTGCTATGGCAACCATATGTAATTTTTTCGATCTATAATGACATTATAATTTATATTTTACTACAGTTTTCTTTTACCAAAAAAAGAAAAAAAAAATACAAAAAAAGTAAGAAGAAGCAAAGAAATAAACCCAACAAAACCAAACAGATTGATATATGGTTTCGATGTCACTGTGAACAAAAAGTCGTTTGTAACACATCCACAATTCCACTTACAATCACAACAATACTCATCATACTGTGGGGATGTTTTGTGGCCGTCTTCCTGAAACATGCTCGTCTACCCTATACTCGTATGTATGCTGTGTACCCTGCTGCTGCTGCTGCTTAGAGAGAGAGAAGTTGTAAAGTGTACGAGCATGCATGCAATGAATTGAACGTATTGAACGAACGATGTGAGTGATTATCATCTGTTGTGGTTAAACCTCAAAAGAAAATTTATGGGTTCATTGTAGCAATAGAGGCAATTATATCGTTTACATATTAGAACAATTGTTGTCACATCGATTACAAATTGCCCAAGTAGAGAAATTACATCTGGCAACAATTTGTTAAAAAAAAATTAAAAGTTGGAAACAACACATCATGATTGAAATGTTTAACACTTTTGTAGATTTTAATTACGGGCTCATGTTCTAAAGATTTATTAGCAATCTAAATGCCACATGATCGAATTATATCACATTGACTATACGGTTATGGTATGTCCTCCCATTCCATTTTATCCAAGGAGTAGACCAAGAACTCGAAAATTGTCAGCATAAAATTGAGTTTAATCTGGAACTCACAATTCTGCATTTTTATATGCTTATGGAGCATAGGTTTTCCTTTAGAAGAGGTAGTGAAAACAGTTTTTGCAGATCACGAAGCCAATCATATAAAAAAATACCGGACATTATACAAGAAGGAACAGAACTAAAATACAAACATTTCAAATCTGCTGAAAGGAAGTTACCGAAGAAATATTTTTTTCGGTTTGCTCGTTAGACGTAAGGCCACGGTTCAAACCCCATGTCAGACATCTCCAACAAACCGAATTTTGAATATTTCTTTGGCGTCCGCCTTTCAGCAGATTTCTAGCAAAATCTCTGAGAATGAATAAAATTGCCATGAAAAAGCTTCTCAAAAATCTGTCTTTCGGAGTCATCTTTAAACGGTAGGTGGTGTGAGAAGCTAAGTCGTAATCCTAATTGAAGGGTTGTAATGAGTAATTATGTATGCATCTATCATTGAATTAAATTAGAACTTCTCGGCAGTAGAGTTTCAGAATACTTCGAAACCTATTTTAATAATTTTCAAACGTTCATATAGGCAAATTGGTGACAAGTCCTTCATTTAAAATTTCGAAACATTGCAATGAACGCTTAGCGGTTAACAGATTTTTAATTCCCAAACAGTAACAACAACAAAAAAAAAATGATTTTCTACTGAAATTTATGGGCCGTTCTCTTTACGGGAAACTAATTTGATGGTTTTTCCTTCCCCCTAGTGTCTGTAGTTTTCCAAATAGACTCTAAAAATCTTTTTTCTGGTACTAAAATTAATGAGTTTCTATGTCTTCTCGTTTAGATTAGATTTGCTTGGTGGTGATTTGGCGTATTTTCTTCCCTTTTTCTTTTATTTCGTTTTTCTCGTTTCTTCGTTTTTCTGTGTGCTTTAGAGACAGATTCTTGTACTTATTAAGTTGACTAGCAGCCATTATGGCAGTGATTTTCTTCTTATCATTACTTTACTTACCCCCCCCCCCCCCTCCCCATTCTCTTTAGTCACCCATTTTGTTTGTTTTATAAATCGTTGTTTTATGTCATTATATTGTGATTCCATTTAGTAAAGTGTTGTCCTTGTATCCTCATTTTTCTTCTTTCTCTTTCTCTCTCTCTCTCTTTTCTTGTTTTTGTTGGTTGTAAAATAATGTGGTGGCTGCTTGTGGAGTCACCCTTTTTAGTTGTTTTTGGTCTACAGGGGAGCATTTGTACGTTTAGGGGTTGCTTGTATGTCTTCTTCATTTACCCTTTTGGCTTTTGTGTTTAAACGTATGTGCCTGTGTAAGTAAATTTTTTTTCCATTCTTGTTGATTTTTATTATAGCGATAAAGGATTAAGCATACCGTCTGTTTTTATTTTTATATTCATATCAATGTCCTTCTGCTACAAGTGCATATGTTGTCCTTGCTAAGGACATTCCCTTCTTCCCATTTCTAAACGATTTCCTTTAACAGCAATTGACTTTTGTGCAGTAAATGGAAATTTGCTGAGTAATTTTTGTAAATTAATTTGACCACAGGATAATAGAAAATATCTACAATATTATAATCATTTAAATACAATATAATTAATCAAAATAACATCGATATGGCAGCACATCTATTCTTTTTTTGTGAGACCAACGCTCAGGGGATGACCCCTATTCATACAGTGCAGGAAAGATAGTTTATAACAGAAAGAAAGGAGGGGGTATACCTTGTGTAAACCTTCGTCACCTTTTTGTCGAGAATTGCTTTTTATTAATAATTCTCACTTTCCTTTTCCTATTGTGATTAATCTCAAACACTCAGAGTCTGCGGTGCTTAAAGTTTAGCACACTTTACCTTCTTTTTTTCCCAAAAAGTGTTATTCAGTTTTTAACCAAATATATTATTATGAAAATAAAGAATGTAGATACTGGTGTTTTGCTTTTTTATCGCTTAGCATTAAGATTATAAACAAACAAAAAATACAACAACAAACGCCAGCATAAAAAATGGTAAACAAGTAAACAAAAATACAACAACAAATGCCACAATAATAAATGTAAACAAAATACACAAACAACAATAATAAAACAACGATATTTACATTTATACAGATTTCTAAAAGGCTCCTTCAAGAACATTCATCAGACTTTTTACCCTGCCATATAAAAGGTAAAGCAAAGCAGGGGAGTGAGTTAGTGAAGTTCAGTCAGTATTGTGTGAAGACGCGCTGCGTTTGAAGAGAGTAATCGTGGTTTGAAGATCTCCGTTACAAAGATCTGTCGTATAATTGCTTAGTGATTGTTATTGTTTGTGCAAAGGATGTAAACAGAGGAAAAACAAGGAATAGCAATTGTAATAGTTTACATCAAGTTGTGAACAGTGGCACACAGAATTGTGCGAATAATAAAAAATTTTAATTAAAACTAAACACAAATTTATTTTTTTTTTATTTGCAATCTACGAGCTCATATTTTAAACTTTTTTAAAAGGTAAAAACGTAACAATATGTTATCACAATAAGTTATTAAAGATTGAAACCAAATTTTTTTATCGATGAAAATATTTAAATACATAAAATCCTAAGTATTTAAATTCATTTAAAATGCAACATTTTTTCGTTTTGCGTACCATATGTGTACCTTGTGACAACACCTTGAAAAAAAGGTCATCATCATCTTTTGATATCAAAAGTTCAGGCAAAGGACAAAGTTTAAAGTACAAATCAATTTAGCAAATTTCAGACAAAAAATAATAAAAAAAAAATACAATAAAAGTAGTGATTGTGGCACATAAAAGACAGAAAAACAAATCAACAACAAATAAATGCATATGTTGCATACAACATAACCAAACAATCCTTTGGAACTGTATTTGAATTTAGTGGCAAGTTAAGCTAAGCGAAGCAGACAAACCAAATTCGTTTTCTAGTTTTAAAACGATTCTGTTTAAAATATTTTAAAAGTTGGAAAGGTTTTTTATTTTTATATTTTTTTTTTTTTTGTTTTAGTAGCAGTTTTACAGTATTTGGTAGCAGCAGCCGTGGCTACAAATTTAACACGTGTATTGTCGACAATCAGTGTTTTATGGAAATATTTTTGGTAATGGTTGCCCTATTCGCTGTTCATGCATTATATTATAATTTCTCCATTAATATGGTAACGTTGCACGCATACATATGTGTTTATAAACATTCGAAAAATATTGTCAGTAATTCTAGTAAAAAACGAACGAAATTTTCCTAAAATTCGTTTGTTTGATCACAAAGAGACAATAAAGTGAGTAAAAATTTCTAAAATATTTAAAATATACACAGATTTACTTACATTTCTCTAACAATGATTTGATCAAACATTGCATTTTGAGTTACTTTAGGGCCTGAATACTGTGTGGAAACAGTAGAAATAAAAAGACATCCCTTGTGTTGAGTCATCCATATCCAAATAGATAAGATGCGCTATTAATGTATACAAATAGTAAACCCAAGTGTACATTGTGTTTCAAAATTATTCAAAGGAAAATTATTAAATGATTTTGAACACTTATTATGCAGTACGAGGCCAAATACTCCTTTTTATTACAGGAATCGACTTTACGGCGGTGGCATGAGATGATTTAGTTACGTGATCGTTTCCAAACTTTTAACTAACACTTATAGAACTAAGATTCTATAGGGAAAATATGAAATAAGGGAAATATAGAAATGGAATATTATTTCTTTCATGAGGCTGCCGCGGCTGGCCTCACAGTACATCATTTGATCAGACCAATTTTCGCGAACTTTTTCGAGTGCATTGGGTCGTATTTCGACAATGGCATCTCGAATGTTGGCCTTCAAATGCTCAATTATCTCTGGTTTGTCGGCATAACACTTTTCTTTAACGGCGCGCCACAGAAAATAGTTCAACGGTGTGAAATTGCAGCTTCTACCACCATTTCGGCTAATTAAACATCATGTGCGGCCGTCAAACGTTCGACGTAATAAATCGATTGTGGCATGACATGTATGGCGAACTGTGCCATTCTGTTGAAACCAAACATCGTTCACATCAACACCATAAAAAGCGGGTACAAAAAAAAATCGGTTATCATAGTGCGATAGTTGTCTCCATTGACCGTAGTGGTTGCGCCGTCCTCATTTTCAAAGAAATATGAGTCAATGACACAAGCCGCACCGAATGGGTTTATTGGCTTCTGCAAGACCACGCGTGGGTTTTTTGAGCCCCATATACGACAATTTTGCTTATTAACGTACCCACCAAGATGAAAATGAGCTTCATTCGAAAAGATAATTTTTTCGGAAAAATCGACATTATCGTGCAGTTTCTCGTACTCAGACGTAAGTCGATTCATTACGTTCAGTTGTCCACTTTATGTTATTCATTCCAAAATGAATAGAAAACAAAATAATTCTATTAAAATCAAATGGCGCTTAATGAATTATCCTGCGCTTTTTGTATCGTTCTGGCGAAATAATTTTCGAGTGTAGTTAGCTGGTAAGCAACAAACATTCGAAACAGTTGCAGATAATTTAATGTCATTGCTTATGTTGTTATTTGTCGTTGCAATTGTTTTGTAGCAACTTTTTGTTTGTTAGTTTGTTTGTGAAAATATTTGCAACAATTTCGTTTACTACTTGCTTCTGCATTTGACTCTACCCCCTATCTGGATATTGGGTGTTAAAATAATGGTTTTGCAACGTGTTCAACATGTGTGCATTTGGGTTTTCAATTATGGCTTTAAAAATATTTTAAACAGGTACGTACATACATATGTATCTGGAAATGGTAAATATTTATGTATTTCAATATTTATGCATCATTTCGTTATGTTTTCCTTCTTTGTTTTTTAACAGATTTTAATGGCTTTTAAACGTGCATTTTTGGATTTCATGTATTTGTGTTTTCTTTTTTTGTTTTTATTTTGTTTGCACCGGAAATTTATTTCAAGTTCATTTTATAGTTTTTTTCGTATTCTGTTTTTTGTCTCGTTTTAAATTTATTTTTAACTAAAATTGGACATGTTTTAAATACCTTTTTAATCCCTTTGAATGATGATGAGTTTGTTTTTTAGTCTGCTTTAAACAAAAGAAAAACTCTTTAAAAGTTTTTCCTTCTTTTTTTCCTTTTCATTTTTTTATTGTACACGAGTACGAATACTTGAATTATGTTGCCAACAGCTGTGTGTGATTTTTTTGTTGATTCAAGGGGTTTGTCTACTTCACTTGCTCTTTATTTGGTATTTAAAACACATTTTTTTTTGTGTTGTTGGTACCGTTCTGCACTTCTTTTTTAATTCCATTTTCATTTTATTAATAATTTTATTTTTATTTTTAAACATTTTAAGGAAAATAATTTCTTTTTTTGCCTTTTCATTGAAGAAAAAAGTAGAAGAGCAGAAAATCTACGATTTCTTTAAATTTATTATTAAAATCTGTCATATTTTTTATGTTTAAAGCAATATTTATAAACAAATTATGATTAAAAGATTATAATAAAGGATTAAAGACTCTTCTTATACAATGGGTGTGACTGGCTACCCAAAGTCACTGCGAGCAGATACGAACTGTGGACTGAATCTACAAATCGTATGTGTGCGAGCATGTCTACAAATCATATCATTTGAATTTCTGAAATATTTTAATATCTTAAATGGATTAAATAGAAAATCCCTAGAGATTATAAATAAAAAATCAAATCAAAACTGATAAATGTTGAGACATTTTTTTTTTGATTTTATTATTAAAAATTATATAAATGTACATACGTGCATGTGTATGTATGGTATACTAATTTTTACAGAAAGTTAAACATAAAATAATTAATTATTGAATAAATTTATGTAAAGAATATTTTTCTTAGAAGTAGTGGCAGTTTTGAATATTCTGAATTGAAACGGCTTTCCGTACTGCTGACAATCTCAGTGAATGTGTATGTTTGTATATGAACTACAATATTTTCTAACGAGAATGCCACTAATTTTAGGGAATTGCGGCCCTTCAGTAATAAGTTTTTTAGTCAAATGAAATCAGAGAAAACTACGAAAATAATTTGTACACCATTGAAAAACTCTTCTTTTCTGTAACTTGGTTCTATCTAACGCGATTATAAGCCTGGAAAACGAATTCATTTAAATGGTTATTCAAACTTTTGTTTACAAATTTCAAGGATTTTCTTATGTGTTATTGCGTTATTAGTTCAAACAATTCCCGAATACACTGAAATAATCAGAAATTTTGAGTACGAAATGAAAATTTTTTAATAAATTTTAGAAGAAGTCACCATAACAACTTACACATACATACATACATACATACATAATTGTTTATTACAACCCCTCAATCAGAATTGCGATCTAACTTCTTACACCATTTATGATTTATGCTGAAGTCGCCGTAGTCTAGTAGGTAGTGTGATGGCTTATTAGACGCAAAAGCCTGGGTTCGAGCCCCAGGCCAGGGATCAAATACAAAATACAAAAAGTATTTTTTCGGCGACTTCCTCTCAGTAGATTTCTGGCAAAAACTCTGAGAGTAAATATAAATTGCCATGAAAAAGTTTCTCAATAAATAAAAATCTGTCGTTCGGAGTCGACTTTAAACTGTAGGTCCCACCACTCATGTATAAAATTAACACACACAACATAAGTGGTGTAAGAAACTATGACGTTGTGCAATGGGTCAATTCGACCTCCGGGTACTGTACTTGTCTTAATTGACAAGTACACGTCCTCTAACCTAACCTAACCTAACCTATGATTTATGCTGTGTTGGTTAATTTTATCCATAAGCGGCGAGACCTACAGTTTAAAGTAGACTCTGGACGACATATTTTTTGAAAAACGTTTCATGGCAATTTTATTTACTCTCAGAGTTTCTTGATAGAAATCTACTGAGAGAAAAACACCTGAAGAAATATTTTTTCATATTTCGTTTTGTTTGAAATGTCTGACTTGGGGTTTGTACCGCGGCCTCATGTCTAATAAGCCAACATACGATCTACTAGGCTGTGGCGACTTCAAACTACAACAATTATTGCATAAAATGGATTGCAGAATACATTATAAACCCTGAGTTAAGTAATAAACACCAATAAGAGTATTCCAAATTAAAATTTGTACCGCGAGCAGTATTACATAAAAAAATCTATTATAATGGTGATCGGAAAAGTGGCTCTAAAGTGTAATATCTCAGTAGTCATTTAGTCGCTAAACAATTATCAACAATTTGAAGAATGCTGAGTAGAAACTTAACGTTTAGATGTCATATGAATAAATAGTAAAGAATTTAATGAACTTAATTCCAATTTCATATTCCCTTCAAAAACAAGACGAAATCGCTTTACTTCTGAATCGAATAATTACGGGCGATGAAAATATTAATGAACAGATTAAATTCACGGACGAAATAAGGTTTAGCATCACAGACAGTAGCGAAGCAAGGGTTGATACCAATAAAAATAATGTAGTATTTATAGTTGGATTACTTATATTCAGCTTTTACAAGCTGGTCAATCTATTGACTCCGATCTGAAAGGACCAGAATTGTTGTGCTCCATCATGAAAATGCCAGACCACAAACATATTTAATGACTCCGAGAGTTTGACTGGGAAGTTTCGAGATCTGTTCTTGCACCTTTAGATTAACATTTGTACGAATTTCTCGCATCAAACATATTTGGATCTCTCAGAGAAACCAAAAGCTCTATACTGCTGGGTGGAGCGCATATGAAATTCGAAGTTTTCATAATGAATTTGACCGTTAATATAGGCTATGTTAGCCTTGGGAAACGCTGTGGTTTATAGTTTATTAGCATATACCCCACAAGAAGAAGTATAACGGGACTAAATTATAATTTTCATTTACAATTAATTAAAGTTTCTTTAGCGTTTGTTAGATGTTAAACATTTTGAAAAGCTCCCCTCCAATCAGAATGAAATTTTTCTAAAATTTCCTCAAATTCGAGTTCCCCTCAATAAATTGACAAACAATTTTGATGTGTTTTAGTGACATGAAACAAATTAATTTAGAATTAATGACGCCATAATTCACACTCAAAATTACTAAACGAATCATCAAAAAAAAAATGATTTTCATTCTGTGTGATCAGTATTTACCAGATCGGTTCCTACTGTTATAGAAAAGAAGAATCGTTCTACAAATTGTCGATGACAACTTGACAAAAGACATAAAATGCGTATGTATTTGTGTGTAATACATATATGTACGCATATAAGTATTGTATATGCATGCATGTATGTATGCGTATATATATTTTAAACGGCTAATAAAAGACACATGAATTTGAAGTGACAGAAAAAAAAAGAAAACGAATGATTTTACAAAATAGGCGATAATTAGTCAACACTGTTTAGCATGTGAAATTAGACAAAATGGGTGGGTGGATATGAATGTTTGATGAACACAATAACAATTACGTGTATATATGTATTTAACAAAAAAAAAATAATCAAAAAGTTTAAATTTTGTTTGAATAACAAACTGTTTTTAAGATTTTCTTTCATAAAGAAAAGAAACATTTTTAAGGATTTACTTCAAAGGAAATACATACATATATACGTACATACGTACATCTATTTATCAGCATTAAGTTCGTTTTAAAATGCAAATTCAAAAGAAACAGAAACAAAACTAAAAAGATTCAGATATTTCGATAATTTGTTTAATTATGTGCTTTAATTATTTGTTTAATGTTATGTTTTTTTAATTTCGTTTCTAAAACAACAAGTGGAATTGTAGTTGTTGCTTCCCTTTATACGAAGTTGTTTAAGTTGCTGGGGAGTAACGCACACTGTCACATCACTTACTGACCTTTTGAGTGCTCTCAGATGTCAGTTCAATTCCCAAAACAATTTGTTAAACAAAATAATAATAAAACACACGCATGCTGTCATCCATACATACATACTTATGTACATACAGAGGCAATAGTGAAAGCAACAATACTTTCTCTAGAAAATTTCAAATGCACTTGATAGTTCCATACTCACACTTGCGAACGGAGTGATAGTCAAGAGCATATCAAATTTCCTTATGGCTAAATCACAAAAACAAAATATAACAAAACAACGAAACTCCCTCGCTGAATAGCAAGTGAGCAACAGGCAACAACACCAACAACTGTGCCGTTTATGTGTCAAAAGCAACATAAAGTGTGGCCCAACATAATTGAAGTGTCAAACAGCGAAATTACGGTATATTGTACAAAAGCCGCTTATGTATATTGAACAGGACAGACATAACGGCATCTCTGCAACACTTATGCACTCACACGTTTCCATTGTGTATGAGTAAAGTATTGTTTTGTTGTTGCTTCCAGTTCTATTCGAACGTCATGAGAGAAGGGTGTTCAATTAGCCGTAACATTTTTTTTTTACTTCCCCCGGGTTTTTTTTCACTTCCCTTGAAGCATTTTAAAAAATTTGTATATTTTAACTAATGATTACACAATGATTAGGTTGGAATTTCTAACACACAGCATTTTATCTCTTTCTTCTTTATTTTGTTTTTTTTTTTTGTTTTTTTTTGTGTGTTTTTGTTTCTGGGTATAGATTTCAGAAGATGATGCGTGAAAAATTTATCACAATAACAACAGAGTAGCGCGACAAGCATCTTATATTGTTTCTGTTTATGATGAAATATTCTCTATTCGGAGCAAGTGTAGCGCATATAATTGCTGTAGAGAAGTGTCAAAAATTTTAATTGTTGTTGTAATTGTAAGAGAGACACAACGGTATTTGTTAGTTTTGGCAATATCGATGCCACCGTAAATGATTTGTTTCTTTTTGTTTTTCTTTTCGGTCATTCTCTATTGTATGGTATGGTATGCATGGGAAATAGTGACAGCTGTTGATGACATATTTTCCCATTTTATTTGTTGTCACATTTGACAACAAAGTTTTCGAATCGCACAAACAATAGGAACGTTTACATAATTTCTCCAATAAAACTTGTTGACATTTTCAAGGCGAAAGTATTATAAGAGGGACAGTAGTTTTTAGTTAGTTTTTCTCAACGTAAAAATTTCGAATCAGATTTCTCCTTTAAACGCAGAAGAAACAAAGAAAAATTAAAATTTTGATTAAAATTAAGAGAAAAAATATTTCGCTTTAAAAAATTTGCTAATTAGTGTGTATGACGTGAGGCCACGGTTCAAACCCCAGGTCAGACATCTCCAACAAAACGAAAATCCCTTCAGCAGCTTTCTGGCAAAAAGTCTGATGGTAAATAAAATTGCCATGAAAAATTTCTAAAAAATCTGGAGTTCGGAGTCGACTTTACACTGTAGGTCCCGCCGCTCATGTATAAAATTAACACACACACCATAAGTGGTGCGAAAAGATAGGTCGTAACCCTGACGGAAGTGTTGTAATGACCAATTATGTATGTATGTATGTATTGCAATGATGCTATTACACCTGATATTGTCTGCTGACAATATCGTCATGGCCAATGTAGTCAATTTGATATCGAATATGAAATACGTTAAGGTGCATGGCCACATATCAAATAACGGATCATATTCATGGTTATTGTGTTGATAAATAATGCTCACACATATAGGCCGAGGTGAGTTTGAAGAATATCATTCACCATATCACCTTTGAAGGTACATGGCCACACATCAGATTAACTGATCAAACTTACCTTTTTTTTGAGGAGTATGAAAATACTTTTCATTTCCCCTACTGCGTTACCGAAATGTTCTATTCATCTGCACCACAACAACTATAAAATTAAGTTTTATGGTATATGGTATTTTGATCATATATAATCAGCACATACGCAAAATAGATAGGCTATGCTGCTTAAAATCAGCTTCAATACTTCGAACATCTCGAAGTTTTATTATTTGAAGTAAAACATGTTAATAACGAGTGTATACGTGTATTCTTGAAAAACTAATTTTTTTAAACAAAATACTTCAAATAAATTGTTACGGGGCAAATAGGTCAGTAATAAATAGTACTTCTGATAAATGAACAATTAATCACGTCGTGATCATAGTCACAGAACTCAGGTTAGAGGACGTGTACTTGTCAATTAAGACAAGTACAGTACCCGGAGATCGAATTGACCCATTGTACTCACAGAACTCAAGTCTGCACGATTTACATTCAACCAACATCAACTATTCGTTAGCACTCTACTCACTTTTTTGACCTGTTAGCTATGAAATATTTTGATATTATTACCAGGTATTACTTTTTATTTAAACAAAATTTTTTTCTAAACGACCCCGTTAAGGTTAACCCAGAATCATTAACACGGTTTGTCATTAAAATCGGTATTAAATAAAAGCCTTACATGCAGAAATTGTCTTTCAGCATAGACAAACCATGTTTAAACAATTTTTTTGAATTTTAATAAATTTTTAATTTCAAAATTTATTCTTTTTTTAAAGTAGAGTTTTAACTTGACTTCATGCAGTTGATTAAAGTGACAAATGATCGAATAACTGCTTAGATTTCCGAGACAAGTTTTAAGCTAAACTTCACAGTACATTTTTTCCCTAATGTACGTTTGTATTAGAAATAATGGATAGATTATGGACAAATTCAGCATAAGAACAGAATTGCCAAGTAATTAAATTAATAGAATTATACTTGGGTCTGGACTTGAGTCTCTACTACAGCTCAATTCCTAAACTGAATGGACGCTACTTTGAAAATTTTGATTTTATTTCATTTAAAATCTTTCATTTATAAAAATAAATATCTTTTGATTATCAAAAAATCTCCCAATTTTAAATCGAATTCAATAATCAAATTAATTAACAAAAATCCGCTTTCAATTTAGTTGCTTAATTTCTAGTTTAAATGTTGAAATAATTTTTGTTTATTCACTACTTACTTCTGAGTTTTTCAAGCGGTTCATGTTTTGGTGTATGCGGGGGTACTACGGTATGATGTGGATGCTGACTGTAACCGGACACAAGATCCTGACCGGTGCCATGATGTAAGTGACTTAAGCTACCGATAGGCATTAGGCTCGATATGGCGGGTGAAATGCTAACCGATGAGCTGGAATCATGCAGACTGTGATGATTATGTATGTGATCACTGCCGCCCACCGAGGTATTGCTATTTACAGTCGAACTACCCGTACTGCCACTGCTTAGGGCCGTACTAGTACTGGTGGCACTCTCAGCCGAACCAGCTGAACCAGCACCAGCAGCTGTGCCAGCACTTACCAAGTCCTGCAAACACAAACCTGTTGATTCTGCAGACATGGCTTCTAGACCGTTCAAAGCACCACTTCCGCCACTACCGCCACCGGGATTAACGGACGACACTACGCCAAGACCACCGCCAGCAGCAGCATTGCCGCCGCTGGCGCGATCCATTCCTAAATATGATGGAAAAATAGTGGAGAAGCCTTGAGCCACAGCCTGGTGTGGCTGATGATGTGCGTGCAACGTGGTGTGTTGTTGGTGGGGATGTAGCGGCGGCAGATGATGGTCTCTACCGGAGAACTTCGTCGTGACGACGTCCTTAAAGTGTTGAAGGAATGTAGTCGTCGTGGTGAAGCCGGTATCGTACACTTGGGGATTGGCAAAGTTGAAGCTCTGCTCGAAAAGAGCTTTGTTTTCCAGCCTAAAAGAAAAATAAAAAAACAACAACAACAAGATATGAATTTAATTAAATATTTTCACTGCTAGAGTTCTGATTATTATTTTTATTATTCTAACCAGCTTAACCTCCAACACTCAACAAGGTATGTATGATTTAACACCCAGATTCCATTATTATCGTCTCATTTTGGTTTGTTCTTTTGAACTCGACAAATATTTGGCTTAGAAACCCACCTACGAACATTAACATGTTAAAAATTCTTTAAAATATTCCGTCGAAATACAAAAAAAAAAAGAAAATTCAAAGAAAGAAACAAAAATTAAATTTTGGAGCCTGTGTGCTTGTACGTTTGCTTTTAATTTTTTAATAGATAAACGAAATTTTGACAAAAAAAAAAGAGACTGCCAAACAGCTAGTCAGTCTATTTGGTCAGTACGTTAGTAAGATAACATTGGCTAGAGTCATAAAATAATCTAAACAAGGTATTCTATTCCATTCGATTCTATTCTGTTCATATCCGTAGTGCATAGTACTTGGTATAGTTCATACCATTGACTACATACATATGTATGCAGTACGTTGCCTTTATCGGATGTTTAAGCAAAATATTTACATTTCTGTGAATTTTTATTGCTTTTCTGTACAATTTAGTTTTTGTCTCTACAACAACAAAAAAAAAAACGCAAGAATGAACGTACTTAACTGCACACAGTTAATGCTCTCGATGGTTAATGTTTATTACGAGGGAAGAGACAAAATAATAAAACGAAAAAAGGTCTTTTGCGATAATCACTGTTCCATAAAGTAATGAAACTACTCTATTTAATTTTATTTCTATTTTTATGTTTTCTTCTTTGTTGTTAAATATCATATCTATTAACCCATGACTGTTAAGCGGCGGTTATTATGCTTCGATATTTTCGTTCCCACTTTTTTGATTCTCGAGGACTTCAGTGTTAAGTAACGCAATGATATAATATCAGAATTAAAATGTTTATTTTGGAAAATCTCTGATCTGTGTTAACAATATGTTTTTCTATATTGACAATATAATCCAATATTCACGATCATTCATTCAATAGATTTGCAATAGATATTGAAATTGTTTATTGAAATTTATTTATTCACTTGCTGTACAATTAGAATTTATATCGAATTAATACGAGCGACGATAAGTTCGTTGTAGTGGAGCCTCTAGTCCGAATTGAATCCATAACCCTACTACACTATTTTTCTAACGCACTATCCATTAAATTCTATTTAAAAATTTATTCGATATTATATATGCACCATATAACTGGCACATCCATCCTATAATTTAACTGAGACAATATAAAACAATTGGTCTTACTTGAATAATTATAAAAAACAATTGATTTTCGTTAAAGTATTAATAACACGTCTTCCGATCTTTAAAAATAATAAAACAAATAAAAAAAATTCAATTAAAAAATGTGAGTATTTTCAAACTATAAGGATGACAAAGAATTGAAGAAGAATTCAAATGTTTCTTGTAATTGTAATTGTTTCCTGTACTTTTAAAGTTAATTTAATGCTCGTGGCCTCAATTTTAATGAATATCTTTTAGAAAAAATAAACCTACGTCGAATGCAAAAACAAATTATAAAAAATCCTCTTTAAAAAATTTTCAATGAAGATCGGTTCAAATAGTGTTAACCGAATTAAAACATTACACTTTTGGAAAAATTTTATAAAATAGAAGAAAAGATTAGAATGCAGTAGCATTAAATAAACTATAAAGATTTAAATCTCGGATAGATTTTGCACAAGCCGATGCTTGAATGGGCCAAGTTAAAAAATATAAGAAGGGCTACTGAAATGCGAGCAATCATAATTAAGTTGCCGCAGACTAGTAGTTAGTGCGTTGGCTTATTAGAGTTGAGGCCTTGGTTCAAAGCCCAGGTCAGAAATCTCCAACAAAACGAAATATGACTCGACGATTTCCTTTCAGTAAATTCCTGGCAAAAACTCTGAGAGTAAATAAATATTGCCGTGAACAGTTTTTCAAAAATCTGTCGTTCGGAGTCGACTTAAAACTGTAGGTCCCGCCATTAATATCGAAAATTAACGCACACAACATAAGTGGTGGGAGAAGCTGGGTCGTAATCCTGGCTGAAGGGTTATAATGACCAATTATGCATGTATGTGTGTATGTGATCATAATTAACAATTTCGTGTATAAAAAACTTATACGCTCGAATATTAAATTCTAAGCATTCACAGAGTCAAGTCCATGGAGACAAGAATAGCATAGAGTTACAGTTTTTTATTCTATTTAAAGTAGTTTTTGTTTGCAAATAGAGCAATTAAAACACTAAACGACATTGATTTCGATAATAATTTAATTTATAAGTACAGTAAGACCACGATTAACGCGGGGTATACGTTCCAATAAGTTCCAGCGTTAAACAAAACAGATTTAAACGAGGCAACTAATAAATCAATTGTGACGCAGGTAAGATGCGTTCGTGCTGCGATTGCGACTTTGGAAAATACAGTTGGAATCTTTATTCTGGCCAGACTATCAAAAGAGCCTTGAAAAAGATACATAGTATACAACAAGTATCAATGCAGTGTGAGATTTAGGTGAATCCCAATACTACCGCGTAATACTAAAACAGCGTTAAGCGGGGAGCCTTAAGCGGGGTCTTACTGTATTTCCCAGTTTGTATAAACTACAGAAATTCAATATTTAATGAATTCGAATGATTAATTCGAATGAAATGCATTGCACATCATATAAATTAAATTTTTAAAATTCTATAAAACAAAAAATTAAGATTGTACTAGCTTTACATTTTGTTTAAATAGGTATGTAAATAAATAATTCATAATTTGTAATTCTGTTCCTTCGAGTGAATTTAATAATACTTTCATTCTTGTCATCATTAGTTTTTGTTAAATTAGAAGCCAGTTGTAGTTATTTTTGTTGATGTTCAAACGGAATTCTATTCTTAACATAGCACATAAAAGTTTAATATCTTAACTGTTTGTAGTATTTTAAGTGTTCCTATGTCTTGTCTTATGTTCTTTGTCTTTTATCCAACTAAGTGACCAAATTTTTTTGTTTGTCTAGACATTTAAATAATAAGTCTTTCCTTTAATTTTTATATTTTATAAAAAAATATGTACGAGGATGTGCATACATACATCTATGCGATTACAATTAAATACCAACAAAATTCATAATCTGGTAGTCCTTTTTAACATAAGAATAATTGCAGCATTGGCATTTATTAGTAATAATACTGAACCTATTTTCAATTTTTTAGTTTCATTTGAGTTGAAATTATCAAAAAAAAACAAACAAAAATTCAGAGAATATAAAAAAAATGTTTGCGAAATATTAAAAAAGTCAGCACCTAATTTTTCACTTTGAATAGAATTTTAAACATTAGCGAACTTTTCAATTTGTTTCTAAACTCCATCCAATAAAAGGTTTAATAAACAATATTGTGTGTGCTTGATTATTTTCAGTTGTAGAACAATTTATTTTTCAATTTTATTTATTTACAAAAGCCATAAATTGTATAGCAAGCAATATTGAACATGAACAAAAAAAAAATATAGAAAATATCGTATATTGCATATGAAATTGTATGGTAGACCAAGTCGCGAAATAAAATTCGAATGATAAAAATCTTAAACAAATAACACACTGTAATAAAACTATAAAAAAATACGCTAACGACGACAATAAAGAGAGAGAGAGAGAGAGAGAGAGAGAAAACTAAATTATAAATAAAAATAAATAATAAACAAAATAACACTGAAAGAAAACTGCTTTCTTACGATACACATTTGGAATATTAAAATCATATCTTTGGCAGTGATTGTATGCAGATTTTTGCTTTCAATTGTGTGATCTAACAGACATGGAATGCCACTGGCAATGCTTCTAATAATTCTATTCCAATGAAAGTACAGAAATCAAAATAGTTTTTGCTGCACTCATAGGCAATCTATTAAAATCCTGTCTAATATTGAGTAGAAATAATAAAACAAAAACAAAAGCAAAAAAAAAAAAGAAAATACTTTCGTTTTCATTTACTCATAGACAATAGCAAATAAAACAAACTGGAATTAAATCACACACATACATACATTGAATTTGAAAAAACACAGCCAGAAGCCGTGAGTGACAATCATCATATAAATTTTTATTACACTGACAAGCAGCAGTAAAGTCAGTACTGCTGCTGCTGCTGCGCTGTTGCTGTCACAGACGGTTCTACTAATGCTACAACCAGTGACTGCTGCTTGTATAGAATTTTTTCTGGTTTTTCGTTTTTCATTTTTTTTTTTTTTTTTTTGTAAAATTAAAATTATAATTCTTTGATCCGTACTTAATCCCTCAGAAGATTAAAGAGTTTTTTCCGTTTTTATTTTTTCTATCAAAAAGTGAATGTACTGCAGACGCATTTATTTATAATAGAAACGAATACAACAACACTTGTATGAAAATAAAAACGAGTGAAATCAGGAAAATCTAAAAGTTGTAGAAGAAAAATTAACATTTTAAATAATTAGAAAATAAATTAATTTAATTTAATTTTGCATTAAATTAATGTCAAAAGATTGTCCATATTATTATCGAAATTTGGCAAGAGTTTCTAACAATACAAATACAAAATATTACATTTTAGAAACGCAACGATTAGTCGCCGTAGTCTAGTAGGTAGTGTGTCGGCTAATTAGACGTAAGACCACGGTTCAAATCCCAGGTCAGACATCAAAACGAAAATATGAAAAAAATATTTTTTCTGGCAAAAACTTTGCGAGGAAATAAAAATTGCCATGAAAAGCGTCTCAAAAATCTGTCGTTCGGAGTCGACCTTAAACTGTAGGTCCTGCCACTCATGTATAACATTACCACACACAACATATGTAAGGGACGTGAGAAACTAGATCGTAATCCTGACTGAAGGGTTGTAATGACCAATTATGTATGTATGTATTTATGTAGAAACGATTACAAATGGCTTGAATACGATAAGTATGCCAGTGCGCCCAAATAATTAATTGAAATAAGAATTTTTGAAAATCATTAAAAATTATCTTTAAGTCCCACTTTAGTTCTTTCGATGGATTTTCTTTTCAATTATTTTTTCAGTTGTTATTCGTATGAAAACAACTCAAAAGTATTTGAGTAAATAATTCTTTTGTATATAAAGTCTCCATTGTCTTAAATAATTACTATTAAACTGGAATATTCACATTTCGGCGCAAGAAAATCATACATGAAAATAAATAAATGATCAGTAAGCCTCCTCCAGCTAGTTTGCTTGCAAAGCCAATGAAACGTCAGTCAACTATACACATATCTGTGAATATCTCATACGTTAGCCTAACTAATATCCTCTTCCTTAATTCTGTGTTGTAGAAACAGTTCAAATCAAATTGAATTTGACTTTTGAATAGAATTCAAATCAAATGAAATATGGCAGTGAGACCAGCTGTACGGTTCTTCATTTTCTCTGAAGAAGTAAATTTCCAATTGCGTAGTTGAGTGGAAGAGGAAAATTCATTGTAATATGCTAAGGAACCGATAACTTATTCACACACAATTATTTGTGCGTACAATTTGATTTTGTGGTGTCATTGATAATGTAGGTCGCCAAGTTCGGAACCTATGAACAATTTAAATAGTGGTGTTTTAATGATATAGATTGCACTGGCCGACAAGATTTTTAACCTAGAAATCATATTGAAACCGAATCTGAGCTAATCACGCCATTCAATACTTTTTTAAAAATGTTCGATATTTTTTTATGACTCGGAGATGTCGTAGAAGGCAAATAACATCTCAAAAGCACTAATCTTAACGTCGTCGTAGTCTAGTATGTAGTGTATTGGCTTATTAGACATTAGGCCCGGTTTCAAACCCCAGGTTAGACATCAAATCGAAAAAATGAAAAAATATTTCTTCGGCGACTTCCTCTCAGAAGACTTCTGGTAAAAACTCTGAGAGTAAATGAAACTGCCATGGAAAGTTTCTCAAAAATCTGTCGTTCCGAATCGACTTTAAACTGAAGGTCCCGCCACTCATGTATAAAATTAGCACACACAACATAAGTGGTGTGAGAAGCTAGGCCGTAAACCTGACTGAAGGGTTGTAATGGCCAATTATGTATTTGTAAGTAGTAATCTTCAAATAATTTTAGAAAAATAGAAATTAAAACTTACAAAACATAGTTGATGCCTTGCAAGACATTCACGAGAAATAGCCAAGATATGACAACAAATTGTCAGTGTAGGATCGAAAATTACATTAAAAAAGTCGACATATGTATATAAGTGGGAATATGTGTTTCACTTACGTTTGAAAAAAAAAACTCGACCTAAAAACACTTGTAATGTAACTATGTATGTATGTACATATGTATGTATGTACATATGTATGTACATTTTTTCGATTTATTTTCGTCTTATAAGTTGTAACAACACAAGAAAGTGTATGGTCTTTTTAAAAGTCTATTCAAGGTCTTAAGATTTTAGAATTAATCGCATTATTAGAATCATTGTATGTATGTCTCAGAGTTCAGCAATAAGTATCCAAAAAGATAAGTAAAATCGAATCATACTCATTATTTCTGATACTTATACGCATTCATACTTCTTTTAATATCATGGAACCTCTACTCATATTCAAAATTTGAAGTACTCATCGTATACTTAACAACTCGTAGGATATTGTTGATTTCGACTTTCCATGACTCAACATTTACAAAATAAGTATGATAATAAAGTGTTCGTAAGCGAAACTAAAATACTCACTAAATGGTTGTGTGTTTGCTCTGCTTGCTGCTCTTTTCTGCGTATGTGTCTTTTTTCTCCTTTTGTAAATGCAACAACAACAAAGACTGTAAATTTTGATGAATGATTCGAGTCACTCGAATCATTTATAAGTATTTTTCTAAAGTTATGAATCTGAATGAGTGGCTTATGAATCAAACATATTTCGAATGGTATGAGTTTGATGTCAACGTTGTACTCATACTCATTGCAACCTATACTTATCAATAAATTTTGCAGTGAGTACGAATGAATCAGTTGTAGCTGTTAAATTTCAATATTGTTGACTCACTTGTATTAAAAATTTCATGAGGAAAAAACTATTCATTGCTCATCTCTGGTATGTATTACTTTCTAACAGTTTTCTTGGTTAAAGAAATGTCCAAATCTCAAATATCTCCAAATGACGAATTTGTTCTAATGTTTTATTTAAAAGAAATTGTTCAACTATTTTTATTTGGGTTTTTAAGCCAAAATAAAAAATTGCGCACAGTTTGCTGCTGGAGGAAAAGAAATTAGAATATATTCTATACACGCAATGGAGAAATTCGCTATCATTAGTGTTCTACTCCCAGTAAAGGCAACAGTCGACGACCTTTACCCTTTGGATGATAATCTGTTCACAGTCAATGTTGGCATATCCTTTCTGTTAAAGAAAAACTTTAAGATGTCAATTACGTTAGGAGTCAGAACATATTCAGCTGTCGTTTTTCGCATGCAATTAAGACAATCAATCGCGTGGTCCATATACGCAAAGAAGTTCATAGCGTTTTTCTCTTCCATAAAATGTCGCAAGTTAATAGTTGAGTCAATCGAATGTGTTGATTTGACTTTTTTTTAATGAGGCAGCTCTCGTAATTGTATCAGATTCTTCTGAGCTTCCATTTGAATCTCTCTCTTGTTCTCCTAAAGAATCTTTCAACATTTCAGACGAGTTCAATGAAGCTATAAAAGAGCGCCTTTACCGAGTAAAGCAATTCCATGTGAAAGGCTATAAGTTTGCTTTTGTATGAAAATGAGGAACATTTTGTGAGTTTTGAGCAAGAATATACGATTTTTAATTACAATCGAGCCTACTAGTGTGGATTTTAAACATTAAATGTAAACAATTGAAGGTTTTTTATAATTTAATGAAAAGCCCATTTCTAAATGTGAAATGTTATAATTTTTTTGGAAATAATATGTTTATATCTTTCGAGAACATATTTTAAAAAATATCGGGATTCCGAACCAGTCAAATTCCGCGATTGACGGTATAGGCTTGACAGCCCTATAGCTTGACAATCCTATTAAGAGCTCCAGAGAAACATATATAAAATACAATAATAAAGTCTAGTAGCCACTTACATATATGCAGAATATTGATAATAATTTGAGAAAGTCTTTTAGGTCAGGCGTGATCCTAAAGTATGTACTTCTTCCTCCAAAACTGTTTGTAAATTCGTAAGTATACGACAATTACTTAAAATATTTCGTGAAACGAAAGATTGTTAAATATTTCGAACAGTGGGAGGCCTTTGTAGTCGAGTAATTGAAAGAAATGATTTGAAGAGATAATTTTATTCATATAATGAATACATAACTTAATAAAAATTTAAATTAGCAATAAATGATAATGGCTTAAGTTGACATACATAAGTGTTTTTTCATTTTATTCCGTATTCTTATTCTATTGTTCAAGATCCATCACTTAGCTAAATTTCATACATAAAATGCCATTATTAATATAACTGTACGCATTTAAGTATATTTATATATTTATATTGCCCAAACACAATTTATTTTGGACAAACCCTTTAATATCTCTAAACACGAAATTTCGACTTAAGTTATTATTATTTAATGCCACAGATATGTATGTACGTAGGCTTCTTTCTTTTCCCACGCTGAAAGAGGCAGAGTTACGTAATAAGAATTAAGAAGTTTTAAAAATGTTTGTTGCGTTTAGCTAAAGGTAATTTTAGCTAAAGTGAACTTTAAAGTTGCCTTTAACTAATTTTCGTTATTACAACTTACTTTTTAAACGCAGTGGCAACGACGGGCTTCTTTTTTTGTTGTATTTGCTTACTTTGTTTATATTTGAAGTTGCGTTTTGAAAATAATATCTAATATGGCAAGTTTAAACCTAAACTTAACTTTAAAATTTAGAGGTAGGATGATCTTCCTCTAGCTTAACGCTTAGTTCTATCTTATTGTGCACTTATAATAATGAAAAAAAATATCTGCCTGTTAAAATCCTCTCTTTTGTTAACGGCAAGTTGTAATAATGCCCCTTAGTCTGATATTGTCTTGATATTTGCGCTTGGATCTAAGCGTATATTATACGTAATAAGCGTATATTATAGCAACGTTGTTCGATAAATTGGAATGATGATCTACTTTTCTGAATATTGATTATTGGTTTTTTTAATATTAATCGTTGCATTTTAATATTTTAGTTGAAAACAATTAAATAATTTAGATCAATTGAAACCTATCAGTGGCATATTTCTCCACAATAACATTTAAATTTCTATTTTGCGATTCACTCCTCTTTTCTTGCCTTAAGGACTTCTTAAGGAGTTCTTATGTATTTTATAAAGTAATTGGAATTGGCAATTATGTATGAATGTTTGTAATTGGAAGACATTACAGTGACCTGCAGCGTACAGTATTAAAAAAAATAAAAAAAAATCATAATAACTTTATCGTATCCTTTGTACTATGCAGGCCTTTTCCCTTAAAACAACTGACGGATTTGAGTTGAGTTTTTGTCGAGTTTTGTTGAGTCTATGTTTCTCCTGTCTGAGAGAAACACAGCTTCAGTTGCTTTTTTTCTATGCAAAATAGGAAATGAAATGCTTTTCCTCAAATGTTGTTGAATTTCAATGAAGTCATCCTATTTTAAATTAGTGATCTGCTTAAATCATAAGGTAATTTATTTGCGTAGCTTTTACTAATACCATGGGTAGGTCACAACCAACAAACAGCTCCAATGAATCATGAATTCTATGTCAAAACAGTCCGGATGAATATTTAAATAAAATAAAATAATAATAATATAAACTCAATAAAAAACTCGATAAAAATTTGACATAGTATAAGCTCTTATTCAGTTTTTAAAAAAAATCTCAAGATAATTTTTAATTAAATTCTATTCCTCAGGCTTTGAATTAGAAGCACACATATTGCTATCTATGAATTTATTGAGATCTGTTGTAAAATATTCCGATTTGATAAATTTTTTTTTTTGTTTTTGATTCTCACATTTCGAACGTGTAGATAGGGAAATAACTTTAAAAAAATTTCAAAAAAAGAAATTGATAACCAGATATTTACGTATCCATAGTTCTCTTATGCTGAGTTTGGTAATTAGAGCCTCAACAATTTATGAATGGTATATGAAATCTAAAATCGCGTACGATATTTATTCTTAATATGCCCTTAAAATAGGATTTTCACGGTATCAACTTTTTCTCTTCTCCTTCAGTTATAATAAATTTGTTTTTTCGTGAACTGTATGACATGTCGCATCATTACAAATAATATCATCAACATCAAACAAATCTAAGGACATTATAAGACTAAATTCTGTATCAATTAGTAACAAGGCAGGAATTTAACTTAACCATCCAAAGGGAAAGTAATATGTTATCAATATCGCTGATGGTTATTTTATTTAAATTCTTCGCACCATTTGAGAGCCAAACCTTGTAGCATACTATTACTAGATGAAGACTAGAAAATAACAGTAAATTATGTTTAAAATAAAGTGAATTCAAAAAAGACCAGCTTTTCATGTGGACAAAAAACAGGTGTATACAAAACAAATTTGTCCTCTTCTTTAAATTGTTTGTTCTAAGCAGAGGGTCTTTGCGAGCTATCCTACCTTGTAGGCTTGCCTTCTATAATCGTCTTCGCACAGTTCGTGATGACACTGTATTTTCAATTTCTCTAGCAATCGCCTTAGATGACTTAAAAGGGTCCCGTTTGGATAGTATGACTATGCGTTTGTCTGTAGTTAATGAAGTTTTTCTATGTCCACCTCGTGTTTCAACGTTATTTTTGCTTTTAAAGCGTTGGTTACAAAATTCTCAGACCGATTTAAAGCGTCTGCAATTAATTTGTAGGTTTTACCTTGTTCGCGAAGTTTAAGAACGAGGAGTCTTTCTTCATTACTGCAATGGCGCCTACGACCCATCTTAAAAATTAATTAATGTATGTACCAATCGATTCAATTTTTTTGTCTAATTTTCTTATTCCAACCTCGTTGTGACAAGAGTATTTCAAAAAAGCGTGAATATTTTTGATCGTTATATTCGCCGATTATTGTTCCCATCACTAGTGGATAATATTAGTACACAGATCATGGATTGTGTGAGATATTAATCTCTAAACGCGGCAATAGATTGCAAGTCGCCGTAGTCTAGTAAGTAGTGTGTTGGTTTATTAGACGTAAGGCCGAGGTTCAAACCTCAGGTCATCAAAACGAAAATATGAAAAAAAAATATTTCTTCGGCGATTTCCTCTCAGCAGATTTCTGGCAAAAACTCTGAGAGTAAATAAAATTGCCATGAAAGGTTTCTCAAAAATCCGTCGTTCGGAGTCGACTTTAAACTGTAGGTACCGCCACTCATGTATAAAAAAAATTAATGCACACGACAGAAATGGTGTGAGATGCTAGGTCGTAATCCTGATTGAAGGGTTGTAATGACCTATTATGCATATACTCGTATATTACAATAATTATTGACCATTCCAGCGCTATAGTCAGGATTAGAGCCTAATTTCTCACACTATCCATGTTCTTTTGTTTAAATTGTATGCATGACGATGATAAGAATCAAAAAAGTCCATATTTTCTGTTACATTTCTGATACATAATTTACATTCATGTTTTATTTTTCATATGGTGGTAGAGTAAAAATATGTTGATACCTGCTAAAGGACGAGGAAACATATGAAAATCCTGTCAAAAGCTCGAACTTAAATGACCCTGTAATTCCGATGCTAGACAAGTTTTTATTTCACCAAAATGCCTTACTGTCTGCCATGCCACATAATTTATTAATTACATCAGCGTATATGCATACATACTAACATACATATGTACATACAATGTTTGTCTATTTCTGCTTTCAACTGTTCAACTGGCATAATTTATTATTATTAGTCGTCTACTTACTACTACTACCCTAAGTATTGAGTAAATATTGAAAATATTTCAATTGTTTTTATTATATTATTGGTAGTTTTTTTTTTTTTTTTTGTTATAATCATTAATTTTTATTTAATACAAAAAAACCCACTAAAAATGTTTTTCCAAGTTGCGGTTTAAATATTCTGACAGTAAAAAAACGAAGCAAAAACAAAATCATTTAAAAATTATGATACACACTCCTGTTATGCTTCTGCTGTTTTATTTTTATTTTCATTTTCATTTTTCTATTCATTTTACAGTTCATTTTGTGAAATTAATTTAATTTAATTTTCTTTATTATTTATTATTTATTTTTTTGTTTTTTTATTTATTGTTATTGTTATTATTGTTTCGGTTATAATGTGCGGTTGGCTTGGTCGGTCGGTATATTATTAAGTGTCGTACATTATTTACTTTGGCAAGAATAGAATTTTTTTTTTGTTAAACATGCAAATAGAAAAAATTTAAAAAAAAGAGAAAATAATAAAAAAAAAATTAGAGTCGAGGTCTTGGTTTTTCGTTATTCAGTTCTTATTTTAATTTTTTTTTTGCAATTAATTTAAAGAAAGTGACGTCAATTGTGAAAAATAGCGGTTTTTTTTTTGCTTAACAGTTACAATAAATTATAGTGAAAAATATATGAGTTTATTACACATAATTTTTATGATTTTCAAGGTGTTTTATTATCTTAAGCATGGAAAATTATAAGAAAAACAAAGAATCCACAATAAAAACTTTTTAGAGGAAAGCTCACATTGTTGTGAACATAACTTAAATTAATTAAAAATTATTTGCAAATACTTAGATGACGAAATATTTAAATTAACATCAGAGTTAAATGTCAATATTTAGTAGCGCAACTCCCACTTAGCGCCATGTCGATCAGAGATCAGCAATGAGTATTAAAAAAGATGAGTATAATCGAATCATACTCATAATTTCTGATACTTAGACGCATTCATTATTTTTATATCGTGGAACCTCTACTCATATTCAAAGTTTGAAGTACTCATCATATTCAGACTTAACAACACGTATGATGTTGTTGATTTCGACTCTCCATGACTCAACATTTACAAGAATCACAAAATAAGTATGATTCGCTCACGAACATTAAAATACTCACTAAAAGCTTATGTGTTTGATCTGCTTCCTACTTTGTCTTTTCTGCTTATGTGTCTGTTTTGTTTTTATTATTAAATCCTGTTCCCTTCAATTGGTACCAAAAACGAAGACGAATGCAAAATTAGTCGATCTGACACATAAAAAAAGAAAGTCTTATAAGACATACCAGCCATGTCCTCAGTAAACTAATAAATATGTAAACAAAAGATCACTGGTTTGTAATTTAATATTGAAACGGAGCCAAGTTCTATTCTGTAGACGTTTAGTTTCGATTAGTTTCGATATCTGACCGAACTGTCAACGTTGTGTACTAGTTTGGAAGAGAAAGCGAACTCAAAATTGAGACCAAGTTAAAGCCATATTCAGTATTACTTCTATTCGTTGCTTTAAGGTTCTCGCAATCATCCTAATCGTCTTTATTTGTTTGTCAGTTATCCAGTTAAGCTGGCACTTGATCTGCTGTACCAGATTCTTGGACCATGCGGTTGTATAATAGATTTTATTTTAACAACTCGCACGTACGTATATTTTTCATTACAACTTCTGATATTCGCAATGCGTTCTAATCCTGGGTAAATTTCAGTAAACTAATGGCTGTACATACATAATTAGTCATTACAACCATTTAATCAGGCTTACAAAATAGTTTCTCACACCACTTATGTTGTGTGTGTTAATTTTATGCATGAGTACCAAGAACAACAGTTTAAAGTCGACTTCGAACGATAAATTTTTAAGAAATTTTTCATGGCAATTTTATTCATTCCCAGAGTTTTTGACAGAAATCTGTTGAGAGGAAGTCGCCGAAGAAATATTTTTTTTTTAAATTCGTTTTGTTGGAGATGTGATTTGAACAGTGATCTCACGTTTAATAAGCCAACATTCTATCTACTAGACTACTCCGATTACAGTTATTTCAGTGATTTATAAACAATATAAAATTAAAAAATATCTGTATCGGTGCTCAAAACGTTAGGAACTTCATGGTGCTTGAATAACAATGAAACCGCTTAAGACAGATTCATTCTATAGAAAGTGACAATTTGTAACATGATTTACAATTCTTTTGTATAATTTTTTTAACGTTGTCGTTAAAAACCATGCGAAAAAAGATATTCAAATTGGTATTTGGATGCAAGGTTTCAAACAGCCTTTATTAATGAAGTGGGAAGTACAATGTATGATACGTATGGTAAGTATGCGAACAAAAACTTTGGTTTTCTGAACACAAACCTACTGGTAGGCCACGAAGGTTAATATTAATTAAGTTCATTGCTTGATAACCAAGAGATGTAAGCAATATGGGCAATTATATTTTATTTTATCCACAGGTCTTTCACTAGATCATTGTTCCACATTCTAACATTTTTATAAAATGAAACACGAAATGCCATTGAAAATCTTGTATGAAAACAACTTTTCAGAAGAATGAAATTTGTTTGCGATTAAAATCAAAGGTTTTCGAAATTCAATTAAAAGATATAGTGAATCAATGAATAAATTTTCTGAATTTTCAATTCATTTAGAATAGATTTATCGCTAATATTAAAATTGGCTATGAAAACAAAACAAAATCATTAAGCAACGAACACTTTAATTTCAATCCCAAAACTTAAAATCATAATTTATTGAAATGAAAAATTGAAATATTATTTCGAATGGTGAAAACTATTTTAAAATAATTTCCTTTTCCTATTTATAATGTGACTTCCTTTTTCAAACAATTTCAAACGGCACGAGGTGTGTACAATTTTTGACCAGATACTGACCACCATTAGTTGATTAAAGGGAGCATTAAATTGGGGATTGGGCATTGAGTTGGGAATTTTGTAATGCCTATATGAATTATTATTGTTAATAACTTTACTAAATATTTGCAGTCATTATACATACTAAAACCGTTTGTAAGCGACGGTAAAATAATCTTAATTTTAAATTTCTTTTTTTTTAACATCTTGTCATTGTGTCTCACCTTGCGTTTTTTCTTAAAAATTTCCTGGACGATGTTAAAGTTTAATCCACTCTGTAAATGGCTTCGTTTCTGGCGTATTTTGTTTTCTTTATGTTCACAGTATAATTAATGGTTTCGTATAATTTATCGTCGGTATTTTCTTTATTTCGTTTTGTATCTACCATATAGTACAAGTGTACATATGTATGTGTATTTTCAATTAATTGTTTTACTATCAACGAATAAAAACGAATAAATTATTGAAGATTTTTGTCACTTGCCGACGGTCACGCACTTTCGCATTAAATCACTGAAAAATGTGGGCCAATGGTGGTGATACGGTATAGAAAATTTATTGTCCGCATTTGTATTTTCTTATGTTTTCCAAATCTATTTGATATTTTTTTTATTTTATTTTTTGGATATTTTTTTCTTTTGTTTTCGTTTTAAATTAACATCATATGTGAGCTTCTATTTTTTATTTCTAAAATTATATTCGAAAAGTGAATTTTTCTTTATTTTATAGGATTTATTATGATCTGTGATTTTGATTTAATTTTCTTTTAATTTTTGTTTTGATTCCTTTTTTATTAATTCTTTACACTTTCACTGTTTTGTCGCTATTTTATGCGACTTTTGTTTGTATTTAATCCGCGACGGCTTAAGTGTTTTAATAATTTAATCCAGCGGGTAATTAGACTGGTCTAATATCTATTGTTGTTGTTGTGGTAGTGGAGTAGATTTACTAGAGATTTATTTTAATTTTCCTGTTGTTGTTGTTGGTAGTAGTATTTACTAATTTTTTGTGTTTTTTTTACTTTATTCCATACGATATTATTTGTTGGTGTTTAAGCTTTGCTGATGGTATATAATCAACTGATGGGGATTGATTTGTAATGAGGTTATACGACCCGACCGTTACGTTTCGATTTCGACTGCTCAAGTAGCTGTGATATTTTTTCTCTTTCTTTTTTTGGTTTTTGTTCTTTAGAAAATTGACAGAAAAAAAGATAAAAAGCCAACGTTAACACTGGACGAGTAACAGTGAACGAATGGCAAAGCAGCAACACTGTACGATAAACGCAAAACGCTCACTGACGCATCTCTAGTGGTGGTGTTCGTAAGCAACGCACATTTACATTCATATACAGAAGAGTACAAATAAATTAGGGCGGATATGGTTGGGTATTGGCACCCTTTCTTCCTCTATTTACATAAGAACACACACTGGCGAGATTTACTCACATATTTTCTCACTCAATATGATGCAAAACTGCTCTTCTACAATATTCGTTTGTTGCAACAGGACCTTCAGCACAGCTTAACGGTAAAAGAAAACGTTGCTTTGCTTTTCAATGGCAGCGAGTTAAAACGTTCAGACGTACGCGCATTACCACAAAGAATAGACTGAATAGAGCAGTTGGTTTTTCCCAACGATATACCGGGGAATAGAACAATAATAATATCGTGTGTTTATTTCTTGGCATACACGAACACAACAACAATTTGCTCTACATTTACAAACAAACACATTCTCACACAAGCTCGTACTCTCTTATCTATCATGTACGTTCGACGATAAAGAATCAAAACAACAGCGTTGTCAACTTTTAAGTTTAAATAAGAAGCAAAAGCAAAATAAAAACAAAAACAAAAAACACACACACACACTGAAATTGTAGAAAAAATCGCGTTTTCTTAAAAATTCATTTCAATTTTATTAATTATTAATATTAACTTGTAAATTAATTTTAATATTATAAGTATGTGTGTTTATAGGTATAATGACGACAGAAAATTTTAAATGTCATATTCGGTTAATAGACCTTCATAGCCGCTTCCTTAATCCAAAGACCACGTTCGTGGTCGAAAACTTTCATGAAATCAGCCAGCGCATGCCTATTGAAATACTTCTTCTAGCAATGTCTGCTTTTACTCGATGTCCTGATAGACACTGTTGCGTTATTTTTACCATCTCGACAGCTCTTACTGAAGACTTTAATAGAAATTCACAATACCTACTTCTGACATCTGACATTTTAAATCTTTCTTTTAAAATTAAAAAATTCTGACTTACTGTCCCGGTTTATAAACTTGTCTTATGTGCCATAAATATTATGGCGTTGAAAATAGATGTTTTTTTCTAGTGGCATACCAATTCAGTGACTTTATCGTCTTCTAATTATATGACGCATGTCGATAGACTATAAATCAGTGTGAAAATTAGAGTCATTGTCGGAAAACCTTATCATCCTAAAAATTCGAAGCTTGTTTAATAATACTACAGTATTCTGCTTAGAGCGTGAGCAGCTCTACTTTCAATAAAAGCCTTCAGCTTATACTTTAACAGCAATGATGATCTTTTAATGCAATTTGAAAATTTGAAATAATTTCAAGGATGAGAATATGAGCCTCTATTGTATTTATTTTCACCACACTCAATGAATATGTGTGCCTCAGTTGTCTAGACTCTGGAGGATAATGTAGCATTCATCCAGTTGTAGACTTCAGATTAGATCCTCTCAAGAAACTTCTGTTTGTTATTCTGCAATGAGTATAAAGCCAGCTAGATCGTAATATAATAATTAAATAAGTTCACTTAATAATATAAATAAGTTATGAAAACATTGATTTTTCCACTTGTTCTACAAGTCAAATGAACAAAAAATCATTTTCATATGTTTTCTTAAGTTTACCTCATTTTTTGTCAACTTTATAGAGGGACAAATGGCACCATTTCCCAAAAACCATCGGATTCAAAATGAAATTCACAATATAATGATTATTTCAATATACAAAACCGCTTAAACAGAAAAAGTGTTGAGTTGACAACGCTGACGCTTAAAAATCAAAACAATAACAAACTCTTTCAAAAAAAAACAGGAAAAACATTCAACAGCACATATCCAAACACACTCTTTCTCATTTACCTCAGGAAAAGAAATTATTTTCGTTTTATTTTCTCTTCATTTACAATTGATTGTACATAGAAAAAATTCTGATAAGATATAACAAAAGCAAGATATGTAACGAGTATATAAAGTAACGAGTTGTTTGAAAGAGAAAACACAACCTAGGAAAGAATAGCAATAGCACGCGAAACAAAGAAAGAAGATATAATGAAACTAACAACCCTCCACACCACATGATATGTTTTTGTATAAACAAACAACACAACAAATAACACAATATATTGTGAATACCCAAGATAAAAAGAGATAGATATATAGACATGTATACATGTACCATATTCATTCACTCTTCTACAATACATCATAGACTAGTAAACCACTTCCCCATTTGTTTATTTCGTTTTTTTTGCTCTTTTTGATAGAGAGCCATACTGGAGAATTGAAGCAAATATGTGCGTATGCGTGTGAGTGTTTATATGAGAGAGTGTTGCTTACAATGCTCGGCCATTCTTGTTGGGAAAACCTTTTGAAGCAGTTGTTGCTACGCGTTTGAAAATAATTTCAAATTGTTGGTCTAACCATAGATGTGAAGCGAAATTGAAGAGAAATTCTTCTTAACTTCGCTTTACTTTAATTCAATTCATATTTAAAAATTGAATAATGTTTTGTTGTTGTAGTGCTTTTTTTTTTTGGTTTTGTTTTTAATATTCCCATTCCTTCTTTTGAAGAATTTGACAGGTTCGTAAATAATTTTCTTGTCAATCTAGGTATATGCGTTTGAGTTTCCAGCCAACGTCTTTTGAACAGTTAGGCTTTTTTAGTTGTTTTTGTTTTTACAAGAACCAAGAAGACCATGTCTCTGGAAGTGTTTCTTGTTGGTGTTATTAATTACACCATTTCCTTTTAATAACTCATCTAAATTCAGCCTTTTGCATATTTGTTGTGAAGAAAACCTAACAAAAAACAGCAACGCATTTCCCCCATCACGGAATGACAAATTGTTCACTTTTTTGCGCAATTTTTACCAGAACAGCAGAATGTTAGTTATCATTGAAAGTGCTTGGCTGAATTATAAAATTTGTGAATCACCAGTGGTCCGCGTCGCCTGTTAAATGAAATTGCCTGTAGATCACTAGTGGTCCAAGCCACCATATAGGCGCAGTACCCATGGACCACTGGTGGTCCAACTCGAGTAGAAAATGTTATATATTAAAAGCCCCATCAATTTTGATCAACTCTGTATCAAAATACTTGGTACTAAAACTAACAAGCAATACCACCAAGTAATTGCTAAATTATACTAAAGAGGTTCAGTGGCGCTGATTTAAAAATAAAAAAAATTTTTATTTCGAATTATTTTTTTTTTTTTATTAATTACAATACAATTACAAATTATATTCTAATTCCCTATATACGAGCGGAGTAACTTGACTATATGCTCGGTGTAGTGTCACAGACTAGAGTCTTTGGTGGGAATCGAACTCACAACCCTCACGCTAATAGCCTAGCACACTACCCACTAGACTACCAGGTCACCGTTATTTCGAAATAGTATGCATATAATAAGGATGACCGTTCAGATATTCTAATGAAGAACATGATAATCTGTTAATCTTTATAATCAACCCGAACTGGACCTTAATATTTTAATCTCCGGTTGGTACATTTGTAGAAATTGAAATCGCCGTAGACAAGTTGGTGGTGTGTTGGCATATTATACAGTAAGGCCACAGTTCAAATCCCCGGTCAGACCTCTCTAACAAAACAAAATATGAAAAATCAATTTCTTCGGCGACTTCCTCTTAGCAGATTTCTGGCAAAAACTCTGAAAGTAAATAAAATTGCCATGAAAAGTTTCTCACAAATGTTTCAACTTTAAAGTGTAGGTCCCGCCACTCATGTAGAAATTTAACAAACACAACATGGGTGGGTCGTAATCCTGACTGAATTGTTGTTATGACCAATTATGTATGTATGTATGTAGAGGGACATCACAATTCTTAGCTCGGGAAAAAGAAAATACGGAATATTTCCAAATATAAGTAACGACGACAGTTCAATTTGTCACCGGTGTTTATCAGTAATAAAAAAATTCTTCACATAGGTATAAGTTTTCATTACTCAATGTTATTAAAAATGTAATTTCTTATATCCTCCCTTTCCTACCTCATCTACGTTTCCAATTTTCCTATCTACTTCACTATCCTCTCGACGAAATTACAGTGGGTCACTTTGACCTCTAGGCATTGTATGTCCTCTAACCTAACCTACGTGAAATAATCATGTGAAAAAATTATTTCAAAATTGCAGTAGAATCATGTGTAACACTTTCTAAATGGATCGCACTTTTTGAAGCCCAATTATTGGTAACATTGATTAATGATAATTGATCACATTCTGTTGCCTGAATGGCATTTACAGACTAGAAAAATTGTTGTCAAATTTATGTGTTAAAAATTTTTAAATTCATTGGACAAAAAACTTAAGCAGTTCGACTTTTATTACATAGAGAATCAAATTAAAAGTTCATCACGGGGTTTATGCATCCTCTTTTTCTCTTTTTTAATTCTTTTGAAGTGTAGTCTCTCGTGACGCTTTACAATTGTAAGAGAATTTACTAAGAACCAAATTTTATATATTAAGTTGTCTCCGGTAGTGGACATAAAAATTGTTTCCCGAAAATTTCATTAACTAAGCCTATAATTAAGGAATTATTTCAAGTTCACAAAACTCTGTAAACAAGAAAGCTTCAGTACCATTATATAATTTTCGAATGAGGCGATGTCTTCGTTTTACGAAAGATTCGGTTAATATATTACGCATGAGGTATGCTACACAATAAGTGTAAGCTTCAAAAATTAAGGTAAAGGAAAATATTAAGCTTCATTGCAAACAGCTGCTGCCCAGAAGGGCTGTGCATGCAGACAATTTCCAAGCATCAGAGGTAGCGTAAAAAATGGAATTGTTGTTCGGCGGTACCGGACAGCCCAGATGTGCCAAATGATATTATAGCGGCCTTGGCATACAAACATCATCAAGAATTGGCGGCCAAAATGACCGGAAAGAATGAACACACTCCCCAAATACCGCATAATTCGCCCAGGCCATCTTAGCAGTTGAAACTTTCAAAAACACTTAACATTTGTAGGCATTTAAACAGAATATTCAATGACTCAAAGACGTTTAGATACTGTTCTTCTGAAAAATGAATTCTTACTCGCATATCAAATATATGAATTGCTAAACTTCAACTGATTTTTTTCTAATGTTTTAAATTCGACGTATACTCTCGGAAAGGTAATAGAATCGACCCCGAATTTCTTGCGGATTTATAAATATGACATGAAATAAATGAGGCATTGTCGCCCTCCATATAGTTCGACGAAGAACAGCTGTTGATGCCGCACTATGTTCCAGTGGAAGTGAAACCAGTTAATATATGTATTCATGCATATAATCCTAGGTCAGTCATCAAAACGAAAATATGAAAAAATATTTCTTCGGCGACTTCCTCTCAGCAGATTTCTGGCAAAAGCTCTGAGTGTAAATAATAATTGCCATGAAAAGTTTCTCAAAAATCTGTCGTTCGGAGTCGACTTTAAACTGTAGGTCCCCCCACTCATATAAAAAATTAACTCTCACAACATGGGGGGGGGTGTGAGAAGCTAAGTCGTAATTCTAACTGAAGGGTTGTAATGATCAATTATTTTATGTATATAATCCCATATGTTTTCCATAGACATTCTTTTATTAATTCATTGGACCAGCTGCCACATACTTTTTTTCATAAATAACACGGTGCGACAGTGAAAATACACCCGAAAATTTTTTTGAAAATTTTTAACTTAAAGTTCACTTGATGACGCAGCATATATAAAAAATATGACATGACTGTTATACTCTTTAAATAATAACTACGGTAATTTTTGTCCAATTTTATCAAACGGAGTGTCAAACTCTTCACAATATAATGCCCTTTCAGGATGTCGCCACTTATATCACATTTTTCAATTAAACTTTGAAATCATGGATGGCCAAACTTGAAAAAATAAGAAAGAAATAATATTTTCCAAGTTTACCCAATCAAAACTCATAACATATAAGTTTGAAAAAATGTTTATGTATACCGTTTGAAAGGCTAATCTCTTCCCTTTCTAAAAATCTTTGGATTTTTAAAATGGTTTCAAACACATTTGGATAATCAATAATTTTGTGTGAAAAGATCAAAAAACAGTTTTTGTCAAATAAAACACGTTCAGAAGGTTCGAGGAAAATAAAAAAAGTAATTTTGAGCTCTACTCAACCTAGTGAACAATTTAGACTAGGTAGTTACTCGGGTGTATTTAATTTTTTGAATTCTATCGTCATAGTGTAATCACTCTTTATTTCACATAATTTAAAATCAAATATTTAATGAAAATGTAAACTTTGACACAAAAATTAGCAAAGTTTATCGAATTTAGTCGATTTGTAATTGTCTCTCTCTATTAGGCAATAATTGAATAATTTTGAGATACACAACATAATATTAGTCATTCTCTCCCGTCTATAAGAAGAATTCGGAATTCGGCTAGACTGTCAAGGTTGAGGAACAGAAAATCGATTTGTTAGATCAGGTACTGATATTGATTATGCTCTTTACTCTAGGGCGCGTGCGGATTATCGTAGAATGAATCATTACTGTTATGAGGAATATATGATTAGAGTCAGGTCGAACTTCGCTAGCTATCCTAGGTCGTTTTACGACTTCGTTCGAGCTTTGTCTGGACTAAAACTTACATACTTGCCGGGCCGTGACGGGGTACCGGCCTGTATTTTAAGAAAGTGCGCTGTTGTCTTGAGTGGTCCTTTGACCTTTATATTCAATGGGCTTCTGAAGGCTGGTCAATTTCCATCTATTTGGAAGATTTCATTTATAATTCCTTTGCATAAGTCGGGTAATAAATCCAATATTTCCAATTACAGGGGTATTGCCGAACTCAATGCTATTCCCAAGTTGATGGAGAAACTGGTGATGGATTATCTCTTTTTAAATACGAGATCTTTAATATCCCCTTTCAAACATGGTTTTTTAAAAGGTAGGTCGACTGTCGCTAATCTTCTTGAATTTACTACACATGTTTTCAGGGGTTTTCTTGCCAGAGCTCGGACTGATGTAATTTATACTGATTTCAGTAAAGCTTTTGATAGGGTTGATCATAGAATTTTGATTCTTAAACTTTCATTAATCGGTATTCCTGATATTATTCATCGTTGGCTAGACTCCTACCTCTCCCTTAGGACTCAGAGGGTATTGTTTAGGAATGTATTGCCTAAGACTGTATATGTTACTTCTGGTGTTCCGCAGGTTAGCCATTTGGGTCCTTTACTGTTCTTATTGTTTCTTAATGATCTTCCTTGTGCTATTTCTGATTGTAATATTCTGATGTATGCTGACGACGTTAAATTATTTTATACTTTTGATGATGATCATGATAAGGCTGTTCTTCAGCAAAATATTGATTTATTTGTAACTTGGTGCAGAATTAATTTAATGGATCTTAACTTGAAGAAATGTAAATGCATGGTTTTCTCTCGCGAGGGCGTAATTTCGTCCACTTATGTGATTAATTCTTGCCCTTTGGAAACTGTGACTACATTGCTTGATTTGGGAGTATTATTAGATATGAAATCGTCTTCTATTGATCATATTAGTATGATGATTGGCAAGGCTCGGGCTGTTCTTGGTTTTGTGAAAAGATAGGCTAGGAAATTTATTGATCCTTATATAACGAGACTGCTATACATTTCACTTGTTAGAACTATTTTGGAGTATGCGTCTATTATTTGGAATCCATACTATCGTTGTCATAGTGACTCAATAGAGTCTGTGCAGAATCAGTTTTTATTATTCTATTTACGTGGCTTAGGATGGATGTGTGCCAATGGGTTTCCGTCATATGAGGTTAGATTGGGTTTGATAAAACTTCCAACTTTGGAACGTAGAAGGGCTGTTTTAGGGGTTTGTTTTGTTTTTAATCTGGTTAAAGGTGATATCGATTCTGAGTTTTTGCTTTGTAACCTGGATTTCAGTATTCCAGCAAGATTTTCACGGCACTATTTTTATAGAACGAACTATGGATGTAATTTTCCTTTTCGTAGATTATGTAACGATTTTAACTTATATTATGATTTTATTGATTTTAATTGTAGTGTTTGTAATATAAAACGTAGCTTATATGCTGGCATTAATTTGTAAATTATTATATAAAAATGTATTTTCGTTCTTGCCATAGGTAGTTCCTGTTTATTGTATCTGTATTCAGCTTGTGATTTAGTTCTGTAGCTGATTTATGCTCTCGTCGCCATTACTTTTCCCTTACCCTGTAGTGTCTACGTGTCCCTATGTAATGGGGACGAGCCCTCCGCGGTCGGGTGAGGGTGGGTTAGTGTGAGGCCGGGGACGTTCGAAAAAAAAATATACATAATTTTTGTATTTCCACTTTCACAGTGTTTCGGTTATTTACCAGGGAAACAGTGTTATTGTCGTAATATATTTTTAGTTTCTTAGTAGAATATTTCTTGTATTTTATTTTCATATTATTTAATGCTCACAATTGTTTTCTCTTCTATTTCATGAAAAACAAAAAAAAAAAATACAAAAAAAATAAAAAAGGATGAACCAGCCAGCAATCGCACCCAACAATACATGAAAGAATGAGTGAAAGAATGAATGAATGGATGGCTTTAATCTCTTTTTGGCATTATAGTTTTAAGTTTTACTGGGTGTCAAGGGCGTTTTGTTATCCCATTATTATTATCATCATCATTATTACTACCATTCCTGTGATTTTTCGCTGTTTGGATTTTTGGGTGGATTTAATTCACTTCTTGTCACTGTGTAGGTCTGTTGAGCGATTTTTCGCTTCCTTTTCCTTTTGTTTGGTTTTCATATTTATGTATTGTTGTTGTGTTAATTGTTTATTTTAATAAAATATTTTATTTTTCTATACACGAAACTCTTTTTTGTTTGAAGCCAACAACAAAGCAACAAATAAACAAGAACTATTTGTATATGAACAATGTTTTGTTGGAAAATAAAATAGTAGATGTGTTGTTGGTTGTGCGGTGGATAGGTATAGAATAAAATAAATACACACACATACTCACATTTCATTGCCTCGTCGTTGTTATTATCCTTTAGAGGCGTTCATCATTCAACTGGGATACAATACCTACATATATAGATATGTACATATGTGTGTATAATATGAATTGTTTACATTTCCATCAGTCCTCTTTTGACCTTTTTTTATCATCCTCCTTTTTTGTATGTCTTTTCTTGTGGTCTTAAAGGGTTTCCCCTCCTAAAGCAGCCATTTTTTTTTGGTGATTTTGTCAATAAAATAAATTATTCTTCGTATTTATTTGTTGGAAATCATAAACGTGTGTCTGATTCAAGTTAAATTCTTTCTTTTTTTTTATCGACAAAACATGCAACAACAATAAGAACAACAACAAATTTATTAAAATTCATAACATCACTCGTTCGAGTTCATAATTTCGTTGTATGTATGTATGTGTGTAGGTTAATGGATATGTTATTGTTATTGTTTTTGTTATTCTTCTTCATTCGTTTTTGTTATTGTTATTGTATAACAAATGTATGATTTTTCTCTTGTATTTTATTAAGTCAGGTTTTTATAATTTTTTATTGTTGTTGTTGTTGTTCTAATACTGCATTGTCTTGAAGAGTTCCTCATGTTGTAGCATATGAGAGTGGCTTTACCGTAAATGTAATTTAATGTGATGTAATGATTCATATTCTACACCTCATTTGTTTCTGTTTTTGTAACAAAAACAAATTCAAGAAAATACTTTTGAAAGAAATTTCTAATTTTACTTTATGAATTGAGAGCGTGTCAGTTGATTATTCAGATGTTACAAAAATAGATCATAAACGGGTTACTCATATAAATAAAAATAAGTACGCGTATGCAGATTCCCGATAAGTGTGGATAAAATCGAATTTGAGTGGCAACTGCCTCTACCTATCCATTTAATTAGTAGATTCAGGGAATATTCAAGAAACTTTCATTGCTTGAAGAATATGCTTTGATTTGTATCAGAGATCAGCAATGAGCATTCAAAAAGATGAATAGAATCGGATCATACTCACAATTTCTGATACTTATACGCATTCATACTTATTTTTATATCATACTCATACTACTCATATTCAAAGTTTGAAGTACTCATCATATTCATACTCTCCATAACCCAACATATACAAGATTCGCGTACGAACACTAAAATATGTACTCACTAAAAATATGCTTATTAGTCTTTTTTTTGTAAATAGCTAAGATTAAATTTTGATGAATGATTGGAGTCATTTAAATCATTTATAAGTATTATTAGTGTTTTTTTTTAAGTTATGAATCTAAATAAGTAGGCTTATAAATCAAACATATTTCGAATGCTAGGAGTTTGATGTCAACGTTGCACTATGTGGCATTTTGCCTGAAAACCTGGCCAAAATTAATAGAAGTGTTTTATGAGTTAATGGCTGGAATTTTTTGATAGTGTTACTGATAATTAGGCCCAAGGATGAACCCAACTGATTTTGGTTCAAATCGGTCCGTGATTTCGCATAGCCCCCATACAAATTCCCCTCGGAATTGCACTTATTTACACATAATTATGGTAATTATGCAACAATCATGATAAAATTTAGCATGAATCAGTTCTGTGTACTAAGAAATCATGTTGCAAAGTTTGGTGAAAATCGGATCACATTTGACCTTAGTCCCCACATAAAGTCCCCTTTAGAAATTCACGTTTACGCTTATAAATGGCTTAAAAACATCGGTAACGTGATGAAATTCGGTATGAAAATGTATTTTGTAAATCTAAATCATATTACCAAATTTTGTTATGGTCGATCCATAATTGCCCCTTGGTCCAAAATAGGGCCCCTTAAGAAAATATGTTTAGCAATTATAATTGGCTTAAAAATTTTATTACCTCGATAAAATTCGACATGAACATGTTTAATATGAATGTGAATCATTTATGGTCACATTTTATTATGATCGGATCATAAGTGCCCCTAGGTACCACATACGGTCCATTAGGAATATCAAACATACATCTCATATTGTTATAATAGTCGATATACATACATATGTAATTAAGTTTTTAAACTTCTATGATAATTAATATTTATTCATAATATTTATTTTACATTATTTAATACTTAACTTAAAAAAATACTTAAAAAGTGAAACTAACTACAATAGTTAAAATCGTTATCATTCTCATCATCAATGTCAGGAACTAGTAATTTAATAGTTTCTGATGAAAATGCTTTTCTATTTCTTTTCTATTCCTTCGCGATTTTTGTGTACTGCAGCTTATAAAAGGGTCACTGCTTAAAAGTAACCTATTCAGGACATCTCGAATGGTATCGCTTCTACTAAATTTCCTCGCATTCATTTGAGGATTAAGTCCATATGGCTTTATTGCCTATGGCTTTATTACACTGCGTCTAATTTTTTTAATTTTTCAAAAAAAGTAAAATTTTCAAAAAATCGCCAAAAATAATTGCCCAAATTTGCGCAAACTTTTTATTGTTCCTGAATGTAGAGAGTCCGTATTTTCTTGTGGTATATAACATTAAGCTACTAAAAACTACTTTCACCTTTAAAATCCTTATCTTTTTTTTGGGTAGGGTAAAAAAATGTGAAATTTTTATTATATTTAAACTTTGAGCGAACAATTTTAACCTTAATATCTGAGATATATATTTATATACTATATAAAACTGAAAGTAGCTGTTGCTCATACCTTTCAAATAAAAAAATCTATATAAAACCTCTATTCTATTAAAATTTCAAAAAAACACCAAAAACTTTTCTGACTTTGACATCGTCTCAGGTCTACAAATCTCACCTTAAAGTCGTGAAAATTCACTATATAAAACGCAGAATTTTGTTGTCTATCGAACTGCATACTCAGTTTCTTAAATTTCTTTAAATTCATTTTTGCCTTTTTGGCCAGCTTTTCAGGGTAAATGCCACATAGTGCGTCGTACGTTGTAGTGAGTACGAATGAATCAGTAGTAGTACATAGTTAAATTTCAATATTGTTGACTCACTTATATTCAAAATTTCATGAGTGCTTATGAGTAGCGAAAAAACGATTCATTGCTGATCTCTAATACACATGCAATATGCCATACAAACATACATAAGTATATAGTCGATATATAAATTTTAAAAAACGTTTTGTAAATACATTCTTGAAGTTGGATAAGTTACAGATACAGGATTGCGTTAGTATAACCGTGACAACTTGGCTGTCCTTTAACGACGATTCAGCCTGCATTGGATACAAGCGCGTTGAATAAATAGTGAGGACCAGAACCAAGGAGACTACAGAGTAGGAAGATGAGTTTAGAAGAGTGCGCGCTACAAAAATAAAAACGCATTACTGAATTAAAATGTTAAGTAATTTGAATTCTGCATCAGATAATCGAGAATTAGCCTGAGGCATTTTACCGAGCTTAGTAAAATCAAAGAACCTCTGTTTAGAATATATTCAAGGCTAATATGCAGACTCCATGATGAGTAAAACGAATCACCAGACACACACTTGGGAACGAAGCGTTTTAAATGTATCTCAGTACGAAACGCCTGGGTGCTTATCAAGTAATAAGCAGGAGTTGTTCTCATTGATGTCGACCAGCATTCTGAAGAGAATGCATGAGGCTGTACAATAAATTGTCTGGTTGCAGTACTCGACTGCCTCTGCATAAAAACCGAGTATATTTTATTTTTTTACTTCCATTTTGTTGCATAAATCAATCGACATCGATATTTTTGAAGAAAATCGATATAATAACTATGCTTCTTTCCGATTCACTGCATCGAGAAAAACATCGATGTTTTCATTTAATGCCCATTACCATTAAATATTAATAGAACGCCTTTAGTGAACACACTCATATAAAAGGGAACATCCAATTAAATTGTAACGATAGCAAAAAAATCTTAGATGGAATGTGTTCTGGAATTACACGAGATTGCAGGTTCTGTTAACCATTGTCACCACTAGTGGGGTACGTCAACCTTGTTGGTGATGGCCATTGCAATTTATCACGGTCCTTGATGCAATATCTGAATAACTGAATACTATACCGTCTAGTCAAGATATAAGAAAGTTTAATGAAATTGATAATCTCTTAATTCTCCTAAAAATCAGTATCATATTAAATGGCAAAACGAAAATCATTCGTTTTAAAACTCGTTGGTAACAAAATACATCTCCTGGACCGTTTTGAGTATCTTGGAAGCATTATTCAATAACTGGCGGTACAGTGGAGAAACGTCACTTATAGACGTGTAGAATATCATTAAATTTAAATATTAAAATTGAATATTAAAATTAAATATCATAAATGCATATGAATGTGGAAAATATTTAGGAAACGAGACATACTATCAAACCTAATACCATGACAAGGTATTTCGTAATGTTGTCGTCTAAGAGTCGCCTAAGAGTATATCCAACAAACTGCGTTGTCACTGAAGCGATGTCACTAAACGAAAATACGGCTGGCTTAGGCATAAACTCGGATGACGTGAGGATGAAATATCCTACTAGCCTCTTAAATGGAATCCTGATATTCGTCATTGAAACAGACCACAGAGCATCTACACAAATAATCCAAGTTATTAATTGTGTATTATTAACAAATTTCACAAATGACTGTGATAGTTTCAGAAACCTTGTAAATAGACTAACTTTATAGTATACTAAGCATAATGAATATGGTACAGTATCGAACAAAACTAAACCACAAAGTTGTGTTTGCTAGAATGTACTTCAATAAAATTGTAAAACCCTTATGGATCTGTGTTTTTGTTAATGATTTATTAAGACTATTATGCCCTTTGCTCACTAAAATTAAAAAAAATTTAACAACATTTTTCATTGGACACAAAAATTATGATAAAAAAATAACAATACACGCTTTTCTCGCGTGATAAAACTTAAGCACATGTTGAGTTAAATTAATGAAAATTCTAAAATGTTTAATATTTAGTTGTGCATCTCTTATTTTTCAAAACTGCAGCATATCTGCATGGCATTGATTCCGCTAAGTTAGAAGAAACCTCTTTAGAGATGCGTTTTCATGCGATTTCTACCTCTTGGAAAAGGTTGTCTTTTTACAGTATAATGCCACGAAAGATACAACTGAATGTATGAAAGAGTTTATAAACAAATAAATAATAAAGTGGTCAGCACAATTCCTTGATCTCACTCCCATAGAAAGTCTGTGGGTTATTGGAGACAGTCAAATATTACGCGACTTCTACAGAAATAAAGATGGCCTTTTCTAATCATATATTTAGTGGAGTTATTGGAAAATTTTATAATCGACCTAAAGTTTGTAATTATTGATGATAACATTGAGAGTTCCACTCAGTTAAATAAAGGTAAAATATTGGGACCCGGTCCATATTTACATCATACTTTGGACATTTCTATGACACTGCTTTCTTCAGCGTACATAAGAACCCCTGTAAAGCGGCTCAGCGCTTGCAGAATTTGAGTTAGAAAAGTGCTAAAACATGGACAAGGGTGAAAAGGTAGGCAAAGGTTAAGGGAACCCTTTAGCTTACCTTTAACTTATTTACAAGTAAAATAAAGTTAACTTTTTCAAAAATATGGCAGTGGCGAAGCAATGTCGATAACACTGCTCAAATTAAACAAGTTTTTTTTAAACGCAATGTATTTGCTCACTTTGTTTATATTTGAAGTTGCCGTATTGAAGATAATATATAGTATGGTTCAGAGATAAACTTAACTTTGAAAGTTACCAGTAGGATGATGTTCCCTTTAGCTAAAAGCTCACCTTATCGTCCACTTAAAATAATGAAAAACAATTTATCTGCCCGTTAAAATCCTCTCTTCAGTTAACGGCAAGTTGTAATAATGGTCCTTAATCAATAAACTGGTGTTTTGCTTTAAAATGAGAGGAAATAATTTTCAAATCTACATACACATACATACATAATTGGTCATTACAATCCTTCTGTCAGGATTCTCACGCCATTTACGTTGTCTGTGTTAGTTTTATACATGAATGGCCAACGACAGTTTAAAGTCAGCTCCTAACGACAGATATTTAAGAAGCTTTTCGAGGCAATTTTTTTCATTCTCAGAATTTTTCCTCCGAAAATTTTTTTTCATATTTCGTTTTGCTGGAAATATCTTTCCTAAGGTATGAACCGTGGCCTCACTTCTAATAAGCCAATACACTACCTACTAGACTACGGCGACTTCTATCATTAATATGCGTTTTTATTTGATCGGAGCTAAATATTAATAAATAACACTGTACTTGTACAAGTATGCAGCTTAGGAGTGGACTTTTCACTATAGGAGATCACTTTAAAACCACAAACATTTATTAATGATGACAATAAAAAAACCAAAACACGTCTTGATCGACACACCATATATCTGCTCATGTAAATTATGGATTTAGTTGTTAATCTTATGTTTATATTTGACTTCTAGGTAAACACACATACATAGCTCACTTCCATATCCTAGTTAAAATTTGAAAATACAATGTATGTTAATAAACCATCTGTAGTCTGACAAATTTATTACTTCACAGCCCTTGAACATAAATAAAATTGAATGAAAGGTGAGAAAGCAAAAATATTTTTACAATTAATTTTGAAGAAAACTATAAGTATATAGTCTGGAACGATATGCATCAATAATGGTGAGAATTATGTTTTTGCTTAGCAATAGATTATAGCCTAATATGATCAGTTTCAATTTCGTTTAAAAATATTTACGAAAATATTAAAACTGTGCGCAGAAACTAAACTATTCTTTTTGGCATTTCATTACAAAAATAAAAAAATTTGAATAAAAAAATAATTAAATTAAGGGAGTTTCTGTCCAGTCGATTGTCTAAATCTTTTTCTAATCTCAAAGTGGAACACGTAACGTTGGACAGTGACTTAGAAGTCGGATGGATAACCCTTACTTCTGATCAAGAATCTTATGTTAGCATAACACTTTTGCTAGGTTAACAATCATTGTGCTTGAGGGAAATACTTCTCTAAAGACCTTCCGTAAATTTTTGAAATAAAACTATAAAAAGTGTTCAATAATAATCATTTTATTCAATGTCCTTTAAACCCTTGATTCTAATTTACAATCATTTTATTCAATGTCCTTTAAACCCTTGATTCTAATTTACAATTTCCTTTTTTTCTTTCAATTTAAAAGAAATTTTTCGGTTGACCAATTCTACAATCAAATCGAACGGATTGAAATGTAACGCGTCCATATTTTTGGGTCTGTATATCCAATCTCCCTTTTAATTGAAATTATAAAACACCCGCAGACACCCGCAGACACACACACACACACAAACACAGAAATATCAAATCATTCTTCATTCATTTCTGGTTCTGTATGCCACACAATTACAATCGCAATTACATTTTGGTTTCAGCTTCGGTGACATACACATACACACACTTGCACATGTGTACATACATCGATACATTGGATGGAAATAACAATTTCGGTGATAATTCGCAAATGTGCGTTAAAATACACAATAATTGCGTTATTGGCGATAAAATATCGCCAAAATAGTTCATAGAAGTGAATTCCATCTGCACTCAGGTGAGTAATTGCTTGGTTGTGTGGGTAGGAAGAATATGTATGCGTATTTGATGTTGTATAACAATAAACGTGTGTGGGTGACTAAATGTACATACGTATGTATGTATATACACACGTATAAATACATCCCTTGGTTTGGCTGTTTTTGTTTTGCGATAAATAAATCCTTGTAAATGCCTGATGCCAATTACAAATGACGCTGATGTATGAACCAACAGCCATACATACATACATACGTACACATACACATACAATTACAAAAAGAATAAATAAAACCAAATGCTAAATTAACCCAAATGGAGTCAAAGGGTTAAATAACTGGGGTGCCATTTATAACGCACATACTTACATGTGCATACCGAAAACAAATCCATTCCACTCCCCTCTATCTCTCTCTCACACTCTTTCCTTTGCACTGTAAAGCACACGTTTAGAGTTTTTTTTTTGTTTTTTTATTTTTCCTAATGCTCGTTATAACTTGGTTAACATTTTAACAATTTTACTGGTTACGTGCGTAAAACAAAAATGAATAAAAAAAGTACCCGAAGCACACGAAATGCCATACGTGGCAGTACAAATGAATAAAGAAAGATACGATCCAACACAATTCAAATTCGTTTTGTTTTTGTGTATTCATCGTCATCGTTAGTTTTAAATTACAAAATGCGCAAAATTTTTTATAAAAATAAAATAAAGCGAAAGCATGTGTAAAATGAAATAAAATTTTCGATACGATTGACATTCAATGTCACTCAATAAGGAATGAATTGGGATTCGTCATAAGGACGTGGAATTGTTGTTGAACGCACTGGTCAGAAAAAATATTTAATTTCGGCTCTACATTTCCATTTTAACTAAAAAAAAAATTAAATACTGTTTTCATACCTTTCATGTACTATACATATAAGGTCAGGCTTTCGACTGTTTTGATTTCATAAAAACTTTAAGGAAAATTTTCTAGGGAGATGCCAGTCTTCTAACGAATCCGTTTCTAGGTGGCGAATTGGTGATGAAACTGGAAACATTCTCTCTTCTACCACAGGTTGAGGTAGACCGTGACTAGCTTCTGGAAGTCCAATACGACGAATAGCGACCACAATCTCTTTTCTATGAGCTTACTTTGTTGATCATGGAAAGGCAAAGTGATCACCTGTCACATAAACTCGTGAAATGCACTAACAAAATACTTTGGAAGGACCAAAGTGAACTAGACTCCACAGCCACCTCATTTAAGGCTGGAAAGAGAATCCTAAATAGTCCAAATTGGATCCTCAGAAGAGCACTCCACTTAGAATCACAGCTACAATTTCTGCCGAGAAAAAGGCTGAATATGAAAAACCCATTACGATGCGGTTGAGGAAGCTAGACGCGAGTAATCGAAAAGAGTCTTTGTCTTACGCTAGAGATAGATAGATAGATAGATAGAGGTTCCACCTCTGCTAAGCAGTGACTAATACTGACAAATCCTATGGTAAAATTCCTGCTGAATAACAGGATATTAGACTAAGTACTGGAAGCCACCTATAGAAATCAAGAGCTATTATTGCCGTAATCGAGTAGGTAGCGTGTTGGCTTATTAGACGAAAGGCCACGGTTCAAAACCCAGGTCAGACATCAAAACGAAAATATGAAAAAATATTTCTTCGGCGAATTCCTCTCAGCAGATTTCTGGCAAAAACTATGAGAGAAAATAAATTTTCCACGAAGAGTTTCTCAAAAATCTGTCGTTTGGAGTCGACTTTAAACTGTAGGTCCCACCACTCAAGTATAAAATTAACACACACAACATAAGTGGTGTGAGAAGCTAGGCCGTAATCCAGACTGAAGGTTTGTAATGGCCAATTATGTATGTATGTATGTATATTATTGGGGGTGTATTGATGATTAAAATGGCCACACAATCGTGTACTAGCATCCTGGAAGAGATCATTATATTGAAGACATTATATCAGTTAATCTTGTCGGAATCTACAATGCCTGCCCAACTAACCTAGGCATACAGAACTAAAAATTAGCGGGAAGCAAATGTGGTGTTCATACTCAAACCTAGCAAAGGTAGCTATGCGACCTTAAAGGCTTTTCGCTTCACTATCCTCAACTCCTTTCTGTTCAAAACCATGGAACGGATTGTCAGCATCATGCTGAAAAGTAAAATATCCAATGAAACACAACATGTCTAAATCCAAGGAAGATCAGTGCAGATCGTTCTCGCCGAAGTCGCCTACCACTTAGATAGGTGCCTAGATGACTCTTGCAGTGTGCAATGACATTGAGTTAGCCTTTAATAACGTTTAAACCGATACGATAATCCAATCCTTAGGCGGAGCCCACAGATTCTGTCGCATATGTAGAAGAGCCAGCCATTGGCTCTAAATGGAACCTCACACCAAGAATGATACTCTACAGAAGAATAATTAGACCCATTTAGTGGACATCTACCAAAGTTTGTTAGTCGCAATCAAAATTCGCGGGTGAGAGTTAAGTATGGGGTTTTTCTTGCCGAATTTTATTTAAATTACTTGTCACTTGGATGAAAATTTATTAAAGTTTTCAAAATCTATTCTTCAAGACACACTTATTCCGACAAGAGTCAGTTACGGTCTGACGTTTCTTATATTTTGATCATAGAGATTAATAATTTGTCAAATTCGACTTTTCTTATTGCCAAGGAATTTATTTGGTGCTTACAGTGCTCCTAGATGCAGTTGTATTAAGCTAGGCGGAACCTACAGTTTAAAGTCGACTCCGAACGAAAAATAATTTTTGAGAAACTTTCCTTGGCAATTTTTATTTACTCTCAGAATTTTTGCCAGTTCTCTGCTGAAAGGATGGGTCCTAGCTTCTTACACCACTCATGTTGTGTGCGTTAATATTTACACATGAGTGGCGGGACCTACAGTTTAAAGTCGACTCTGAACGACAGATTTTTGAGGAACTTTTCATGGCAATTTTATTATACTTTCAGAGTTTTTGCCAGAAATCTGCAGAGAGGAAGTCGCCGTGTAAATATTTTTTCATATTTCGTTTTGATGTCTGATCTGGGGTTTGAACAGTGACCTTACGTTTAATAAGCCAACACACTATCTACTGGATTACGGCGACTTCTAATAATAACATCCGGTCTATACAAATATCTGAAATTATTTATCTTTTGAATTTAAATGGGGCCAACTGTGATTATGAATTTTGTATCATTAGCATCAGTTGCAGGTACACGAATATGCCTGCGAATGTACTATCAAATTACATCTATCAGTACAGACTTCTAACAAACCATTTTCCTTAAAGCTGTCCTTTTAGTAATGGACTCTAAGACTTAATATGGGTCTTCCAGGCAAAATATCAATAGGAAATACATAGGGACATATTTTAGAACATATTTTGCCTTTAACAGTATACATAGTTGGCCATTTACTTTTGAACTTGTATCACATGTATCATATTTACATGTAATGTAAATAAGTGTGGAATTGAATACCATTAACAGATTAATCAGAGTTTTAGGTGGTATTCAGCTGAAATAATCACATGTGCCGTTTTGATCACAATTTTTATTACAATTTCTAATGAAAAGCTTTCCGAGTTTATATGCATGAACGTTTAAATACTGAACTATATTACAGTCAATCACTCTCACTTGCTAAAAGTACATTGAAGATATTTGTGGTGCTTTTAGTTGAATTGTTTGTTTTAATCTCATTAGCTGATTAGAGTAGAGAACATAAGCAATATTTTGACCAAGTTGTACAAGTCCATAAAAATAACAATATGCTTACAATCCTCGATTTACTACCGTCTGCGTAGCTTTATCTTGTTTGTCCATTAACTGTTACGCACGCTTTTTCACATATGTTATCCAATTGTGAACGTCCGTAATATTTACAGCAGGAAATTCGGTCCAATAAATGTTTCACTATTTCATCCATACGGCACCCAAACATCACGTTTACTTGTGTGTCCAGTTTTTTTCAAAAGGCTAGAAGTAGGACGCAGCGCGATGTATAGCTAAAAGGAAATGTCAGTACCAGAAACATATGTACGTAAGATACTACAGTTACTACGTAAATAATGTTTTAGTTTTTAATATTCTTAGTAATTAGCAAAAATCAATTTTTTTTCTTAATATCTTGTGATCATTTTTGTTTTTCTTTAAATTCAAGTACAAAAGCTGAATTATTTATTTATGTTATCAATTAATTTCTAAAATAGAATTTTTATACTGACAAAAATGTGGTTGACCAATTTCTTCTTTTTTTATAACAATAGTCAGTGATAAGTCATCGTGAATACCTTTATAATATTTGCATCATAAATTTGTGTACAATTACAAAAATAACTACTTACGCAGTTAAACGCTAGAACGTCTAAACCAATCTTTTATTCTTAATTTTTATAATAATTTATTGGTTTAATTTTTTCTATTCGTGTTTATTTTTTTGAGTGTTTGAATTACGATTAAAAATATTTGAGAATTGCATTTTAAAAATTTTTAATTGAGAAATCAGTAAAAGCAAACTGGAATTAAAAAGAAAAATAAAACTTAACTCAATAATAACTGAAATGAATATTTTGAATATTTTTTTTGGCCATAAATATTAGAAACTTTAGGCATACAATTAAAAATCATTACAAAATTTATATAAAAATTTTGGAAGGCGGAATATTAAGTACTTTTTTCATTGCCCTAATATCTATCTTCGAATTTATGCAGTATGTAATACATAATTTGTATTTATTATAGGGATTTTTCTAAAGTTATGAATCTAAATGAGTAGGCCTAATCAATCAAACATATTTCGAATGGTATGAGTTTGATGTCAACGTTGTACTCATACTCATTCAACATGTATGAGTGCTTATGAGTAACGAAAAAACAATTCACTGCTGATCTCTGGTACATATTTTAAACTCCATTTTGTTACGGAAATGGAAACGGTGTAATATCGTTTAACATTAAAATGAGCAAAAGCTAAACAACCAAATACAACAAACTTGTTACAAGTAAACCAACAACGGTATTAAAGAAAAGGGGATAGACAAGTAAGCGAGAACGCAACAACAAACGACGTGAACAAAATACACAAACAACAATAAAGTCGCGATAGAGCTCTCGAGAAGGCAAACACTCGAACACTCGACTTCAAGAACATTCATGAGACTGATTACGTGGGCATATAAAAAGCCAAGACAAAGCAGGCAGTGAGTAGTAAGAATTCAGTCAGTCTTGTGTGAAGATGCGTTGCATGTGCGAGCAGCGAGCAGTCGTGGTTTGAAGATCTCCGTTAAATAGATCTACGACGTAAGCAAAGAAGAATAGTGAACAATCAATTATTGTTGTATATGTCAAGTTATAAACAGTGGCACACAAAAGTAGTGCGAACAACAAAGAATTTATTTAAAACTAAACACCAACTTATTTTTATTTTGTTTGCAATCAACGAACTCATATTTTACACGTTTTTAAAAAGGTAAAAACGTAACAATATATATACATACATACATACATACGATGGACGTCCAATAGTTCGAATTACAATATAATATCAGAACATTTCGTAAAATTGGAAAATTTTTATTATTGAACAAAAAAGTGACACCAAACACTTATTTAATTAAAACATTTCATCCTAACTGACTATTTACCAGCTGATGGAAGTAAGGTAAGAAAAAACAAACTCATTCCTTAAAAATGTACAGTTAATGCATGATATTTACCTTTCGTGCTATAGGAAATTCCTAGTAACTAAGGTGCCAATAGTACGCACTACTGTATATATAATAACAATGCCAATGTATTAAGCGGCTACTACATTATCGATCTTGGCCTGCAGGCACCACCTTTTGGCTAACCAAGAAGCTCGTGTAATAGTGCAAACCCGACCTGATGAATAGCAAAAATTTTTGATATTTTACGCTTTTCATAAGGTCATTCAGCCTGTGTTATAGCAATTCTGCCAAACACACACGCAAACGCGGTTTAAATTTCATGATATTTGACAAACCTGACTGAATAGTGTAACAACAGAATACTCTCACATCACATTATGCTTGCAGGCGAAGATTGCTAATGTGGTAGCAGCCTTAAGCTAAATCACACTGTCTTTAGATCCAAATCCGCTGGAAAATTTGTACAACCAGCAGAGTAAACGTCACACAAATTGTGATTGGCTTTGGAAATCAATTCAGGCTGCGTGGTATGATATACTGGACTTGGTATAAGAAAATCATATTGACTATATGCTTAGACGTTGTCTACAATTTTTACATTTTACTAAATTTCTCATCAAATCTGCAAATGTCAACAACGAAATTTTGATATTAAGGAAGCACTTCGCTCTCTTCGACCATTCAGTAGAAAAGTCAATGAAACCATGGAACAGAATTGAGAAAGACCGGCTGCGTTGAGATTGCTAGGAAACAAAATTATTGTCACTAAAAATTGGCACTTGAAGACAGAACCTAACCATTTGGCTGTCACATGAACAAAAACACTTTTTGAACCGAATTTTAGCATTTCCTGTTGCGAAGATTAGGGGCAATGATAAAAAAAATAAATAATGTGCGAAAAAGATGATAGACAAAGCAAGAAAGATAATGCTTAGTGCTTTGTTGGATTGAAATGAAATTGTTCATTTTGAACTTCTGAAATCAATTCACGTGGACGATTCTTTCCTACTGTTTACAATTAACGAGAGTTTAGTCTGTAATTCAAATGAAACGGTCAGAATTTATCAACAGGAGTGGAGTTGTGTGCCATCCAGACAATGCCACATGATATTTTGAAGTATTTACCATAAACATGCCCCTTCAGATTGGTGTAAATCTAAATTGCGTAAAGGCTAGCAAAACGAAAACAAATTGGTAAAGTTCTACACTAATGGAATGAAAACAAAATGGGGAAATTGTACCCATTAACAAATGATCTTATTTGGTTTAATAAAGATCGTTTCATATATGGGAACAAATATTTTATTTATGCTCGAATATGGTTCTAATTGGTAGTCACCGTAGTCTAGTAGGTAGTATGTTGGCTTATTTGACGTAAAGCCAGGGTACAAAAAGTATTTCTTCGGCGACTTCCTCTCTGCAGATTTCTGACAAAAACTCTGAGAGCAAATAAAATTGCCATGAAAAATTTCTCAAAAATCTGTCGTTCGGAGTCGACTTTAAAACTGTAGGTCCCGCCACTCATGTATAAAATTAACACACACAACATAAATGGTGTGAGAAGCTAGGTGGTAATCCTGACTGCAGGGTTGTAATGACCAATTATGTATGTACAGTTTGTCAAAAAAATCTTTGCACAGATCAAAAAAATGTAAAATGTGATCTTCATTCAAGAATTCCAACAACAAAATCTTTACATACTTTTTTATTTTTGCACACATTCTATAACTGTATTTGTTTACGACCATAAGGCGCCAATAGTTTCCTAATAGTCACACACATTACAATAATAACAACAATAAAAGAACTTTACACAGTATAAAGGGTGTCAAAAAAATCTTTGCATATTGAATGAAGATAATAAAAAAAAAATTACAAAAAATGCCGTTATTTCCCAAGAATGTTGTGCATTTTGGGTTTTTTACAAATGAGATGGAATGTGAAAGGGGTAAACAACGTTTTATTAATGAAGTGATCGTTTTTTATGTAACAGGTGTCCTTATATTTGAATACAAAAAATGCCAGGAATACGAGTTTCAAAAAATATAATACAATTGGTCTATTTCAACTACTACAAAGGCAAATCTGCCAAGTAAATCGCCGATATGTTCTCCTTGAACATCAGGACTGTATATAATATTATAAACCGTGCTGAAAAAGAAGGAGGACTAGACTTAAAAGGATTTACAGGCAGGCCAAAAAATGTGACGCAGCGAGTTGAAAGAAAAATTATTAGAATCGTGTATGGTAGCCCACAATCCAGTACGAGATGATTAGCTCTTCATGTGCAAAAAGACTTTGGGTTACGTGTTTCCCAAGAAACCATCAGAAATGTTCTTCAAAAACACAAATATTCTTCAAGAGTGGCTAGGAAAAAACCCCTGCTGTCATCACAAAATGTCGAAAAGAGATTAAGATTTGCCACCGAATACATTTCACTTCCTCCGGAGTACTGAGACTCTGTTATTTTCTCAGATGAGACGAAAATAATGCTTTATTATCATGACTGACCATAAAGAGTTTGGCGTAAGCCTCTGACAGCACTAGAAAATTAAAATCTTATTCCTACAGTAAAGTTTGGAAAACTGTCTGTAATGGTATGGGGCTGTATATCCAGCAAGGGAGTTGGTGTAATCAGGATTTTGGATGAAATAATGACTAAGGAAGTATATCTTGATATTTTAAAAAATGAACTGACCGCCAGCATTAAGAAATTTGGTTTTATTGACCCGGTTAATCCGAATAAAATTAATTACAAGTACTATCAGTATAATGATTCTAATCATAAATCTTATTTATGTAAGTCCAGGTTACTTTACAACTGCTCCAAAGTTATTGATACTCCTGCCCAAAGTCCTGATATTAACCCTATCGAAAATTTGTGGGTTCATCTAAAGCAAAAGGTAGGAAAAAGATCGCCCACAGATAAAAACGAATTGATAAAGTTCATCAAAGAAGAATGAAAAAAATACCATTAGAATATGCCATTCCGAAGCTTATTCAATCCATGAGAATGTGTCTACAATCGGTGATTGATGCTCAAAGTGGACACACAAAATAGCACTATAATTTAAAAAAAATTTCATAAGTCTTAATATTTTGTCAAGTGTGCAAACATTTTTTTGACAGTAGTAAAATTGGATTGTTTTTGTTTTTTAATATTTTAAATTAGAATATTTTCATTGTTATAAAAGTTTTTTATTTTTTTTATGTTTATAAAATCCTGTTTGAAAAAAATGAAAAAGTTGGTTATTTATATTAGAAATCAATGAATTTTTCGAAGTATTTTTTATTTTTCTCTATGTGCAAAGATATTTTTGACAAACTGTATGTATGTATGGTTCTAATAGTACTCTTTCGACTACCTAATATTTTCATTATTTTTTTCCGCTCATTCTCATTTATAAATTAACTTCATAGTTTTCGTCAAAAATAAATGTTTTTTTTTCATAAACTTATATACGATGCACTCATATAATATAAAAATTTAAAAAAGAAAAACGAAAAAAATAAATTCAACATTTTATAGACTTCACATTTAGAATGTTAAATCCCAACAGTAGTGGGTTAAATTTAATATCGAAAAAATATACAACAGCAGAAAGAAGAAGAAGAAGAAGCAAATGTCAAGTACAATCGATAAACATATCCTTTGATACCGCACTAATGCCAAATGCTTACAAAGTTGCACGTACAAACAATTGAAATGAAAATAAAATTTTAAGAAAATGTATCACAGAAACAGTGGCAACCACACAAACAACAACAACAAAATATATGGAACATCTCTAAATAGCAGTGTTGTGTTAATGCAAAGTAAAAATAAGTTTTAGAAATACCATCTCTGCGCTTCTTACTTCCCTTTTGTCAATACACGTAAGAAACACACTGGCACACAAGCCCATACACACGCGCACGCACACATACATACAGTCACTTTCAGTTACATCCGCTATGAAATGAGCCTATTCCAATGGGATGATTTTACAGGTTTTTTCACTCAATAACATCTTAAATATTCACGTATGTAAGTATGTTGGTGTTGGTATTTTTTGTGAGTGTTTCTGTGTGTATTTCTTTCGATGGGGAGTTCTAAAGTTCAAAAACACTTTATGCTCGGATATGATTATGTGTCTTCTACGACAGATACAAAAAGACAAACTTAAACATACACGAACACGAACAATTATAGACATACACGCATGCATTCACGTCCATTCACTCACTTACTTTTGTGCACACTCGGTCCACTAATCCCTACATAATCCCCGAACATGACGAAATGAAATACGATGTCTTCGTATTCGAAGGCATTCGTATATATAAGTATTTCTGAAGTGTCTGTTTTTTGTAATTCTACAACAAGAAATGGGATTCAAATGTGAATGCATTTGTTGCTGTTTTTTTTAGAAATTTAAAAATTTTTTTTACATTCGAGGAGCATGTTTTTAACCTCTCTGTCACTATAGGAGCCTGTACAAATCTGGCATTACATTCACGTCCTCAAATTTGTTGTGTGCTACCAAATATGGGCATTGCGTAAAAACTTTTTCGGGTCCTAAGCAATTTGTGTCTTACTCCTACAATCTTCTTTAGGTCTGAAAAGATTTGTTTCTAACTGCGTAAAACAATTACCCCAACGATATAATAGACAAAGATCATCTGAGACATATGTATTTGAGGATAGTTTGCTTTGTCTTGGAGTATGATTCCCTAGAATGATTCACCCTGTCGTAAAATTATGAATCAATCTGTCGAGCATTAAAAAATTTAACCCAAAAATATGTATACTTACCTAATGTAACCAGATATTTATCTCGTAAATATTATCAACTATTATTGAATTGTGGACAAATCTTAAAGTAATATTATGTGAGTTAAAAAGAAATGAGTAACAATAACAAATCAACTATTAGATTCTAGAAGTTGACAAACCGAAAATAAATGAAGTATGAATACAGCGAAACGTTTTAGTAAGATGTGTAATTTGATCTTTGTAGTAAAAGAATGCTGTAGTAACGTGATTGCACGCAGTTTTCAAATAAAGTGTGTTGTTAATTTAATTATTTATTTTTTTTTTATTTAATTTATTTTAAAGTATTATAATTAGAGAAATGTACAGATAAAAGTAAACAACATATTTATTTTCAAAATTACAATGAAATTAATGTTTTTAAAAATTAGAAAAAAACGTAGCAATTGGCCAATTCACACGACTTTGTATCGTGTATGTTGTATTGAATACACTTTTTGTTTGTGAACGCTCAATGCTATGCTGTATTGTGTATTTCGTATTCCAAACGTCAGAAAGCGATAAGAAGAAGAAGACCAGTATTCATAGCTTGATTTTCAAGCAACAAAATGAAAAATATTACGGAAAAAAGTAAATTAATTAATTGTCTGTGCGAAAAATTATAATTCTGAAATGTTAATTATTGACTCAATTTTCATAGAGAATATTTTGTATTTTTATTCTTCTTCTTGATTACTGGCATTTACATAAACTGATAGCACGAAACCAATAAAACTTCCAAAAACATATGAAAAAATGTGTATAAGTGTATCGGATTTTTATATGAAAATTATCAACAACAAGCATACACTGTTGTGTAGTCATCCAACAATACAATGAATACAACGATACAAGGGCTAGTGTGTATTTCCCAAATATATTGTATTAATAAGATTACATTCTGTTCTTAAGTTAAGGTTTTTCAACTCGTTGTTGATTACTTTTTAAGACTTCATTTATTATTAGAAGTTTCATAAAATATAAACAAAATCTTGGGTGCCCTGGTAGTCTAGTGGGTAGTGTGCTAAACTATTAGCGTGGGTTCGATTCCTACCAGAGACTCTAGTCTGTGACACTACACCGAGCGTATGGTCAGTTACTCCGCTCGTATATAATTAAAATATAATTTGTAATTGTATTGTAATTAATAAAATAAATAAACAAGAAGTCCTTTCGTCCGCCTGAAATAAAGTTGAACCATTTCTCTCTTAACACGTTGTTAAGGCTCAACTCTTAATAAATTACAAATAGTATGTGTGTTGGCTTACTAGACGTAAAGCTAGGGTTCAAGCCAGACATCAAACAAAATACAAAAAGTATTTCTTCGGCGACTTCCTCTCCGCAAATTTCTGGCAAAAACTCTGAGAGTAAATAAAATTGCCATGAAAAAGTTTCTCAAAAATCTGTCGTTCGGAGTCGACTTTAAACTGTAGGTCCCGCCGCTCATGTATAAAATTAACACACACAACATAAGTGGTGTGAGAAACTTACTGAAGGGTTGTAATGACCAATTATGTTATGTTATGTCTATGTATGTAATTCTTGAAGTCAAATGAAAGTGAAAACTCCATGGAGAAAATTCCAGCAGACATGAAAAAACGACGAAAGGGAATATTTTCTCACTCAGGCTTCCCTAACAATGTGAAGTTAGGATTGAAAATTGTAGCCGCCATAGGAAGAGGAAGTCGTCGAAGAAATATTTGTTCATATTTCGTTTTGTTAGAGACGTTTGACCTGGGGTTTGAACCGTGGCCTTATGTCTAATAAGCTAACAAACTACCAACTAAACTATGGCGACTTCCGGCTAAATTATGAACGTTGGCTTAATTCGCTGGATTTTACTAACGATTTATAAACAAAAAGAAACTGAAAACAATTAATTTTATAAAAATCTTGTTAACTACATTTTACATTTTCAGTGGTACGACCTCAACGCATATGTACTGGTTCCTCTATTATCGAATCAGCCGATTGATCCTATTATACCAGCCTTAGTTGAATAAGCGATAAGCCCAACAACATTCATAGTTTATACAATGTATTTTTCCACCACCACCAATTTGGCGTTTTCGAATTATATATGTATATATATATGTAGTGTGTTGGCTTATTGGACCGCAAGGCCACGGTTCAGACCCCAGGTCAGACATCTCGAACAAAACGAAAATATGAAAAATATTTCTTCGCGACTTCCCCTCAGCAGATTTCTGGCAAAAACTGAAGGAGCCATTATTACAACTTGCCATTAACTAAAGTGAGGATTTTAACGGGCAGATAAATTGTTTTTCATTATTATAAGTGGACGATAAGATAGAAATGAGTGTTAAGCTGAAGGGACGATCATCTTACTGGTAACTTTTAAAGTTTAGTTTATGTTTGAACTTGCCATTTTCAATATGGCAACTTCAAATATAAACAAAGTGAGCAAATATACCAAAAAAAAGATACCCGTCGTTGCCACTGCGTTTAAATAAAACTTGTTTAATTTAAGCAGTGTTATCGACATTGCTCCGCCACTGCCATATTTTTGAAAAAGTTAACTTTATTTTATTTGTAAGTTGTAATAACGAAAATAAGTTAAAGGTGACTTTAAAGTTACCTTTAACTAAACTCAAGTTTAAACGCAAGTTGCAATAATGGCCCTAAGAGTAAATAAAATTGCCATGAAAAGTTTTTAAAAGATCTGTCGTTTACAGTCGACTTTAAACTGTAGGTCCCACCACTCATGTACAAAATTAACACACACAACATTTTGAAATGGACAATTATGTGTTTACGTATTGGAGTGAAAATGAACTCTTTTCAGTAAATTGTCTGATATCTTTTGCCAGAAATAATAATCTGTTGAAATAAATAAACCAAAATCAAAAATTAACCACTAAAAACCTGTATATTTATTACGACATTCTGTTTATTTGCTGAATTTTTTAAGTCACAATTTAAATTTCCATTTAATATCGTAGATTAGTGATATAAAGAGTTCAACCTTTATTAACAAAAGCAATACGTATCTGTTGTATATGGAAATCAAATGTGAAATGCGTAACGCAATGTATACTACTTGGTTTAAAATTTTACTGGTGCCTCAGGGGAGGGGTATAAAGATATTACGGATCACTTTACAAGATCAACATTAAAGAGGAATATTTACAACACTTTAAATTCAAAATAATATATTGCAGGTCAATAATGTGTCATATTATAAATTCCATTCCATTTCAATTCCTTTACTTCCATGAAGAATACTATGTGGAATATTTTTTTTTTTTCAATCAAATATTGCATATGATTTGAACACACACACACACTCGGATGGATTTAAAAGTCAACACAAACTGGATTTGTTTGATGATGAAATCACTGCCAAAATAGAAAGAGAAATAGAATTGCAGAACTGAGGAATACAATAAAATCAAAGGAATAATAGTTCTTCGCACACATACAGTCACATGATGAAAAGGAAATAAAAAGAGTATGTACATATGTTTCAACCAGTTTAAGTAAATAATGAAACCAAATGCCAATTTCAAAAGTAAATTATATTTGTTTCTTGTTTTTTGTTGCTTTTGTTGCTTTTGCTTTTGTTACTGTTACAATAACAATAATATGTAATGAAATCCTTTTATCATGTTTTGTTTTTCTTTTTGTTGTTTTTTTGGAAGAGAATACATATGTATATGTATGTATGCTTGCAAGTCTATTAAAGTGTGTGTACAAGGAGACTGGATTTATTAAATCCTTATGGGGGTTTTTAAATTGAAATGGCAGGATCAAAGAAAAACTGAAATTACGAATGAAATGAAAAAATTGACTTTTAAAATACACGACATTCTGAAAGATTCATACTAAATTCAAAGAACTTCAAGGCGTTCACATAAGATAGTGAATTACTACAACTAGGCTCAGAGTCTAAAGTAGTCATGACAAATTTTAAATATCACAAGCTTCTTAACAATAAACTGTGAAACTTTATAGTATATGCATAATCCCGATTGAAAACTCAATAAATCTGATATCCGAATAACCGTCAGTTTCCTAAATGAGTCCTAAGGCAACTGCACACATACTTCTTAAAAATGCTCTGTAATATTTTTTGATTTTTAGAATAAAATTCTTGTGTAAGTGATGGAAAAAAAAAGTTGTGAACCAATTCTTGTAATTTTTTTCCCCCATTTTAATTTAACAGATGCTAGGGAAACATCTCAAATTTGATGCACATTAATTTAATTTCTGTCGATAATATCAAATGGACTCCTGAGGAAGTTACATATATTTCAATAATTTATAGATATTTTTGGTCCTTATAATCGTTCAGATAAGTATTTATGTATATCGACTAGTTTGGTAAAACACAGAAAATTACCATCTGTAGTTTAAGGATTTAAAGAATGTATAAATTTATTAATGAGTTTAGCTTTTGAGCTCATTTGCTGTAAAATTTGAATTCAAATGGCCGTTGGCAAAGTTGATAATTGATAATGATTTATTCAGGAACAATCGATAAATAATCATTTTTTCGATATATTAACATGGCGAAATCGTCGTAGTCTAGTAGGTAGTGTGTTGGCTTATTAGACATAAGGCCACGGTTCAAACCCCAGGAAAGACATCTCCAACAAAACGAATATATGAAAAATAAAATATTTCTTCGGCGACTTCCTCTCCGCAGATTTCTGGCGAAAACTCTGAGAGCAAATAAAATTGCCATGTAAAGTTTCTCAAAAAATCTGTCGTTCAGAGTCGACTTTAAACTGTAGGTCCCTCCACGTGTGTATTACATTAACACACGCAACATAAGTGGTGTGAGAAGCTAGTTCGTAATCCTAACTGATGGGTTGTAATGGCCAATTATGTACATATGTATGTCATGTATGAAAGTTAGAAGACTGATTTAAGAATAAAGTTTTGTGATCCTGATCTTATTATGAGATATTGGGATTATCTATTATGAGATTAAGAAATTTTTAAACGTTGAAAAAATTTTTAAAAATGTTTTTAATTTTTCAATGGTATCAACTATGAACGAAACGAAATTGAAATTCTGGAAGTAGTTTTTGTTTTAAAATTTCCAATTCCAAATTAATTTACAACCTTCATCGTACACTGAACATTTTGTAAATTTTTCTTCTCCGTAGTATTTTCGTTAATCTTCTAATCAAGTTTCTGGTTAATTCCCATAAAATTAGTCCACTTACCGGAATCTTTTTAACTCCCATCGATACAATCATCTTTCCATGCTTAGAAACGTAGGCGGTCGCATCGTTTTCTACTTTCAAGGTCTGAGGAATGTATTCTTTACGCATTTTAATATGGCGCACCTATTTGTTCACCACTAGCATCTTTTCATCAAAATTTTATATTTTTCTCTTACATTTAAAAATGTAACGGTTTAGTTAGCGTTTAAAAATTATAACATGAGTCGTCTATGTGTTGTTAACCCTAATCAAGTTTAATTCTTTAACTATTCCGTAACTATTCTATTAACATTAACGTTTTAGCACCTCTTGAACTAACTTTTACTGCCCTTCACGCCAAATTCAACAATATTCTTGATGACAAGTACATTGCTTCAAAGATGAAATTCACTGCTGAAGATAATTTTTGGATAGAAACACGTTTTTCATGCCACGAGTTTTGATAATAAAATTCTGTGATTCACAAGCGTTGTTTAGCGTTCGTTAGAATATTCACGGTAAAACAGCAAACGTCACTGAATATTTCTGGCTTTACCACATGTCACGAATCTTATTTTATTACCGAACCAATTTACAAAACACATTTAAAAGTGAAAAACGTTGCTTGCGTGTGTTAATCTAACATACGACTCCGAACGACAGGTTTTTTGAGAAACTTTTTCAAGGAAATTTTATTTTACTCTCAGAGTTTTTGTCAGAAATCTGCTGAGAGGAAGTCGTCGAAGAAATTTTTTTTCATATTTCGTTTTCAACGAGATTTCTGACCTGGGGTTTGAGCCGTGACCTCACGTCTAATAAGCCAATAAACTGCTTACTAACTATATGTTTTCACGATAAAACGGCAAACGTCACTGAATATTTCTGGCTTTACCACGTGTCACGAATCCCATTTTTTATACCGAACAAATTTAGCAATAGTATTTAAAAATGAATGACTTAGGGGTTCCCCAAATTCGATGCTCATGTTTAAAATTCGTGGCATGGAGTACCGAAGAATCATCACAAATGCATTGTAAATTTTTAGATTGGATGTAAAACAAATGAATTTCTAAAGATACAGAATTCAATAAAAATATTTTCGTTAAGAATATTTTTGAGCAATTTTTTTATATGCAAGAAAAAGCCCACTTCAAGTTATACCTATGCGCAGTGCAAACAATGTAAAAACAAATTGTCTTTAAAACTTTCTTAAATTTTTCCAATTAAATTTTGGAATTTTTTCTTTCATTTTGTGTTTGCTTGTCTTCCTCCCAATCTAATTTGAATTAGTCATGTGACAAGGATACTAATTAATAAATTTGTTTCAAGATGTTACCGACCATAAGAAACCAATAACCACCACAAAACTCAACAATTACACTCCACTTCAGCCGGTCTGCCATTCATTTGGCCAACCAACCATTCCGTACTCCATACTCTTGCCATTTCAAGTACAATACGAACAACCATAAACCATAACTAAAATTTGTCTTCTTCTTTTTTCATTCTTTGCCTTTTTTCTCTTTCGTGAAGCATTTTTTAAAGGACAAAATAAAACAGAACAGAAAAAAATGGAAAAAAGTCAAAAGACGAATAAATAAATGAATGAATGAATGAATGACTGAATGAGTAAGTAAGTAAGTGAGTGAGATGGAGGAGATGCTACACAATATCGATTTAAATTAATTTTTGTTAGAAGATGCTCAACCGAAAATCCCCCATTACCGTAAAGTACTTGTAACTTGAAACAAAAGACTACATCAAGCACAGTGGGTCCAATAACATATTTTAAAATATTTTTAAAAAAATTAATTTTTGTTTTTAATCTTTAAATTTAACACAAGTTGTGCGCCTTACTGTCCACATTTAGTTGCTTCCAGAAATCAAAACAAACTTGTATTATATATATATTTTTTTTTAATTTTTTGAGATTTCTTCTTGATCAATTGGTCTTCGAAAAAGTCTACGGACATTAATATTTTCATGGGGCTTACAAATGAGGCAATAGGCGTAGACATAAATCGTCTCTCTGTAGCATGTTTCTAACAAAACTGATCAATGCTGTTTAAAAACTTAATATTTTTCCATCATTTAATTTTAATACGAGGCCATTGTGCAACTGAATGTCAAGCCAACAGGCGGCCGAAATGAATGGACTCGAAAAAATATTTGAAAAACTTAATGCGACATGTTGCAGAAAGACAAACAAATTAAGAGATTGGCTGGCTGGCTATACAAGCACAACTTTAAAGGAAACCGACGCTTAAATAGCACAAGGGGAATAATTTTTGTTTTCACAAAAATGAAGAGTCGTTACAAGTCGAGTCCTTAGTATGGAAAATATGACATAAAAGTCTAGATTGTGACACAGGATATGCGACGAAAAATAACGGTTTTGCGTTTGTAAATGTGTGTGTGAGCCCTTATTCAAAAAAATAAAAAAAATTTTTTTTTTATACTCATGCACCCTTAGAAGTTTCCTTTTTTGGTACGTGATAAAGTAACGATTTATGCGCGGCACGTGGAAAATGGGGAAAAACAATAACAACAATAAAAACAAAAAATGCTGAAAAAAAAATTGAGAAAAATAGAATCAGAGTCAGTATCAGTATGAGACACCATGTTTTACACTCGCAATACGAAACGTATTTCCGTACATCATATTTACAAAAGATACAATCGTTTAACTCGCTACTCGTTATTTTATAACTCCGCCCCGAAAAACTTGCCATTTAAATGACAAACTTACCGGCAAAAGGGGTGTGATTCTGAACACACACATAAGCAATGCTCTCTTGCTTTCTCTATCTCTCACTCACTGGTTCTCACTCACTTACTCCACTGCGGCGACTCTGTTTTTGTTGAACTCGGCGCATTAAATTGAAACCAATCCTTTGGAAACTTCCCCTTTTACAAAAACTAATTTTTAACATTGTTTTCGTTGCAACTGTTAAAAACTCAAAACCAAATGCAGAAAATAAGGGTAAATCATACAGAGAGTGTTGCTCCTGTCACTGTCACAAAATTTCCCCTGTTGCCTTGCATTTGTTTTGGGACACATATTTTCTTAAGTTGGGTGACTGTTGTTTCAGTGTTGTGAGCATTCAAATAAACATCTGTTCCAGATTTTTAATGGCGTATAGTGTGTCCATATGTTTTGTCATCGTCACCAGAAGTGTAATTTGTTGTTGTTGTTGTGATTCTCCACATTTCTTTTTTCCTTTTTGTTGTTGTTTTGCTTTAGTTTTGAAGGATGAATTCAATAATTTATGACACTTTGTAGGTATTTGATCTTGTTAGAAGCAAACTATAGGGTACGTAATATGGGTTAAATTCAGTTGTTGATTATTTTTTAGATGTAAAGAAAAACAAAAAAAAGGTTTTCCTTCCTCTCGTAGAAATGAAAATTATGTAGCAGGCCATATGTACACATATATGTACATAGGTACCGGTTTTTTTTTGGGAAGTACGAGGGTTGTGTATGTATATTAGATGCTAGTAACTGTAGGAAGTAATCCTTTAAAACTACAACGTAGTTCTAGTTTATATGTTTTGTAATGAACAATCAAGTTAAGTTTGTAAGTTATGAGAAGCTAGATCGTAATCCTGACTGAAGGATTGTTATGACCAATTATGTATGTATGTATGTATATATGTAAGTTATGTAGTTCCACGTTTTCTCCCTTCATTACACATGTTTTCCAGTCATTTGCAGGTTTAAACGTTTGGCAAGCATTTACGAAACTTTGGAACGATGAAATGGTTTTCCATCAATCAGTAATCATAAGCTTTGTAACCTTATTGCCTGATACTTGCTTATGGTTGTGGTACAGCCAATACGAAATCAAATTCGAAAAAAAAGAAAAGTTCTGTATCTGATCACGTCATTTAGTTCGTCCCTGATGTCCTGAACAGCATAAAAAATTGTATTTCAACAGAAAACAAAGTCATATTCCTTATAATTTATATTCTTTAGATGCTTTGATTCTAGCTGTTATTACACAGGTTGTATAGTGAAAACAAAAACAAATCCAGTCAGTACTAAAGACAATAATAAAACAGCTCATAACAGAGACAGTAACAATTTTTAAGTTAATGTTGTAGGTATTAAAAAAAAACAATTTAAAAAATACCGTAGGATACCATTAATACACACTTTGAATTGATATTTAAAAGTAAAAAAGATTGTTATATTAGAAAATTTTAAACAATTAAAAAGAATTAATTCATTAATTAATTTTACGATTAATTAGAATACAATCTCAGCTCTTAAATTATTTCAACAAATTAATACAATTTGAGGATAAAAACAAAACATGTGGAATTTTCGAATTTCTTTTGTTTAGTTCGATAAAAAAAATCGCATCATGGATTAAAAATTTTCTTTTTTAAATTATTTACATGGAGAGTTTTAGATTTAAGTATCAAATAGAAAAAAAAAATAAATTAAAATAATTATTAAAGTCACCGTAGTCTAGTAGGTAGTATGTTAGTTTATTAGACGTGAGGCCACGAAATATGAAAAAATATTTCTTCGACGACTTACTCTCAGCAAAGTTCTGACCAAAACTCTCAGAATAAGTACAATTGTCATGAAAATTATATCAAAAATCTGTCGTTCGGGGACGACTGTAAACTGTAGGTCCCTGTAGTGCTGTGTGAATTACATGTGAACCTCACAAGTAATACTCTGCACTTGAAGGCCTAATAGGATACAATTCCTCTATTACTGGCTGAATCTGGACACTTCTTTCTTTAAGAAGGTTCAATTCTTAACAGTAAAGACGCAAATTAAGAATTAAAGCGTATGGAATTGATGTTGATATTGAATACACAGAAACCCATTCGAAATCGAACCGGTTATTGACTGTGCATATACTATTCAAAATCGATTCGATTTGATTGCTTTTCGGTTCATAAGCATTAAAGTTGCGTTAACTGCTGAGGTGAAAAATATATCGAATTTCTTTTCGTATTCGCTGTAATTTTATTTTTAATCCTAGGCAATCCATACTACGATCATATGACAGTTATTATCAATGATTTTAATTGTTTTATGGACATTCCCTTTACTTGCATTCTTGACATCAAAATTACAGGAGCAAAAGGCGTCGTAAACGAAATAACATATAATAGACATCCAATTATCGGGACTCCGACATCCAATCACATTTTGAACCTTCTGGAATTCGTGGAGCATCACCTAACGTAATCTAATTAAAAAATACAGATTTTAAAAGACATCATACAAAAAATATATTTCTTATACACAAACAGTGGGCAGCAAAAGTTTAGTTATCCCAATATATAATAGAAATTTCTTTAATTTTAAGCAATAATATGTAAAAATAATTGTTATTTTTAATATTTATTTCTGTTATATTATAAAATAAACAAATTTTTTAAGTTTTTCACAAAGAGCAAAGAAGATTAAAGAAAACTTTCTAGGGATTCTTATTTTTGCACAGTAAAAATGTACTTAGGTATCTCCAAGAAGAACTCCGAGTTAATTTAAAATTCAAAGGCCCCATATGTTAAAATGTTATACCTATTATTTAATAGGATACTCCTTAAGGTGAAGCACTCCATTAAATATAAAATTTCTAGAAATTTTGTGTAATCAATTGAATTTACACTTTACTCCAGGGTAATTCAAGATCAGAAAATTAAAACTTCAAATAAAATGTGTATTAAAACTAAAATGTCTTCAGCAGAGAATATCGCAAGATTCGAAACATATTAGTATTTCGCAATATTAAGAAAATTATACATTATCATGAATGTTAAATCAAAAGTTGGCACAAATATTTCTGAATGAAATTTCTTACACGCAATCATATTCATTAAGTTTCAATTCATTTCCGTTAGTATCAAAAAAAAAAAGAAAAAATCACAAAATTTAATCATTTAGGCCTTGAATTACTGATATGCATGCACACATACATACATATGTTCTTATGATGGTATGTATGTAGCATACTTTGTGCATAAATACATACACATACATAATAGTATATACATACATACGTACATATACATACATTTTTGGTATATGAACATGTATGCGTGTATAATTGTATTGTAGTTGAGTATATTTTCTAATTTTTTCTATGCTTTTTTGTTAATTTCACATTAGTAATGATTATAATTATAACTTTTATCAATAAGTTAAATAAAAACAAAAAAAAATTATCATACCGAAAATAGAAAAAATTCCAATCGAAATATCGATTCATTGGCTGGATAGGCAAGTCTTTGTTCTTTGGCGATACAATTTATCAATGTCATGTAAAAATAACAAAAAAAAAACACATTCAAACAAAAGAAAAATTCTTTGTATGAAATAGAATACGATAGAATAATTGATTTGGTAGTGTCGTGAACAGTTGCGGTGCTTTTTTACTTTCATAGGTATTTATTTATTTAATCATCGGCGACTTATTTAAATGCCATTCGTTAAGAACTTCACAGACAGTTGGCAAATGAATGATAAAGAAACATTCAAACAATTTCAAGTGACTTTCCTTTGCCTTTGCGTTGATTCAACACAACAGAGAGAGAGAAAGGAAAACATACATTTTGAACTTTAGATTCTCACGTTTTCATTTCTTGTCTGTATTTGTTTGTCAACCGTTATTCTAACAAACATTGATTTCAACTTGCCATTCCAAATACCACAGTAGAGGTTAAACATTTCTTGCAATAAACATTTTTACATCCAACAACTCATAATAGTGATGGCCTTTGCATCTGTGTTGGTAGTTGTTTGCTGTGGTTTTTTTTTTAAATGTATGTCATATGTATGTATGTACGTATGTGATTTAGTATAAAACATACACAAGTAAATCAATTTGATGTTGTAATTCCCCTGGTAATCCCTGATCATAAAAAAAGCCAAAAATCAACAATTATTTTGAAGCGGCCCGCTTTTATGTTTTTTTTCTATTGCCGACCACTTTAATGATTCTATGTATTGTTATGACAGTCTTTTTTTTCGAAGTATTAGAACTCCTATAAATATTATTTTTTATAAATAATAAGAGCATATGTATACAGTAGAGTCAAGTCTTTTGCTGAGTCGTAAAAAGAAAAGGTAACAAATTAGAAGCGTTAAGTTCATAAACTATTTACCTACCTATATGCACACATACATACATATGTATGTACCACATATTTAAAGCATTTACTGTTTACACTTAAATAATGCCGCAAAAAATACTTCTGTAAGCATCTCAAATCTAAACAGTGTCACTCTGATCCATTCGTAATCACGACAACGTTGATTTATAAGTACAGGTTGCAATGAGTATGAGTATAACGTTGACATCAAACTCATACCGTTCGAAATATGTTTGATTGTCGGATTCACTAAATATTAAAAATCGTCATCTTTGTATTATTTTAGCTTAGAAATTAAAACCAAACGCTGCTCAGAGTTGTTTTTTTGTTAGTTGGAGTTAGATGGTGCATTACATTTTTATCGGTTAACACTCTACTTGAGGAACACTTATTTCGGATTACGTATCATAATAATTTGAATGCAGTTTTTATCTAAATTACGGTCGTCATCGATGCCATAGCACTGTCGCCCACTGCGAGACGAACAGGCACATTATTACCGTAATAAGACAATCTTTTAAAATGGACGACTTTCATTTTGGATTTCGGTCTATTATGCATTTGAAATCTATAGACCATGTTCTTTAACCTTTTGATTACTTTTAAGTCCTTTCCAATAAGTTTGTAATTTGGAAGAGCATCATTTCTAGCATTGTGCGTTGTAGATTAGACCAGGTTTGCCTTTCTTGAAATCTTTATTATTGGCATTTCGATCGTACCTGGCTTCCATTTTATCACTGACAATTTTAATTTGATCGGGTACAATGTTGTGTAACGCGCTATTGTTATTCTATATTTCGCCGTAGTTGTGCCTGTCATCTGTTGCTGGTACAGGGTTTAACATCAAATTCTAACTCAGTAGGCAACGTTAGCTCATTTCCGAAGATAATCTTAGCAGCCGCTTTTGATACAGGAGCGTACATTACTGATTGGTTTGCAGACAGGAATCGCGGAATATGCTCGCCTCAATTTTTCGCTTACAGCCTTCCGCAAGTGTTCCTTCTGGCTATGATTCAATCATTCTAGCATACCATTATACTGTGGGTGGAGTGGCGTTGTTTTTGTTTTTCTTATGCTCTATTTCTCGCATATTTTCTTAAAAATTTAAAACTTAAACGATACCCGTTCAAAAGGTCTCCTTACTGGACCTTTGGTTACAATATATTAGGCGCTGTTCGCTATCCAATCAGCTACGGCTTGTTGATATCTAGAACCTCTTCTTCAGTTTTTCCAGAATATTAGTTCCTTTAAGATGATTTCCACTAGGGCCATTATGGAACTTGTTTAAAATTTCTTTCATCAAGAAGGACGGATTACATAGCACAATTATTTGAACATAATTTTCTCGGATATGAGGAGCTTGTTAGTGATCGACGATGTACGTATATCGGTGTTTTAAAAATATTCGATATACCTAATTTATCGATACATTGAAACACTTCGATGTTTTTTATTGGTCCAGATACAAATATGACGAGCCATACAAAATCGAACCATAAATGTAACAAAACGTTTTGTAGTTACATTATTGAAAATAGCTCAGGCGGAGTTGGTTAAGATTCAGAGGCGGGATTGCGTTGATATTACAGTGATCTTATATATAAAGATGGAGCAGGGCAATTGAGACTGTAGTTAGGAAAACAAGTCTAAAGCGATATTCATAAAGAGCATTGTGACCTTGCGAATCCAAGTTCTGACAGTGCCTTCCTTAACGAACTGATTGACAGTATAAACAAACCATATGAAACTTATATGTAAGAGTGAAAGAAACAATTTAGTAGCTACATTCTCTTTTAAGAGAGGGTCCGTTATGGGATATATCAATAGTTCATGGAAATGTAGACGGACCGAATACTCCGGGATCGGAGTGAAATATTTAGAGCCCAAGGGTTGAACCAAGGTGTAGCTTCCAAGCGAAAGTTTACGCCATCGAAAGATAGCTTGATTCAAGTTGAACAGGAAGTAAAGAGGCCGTAACAATACCATCTGATGAGACCAGAACTTTTCTGAGGAGTAGAAAGAAGGATTTTGAAGGGTAGTCTAGCGGTAGTCTTGATGAGGTAATTACAATGAGAAAGGGGTTTAATTTATACATCAGAGTATTCAGAAGTAGCCCAAATATAGTAACTGTTAATTTTAATGAGCATGGTAGTTATAGAATTCTAACCGAGTCAAGCCAAATTTATAGAGATTCCATATTGTAGAGAACGGGTCACCAGAACTAATACTTACAATCATTAACGCATCACAGAAGAAAACATCTGGGTGTTTACCAAATAAGTGGCAGAGAGTTATTCTTACTCAGGTCGAACAACATCCCTAATCTTGTTAAGGCAACTGGATTGCAGGAGACATTACAGATAGAGATGAGCGATATTTTCAAAACTGTGATTTAATCACGGTGATTGATAATTCACTGGTAACTACAGTGATTGAAATTGCCAAAGAACAGTTACTAATAATGTCGTTCTTTCAAAATTGTTACATTTTCAAATTTATTTCATTTTATTTTGAGCGAGGCAGAATTACTATTAAATGATGCTGATTATTTACTTTTGTCTTTTGAACTACATGAACTTTCTGTGAAACTTAATTGTCAAACTTCATATAAAAAAAAATTACATTAAAAATAATAACATTGATGACACCACTTTGATTTTGTTTAGTAGTCTTTTCGTAGTATGTATCTAGTTGTCTCTTTCTTACGACTTAATAAAATAAGTTATTGTCATTATTGTTTTCTTTTGGAATACTGTGATCACAATCACTGTTTTAAAGAACAGCGATTAACAAATCACGTTCACTGAGAACAACGTTCTTCAAAAATCACTGGATCGCTCATCTCTAATTACAGATATATGTACTCTATAATCCTGTTAAATTCTTTTTACTGTACTTTATATTTTTTACAAATATCTTTCGATGCACAGAAATCATCGATGAGGACGATTTAATTTAAATAAATAAATGGTATTCTATTAGAGCTGTAATAAATAACTTTTTTAAAATTAAATAAAACAAACCATTCCAGATGATAAATACCTGCAAATTTGCGTTATTTATTGATATAAAGCTCTGCTTTTACTGAAATGCCCCGACTTGCGTCGTTAGTGGGGACCGGAGAATTGCGAAGCAAATCGAAACGACGCAAATCAAATCAACTTTTGCTATACAAATGCATTAAAATTTAATTTATTGCGTCCAAGAATTCAAAATGAAGCAAGAAACTTAATATTTCGGATAAAAAGAAGTATGAAAACATTTTTCATATTTTTATTTAGTTTAGTAAATGTTTTTTTAATTATTATAAAGAAATGACAAAACAATACATTTACAAAAAAAACTTAACAAAAATCAATAAAATTCATTTACAAAAAAAATTAGTTTAAAGAAGAAATCGTGCTTTGTTTAGTTTTTGTGGTGCTATCTTCGGATAATAAATCCAAATCAACAACAGTTACATATATCCATTTAATTAGTTGATCTTACGGTTTTGTCTAAAGTTTGTTGAATTTATAGACATTTTTTCCTGATATATTTCCATATAACAACTAATGGCTTGGTCAACAATTGGTGCTACGCCCGCGCTACCTCGTCAGGATCGTTTTCAGAAAATATATCCAATGCATGAGAAATTATAGCTTTGGAAATATTGGCGATTGTTAATTTTTTTCTCTAATGTATTATCACTTATCATAACATCATCTTCTAAAGCATGCTGAATATAAATGGATAATAAATCTTCATTATCAAGCTCCTCATCGTAAGGCAATATAGCTAAATTTAATAGACGCAAGTTGAAATTGCAACAACACAAGCTGAGTTTTGTCAAGTTTTAAAAAATACGCAAATCGAAACGACGATCGGACCAACAAGTCGGGAGTCTAGTGTATACAACATGGTTATTAAAAATATTGTACAAATTTAAAATGATTTCTATATCCGGAATGAGTGGAGTGGAGATTTTGTAACTTTATGGAAGCTAAACTTAAGGAGCATGTACATATCTGTCATGCTCATATGACCAGGTGGAATAGTTCTAATGGGTACGAAATGTATGCATATTATTGAAAAATTTTATTAAGAAAAGCCTCATTGACTTAGAAATGGATGGTCTCTGTATATAATGATCTTTTAAACGTATGAAAACTGTTGATTGGTAATTAACACCTTGGGTTATCAAATTTTATGAAATTTCTTATGAAAATATATTTTTTGAACCCCTTACAAATGAATTTGAAGGCCGTACAGATAACAAATTGTATACCATAACAAAATATTAAATGTATTTTGATATTTTTAATGAAAGTGCAGTTCTTTTCTCAAACTAATCAAATTTCTAAACGTCTCTTAATCGAAAAAATAACGGATTAGAAGAACTCTAAAGAGGTTTTGATAGATAAACCTAAACGAAGATCTTAATACATGGTGACATACATAAGATAATATCATTAATACAAACAAAATATCAAACAACAATCTGTTAATAATTTATATGAATTACTGAACTTTTGGTGGGAGCAAGAGAGTATGGCTGACTTTAAAAATGTATCTCAATACAAAGTTTGTATGCAGCTCTCCTACGGTATATAAATTATTTAGATATGCAAAGTTGCTAAGCAATGCACCAGCAATAAATCCGATGCCTGATTGCTTTTTGACTGCGTTGAAAATACACGTTGACGACGTTTTGAAATAGTATACATTGTAAACATTTTGTATAGCGACTTTATGAAACACTATACTTAGTACAAACACAAAGCAACTAACATTTTGAAAAACAGCCTATTTTCCCTTGCATGGTGATATGTAACGAAACTAAGGTTTCGAATTTCTAATGAATAAATAAATATTGAATAATGAATAAAACATTATAATTACAGGTGGACTCAAATACTGTTATCTTTTACTTTCATACTACTTAGATTTATGTACGAGTAAATTTTTATATCATAAGAACAGAATTTGTTAGTTTGACCACATTTTTAATTAAATTTAATTTTTACTTGGTTCAAGCGGGTAATCCTGGAATACCAAGAAAAGTCAAACTAAAACACTATTTCCCTGGAAATGAAATATTGCGGGAGAAAAAAACTTAAATTGTAAGTTAACATGATTTCATGAAAATATCGCTTTTGTTGAAAATATTTTGATTGCGCTTTTCAAGTTTTAAATGGTTTTGATATGCCATTATTACCATATTATCGTGTCTCTGGTAAAATATGTTTTTTTATTTTAATCTTATAATATCGACTGAGCAGATACACAGTTTAAATTTGATAGTAGCTTTTTATAAAATATAATACATAAAGAAATTTTAAAAAAGAAAACAAATTTTAACACTTGACATTACTGAACAAGGTCAACGCATGCAAATAATAAAAAAAAAGTAACAAAAAATTTATTGCCAAAAAGATGAAATTTTTGAAAAACAAATAAATTTCGCAAATTGCCTTCCAGCACAAATGTAAACAGACATGTTCTTTAAATGTAATTTACAATGTCATAAAAGACAAAATACATACAAACAAACAAATAAAGCAGATCGTATGCAGATGTTTTCCTTTTTAACAAAATAAATACCAAAAAAAAATAATAAAAAATAATAATAATAAGCAATAAAAACAAAAATTTAATTTTTGTTTTATTATTTATATTTTGTTTTTGAATTTTTTTTTTGTTGCAATAAAACCACCGAATGCAGAGATACATTTCTGCCTGTATTTCCTTCTGACTCTGTTTTTATTTTATTAAGAAAAAAAAATGACAAAAAAAGCGAGAATTAAATAATAAAACCAAAAAAAAAAAAATAAATAAAAATAAATATCATAAACCGGCAGTAGTGATAACAACAGCAAGAAGTTCAAGAAGTATTGTACAAAAAAAATAATAAAACCAAAAAAAAAAAAGAAATGAATAAAAAATATTATTGCTGGTTGGTTTTGTTATTGCCGTTGGTATATTAAACAGAATGAAACGTAAAAAAAATTCTTTTCATTTTATGTTGTTTGTAGTGTGGCAGATAAAGAACGAAATCAAAATGATTTACAACCTAGCAAAAACAGATAGGTATTGCCAACAACGGTAAGGGTAATATCAACACTCAACAGTAACCAACATTTTGCACAATTAACCGATGCCAAATGAACAGTAAATGAAATGAAATGAAATGAAGTAAATAAATGGGAAATACCTTTAGAAAAATAATAATAATAAATAAAATTATAAACTTTCTTGTTTAATTAAATTAAATGAAATAAATAAAATAAAATAAAAAATTAAGTCGCCATAGTCTAGTAGGTAGTGTGTCGGCTTATTAGACGTAAGACCACGGTTCAAACCACAGGTCAGACATCAAAAAGAAAATATAAAAAATATTTCTTCGATAAATTGCTCTCAGCAGATTTCTGGCAAAAACTCTGAGAGTAAATAAAATGCCTTGAAAAAGTTTCTCAAAAAATCTGTCGTAAAGAGTCGACTTTGAAACTGTAGGTCCGCCACGTGTGTATTACATTAACACACAACATAAGTGGCGTATGAGGCTAGGTCGTAATCCTCACTGAAGGGTCGTAATGACCAATTATGTATGTATGTATGTATGTAAATAAGCAAAGCTAGGGAATCTTAAGTAATACCATCAGACTAATGGACCAACTTTTTAAACATCAAACTACCAACTACTCGGAAACGGTCCGATTTAGATTTTAAACTTTTTTTTTAATACTATGAATGTTGGGAGCGAATTCGTTCTGTTAGTGTATTGTATTTATAAATATTTTAAGAACATTCGGCAGATTGATTCTCCATAATTCTACAACTGAAAGTATAAAATTGAAATAGAATAAAATTAATACCTAATTTTGTTGTGACATCAGACATCAGAAAAGAAAGACCATCAGCTGGCAGGCCAACTGTATTAAACAAAGTTAATGTAAGTCTTCGGTAGACCTAACTTTTTAAGGTTAATAGAAAATAATATTGGGAATATGGATGAAATAATAAAAATCTTCAATTTATCTCACAAGTAAAGACAAGGACAATTAAACAATGCACAATACGGGTTAATGCGCAACTACAAACACTGCTGAGTGTAATCTTATCATTTCATTTCTGAAGGGGATTGGGACAGTTGAAGAGAAATGTGATCACTATAGCATTGTAATGTCACTAGGGATGCAACATCGTTCATAAAAAACGATGTTTCCAAAAAAAAAAAATATATATATACAGTGGTGGCCACGAATTTAAGACACGACATTTTACTTCTACATTTGTGATAATTTTTACATCTTATCAAAAATATTTTAGGTCCATGATATTTTTCTTAAGATTTTAGTAATATTAGGAAGAGAAATTAATAATATTTTGCTGCCTATATTTGGTTAAGAATTTTTATTTACATATTATATAGATCAAGACAAAATGCTAGTCGGGATTTGATATTTTTTTGGCACAAGTGGTTTACGATGGGCAATACACCCACGCAAGTTTTTTTCATTTAGACATCTTCTTATCGCCCTAGACGAAATATCAATACCAAAATCCAATACAATTCTATTTTTTATTTTACTTGAGCTCGTGAAAGGATTATTAGCAGCTACTTTAGGGTGTAGTTTTTCGGGCTCTAGGTTGCTGTTTGACATTTTTGGTGGTACCATGTTGCTTGATGTGTTCCAGCGCGTTGTAAATCTTGCATGTAGAACATTTAAGCAGCTTGGATATCTCCATTATTATTTTCCATCAAATTTTAGTTGTTGGATCAGTTTTCGCTCGGCATCGGTATTCCAGGTACCTCTGACCATTTATAATTAAATATTTCTATGTATTCCAACATAAAATAAAATAAAACATTCGTTGCTCAACGTTTAGCTTCAAAAAACACCACAAAATCAGTTAAAGACCAGATATTTCTGAAATGTCTTAAATTCGTGGCCAATTTCAAATAAACTTTTTTACAATAATATGATCAAAAAGCAACAAAATGTAAAAAGAAACAAAATAAAATACTGGTACTTTTTCTTAACATTACAGAGTACATAGAAGAATAAAGAATATCAATTTTGATATTACAGGATTGTAAATATTATCACAACTAAGTTAGTCATATGTCGTGTCTTAAATTCGTGGCCACCACTGTATATATATCGGCGATAAGATCGCGATACATTGATGTTTTTTCGATGTTTTATTTTATTATAAATAAATACTAAAAAATATCATTCAAAAGAGAAACTAATTAATAATTCATTTTATTTATCATAGAAAATAAAACAAAACAGCCTCATAGGCTAAAAACAAATTGTGTACATATATACATACATATGTATATTTCCATGTTTAAGAAATCATATAAAAGAAAGCATAAATAAATAATTAATTAATTGAACTAATAATTAATTAATTTTAAATTTTATAAAAAATTAAATGATTTTTGCTTTAATTAGGATGGAGTAATTTTGAGATTGAGTTAAAGAAAAGTAGTCTAGTAGGTAGTGTGTTGGCTTATTAGACGTAAAATCCTGGGTTCGAGCCCCAGGCCAGGCATCAAAGACAAAATACAAAAAGTATTTTTTCGGCGACTTCCTCTCAGTTGATTTCTGGCAAAAACTCTGAGAGTAAATAAAAATTGCCATGAAAAGTTTCTCAATAAATAAAAATCTGTCGTTCGGAGTCGACTTTAAACTGTAGGTCCCACCACTCATGTATAAAATTAACACACACAACATAAGTGGTGTGAGAAACTAGGACGTTGTACAATGGGTCAATTCGACCTCCGGGTACTGTACTTGTCCTAATTGACAAGTACACGTCCTCTAACCTAACCTAACCTAACCTAAAGAAAAGTAGCTTTGAAAGCCTAAATCCAAATGGACATAGCAGTTCTATAATTTCTTTTATGCATTTTATTTCAATTCCTAAAACCATTGGGGGAGCTGCTGAGATTGCTCCTACAATAGATACTAATTCTATAAAACTTTGAAGCATGTAAAAACAAGAATTCCACCTTGTGCGAATATCTAATACCAACTTTTTAATTTGGCCTTCTTTTAAGCCCATTTCTATTCGCTTGGATTAACGCTTTTCTTTAAAAATTTAACAATATCTGTGTACCTTAGTTAATAACTCGTTCAAATCTTTTATATTTTCAATAGATTTAGTAACAATTAAGTTAACTGTGTGAGTAAAGCAAGGAAGAATATTTTTTCACCAAACATTTCCCGATCTGTGATGATGGCTGAAACTTTTGCAGTGGATACATTGCATTCAGAAAAAATATCATGAAGTTTATCTTGTATGTACGCTGATGTATGTCTTTCAGTCAGCTCAATAATGCCTAGTGTACCGCTGAGGAGCTCAACTTTTTCCAAAAAATTTATTGTCACACCTACAAATGATTTGTTCTGCATAGTTTCAGTTCAAATGTCATAAGAGATGCAATAATTTTCCGCCTTTTATATATATATGTATGTTTTAAAAGGATTACTCATAACTTCATATCTGGCATCGATCCTAAATTTTATAATTTCCCGATTTAATACCTTATACAATGGCCAAACTACCTTCATCAGCTGTAAAAACCCTTTATCTTCTACTGTTGCAAACGGTTTGTTATCAAAAATTATAAAATTCATTATGGCCTCTGTTATTTTTTTTTATATTTGATTTCGTTCCATCCTGAGTGGATACACTTTTTATATTTGTGATGATATCATCAACATTTGGCTTGGAAGGTTTTGTAGAATTGCCGCAAAAAAGAGATGTTGGATAGCCAATGTATCAGTTTATTAAACGCCGATGTATCGCCGATGCATCGTCCATGAAAACATCGATGTTAAACATCGAAATTTAAGTGTAAAACATCGATGTTTTCTATCGTTTGCATCCCTAAATGTGACTAGCATACTCGATTGAAGAGATACAATATCGATCTTTCTATAAAGCTTTAGGCCCACGCTTTCTGGCACCCGGTGACTACAATGCCAATCACACATTTTGGCGATCTCGACTTATCCTCAGAGGTCGAATTTTGTTTTTGATGCAAGATCTAGAATGAATTTAGACTTCCACCAACAGGAAGAAAATACCAGATTTAATCAACTTTGAAGTGACCAAAAATTTTACCAGAAACTGATTTCAAATTGAGGCTTCCTTTGATTTATCTTGGCACGATCTCAAGCTAGACGCTCCACTAATTTTAGTAAAAGTAAATACATATATTAATTGGTTAAAGTTTAAAAACTATCTCCTGATTATATAAATATTTCTGTTTTCGACTTTACAAAGCCCACCTTTCGATTTGCATCCTGAGACAGAAGATGCATAATAGAATTTTGTCCGCAGATGTGAAAAAGTTGATTTGTGCAAAAAGAAGAGCGTGGCAGCAGCAACAGCAATCGAACTTAAGGACTGCACTAAAAGACTGAGAAAGGAAATGTTTGGAATTACAGAATTTTACTACAGACTAAAATTACTCATTGTAGCGTGCGACTAAGCAACTTAAAGGTCTGCTGATTGAGATGCAAATGATGCTGAGAAAAGTAATTTGTTTGTTGACAATCTGAAAACAGTATTTGCCCCGAAATAGCGCACCGACACAACCGATTTACCACATACTGTTGCTGTGCCTTCTGTTTACCTAAGTTTTAACTTTCTAAAGAACCAATATACCGTCGCCGGACTCAATCCAAAAAAAGCATAGACAAAATTAGTAACAAAGTTTAAATGCCTATAGCCACAGCATATAGTAGTTGAAGTCATAAGAAGGGCATTCAAAGATAAGAAATATTGCTTTCTCTTTTTATTAACGTTTTTTAAGCATTCTCCGAATAATATTGCGATGCTATTGAAAAGTTATATCATCGACCAAAAGCTTGTAGTAAATGAAGGTGACGTTTTGACTGATTCCCAGCAGGTTTTAGCTGGTGTATCTCAGGGTAGTATATTGGAATAGTGCCTTAAAACTCGTACATAAATTATCTCGTCATTAGCCTTGGTAAGAGCCGCTCTTATAGAAGCAAAATAAGCTTAAATTAATCTAAAAATATTTCATATACTAAAACTCAGGCAAATTTTTCAGTGTTAAAGCTGATATTAAAAAAAAATATTCCAAAAAATATCTGAAAAAACTCCAACTTTATCCGTATCCAATATTCGGGACCACAATGGTCACATTCGTCAGAAAGTAGGTAGACTGCTGCTCTAGGAATTACAAATATTTTTTTAGGTTGTAATTGATTAAAGACCAATTAATCAAGTACAAACCACGTCATTTAACCTTTTGATTACTCTGTAAAGTCACTGCGAATAAGTCCCTTCTTTGGGAGATAATCTTTTCATCTATTGTAGGTTGTAGAGTAGAACCAGTTGGCCTTCTTTTAAATATTTAGTACTTGACTCCTTTCTTTAATTTTATTGCTGATGTTTTAAACTTGAATTGCTAAGGTACTCTCCAATAACTGTAGTCATTATCTGCTACTGGTACAGGTTTAACACCAAATTCCCTGCTACCAGGTAGCCTTAGTTGGTTTCCGAAGACAACCTTGACAGGTGTTTTTGATGCCAAGTCGGGCATTGCTGATCGGTACGTTAACATTAATTTCGGAATTTACTCGTGCCAATCCTTTTGTTTCTCACTTACAACTTTCCGCAGGTGTGGGTGTAGTGGCGTTGTTCTTGCCTTTGTCAAGCCATACTTTTCCTTAAAAATGGAAATATGCCCTGATCAGAATGTACTTCTAGTGGAACGCCATAGCGACATACTCCGTTATTTACGAATGCAATCGCACCTATTTGCGTTTCCATTACAAAAATGAGCATTTTTTAGCAGAAACAAGTTTAGTACATCCACCACTAGCCGTATGAATGATGCACCACACTAGTATTGTTGAAACCGTCTCCGCATTGCTATATTTCATACCACTGTGTTCGATCCTTCGTGCCATTTGCCGCTTTCTGAAAATTATTTCTTCGTTACCTCATGTAAACGTGTTCATTATCAAAAACATACGCCATTCATGAAGATTCCGAGGGAGCAGCCAGTCCTTTACTACACGCATTTAATCCTGCCGTGATTTGCCGTAACTAGGTGTCCAATATACTTCACATCCATTTTAGGGAACACTTTTTCAAGCTTATCTTTAATACAGCCCTCGATAGTCGTTGAAGAACTTCAGCCAAATTTTTGAAGTGTTTGTAGTAAGTTCTTTCCATAACTATTATGTCGGCAAGGTACACCGAGCATATCTTTTAGTGCAGTTCATTCAGGACAAACTCCATAAGCCGTTTAAATGCCGCAGGGGCATATAGAGACCAAAGGGCATATCTTTTTTTTTTCTATATTTCCTCCTATGCAATCTCTTCCTGCCAGTATGCACTTTATAAGTCCATTTGTTGGAGTATGGCGTTATTTCGATCTTATTACAACTTCTATTGGAGCACATCAACCAACCGTGGTGTTTAAGACTGCGTCCTATGCAAGAACTACACAAACAACTAAATGAGAACGTGCAAGGAGAACAAAAGATACATCAAATAAGCAAGAACAATACTGTATGAAGAGATAACAGAAGTTGCCAGGCATAAAAATAAGACAGTATAAATTGAGCGAAGGTGAATGTTGCCATTGAGTTTTGAACCGTCATAAGTAGACTGAGAAAATTTTAAACACTGAAAATATAATTTTTATTAATAAAGGATCGTGATCACAGTATAATTAATTAATTAACAACGTAAAGTGTGTTGTTATTTAGAGGAGTGAAGCATTAATAATAACGACAACATTTTTCTTTAATAAATAAAAAATAAAATTTAATTACGTAAACAATATATTTGGGCAATTTCGTGTCAAGTGACCCAATTTTTAAAATCGATGTCTTCCGATTTGGATGAAATTTGCACCAAGGTTAGTACTATAGGATAGTAGGCCAGACACTTTTTCAGCTCTATGAGTCAAGAACTGCCGGAGTTAGAGGGGGCCAAAGTTGGACATTTTGGAAATACAGGGTTTTTTTAAAATGTGTGTAACTTTTCATCTATTGGTCCTAGCAAAAATTTTTTTTTTTTTTTAAATTAATTTCTTTAAAATTTTTTTCACTGTGGGCCTTTTTTTTCTCAAAAGAAAGCTTATACAATTTCCTTTAGGGCCTTTATAATCGCTTAATGGGATGCGAGTGGGATATCTAAAAAAAAAATTCTTTTTTAACTCAAGAATAAGATTTTTCAATATTTGGCATGAAAACGTACTACCTAAATGATCTTAAAAAGTATTTATTTGCATTCTAAGGACATTCGGAAATTAGTTTTGTATAAACAGTGTTCAAGTTCGGACGTGCGTTATTTACTAATTACTTACATAATTAATCTTCACAATGGCTTCCGAAAAGGAAATGTTGACTTCTTTTTGTTGTAATCCCTGGCCTACTATCCAATAGTCCTAATGTTGGTGCAAATTTCATCCAAATCGGAAGACATCGATTTTAAAAATTGGGTCACTTGACACGAAATTGCCCATTTATCATTTCATGATATTATTACGTTTTTATCCTTTAAAAAACGTTTACAATATAAGTTCGTAGATTGCAAATAAAATAAAAATAAATTTGTGTTTAGTTTTAAATAAATTCTTTATTGTTCGCACAATACCGTGTGCCACTGTTCACAACTTGATGTAAACAACAAGAATTTGCTTTGTTTGTTATTCTGCTTTACACTCTTCTGCGTAAACACTAACAATTGTTCGTTAGATCTTTACAACGGAGATCTTCACACCAGGATTATTCTCTTCACACGCAACGCGTCATCACACAGAACTGCCTGCTTTGTCTTGCCTTTTATATTGCAGAGTAAATAGTCTGATTCAGTCTTATTCACTATTTAAAGGAAGTAAAAATTATTTATTTCTTAATCAACAGCACAACAGGTTAACCTATGACAGCCGCCATTTAACAAGAATTTTGAATTACTTATATTTAGGAAGCGGCATGAACTTTAGAAAGCGATTTGATTAACATCTTTGTAAACTCCAATAGTAAGTTGGTCACAAGATTCAAGTTACTAACAATGCTTACGTTTCGCAAATAATGTTGCGATTATGCATTAATCTAAACAAATATAAATTTCATGTGATTAACTTCTATACAAACAAATAAAAGCAAGAAAGAACATGAGAAGAGATAAATTGTTTGCGAAAATACATTAGAGACAGCGAAACTATATTATAAACAGTTTATAATATTACAGCTTCAGAGAGTTACGGTATCTGATGTACTTCACGATCTAAGGAACTTGATATACATTAAAAAAATTAATAAAGTTTCACGATATTCAAGGTGAAACTTAATGCTTTTGTATCAGTGGACTAGTCAAGACTTGAGGAAATACCTGAATCCTCAGACCTTTTGGAAATCAAAGTTTTTCCGAGAGAAGTCCGTAATGTAAATAATAAATGTGTATTAGAGGGAAATGCAAGAGAATAAAGTCCATTTTGTAATTTATAAAACCAATGTGATACTATTTGCAATGATTGTACTCATTGCAGAAGACACCTGTTGGTCTTTACAAAAAAATTTTATGTAAGATACGATACGATTTCTTTGAAATCACGCTATATTTCTATAATGTCGATTGTCTTCTATAGTAGTTACCTATAGCGATCAAGTGAATTAAAAGAGAATTTTGTCTAGATCTAACGAAATTGATCTGAATAACGGTCCTAAAAATGTAAAGGAATGTTATTGAATTTAATTAAGACAATTATGATTAGTAATACGTTGATTAATGTATTAAATAATTTGTTGATTAAATTATTAACTTAATTAATTAGTTTAATTAATGCTGATTAATATATTTAATAATAAGAATGCAAAATATAAGACGCCTTTACTAGATCTACCGTTAAACCACTTTCCCACTATTCTTACTATTCTCAACCCCTTATGATTTGCGACATCCACCGCAAACCTCATTCAATGAATTAAATTGCTAAAATTAAAAACCGGCGCGTTCATTGCACCGAAATTATACGGTTGAGAATACAAATTGTTGCAGTTTTATGCACTCGCATATTGCATTTAAAAGGGCTTACTTTGTACACATCGTAGAGAGAAACAACAGAGCAGATCACTTCAGAAATAAACAAAATTTAGTTGAGGAATACACAAAACAGTTAAGAAAGTGTAATAATTCATGGTGATGTGCTACAAGGAACATTAAAAGATGAATTAAATTTAAGCCTCCTTTGCCAAATGTCATTGTCGGTTGAGTCACTAGTAAAATAGTTAGTTAGCCTGTTTGTTGACCACATTAGAACAGTCTTCAGTCTGGAATATATGCAATGACCGGATAAACACTACCCATCCGAAGAAAGCTCCTCGCTTTGGTAAAGTCAGTAACCTGAGGTAATCGAACTTCTTGCCATAAAATGTAAGTTTATTCTTTTGAATTTAAATGCTATTTTTCGTTTTGAATATTACCATGGACATTAAAAAAACCTCTTAGTTTTTATCTTTTCAAGAATTAATTAATTACACGGTGCGACAGTGAAAATGCACCCGAGTAACTACATAGTCTAAGTTATTCACTAGGTTGAATAGAACTCAAAAATAATTTTTTTTATTTTTCTCGAACCCTTCAAACCTGCTTTTTTGACAAAACTATTTTTTTTTTGATCTTTTAACAAAAAATTATTAATTACCCAAATATGTTTGAACCTATTTTAAAAACCAAAGTTTTTTTTTAGAAAGGGGAGAGATTAGCCTTCCAAATGGTAAATGGGGTAAATATGAAAAATATTATTTTTTTCTTATTTTGTCAAGTTTGGACAATCTTAATTGCAAAATTTCATTAAAAAATATGAAATAAGTCATGATATTCTGAAAGTGGATTATCTTCTGAAGAGATTAACACTTCGTTTGATAAAATTGGACAAAAATTACCGTAGTTCTTATTTAAAGAGTATAACAGCCATGTTATATTTTTTATATATATTATCTTATCAAATGAACTTTCATTTCAAAAGTTTTCAAGATTTTTGATGGATCTTGATTGCTTACCAGAATTACTATTATTTTATTATTATTATTATTTTATTATATTACTTTTGAATATGAGTGAGTCAACAATATTGAAATTGAACTACTCGGATTCATTCGTACTCACTACAACGTTGATTTATAACTACAGGTTGCAATGAGTATGCGTACAACGTTGACATCAAACTCCTACCATTCGAAATGCGCTTGATTCATAAGCCTACTCATTCAGATTCATAACTTCAGAAAAATATTTATAATACTTATAAATGATTCGAGTGACTCGAACACATAAGCAAAAAAAAAAAAAAGACAGAGCAGCAAGCAGATCAAACACACAACCTTTTGGTAAGTATTTTAGTGTTCGTACGCGAATCATACTTATTTTGTGATTCTTGTAAATGCTGAGTTATGGAGAGTCGAAATCAATAACATCATACGTGTTGTTAAGTATGAATATGATGAGTAATTCAAATTCTGATTATGAGTAGAGGTTTCTATGATATTAAAATAAGTATGAATGTGTATAAGTATCAGAGTATGATTCGATTTTACTTATCTTTTTGAATACTCATTACTGATCTCTGGTATATACAGTGGACAGCAAAAGTCTTAGTACAGCAATATATTTTAGCAATTTCATGAATTGTAGCCAAAAGTTTGTATAAAAATTTATAGTTTATATACAATTTATTTTATTAATTTATTTCTGTTTTATTATAAAACGAGCGACTTTTAATGTTTTTCTTAAAACAAGAGAAAAATAAGGAAAAGTTTCAGGTGACTCCTTAGGTACCCCGAAGGAGAACTCTGAGTAAATTTAAAATTCAAAGGCCTAATATATGAAAATGTTATCCCTTGTATTTAGTAGAATATCCCTTAAGGTCAAGCACTCCATTTAACCCATTTGGAATTGAATGTACAAGTTTTGTTTAGTGTTTTCTGGTGGCACCATGAGCAAGTTTTTCGGTTGACTTTTGTTTGAGGTTTAGCGATTACGTAACCGTTCTTTTAAATGATCTCCTAAATATTCTCTTAAAGTCATATCTGTACTTTGTGCAAGAGTATTAAGCCTGTGGGGACTGTTTTTTGTCAAAATATAGTATACGCCTTGATAAACAACTGACTTCGAATTAATTTCTACACAACTTGATAGTTATTGACAACATTTTTGGGGCTATTGGATGGTACTGACTCCTAAGACCGGGCAGTAAATTATTTCTGTATAATTCCTTTCTAAGGCTAATATGGCGTTATGGTATACAATTAAGAAAAATTGCCTCAGGTTCACACAGAAAAATCTACAGACATCTCACAACAGTAACTGACGGCTGACAACAACCTTGGTTACAATGCCTAAGTAATATATGCAAAATATTATTTCGAGGATGACAAGAAATATGTATGTATGTAAAATTGTAATTCAATTGTATGAAATATGTACACAATGACACAATTTCAAATGGAATAAAGGGTAGGAAAACAAAAATAATAAAAAAAATAATCATTTTCGGCACACGACATCGAATATTTTAAAATCTTTATTTTTGTTTTTATTTGTTTTTTTTTTTTGTTATGCAAAACAATAAAAGAATATTATTTTTAAAGATTGTTTTAAACAAACTTTTTAACAATGGGGTGCATTTGATTTGAAAATATTTTCATTTCCTTTCATGCTGTCGAAGCAAAACATACGCTTTCTTTATTCCCTTGTGACTGACTGCTAAACGAACAAGAGCATGAGTGTACATATAGAATTTATTCTTATTAAATATATATTTTTATTCAAAAAAATTAATAGAAATAACAAAAATAAATAAAGTTTTAAATATTTTTCCATATACGAGTATTCCTTCAAAGATACATAAAAGCAAAATCCTTTAAATGCGTGCGAAATACAGTGAATCATATAAAATTTCCCACGCCAGGCAATCTTCATCGTCATCGTCATTGTCCTCGTCATAATCATAATCGTAATCGTAATTGTTGTTATTGTCATTTAACAATATTATAAGAATTTCATTTGTTCATTCAGTCATTCATAAATTTTCTTACCTGCTGCTTTTACTACTTATTAGCTAACAGTGTCTGTCGGCGATTATTTGCACTGTTTTTTTTTATATGATTCTATAATATTTTATAGGAACTTAATTATAATACCAATTTATACAATAGTATTACAACAGATCTTAACTTTTATATACACATTCGAGGCAATTAAATGCTTAAGTTTTATTGTCTAAAACCTGCTAAGCCATTTGGCATTATAAACTAAAGCTTCTGTTTGGCAAATATGTACAACCAAACAGCATTCTACTGTAGTTGTTGTCATATTTTCGCATAAATGAACGAATGAATGAACGAATGAATCAAACAACAAACGGTTGGATGGATGGCTGGTTGAATGAATGGTTGGATGAATAATTCTTATGGACGATGGAATTCGTCAAATGGATGTCATAATCATTACTGTAGTCATAAACATTTTCAGTTTTTATGGATGAAAATGCATGAGAGCACTGTGTGTATGCATTAGTAATTATACTTATTGTAGTTGTTGTAGTTTTTTATTTTTTTGTTTTTTGTTTTTATTAATTTGTATTTGACTAATTGTACACTTAAATTTATTTAGCAAATAAAGCGGTAAAAATATATACGTATTACGGCTCTACCACTTGAACTCTTTAACACTTGAAACTTTAAATTATAAATCTTGATTCATTACAGACCAACCTTAACTATTCAAATTGGCACTGGGAATGAAATTTGGTTGGTTTAGGATGAAAGCTGCAAAAGTTATTTCAGTTTTTTCATTCCAAGCAAGAAAAAGGAAATATCAAAAAAAAAAAAATTAAACTGCCTACAAAAACATATATACACCACATACATACATATACATACATAATTGCTCATTCAGTCAGGCTTATGACCTAGCTTCTCACACCACTTATGTTGTGACCTACAGTTAAAAGTCCACTCCGAACGACAATTTTATTTGAGAAACTTTTCATGTCAATTTTATTTACTCTCATAGTTTTTGTCAGAAATCTGCTGAGAGAAAAATTTTTTTTTTCATATTTTCAAACTACCTACCAGACTACGGCGACTACCATACTTACGTCAATTGAAATAGATTCACCTCAGTTATAGTAAAAAAAAATCATTCGAACATCAAGGCTTAAAGAATTTAAAATCCATTCGATATGAGCGATAAATAAATAACACAAGAATATGAATGAATGAATATAAAAAGTACAAGTCATAATAGTGATTACAACCTTTCAGTTAAGATTACGACCTATCTCCTCACACCACTTATGTTGTGAGTGTTAATTTTACCCATAAGCAGACGTCGGCACCAATAGCCTTTGGGGCCGAAAATCTTCGGTTTTTTACACACATAAGACACGAACATCAACAATGTACGTTAAAAAGTGTGTAAAAAAGCACTCAGACGCTTTTTTCAGGTTTTAATTATACACCTAAAGAAATATTACAGTAGGACTCACTAATATTTAATGAGATTCACTAATAACAATGAGAAATAATCGCGAATTTTGGAAAAATATTTGTCAAGTTAAATATGCTGTCTTTATGGATTTATCGCTGTAAATTTTTTCTGTATTTTCCACTACATATGTACCATATGGCCAAAAAAAATAGGTGTAAAAATTTTTTTCTTTCAACTTATTAAGAAATGCAAAAAATTACAACCAGGCTAAAATTACTAAATAAATAGACTGGTATTATTGTTGCAGAAAGAAAAAAAGGGGAATTCCACTAAAAATAAGCTTGTCTCAGATAAATAGTGTGGCATTTTTCCTTTAAGTGCGAATTTTACTTGGACAAAATAATAGGTGTGTGATATGTAATTTAGTTAAAATTTGATTTATTGTCAAAAAATTAGAAAAAAAAAGGAAGAAAGTAAGTGAAATAATATTAATTGAAAATAAATTAAACATTATTTCAGACATAATTAATCATTGCAGTAATGAAGAAAGACTCCTCGTTCTTAAACTTCTCGAGCAAGGTAAAACCTACAAATTCATTGCAGATGCTTTAAATCGGTCTGAGAATTTTGAAACCAACGCTTTAAAAGAAAAAAATAACTTTGAAACACGAGGTGGACATAGAAAAACTTCATTAACGACAGACAAACGCATAGTCACACTATCCAAATGGGACCCTTTTAAGTCATCTAAGGCGATTGCTAGAGAAATTGAAAATACAGTGTCGTCACGAACTGTGCGAAGACGATTACAGAAGGCGGGCCTACAAGGTAGGATAGCTCGCAAAGTCTCTCTGCTTAGAATAAACAATTTAAAGAAGAGGAAAAATTTTGCCTTGGCTCACAAAGATTGGTGTGGAGCAGAGGAAGATAAAAAGTGGCGAAATATCCTTTGGAGCAACGAAACCAAAATCAATGTTCGTCGACCAAAAGGTAAAGAATTCAACAGTAGGTATACAAAAAAGACCATCAAGCATGGAGAAGGCAATATCATGGTATGGGGTTGCTTTTCCTGGTATGGAGTAGGTCCAATTCACCGAATAGAGCAAACAATGGTCAGATTTGTGTACAAAAATTTGTTATGCTATCTTTTGCCGAGGAAAATATGCCTCTGATGTTGAAGTTTCAACAGGATAACGATCCAAAACACTCATCAAAGTTAGTAAGTGCATGGTTTCGTCAAAGGAAGATAGACGTTATTGAATGGCCTAGTCAATCGCCCAACTTGAACCCGTTAGAAAACCTTTGGGGAGAATTAAAAAGAAGAGTTTCCAAGCTTCCTTGTTGTAATAAAGACCAATTATGGGGAAACATTCAACATGTTTGGTACAATATTGGGGTAGAGACTTGCCGTAATTTAATTTCGTCTATGCCTCGAAGAATGGAAGCTGTCTTTAAAAACAATGGCAATTATACGGACTATTAATGATATCATTTAGTTTTTATTTGTGAAAAACAATTTTTATGTACAAATTTTTCATTAAATTTAAAGTTGTTTTGCATACACCTATTTTTTTTGTCCACAACAAAAACTGATCTTTTTTTGAATTCACTTTATTTTAAACATAATTTGCTGTTATTTTCTCTTTCTTTTAACTTTTAAGAAAGTAAAATAAATTAATTTAATAAAAAAAATTGACTAAATTATGACGTATAAATAAAACCGAAAATATATACGAATATAGTTTGCTATGCAGTTCACACCTATTTTTTTGGCCATATGTGTACATATTATTAGGTTAATAAGTACACTTGAATATTACTAACAATTTTCCTCCGGGTTATACACATGCCTGTCACAAATACACTCACATTTTTATCATGTTCTCTTTGTGCCGACGTCTGCCTATAAGTGACGGGGCCTACAGTTCAAACTCGTTTCCGAACGACAGTTTTATTTGAGAAACTTTTCATGACAATTTTTATTTACTCTCAGAGTTTTTGTCAGAAATCTGTTGAGAGGAAGTAGGCGAAGAAATATTTTTTTATATTTCGTTTTCAACGAGATATCTGACCTGGGATTTGAGCCATGGCCTCACGTCTAAGAAGCCAATACACCTATTAGACTATGGCGAGTTAAAAGTTAATTTTTATGTCTGAAAATTGTAATTCTTTTATTTTGTACGTGCATATCGGACGATAGCTACGACGCACTTTTGCACTAACAGCGAGTGGAATGCATAAAACAGAAGAGAACATTATAAATTACTCCCAGCACACAATTACAGCGTGGACAGCTCTGTATGTACAATATTTGTGCTATAATTGGAGGTAATAATTTTGCTAATGGAAATGGCATTTCTACATGAAGTTATCATTGCTTATCATCAAAGCCATAAAACTCTGGCAAACTCTGTTTAGTTCGGTTGTGTTGTGTTCTGTTGATCAAATGCACTTTAAATATTTTCCTTTTTAGGTTTTTTCTTATTTTTATTTACACTGAACTTAGATTATTGTACACGATTTTACGATGTAAAGAAAACAACAACACAACACAATTATTGTTACATACGATACGATAGTAAGAATAACAATTTTATTCTTCCTTTTTATTTTGCAAATAATTCATATGTATGCCTGTGTGAGGTGTGTGTATGTGTGTGTGGGTGTAATGACAATTTGTAATTACAATCGTTTGACCATTTCCTTCAATTCAGTCGTTTCACCCGTAACTGATACAAATCAAATGAAATTCATTTTCTATCAATTAAATGCGAAATGTTTCGTCATGTGACAGACGTTTTGTATTCGTTTATATCGTAAATGCCATACAGAATGCTTTTCTATTCTCTATTTTCAATTTTTATTGATGGGTTGAATTTGTGACTTGACAAGTCGGTTTATTATTTCAACTAAAGAGAGATATAAACGACAACAATTCAATTAGTTTTTGGAAGGGTCACAAGGAAGTGCTTTTAAGCATACAGTAAATATGGTTGTATTTGTTATTTTGGTTGCTACAAACACATTGATGGAAAGGTAAAGGCATGGTATTGATTTACTTATAAATGAGAAAAAGAGGAAGTTCGAATAAAATCTTTATCTTAAATGTGAGATTTGTAGTTGCATTACACCGCCTAGATCAATACTTACTCATACCATTGGTCGATAACAATAATATTTAATAATTGAACTTCTACAGGAACAATCAGCGAAAGACAATCAGCGTTTATGTGGAAAAAATAAGAAATATTGCATAAAATTATTCATTAAAAATCTTTGAAACGCAAAAGAACGTATATTTTTAATTAATTTTAGTGTATCTTATAAGCTATAAATTAAAAATGAAACACTCGTAAACATTTATGGTATGTGCGTACATAAGAAACTCTGAAAAATATGAAATTAAAGACAAAATTCCACCAATGGTCTCAAAAAAATACATGAACCTGATATAGAATTTATGTTGAAAATTGGAAAAGATATACATACATACATAAACTGCCATTACAATCCTTCTGTCAGGTTTATGGACCTAGTTTCTCACACCACTTATGTTGTGTGTGTTAATTTTTATACATGAGTGGTGGGACCTACAGTTTTAAGTCGATTCCGAACGACAGATTTTTTGAGAAACTTTTCATGGCAATTTTATTTACTCCCAGAGTTTTTGCCAAAAATCTGCTGAGCGGAAGTCGCCGAAGAAATATTTTATTTTTCATATATTCGTTTTGGTGTCTGAGCTGTGGTTTGAACCGTGGCCTTACGTTTAATAAGCCAACACACTACCTACTAGACTACGGCGGCTTCATTCATTGGAAAAGAGTCACTCAAAAATCACCGTATTCCACTAATATCGGTTTGACCATCTATGAACCATCGGTTATTTTGAATCTGGCAAAACTTATGTCATTCTATTCTGTCACATAACTCAGTATATTATCTCCACTGAACGTAATGAATCGATTTACGCTTGAGCACCATTGGGATTTATTGGAAATTTGGGCCAAAAGGAAACCAAAAAAAAATCATCTTTTCATATTGGTGGCTATGTTATAAGCAAAATAGTCGTATTTGGGGCTCAGAAAACCCACCCAATGCGAGTGACTGTTTGGTGCGGCTTGTACAGCGGAGGCATCATTGGCCCATATTTTTTTGAAAATGAGGACGGCTTAACCATTACTGTCAATGGATACACCTAACTCACCATAATAACCGATTTTTTGTACCCGCCCTTCGTGGTATTGATGTTAACGATGTTTGGTTTCAACAGAATGGTGCAACTTGCAACACATTTCACGCCACAATCGATTTATTACGTCAAACGTTTGATGGCCGTTTAATTCACCGAAATGATGATATCAATTGGCCTCCAAGAAGCTGTGATTTGACACCGTTGGAATATTTTCTGTTGGGCGCCATTAAGAAAAGTGTTATGCCGACAAACCAGAGACAATTGAGTACTTGAATACCAACATTCGAGATGCCATTGCCGAGACAAGACCACATACACTCGAAAAAGTGCACGAAAATTGGTCCGATCGATTAGCCACCGTTCAAACCCCAGGTCAAACATCTCCAACAAAACGAAATCTGAAAAACAAAAAATTTCTTCGGCGGCTGCATCTCACTAGTTTTCTGGCAAAAACTCTGAGAGTGAATAAAATTGCCATGAGAACTTTCTCAAAAAATCTGTCATCCCGAGTCGACTTTAAACTGTAGGTGCCGTAACTTATGGATAAAATTAACGCATACAACATAAGTGGTGTGAGAAGCTATCTTGCAATCCTGACTGAAGTGTTGAAATTCTTTTCAAATTGTTGTTATAGGAATGAAAACAGTTAAACTATTCCACATGGACAGTATGATTAACCAACCAGTTTAACCAGTTATTAAACCAACTGTTTCAGAGGCATTTTGTAGCAATTTTCACATTTTGGAAAACTTCCTTTATCACAAGAAACCCGCAGTTGAAGATACTTTTTGGCGCTAAAAACGTCAACATGCCATAAACTCTAGCAGCCTGTAGAAGTTAAAGGCTGAGATTTATGTGAACTAAAGTAGTACAGTCATAAGGCCCCTTAAATTTCACATACATTTGTCGGTATCGGTAGTGTTTTTACAAATTCAGAGTAATTGGTGAAAAATTATAAAATGTAAGTGAATGTTGATGTGTGTGTATCAAGAACAAAAATAAAATTATCGATTGGTTGTTTTTAGGAATTTTTTTGTAATTAAAGGAACCTGACAATTTTTTAAACATGTTTTATTAGTTCCCGAAAGTTGACCAAAATTGCGTAAGAAATTACAAAAAATGCATTCGAAAATAAAAAAGGAAAGGAAACAAAAAAGAAAAAAGGAAAGAAAAACGAATTCAATCACCACAGCCACAGATTAAGAAACCTTTTAAAAGGATTAACATTCACTTTTTTGTTTATGCTGTTTTTAAAAATTCACTGTCACACTCTCCTTGTCTCATACTGCAAATGAGCAGAAACTGAGATAGAGTGAGAGAGAGAGACGGAATGTGTTTGATTTTCACTTCATCGGTTGTGTTGTAGCAGCATTGGAGTTTGAGGAAATATTTTAACTGTCAGACAAACTTTGATGTGAAGTGACAACATTTGTGTTTGTTTTTCGTGACATAAAGCGACAAAAAAACAAAAGAAAAATACAAAATGAAGAGCAGACAAACAATTGAATTACTTAATTGAAGGAAACAACAACAACAATGTAAAATGAAATGAAATTCAGACAACAAAAACAAGTGTGTGTGCTTTACATAATTCCCAAATTCCCAACTCTGCTAATTACGTACTCGTAATATGCCATTCAGGCCCTTTGTTTTTCTCGGCACTACCAAATGCAAGAGAATTTTTAAAAAGTTCCCAAACCATATGGAAATTATTTCGCTTTAAATTCACTTGCCAGTGCCAGCACTAACTAACCCAAGAACAAAGCAGAATTTTCCTATTCTGATTCAATTTTCCGCCTTATTAAACCAATACTGACATTTCAATACCGTTTACATGATTGAATCAGTGAAACATCATCGCTGTGGTCACGTGACCACATTTTTTGTCTTTCATTCATTCCCATTCTCTTTTCGTAGGCATGATAGTAGTAAAGTATTCACTGCGTAAGCCGCTTGGAATATTTCATCACTCCATCTAATTTCGAGCCAATGGGCACGTGTTATCTGTCGCTTATAGTTGGTAAAGGTTCTTCATCTCGTTCTCGTTCTCGTCTGTGATTGTCTTCAAATCATTCGATTAAACAAATAAGCCAACATGTAAGCGACGACTGTATTGCAGGGCATTTTTCGCAGAAGGAGGCGCGAGTCGTGTGCACTCTGAACATTCAAAAACAATATTTTCTTTTCATTTTAGTTTCGCTATTCCGTGACAAAGGGAACATTATTCGCCCTTAAAGAATCGTTGTTCTCTGTGAGAGTGTGTTTTTGTTAAGGCAGCAGCAGCATCAACTAAATGTTAGTCATCCCAGGAAGGTTAAATAGAAAGAAATTTGGCAGCAATCCTCCCGCCATATAAACTCATATTGAATACACTAAAAAAAAAGCATTATTTGTAGAAAGGATTTGTAGAGGATGCAACAAGTTAATACAAAAAGAATGCTCTTGAGTACAAGAGATGAGAAAGTTGCATCCGTTCTCCAGTTGAATCCAGACTCTTAAAGCCAGCCTATTGCATTTTTGATGTCAAATCATGTGAATATATTGTTACGTTTTTAGCTTTCAGAAACGTTTAAAATATGAGCTCGTAGATTGCAAATTAAATAAAAATAAATTTATGTTTAGTTTTAATTAAAATTCTTTATTATTCGCACAATTCTGTGTGCCACCGTTCACAACTTTATGTAAACAATTCCAATTGCTTTGTTTGTTATTCCTCTGTTTACACCCTTTGCATAAACAATAACAATTACTAGACAATTGTCACTACACATTCGCCATTCTACACATTCATCATTACAACCCTTCAGCGAGTATTACGACCTAGCTTCTCATACCACTTATGTTGTGTGCGTTAATTTTATACATGAGTGGCGAGACCTACAGTTTAAAGTCGAATCGAAACGACAGATTTTTAAGAAACTCTTCATAGCAATTTTATTTACTCTCAGAGTTTTTTTGCCAGAAATCTGCTGAGGTAGTCGCCGAAGAAATATTTTTTTCATATCTTCAGTTTGATGTCTGACCTGGGACAGGCGTCTAATAAGCCTACACACTACCTACTAGACTACTTCGCCTGCTTTGCCTTGGCTTCTATATGGCATATTAAACAGTCTGATGAATGTTCCTGAAGGCAAATGTTGGCGGCTTCGCCCTCTGTTTGTGTATTTTGTTCACATTTATACTTGTAGTGTTTGTTGTTGTATTTTTGTTTACTTGTTTACCGTTTTTTTATGTAACTCAAAAACCCTTAATGGACCCACTACAAATAGCAATTTTTTTCCTAAGAAATGTTAATCGATTACAAATAACAGGGTATGTTTGTGCTGAAGAGTATTAGCTTTTGAGCTACAACTAGGCGCTAAACGTTTTTTCTTTTTGTTTTAGAAAACGAATTGTATTAAAGATAAAAGTAAATACAGTATCCCCGGATATAAGCACCCAGGATATAACAATTACCCGATTAGTACCACTGAAGTTTATACAATCTTGTTTTTTGCTTCAGATAATATTGAAATTATTTCGATATATGCATCCCGCTTTTAAGCATTCCACTCTCATAAACGCGTAAAATTGTATGTGGCCATGTTTCAAAGCCCAGGTCAGACATTTCCAACAGATTTCTGGCATCTCTCAGCAGATTTCTAGCAAAAACTCTGAGAGTAAATAAAATTGCCATGAAAAGTTTCTCAGAAATCTGTCGTTCGGAGTCGACTTTAAACTGTAGGTCCTGTCACATAACACATAAGTAGTATTAGAAGCTGGATTGTAATCCTGACTGAAGGATTGTAATGACGAATTTTGTATGTATGTAAGTATGTAAACGAATTTTTATAAATCCCTGATTATTTTCTTTGAGTGTAAATTCGATTCTATACTTGTGATGCATGCCACGACGATTGCTGTTCAGTTGGTTTTTTTTTTTTTGAATTTGTTTTGGGTCACGTGTCTGTAGAGTTGGGTGTGTTTTCGAGTGAGTGTTTGTGCCTTTTTCGTTTACGTTTCTAATCTATCAAAAGTGTTGTTTGCCACACATAGAACGAACCAAAAAAAAAATTTTGAACGCAACAGTAGCAACAACATATCACAAAGGAAACCACCAGTTATTGTACATCAATATTTGCTTGCACGTTAAGTGATGCCACCACTGCTGCCATCACTTTCTCTGATTGTTTCCTTTTCCTTCACTTTTTTGTTTTGTTTTCAATTTTGATTGTTTATGCAGTAAATTCTTGTTTAATTTTGATTTGTTGTTTTTTGTCGTTCTCCCGTCCGGTAGTTGTACAATTGTTTTTGTTGTTGCTTCTTTTCAATGATTGGATTTGCCACTTTAGGTGGCATTATCCGCTTGTTTTTCAGACTTTTATTTTTGTTATTTCCGATTTAAATCATGAAAGAGATTTTTGGTTTATTTGCTTTAAATAACAAAAACAAAAACACTTGTAATGGTGTCGGGTAATTAAGGAAAACGTTTTGCATAAATTCACATTCATTCCATTGTGATTCGAAAGGAAGAACATGTAACCTCGTGAATATATTTTTTGTATTTTTTTTTTTTACAAATTTATCACAAAGTATGTGATATAACGAACCAGTCAATAGTTCGTGTATTAAAAAATCCAAATGAGTTTTTCTTGAATCTCTAAACCATGTATGAGGCCTGTTTCAAGTGCTTTTGAGCACTTAATTCCATTGTTACACAAAATTTGATGCAACTGTGTTGATCCATTGTTTTCGATAGAAAAATATCGTCAAACACGCTGAATACTTGTCTTATTTATGTTTCTCTCAAACAAACTAAGCTTGCTAAAATTGCGAACATACGTATGTATGTTTGAGGCGTTTATAACAACATAAAAAAATAAATAAAAATTAAGAGTCCAATGTAGAGAATTCACCTTATTTTTGAAACATGCCTCGTTTGTATATAAATCAATATATTGTTTCCTATGAGAACCATTTGATATTCCAGGTATTTTGCAATTCGTCAATGTGTGGACCAGAGATCAGCAATGAGTTTTCAAAAAGATGAGTAGAATCGAATTATACTCATAATTTCTGACACTTATACGTATTCATACTTATTTTAATATTATACTCATACTACTCATTTTTAAAGTTTAAAGTATTCATCATACTCATACTTAACAACACGTATGATGTTGTTGATTTCGTCTCTGCACAAAATAAGTATGATTCGCGTACGAACACTAAAATACTTACTAAAAGGTTGTGTGTTTGCTCTGCTTGCTACTGTCTTTTTAAATTTTGATAAATGATTCGAGTCACTCGAATTACCTCGAGTATTATAAGTATTTTTCAAAAGTTATGAATCTTAATGAGTAGGCTTATGAATCAAACATATTTCGATTGATATGAGTTTGATGTCAACGTTGTACTCATTGCAACCTGTACTTATAAATCAACGTCGTAGCGAGTAAGATTGAATCAGTAGTAGTAGTTAAATTTCAATATTGTTGACTCAATTATATTCAAAATTTCATGAGTGCTTATGATTAGCGAAAAAACGATTCACGATGATCTCTGGTGTGGACCTAAATTAATCTATTTACGTTATACGGAAGTAACTATTATTTTTCTTTGTAGCCCTTAGGAGATGACCCTGTTCATGCAATTTATTGTGTTGGAATACAGGAAACTTAGTTTATAGGAGAAAAGAAAGAGGGGGTAGTGTGCGACAATTTTTTTTTAAATTACCAGTGTATATACCTTCGTCACTTTTTCGAGAATTGTTTGTTAGTAATAATTCTCACTTTCTTTTTTAAACTGTGAGTGGTCACATATAATGTCAGACAAATATTCAGACAATTACAAACACCCAGAGCCTCTAAAGGGAATCGAACTCACGGCCTCTCCAATTGAAGTTAAGCATACTATCAACTAAGCCACTGGGGTACCCAAAAACTATGCATCCATTAGCATATCGCATAGCGGCACAGGTAAAATACAATGCAAACCTAGATAAATTTACCATGTTCCAATTATTCTTTTCATATACGAGTTATAAGTTTTTTGCCAACATTGCGAGACAAGGAGAAAGGCTTTTGCCTTCAATTTGAATGGCATTTCAATGGATCGGAAATCGTTGTATTTATCAGAGAAAAAGATACATAACTATGGCATACTATTTCCCTGTTTAGTGCAGTCATGGTAGTGTTGAACAATTTATTTTCAAGTATCCGATAGCCCGTTGGAATGATATTCATTCGTTCTGAATATTATTGTTTTATGTTGATTTGTTCGTTTCCAGGGTGGATTGACTTATATCTGCATCTTTATTGACATATTTGATCAATTTCACAGTAAATTCTCTACTCTGCTCTACTACTTATTATTTCTTTATTTAAATTTAATTTAACAACACATTGTGATCAAAGTTCACAGTGTATAATACAACAGCGTTTGCTATAACTAACAAACAAAGTTAGCCTTCGATTTATTTATACTTTAACTTCCATTGTCAACTTCTAGAAATTACTGTTGAGTTGTGATTCTTATTATTTTCTTTTTTATATGTACAGTTTTGTTATTGTAACTTGATATCTATATACCCCATATTATCATAATTTTTTTTGTTGTGTTTTTTATTCTCGAATAATTAACACTTAACGAATATTCGAGATTAAAGTTCTTATGGCATTTGGACATTCGAAGCTATATAATATAACATAGAAAAATATTAATTGCCTTGATTAATTCTAAGAAGTCGCCGTGGTCAAGTAGGTAGCGTGTTGGCTTATTAGACGTGGGGCCTCGGTTCAAACCCCAAGTCAGGCTTCTACAACTTAACGAAATATGAGAAAATATTTCTTCGACGACTTCCTCTAAGCAGATTTCTGCCAAAAATTCTGAGTGTAAATAAAATTGCCATGAAAAGCTTCTCAAAAATCTGTCGTTTGGAGTCGACTTTAAAATGTATGTCCCACCACTCATATATAAAAATTAACTCACACAACATAAGTGGTGTGAGAAACTAGGTCGTAATCCTGACTATAGGGTTGTAATGACCAATTATGTATGCATGTCACTCCCGCATTAAAATACTTTGCTTTGTTCAAGATGTCTGATCTGTGGTTTGAACCGTGGCCTCACGTCTAACACACTACTTACGAGAATACTACAACTTCATGCGAGTGTTGGCCTTAAGAAATCAAGACAAATTATATTCTGAAAACTGAGATTTAAAAAACATTATATATATATCTGCAAACAGTAGTTTTAACTTTTAGAAATAATTTTAAAAATTAAAACATAAAAATATACCAGTACTCGTAAGGATAATATTAATTCTTGTTTACACTCTATTAACCGTGACCTGGAGAGAATAGACAGTGAGCCTCGGCAATGGACTACGCATCAATCCCTAAAAGTTCAAATGTATTAAGTTTTCGGAAATCAATGGGTCGTTTGTCGTACTTGAATTGAGTATCAGGGGAAATAGAATTGGCTGTGTTGTTGTTGGTAGAATTTACAGCATGCTTCGAAATTTATTGGCTGTCATGGATTCAACTCATTTTGCCATTCGTATGAAACTTTCTAAAACGTATTTAATTCCTGTGATTTTGTATGGGTGTGAAATCTTCGCAAACTGTGATAGTAATGACAATCGGAAACCCAACTTGGCATACAACAATATAGCAAGATATGTATGTCTTTCTTAATGGTCGCCGGGATCACATTTCTCATTTAGCGTACCAGACATTTAGTGTGAAATTTGATAATCTTTTGAAATTTAAATGCTTCAAATTTTCAACACAAAACAGCCAAAATATTTATTAAACCGAATTAAGTTTGTTAGATCTTTCAGGGGCAATAAGGTTATTCAACAACGGTATAGGAGTCTTCTGTCACAGTGACAGTTTTTTTATACACACCATGTATCTTTGGAATTCTCTACCAAACTACGTACATACATCCAAAAGTTAGGCAATGGAAATGTGTTCAAAAAGGAAGTTATATTATAAATTTTTCTCTTAATAATAAGATTTTTACATTATTAGCTCGGTTATTATATCGGTTAAATATTTATTATTACTTTTTTTTGACCGATCTTTGTAAACATGCCTCTTTTTATATTTTTATAATTCTTTATTTTTTAACTTTTTTATATACTTCTGTAGTATTGTTAGTTTTTTAAATTGCTCCTTATTATATTTTTATTTATATTTAAATTTAATATTTGTATTAATTTTTCAATTTTTTATTTTTAATTAGTTTCATGTGATAACAAAGTCTTTTGAGGAAAAAAATTATTGTTCTGCTGTGTTTTTAGACATCCAATAGGCTTTTGATAAATTTTGGCTTTACAAGATAAAAACAACTTTCCCTGCTCCATTTTATATACATTTGTCTTATTTAATAAAGGTGTTTAATGTAAACGTTAATAATGACATCTCAAAAATTTGCCAAATTAATGCCGGAATACCGCAACGTAGTGTTCTCGGACCAGTGTTGTATACGATATTTAAATATGACACGCCAATACATGATGATATTACTACCACAAAATACACAGAATGGAAACTAGAGTTTGACAGTTAACTTTCCATTGAGAAAGGGACAGCAAATATTACCAAAAAGTATTACTGTTCCTCTCTGTTTTGTTTATTTACTTTTTTTTTAGTTTTCGTGGTGGGTTTTTTATATTGGCGAGAGTTAATAAAAAATGTAATTTTTGTCTAAAACTATTAATAAATAATAAAAACAACTAATAACAATAACAATTTTTTACTTTTTCTTTCAAGAAATTAAAAAATATTGGCAACTTTCAGCAAGAAAAATTTTTTATGAGCAGTACGTCTTATTTTGATCTTGTAATATTTAACTTCTTAATTACCTCTTGCACAAGAAACTATATTCATTGTGACCGAAAATCACACACATTTCGATTAATATTTAAATACTTAAGAATCTTTAAACTTTTCATTGAAGAAATTAAAAAATATTCCAAATTATCCCTTTTTTAACACAAAATAAATGGTTATTTACATTTAGTTTTTCTACTTTAACCGCCAGTTTTCACTCTGTATATCTGTTGCTTCTAGCACATTTGATTCGCAAAACATTATAATATTTTTTTTCTCCCTCTACAACGCAGATGACACAGCATTTTTCGCCATCAAATTAATTGCCTACCTTCCCAAGCTTCTTCAATTCTACAAGAGCAACTCGATATTCTTCAGCACTGGCTCTCAAAATGGAACATTGTAATTAACACTGAAAAATCAAAACACATTACTTTCACACTGAGAAGAGAAGCTTGTATCTAGAAGCTGTGTATCTAAACAACAAAGAAATTCCGCGTAGTGAAAATGTTAAATATCTGGGTCTCCACCTGGACCGAAGGCTTACAAAGAGAGCACATATAACAGCTAAAAAATACATTTAAAAAATGTATTGACTACTTGGTCGTAAAACCCAACTTTCCTTAAATAATAAGGTATTACTACTGAAAACTGTACTTAAATCTATATGGGCCTATAGTATAGAATTGTGGGGAACTGCCAGAAATCTATCTTACAAAGATTTCAATCTAAGGCTTTACGATCAATAACAAACGCTCCTTATTATATAACTAATAAATCCTTACATAATTGTCTTAGCATGCCTTTTATAAAATCGTAAATAAAAAGATTCAATTATTCAGCTAGGCTCAGTAACCATACAAACGTATTGGCAATTGCACTACTAGATAAGACTGATGAAATCACATTTTAGATCTCCCTTTTATTTAATAAGTTTATTATAATAATTTAATTAATTTAATTAATTTTTCTTATTTTTTGTTAATTTTATTATATTGTCTTTAAATTTAACTGTACATATATAATTTATATTATTGCTTTCAAAGGGTTTCAATAGGATATGTTATTGATACATATATATGATAAAAAAAATAATTTCCTGCATGTAATTAATGTTAGTTTTTTATATTTTATAACTTATTGCTCCTAATCATAACACTATCACTTATAAGATTAATATCTTGTTGTGTTATGTTAATTATAATGAAAATAAAAAAATAAAACATAAACATATTAAACAGTTTTTTTAATTATAATTTGCAGTATCCGTATTCTAAATTGAGTACACAACAGAAGACTGCTGAACACTTGTCTTAATTGCATGTATTTAAGGAAACAACTTACCTTTGTTCGAATGGCCCATTTAACTAACAAAATCATCAGTTTTAATAACAAATAATTTTTTTTTGTTTTTTTTTTTGTTTTCTGTTATTCAATAAATTATAATGACGTTCACTCACTTGTATAATGCAAAAATTGATATTTATTTGCAATATGTGCGTATATTAATTTATCACAAATCATTTATTAGGTTGTACGTTAAAACTTTTACGATCGGGTATTATTGCATAAAAATGCTATTTAACTGGCAATTGAATGAATATCTCATTTGACAACGATTGATTGAGTTTAAATATCACCAATAAAATCGATTTAATCATGGGATCGTAAAAGCTATGACTGCAATAAATTTTAAATTTCTAATGTTCACAATGCAACGTTTCTCTGTTTTTTTGCTAATTTTTTATTTATTTTTCCTTTTTTTTATTTATTTTCAACTCAAATGAACTCAACTGATATTTTCCTCCTCTTCAAAATGGCATTTATTTGTGCAGACAAATAAAAAGTAAAATGTAAAGAATTTCAGAAATACGAATCCATTTATTTGTATTGTGTCTACTACTAACGCCAATGCAATGGATGGTATCAAGTGTCCCTAATTGCAAAATGAACCTCTGGTGCTGTGATAATTGTCTGTGGTAAGTAAGCTCTCGATGAGACGCCATTTCAAGGACAACTCAATACAATGTACGAGCATTCGTCATACAACCTAAATGTTGCAGTGATTTCAATGTAAATATTGTATTGAATGCAGTCAGTTATTACGTTGTATGGGAGCTGTGATGAAAGCAACACAATTATATTCTCATTATACAATTTCAAAAATACTTTTTGAATTTAAATATTTTAAATATAATCTCAATGGCAATTGTTTTTAATTATTGAATTATTTGTTGTTGTTTTCTTTTCGCGATAAAAACAAATTTGACATCTCTGACTAGTTGAGTCCATCATCGCTATCATCATCATCATCACCGTCATCATCATTATCATTATCATCATCGTTGTTCATAATCAAATATTCATTCACACATGTGTCCAAAGCTTTTTAATCGTGCGGTGGTATTAATTTTAAGTCATTTTGCCATTTTAGTTGGATTTAAAATGCATTTGATTCATTAGATTGCATTTTTTTTTTGCATGTTTTTCTTCTCTTTTTTCCTTTGGTCTATTTGTGATTTTTTTTTCGCTAAATTGATTGTTTTGATTTGATTTGCTTCAATTCGCGGCAGGGAAAGAAAAAGCGAAAAAAAACCGACGTGAAGTATTGGGCATTGAGCAATTTGCGAAATATGTATAAATGGAATACAAATATTGATTTGATTCTATTGGTTGATATGCGCACTTACAATTAAATCTGATTTATTTTCTTTTCATAGTCTGAATGTAGTTTCGTTCTAATCGCTTAAAGCCCACTTAAGCTGTGGCGCCACATTTTTCAACATACGCGCAATATTTCATATTTAAAGTATTCGTTTAAATAAATCAATTGCTCTCTCATTGCACATACTATGTACGTGCGTCAATAATTGTATGCATTTTGAAGTGCATTTTATTTGATAATTGCCTCATGTTTAACATCAGTTATGATTTCTATTCTATTAAAATTCAATTGAATTGAATTTATGTGACCCATTTAATGTCATATCGAGTACAATTATATCTTTTATGCAGTAAACAAAATATATTCTACTCAATGAAATTCGTAAATTAACAAAATGCCTGTGTTTAAATTATAATTTTTATGGGATTTCAAAAATAAAGTTAAGACTCTTCGGATGTTTTCATTTCAGCGTTTTAACTATTTGCCAACAATATTTAGCCAATTTTAATCATTCGACAAGATTTCGCACAAATGCTTAAACTGATCAAAAACTTAACTTGTAATGAAGTGGAGTTATGTTAGGAACTGAACTTTCGTTATTAAACACAATCGCTCTGAGAGCTTTCTCTATTTGTGGTAGAGGCGCATGTTTGAAACTGGATTGTAAATGCTTACTGCATAGTTCATATCTGGAACCAATATCTAGTTACGGTATACAGTTTTGAGGAACTGCAAAATAACATCTTATAGATGATTCTAATCAGCAGCTTGGTATCTGAAAAACTCACTCACAATATCTTGTAGCTCGTAACATTTTGGACTTCATATAAAAGAGACAAATAAGGATTATGCCTTAATACGTAACAGGATGAGAATTTATTAGTTAGCGTCAGTAAAATATTTCTTATTTAATCCAGGCCTTAAAAAGTTTTCACCTTTTCTTCGAAAGTCTGAGTGACGACAATCATTAGAATGTAATAAGAGGCAATTTTGAGAACACAAACTCAGATCAGAATGAAGTTGCCGTAGTTTAGTAGGTAGTGTGTTGGCTTATTTGACGTAAGGCCACGGTTCAAACCCCAGGAAAGACATCAACAAAACGAAATATGAAAATATATTTTTTCGGCGACTTCCTCTAAGCAGATTTCTGGCGAAAACTCTGAGAGCAAATAAAATTGCCATGTAAAGTTTCTCAAAAAATCTGTCGTTCAGAGTCGACTTTAAACTGTAGGTCCCTCTACGTGTGTATTACATTAACACACGCAACATAAGTCGTGTGAGAAGCTAGGCCGTAATCCTAACTGATGGGTTGTAATGGCCAATTATGTATGTATGTATGTGAAGTGTTAGAAGACTGATTTAAGAATAAAGTTTTGTGATCCTGATCTAATTATGAGATATTGGGATTATTTATTATCAGACATCAAAACTAAATATGAAAAATATATCTTCGGCGACTTCATCTCAGCAGATTTCTGGCAAAAACTCTGAGAGTAAATAAAATTGCCATGAAACGATTCTCAAAAATCTGTCGTTCGGAGTCGACTTTAAACTGTAGGTTCTGCCACTCATGTATAAAACTAACACACGCAACGTAAGTGATGTGAGAAGCTAGGTCGTAATCCTGAATGAAGGGTTGTAATGGCCAATTACGTATGTGTATATGTATACAGATCACAGTTTACTTTGCTAACAGAATTTATAATTTTAGAGGGCAAACAACTGATATATGTATAGTTGAACGTCATCTGCATACATTACAGTACTTCAACTTTGATGGCACATCATTAGAGTAAATTGTTTATAATGATTGACCAAGTATGGAACCTTGCGGTACACCTCTTAATAAACAAAACACAAATTGACTTCTGCCCCGTTAATATGAAATTATCGCTTATCTGAAAAGTGGCAGATGTGTTTGAGTTATTGGCAAAGTATCGTATGGTCAACGGTGTCAAATGTCTTCGAATGATCAATTAAAACTAAAAGCGATGCCAGATTACATTACAAGCGCGGAAATGCAGCTCTGATTAGGTCTAAAACTAAATTAGCTCTCATATAGCAAATCATTGTCATACAGATATTGGGTTATTTGCATATAAATTAATAATTTCGAAAATTTTCGATAAGTATGATAATATTGCGATTGGGCAGGAAATATATACTATATTATAATTATAGTATTTAATAAATGCGATATGTTTGGAAGAACGTATGGAAAAATATATTTATTAAATAGTTGGATTTAATGCTAAGAATACTTTTAAGGTCATCTTCCTGAGTAACGTTATAGAATAGATTCGTTGATATGTAGTTCCTCTTTTTTTGATTCGATCGTAAGTTGGAATACCAATTATCGGTCAATGCATAACTGAATGCGGATACGTAATCGAAATGTAGAATAGTGATGAATATTCTATCCAATATAAGCTACTATTTCGAAAAACTGCAACTGCTTCATTTAGCATAATGCTAATGCTTAATGTCAACAACAATAAAATCTTATAACTCAAAACTACTTTGTGCTCAACTATATTCAGTATTAAATTCGACATTACGTTAGAACTGCTATATTCAATTAACCTTTTCAGGGACGATTTTTTTATGGTGACAAAAAAATGATTAAATTTTGTTTTCTTTTTAAATAATTTAATTTTATTTAAATAGGAATTCAGAAAACAGAAAACAATGAAATTCACAAAAAGGAATAACGTCGACATTTGTAGCCACTGAGCGTTAATGGTAATATATGTGTGAAATGATTTCATACATTCCGGGCATATCAGGCATATATATTCTTAACATTTCTCACAAATGTAGCGAGTTCGTTTTACACATCGTGACATCTAGGGGGATTTTTCATTTCCTTGTATTTAGGATAATGACCTATACAGTCCAGTCTAATTCCAGGATTAACTTTAGTCCAGCTTTTAGATTTTTTAGGTGGTGATGGTAAAACTTATTATTTTAAATTATAAATTATATCATCAGTGCAGACAAATGGTAAAATGTTCACTTCTCTTGTTAGAGGATTTGGTAGTCATTAAGTTATTATCAAATTTTTGTTTTTTTAATTATTATTATAATTATAATTATAAAAAATTAAACGTCCACATATGTGCCCAAGGGCGTGAAGAGGTTAAAAAAGCTCGTCTTATAGCTCTTTCAAACTTTTGCGGAAAAAAGAATGCGTCCAGTTATATCCTCTATCCGACAGAGATGTGCAAAACTCTGTAGATTACGGCAAAAGTGCAGTATCGGTATAGATCGTTTAAAATTCTACACACGCGGTAAGAGTACTTTGTCAATTTATTTTAAAATTTAATTTCTATTGTATTAAAATTAAATGTATGTATTAAATTAGTTTTATTATATATTTTATTCCTGTATACTTATGAAGAAAGATTTTTGTTTTTGTGAAATATTTAATGCGTTGAAAAATATCTACAAATTACTCAGCTTAGCCCACACTTAATCAATAATTCTAAGCATACACTACTTAACTAAGTACTAAATTACTGGACAAATGGTGCGGTTACTCAAGGACTTATTGTAAACTTTACGTTGTGTAGTACTGTCGATATATTTACTGCAATATTTAAAATAGAGTGATAGATAGTTTCTAGTGTACGGTCGTATTACTGGATTTCCGATAAACAATTTAGATTAGAAATACTTTTGATTTTGAAATAAATAAAGTTGTGTTCGAAGGCTAGATTCATGTTATAGTATAATGCTGTGAACACAATAGAACACAACGCAGCAATCATCAGCAATCAATCTCTCAAAGTTAGGATACATACATATATACATACTAGAGATGAGCGATCCAGTGAAGTGATTTTTGAAGAACGTTGTTCTCAGTGAACGTGATTTGTTAATCACTGTTCCTTAAAACAGTGATTGTGATCACAGTATTCCAAAAGAAAACAATACTGACAATAACGTATTTTATTAAGTCGTAAGAAAGAGACAAATAGATACATACTACGAAAAGACTACTAAACAAAATCAAAGTGGTGTCATCAATGTTATTATTTTTAATGTAATTTTTTTTTATATGAAGTTTGACAATTAAGTTTCACAGAAAGTTCATGTAGTTCAAAAGACAAAAGTAAATAATCAGCATCATTTAATAGTAATTCTGCCTCGCTCAAAATAAAATGAAATAAATTTGAGTATGTAACAATTTTGAAAGAACGACATTATTAGTAACTGTTATTTGCCAATTTCAATCACTGTAGTTACCAGCGAATTATCAATCACCGTGATTAAATCACAGTTTTGAAAATATCATTCATACATACATACATATCTTCCACTTTTAATAATACGGCATGTGACTCTTCGAATGTGTTTATCTGTAGTATACGTAGCAAATATTGTTGACGTATTGTATTATCCTGTTATTTAGTAGAAATGTGGGCGCTTCTAACAGTCATACATTTTCTTATGTTTGCAATGATTCGGATGTCAATCGCAGACCGCTGAGGATTACTTGTTTTTATTGTATATTAAAATTTGTAGTAAAATTTCGGGAACTTTCATGATATCCTCATTAGGTGACTGCCAGCGTATTCAAATGATGCTTGTGATGGAAGAAATCCTAACTATTCTCATTTGATTCAATGTGTTCTGCTGCAACAGTGCATTTTAAACTGTTGGAAACTTTTTATGATTTTCGAAATATTTATTGCATACGCTTAGGCACAAACCAACAGAGTGATGCCAAGTCAATTAAACAACAAATGTGTCTCGAATAAAATAACAACTTTTTAAAGAATATTTTTTTTTATTTGAAAAAAGTTAGTGTTTTTTCTTTCGTTTTAAAAACTTTCAATATAAAAGCTAACAAAACTGAGTTGGAATCTTAAAATTAAATAAAAAAAAAAAAAAAACAATTAATTACTAATTTAAATCGATCATTGTATAGTTTATATACGGTAATATCTTATAAAACTAAGGCAAACGTAGGACGCTATTCTATTTGAAGTTCAAAGTCATTGATCATTTGAATCAAATACTTAATAAAACTAAGGAATTATTTACATATACCCGCTAGGGTAGGTAGGATAGGTTAGATAAAATATACATATAAATTATAATTATTTTTAATATTTTGTTTTTTATATAATTAACGGCAAGAAAATCTCTTTGTTTTTGGCCTCATTAAACCTCTCTAACAACGCACGTTGCTCACACACGTTTTGTAATTTTCACGTGCAAACCGTCCTTGGGGCGCAGAATCAATTCGCCTAAAAGAGTTAAATCTTCACGACGGTCAACTGCTTCAATTTTGTATTTACGTAATACTGACGATAGGACAGCCTTCTCTTCGAGGATAGCGAATTTTTGTCCAATGCAATTACGTGGACCAGCACTGAACGGTATATAAGCGAATGGATGGCGGCCAGCACAATTTTCAGGCAAGAAATTATCAGGATTAAATTGCTCAGGTTTAGGAAAGATGCGGGGATTGCGATGCAACATATACGTCATAATGATGGCAGTAGTGCCAGCTGGAATGTTATAATCACCTGGTGAAAAGCAAAAAAAAAATTAAAATCATTTAAAAAAACGGGATAATTATGGTGGGTAACTCACCTATTTGTACATCTTCACCAATGGAACGTCCCATCATGGGTACAGAGGGGAACAAACGTAGAGCATCTTTAATACAGCATTCCAAGTAGCGCATATCCATGAGATTCTTCATAGTGGCAGGTGTATCACGATCATCACCAAAAATAGATTCCAGTTCTTCGTATACACGTTCTTGATACTCTGGATGAGAGCCCAACAAAAACAAAGTCCACGAAATGGCAGCTGAAGTGGTATCATGACCCTCAAACATAAATGTATCGACTTCCTCACGTATGTCGTCGTTGGACAATTGAGTGCCATTCTTAGAATACTCAATTAACAGATCCAAGAACGCCAAGCGTTTCTTTTTGCCCAAATCGTCATAAGCATCGGCCACATTATTATTATTGTTATTGCTATCGGCCAATTCGGCTTTACGTTCGCGTATGACTCGATTGGAGAAACCATGCAGGGTCTTAATGTAACTACTGTGGCGTTTGTAATCGGCGGTCAAACGGAAAATGGCATCCAAGTGTAACCACAATTTCGATTGACGCGATTGAATAATTTCACCAATTCTAAAGGAATAAAATATAGGTAAACGATAAAAATAAATGGCATTTTATTTGATTGAAAAGGAAATTGTTCTAAAATCAATTTGTTTACATATTATGTTGTGTAATGGGTAGGCGTTTCAATATGTCTTTTATTGCGTTACAAAGAATATAGAACTGTTACTACTTTTCAATTCATTAATTAATTGAAAGATTAACTGTTCAATTTATTGTCATATTGTAATTTTTTTCTAAATGGTAATTGAAAATACATAAATAGTTAGAATTTCCAACGGTACACAGATTCCGACCTAGCTTTTCACACCACTTATGTTGGGTGTGTTAAATTTATACAAGAATGGCGGAACCTACAGCTTAAAGTCGACTTCGAACGACATATTTTTGAGAAACTTTTCATGGCAATTTTATTTACTCTCAGAGTTTTTGCCAGAAATCTGCTGAGGGGAAGTCGCCGAAGAAATATTTTTTTCTTTTTTAATATCTGGGGGTTCCAACCGTGGCATCATGAGAATTTTTATAAGAAAATAAACCGTTTTTACCAGTGCTCTTTTAAAACACTGAAAAACTGGATATCACTGTCAAGATATTACCACAAAAGAAAGCATAAAACAGGTGATTATAAGTTCGACATTGTAACCATTCTATCGCGATGTCGGTAATATCATGAACATTGCAAGCCTAAATCATCTATTTGGTAACTTGTTTTTCAACTGTTGAACTAGAAGTAGCAGAGACATCCCTCGCACGACAAAACTATTACTCTACAGGACTCTCATCCTCCCCGTGCTTCTTTATGACGCAGATGCAGTAAAACTTAAACTCTGATGCAGTAACCTTGAAAGTATTCGAGAGAAACGTCCTACGTAAGATCTTTGGTCCAACGCGAGTTGGTGATGATTTCCGAATTCGATGCGGAAGCAGTATGAGCTCTTCAACGACATCGACGTTGTGCAGCGTATGGCAACAAACACGCAAATTGCAATGGAATTCTGTTTTAAAATTTTGAAAAAGTTCTTTTACAGTCGCCAACTACAGCTAAAGGGAATGAAAAACTGTTGATCACATCTTTAATACTTAATAATTGAAAATAGCGGAATATATAACGGCTTTTAGTAAATTTTTTGATGCGCGAAATAAAGATTACAGTTGGATTTTATATAACGACTCCTATTGCCTTATTTTGTTATTTTTTTTTAAATGAAGTTAAAAAAATTAAATGTTGAACTGAATACATGAATAGAAAATGATGACGTTTATTAATGCTTTCTACTCCTAAAACTAAAAGGGCTTTCTAAGCCTTCACTTCTCTTTAGATTGTGCTTTATTAGTTGTAAGTAATAATGAATTAAACATCTCAAAAGAACAGAATAGAAATCAAATAATCGGTAATAATTTTGGAAAAGTCAAAACAAATTTGAAGTTATAAAAACAAAATTTTCGAAAATTGGAAACAAAAATTGTTTTCTGAATATATTTCTCATGTACATATTTAAAACGAGCATATTTTACACTATTTACATATCTATTTATTTTCTACATCTCAATTTATATTTTAGTTCCATTTAATTCTTTATTAAACCAAGGGATACAAGAGGATAATTAATGCGTGATATGTAGTCTAGTAGGTAGAGTGTTAGCTTATTAGACATGAGGCCTTTGCTCAAGCACTAGGTCAGACATTTCCAACTGAACGAAATATGAAAATAAATTTTTCTTCCTGAATGAAGGGTTGTAATGGCCAATTATGTAAGCATGTGTGAGGGACAAAACAAATGGCTTCCATCTTCCTTTGGTGAGTTCTCAAAACTTGGTGATGTTTTAAACCAATCAGACAGTTTATGTATTGTTTACATATAATCTTTAGGTGCTGGTCCGTTTTTTTAATATTAATTGTCAATTGTGTTAGAGACTATATGATCTGTTAAGTAATTATGAATATTAGAACAGATAGCAAGCATACTATTCGACGATTGTAACTGCAAAAGTATGCAACAAATTAATCTAGCATTCGCATTAAACTAGTTTCAATCTAAAACTTAATTCACGTGGTCACTCATTACTTTATTATTATTATACATTCAGACAATTGAACCACAATTTCAGCTTTTTTTTTATACGAACGTCGATTTTTAACACTTACCCATAAACCGCTTTCACATAATCTGATTCACTATTGCTTTGGGCATAAATACTGCGACCCATGGCGGTTTCTGAAATCACAAAACATTGAAAGAGTTTAATGTATTGTTACCAACTTCCTGCAATGAATTTTATGATCCATTACGGCTGCAATTTATCTTCACTCATTCATTTATTTACACATTCATTTTGGCTACTTACCGCACACAATGTCAAGCGTACAAAGGGTTACGTATGGAAAGATGTTGAATGTTTCGGAAGACAATTCACGATCAAGTTTACGTGTCAAAATAGCACTTTGTTCGTTGAAGACATCAATGAAATCATCCAAGATTTTAAAATGAAAGGCTGGTGTTAAAATCTACAAACAATTAAATGAAAATTAACAAAATACGACACTTAATCACACTAATTACAAGTGCATGTACATCTACATACACACTAGCGACAAAGTACAGAAACAATTATAATATGTACAACAAAAGACAATAAACAAACAAATAAAAATAAAAAATAAATTTAATTAAAATTATCTAATGACTACCACATACGCTATGTACTCTACTGTAGCCACTTTGATTTTTATTTCATTTTGAAATACTGTACATATACAAGTATTTGAATATATGTAGACACTTACCTTTCTTCTGGAATGCCATTTACGGCCAAAACTAGTCAATAAGCCAGTACCCAACCAGGGTTGCAAATAATCGTAATCTTGACTTTTGTCAATGAATTTTTGACTGTTCAGTATGGGCTACATTTGAAGATTAGAAAAGATAGGCGTTAGGAACAATGGAGAATAATTTACATAAAATGCCTAAAATTGCTTACCTCAACCGTTTCAGGATCAAATAACATAATGTAAGGTGTCGTACCTTGCCATACTTTATTTAGACCCAAACGATTGCCCCACAAACGTTGTGATCCAGTTATACGAGCAAATAATTCTAAAATAAAAAAAAAATGCCAAAATATAAAATAATTACTGCAGCAAATGAAAGTGAATAAAGGCAGATTATATAAGATTGTTTTCATTTTTTTATAAATAATTTTTTACAAATTTAAAATTTAATGCATAATTTACTGTGCTATATATGTACACATAGATTTGACGATTTTGAGCTCCAAAAATATCATATTGACGATATGACGATTTATGCCCTTGTTTTGACGATTTTTGGAAATGAAAAATTTACATCATATTCTTTACTTTAGCACAATAAAAGCCATTTGAAGCTTTGTTCTTACTTTGCAATTGCTACTATTGCAAATTTAGATTAGTAGTAACGAGGAGTGAAGTATTATATTTTTAAATTATTTGCGAACACCTGTGATGATTTTGTTTTATATCTTATGCCTTTTTCATCCCTTAAAAGCCAAAAAATTACAACCTCTGCACGAAGGGAATTCCACATAAGAGTAGTCCGACCAAAGAACGAATTTTGTCTGTAATGCATTGTGCGATCCACTGGCCAATCGACCACATACGTATGTCCTCGCCGAGAAGGACGGGTGTTATTTAGGAATACATGATTGTGGGGAACAAGTTCAATTCGTTGTAATAGCGATAGAACAATGAAACACAAGCCACATTGCAGCGATGCTCCAATGAATCAATAGAGTTCAATACCTTAACGTCAAAATAGACGTTGAGGCACCGGCCTATGCATGAGAATTGTATTCCATTTTCTTTCGGATATAAGTGGTGTAAATAATAAGAAGATCGGATGAAGTAAAGTATTTCTTTAAGGCACTGAAAAATGTGTCGGTTCCAGCGAACATCACACTGAATTTTCATGCTCAGAACATCAAGACCTCTGACTCCCTAATATTTACACCACAGACAGGTTTAGATGATGCAATACTATATACAGTCACACAGATAATTATACGTACCCCCCTAAAAATCATTTTTTTTTTTAATGTTAATATATGGACAAGTCAACTGATTTTAGCGCCAAATTTTTGTTTTCCGTCACAGCCGAACAAATTATATTTGTTCTCATCACTAAATATTACATTCGCCCAAAAATCAGTTGACTTGTCCATATATTATTGGGCGAATTCCAATCGTGGCTTTTTTCTCGGCACTCGGCTGCGGAAACCGTTCTTTCTCAAAACACTTCGAACTGTTTCGGAATGCACAATAACATTGTGATCTCTTTCCGGGGTATTTCGTATTTCTACGGCTGTAGTCCTAGGATTTTTATCCAAAATACCTTTTATATACCGGGCTACCCTTGGAGAAATTTTATACAAAATATACATCGTACGTATAATTTTCTGTGGTGCGATAGTGGTTTTAAGCAAACTGCAGTCACAAATTCATAGATTTTGGGAATCTTTTTTCTTTATTTAAGTAAATGTGAAATGTGAAATTTTAGATTAGAAGTTCATTACTTTTAAAAAAAAATGATTTTTAGGAGGGTACGTATAATTATCTGTGTGACTGTATATGTATATTTACTATACTGCTATATATGTATGTAAAAATATAAAGGTTTTAAATATATAAAACACTCCTTTGAAGTCGCCGTGGTCTAGTAGGTAGTGTGTTGGCTTATTAGACGAAAAGCCAGGGTTCGAGCCCCAGCAGAATTCTGGCAAAAACTCTGAGAGTAAATAAAATTGCCATGAAAAGTTTCTCAAAAATCTGTCGTTCGGAGTCGACTTTAAACTGCAGGTCCCGCCACTCGTGTATAAAATTAACACACACAACATAAGTGGTGTGAGAAACTAGGTCGTAATCCTGACTGAAGGGTTGTAATGACAAATTATGTTTTTATGTATGTAAGAGAGATTGTTTTGATTATTTCAGCTTTTCATCCAACAGTTGTCATGTGACAAATAATTTCGATGAATTCTGTTATGAACGCATCTTGAGACTGCACTATAAAAATGTAATACAACTATTCTGTGGTACGTTAACAGCAGTCACTTTAAGTTTAATTACGAAGAAGTAAAAAGAAGTATTTTACAGTGTATCAAATTGAAAACTAAATTATGTTATAAACCTGCATTAAATGCTCATGAAAGTTCCAAACACATGGTATGTTTAATTTTAAAAGTGCCATTGAAAATATTGTTTTTTATTATTAGTTGTGGTTGTAGTGTTTTTTTTCTTGTAATACAATTTAATTACACCAAAAACCATAATGAATAAAAATCTTAAATAAAGAATGAATCATTGTTGCATAAAACAATAGAAGAAAAACAGTGAAACTATTGAATGAATTATCATTTCCAAAAAAACGTTTGTCGTTTGACGATTTGACAACGAATTTATTTCAACATTAAAGAAATCACACACAGAGACAAACATTTTTTATATTTTTATTTTCATAAAAATTATAATTTTTCTAATACTTAAATTCGTTTAAGATTTATGAATCAAGTTGAGCAGCAACAACGACAGCAGCAGTGGCAAAACGAGCAACAGAATTAAGATTTAAGAAGTTTGTGGTTTTAGTTAAATTTTATGAACATTTTTTAAAAAAAAATAAAAAAATAATTCTTAACCAACCCGATGGCCTTCAGTTTTATTAGAAACTACAATGAAAACATTAAAATTAAAAATAAAATTTAATTATTTTTTGCCACAATCATACTGTAGAGTTTCTTGTTCAAAATTTTGTTGTATCATTGTCATTATGATGATAAACATCATTAAGTAACATAATTAAAGTGGGAAATAAAAATTCAAGACAATCGTTTTAAAATCTAACTGGATTGATTAGAAGACGACAAAAAAACCCCCAGTCAAAAAAAGTCTTAAATTGGCAAACCTATATTCATAAAAACAAACGATTTATTATTTAAATGACAAGTTCTTTAATTTCTTTGTTTAAATTTTAAAAATATAATTTAAAAAAATAGTAATATTATTGCTTTCATTACTTTAGTGAATTTTTAACGTTTTTTTAATTTAAATTTCAAACTTAAAAAATAATATACAAGTAAATAGTTTGACTTTTCAGGAGAAAATTTCGTAAGAAGTTTTTCATGCTGTTCCTTCAATCTTAAATTCTTGTTAGAATTTAAAAAAATTTGTTAATCGAATGTGATTTGGAAGAATGATTTCAAACATTCTTATCAGACTGTTGTTAGTGGTTTCAACAGTTTGCGCATTCATTTGATCGTTCTTGTGGTTTACCTTGACCCCATTTCTTGTTTACTTTCTGTTTTTTGTGTTCTTTTTTTAGTTCTTATAAATTCAGAGAATTTTAGTACGTATCTTTTGGATTTTATTTATTATTTATATTTATTGAAATAAAATTTAAACGTAGTTTGTTATATAAATTCCATAAATTTTATCAAGATTGGATTCAGTCTGATAATTTACATAAATTTTGCATGGGTCTTGATATATTATTAATTAATATATTAATCAATATGATATTAATGTCAATTAATTTTAATGGTAGATTTTAGATTTAATCAATTTAATCATTGTTCAAGTCAATGTTTTTAAATGGTTGTTCTATTTCCCAAATAGTCGTTTAACTTTTTAAGTAAGTTCACGAAAAATATTTAAAACCTTAATCAATGTGACATTTATATCATTTTCATTGCTAAATCTTACTTTAATTTCGAAATAACTCAGTATTGATTTATTTATATACATACATAAGTAGTATGATTTACATACAGTGCACAGCATAAGTCAAGGACTTCTAATATATAAGGTCATCAGGAAATTGTCCTTATTATAATAGACGTAAATTAATAAAATAAATATTAAAACAAGAATTATTTTTACAAACTTAACCAAGAATTTAACTTAATAAAATTGTTTACATGAATTATGGTACCTCGACTTATGCTGTCCACTGTATATAAGCAGTGTGATTAGGAACCTTTACAATAGTGGATGTATTAATCTATAATTTATTACGCCTTAACAGAGAAGAACATCTAATTAAACAGTCTATTGTAAGAGCAAGAATCCACCGTAGTCTAGTAGGTAGTGCGTTGGCTTATTAAACCTGTGGCCACGGTTTAAAACCCAGGTCAGACATCTCCAACAAATAGAAATATAAAAAATATTTCTTCGGCGACTTCCTCAAAGCGGATTTCTGGCAAAAACTCTGACAGCAAATAAAATTGCCATGAAAAATATTTCTCAAAAATCTGTCGTTCGGAATTGACTTTAACTTTAGGGCCGCCACTCATGTACAAAAATAACACTGACACATAACATAAGTGGTGTGAGAAGCTAGGTCGTAATCCTGACTGAAACGTTGTATATGTAAAGTACAATCCTTCCGGTTAATAATGGAAATTAATTTCATTCAAATGGCAGCCTCGGCTGGCCATGCAGTAGCCTACACGATCGGTCCAATTTTTAAGCACATTATCGATTGTGTGCAGCTGTATTTCACCAATGGCTTCACGAATATTGTCCTTTAAAGCGTCAATTGTCTCTGGCTTGTCGGCGTAACACTTATTTTTGACGGCACCCCACAAATAATAGTCCAACGGTGTCAAATCGCAGCTCCGAGGTGGCCAAACGACATCAGCTCTGCGGCTGATAATGCGATTTTCAAAAACAGGGCGCAAAACATCGAGTGTAGCTTCGGCTGTGTGGCACGTAGCGCCGTCCTGTTGAAACCAAATGTTGCCAATATCCTCCTCTTTAATTTTTGTAAACAAAAATTCGTTCAACATGGCCCGATAACGATCGCCATTGACTGTAACGGCCACTCCTTGCTCATTTTCGAAGAAAAATGGCCCAATTATGCTTCTGGGCCAAAATCCGCACCAAACAGTGACTCGTTTAGGGTGCGTCGGCTTTTCAATGTATGTGTGCGGGTTTTCTATGACCAAAATGCGACAATTTTGTTTGCTTACATATCCGCCAAGATCAAAATGAGCTTCATCTGAAAAGATGAATTTTTTGCAAAAATCGGCTTCTTCTGGTGTAGGCTACTGCATGGCCAGCCGAGGCAGCTATTTGAATGAAATTATTTTCCATTATTAATCGGAAGGATTGTACTTTCAAATAAAAAAAATTTAAAAAATTTAAAAACAAAAATTATTTGGCGGACCCTTTAGTATGTATGTTTAAGAGTAAAAATTGCAATGTTCTACGAAAATACTAGACTTAAAAGTCGCCGTAGTCTAGTAGGTAGTGTATTGGCTTATTAGACGTAAAGCCAGGGTTTGAGCCCCAGGCCAGACATCAAGACAAAAATGCAAAAAGTATTTCTTCGGCGACTTCCTCTCAGCAGATTTCAGGCAAAAACTCTGAGAGTAAATAAAATTGCCATGAAAAGTTTCTCAAAAATCTGTCGTTCGGAGCCACTCATGTATAAAATTAACACAGACAACATAAGTGGTGTGAGAAACAAGGTCGTAATCCTGACTGAAGGGTTGTAATGACCAATTATGTATGTATGTTTATATGTACTACACTTAGAAGCTATAATTGGTTGCAATTCGCTTCGATTTATTTTTATTAAAATTTTCAATTTAAACCTCAGTAAGTAAGTGAGAATTTTCTGAGTTCTGTTTTGAATTTTTGCTGACGAGTCACTTAACCTAGCTGTGTTGCAGAATAGCAAAAATTAAAAATATTATTATTATCAGGCGAATTGTTTTTTAGTAAAATCATTAAAAATTATTCTTAGCAGAAATTAAAAGTCAATATTTTCTTTCCAGTTCTTTGTAGGTGTATATTCGTATATGCAGATACACATTGAATTAGTATGTAAAAATTGTCAAATAATAAGCCAGTACTGCTAAGATTTTGCACAAAATATTGCGCATGTAAAAGACGAATAAAGTTAAAGGCACATTGAAATAATAATAAATGCCCAGTTTGTTCTTTTTTGTTTTTATTTTCTTCTTTTCAAATATTGTGTGTATATTTCAAATAAATTCAATTAGTCATATTATGAATACAATTATAGGAATTTGGAAGCGTTCTTTCACAATAATATTTAATAAAGTGGCTAATAACCTTTTAAGGAGCGGCATTAAAAGAAGCAATTATAATTATAATTGATTTTTTATTTACATATTATTTAAACGAACTTCTATCAAAAAAAATTTCAAGTCAAATCTAACTCTTTGAACTAGCGATGCCAAACGTGATTGATTTTTAGAAATCCTGGGATTCGGGATTTCGGGATTTCGATGCCTTAATTTTGATGCGAACAAAAACATCTTTCGCATCTATACTTGTGGGTAAAATGGTTTCAAGAGAGCTATATGCATGATATAACTATACACCTCTAACACCTCGTGATTCACACAAATTTATTTCTTTAGAAAGTTCATTGTCTAAATCATCAGCTGTATTAACAGATTTTATTGGACTTCCAGGGCAACGTTTAACATTTTAACAATGGAAGTTGGAAGTTCTTATTCAATTCGGTGTCGAGTGATATAGAATATTCACTTAATTGTTACATCTGAAAAACTACATGGGTGTTATTTAATGTAATATTAAATAAAAAACAATGCCGTAAACTCAATTTTCTTTTCTTAATTTATAAAGTATATATGTATGTGTGAATTTACAATCCCGAAAATTCCGTGAAATCCCGGGACAAGTTTTAAGAAATCCCGGGATTCGGGAATCCCTTGTATTTAATATAATACAATATAAGAAAACGTTCAGAAATGTCTTTCTTTACATACGCATGTATATGTACAATATGCATATGTATGTTTCAACTAAGCCTACAACAACTCAATGTCACTCTACTTACTCTATTTTATGCACGCACATATATGTTGCGTGACTTGTACAACGTTTTTTATGCGAGATCCAGCCTATGGCAATCGTTGTTATATGGTTTAGTTACCTTTCGAACAGTTTGCCTTCGTTTACCATATTGACCACAGTTCGGAGGCGGTAGGTGTGTGACATCTTACAAAGGCAACTGTTTAGGAACACGTGTATCTTCCAAATATTGGGAGTGAGAGTATTCATTTGTTTTAAATGTAACGGATATAGGAAGTTGCTAATGGAAATATCTTCGGCTTCAATTAAATTATGTGTCACTATACCCGCGTTAATGGAGATACATACCTACATACATACATAATTGATCAACCCTTCGGTCAGGATTACAACCGCTTCTCACAACACTTATGTTGTGTGTGTCAATTTTACACGTGAGTGGCGGGACCTACAGCTTAAAGGCGACTCTTGGCGATAGATTTTTGAGGAACTTTTTCATGGCAATTTTATTTTCCTCTCACAGTTTTTACCAGAAATCTGCTGAGAAGCATTCGCCGAAGAAATATTTTTTATATTTCGTTTTGTTGGAGATGTCTGGCCCGGGGTTTGAACCGTGGCCTCACGTCTAAAATGCCCACACGCTACCTACTCGACTACAACGGCTTCAAATGCAGATAAATCTTTTAATTCTGATGATAAATATTATCACCGCATTTAAAATTCTTTTACCCAGACATTGTTGCTAAAGAATCCTCTTCTCACAATAAATGCGTTTCAAATCCGTGAACATAAATAAGTAGAAACCAAAGTTTCAAATTCGAATGAATTTTTTAATGTTCACAATCATTTTAACGCCGTATACAAAATTTAATATTTTTTATGTGCATTCAATCGTATGATTTTGTAAATATTCTTATAATTAATTTCTTTTGTTTTTTGTTTGTTAATTTTGCATAAAATATTGTTTATGTGCATAGATAGACAGATAGATGGATTGTAGAGATTAATAGATATTACGTCATTAGTCTTTGTTCTTTAATGGGAAAATACCAAAACAATTGTGATAAAATTAAATATTTACTCTCAAATCATAATTACGATTGTTTCTGCCGGCATCTGAAATTGAGATTGAGACAATTAAACATCTGCACAGTTACCGTATATGTACTTGGAATTATTAATTTGCGAATTTCGTGTTGTTTTTTTTTTTTTTTTTTTTTTTATTTGTTATGCAAAATAATAATTGAAGTGACTTTCCAGCTTCTCAGCTTGTGTATTTGTGTATACGCGTTTAGTTATGTTTAATTTTAATTTTTTTATTATGTTTTAGAAATTAATTTTTTATGAATAATTTTATCAAACAATTGAATAAATTACACAGCCCTGCAAATTTGGACTTTTTTGTGCAAATAAGATGGCTTCATGTGTTTTCGAAGGCATTTTGCGCAATGAACACGAATCTGGTTTCATCACGTCAGGTATTCGAGAAAAAGGGGGTTGAAACCCCTAAAAATAGCGTTTTTGGCCATTTTTGAAACATTGTAGAGCTAAACACTGACGTGCAATATGGCGGTTGAGGTTTATAAAAATTAATCAGATTTACTTGACCGCCATATTGGATATTGGATCCACGGATATTGGATCCGCCATTTTGAATTTTTTAAATCTGAATGAAGAGCTGTAATTAGCGACCCCAAAAACCCCTGAGTAGCAATTTTCAAGTAAATCTGATTTTAACCCTTTCATGCCCGATGTTGCCTATAGGCAACATTGTACATTTTTGTTCATAAATTCCGTAATTTTTAATTTTTTTAAATGATTTTTTTTTTTGCAAACAAACTTGGTTAAAAACGTGTAAAACCAGAATACGTAGGACTCTGTATTTAATATCACTTCATATTTAGGCCATGACTAACAAACACATGTCCTTAAAAAAATTTTAGCTCTGGCCCAAAAAATCCGGGTATGAAAGGGTTAAGGACCTGCGTAATGTGTTTCTTTTTTATTTTGCACCCCTTGACATAAACCCACCCCCTACTTTAAGGGTGCATGCAAACAATTTGGTTTTGGGCTCATTTTAAAGAGCAAAGATCAATTGTCAATTTCTGATAATAGCAATGGTTCTAGCACGTTAGTGTTTAGCTCTACAACGCTATTTTTAGCGGTTTCAACCCCCTTTTTCTCGAAAACCTGACCTGAAAATTTTTGAAACCAGATTCGTTTTCAGCGCACAAAATGCCTTCGGAAACAACTGGAGCAATCTTATTTGCAAAACCCATGCAGGGCTGTGTTATTGTAGAATCCTGAATCTGGTTTCGATCTTTTCTTTATTAAAAAGAAAAAATTATAAAAATATTAATTATAATTGTTTTTATAATTATTATTGAATAAATTAAAAATTAATATGATTAAGACATTTAAACTCGTTTTTCGTCGGCACGTGCGTCTGTTTAGAATGATTCTTAAATGAATTTTTTATTATTAAAAGAAGAAAAAGAAAAATAAACAAGTATCCCAAGGCCGTAAGTACGATAACATAAATACTGTATCGTTTAATATTTGAATTCTCATGACACGAATAATTTGAAATAATTCTCTTTGCAAGTTAGCAACCGCAATAATAAAAGTTACCATCAAATTCGTTTCAAATATCACTGCACACAAAATGTTAAAGTAATAAAATAAATTAATAAAATCGTAAATCACAAATCAAATAATTACGATATTCCTAAGGTATATCATGAAAAGGTTTTATTAAATTCAGTCGGTCTTAAAAACAACACAAAAAAATTATTTATATTAAATTAGTACATGTACATATATTTCAATCAGATAAAACTGATTATAGACCGACATGAACAGTATGGACCTGTCATTCATTACAGTGTTAACGCACAATAGTTATATGGATTCGATTCAATATAAATATCGCACACAATCGGGTGATATATGTACATGCATACATACATAATTAGTTATTACAACCCTTCAGTCAGGATTACGGTTTAGCTGCTCACACCACTTATGTATGTTGTGTCGACTCCGAACGACAGGATTTTAGGGAAACTGGCAATTTTCTATTTACTCTCTGAGTTTTTACCAGAAATCTGCTAAGCGGCAGTCGCCAAAGAAATTTGTTTTATATTTTGTTTTGTTGGAGATATGTGGCCTGGGGCTGATATGTATTTATTAAATCGATTTGACATAAATCACGTACAGTCGAGTGATAGGTTTTTATTAAAACCTGCGTCCCACAAATGGAATGAAATAATCGTAGTAAAGTAAATGACTGACATTCGCCTTTAGTAAGTATTTTATTTACTTGCGCATATATTTTGTGATTTGTTTTAACAACTATCTAATAGTGTTTTCACACCAAAATTTAAAATCTGATTTTAGCATTAAAACCATAAACAGCTGATTTTGCGTTCACACTGCAAGTTTTATTAAAATTGGTTTTAAATTCATGACGTTTATGACTGCGAGAAAAAAATTTTATGAGCAATATGCCTTATTTCATCTTGATATATTTAGCTTCTGACTTACCTTTCGCACAAGAAACTATATTCATTGTGACCAGAAACAACACACATTTCGATTAATATTTAAATATTTAAGAATCTTTAAAATTTTCATTGAAGAAATTAAAAATATTCCAAATTTTTCCTTTTTTAATACAAAATAAATGATTATTTACATTTATTTATTTATTTACATTTGTTTTTCTTTTTATCAGCTGTTTTCAGGTTTTCAGAGCTGGTAGCTCTGATTTAGTACATTTAGTACATCAAAACAAGGTTGTATTTCATAAAACCAACTTAAAACCAATTCAAAAAAGGTTTTATTTTGGTTTTAACACAATAATTTTGTATGGTAAAATCAGGTTTTATTTTTGGTTTTAACGTTAAAACCAACTTTTACCTTAAAACCACTCGGTGTGAAAACACTATAAGGCAGTAAATTAATTTGTCATCAAGATTTCTTTAATTTTCATATTTCTTCTTGTTTCTTGTTTTTTTATATACATACATATGTATGTACTGCTATTGTCTCCATTGATATGTATGTATAATTAAAGCATTCTAAAATTATTACAATTATTATAACATAAATTAACTGTTTGGGTGCCCTAGTAGTCTAGTGGGTGGTGTGCTAGACTATTAGCGACTCTGATCCACCGAGCATATGGTCAAAGTTACTTAGCTCGTAAATAGTTAGAATATAATTTGTAATTGTATTGTAATAAATAGATAAATAAATAAATTAACTGTTTACGTACAATATTTAGAAAACAAATGGTTTTTAATTTTTTTCGTTAACAATTTGTCTTCACTGTATACGTATCGTAGAAATGCGCACGAGCAAATACTCACGTTTGTTATGAACACAACATTTGCTCTTCGTTTAAAATCTATGTACCTCGAGTATCATATTAAAACAGATTTTGTTGTCTGTTGAACAGATATTTTTCACTTGTGGGATCGATAATGAAAATTTTTATGATTTTGATCTCATTAAAGCGATGATGCGATCAATCTACACTCAATTTAAATCATGTCTCTCCTCTACGAGCATCAACTGTTGACCGCATAATCAACACAAGATCTGATCAAAATGAATCATAGATGGGGACGGTAGAAAGAAAACGGCGCTTGTCTTTCTCTCCGTTATTGAGTTTATTTATGTAATAAACTTTACTTTGTTGTTAAGATTGTTTTGTTAATGTACACACACAGAAATTTACAAGTGTATAAAAGATTTGCATTAGGGTGCGCCAATTTATTAATGAATTTGAAATATTAAACGCAACAAATACAATTAAAATTTGATAAACATATAAGAAAGGCACTTATCTGTTTATTGAGTATGTTTGATATTTACATACATACACAGTTGATCATTACAACTTCAGCAAGGGTTACAACATATTAATTTTAATTTTATACATGAGTGACGGGGACCTACTGTTTAAAGCCGACTACGAACGACAGATTTTTGATTAACTTTTCATGGCAATTTTATTTACTCTCAGAGTTTTTGTCAGAAAAATTCTGAGACGAAATTGCCGAAGAAGAATGTTTGTATTTTTCATGTTGATGGAAATGTCTAACCTGGGGTTTGAACCGTAGCCTCACGTCTAATAAATCAACACACTACCTACCAGACTACGGCAAATTTAGACTTCATTTAGAAGAATTAGAATCAGAAAATTCAATAATTTTATTCCAAATGATTGATTAAAAAAATAAAATCTACAAGTGAAACATTTGTGTTTAGTTAGTGTTGGATACATACGTCATTATTAATGGTGCACACTTTTTCGGGAGAAAACTGCAATACCGAATTTTCCTTTTTATGATTTTATACAGAGTTTATCAACTAAATAAACAATCGGTGACGTTTTTACAATGTCAAGTTTTAAATGAAATCTTTAATAATTGGCGCCAACCTAATATTTCAAATATTATAAAAGAGTTGTTTATAAAAATGATTGAAACATAGACAAATAAATAAACCACCGGGTCTTTTTTTGTTTACTAGTTATTTTTGGCTGCTTTTAAATGATGTATTTATCATCCGCTTCCTCTTTATCTTTCCCTTTCTACGATTACAAAATGAAATTAATGTGTGAACTAAAACTATTTTTCATTTCATTTTATTTTCTTTTCATACAATTTTAACTGTTTTGTCGACATTTAGGTTTTACGCTTATTGTTACGGTCTGTGCAAGAGTATTTGTTTGTAAGCCAGTATTACGAAAACATTTTTATAAAATTCAAGAAAGTGTATCGCAATTTCTAAAATGTTACCACTCTCGTATGTTTGAAATACGTTGAAGACGGCCTGTAGTCTAAATTGGGTTTGCAAAATATATGACTGTATGCATATCGGATTAAATTCTATATACACTCAGTAGCACAAGTCTATGTACAAAGTATTTCATAAATTTTAACGTGATAGTTTAATGCCTGTTAACAACGCCTTATCCTTTCAAATTGATTTCGATTTACAGGTAAACCTTAGAAATTATGTTCGATACTCCTTTTTGCTTTTGCAAAGCTTGGTGACACCCGATAACTTTAAAACATATGAATGGCAATTTGCTGCGTATGCTTTGGTCTTGTTTTCTTGATGCCGAAAAATATTTTTAATAGGTACTTGGTTCAAACTTAACTAAGAAATTAATTTTGTAAGCTTTTACCTTTCAAGTTGCAATAAATTTCATGAAATTTCAAACAGAAAAGAAAATATTATATAGGGAGTGATTATCAACTGTAATAATACTGGAGTTTTAGGCCTCTCTCTGCTCGTACTAAAAAATTGTTTGAATGCGAAAGTAGAATTGTAGTGAGATTGATACAAAAAAAACCCAGGTTATTAGCATAATTTAAAAAAGATATACACAATGAAACTACAAATACACACGCCATGTAGATAGGAAAACGCCGCTAGTGTAGTTAGTCAATAGTAAAACACGAATTACTTTCGCTAAAGTATACATAAATGGGTCTAAAATGCGGAAAAAAATCTATTTATGGATGTAATATTGCCATAATAGATCGTCTATTTCTCTGGATGAAACCTTTTTCAGTCTTCAATTACAGAAATTAAAATCCAAAGGCTACACATACATACACAATAGTATGCTGGATACATAATAGTATGGTGAAGTTTGACAAATGAGTTGTAAATAATTCAGAGTATATTCGATACGGTAGTAGATCTTAGGATCTAGTTAGACATTATAAAACAAATCACACGGAAAGTTTTAAGCAATTGTTATTTTAACAAGACACTAACCCAAAGGATATTGTACAAATACAAGGCTTTCGTTGACCTATAATGAACGAATTCAAATAAAAACTGGAGCGTTTTTAGAATTGGCTGGAACAAAAAATACGAAACCACGTAATAATGTGAGAGCAAATACTTCAAACAGTATTAACTGAAGAATGGGAAAAGATCATTCCCGAATACCATGTAAACTGGTTCTTCATGAAGTTATCACTTGTCGTAATTATCCGACTTATTACTAGAGTACATAGCATAATTTAAGCATCCAAAAAATTTTTGTTTTTTATTATTTTACGTTGTGTACTCAGATTTTTTTCTTTCATGAAATTATGTTTTCTTCTAAATAGAATTCCTATTATTTTTATTAAGTATGAAATAAAAATGTTACAATGGAATTAAGATCTTACCATAAATAAATAAAAGTTTTATTTAAAAAAAGAGTAAAATTTCGAATGAGTACCGTTTATTTTAATACCTAAAATTACCGTATGCCTTTAACTTTCGCACAAATTCCTTTAATGAAGTAATCCGTATTATAATGATGGATTACAACATATCGATTTTATAGGTTATCTTTTGTTTGACAGCGCTTTTTTTTGGCAGTTGCGGAAGTATTCTGTTTCATCACTAACCTTTATTTTTATTTTAGTGAGTATATCCAGTATATTTTTAAAGATACAAAGAAAACATGCTGTATTGTTGTTGCCTTCAGAGTTTTAATTATATTTTCTTTTTTTTCTTTTGGAAATTTATGAGAGAAAACAAAGGAAGAGACAAATCTTAATCATAGAATCTTGAATATTTATTATGTCAGTTAACTGCCACAAATTACTAACACTAAACGTCGTTATTTTTTTAGTTTTAGGGCCATTATTACAACTTGCCGTTAACTAAAGGAAGGATTTTAACGGGAAGATAAATTGTTTTTCATTATTATAAGTGAACAATATGGTAGAAGTGAGCGTTAAGCTAAAGGGAGGATCATCCTACTGGTAACTTTTAAAGTTAAGTTTATGTTTGAACTTGCCATATTAGAGAATTATTTAAGTTGTAAGTTGTAATAACGAAAATAAGTTAAAGGTAACTTTACAGTTCCCTTTAGATAAAGGTACCTTCAACTAAACCCAAGTTTAACGACAAGTTGTAATAATGGCCCTTACAGCTCTAAAATCAATTTGAAAGAAAATAAAAAAATTTTAAATATTTTTGTTTGGTTCTAGAGAGAGAGGCGCGTTTATAAAATAAATATAAATATAAATATACAGTTGAAGTAAAAGGAAAAAAACTAGTGATTTTTTAATACTGGATCAGTGTGTTAAATAACAAAATAAATTATTGTTTGTTAGGGTTAAACGAAACCGAATTAGAAAATATGATATTCCTAGATGAAACCAAATTAATTCGGTCAGTTTCTAATGAAATAAAGCTATCACGTGCGCCTTAATCGAATATGCAACACATGATACTGTAACACATAGAGAAGGTAATGTAAAGGTTTTTGGATGAACGTGGAATTGACCCACGATATAGGATACATTACACAATGTGTATATAAACACTCATACAAATGCGTGAAGATGTTAATTATTGCAAACAACATCAACGTTTCGTAGTGATCAATTTTATCTACAGGATATTGTAGATCAATTAAGAAAATATAAAGCGACTTTAGGAAATGCTACATTTTATACGGGCAAATTTTAAAATCGATTAATCGACGAATTCATGGTGTTATTGGTCAACAACTAGTTTAGCATTATTGTGCTCAAGATTCGAATGCTGGGCGATAAAATGTTCATCATGGAATTCGATTTGATAAAGCAAAGAGGCTTCAATTCTCTCAAAATAATCCACCAAGGGAGACTTCTGTCATTAAACGCCACCATTTGAGGGTGCAGGCAACTACCTGTTACATAACAACAATCGTGTAATTAGGCAGTAAAAATTTGATTGATGGCCCCGATAGAAAACAATGAAATAAGAAGAAGATGAGAGATATTCTTTGGAAAATGTAGAAAATGTTTTTTGTTTTTCGAAAAGAAGTATGAATATGAATGTGTTACCTAAAACTGCTTTATAGGCGAACATTATTATGTCGATTGTAGTGTAGTAAAGTATGATGATCGTCACATAATTCAGCGCAGTTTTAAAACAAATGCATGCTATTGTGTAAAGTAATAGTTTTGTGCAATTTGAACAAAATTTATTTGAGTTTACCACATTAAAAGATTGTTTTTCACCATAACACGTATTTGTCCAATTTTCTTAAAATTTACTTCAATCGTTACGATCTTCAACTACACCGCTTGCTACAAAATTATATCGGGATCTGCGTCTCTTTTTTTTTGACAACTTTTGTCGACTTACAATTCCTGAAATGGTGGTCTATACTATGATTAAAAAATATAAAGAAACAACTGGACGAACTGTATCAACATACAACCCGGCAAGTGATTTTGACTATCTTGGCATTGACGTTCTTTTTCTAAAAATTTATCAAACATTTTAATAAAATCAACAAATCACATCTCTTTCATTGAACAACATAATCAAATCATAATATTTGTTTAATAATTTTCCCATTTTATTTTAAGCCAAATATTGATGTTGAGTGATATTAATTCATTCACATACATATTTGCGCTCCATTAATAATTTACTTCCGTAAGAAAAAATAATAATTTACATTTCGGCATCGTTGAATGGAGTTCATTATTTAGATTTCGTTTCAAAACTTTATTAACCATCTTAAGTGACGGCAACAACAACAACAATAAGAGGAGAACATTTTGAAAAAAAAAGAATCAGAAAAATCGGCAACAATCGATAAGTAAATAAACAGAATTAAATTAAAATATTCCCACATTAATTATTCCGTACCACACGCCAGCTGTCAAAGATAAAAGTATTCATGACGTTCGTTGTCTTATTCTAAATCTCGGGTAATATTGGCTCTAATAAATGCAATAAAAGTAACAATAACAATAAATATAAATTTACCATAACAATATTTAAATAAATTTTATTAACACAACAGTAAAAACAACAACAAATTCATTATGACCATTTTAAGTGGACAAAACAAATTGTTGTAGTTGATGCCTCGATTTTCTCACAAAACAAAAAAAAAAACGTACACATATAGACGGTAGACAATATTTGTAGACAATTAAAAATAAAAACCCACACAATTATTATAATTTTTTTGTTTGTTTGTTTGCTTTAAAAATAAAAATAAAAATTGTCCATAAAATAAGTTTAAAATTAATTACATATGTAAACACACTTTTACTACATCGTTTTGTATAAACAGTGAGCAACAAAATATTATGGATTTAGAAAAATGTTTAAAATTAAACAAGATTTTAGTATTCGTATGCAACATATCGAGTCCTCGCAGAAGATTTCGCTAAAAATAAACCCAAAGATATGTATATATGAAACCGCCATAGTCTAGTACGTAGTGTGTTGGCTTATTTGACGTGAGGCCCGGGTCAGATATCTCCAACAAAACGAAATATGAATATGATATAATATGAATATTTCTTCTGTATTGTTATCCTACTGTGCTTAAAGAAATAAGAATTTCAAATTCAAAACATGCGTAGTTTTTAATTGGGAAGGGAGAACAGCACCAAAGACACGCCCTTTTGTTAGGCTGACTTCCAAAATGTTAGTTGCTTTGTGTTTGAACAAAGCCGCTAGTGTTTCATAAAGCCGCTATACAAAATGTTTACAATGTATACTATTTCATTTTCATATTTTTTGAAGTAGCCGTAGTCTAGTAGGTAGTGTGTTGGCTTATTAGACGCAAAAGCTGGGTTCGAGCCCCAGGCCAGGCATCAAACACAAAATACAAAAAGTATTTTTTCGGCGAATTCCTCTCAGTAGTTTTCTGGCAAGGGCTCTGAGAGTAAATAAAAATTGCCATGAAAAGTTTCTCAATAAATAAAAATCTGTCGTTCGGAGTCGACTTTAAACTGTAGTAAACTGTAAACACACACAACATAAGTGGTGTGAGAAACTAGGACGTTGTACAATGGGTCAATTCGACCTCCGGGTACTGTACTTGTCTTAATTGACAAGTACGCGTCCTCTAACCTAACCTAACCTATACTATTTCAAAGCGTCGTCAATGTGTATTTTTAACGCAGTCAAAAAACAATCAGGTATCAGATTTATAGTTGATGCATTGTTTGGATAGTTGATGCATTGTTTGGTTACTTTGCACATCTACATAATTTATATAACGTAGTAGAACTGCATATAAACTTTGTATTGATACATTTTGAAAGTCAGCCTTCTTTCTGCTGATGAAAGCATTTTTCTCCAAACGTAAGATTTCCCATGAGATCTCAATCAATTAAATTTGTTTTCATTAGCAAAACTAACTGTTTCCCAAAATGTCATATCTTTGGTGATTTACTCCCCTGCAAATTCAATTCTGCGTTTTCTATTTGCCGCATTGATTTAGAGGCTTATTTCGGGCAGTTCATTCATGGAAATTTACTTCTGTGATAACTCTTCTAATAGCTTACACACTTACAGACATACCAGTAGTAACCCTTCAGTCAGGGTTACGACCTAGCCTCACGCACTACTTATGGTGTGTGTGTTAATTTTATATATTCCCTGACGGAAAGACAGATTTTTTAAGAAACTTTTCATGGCAATTTTTTTTTCATTTTTCGCTTTTTTGTTGAAGATTTCTGACCTGTGACTCATGTCTAATAAGGCAACACACAACCAACTATGCATTGTCGACTTAGATCACTTTGGTGCACTTAAATGGGGCTTCACCTTAATTTTCCTCACAATCCAATGCTTTTCTGCATTTGTAAATGCTTTATTTGGTGTAGTTCTACCATAACTCTCCACTCTATTTTCCCAACGAAGTCTTTCAGTTATACGCCGAACTGTTGAGGAAATCAACGGGACAATTTCGGCGATCTTGTGTTGGGTGTTCCCTTGCTTAAAGCGGCGAATTATATCCTCATGCTTATCCAATGTAAACGAATTATTGCTAAAAAATTTTAATTTAAACTTTACTTTTCAACACGTGCTTTTAAATTGTCACTGACACTGTAAAATGTTAAAAATAAGTAAACTTTTATTGATCCTTTTATCTCAGCTGTGACTATATTTTTAAGGGGAATTTAATTGTTTAGTTAATATTTCTGAAAGGGAGTACCTTTTTATTGTATTCTATTAATGAGAAATATGGCTCAAAACGCAGTGGAAGTATTTTCTTCTAAATGCAATATATTTCGACGTATTTTAATTTTTTTTTTAATTTTGCTGGCGTCAAGTAAGCGATGAGCTACTGTACTGTCTGTAAAATAATGTTAAATTCTGTATTGCTATTATTGTGTATGGACTTTAGTATTGTAGAATTATTTAAATTATAAATTTAGATTTAATAAAAATGTACATTTTAAATGATTTTAAATGGCATACATACATACATACAATATTTACGTATATGGAAGTATAATTTATCTCATCTTTTTGTCGAAAGCATAATTTTGCTACGCACTGTTTAAAGTTTAATGTAATAAGTTGCTTGTGATTTACTAGAGAATAATTTATGAAGTAAAATTATTTTTTTTTTAATTATGTTGCATGACCATTTCGTTTGCGTAGAAACTAAACTTTGGAGGGAATAAAATTATTTAATTATGCTAATTTTCTATGAATGCGTTTGTTATTGAATGTGAGTAGATTTATGAGTATTCATGCAATAAAATTTTTGTAAATAATTTTCATCGTAATTACTCTACTAATTATTTTACTTTAAAAGCATCATTAAAGCGTATTGAAGTACATTATATAATATCCTCTGCGTGTACGCCAAAAAACAAATTCAATTCCAGTTTCTAAAATCAGTTCTATTTTACTGTAGACTGAATAGAAATAAATTTATATCCGCCATCGAACAAGTGGGTTTCTAATGACAACATTTCGCTAAAATGTAAACGCTTATCGATAGTTGTCCAATTGAGGCTTGGTTAACGGAAAGCTTCAGCAAGGGTCAGCTTTGCAGAAAATCACAATGTTGTAATTAAAAGGCACTCACCTACTCTTTTCACCGTACAAACTGCAGTTGGTACATGATTTGGGGGCTACTACTGATATCTTGTTTATTTTATTAAGAAAAAAGTAGAGATTTTTTGAAGGACCATGAATAACAAATGTAGCGAAAACTTTAAATTCTTGTCATGATATTATTTACAGTGAACTTTTTCTGACTTTGGATTGTATCATTATTTCCCATAAACAAGTTTATCGCAAGCGGATTACACTAAGGTTGAAATTTCTAGCCCATTTCTAGTCAATTTGTTGGAGAATTCTCTGAGAAGAAAGGTTTGAGAAAATTCTGAAACGAATTGTTTTTCAAGTAAATCAGAGGGAATTGAAGATTAAGTTTCAAAAATTGTCATCAGAAGAATCGACAGTTGTTAGCTTTTTTCCAGGGGATGAACCGATTTGGGTTGTGGATATACAATCTGGAATACAAATTAATTAAGTAGGGGTATAGGACAGGGGTTACCAAAAATTTTTTTGTTGTGTATTAGTGAGTAAGAGAGAGAAAATAAGTTAAGAGCTTACAGTCATAGAAAAATGATAGTAATATATCCTTTTTTTATTTTCATTTAATCAACATACATAAAGTTATACATCTTAATGAAGTAATGTTTTTTAGATATTAATTTCTGTTCATAAATTTCCTCTGCTACTAATAACCAAACTTTTAATTTTTCCAAAATATTGCTTTATGTTTATAAAAAAGTTTTTCGTTTTCCATATCATCTAAAATATTTGCTGCCTTTTAAAACAATCATAATTTGTTTCAAGAACATATAAGACTTTTAATTTAAAAAAAAAGAATTTTTTAACATAAAATATTTTTTGAGTGTAAACCTAAAAAAATATTATAGCATCAGCTGACATGTGTACTTTTGATCGACAACTAAATAAAAGAGCATAAACAATATGTGTGAATTCTCTCTGCAGAATTGTGCTATGAAATGATAATCCCTGGTATAGGATTACCATTAGATGGTAAAAATTTCGGCGTATACTTTGTCATTTTATTTCAAAATAATACTCAAAAAATATTTTATGTTAAAAATGGTCTATGTCATTAGCTGGGCGTATTTAATTTTTTTTATTTTATTTTGTCGCATAGTATAATTTTTTTTAAATGCTTTGGAATGCTCGCTTTTTTTCTTTTTATAAAAAAATGGGTTTTTATTCTTTTTATTTATCTAAAAAACATGGCCTAATTTTTAAGCCAAAAATTGATATCTTTATGTTCTTTTAATAAAAAATGGATTTTTATTTTATTTTTATTTATCTAAAATTATTAAGACAAAGATAGATAGCTTTACATATGTATGTTGATGAAATGAAAATAAAAATAGCGTATATTACTAACACTTTTCTATGGCTGTAAGTAAATAAATTCTCTCAACTTATTTTTTCACTTTTACTCACTAATACATAGCCAAAAAATTTTTGGTAAACCCTACACTAAAGAGACTTTAATATATTTTGAAAATGAGACAAAACGCAATTAACAAATAAAATGAAATTGTTTTGCTATTAAAGTTTTATTTCAATATCATATAAAGTTAAAAAGAATTGGACTTCAGATTGAAATTTAGAAAATTTATGCGTTCTTTTACGTGTTGAAATCGCTTAACTCTAATTTCTATTGCACTTCCTGTTATCTATATAGCATATATATACATATGAATGTTGTTATATTCAGACTTTTCAATAAGTCAGATTTAATTTGATTGACCATTGAAAATAAGATGACCGGCTGCAGGTATTTAGTTTGAGATAGAAATATTAAAAGTTAAAACTGAAAAAGAGATAAAAATAATTTTTGAAAGATTTTTATTAAAACTTTTTGCATAAATTAGTTAGAACGTGTGAATTCACATGGATTCGTTATATGCGGAATTAAACTAGTACCACAATATGTTTCCAAGGATAATCGCTCACATCTAAATTCATTAAATTCTTGAAATTTATGCAAAAGCATCACACACTATACGAGTTTTTTAATATTTATACGATACATAAACATTAATATTTATTATTACTTTTAAACAATACTGTGTCGACCTCTAATACTGCCAATTCAAAACAAATGAATGCATTTGAAAGTAAATTTTTCGACTTCAATGGCCTTAAACTTGATTCTACATATGAAATCAATTAATAATAACTGCAAACTTATGAAGTTTTTTTTTTATTTCTAAAGGTTAATGACATTACTTTTCAATTGTAACTGTTTGGCAAGAGAATATTTTAGCAGTTATGCTACAAGCATTATCATACAACAAATATTTCAATGATATTTTCCTCAATCGATAAATCAATAAAGAAATAAAAAACAAAAACAAAGAAAAAAAATATTCAAATTTATGTATGTGTTTATAGCCAAGTTGTTTGAATTCATTAATTTTAAATTAAATTTCTTTGATTTCATCTTAAAAAAAAAAAAATTATATTAAATTGCCCTGAAGTTAAAATTATTCACTGATGATGTTTGTGTTTTTGTTTTAACTGTTGTTGTATGGTACAGCGTCATATAGTCTTAAGTAGATTCAATTCAGTGTCTTCTTTTTTGTTTTAAAATGCGGAAATGTCGAATCAAATCGTTGTAGTTCGTAATTTTAAATTATGGAATGTGCAATAAACATATTCCGTCTATATCTTCTGTCGTTTTTTTTCTCACTTTTTTTTTATTTATTTTTTGTTTTGTTTTGTTTTGTTTCTTGTTTTTGAAGTTCGTATTTTTTATGGCTTCATTTTGGACATTTTTATTTTCTTCTGTGTTTTGGTTTTAACGAAACTTTAAATAATTAAGGGAATTTATTTCTTTCCGGTTTTTATGTATATGTTACACGCATGTATGTTTCTGTATACATACATATGTATATTATAATAATAATAGTTTTTAAATGTATGTGAATTGCTGTGATTCATTTATACGACTGTTTCTCTTTTTAGTTTTTTCTTTTTTTTTTACTATTCTTCTAATTTTTTTCTTTAATTGCCTTTAATCATTCGTTCTTTTTCCGGTTGAAATTATCATAATCTAAGCGTTTATTTGTCTTAAATCGTCTGCTTATATTATATATTGGATTAAAAATTGCGGCAATTATCTTATATAATTACATCGAAGCCTCGATGAACGAAATGCAAGCAAACTTCTTGAAATTAAAATATCCTTTAATAGCCTGAATAACAAAGAGCGTGAAAGTAACAAATATACATATAAGCATTTTTCAGATAAATTATTAAATAATTGGAAATATTAATTTCCAATTCGTATATTACTGCAAATAGTTGTTCTTTGTGTTAGAAATTTTCCAAAATATTACTTTGTAATATAGCTGACAAACTATGTTGACAAGCCAATGGCTTAATGGGTTATATTAACTTTTTTTTAACTTTAGTAAACGGATTTTAAATAAAATTGGAAAACAAACATTTTTGTAATTATTTTTAAATAAATTTTTAAAATTACACTCAAACAAAAGAGGTTATGTTTTGATTAACTAGCCTAAATATCTCTTCACCATCTCTAATATGATATTAAACTTGCAGTTAAAGTGTGTGTTAAAAGAGTTTTAGTCGAGCTATCAGAAGAGTTGAAAATGTTTTGCAGAAAATAAAAGTTATTTATTTTAACACTATTTCTACCAAAGGTGTCAAAAGACACCTTTTAAAATTATAACTTGAAATTTATTTCAAAGTTTAATAATTTTTTCTCAGTTAATGTTATGACTTTTCCTATAATAATTGATAAATTTATTTAACGTTATCATTTACCTCCAGCTCATCCTGGATCTGTATAAGCGTACATGATATACCTATTTCTACCATGAGGTGTCATTTGACACCTTTACGATTTTTCTTACAGCAAGAAATAAAATTTTTTAAAGAAACTACACATATATACATTTGGACTGAACTATAATTTGTTTTTGTTTTTTTCCTTTTCGTATTATTATACCAAGCCATGGAAATTCTGTGCAATTGGAAATTCTGCGAAATGCCATGCCATGGAAATTCTGTGAAATCGTGAAATTCTTCTGTTCAGCAAGTTTTCGAAAATGCCAAAAATTTTCGGTACACTGAATTCCACGTTATAATTTTTATATCCGATTGTTGATTGGGAACAATAGGAATAGAAATAGGACATGTTTTAATAATTATTTCCATAATTATTTGCATCCAAACGCAAAAGTGTCAACAGACACCTTTTGGTCGAAATAGGTATACACAAAATCGTGGTAGAAAAAATGTGTTGTGAATGTGGCTGATTAAATAAAAATATTTATAATATCTGAAATGTATTTTAGTACAAAAAAATGCAAATACATAATTATAGTTTTCTAGGAAATGTATTAGGTTAGGTATGGTTAGTGGAAGGGAGAAAGAGAGAGGATAGTGAAGGAGATAGGAAAATTGGAAAAGGAGAGAAGGTAGGAAGGGAGGATATAAAAAACGAAGGAAAAAGGAAAGGAATGTATTTTTTATTTTTATTTATTTATTTATTTTTTTTTTCATCATATCACAACTCAGACTCAGTTTATTTTCAAATCAAATAGAATATATCTGGATGATACTGATATCTAGATATACAAAAGAAATCTACTTATAGAAAACATTTATGTATGTATGTATATTAAATCACGTAATGTATAAATAAAGATTAAACTCATAATTAGTTTAATTTCCTTTCCGCCAATATGATTCACATTTATATGTAAATAAAATAATAAAATATTCTTGTAGAAATCAATATATTGCAAAACAAGATTTTTTATCGTATAATTTTTATGAAAAATTTAATTTTATGTATTACGTATTGATATTAAATTTGTATATCATTACAAAGAAGATAACTGTATCACTTTCTTTCACGTATAATATTGTAAAAAATATTGTAACACAAGTTCTTACTGCGGTTTTTAAAAATTTTTTTGATCGGACCAGATTTTAAAAAAGGAATCATATCTGGTGAAATAAATACAATCCTAATATTTTTAATATTGAAATATTATTGGGAATAATTCATTGAAAATAGGGGGTAATTTTTAATTTTTTTTACATAAAAAATAGACAATGACAAATGTTAAAAACCTTAATCGAATATCACTTGAATTACCTCTGTGAGGTTCTTAACTTGCTAGTCTGTTAGACTAATAGAATATCATATTTAAATAAAATCACAAATAACACGGTGCGATAGTCAAAATACACTCAGCTAATGACATAGTGTAGCCTGTGAGTTTTGTTGAGCAGAACTCAAAAATATTTTTTTTATATTTCTTGAACCCTCCAAACTTGTTTGATTTGAAAAAAAAACGGTATTTTTGATCTTTTCACACAAAAATTATTGATTACCCAAATATTTTTCTACCTATTTTCGAAATCTAAAGTTTTTTGAAAAGGCGATAGACGAGCCTTTAAAATGGTATACATAAACATTTTGTTCAAACTTACATGTTATGAGTTTTGATCGGGTAAACTTGGAAAATATGATTTTTTTTCTTATTTTTTCAAGTTTAGATATTCTTAGATGCACTTCGTTTGATCATATCGGACAGAAATTACCGTAGTTATTATTTAAATAATTATCTTATCAAATGAACTTTCATTTCAAAAATTTTCAAAAGTTATGATGGATCTTGATTGTTTATTGCAAAATGGTTTGCACCACTACCAGAAGTCGGCTAATATTTGTGTTTTTTGGAAATATTATTATTTCTCTTTGCGCAAACATTGGCCAATTTCTGGTGATCGCTCAAACGTGAATTGACTCAAAAATTCTGAAAATGTTTGAATTAAAATTTCATTTGAAAAATATATTAATGAAAAATATAACTCGACTATTTGACTCATTAAGTAATAACTACGGTTATTTTTGTCCGATTTGATCAAACGAAGTATCAATCTCTCCACAAGATAATGAATCATCAAACCTCATAGCATATTAAATCAAATAATATGTGTATATATGTATGTATATCGTTTTAAAGGCCCATTCCTTCTAATAAGTTTTAAATTTTGGACTTCGGTTCAGAAATGTTTGTGTAATCAATTAATTTGTGCGTAAAGTCAAAAAAACAGTTTTTGTCAAATAAAACAAGTTTGGAGGGTTCAAGAAACATAAAAAAAATATTTTTCATTTCTACTCAAAACAAACATTTGTATGGGAATAGTTGAGAAAAGATTCCATGAATGAAACTAAATGTCAAAAACGAATGTCTTTCTATTTATTGTCTTTATTGTTTTTCTAATAAAACCGATTTGAGACACTTTGGCTGAATGGTTCCAGAGTCTGTAAATAAAATACACAGTATATACATATTTTTTTGTTTATAATATCCAAAGACTAAAATGAATTCTTTTCAATTTTGGCATTTTCAATGATTTCTATTTATTTATTTATTTCTTGATGTTCTATACAACAAGATCTATGGTCTTATAGTTTTAGTACAGGACTAGTAGTCTAGACATTAGAAACTCTTGTTATACGTTCGATATGACATATGTATATGGACATACATACTTATATGTAAATGTGTATATAAGTATATATAAATGTTATATTAATGTACATAAAATTTATGTCATAAATATACATATCTTTACATCGAGTTGGTTATAAAAAATAACATTTTCGCTTATGATACTTATTTTACAAGGTTTCCAGTTATACATTTAAATTCATTATTCTATAGATTACACGCAAATTATTGTTAATAAAAGTGTGGAAAAATTAAAATAATTCGATTACAATACTGCGTATTCAAATGATTAAATTAAATGTGATTATAATCACATAGAATTGACTCCCATACTACTCCACCTTAGATACTGTAAAATAAATCACAAAATCTTGTCATAAAAGACTTTGATATCGAAGAAAACTTAAATCAATTTTAATACAATTTTTAATTCTTTAGCAGTTTATGATTTACATTTTTTGGTTTTTTTTATTTTGTTTCCTTATATCAATTTTGAATGTAATCCATGGAATAAACCAATGTTAACTTATTCGAAATTAAAAAAAAATGAAGCGTAAATCAATTTATTGGCATGTAAAACACTCGTCGTTATTAAAAAAATTACGAAAACAAAATATAAAATTGGAGTATTTTCCAGCACTATGGCTCCATATTACTATACAAAATTAATTTAAAATTTCAGACATGATTCAAATAAACGCGAGCCGGGAAACGTTTGTAAAGTTTACACGGAATAGAAATCTGAATTTTTATTTTTTTTGTTTTAAAAAAAAAAAATTCTAATCACGATATTTAAACTCTTTGATGATTTCCTTCAACCAGAACATATTGAATACACACTTTATTTTAATTTTAGTTTATGTATGCTATTGTTAATATGCTTCAGATTCAACTATAAATTTAAGTAATTAATTAACACTTTAGATACGCAAACACACACACAATTTTTCTCTCCAGTTTTGTTCGAATATCGTTTGCATTAAAAAGAAAACAGAGCTCTTACATACACCAGAAAGAGAAAAAGAGATTAAATAATCGAAAAATTACGTACTATTCAGGGTTAAAATTGTTGACACCTTCGAATGAAATGTTTCTTTTTTTTGTAAGAGTAGAAAAATTCAAAATATTGATGCCCATATCATGCACACATGTATTGATTTTTTTTTTGTATTATTTAAAAAAGGTCAAAAACCTGTCGTACATGATTTTATTTTGGGAGTAAAAAACATAATATTTACCGTCATGATCCACATTCATTTCGATGGCATTTCCCAGAAAGGGCAATGATGCTGGACCAGGTATTTTCTCAATTAATTTCACTAGACGAGCACGTCTTTTATTGTAGATCACTAGGAATATAACGACTGCAGCAGTTAGAAATACTGTTATGGGCGAATAGCCAGAAATAAATTTAACGGTTTTCGAAAGCAATACACTCTCAGCCATAAGAGTGGTAATTACACGAGAGGACATTTTGTTTTATTTTTTTCCACACGGCGTTAAACTTTGAAAAATTGTGTTTATTTAATTTTGGTCTGGTGGTTCCTTAATTTGTTTTAATTTTTTTTTAATTTTATTAAAGGGTATTTAATTTAATTCAACTCAACTCAGCTTAATGCATTTATTTTTTATTTTTTTAATAATTCATTTCTTCGTTTGTAATAATTGTAAACTGTATTTAATTTATCACTTATTTGATTTATTTTTCATTCAAATTGATTTTCAAAAGCCCGCTTAAATACCATTCAATCACGCACGTTTCAATACAATTAGACAAAGGTGAGGTGAATTTTGAGAGAAAAACAATTCAAAATTCAAATCTCTTAACGAGACGTTACAGTTGCGCTGGTCGAATGTCAACTAACGAAAACCCACCGATTGCATAAAAATTTAAAAGAAGTGTTATTTCAATTGTTTTGACTATTTTCGAATGGTTTGTTTTGGTTTTATTATTATTTTGGTATTCAATTCTTCGTTCGTTAAATTATTTCGCTGCTTAGCCGTTAACAGTCTCAAACATTAACATTGTTTAACATTGGCTGCTAGCAACAGTGGCCAGCGTCAACGCTAACGCAAACGTTAGCGTCATCGCTTCTAAATACAAGCATCGAATACTGTGTGTGTAGTCAAAAACCAAAAGCAGTTAATCTACAACTCACACAGCGTTATTGCAGCACCATTGGAGTCACTTGTGTTTAAGACCAGCTCCGGATATGACACAAACACATGTACTTCGTACAATTTACTAAAATTGTATTTAATATTCACACATACATATGTATATGTATACATTCGTACGACAATAATTATTGTTTTAGAAAATTATTTTTGAAAAATAATTCAAGATTGTTGTGGTTCTTTTATTTTTATTAGCAGAGGTCGTTTTAAATCTTGCTTGACGATTACAATGATAAATTTAAGGTTTTCTTTAGTGTTTTGGACGTACATACATATGTATGTAGTTAATGACATACAAAATAAAAGCAATTCTTTAAGAAACATTTTAACGATGACCATGTTCTACCAAGCTTCCGCCACGTGTTGAATGTTAATTCAATTACACATGCCACAGTATGTAGCAAGTTGAAGATGGATGATGTGTAGGTAAAACTGTGAAAAACGAAAGTTTCTGTGTCACATGTTTGTTCGTGAGAAGTAATTATAAAAACGTTAAATTCTAATTGAAAAACCAGAATATTTTTGAATTATCCATACATTTATTGGTTTTTTTATATTAATAATAATTGTAATTTGCGTGTAAGCCAATTAATTATGCACCATAAATAAATTTTAAATACATTTTCATTAAATTAGCCATGATGAGATCTAATAAGGTTATCATTTAAGCTTAGTGTATGACAAACTGTCGTCGTGGTCTAGTAGGTACTGTATTGGCTTATTAGCCTCGGTTCAAATCCTAGGTCAGGCATCTCCAACTAAACGAAATATGAAAAAAATATTTCTTCGGCGTCTTCCTCTCAGCAGATTTCTGGCAAAAACTCTGAGAGTAAATAAAATTGCTATGAAAAGTTTCCCAAACATCTGTCATTCGGAGTCGACTTTAAATTGTAGGTTCCATCACTCATGTATAAAATTAACGCACACAACATAAGTGGTGTGAGAAACTAGCTCGTACTCCTGATTAAAGGATTGTAATGACAAATTATGTATGTATGTTATGTATTTATGACAAACTAAGAAATTATAACAATATTTATTGGATTGATTATGTGATGCAATGTAAAATGGAAAAGAATTTAGTCAATATTATTTGTTTACTTGAATACATAAATTCCATATCCCTACAAACTAATAACAATATAAGTGTATTAATAAAAAATTAAATTCTTCTTAAATTTATATTAAAAGAAAAATCAACTTTGTGGTAAAATTTCTTAACATTTTAAAAGCCACTGTTACAACTTGCCGTTAAAGTTGAGTTTAGTTAAAGTTCACTTTAGCTAAAAACCTAATGATAAAATAAAGTTAACTTTTTTTAAAATATGGTAATGCCGGAGCAATGTACAGAACATTGCTCAATCATACAAGTTTTTTTAAAGCGCAGTGGCAAAGACGAACTTTTTTTTCTATTTACTCATTTTATTTATATTTGAAGTTGCCATACTGAAAATAATATATAATACTGCAAGTTCAATCATAAACTTCACTTTAAAAATTATTGGCAAGATGATCCTTCCTTTAGCTTAACGCTGTCCACTTATAATAATGAAAAACAATTTATCTGCCCCTAATGACCCTAAGGGCCACTATTACAACTTGCCGTTAACTAAAGGGAGGATTTTAACGGACAGATAAATTGTTTTTCGTTATTATGAGTACCCAATAAGATAGAAGTGATCGCTAAGCTAAAGGGAGGATCATCCTGCCTTTAACATTTAAAGATCACTTTATGTTTGATCTTGCCATATTATTTATATTATTTTCATTACGGCAACTTCAAATTTAACCCTTTCATGCCCGAATTTTTTGGGCCAGAGCTAAAAAATTTTTAAGGACATGTGTTTGTTAGGCATGGCCTAAATATGAAGTGATATTAAATTCAGAGTCCTACGTATTCTGGTTTTACACGTTTTTAACCAAGTTTGTTTGCAAAAAAAAAATCTTTTAAAAAAATTAAAAATTACAGAATTTATGAACAAAAATGTACAATGTTGCCTATAGGCAACATCGGGCATGAAAGGGTTAAACAAAATGAGCATGTACAATAAAAAAAAACGAAGCCCGCGGTTGCCGCTGCTTTAAAAAAAAAACGTGTATAATTGAGCAGTTTTATCGACATTGCTCCGGCACTGCCATATTTTTGAAAACAGTTAACTTTCTTTTATCTGTAAGATGTAATAACGAAAATAAGATAAAGCTAACTTTACAGTTCCCTTTAGCTAAAGATACCTTAAACTAAACCCAAGTTTAAGGACAAGTTGTAATAATGGCCCTAAATGTTTAGTGTTGTATTAAAAGCAATTTCTATTTGTTTAATTACAAATTTTGCAGCCAAGATAAGTATACTCGACGAAAACAGAATAAATTTTTCCTGTCTACAAAATTAAAGAATTATTGCTAAGAAAAAAGTGTCAAAAGTCTGTTTTTTATATTTTATTCTTTTTATTATTATTCTTTTTCTGGAAAGAAAAATTTGCAGTTAATAATACAGCTGAATAACAAAAATATGTTAAGTTTATGACAGCAACTGACAATTGTCAATGCTATTTACAGTATGAGACGGAACATTTATTAAATTTAGAGATAGTAATGTTAAACTAAGTCTGCTGGTTTATTAAACAAGCTCAATTTGAACTTGTAAAGATCCAACACTGTCAGTGGAGTTGTATATGTTGGTTCGCAAAATGTTTAAATAATTGCACTAAAATTTTACCATAGTTTTTTTCTTGTTATATATGTATACATATATATATGTACACTAAAATAGTTTATATTTCTAATATTAGACGTAAGAAAAACTGTTCTTAGTTATTCTTGCATGTCATGTCAGTTTATACTCAGTATATAACTAAATTTTTAAATTATGTTTGTTATTTGAACCATTCGTTTGAAATAAGATCTATAAATGAATAAATAAGATTTATACTTCCTCACAGTTCCAGCTCGCGAGTCCACGCCTAGTGAGCATTCGCAACTAACTCACAACACTACGCGACCTTGATGTAGACGATATAAATGGCATAGATAGGACCCATTCTTGTAAGAAACAATTTAGTGAACGCATTAAACAACCCAATTTAAAAAACAAAATTATATACACTGAGCGCCAAAAATGAGTAAACACCACTGAAATAATTCATTTTCTTAGTGTAGCGAGAAAAGTAAATGAGAATAGTCGAATAATATTCCAAAAATAAAAAAAATTAAAAACGTTTATTTATTACTTTTAAAATGTTAAAACAAAAACAACAATTCATTATAAAGAAACTTTTTTATAATTAAAAACAAAACTGTCTTATACTTAAGAACAAAAGTGTTGAGTCACTTATGGCGCTCAGTGTATATTAAATGCATTATAATTTTATCCTAACCAAAGCAAATTAAAATTTAAAGCAATTTAAAATTTTAAATATAATACGGACACAATTTCGAATATCTATTACTTACTTACTTACATACATACATAATTGGTCATTACAACCCTTCAGTCAGGTTAACGACCTGGTTTCTCACACCACTTATGTTGTGTGTGTTAATTTTATACATGAGTGGCGGGACCTACATTTTAAAGTCGACTCCGAACGACAGATTTTTGAGAAACTTTTCATGGCAATTTTATTTACTCTCAGAGTTTTTGCCAGAAATCTGCTGAGAGGAAGTCGCCGAAGAAATACTTTTTGTATTTTATTTTGATGTCTGGCCTGGGGCTCGAACCCTGGCATTTCGTCTAATAAGCCAACACACTACCTACTAGACCACGGCGACTTACTTACTTAAGGGGTCATTAAAACCCATCACCCATGTTGTGTGTTAGTTTTATCCAAAGTTGCCTCCGAAAGACAGATTTTTGAGAAACTTTTTCATGACACTTTTATTTACTCTCAGAGTTTTTGCCATATATCTGCCGATGAAATATTTTTACATATTGAGCCATGGGCTCTAGTCTAACTACTAGACAACTATTAAGATACTAAAATAAACAAACAGCACATTAAACCAAATTCAACACTAGACCTTTCTGAGATTGATTAATTTTGAAGCCAGAAACTTCCTGAAAAAATAGACAAAGAAAGTTCAACTTTTTAAATATGGGAACTATAACTATACAGATATTGCATAGCTCGATATTAAAAACTGTTAATAATTTTTACTTAATTTATAACTACAACAGTTTTTTAAAATATTGTTATGAGGCCAAACAACAACAAAATATACACATCATACAGTACACAGAATTATACAAGCAAACACGTAGAAATTTACGAGAAGATAACAAGAAATTCGATTGAAGCATCGAAAAGTTTGTTCTTTGTTAATTCGGATATGGAATAAATTTAATAGCGTAGAGCTATCGGATGTAGTATGTTGTCTTTTAAATAAATAAAGAATTTATTTAAATAAAGAAACCAATACTGATCAAAAATAAAAAATTTATTTTCGTTTCAATCATCAAATCCACGATAAATAAAGGTTTTGAAAAATTTTAAAACATAACAATATAAATTAAAATAAAGAAATTATTGTAAATGCATATTTTTTTTAATATGTCTGTACATGAAACAGTACCTGTTTTATTCTTAAAGTGGGCAAATTAAAATACTTTCTGAATAATAAAAAAAAAAACTTGTTCTAATGCTTAATTTAAGAATACGTAACAATAAAAGATGCGAAAAAAAGTAAATTAAACCAATAGGTGTGTATAATATATCCGTCTATATTAAAATAATTTCTGTGGATTTTATATCTCTAATTTAAATGAGTTAGTAAAGTCTCCGTCGTCTCCTCAATAAAATTGATTTAAAAAAATTTAATTTATGTAACAAGTTTCAACAAAATTTGGACTTTAATAAAATCATAAATAATTAACAAATATCTTCAAATTGCTGGTAGGGAGGTGAGCAGTGTACACAACAAGTTTCATCCGAAACGTGTTCTTTTGCATGTAGTGAACCTAAACAAGGACTGTCGCATTTTCGTATTTTTAATCTTCTTTTGTGAATCTTATTTTTTGTTCTATTGCAGCTGAATGATTTTATTAAATTGTAAAATTATTGTGAAATGATTTCTTGTTTCGAAAATACAGAAAAAAAATTAAAAAATTACATAGTTTTGCATACTAAACATACAAGAAAACGATTAGTAAATGGATATGATTTAAACATACATACATACTTACATACATATATACATACATTAATAAAGTAATTTCAATATCTATGAAATTAGAGGAAAAATAATAGGAAGGAAGTTTGGGCATATTAAATTCGTTATAAGCGTTATTAAACTCTAAACAATTAAATGAGGTTCGTTCGGACTTTGCTTTTTTACTTTTAAAATGAGAAGTAAAGATTTGTTAAAATTTTCAAATACAATTAATATTTCATGTTAAAGTTCGTTAAAATTAATAACAACTCTCGTTTAATAGCCCATAAATAATGAAACACACGTTAAATTATTACTTAAAGTTCTCTAAAAGGTCTGACTCAAATATAAAACCAAAAAAAGCTATTAAACAGTAAAAAAAATATTCCCCATTCCAATTGTTTTATAAAATAAAAATATAACATTAATTGAGCAATTAAAATAATTAATTTTTATTTTTGTTTAACCAAGACATTCGACTGGAGCACTTTCAAAACCCAAACAATTATTCTTTCAAGTGCCAACAAATCGCCCGAAATACGTTGCTGTTAATAAAATTATCTTTAAAATAAAATATTTTTTTAAATATTAATAATAAATATTGTCTGCATACAATTAAAGTCAAAAGACTATTTTTAACTGTCATCGCTATTATCAAATGATCTAGTCGCGGTGTATCACAATTCTAATAAATTAAGACGAACTGGCTAAAATTGTGTACACAGACGAGTTATTAAGGCTAAGCAGACGCTTTTAAACAGAATATATTTTTAAAGTTAAGATTTCAATTAACATTATTTTAATACAATTAAAAAAATTAATGTAGAATCTATTCAACAAATTCGAAAATTTCGACAATTTTTTTCTTAAGTTTTCTTTGTGCGTATCTCATCGTAGCATCAGTTTGAGTTCAACATTCGAATAATTATCTTTCATTCTGCTAAGTTTTTTTCGAATTTTACAAAGGTAATCCGTATGTTATACTATGTTCAGATATGCACTTTTATTGAGTCAATATTCGGTTTATTAAGTTCAATATTTTAAGCGTTCAGACATAATAATATACGCAGTTCAGCTGCTTATTCAATATTCATTTGACAGCCGGTAAACAAAAGAGGTGGTTGTTTCAACAACATTGTTTTTTTTTCTTTGTTGACATTAGAGTTGTAAAATATCAACAGAAGGTGTTCGAATAATTATAATATGGGCACTGAAAATACTTATGAAATATTGAGCTCAATAAAGGCGTTTATTGAGAATTACGCAATAAAGGTGCATATCTGAACACCGTATTATATTCCATAATTTGGCTATGTACATATTTATTCAAATAATTTGTGACAACTGCTACATCTTTCGATTGTAGGTACTCAGCATTATGCTATAAACACAATAAACGCAACATGACAATCTATCAAAAATAGAATACATGAGTGTATATGGAAGTGATTATTTTAAAGTCAACGCGACAACAAGCTAAGATGCCACTGCTTCGCATTTAGAATAATTTCTATCTTTACTGGCAGCAATTAGAGAATTAGTGCTTACAGTGAGAGTATTTGGGCAATGAGAGGATTTGTTCTGACTATACATGGAAATGGAGGTTTCAAAACAGCGATGTATGAAATATAACGCGATAAAACATTTTAGTGGCACCATAGATAAAGAATAAATGAACTGTGCTTTATTTGCTTTGATAATGCTTTGCCGCTGTTGCCTTAAGTATAATTAATGCACATGCAGCTTATCTAAGGCTGCAACTGCAAACTTTTTGTTCTTGCTGTGTTGCGTCTATTGTGTTTATAGCACTACGGTCAGAGCTACGCTTTTCCAACTTATCTTTTTAGTAACGGAGGTTATTTCGATTTTTTAGGCAAAAAAGAATAATAAAGTTGTGAAATATAATAAATATAGCGTTTTATATATGATTTGAATTTTTTTAAATTTTATTTTGTTATTCTTTGTCTATATGTATAGTGAAAATTTTATTTGTTTATTGCAAGTCAAAAAATAATTTGGCTGCATTATGTCAAGAAAAAATTATGAAATAACACAGTGAATTAGAAAAGCATTTTGAAAAAATGTTTGTTCTCTCAATAAAATAAATAAATTTTATAAAGTTCCCTCTATTTCATATCGTAGATCTTTTCTTTTATTAGTCATTAAGTTTAAAGCGCAGAGATAATAATACAATATCAATTATAGTTGAACAATAGTAACAATCTGTTGCGTACATTTTACGCATTTCAAATCAGTTTTTACTCAGCCATTCAGTAAGCAATACGATAATATCGTTGAACGATACGATAATATCTACTGAAGCCGGTCTTTTGACAATTTCCGAGACCAGATGGATGTGTAAGCAACGTATTTATACGTGCTTTGGTTCATTCATCAACCAATTTCTCATTATATATTAAGATTTAGTTTTTTTTTAAATTTTTTTATTTAAATATGCGCACGTTCGCCTCTATGAAACTTCATAAAGTTGTGAAAAATCAAGAACCGAATTAAACTCACACACTTTTCATGTCCCAGACTATTTTGTTTATTGTATCATAATTGCCAATCATTATTATGTTGACTTATTTTTTTTTTATTTCGGTTCCTGCAAAATTCATTCGTATTCAAAATGTGTCGAATTAAAATGGAAGTATGTTTGTGGAATCGAAAATATGGGCTGGGTTGGTTGTTGGTATTTAATACGAAAATATAACAGTATTTATAATTAATAAAGTATACATATATTTGCGATTATTTTTTATATTTTTAATTTCTCCTCTGTATCATTGCTTATATCCTATACTGTAATATTCTTCTATGAGAAGACTATAAATAATGTATTTATTTTTTTGGTATTTTCCATTTTTCGAAATATTCTATTTTTAACAGAAATATTATATACGACGTCACTACTTTATTTCATAACAACTTTTGATTCTTTAACTTAAGAAATGAAAATTTTACGCACAAGGCATTATGGAATAACAATGAAAAGAATAAAGTTTTTATTTTTTCTTTGTTTATCACCATTGTTTTGTTTTATACAGTGTATAATATAATTAACATATAATTATTAATTGATTGTTTACTTATATTGTTCTTAGATTTTTTTTTGACATTATATAAAAGAATAATAAAGAGGAATAAGCCTCACTACCAAAGGTGGATTTTAAAAATTATTTTACTCAGCCTAAATTCGTTTCCGAATTCATTTCCACTTATGGCTCTACAAATTTGAAATTGAAAGTGAAATTAATTTTTTTTTCTCTTACAAAAGCTTAATAATTTATAGACAATGTATTTAAAATGGAAGTGTGAGTGAGTTATTGTTCTCTTCCACTTCGGTATCGGAATGCATGTGTTTTATTCCTATTTCACATACAATTGTTCTACAAACTAACATTTTGTTGCAAAGACTTTATTTGGCATGGCAATATGCAAACTGAATGTCGTAGTGTAGAATCAATTAGCGACGTGCGGAATGAATTCTGATGAATTCTTAGTCCACTGTTTACACTGTTTCTGTATAGTTTTCCAAACTGAATACATACATACATACATAATTGGTCATTCTTCATTACGACCCTTCAGTCAGGATTATGGACCTAGTTTCTCTCACCACTTATGTTGTGTGTGTGAATTTTTATATATAAGTGGCGGGACCTACAGTATAAAGTAGAATCCAAAAACAGATTTTTCTTTTTTGAAAAACTTTTCATGGCAATTTTTTATTTACCCTCAGAGTTTTTGCCAGAAATCTGCTGAGAGGAGGTCACCGAAGAAATATTTTCTTCATATTTTCGTTTTAATATCTTACCTGGGGTTTGAACTGTGGCCTTACTTCTAATAAGACAACGCACTACCTACAAGACTACGGCGTCCTGCAACTCAATAATACTCAATAAAATATATGAAACCGATACAACAAAGCTAAGACTATAAATGATACAAAACACTCGTCGATAAGTTGCAATTAAACGAAGTTTTTTTATTTTAATATTTTTTAATAATATTAATATTATATAATATTAATATTAATTTAATTAATATTTATTTATTTTATTTATTTACTTATTTGGTGTTCTATACAACAAGTCCTATGAACTTAAAATTATATTGTAGAACTATTGGTATATAAACAATTAATTATGTAATCAATATTAGAGTTTTGTGGTAAACGTTCTTCTATTTTAAATTTATTTTCAGCAACGAAGCTAAATGGATACGTTAACACACGGAATGACAGAATTTGATTTGAACAGCAGCCAGATCCAGTTCAAAAACTACCCATTCAATCTGAAATATGCACTGTTTTATGCCAGCACCATTGAACCGTACTCCTTCAAGTACGATGAAAATCTCAACGTTAAGGTCGGTTCGATCATTACTGACTTTTTTTTTTACCAAAAATCCAAAAATTAGATTTTATTAAAATCTGGCTTCAAAAAAACGGAGTTACGCGTTCAATGACCCTGTCGAGCGGTAAATTAAGAAATCTCACATTTTCGAGCAGTCCATTGCGACAATTCCTTTCCTGAAGTTTTAGTTGCCATTGGTGATGTACCGTCCGAAATATTGGAAAAAGAATTCAAAGTAAGAGGGCTAACGAATGCAATCCACTCAGTTTCGTACATTTCTTTGGAATAACTATAAAATATTAAGTTGAGCTGCGATATATTATATTATACACAAAGTTCTCATTAAATTCATTTAAAATACATATATTTTCATTCTACTCTTACTCGAATCCAAAGACCTTCAAACTTATCACAACTCCATTGTGTTGCTTAAATCACCTTATCAAAGCAAATCACAAATTTTCGATAATGTCTTGAACTGACCTATGAAATAAACTTAAGCAATGGTGTCAGACTATTAAATTTAAATTACTTAAATTAAATTAATTACGTTTATTAAATATTTAGCTGCCGTAGTCTAGTAGGTAGTGTGTTGGCTTATTAGACGTGAGGACCCGGTTCAAACCGAGATCTCCTACTAAATGAAATATGCAAAAATATTCGGCGACTTCCTCTTATCAGATTTCTGACAAAAACTCTGAGATTAAATAAAAAAAGTGCCATGAAAAGTATGTCAAAAATCTGTCGTTCAGAGTCGATTTTAAACTGTAGACCTCGCCACTAATGTATAAAATTAACACACACAATATAAGTGGTGTGAGAAGCTAGGTCGTACTTCTGACTAAAGGGTTATAATGACCAATTTTGTATGTACATATGTATGTATGTATAAAAAAAAATATTTTTTCTTTGTATATTTTCCCGAAATTTTTTTGTTATCAGTTAATGCAGTGCTACAATGTTGGGAACCTCTGATATTAAATATATTTTGAAAAATTGGGAACCTCTGATATTAAATATATTTTGAAAAATTTGTTCTATAATTGGTATTATTGTTGCGTAAAGAAGTAAAAGAATTATATTTAATTTAATAGAATTGTTTTAAATAACTAAATAAGGAGATCGGAAATTAATTTTGTTACACATTTTTTATTAATCAAAGAGCATATCTTGGCATATCATCAGCATTTTTTCAAAAATAATTATTAAATTTGTGTACATTCTAATAAATAATTTTACAACACCTCTGAGATACTAGAATGCTTCCTAGCTTTAATTACATTTGTGTAGCAATTGGTATTTCATATAAAAATTTAAAAATAAGGGAAGTAAAAAATGTTTTCTTAAATTTAAATATTGGCCTTTAAAGATTGTAAGCATGTATGGTATGTATGTGTGTATGTAATTAAAATGTGGTTTTAAATGGGAGTCATCAATATCAATCATATTGTTTTTTAAAAATATTTTTAATTCTTGTTCCTCTTTTCAAAAAATTTAAAATTTTTATTCGATATTTTAAATTATGGTTACCGTTTCCCATAACCTTGAAGAATTATTTCCTGTAACAAATTTACACAATAAAACCAATCAGCTGTCCATGACTCAAATACAAAAGACTGGTTTACAGAAAGAATAATTCTTAAATAATAATTTCGAGTTATGCGTTTGATTGAAAGGGAGTTAAAACCAAAAGAAAAAAATCATTATAATCATTAAAAACGATTTAAATATTTAAGTCTGCTAACCTGTCTGACTGACTAACTGGATGGATGTTTGTACGTTTTGAAGTTCTAACAGCAAGATGACTGTGGAACAATTAAAAATTAGCTTTTGTTAGACGAAAAAACAAAGCAAAACAAAATTAAATAATAACAACGAATAGAAAGAGAAGAAATAATTTTATGGAAGAGGTTCACTGGGTCATTGTTATCTAGTAGAAGTCTGTCGTCAGGCAGCAAGTGTGAATATTTGTACTTGAAATTTCTTGCGGATTAATTTTTATTTCTTTTTTAGATTTCTTAATTCTTAAAATTGTTTGAATATCATTAAATGTTTTCTTTTCATTTATTTTCTGTTGATCAGATTATTAAATTTATAATACTTTTAATTCTGTAGTTTAGATTTTTTAGCTGATAACGAATGAATGAATTTCAACGTTGTTTGAGGCCATCTTAGGCTGCATATGCAATTAACGAGTCTGCCGACAAACCAGAGACAATTGCGCATTTGAAGGCCAACATTCATGATGCAATTGCCAGATCGGATGAGGTACTGTGAGGCCAACCGCGGCAGCCATACTATTCCATTTCTAACCGGAACAATTGTACTTCACAGCAAAAAATATAAATTTGACAAAATTTCAAACCGTTTTTGTTTTATAGCATTTTTAAATTTAAACTTTTAAATTTCCACCCTATATACATATGTATGTATATAGTATTTTTACACATCTTTTTCGATAAATATTCAGGTAAATATTAAAATTTCTCTGCCAAACAATTTATTTTTATTAAAAGAATAATTAACTGGGCGTATATAAAATGCATACAGACCTGGTGATATTGATCCACTATAGCATCCTATCGTTTTTATATGAATTGTTTTTTATACCACTGTAATGAGAATATTTTGGTTTTGAATATCGTCGCTTTATTGTAATTGGAATGAATATTATAGCTAGCGATCATTGAAAATTGTAAACCTTTATATGGAATCTTTAATTGATTCCAATTATTATGTTTTTAATTATACATATGAATGTATAAGAAAATTCAATATTTTTTTATTAACACTGATAATCGATCAAAAGTGCAATTTTGAAAGGATTTCTAAATTTGTATACTAAGGCCTACGACTCCATGCCTCTCCAAATACAGATTTAAAAAAAAGAGTTATTCTTTCGATCTAAAACCAATTGCTTGCAAGTTTATTTACATTTAACTACAATAGAATTTTGTTTTTGTTATCAAATCGTTGAAATACATTTTTGCACATTCACATTGTACCGTGTGAAAAAAGGAGGTCAAGAACTTTGTTTGATTTTTAGAGTTGATCTCATTAAGAAGTCTCTAAAAAATTTAAGAAGGCTTTATAATTTCAAACATTATTTTCAATATTCATATGAAATATTGTATAATATTGAATAAAAATCTAACGTCACACTTCATTGAACAAACACTAGCCAAAGAGCAAATCAAAAATACGGAAATGAACTTGACCTTTGTGAGGAATATAACAGCACTTTTTCAAAAAAAAAAACATAAAAGAAAAAAATATATTTAAATATTATCATAAAATAACAAGATTTTAAAACTGTGAAATAAAAGCAAAAAAAAAAACTAAAAACCGAGGAAAAAAAACATAAACAATCAAAACTTTAAATCATAAAAGTTAGAGAAGAAGAAATACCAGAAATATATGCACAATAGAGATGAGCGATATTTTCAAAACTGTGATTTAATCACGGTGATTGATAATTCACTGGTAACTACAGTGATTGAAATTGCCAATTAAAATTTGCTAATAATGTCGTTCTTTCAAAATTGTTACATACTCAAATTGATTTCATTTTATTTTGAGCGAGGCAGAATTACTATTTATATGATGCTGATTATTTACTTTTGTTTTTTATACATGAACTTTCTGTGAAACCTAATTGTCAAACTTCATATAAAAAAAATTACATTAAAAATAATAACATTGATGCAAACCACTTTGATTTTGTTTAGTAGTCTTTTCGTAGTATGTATCTAGTTGTCTCTTTCTTACGACTTAATAAAATACGTTATTGTCATTATTGTTTTCTTTTGGAATACTGTGATCACAATCACTGTTTTAAAGAACAGTGATTAACAAATCACGTTCACTGAGAACAACGTTCTTCAAAAATCACTGGATCGCTCATCTCTAATGCACAATCACACATACGTACATATAAACATATATAAATATATTTGTGTCTACGGTACATATTAAAGTCAAAGAAGTGTTTTAACTGCATTATTAATCACAAACTAAAAGAAATGAACTGAACCTGATGTATTATTGGACTATAAGAACTAAAACACAAATCCGCTCACACACACACACACACACACACACACGTAACAACACACGCCGACAATACCCCCTCAAAAGATTAGAGAATAAAGAAACAAAATCAATAAATTATATGAGGTATACTATCTGAACTGGCAAACAATAAAAAATACAAGCAAAATTAATATTCAAATCTATACAGCATATGATATACAAACTAACGTAAACAGGTATGTACATACATATGTATCGGTATTGATAACACCATGGCAGGGTTAAATTTTTGCAAAATTTGTGTTTTTTCTTTTAATATCTATTGAAGGGGCCAATGCTCAAATACCATAATATCTTAAATTGTAATCGATAAATTTAAGGTTATACATAATTACTTAAGTCTGAGAAAACTTTAGAGTCTGATTCCTTTTTGTATTTGCTGTAAAAGTAAAATCTTAATTTGTAAGTTTAGTAATTTACATGAAAACTTATAATTACTTACTCTTGCCGATGGACGATTTTTATCGATGTTTTTTTTAATGGTGGACATCGATATAACGTCAATATTTTGTTTACGATGCATCACAGTTGCGGCCAAGCGGTTACTGCAGGATAGAGATAAACGATCATAGCTCCCACGGAGCCTCAAGCTTCTACCCTATCAAGACCGTTAGGTTAGGTTACGTTGCAGGACGTGTACTTCTCAATTAAGACAAGTACTGTACCAGGCGGTCGAATGGAACCATTGTACAACGTCCTAGTTTCTCACACCACTTATGTGTGTGTGTTAATTTTATACATGAGTGGTGGGACCTACAGTTTAAAAGTCGACTCCGAACGATAGATTTTTGAGAAACTCTTGCATGGCAATTTTTTTACTTTCAGAGTTTTTGCCAGAAATCTGCTGAGAGGAAGTCGCCGAAGAAATACTTTTTGTATTTTTGTCTTGATGTCTGGCCTGGGGCTCGAAAACTGGCTTTACGTCTAATAGGCCAACACACTACCTACTAGACTACGGCGACTTCATCAAAACCGTTAGTGCATGACATCGTCACATCCTGCTATAGGTGACCCTGCTCTTTTACGGATCTAGATTGGGTAGCCAATAAACAACCCCCTGAGACGGAGTGACTATGGTTGAACCCCCCCTCCCTCTTTTTGGCACAATCTTTTTCGCCAGATTTTCTCCGGACCATTCTCGCCTCTCCTATTTCTTAATTGATTGCCTTGAGTTGGTGGTTGTAGCTTTCTGAACCTAGCTGCGTACGCACGGTAGCACCGGGGTGAAACCCGCAGTCTGAACGGCTCCAGGCTAGGGGTACAACCGCCCCCGTCCCGTTAAAACCCTGACAGGCCGCAAAGTACGTTACTTGTCCGTCGTCGTTAAGTTGGTGGTGTAGGTTCGATTGAGAAGACTGTCGATTAGTACCCAGTCTGCCTCTGAGCACCTATCCCCATAAAGTCTGTTGCCAACCATCTGACCCGAAAGCCATTTTAAAGATCCTCAAGATTAGCAACACCTTCTTACCCACTGACAACTGGAAGGTGGCTAAAGTTGCTGACCAGTGGGGTGACTACCGCGAGGCGGTGGAGTACGGACAGAGGATGAATCATTGCAAAACTGTTGAACAGTCAAGGTGTTAACTGAGCAATTATTTTCTATGTGGTTGACAGGTAAAATAGAATCAACCTCAGGTTATGTGAGAACTTGGTGAAAACTTTTGGTGGTTTACACCAACTTTCTAGTGGTTTGGGGGATATTATTTTTGTCCATTCCTCTTTCATTTACGTTCCATTTGAGACCGAATAAAACTTATTTTTAATTTTTCAAACTTGTTCTATAAACGCTTATTCAATTTATTTTAACCTTAACGATTCTTGTTTACTTCCCATCAGATCCAGCTATTTTTCGTAAAAGGAGAAAATCAGAACGAGACTGAGTTTGTATTTGATTAACACAGAAGTGTATGCGCAAAGAAATAGGTAACACCAAACGGAACATAGATAACAAGCAGAAAAAAGCACTAAAACTTATGCAGTCTTGCTTTTTGCTTCAGAATGTATTGAAATTATTTCGATATATGCATCCCGCTTTTAAGCATTCTCCACTTATAAACGCTTATAAAATTACCTTAAAAAAGATTCTTTTATATGAACCCGCTTTGTGACAATTTTCCTTCCAAAATTTATGCTGCTCATTAACTCCCTCGTTCGTGCAAATAAACGTTTCTGGATTTCTTGAGCCATTGGAAGCCAATAATCACCTTTCTCACTATTAGACAGATTTATTGGAAAAACAATAAAAAAAATTGGACAACGCATTGCAATTTCATAGAATGTTCCTTATGATTTTATTTTATTTTTTTCCCTTGAAGCAGATGATGCACTCTGTCCGATCCAGAAGACATAACCAACTGAGGCAACGGTAGCGCAGATAATTAATTCCTGAAAACCTATTCCTTATAGTTTAATTTTTTCGAGGTAGAGGCTGCTGGGACAGAGTCCATCCAAAATAAAACAAGACAAAACCAACTCTCAGATAATTGATACCTGATTGATTTACCAATGTTCACCTTTCGTAATTTGTAAAGCTCTTTTTCTATTAATCTGGCCTGGTGCAGGTCTCAGGCGAGTCAACGATCTGATTCTCTGTCTAGTTAATGCTACAATAGGACCCTTGACTATGTCAATTTCTTCGCAGTGACACGGTGGCCCAGAAAATTAAAACAATGTTCACCACACCGAACTGTAGAAAATTATCAATGTCCTCTCCGGAAAGCCTGCATTCTATCGAATACGAAACCATTGCTGTCAATGAGACAAATAGAATTCTATCACATTGAATACCTCGCGGCTATTTGCTCTCAGATGCGGAATTTTGATATAAAAATGTCCAGCTTATAAGCACTGTCATGCAAGCATTTTTTAAGTGCTTGTATCCGTGGAATACTGTATTGTAAAATTATGTACACGTTCATATTGTTCAATATGTAGAAAAATGTAAACATAATACTTGCGTTTCTCTGTCGACGTTCTCATCCGTATCATACCGTATGAGGAAGTGTACCCTAGTGTTGCAAAATTTAAATTTTGAAATGATACTGAAGTATAACTGAAAGAGTACTTTTTCGTATCAAATGTTTCTTTTGTAAAATAAAATATACACGTACGAAACGGAACAGAAAAACTAACGGCAGGTACAAAACAAAAAACAGCTGATTTGGAAAGTAATAGAACGTAAAATACCCGTTTAGTCAAACGTCGCCGAAACGTCACGGAAGGTTTGTTCGTTTTTAGCTTACGAGGAGAACGCTCCTCGTTGCTTTTCACTTTCTGAATACGAAGTTTCTAGGTCAGCATTACGTCGAACATGGAAAGAGTACTGAAAGTGTCGCACGTGTACTGTGGTATTTTTGAAATGGAAAAGTACTAAAGTACCTACTGAATGTTTCAACAACCTCTCCCCCCCCCATACTAAACGTTAACTTTGTTGATTTTATTTGCATTCGCTACGTTGCAACAGAGTACTGTTTGTGGGAGAAATGAGAAAGAAGAGTAAAATGATTATATTTCTCCTCAGACCAAGGCACACAAACACTGATAAATATAATATTTTATTTAGTTGCTGGTCAATAAATAATAAATTTTAATAGGCATAAAAAGAAAAATTTTAAAATAAAAAAAAAATTAATTAAATTAAGGAAACAATAAGAAAAATACAATTAAAGATTTAATTTTAAAAAATATTAAAAAAATTTAAAAAATAAAGATAACAATCTTAAAAAAAAATTAAAAAATGAAACTTTTGAAAACAAATTTTATCACTCAAAACCTTTAATCAGGCCTTTTGATTAAACTCATTCAAAATTTTCTTCTTAAAATCTTTAACAGGCTTGGTGTGCAAGTAAATAACTTTGAAATCACCATAACATTACCGCAGTATTACTTTAAACAGTAGCGTTAGAGCAAAGACTATAAATATATATATTTATATATATAAATATATATATTTATATATATAATATATATATATATAATATAATATATATATATATAATATATATATATTTATATATATAAATATATATATTTATATTATATATTATATATATATATATATATATATATATATATTATATATATAAATATATATATTTATATATATAAATATATATATTTATAGCCTTTGGTTAGAGTTTTCCTATCAGATAGCAGGTTAATTTTTTGTACCACGGCATGAAGCCGAATGCATGAAAGATTTTTATACGCGCCATATTTACATTGCATTAAATATGGTAAGCAAAAAAAATAGAAAAGTTATGTACTAATAAAATAATATAGTTATGTATTGTGCTGATAATAAGAATGATAACAAAAGTTTTAATTATTTTTTTTTTGTACGTAGTTTCAATAAGAATTATTGGAAAATTTTTGTAAAATGGAGTACATACATCAGTAGGGGTGTATTTAAAAAAAGAATAGCAAAGATAAAATGTAAGTGAAGTGTTGTTAGTGCAAGGCCTTGAATGTCAAAAAATAGAAACAACAACAACAAAAAAAGGTTCTAATAAGTAATAAAATTTGAAAACTCCCTTGCTGGAGTACAATAGCATAGTAACCGGTTTATATATAAAAAAATAAATATTGTGTTGTTAGTTCATGACCTTGAATGTGTGTGTAATGGAAATAAATTTCATTGGAAAAACGAAGAGAAAGAGAAGGTGTGAGTGGATGAGCAGTTCGAGGAAGGTGAGTTTCATTATTTTTTTGTAAACCAACACAATAAATCCAATTTGTTATGATGCTTGTAAAACAAATGCTGTAGCATCGTGGTTTAGTGTTGTTTTGTGGTACCAAAAATTTACCTGCTATCTGATAAGAAAACTCTAACGCTACTGTTTAAAGTAATACTGCAGTAATGTTATGGTGATTTCAAAGTTATTTACTTGCACACCAAGCCAGTTAAAGATTTTAAGAGGAAAATTTTGAATAGAGATGAGCGATATTTTCAAAACTGTGATTTAATCACGGTGATTGATAATTCACTGGTAACTACAGTGATTGAAATTGCCAAATAACAGTTACTAATAATGTCGTTCTTTCAAAATTGTTACATACTCAAATTGATTTCATTTTATTTTGAGCGAGGCAGAATTACTATTATTATTTTCTTTTGGTTATTTACTTTTTTTGATTATTTACTTTTGTCTTTTATACATGAACTCTCTGTGAAACCTAATTGTCAAACTTCATATAAAAAAAAATTACATTAAAAATAATAACATTGATGACACCACTTTGATTCTGTTTAGTAGTCTTTTCGTATTATGTATCTAGTTGTCTCTTTCTTACGACTTAATAAAATAAGTTATTGTCATTATTGTTTTCTTTTGGAATACTGTGATCAGCGTTACCGTTGGAAATTTTGAAGAAGTCGCACAAAAAGGGGATTTTTGAAAAAAAGTCGCACATAAAGGGTATTTTGGCAGAAAAAAGGGGCAACATTTTTAAAAGAAAAGAAAATGAACTAATATAGATAAAAAAATTAATTCTTATTGGATTTTGTAATGTACATTAGCCAACATATAATAAGTTTATTTTTTAATAATTTTCCCAATTTTTATAATAGAAACAAATTTTTAACCAAAAAGTAATAAGCCTAAACAAAAATTCTAATTTTTTTTAAATTATTTGTTCTGTTTTATTTCTTGATTGAATTTCATTCAAATTTATGAACGTTAGGACATTTAAACTTCAAAAATAAAAAATGCATTTTTAAATTTATAAAAATTCCATTAAATAAAACTTTTTTTTGCTAACCCACTATATAATTATACAAAACACAAAACAAAACTATTATTATAACTAAAAAACAGTTCATTAGAGATAAATAAAAAATTATACAAAATTGTGTATTTTGTAACAAATTAAAAAAATAACAAAAAATATAATATATATTTTAAAATAAAAATACAATTCAAAATTATACAAAATTACTAATTACATTTCAAATAATTAATATGATAAGACTTAGAGTACATAGTATTTGGAATTTTTGTATTAAACAAACTGAGATCAAAAAGTTAAACATAAATACTAATTTTGTTGCAACGGTTCATTTTAGAAGTAAATAGAAACATTTTGTAATAAGTTAAATATATAGTTTTACATTTTATATTATGTTATTTATTTATATGTCATAATATATCACAATTTTATGAAAAAATATATCATAATGGAAGGCACATTTTTTATAACTTTATTGTTCAGGCATGGAAACTAAAAATTCTGAAATTTAGATTTTTTTCAAAACATAACAACAAAAATAATCAAATTACACAAACTAGTTTATAGATTATTCAATAGACTAATCAATAGAATAGTTTATAAGTTATTTAATACACCAGTCCATAGACTAGTAGTAGTCTATAAAATAGTCGATCGAATAAACCATTGACTAATACAGTTGATTAATTCATGGTCTATTTAAAAAACTAGTTCAAATGATATTTAAAAGACCACAGAAGTCAATAGACTGGTCAATATATTATATCATATACTAGTATAATATATTTACTACTCTATAGACTACTATACATATATGTGGACTGGTCTATTAAATAGCCTTTGAACTAGTTTTTTAAATAGTCTATGAACCAGTCTACTAGTCTTTGAACTGGTGTATTAAATAACCTATAAATCTACTCTATATTGACTAATCTATTAACAAGTCTATAAACTAGTCTGTGTAATTTATTCGTAGTTCTATGAAATACTTAGAAATTAGGATGCAGCGATATTTCTCAATGTCAAAAAGGACTATATTACTTAATTTTCCATGATTGTTTTGGTTTATATATTTTACAAAATGAGTTTCTATATATATTTCACAGTTATATTAGTATATTTCAATTCGATTAAATTATTTTTTGATAAATTAATTCTGTACTTTTTTATAAGTTCATCGTCACGCACCCAATTTTCCAGGTCCATGTGTCCACTTTTAACCTATTCGATAACTTCTTTTTCATTAATGTTAGTTTCGAACAAATTCTTTCTGCCGACGCACTACTATGTGGCAGAGTAAATATGTAAGTAACAAATTCATATAAATTAGGATACAAATAATTATTAAGCCTATTTTTTAAATTACCAATTTTATGCCCAAATTCTTCTGGATTTGTAATTTTAAAGATATTTTCATATGATATATCATTAATTTTGGTTTCTAATATTTTTAATTCTTATATAAATACATCAGGTTTACTTTTTCTAAAAAAAGGGGAAAAAAGGGTCAAAAATCTTGAAAAGTGTCAGATTTAGTTCATTTTAGTAAGGAGCACAAAAAGTGGCGGGGTCGCTGAAAAAGTGTCAAATTGCGACTTTAGTCGCTCAACGGCAACGCTGACTGTGATCACAATCACTGTTTTAAAGAACAGTGATTAACAAATCACGTTCACTGAGAACAACGTTCTCCAAAAATCACTGGATCGCTCGTCTCTAATTTTGAATGAGTTTAATCAAAAGGCCTGATTAAAGGTTTTGAATGATAAAATTTGTTTTCAAAAGTTTTTTTTTAATTTTTTTTAAGTTTGTTATCTTTATTTTTTAAATATTTTTAATATTTTTTTAAAAAAAATTTTAATTGTATTTTTCATATTGTTTCTTTTATTTCATCTATTTTTATTTTTATGCCTCTGCAAGTTAAATATTTGTTGACCAGCAATAAATTTATATTTATTAGCAGGGTTGGAAAATAGAAATTTTTAAATGGTACTGAACTATAACTGAAAAAATTACTTTTTTTCATCAAATGGTACGAATGAATAGTACTAACGACTTATTCATATTTCTCATATAGAAAACAAAAACATTTTATTCGAAACGCAAAAGTCCCGTTTAGTCAAATTTCGAAGGAACATACATATTTTACCATATGTAGAGCAAAATAAATACTTACCTAAATTACGTTACAGTTCGGCAAGCGTTCTCATTGCTTTTCGTGTTCTAAAAACGAACGTACTTTGCATGGTCATTGGGCAAAGCGGGGCTAATGACTAATTCTACCTTTAGCATGCATTATGTTGAACATTAATAGTTGAAAAGCGCAAATCATAAAATATGCAAAAAATAAAAAAGTACTGAAAGCGTCGCAGGGGTACTGTGGTATTTTTGAAATGCAAAAGTACTGAAAAAAGTACTAAAGTATTGTATTTTTCAACACTGGTGTACAACCTATGTAAGAATTTCATTATTATTTTTGTATTTTTGTTGGTAATATTGATTTTAAATTATTGTTTTCGGTACTAAAGCCAATATGGACTTACGGAATACAGCTATGAGGAACTGCATCCTACTCAAATATTGATATAATTCAAAAATATCAGTCTGAAACACTTAGACTTTTAACGAACGCACCGTGGTTTATGAGAAACAACGCTATTCATCGTGATCTTAATATACGCCTTATTAGAGAGGAAATTAAAATTTACAGTACAAAATACCAACAAAGACTGAGCAACCACCAAAATTTACTTGCGATTTTACTGTTAGACGCTTAAAAAGGTTACACATACTAGTTCTCCCATTTCAAATATAACTTTCGGTATGTATATGTAAATAAGTTAATGTAAATAACTATTTTAAACATTGTAAACATATGTATATAAATAGTTAGGTTCGTAGGAACCTAACACTCTGTGAAATTGTTGTAGTAGCTATAAGTTTTGCTTAATATTTATTTGTAAATAGATTGCAAAAATAAAAATTATAAAAAAAAAATTATTGTTTTGTGTAATTTTTCTTTAGCTCCCCTCTTGGGAGCATATGCCTTCCACTAAGTATTTCGGCCTTGTTTCCATTTCTCTAATCTATTTTGTTCCAGCTAAGCAGGTGGTTGGTCTGCTGTAGCAAGTCCTAAGTCTGCTGTAGGAAGTTCTATCGTTGCCAAGAAACAACTCCCTCCGATTATATGGTGTGTAATGGTGGGGATTCTTATTGATTGTATATTCCTACCTTTTTTTCCGCTATGTTTTTCCTGTGATGTTATCTCTTTTTCCATTTCCATGTGGTGAGGGGGCTTCTTAGATGGTCTACATTAGAGGTGGGTGGAGCTACTTAATTTGAAATTCGAAAATTATGATGAACGTTTATTTTTTTTTCAACTTCTTTGGGATTCGAACCTGGGCTTTTTTTACAACTCCATTGGGATTCTAACATGGGCTTATGTAAGTACTTCAAGTGAAAATACAACCTGATCTTCGACGTACTGTTCAATTGTCGACAATTGTCTATAGCGTCATGTATGCTTTCTTGCGATAATTACAAAACGCTCAATGTGAAAAATCATGCTGAACGAAACGAATACATAGCATTTATGTAGTCGAATAGTGTTCTTGTATTACTAAACGTATAGGGAATCAAAACAAAACGTAAATAAAATAAATTAATCTGAACGTAACAATAACAAAAACAAGTCTAAAAATAACCACCACTACTATATGTTAAATGAAATCATATATGTAGTATGTATAGTATTTGTGTTTGTGTGTTTGTAGTGTTGTTTTCAAGTGCTAACAGCACACAGTATATTTCTCTACGTTCATTTTTTGTTTTACAAAAATTTATCATTATAATTCTCAATGAGTTCATTTAAGATTTTATACAAAGAGTTTATGTTAAGCGGAAGAAAGCATACTTACCTGGCGTAGGGGTTACCGTGATCATGAAGGCGGTTCCCCCGGAGTGAGGCTTGGCCATTGCACTTTCGGTTGAGTTGACCTCCGCGATTATTCCTAATGCGAATAACTCGTGCGTGTAATTTTTGATAGCCGGGAATGGCGTTCGCGCCGTCCCGACATTTATTAATAAATTTCAAAATTGTGTTAGCCCACTGCTGCCAGATTTTTTTCAGCCCTCATCCCCAAATCAGCGTTGCCAATTTAGCTCTTTTCGCGCTAGATTTAGCGCCTTTTAACAACCCAAAAGTCGCATATTTTCTTCTTAGCGCTTTTTTTGAAAAAGGCGCTAAATTAGCGCGTTTTTATTTATTTGATTTGCAGATTAGCAACATGTTTCCTACTTTGTTTGTAACTAATAAAAAATGCGCTTAATATCAACTCGTTGATAGTTAGAATTAAAAACACACTTCAATATTGTTAATGATAATTTATTTGAGACATCTCATCTTAAAGATATGTATAATGATTCAAAAAATTTAGTTTACATAACTTATTTAGCAGCAGTTTAAGGTGAAGTTCAAAAAGTAAATTTAGCTTTTGAATCTCAAAGTGCAGATCAAACTAAACTTTTTAATGTTTTATTCAGATTGTTGCAAGTTTTAACCAACAAAATTATAATGCCTTTGGAAGATTTCGATTATATGGAAGGAAGGTGATATTGAATATTGCTATTTAGGATATAATTTTGAGAAAGTTTGTCATGAGTGTAATATTGAAGGTTGTGAAAAAAATAATGAAAATAATAATATTTACCAAAGCACTAATCCTTGAAATCAGAGCAAAATTGCCAACTAATTTTAAAAAAATTATCTTTGTTCAGTATAGACAATATTTTTTCTCACAAACGTAATAGAATTTATTGATTGTAAAAATGAAATTGAAGAAATGGAAAATTGCCTTAGTAATTTAAAATTATGCGAGTGGAAAAATAAAGATAAAACTGAATCATTTTGGATAGAAGTACACTGTTATAAAAATTCATTAAATGAAAACCCTTTTCCCAAACTTTCAAAATTTGTTATTAATTTATTAAGCTTTCCATATTCTAATGCAGAAGTGGAAATATCTTTTAGTGTAATGAATTATTTCAAAACAAAAATAAGAAATAGAATGTCACTCAATACAGTAAATTCATTAATTCATAGAAAATATGGCCTCAAAATGAAAAATTCATGTGAAGACTATTTGATACCATCAAATGTTTCAGCAAAAATTAATTCAAATATTACATATAAAAAATCAAAATATTATATAAAAACAATATTATGGCCAGAAGTTGAGCATAATGATGAGGACGAAGATTTTTTTCTGGAAGATGAACAAGTAATGTTTTGATCATCAATAGTAATGTTAGTCTTCTCTGATTTCACACTATCTTTTTATTTTAAAATAATATTTGATATTAATGATTTATCTATCTGATTTGTACCTGAATTTAAAAATTACTACGTAAATGTAAGTAGTAAAGCTTAAACCGAATTTAATGTAAAATCTACTATTTGTACTTGAATTGTAATACCAAATATGTAGTAATGTTTAATAAAAAATGTTTTTAATACCAATGTTTGAGTTTTTGTAATTGAATATAATTTTTAGCGCGTTTTGATGTGATGGACGGCGCTTTTTGCTTATAAATCGTTGTCAACTACTGCCCCAAATCCATTATTATATCCCAAATACAATTAAAAAATATTGTTTCTTATTTTATTTAAAAATTAATTTTTTATGTGCACATATACATAAAAGTATACACACTATTTTTCATAAAATAATTTAACTACCTTAAAGTTTGTTTACTTTAATTAAAAGTAAAAAATCAATTGGATTAATTACAATATTTAATAATATAAAAATTTTGTAATTATCGGTATCGAAGTCCTCCGAGTCATTAGCTTCAGAAATTTTATTGTACATTGTATTTGAGTTAAAAAGTTTCAAAATTTCAGGAGATGGTTCGAACTTTTCACAGCAAACAGAATTATTTGTTATATGTATGTATATATTCTAAGAAAAGCTTCTAATAATTCATATTGCATTTTATTTCGTATTTTTGTTTTGGTAAGATTCATTATTAAAAAAACGCGTTCAACGCAAGCGTTACTTGTTGGTACACAAAGAATATTCAAAACTAGTTCAGCAAGTTCCTTGAATGGTTTAGGACCTGCAGAATCTTTGCAGCAATAAACTTTACTCCAAAATACATTTAAATTTTGTCCAGGCTCTCTACAAAACAATCGTTCCATTTTATTCTATTCTATTGGGATATTTGCCTTTAATACAGGATTAAAATTTTAGCAATAGAACAAAAATTTGGTTGCTCTATTGAATTACAGCATATACTTGGAGAAAATTGTGTGTATGTTTTAAAAAACATAATTTTTGTTGGAGAACGTTTTAACATTTGAATCACAACAAAAGAAAACTATAGATTTGCCAGAGTAAAAATTCTATCATAAATATTTTTTATTATTATCCATTATGTTACTAAATCGACTTTTATATGTAAAAAAATCTATAGTTTTTTATCCTCAAAAACTCCCCAGCAGTGTTGGTTCATCCCCAAAAAATCCTTAGATCCCCAAACTGAAATTTTCATCCCCATTGGCTAAAAAAAATCCCCTATTTGGGGATAAATCCCTTAATCTGGCAGCAGTGGTTAAGCCTTTTGTGCATATGGTGAGCTTATTAAAATGACAGCAAACCGCGTTACAGAATTGGATAAAAACGTGCAATAGATATTTTATTTAGATGAATTTAAAATCAGTGATGCCAACTTTTAGCCTTAAACTAAAAAACACGCAATTTCAGCGCTTTTCAGTATTTTTGTTTAGCCCGTTTTTCCTTTAACTCTGTATGACAATATTATCTTATGTTTCTCTGGCAATGTTGTTTAAGCCAATGTGGCAGCACTTTTTTCTTCTACTTCTTGTTTTCTTCTTTGTCATTTATATAGAATTAACAAAAGTACCGAGAAACACAAGCTTTGCTGAAAGTTTAAAATTGTATTTACCTAATAATTAGGCATTGATAAAAAAACATATTAATAAGTATATGAGTGTATAACTTTAAATATGTCATAATTTAATATTCTTGGATGCGTCTTTAATGTAAATGTTATGCTATGTTTAGATGGAGCGCTACACGCAAAGATATAGTAAAATTTGGGAGACAGATCCCCTTTTTAAGAAATGGATAAAGCCTTGTAAAGATGAATATAAAGCAGTATGTATTTACTGCAACACGCAAATAGCCGCTGAACACTATGACCTGGTCAGACATTCAGAAACGAAAAAACGATTAAAAATTGTGGTGTTTTTATCTGAAAAGACTATTTTAATTTTAGCCCCCTTTTTGCGCTTTTTTTGAAAAAAATTAAATTGTATTGTACTAAAAAGGTATTTTTTAAATTTAGCCCGTTTTTCATTTTTGTTCACGCGTTTGGTGTCCTAAGATGTGGCATCACTGTTTAAAATAAATCAGGATTTAAGGCCGTGTCAGATAAAACTTTTGCTTCGCATTGCGTTACAAATTCGCTTTGACATTTAAGATAAAATGTGCATGTACCACTTGTCACATAAAGTGCTTTTAACCACAATGTACAACATAAAGTGCTTTTAACACAACGCAAAACGAAAAGTTGGGCATCTTATTGCGTGCTTTGACAAATCAGTTTATTAAAATAAAATATATATATCTAATGAACATATATATTTCCAATAATAAATGTGTTTTGTACAATTAGGATCAAAAAAGTACAATTTAAAACGTCAATTTAGAAATGTCATTTGCCAACCCTGGTACAAAACACATATCGACCCCTTTGCGCGAAATTATCGTATATGCCATTTTTTTAAATTGAGTTTTTGAAGCAATCTTTCTACATTCAAAGATACGTCACCGGACAAAGTATTGTAGACAAATTCCACTTCGTTGCTCCAAAAATTGATTGAATACTTTATCGTATGTTACACTCCATTTTTTCTTGTAAGCGATTTTATCGTATCTGCCAATGAAGAATATTTTGCATATAGTAAATACAACACTAAATATTTCTTTCTAAGTTAGAATTTAAAGGTAAAGGGAATTGCTCGCTTTATTTTGTTTTTTTGCCTCTATTCGTTTTACCGTTAATTTTACAGAAAAGGCTATAATAGCTATCAGTGTTGCAAAATTTGAATTTTGAAATGGTACTGAACTACAACTGAAAAATGGTACTTTTATAACTTCTCAATCAGGATTATAACCTAATTTCTCACGCCACTTATTTTGTGTGTGTTAATTTTATATATGAGGTTCGGGACCTACAGTTTAAGGTCGACTCCGAACGAAGGATTTTTGAGAAACTTTTCATGGCAATTTTATTTACTCTCAGAGTTTTTGCCAGAAATCTGCTGAGAAGAAGACGCAGAAGAAATATTTCCGTTTTGTTGGAAACGTCTAATAAGCCAACACACTAGACTGCGGTGAATTTACTTATTGGCGCTGCTAAATCTTCTGATGATGTTCCTTGTTGATGTTATCCTATATGGAAGATCAAAAGTTTTCTGAATGGATTATATGGAGTAATGGATTATATCGAGCCATAACCGCAAAAATATTTCAAGTGACAAAAACGAAATTTTACAGAGGAATGTTATTATTTATTTCTTGTACAAATTAAGTTAGAAAGTTAATTTTTTTTAAACTTCATAAATGTACAGAGTGTGACCCTGAAATTTTTATAGATTGCAATTGATGCCAATGATTTTATTTATTGCAAAAAACGATATATGAAAAATATGTCGCTTGAGATATTTTTGCGGTTATGGCTCGATATGTGGAGTAAGCCACTTAACTTTTTTATTTCTTAAAATTGAAAAGTGAGAAACTCATGACAAATAGATTGTTTCTACATACATACATACATAATAGGTCATTACAACCTTTCAGTTAGGATTACGTCCTAGCTTCTATCACCACTAGTGTTTTTCACGGGAAATCCCGGGACGGGAATTCCCGGGAAATCCGCAAATTTTTCAATCCCGTAATCCCGGGAAATTTGTTCGGGAATTCCCGGGAATTATTGTGAATGAAAAATTTTTACTATTTGGCAACATTTATCATTTAATTACAAATTGGTATTAGACCAAACTCGTCGTGTTATTAAATTGTTTAGAAAGAGTCCAGCAAAAAATTGTGTTACAAAAAGATGTGTTGGCCGAATATAATAAGGAAATCTGCCTTGTATTGGATATAGTAACCAGATGGAATTCTCTAGTTCCAATGATCGAAAAAATTTTACTTATAAAAATGCAATAAAGAAAAGCCTCATTGATTTGGAAATAGGTGATCTATGGATAGAATCCAATATAAATAATTTGCAGAAGCTTTTGGACGTTTTAAACCCAATAAAATTAGCTGTGGAAGCTTTATGTCGTCGAGAAGTTAATATTATAACAGTTGATGTGATAGTGAATACTTTATGCCAACAAATTTCTTTAATTAATATTTCACTGGGAAGGACAATGTTTGAATCTCTTATATACCGAATTGGAGAAAGAATAGATGTAAAATTCTATACCTTCACCAAATACTGAAATCCTGACTTATGTATTTCGTGCAGCTTTTCTGTGGTCGCTTCAAGTTTATTATCGATTTTTGACAAACATTTTTGTTCTCTATGCTCCATTTGTTCCATAATTGCTGATTGCATTCTTTCCATTCTTCTTTCACTATCTTGTCGCGACTCAGCCAGAAGTTTCTGATTTTCAGCTCTAGATGCTTCTTGTACTTCAGCCAGAAGTTTTTGATTTTCGCTTCTAGAAGCTTCTTGTACTTCAGCTAGAAGTTTTTGATTTTCGCTTCTAGAAGCTTCTCGTACATCAGCAAATAGCTTCTGATTCTCCGCTCTAGAAGCTTCTTGTGCATCCGTTAATACGTGCATCTTTTCCATCATAGCGGCTAGCAACGAATTTATGTCGATACCGCTAGGGGTTGCAGGGGCCTTTACCTCTCGTTCCTCTTCATCCTCGAACTCGTAGGAATCGATGTCGATGTCCTGAAGCTGCAGATGTTCCCTTAATCGCCTTTGCAGTTCATTTTTCGTGCCCATTGTTGGCAGCTCGAGTTTACCCAACTCCCGTTTAAGCCGTTCCACTTTTAGATCGCAGAGTTTCATCTTGATTTTGATTTTCTCTTTTTTTGTTTATTTATTTTTACTTTTGGATTTTGCAATCCCACTTCTGACACCAATTGTTACGTTTTTACCTTTTTTAAAAACGTTTAAATATGTGTTCGTTAATTGCAACCAAAGTAAAGCCGAAAGTCCATACCATCCTTTTCATGCGCCTTGCGAATCTTGCTTTCTATGCCGATTTTATTGCAAGTTACACACAATGCGTTTATGCGACTGGTTTTTTGTTTTGATCAGCTGTTGTGGTAAACAACAAACAAGTGAACAAGAACATTTTTGGAAGAAATAGAAAATCAAATTGTAATTTTAAAAGAATTTATGACATTAATTTCAAATTTATGAGTTTACATTTGAAAAACGCTCATAACATAAAAGGACAGGTCAATTTAGAGGGAGAAAAAAAATGTTATAAGCTTTGCGAGGCAAATGTGTTAGAAGCAACAGATATACAGAGTGAAAACTGGCAGATAAAGTAAAAAATTAAATGTAAACAAACATTTATTTTGTGTTAAAAAGGGGAAAATTTGGAATATTTTTTAATTTCGTCAATGAAAAGTTTAAAGATTCTTAAATATTTAAATATTAATCGAAATGTTGGTGAATTTCGGTCACAATGAGTATAGTTTCTTGAGCAAGAGTTAATTAAGAAGCTAAATATAATAAGATTAAAAATAGTTTTACACAAAAATTACATTGTATTGTGCTGTTAAGGCCTACGAAAATCCTCAAAAGAACACAAGACGAGTGTTTTCAGTAAATTTATCCTCCATTTTTCTTGTTTACAAATTAATAAATTCAAAATAGATGACACTCAGTACATAAAAACAATCATATACATACATATGTATAAACAATCATCATATACATATTTTGTTCATGAAAGAAATTTGTTAAAAAATGTATTTTAATGTATTTTCCTCTTAAATTAGTAATAAACTTTATTATGAAATATGTGTTTATTAATATTTTTATAATACAAATAAAGAAAAATGCGAAAATAGTAATGCACTATTTAAACATATTTGTAGAAACCATTCACAATAGTATATAATTTGGCATGCCAAGTTTAAAAAACTGCTGAAATTTTCCAACACTGCATTATTCGCATAGAAAAGTAGAAAGTAATCCTACTTTGTATGCGTCTATGCATATTATACTTTTTCTTCTGTAACTTGTCACAATCAAATACACTGATTCTACTTTTTCGGTATACGCATGTTATGCAAAACGCATGGTATGGACTTTTGGCTTAACAACAAATGCGTCTTTAGTTTTTCTTAACTCTCTTTATTATTTACACTACTTTTGTGTGTCACCGTATAGAACGTAACGTAACGTACCGTAGAAAACGTTATCTTTTTAGCATATGGAGAACAATGTAAACGCTTACCCAAACGTTCTCTCTCGTTAGCAAAACGGAACGATCTGTATAATGGCTTGGTTACCCAAGCGTTAGAAACGTAAAATCGTAACGTACGTAGCCTTAAAAACGTTTGTGTAGTTATAGAAACGTTTAAAACGGGACATATGTCAACGAAGAATGTAAATAAAAACGAAACAGGACACAAAGCAACACACAAACAAACACAACACAATGCATAGAAATTGATATACAGACTCATCATCAGTGTTGCCGTTTTTTGTTCAATGTGTAGATTATTCCGGATTTGGTTATTATTTGTCTTATAAAAATAGCTTTTGTTTTGTTTGTTAAAATTAATTAATTATGAGACTATAATTTCGTTTTCTTATTTTCTGTTTCTTTTTTCTCAATTATAATTTAAATTTGAAAAAAAAAAATAAAATAAAAAAACTGCAAATTTAATTTTGATCATATTTTTCCTTATTTGGTGATTTTTTCACAAATGTTGGTTACAATATTTTTTTTTCGTGGCAACACTGCACTCTCTCATGTTTTCTCTCTTATGTTCAAATGTCACGTAAAAACGTGGGAGAATTCTGTTTTATACAGATCGTTCCGTTTTGCTAACGAGAGAGAACGTTTCGGTAATCGTTTACATTGTTCTCCATATGCTAAAAAGAGAACGTTTTCTACGGTACGTTACGTTACGTGTGGCTAAAGCCCTAGTTATGCTACCGTAACGGAATGTAACCGCAACAGTAAGAAACAGCTGATCGTTTTTGTTATGTATAAAGCAATACGAATGGTTATAGAAATGTAATGTAACGTAACCGGAACGTAAGAATCTATAAAAAATAGAATTTTCTTACATTTTTACGTGACATCTATTTAGCAGTGTTAACAACATGTCAATATTAAAAACCACCAAAACTGAAAATTGAAATTATAAACAGAATTTACATTTTATACGTATGTTAAGTTTGTCTGTATGTGGAATTCTCTTTAAATAAAACTTCACATATTTTAAAAAACCAAATTATAATTTATTTCATTATAAACTTTTATAATTTGAAATAAAAATAAACACTATTTTACTATTACATTATGTAGGTAGTGTTTATTTTTATTTTAAATTTGAAAAATATAGTTATAGATTTTTAATTAATTAAAGCGTTCGAAAAGCATTTCACTTTACTTTTATTAGAGAAGATAACTACGTTTTAACGTTCGTACAAATTTGGTTTCCGAAATACCTGGCCTGGGGGGTTACTCTGTAACTCGATACAAAAATTAAAATGTACGTATTCGAACAAATTGTACTCTGTAGTACGAAAGTACGGAAATTTTTCGAAAGTGATACCAATGTTTTCTTTTTTTCGTACGAACAAAAAATTCTGTTACTCTGTATTACGAAAACGAGCATAAAAAGCTTAGTAAACATTCGAAAATTCTTCGTTAGCAATTGTGTTGGTGACAACTAATAATAAATTTAAAATGTAAGTAAATTAATACAAATACATTGCAAAATAAACATAAAATAATATATTTTAAACAATCTCAATGGAGTGAGTCAAAAAGAATTGTATATACCGACCAAAGACAATACAAAACTGTTGTGGACTTTATGATGACGCATCTGGATTTGGCCAAGGGCCATCTAAAAGTGCCGGATGCAAGAAACAAACCTAATACTCTGTGACTGAAACTAAGAACAGATTTGGTTTCACTTGGTCCACCGCAGCGAGATGTTAAACTTTGGAAAAAAGTAAGCTTAGATAGATCTAAATATTTGAGTGCGATCTATCGCGGAGTTATTAAACATTTTAACTTTTATTAAGTTTGGACAGGCTATAAGAATGGTAGTCAAATTAAACACATTGATTCAAATCCATAATCAAGTTCACCAGTAATTACTCAGTATTTAGGAGGGATAAGAGTCTGGACACAAAAATAATTAGCTTACAGATATACATACATACATATATAGATATGCATACATATATGTATATATTTAATGAATTCGGTTTTCTTTTGTTTTTCGATATTTTTTTTATAAATTTCTTTATTTTTTAAGGCGCTGCTAAGTTTATTTTTGATTTTCTATGAAAATTTTCGAAACGAGTTACGGAGTAACCGCCCTCTTTCTGTAAAATAAACGATTTCACTTGCTCTATTTATATGGAAAATACAATCAAAAGCATTCAATTTTGTGCTTGTTTCCTCAACAAAAACTAAATTGAGTGTTTTTGTTTGAGTGAAAGTGAAATTGTATGGTTTACAGTAACAGTACATAAAACTTTTAATAAGTACATTTAAATAAATATAAAATCGTTGAAATGAACCTAAAAACTCTGTAGTGATAACACTGGTTAACAGCTGAATTAAAGTAAAACAAAAGGCGCCATATTAAAAGTGATAAAAAGAGTGAAAACGAAGTTTTTAAAATCTGAAATTAATATGAAGTTTGTTTAAAAAACAATAATAAATATAATAAAATAAAAACTCAAACCCAAAAACATGTCTTCTGTATCCATATCTTAATTTTTGTCTTTTAGTTTTTGCAATTTTTAGTTATTTAATTGTTATTTATTGTTTATTTTTTTATTGTTTTGTTTACCTAAAAACATATGATTACGTTTTTACGTTCTATAATTGCTCTTACATTTTTACGTTCCGTGCACATTACTGTTACATTGCGTTACATTACGTTCCGGTAGCATAACTAGGGCTTAATTCACACTTAAAACAGAATTCTCCCACGTTTTTACGTGACAATTGAACATAAGAGAGAGAACATGAGAGAGAGTGCAGTGTTGCCACGAAAAAAAATATTCTAACCAACATTTGTGAAAAAATCACCAAATACGGAAAAATATGATCAAAATTAAATTCGTAGTTTTTTTATTTTATTTTTTCAAATTTAAATTATAATTTAGAAAAAAGAAACAAAAAATAAAAAAATAAAATTATAGTCTTACTAATTAATTAATTTTAACAAACAAAACAAAAGCTATTTTTATAAGAAAAATGATAACCAAATCCGGAATAATCTACACATTGAACAAAAAATGGCAACACTGATGATGAGTCTGTATACCAATTTATATGCATTGTGTTGTGTTTGTTTGTGTTCTGTTTCATTTTTATTTAGATTCTTCGTTGACATATGTCCCGTTTTAAACGTTTCTATAACTACACAAACGTTTTTAAGGCTACGTACGTTACGATTTTACGTTTCTAACGCTTGGGTAACCAAGGCATTATTCACTTTATTAGTTCACACAAGTATTCACTGGATCGTTACAACCACGACTTATTTTATTCACACGCAACTTTACACAAGGCTGACTGAATTAACTCTCACTGCTGCTTGCTTTGTCCAGCCCTTTTATAGTCCGCACGCACATAATCAGTATGATGAACGTTCTCGCTCGCGCCTTCTCGAGAACTCTATTGCTAGTACATTGTTGTTTGTGTACTTTGCTTATGTTGTCCGTTACATATTTGTTGTAGCTGGTTTACTTTATGTTGTTGTTGCAACCAGGTTTGTTGTACATATGTGTGTGTGCAGCTTTAGATAACCAACACGTTCATTGTATACTTAGTGTTAGTGTGCGTTTGTATCGTGTGGCTTTGTGTTGGTGTAGTTGGTAGCTTTTGTTTATCGTTTTTATTGTTAAACGATATTAGGTCGTTTCGCTTTATGTAACAATATATTTACCTTTCCATATTAACCACAATCTCACAAATACTTTCTGCGATACCATATATTCCTCATACTTTTACGATACCAGACATGCAATGAATTTGTTAACGACTTTAAATAGTAAACATAGAAATTTTTATACTATGTGTTGTATTTTTTGATTCCTGTGTGAAAGAAGAAGAAATGTCATCTTTAATAAGACCTACAGTCTTAGTAAGACGTTTAAACAGATATGAACTACATGATCTTATTGGGCGCTTTTACTAGTGCAATGTTTCGAAAGAAATAGTGGAGGCACTTCCAAGTGGATATAATATTTTCTCTTATTACACTCTTAAACTGCTAGTTAGTGAGCTTCAGCTTCTAGTACAAGTATTTTATTCTATTCAAGGCTCTATTACCAAAAAAAATATTTTATCCACGAATTTTGCAAATCGAAATCACCCTTAATTTGCTTTCTTCTAGCAAACAACGACGAAATTCATAAGAGAGGTAAATGTGAAAACAAATTCTCATCATTAATTTATTTCATAATAATTCACATTTAGATAATAATATTTTATAGATAAGTGCCTCGTTGTGAGCAGCGTTTAGTTATCGCTTCTCGGCCTTATGGCTAAGATCAAAGTGTAGTATCTGTTCTTATCAGCTTAACATCTGATAGATCCTCCATCGGAGGACAACAAATGTTAAACTGATTTTTGGAATTAGACGGAATGTTTAGGAGCTTGCTCCACTTCTGTCACGGGTTGGCCCAGTATTGCAGTACCGCTGGGATTTCGGCCCAAATTTACAATCAATTTCAAGTGTTACGTTTTTGATAGGCATTGTGGATTTATGGGAGTGTTCCACACAGCGATGCCAACTTTGTAGATGCAAAAAGCGCCAGGGCAACAAGTTAAAAAGGGCTAAATTGAAATGTAACGTTTTTTAAATTAATTTTATTTGTCCTTTGGATTTAAATTAATTCTATTATAAATAGTGTTTATAAATATAAAAAATGTCATTCAAACATTTGATCAGTGATGCCAACTCTTAGGACACCAAACGCGTGAACAAAAATGAAAAACGGGCTAATTGAAAAAAATACGTTTTGGTAAAATACAATTTCATGTTTTTCAAAAAAGCGCAAAAAGGGGGCTAAAATTAAAATAGTCTTTTCAGATAAAAACGCCACTATTCTTAATCGTTTCTGAATGTCAGTGTTTAGCGGCGATTTGCGTGTTGCAGTAAATACATACTGCTTTAGATTCATCTTTACAAGGCTTTATCCATTTCTTAAAAAGGGGATCTGTTCCCCAAATTTTACGATATCTTTGCGTGTAGCTCTCCATTTAAACATAGTATAACATTTACTTTAAAGAAACATCCAAGAATATTAAATTATGACTTATACACTCATATACTTATTAAAATGTAAGTAAATACAATTTTAAACTTTCAGCAAAGCTTGTGTTTCTCAGTACTTTTGTTAATTCTATGTAAATGACAAAGAAGAAAGCAAGAAATTAAAGAAAAAAGCGCTGTCGCTGGATTACAATTCGACATTGCCAGAGAAACATAAGATAATATTGCCATACAGAATTAAAGGAAAAAAGGGCTAAACAAAAATACTGAAAAGGGCTGAAATTGCGCGTTTTTTAGTTTAGGGCTAAAAAATTTTTCGCGTTAAAAATACTTCAAAAAGGGCTAAATCTAGCCCGAAAAGGGCTAAGTTGGCATCACTGCATTTGATTCATCGTTTTCGTACAAAATTGTATTTATTGTCTTCTTTCTCATCGATCCACAAAACAGTTTTGATCAGTGTTGCCATTTTGGTGCTTTTCGGGTGATTTTTGTACTTAGTACCCGTACATTTTTAAAAAATACCCGATATAATAAAACGAGTATTTATAGTGCATTTTAAAATTTCTCACGTGCTTTTTTATACAACTATAAAATTTTTGAATTTCTTTTTGACACTGAATTTTTTACGACCTTTTTGATTCCTTTTATGCAACTATGATATTATTTTTATTTCTTTTTAACATTGGATTTCTCACCCACTTACTTCTTTGCATTTAATACTTTTTATCCAACTATGTGGCTTTTTATATACGTATTGTTGTTTTTTTATAAATATTTTTTTTTTACAACGTTTTCAGTCAATTAAAAAAGAACACATTAAAGAATTATAATACTTCCAAAAAATTTCAATTTGTTGCAAAATTTATCGTGGAAAATATTTTTAAAACTAACAACTAAACTTAAGTTGAAATATGTATGTTTAAATAATCTTAAACTACATAAATGGAAAAATACATAAAAAACTAACGAGTTTTGGATTGAACTTCACAACTTTAGAGATTCCTTGAGAGAAAACCCATGTATAGATCTCACTAATTTTGTCTTAAAATTGCTTTCGTTGCCTTATTCTAATGCTTACATTTTTAATGCTTACTTTTAGTTTGATGAGTTTGTTTAAAAAAAAATAAGAAACCGATTGTCCTTAACTTCAGTAAATACGCTGTTACACATTAAATATGGTTTAAAGTTTGAAAATGCATGTTGTAGCTGTTTTTAACTACCACCACATGTTTATAATAATATTAATAATAATGATACTTACAAGAAGTCAAAATATTTTATTAAAACTGTTTTGTGGCCCAATGATGGCATAAAAGAGGATATTGATTTATTTGAAAATTAATGTGCACACTAACATATTGTAAACGATCTCAACAAAATTATTTGTTATTTATGTTTAAATGAATTGTTTAATTAAAATTAATTAATTATTTTATATTAATGAATACATTTATCTTTATATTAATAATAAATTTAAAATAAACTATATTTGTATTTTGTATTTTTTTTCTTTATTTTGTATTTTAAAATTCAGCTATTTTGTGCCTATTATTTAAAATTATAGTCGGTGCTTTTTACGCTTTTTTATTTTAATTTTTACCCGTTTTTGAACCGCTTACGGTGCTTTCGTTCTTGAAGGAGTTGGCAACACTGGTTTTGATAAACTATTTTGACTTTTTATAGGTTTCATTAGAATTAATTTTTAGATAAACATGTTCTGGTATTTGATAGTCCAAACAGCAGGATTTTTTTCGTTTTAAACCATACTTTATATGAATTAAGCAATTAGAGGTATTTATTATTTTATTTTTAAAAAAATTCATAACGCTAAATGTGCATTCTACTTCTGCATTTGAGTAAGGCAGTGTCAGAAGTCTTAACACAAAAGATGAAAGTTTTCCAAATGGATTTTCGTTTGTTGAGTTTTTAAATTGGTTTACTGCGATCCAAAAACTATCAGTTCTATCCAGATTTTTCCCCTTATATAGTTTGAAATTTTGTATACAATTTTTAAGTTTCTCAATTTCTTTATAGTTGTTTATAAACTCTTTAATAACAACCTTTTGTATCTTCTATATTAATAGAGAAAATATTTGTTACACTAAATGCAGAAATTTTTTCCAAAATTTGAAAGCTTGATAGTAATTTTGCCCTTATTTCATAAATTAAATTCTTCGTAAATTTTATCAAGTTTTTCTTGATATGTTAGACTCTGCACAAGCTTTCTCAAAGCTGTAACCAAGGTAACAATTTTCGTCTACTTTTGGGTCTATTTCGCCATTCATGTAATCAAAATCGTCTGTTGGAATAATTATTTTATTAGTCAAGCTCTGCAATAAACGATACAAATCACTAAAAAGTTTTGTGTGGTCAGCAAACTGGGCCTCGAAGGCCAGATTAACTTTTTGTACATTAGCTAAAACTGATGCCAAAAACGTAATATATATATAAAATTTTTCTCGTCGTTATATATGTCTCTTAATAATGATGTTTCAAGAGATTTTTCCTTTACGAAATATAAATGTGTCCTTTTTTTGCAAAAAGTGCTAAAAACTAAACCAAAAAGGGCCATTCCAGCTCTTTTTTTAAAAAAGGGCTAAATAGAAAACAAAACGCGCAGCGTGCATTCAAAAAGAGCTAAAAAATAGCGTAAAAAGTGCTAAGCTGGTTCCACAAAATAAATTGATTTTTATTTATTATATTTTATATATATTATATTATATATATATATAATATATATATTATATTATTTATTATACAATCGAAATTTAAGAAAAAGTACAGCATATACATATACTTGAAGAAAATTGTTTGTATGTTTTAAAAAACATAATTTTTGTTGGAAAACATAGACTTGCCAGAGTAAAAATTCTATCACTTATTTTTTATTATTATCCATTTGTTACTAAATCGATAAATTTTTTTATATATAAAAAAATCTATAGTTTTTTATCCTCAAAAAAATTGAAATTTTCATCCCCATTGGCTAAAAAAAATCCCCTATTTGGGGATAAATCCCCTAATCTGGCAGCAGTGACGACGGGCATCTTTTTGTTGTATTTGCTCATTTTGTTTATATTTGAAGCAGGGATGGGAAATTGATTTTAACAAATTGTACTAACTTTCACAAAAAATTTTACTTTTACCCGATTGTACTAAATTCACTTGTTTTCTTTTTTTTATTAAAAATTAAATATAAATGACAATTCATTTTACATATATTTATCTACATATATGCGTAAAAAAACAAAGTTAACAAAAAGGTACATTGCAGTTTCTTTGTACTAAGTACTTGTATATATAATAGGTAAACTTAACAACTTATTTTAATACTTAAATATAAAGGAATAGAAAAGTTTATGAGATCTAAATTTTAAATCAATATTTATGATACACTTTTTTGGTAGCAAACTATTTGTTATTTCAAAATTGTAGCAACACGAATTAAATGACTTCAATAAATCCCTTGTTTGGATTAAATTGGAGACAGTCGAAACAAACAGTCTATTTCTCCCTTTGTAGGGAGGGATTAGAAAATTTTTAAATAGTGCTTAATAAGTCATGGAGGTGCGAGTGTTTTTGACTTCCAAATAGTGTACAATTGTACCAACTTTTCCATCCCTGATTTGAAGTTGCCATATTGAAAATAATATGGCAAGTTCAAACATAAACTTAACTTTAAAAGTTACCGGTAGGATGATCCTCCCTTTAGCTTAACGCTCACTTCTACCTTATCGTCCACTTATAATAATGAAAATCAATTTATCTTCCCGTTAAAAACTTCCCTTTACTTAACGGCAAGTTGTAATTATGGTCCTAAGTATAATATTAAAATACATAACCAAGTGGACTACCCAGTTTACATTGGAGTCAATCTAGAAAATCTGGTACATATGTTGTAAGATTGGAAATTTTCCTCTATTATTAGCAGTTGTGAAAATAAAGAAGCTAAATTGTTTCAATCGTTGTACGGCTATTAGATGCTTCATTTTAAAGTTTATAATGAATACTGCGTAAGTAGACATTCTAACTTAGGACCGTGATATATGTTGAATTTATCAATTTAATAAATTTATCGCAGCACCTCTTCGTATTTTAAAATATATAGCGTTTCATAGCGTCTCGCAATAACTTTGTGCTTTTTATGTAGCAAATCAATATTTATTACTCAAAATACCAACAACAAACTTATCTTATTTTTTTCACTTATTTTTGAAATGAGATTGCCTACGAGGTATGTAGTCAATTCATTTTCATGCTATAAATGTAGTCACAAGCCTAAATTGAATTGAATCGACTGAATTAATCTACTGATAAAGTTAAACGTAATAAAAATAAATGGGGATTTAAAGAATATTTAGTTTAAATATTAAAACCTTACTCATTTGCCACCCAATCTAGATTTTGTAGAATGAAGCTTCACCGAGATTCACACACACTACAAAAACGTTAAATGGCACGATTCTGAAATTTATTTATGAATGACGGGACGGCGCGAACGCCATTCCCGGCTATCAAAAATTACACGCACGAGTTATTCGCATTAGGAATAATCGCGGAGGTCAACTCAACCGAAAGTGCAATGGCCAAGCCTCACTCCGGGGGAACCGCCTTCATGATCACGGTAACCCCTACGCCAGGTAAGTATGCTTTCTTCCGCTTAACATAAACTCTTTGTATAAAATCTTAAATGAACTCATTGAGAATTATAATGATAAATTTTTGAAAAACAAAAAATGAACGTAGAGAAATATACTGTGTGCTATTAGCGCTTGAAAACAACACTACAAACCACTGCTGCCAGATTAGGGGATTTATCCCCAAATAGGGGATTTTTTTAGTCAATGGGGATGAACATTTCAATTTGGGGATGAACCAACACTGCTGGGGAGTTTTTGAGGATAAAAAATTATAGATTTTTTTACATATAAAAAAATTTATTGATTTAGTAACATAATGGATAATAATAAAAAATAAGTGATAGAATTTTTACTCTGGCAAGTCTATGTTTTCCAACAAAAATTATGTTTTTTAAAACATACAAACAATTTTCTCCAAGTAGATGCTGTACGCCAACGAAATTTTTGTTCTATTGCTAAAATATTAAATCCTGTATTAAAGGCAAATATCCCAATGGACTTATATGAAGAGCAATAGACAAAATGCCATTTGTAAAATGGAACGATTGTTTTAGAGAATAGTCTGGACAAAATTTAAATGCAATATGAATTATTAAAAGCTCTTCTTAGATTAAATATATGTTTACAGTGAGTCAACACTTTTGTTCTTAAGTATAAAAAAAGTTCCTTTATCATGAATTGTTGTTTTTGTTTTGACATTTTATAAGTAATAAATAAACGTTTTTATTTTTGGAAATTTATTCGACTATTCTCATTTACTTTTCTCACTATCATAAAAGATGAACTATTTCAGTGGTTTTTACTCACTTTTGGCGCTCATTGTATATAACAAATAATTCTGTTTGCTGTGAAAAGTTCGAACCATCTCCTGATATGTTGAAACTGTTTAACTCAAATACAATGTACAATAAAATTTCTGAAGCTATTGACACGAAGGACTTCGATACCGAAATTTTTGAAATAGTTAATATTGGCCAATAGTTTTTTTAATTACAAAATTTTTATATTATTTAATATTGTAATTAATTTTTACTTTTGATTAAAGTAAACAAACTTTAAGGTAGTTTATAATAATGAATTTAAATTATTTTATTAAAATTAGTATGCATACTTTTATGTACATGTACGGTAATATTGAACTCGATATTAATTTGTACTTACATACATACTATGTGCACATAAAATAAATTAATTTTTAAATAAAATTAGAAACAATTTTTATTTAATTGTATTTCGTTAGTCTCATTCGCAAATGTGTTAAGTCGCTTTTTTCAAATTTTACAGTGGACACAAAAAACATTGCGGCTTCTTCAGTTTTTAAAATTTGTAAACTTTATAACGCAATTATTTTTACTAAATAGCTCTCTTTAAATGGCCTAGATCAAAAATTAGGAATAATTAATAATCGTGGAGTTAGCACGTGCTGTTAATATTTTTCGTAGTTTTGTGTGGCAAACCACAAAATTACAACAACTTTAAACTACATACTGACATTTCTTTTGTCGTAAAATATGTATTTGGTATAGTGTTATCGTTTCGCATTAAATCTCAATTTTGGAAAAAGTGGACTTAACGTCTTTGCGAATTATACTAACGATTTGGAATTTTTTTTTGCATAAAATAATGGACTTGGGGATAAAAAAAATTTGATTTGGGGATGAGGACTGAAAAAAATCTGGCAGCAGTGCCCGTCGTTTTCACTGCTTTTCAAAAAAAAAACCGTTTAATTGAACAATGTTATCGACATTGCTCTCGCAAGTGCCATATTTTTGAAAGTTAACTTTATTTTATCATTGGGTTTGTAACCTTTTTTTTATATGTTGAATCCACTTTTTCTTGAATTTCGATTGTAAGTAAATAAAAATCAATTTTTTTTGTGGAAACTCCCCTAAATCCGCAATGCCTACCCCGTTTACTAAAAATGTAACACTTGAAATTTATTGTAAATTTGGGCCGAAATCCCAGCGGTACTGCAATACTGGGCCAACCCGTGACAGAAGTGGAGCAAGCTCCTAAACATTCCGTCTAATTCCAAAAATCAGTTTAACATTTGTCGTCCTCCGATGGAGGATCTATCAGATGTTAAGCTGATAAGAACAGATACTACACTTTGATCTTAGCCATAAGGCCGAGAAGCGATAACTAAATATTGCTCACAACGAGGCAGTTATCTATAAAATATTATCATCTAAATGTGAATTATTATGAAATAAATTAATGAAGAGAATTTGTTTTCACATTTTCCTCCCTTATGAATTATGTCGTTGTTTGCTAGACGAAAGCAAATTAAGGGTGATTTCGATTTACAAAATTCGTCAATGAAGTCAATCTCTACCAAACTTTATCACTTTCGTCGCCAATACGTTTGCTTAATATTACTTCACCCGCCAGACTCATGGTAGCAGGAAGAAATTCTTGCTATTAAACATAAGTTAATGAAAAAAAAACAAAATTTAGTGTTGTTTTTTACAATTTAAAAAATGGCTTAAAAATGGAATATTAAAGTCAATTCACAAAATTACATTTGCACTAAGAAAAGGAGATAGCCCAACACTTTATTTAAATGGGAGCAGTATACCAAAAGCAAACAAAGTTAAATATTTAGGACTTCATTTAGATAGAAGACTTACATGGAAGGACCATATTGTTTCGAAAAGAAAACATTTAAATTTAAAAACTAAAAAAATGTATTGGCTTCAGGGACAAAATCATCCTTTATAAAGCTATTCTAAAGCCAATTTGGGCCTATGGACTGCAACTCTAGGGAACAGCGAGTAACTCTAACATTGAAATACTTCAGAGTTAGCAGTCTCATACTCTACGCTTTATTACGAATGCCCCTTGGTATGTCAGCAACCGATGTATACATAACGATCTCAACATATCAGCAATAAAGGAAGAGATAAACAATTGCAGTTTAAAATACCTTCAAAGGCTTAGTGATCATTCTAACTTGTTAGCTACAACACCTTTAGACGACAGTGAAGAAATACGGCGACTTAAAAGATTTCATATACTTGACTTACCATTTAGGAGATAATCTTGAACTAAAATATAAGTTATATCGGTTTTATTAGGTTTACTGAAACCTAATAAACTAAGTAATTGTAAATTATCATAAGATTTGCTTAATATTTTAATATTTTGTTTAAATAGATTCCAATACATAAATAAACAAACAAAAAAAAAAAACAAAAAAAAATGTTGTTTTTTAATAAACTCTTCCGATTTTTTTTCGATGTGTTAATTTTAAATATACAATTTAAATTCATTAAATTGATTCAGATTTAAAAGTTAAATTCAATTTCCAATGACAATCAATAGTTGAATTGAATAGAAATAAAATTTTTTTTAAATATTTTAAAAATGATTTAAGAAAAGTTTAAAGAAAAGTTTTTAAGTAGAATATTTCTGTACTTTTTTTGGATAATTATTTTTTTTTCACTTCGATATGACTTAAAATGTTTAAACAAAATTACATACATACATACATATGTACGTAAACTGTATTTATAGTGCAGATTTCCTTCTGATGTAATAAATATTTAATTTTTTTCACCATTGAAGTGCATTTTTTTAAATTTAAACATAAGAAGTATTAAGTCATTCGAGCACTACTCATTATAGAGTTATAGGTTAATAAAAATTGGAAACACATTTTTAATAAATATGTATGTAGTTCTGTATACTACAAAAGAAAAGACGGAGTCTCCTTAATATCGAATTATTTTTTTTCTTGTTGTACATTCTGTGCTCGTTGCATTTGCTATTAAATTTACTATAACATCATATTATCGTGATTCATTTATTTTTTTTTATTATTAAAATGCAATTAGAAATTATATTCTAATGATTACGAGCTATGTATGTAAGTGTAGTGTCACAGCCTAAGTCTCGTCATTGGAATCGAATCCATAACTCCCGCATTGAAACTGTAACGTACTCAGTGCGTCACACTGAGTCATTTCTAATTTTTCGTACCAGTAAGAATCATCGAACAATAAAGTCATTTCCCATATCTTTTTTCTTTCAAATACAAGTAAAATACACTTTTTGAACGAATATTCATGACGTATGTTCATTCATACATACATACATATTTATGTATGTATGTATGTGAGTATGTTGAAATTTATAAATTAATCTGCAAAATCGTCTAAGATTTACGATGTAGTGACGATGGTTTTAGATAACATTTTACTTCAGTGTAGGTAATTTCACTTCGAATGAATGTAGTTTATTGGTCTTAGTTTGGGGAATCTTCTCAGAAATATCGTGTAAAATAATTACATTTTTTACGGTCTAAATAATCATAATTTAAACAGCTGTTAAATAGAAAATTGAAATATTATAATAATTGAAGCCGCCGTAGTCTAGTAGGTAGTGTGTTGGCTTATTAGACGTAAAGCCAGGGTTCAAACCCCAGGCCAGACATCAAAACAAAATACAAAAAGTACAGTGAGTGCCATAAGTGAGTCAACACTTTTGTTCTTAAGTATAAAACAGTTTTGTTCTTAAGTATAAAAAAGTTCCTTTATCATGAATTGTTGTTTTTGTTTTAACATTTTATACGTAATAAATAAACGTTTTTATTTTTGGAAATTTATTCGACTATTCTCATTTACTTTTCTCGCTACCCTAAGAAAATGAATTATTTCAGTGTTGTTTACTCACTTTTGGCGCTCAGTGTATATATTCGGCGACTTCCTCTCTCAGTAGATTTCCGGCAAAAACTCTGAGAGTAAATAAAATTATCACGAAAAGTTTCTAAAAAAATCTGTCATTCGGAGTCTACTTTAAACTGTAGGTCCCGCCACTCCTGTTATGTATGTATGTTAAAAAGAAAAACTTGGCAATATATTTAACTTCTAGCAATATTTTCCATAATAAATGACTCGAACTCACCACCAGATCGAAATATATACGTAACGAACAACAACACGAACGAAATGTCGAGATGTAAGTATTCCCTCATATTGAAGTATAGAAGAGTTGCGTCTGAAAGTATTGTTCTTTAATAAAATAAATAAGTTGTCGAAGTTGCTGATGCTACCCAACCAATACGTTTAGATTTTCCTCAGCGTTTTCTATTACAGCGCCGATATTTTTAGTTGAATGACAACCGATAGTTAACATAATGCTACTAATGAGAGAACAAAGTTCGATTCAATTCATACTTATACAAAAACAACAAATATTTTATTAATATTAACGTGTAAACATTTGTCAAAGAAGCGAATCTCCTTTATAAACTTTTTTATATTTGAAGTAAATAAAACAAATGAATAAATTTGATTTATTGAAAACTAATTTGACACTCATGTCATGTCATGCCATGCGCAGTTAGTAACACGTTAGAGCAGCATCACCACTGTACGGTGATGTTATACGTTCACGCTCGCCAGATTTCGTTTGCAGCAAGAAGTAACCAGCTGTATATGCACAGTTGCACGCTAATACCTGTTCTTCTTAACGGTTTGAGGGAACTGCGGCAAGGCGAACAGTTTTTCTTTTCAACACTAACTTAGAACAGAAAAAATATCCTAGAGACACAACGATTACGATAAGGCAGTGACAAAGGACACAAGACGTATACTAGAATGAATTACTTCTGCACACCAGTCAGGAGTTAAAAAGTAGTGCCAGAATTAGCACTCCTAAACAACCATCAATGTCTTTAGCAGCGTCTGCCAATATATTATAGTATAGAAGAACAATTTCATGCCAACAACCAAGTTTAAAACCCATTTAGAGCTCAAAACCCCTTTCCTGTTCTAGTGAATCCTGCATTACGTCTACAAAACAGCCACACACTCTTTACGCTAATTACGCAGTATTTTTAACAGAGTCTAATGGCTTAAAAATAAAATTGAATATCAAGTCACAATGGTGAGACAAACCGTTGATCGTTTGAAATCCACTTGGATCTCGCGAATCCTACTCTAAAGCAGAAAACACCGCGATATCTACGACTAGCAGAGATTTTCGAATCAGTACGTCTGCAAAAGTAAGGTGTACCACCTGGCAAAATTTAATTTGAAATAATCGCCGAGAGACCGAGCTTAGGAAAGTCCTTATATTGGCAAAATATTACCCTAAGGCTATTTTTGTTGAGATTTTTATTGAAATCAGTCCAACAACAGTTCGTCGTAGTCTTGTGCAAGCGAATCTTTCAGGAAATATTACCAGAAAATTTCTGCTAATGAGAAAACAAATTATAAGTACAGATTGCTAAAGAGCATTTATTTTGGTTCGGAAAAGATAACTAAATATTATATAGAAGCTATGAAATAATAATTCATTTCTAAACGTTGTTTCGAAAGGTATTTATTTTTTTTTACTTCGCTCCAGATTATCTTTCGTCACGTTTTTTGCCATATTTTCTGAATATTATGTAGGGTGAGCCATTTAAAATTTTAAATTTAAAAATACAATAAAACAAAAACGGTTTTAAAATTTTGCCAAATTTATGTTTTTGTCACGCAGTACAATTATTCCTGTTAGAAATTGAATATTATTTCATTCATATAGCTGGCGCGGCTGGCCTCACATTCGATTGGACTAATTGTCGTGCACTTTTTCGAGTATATAGGGTCATATCTTGGCAATGGCATCACGAATGTTGACCTTCTAATGCCCAATTGTCTCTGGTTTGTCGGCATAACACTTTTCTTTAACGACGCCTCACAAAAAACAGTCAAACGGTATCAAATCGCAGTTTCTTGGCGGCCTATTGTCATCAACATTTCGGTTATTTGAATGTCCATCAAACGTTTGACGCAATAAATCGATTGTGGCATGAGATATGTGGCAAGTTGCTCCAACCTGTTCAAACCAAACATCGTTCACATCAATACTATGAAGAGTGGGTACGAAAAATTGGTTAGCATGGTGCGATAGGTGTCTCCATTGACCGTAATGGTTGAGCCGTTCTCATTTGCAAAGAAATATGGGTCAATGATGCCTCCGCTCCTCAAGCCGCAGCAAACTATCTCTCGGAATGGGTGCATTGGCTTCTGTAGGTTTTCTGAGTCCCAAAAAATTTTGCAAAATTGACATAATCGTGCAGTTTCTCGTTGGCCCATCTATCGAAGCGAAAACGAAGAGGATGGTCAGACGGCTTCGACTCTTGTACCAATTGGACTTTGTAAGGTGTCATATCGTTTTTGCGTATTTGTGACAGAATTGTTAAGTAACCGTTGGTTCAAATTGAAATTGATAGATTGCCCACGCTATATATGTATAAACAAATACTTTTTATTTGATTTTGAATACGATACCAATATACATAATTCAGAAATTTGTTCAGCTGTATTCTTATCTGTGTTCACATAGACAGTCTATGATTTTTTCTATAGAATTTTAAATTTCTTATAAACATTTACAGAGTAAAGCAATTAAAAATTAATTTTTTTTATATATTTCAATTCGACTTTTGCCCACTAAATAGTTATTTTTAAAGGAATCTGTGCAGTACCCATAACCCATTGATAAACAATAATTGTAATAATTTTTAAAGTTAAAGTTCCCATCTAATATTACGAGTGTAATTATTAACAATAGTGGGAGAATTCGATTTGATCTTTATCGACCGTAGCGATTTTCAAAGTTTTTTTTTTTTTTTTTTAAACAAAAGTTTCCAACACTTGCACCCCAGAAGCCCAAAACATGAGGCAAATAATCTTTACATTTCAAGTTTAAAGATGGCAAATAGATGTGACTGACATGGTATTTAATACTTAAATTACTTTGTTTTTCTCTAAAAAACCATGATTTTTTTTATTATTTATTTTGAATAGAAAAGAAAAATAGATAATAAAAACAATTTAATTGACTACAACTGGTTTCCACGCGAATTGTTTTGTTGAATATGCATTCAAATATCTTGTTGCACTTAGCTGTGGCTGTAAATAATTTGAGTCTCATGAAAGCCAAAATCAAGTTTGTTAGAATTTGAAGGTTTTATTTTTAACCAAAAAAAAATTAAAATTTTAAAAACACATACATACATACACGCACACATTTGAAAAAATCATTCTAAAAACTATTTACAGTTTATGGCTTAGGCTAGTTCATTAACTAAAATAGTCATACGAATTTATCGCTTTATGCCAGCAAGTAGCAATGCCCTCTACAATTTTGTACCACTGCTGAATATTGTCGAGGCCATTAGAACTGAACATTACATTGCAACGATCAAATTGTATTTACCCAGTAATAATGTTGTATACCACATTATTTGGATTTGGCTAAAAATCGACAAGTTTTTGATGGCATAGATTTAGGAACAGGGATACCATATTGTTCTTAACAATTGTTCGTATTTTATTAAAAGAGATCCTTTAAGAAAATTTAATTTTTTCTCTTTTAGTTCAAACTGTATGGGTACTTTAGATCAGTCCTAATTAGGTTATATTCGTCCCATAAATTTATTAATAATCTGATACATAAACAGTTTAATGTTAAACAATGTATAAAAAATACATTTTCCCATCTTTTCTTGTGGAATGACAGAAGACTATTTCAGATCTTTAGTTTCTCATTCAAAGAAGGATCCCCAAATCCGAATTCATTCGAATTAGTAATTGCCACTAATATCCACGCGTTCATAAATCCAGAGGAGGATTACAGTTCACTCTACATTTCCTCTTGAACTTGGGGACTTTGTAAAATACAAAAAACTGTCATTTTTCAAAAAATAATTCAGCAAAAGGGATGTTTACGGAAGTGAAATTCGATCGTTTTATGTCGTTTATGGCTTTAACAATATTACATGAACTCTTTATATCAATGAAGGCAATATAAGGCTTGATAGTAGGTAATTTGTGATAATTTGATAGTAACATAACTTGTCATTACAACCTTTCAGTCAGGATTACGATCTAGCTTCTCACACCACTTATTTTGTGTGTGTTAATTTTATACATGAGTAGCGGGACCTATAATTTTAAAATCGATTCGGAATGACAAATTTTTTGAGAAATATTTTTTTTCATATTTCGTTTTGATGGAGATGTCTGCCCTGTGATTTGAACCAAGGTCTCATGTCTAATAAGCCAACACACTACCTACTAGACTACAGCGAATTATAAAAGGATAGACTAATGACAAAAGTCCTTAATCTTATTGCAGTATGCTTTGTCTTCTTTGCAGATTAAAAGAAAAATATGTTTGGATCGCTGAAGTGTGGAAAAATCAGTTCTAGACGACCAAGAAAGTTCGTCTCTAAGACTACCTTAAAGAATATTTTTTACTGTTCGTAGTCCAAAATCCAACTAACTCCCGAAGCAACGACAGTAATGCATTGCCTACGATAACAGTCACCCGATTGGTGCGTTTATAGATTCAGAAACTTTGGCTACCTTCCATAGAATATCAGGAACCTTTTTTTGGATAGGAGGATAAACTTGCAATCGATTTCAATATTTTCAATACATCGAAAAGTTTATTTGCCTCGACTTTTGTTTCAGACCAGACCTTACGAGCGACTCAATTGAAGTCTTTTGCAATCATCTACACCATCAATTAATTTGATTTGCTCTTGATACCAGCCAAAGTTATCACATTACAGTAGCGGGTGTAGATTATTACGGATAACCATAAACAATCTCAATTGTTTCAAGGAATAGTGCCATCAATTGTTTTGAGGAAAACAATCGTCCAGACGTAATGATCTTTTTCCAGTTCTATAAATGACTGCATTTGAGAACGTGTTGTATACTTTTGAAACTCTTTCTTCCTTCGTGATAGTTTAGTGGTGTCTTTTTATGTTCGGAATGAAGCTTTTCGTAAATATTATAATTTTGGTGTTTTTTCCCCTGTTTTATTTGCCAAAGTAAAGTTTCTGTTTTACCTCTGAGGAAATATTCTTAACCATTAGTTGCATGAACTTCAAGCTCTAAAACTCCCCAATTCATAGACTGTATGTTAATAAAAAAATATGAACAGCACTGGATTTTTTAGTTTTTTAGTTACCTCTCCGTCGTCTTGTGTTAATTATAATATTCTGAAATCATTTTTAGATCAGATACCAGATCTGGCAACACTGCCAAACAAATTCGATTGAATTAATTGCGACTACCAAACAATGTTTGAATTTTCTAAACTAAAGATTTTGGATTTTTTCAACCTTGAAAGAAGTTAAAAATGTTTGAATAGAATAAAAGTGAATAGAATAGCAACCACAAATCAATAATAAATATGTATGTATGTGTGTGTGCAACTGCATTCGTTTGCGATCTAAGCAAAATTCTTAATAAAAGTCTATCAAACGTTCTTTAACGAAAAAACTCAAATAAAATGTTACGTATTTTAAGAAAACTGCATTTGGCAGGTGGTAATTTATTACCAGACCAGTACAGAACGTACATATATGGTAATTAATTATAGTCCAGTGACTTCTATAGAATTTTTTTGATTTTATAAAAGGTTCATGGCAGTTTAAAAAGATTTCATCACAATCACATAAAACAAGTTTTGCCAAAATTCGAGATTGAGAATTAAAAAATTCAAATGTTTATAGAGTATACGACATCAGAGACACGTCAGTTTTCTTTATGGTACATTTCAACTACAACTGTGATACAATTTTTCCAATAACAATTAAGTCTTCTTACTTACTTATTTAATTGGCCATTAACAACTCGATTAACAGATTTCGGCCTACCTTAACATATCCTTCCAAGCGCCTCTGTTTATTGCGCGCCTTCGCCAGTTTGGTCACAATAATTAAGTCATCGAAATTAAAGAATAACAACAATTTTCAATTACACATTAAATGTAAATTATTATGCACTACACATACATATGTATGTATGTATGTAAGTGTATAACTACATAGTATTATGACGCATGGATGCCATACGTCGCGTATCAAATTTAACTGATGAAATTTGCATATGTGTTGGTAATCAATCAAAATTGAACCTTCAAACTGCATTGTATTGTTGTTGTGAAGAAGAAAAGAACATAAGATTTTTGCAATGCAGGTTGCGAAAATCAAAAGTACTTTGATATTCTTCAAACTCTTCTCAGTTTATACGTGCGAGTACAGTTTTACCAACACATTAACAAAAATGGATCAAAATATGATGCGTGGCCGGGCAACTTTATATTTATCAAGTTATGCGGAAGTAACAGAATGTAAATGCTATACATATGTATGTACATACAATATATAGTGGTAGACATAATAATCTAGATACACCAAAAAAATTTAACATTTTCTTAATCTTTTTTTTTTTTGCTGTTAATAAAACAAAATTTGCATTTTAATTTGAAGAATATAAAACAATACCGTGCAAATATATAAAATCTGTGAAATAAAAGAAAATAATAATTATAAAACCATGTAACAACTTTGAAAGCAACATGTGTTTTCCAATAATAAACATCAAATTCTTTTATTATTTCAATATTTAAACGAAACTGCCTTTACTTCTCTGTGTCATTGAGGTTACAAGATTTGAATAAATTTCCGGGAGAAATAATACACGAGATTTAAGAATTTTATTCATTTTTTTAATTATTTTTTGTTTCGTTTCAGACCGGCAGACTAGTACAATCGTGGGGAATTAATGTAATCGATATTTTTTTTCCAAATAAGCATCAATGTTATATGGATTTATCACAAAATACATCCATGTTTTCTGTGCATCGATTGATTATTGTAACAAAATGTAATTGAAATGGAGTTACTTTTACGTGGAGGTAGTATTAGATCCTGACGATTTATTCCACTGCCTTCAATCGATATTGAGTATCCCTATAACATCTGCCCCAATATAACAAACCGTTGTCTGAAGTCGCCGCAGTCTAGTAGGTAGTGTGTTGGCTTATTAGACGTAAAGCCAGGGTTCGTGCCCCAGGCCAGACATCAAGACAAAATACAAAAAGTATTTATTAGGCGACTTCCTCTCAGCAGATTTCTGGCAAAAAATCAATAAAATTGCCATGAAAAAGTTTCTCAAAAATCTGTCGTTCGGAGTCGACTTGTCTTAATTGACAAGTACACGTCCTCTAACCTAACCTAACCTAACCGTAGTCTAGTAGGTAGTGTGTAGGTTTATTAGACGTAAAGCCACGATTCAAACCCCAGGTCAGACAAAAAAATATGAAAAATAATTCCTCGGCGACTTTCTCTCAGCAGATTTCTGGCAAAAACTCTGAGAGTAAATAAAATTGCCATGAAAAAGTTTCTCAAAAATCTGTCGTTCGGACTCGACTTCAAACTTCGACTTTAAACTGTAGGCCCCGACACTCATTTATAAAATTAACGCACACAACATAAATGGTGTGAGAAGCCAGGTCGTAATCCTGACTGAAAGGTTGTAGTGACCAATTATGTATGTATGTAAAGCAAACCTCATTGGGTTAAAGCACTAGCTCCAAAGTTAGTAGTGCCCCTCTCTGTCCTCGAAGTTAATGAGTGTTAAATAACTTTGGAGTTAGAGCTCTAGTTCATAGGATTTGCAATACGAAATTGTTTATTTTTCTCATTATAACTCAATCTTTTGAGTTTGTCAAACATGTCAGACCTAACCGCTGACACACAACTGTCTGAATTTGTTTGGTTTATAAAATGAATTTATTGCCAAAAAAAAGATTCAGAAAATCAGTTTATTGCGGTCGCAGGTGTATTTAATTTACAGTTTGTACAATATATCCAACGTTGTTATTTAAAATAAATGTTTTGTATGCAACTAAATATCTGTAGCATGCTTTTAGGGGCGATATTTGTTTTTCTTACAATACGGCACCGTTCGTTGCAAAAGTAGTCTCTATTGAAATTAAATTGTGGAAATATGTTGGATTATATAACTACCTTGAAATGTTTGTAACATAATATGTATACATATGTATTAGGCATGTCAAACCCATTTTGGCAATCACCAGGTTCAGGATATCGAAATCCCGATTCAAAAATTTCGGAATTTTTGGATCCCGAATTATCACAGGATTTTGGGACATGAAATAAAAATAATAAAACAAAAGAGAAAGTAACAAAAAAGTGTATATTATCAGAAATAAAAATCATCTGTGTATGTGTGTATCAATGTACATAAATACATAAGTAAAGTAGTGAAGAAACAAATTGTGTCCTTTTACAACTATTTTTAATAAAATATGTATATGAACAGTGAGGTGCACACATGAGTACATGTTTGTATTTTGGACGCTTTTTATTGAATAAAACTAAAAGTAATAAAGAAAACTTCAAAAATTTTTTTTCATTTATTTTGCATTTAGTAATAAACAAAATAATATAAAATTTAAAATAGAAAGCATCAAACTCTAAGAAAAAAACAAACAAAGCAAAATCAACTCGTATGTACTCAATTTTGCACGTCTCCATTTTATGATATGTTTGCAAAAACAAAATCAAAAAATATCGTTATTTTTTCATGTTTTTGCACTACTTTGACTTTTTTAAGAAAATATTAGCTTAATATTAGATTACTTAATCTCGTTGAGCGAATATTTTTTGCAACTTATCGAACAAAAATCAATTTCTACTAAAAAATGAAGAAACTCTCGAAATCAACTTGAGATAGTATTGTAGCTTTGACTGGAAGTGGCTATTCTACCAGGGAAATTTGTAAACAAGCTGAAGTTAGTCAGTCAGTAGCCATTAGAGTCCAAACACGGTCTGTTGTTCCCAAGCTTCAAGACAGAGGTCTTAAAAACCTACTAACTAATGCAGATGCTCGTCTAATGCTAACAAAAATGAAAAGGAACAAATTTTTAACACCCAATGAAGCATTTTGACAATCGGGAAAACCGTTAATCGATGGACGGCAAGAAGAGCTTTTATTGGTATTGGCTATAACTCAGCAGTCAAAAAGAAAAAACCTGCACTTTCGGCTAAAAATGTAAAGGCACTGTTAAAGTTTGCCAGAGAACACAGAAATTGGACAGTGTGATCTGGACAGACGAATCAAAATTCAACCGCTTTCAGTCCAATGGTAAACAATATTGCTGGCGCCGCCATGGGGAAAGAATTGAAAGACACCATGTTAAGGAAACGGTGTAACACGGCGAAGAAAATGTCATGGTATGGGGTTGCTTTACATGATGGCACCTCGGACCACTGCAAAGAATCAATAATATTATGAAAAAAGAAAATTATTTGAGAATTTTGCAGACCCATCTTCTCGATTTTGTCGACAAGATCGCCTATCCTGCGCAAGAAGTACTTTTCCAGCTGGATGGTAACCCCAAACACACCTCCAAAATCGTTAAAGATTGGCTTTGTGAGCAAAATTTTTAATTAGTGCAGTGTCCAGCACAAAGTCCCGACCTCAATCCGATTGAGAATTTGTGGTCAATCGCGAAGAGACGGTTGGGACAGTACTGATCAACCCAAACCAATTTAGATGAGCTTTGGTAACGGATTCATCAGGAATGGACAAATATTCCGAAAGAAATTATAGAGAATTTCGTGAAGAGCATGCCAAGTCGCGTAAATGAGGTTTTATATTACAAGGGTCTTTGGACTATATATTAAAAATACTCGTATTCCCTAAAATTTTGGAATGGTGCAAAATTGAGTACATCCTCTATTTTCCTCTTGATTGTTTTTTCTTAGAATTTGATCATTTTAGTTTTGAAATTTATATTATTTTGGTAAGTACTAAATACTAAATTAAAAACGAAAAAAAAATTTTGAATTTGAAAATGTATGTAATTAAAATTGCTAAGAGCACAAACATATACTCATTTGTGCACCCCACTGTATATATGTAGTATGTACATATATATATAGATATATATTACTTATACTTACTGTTTTAAGCAATTTTTTAAAAAGATCTAATATTTCGTAGCCTTGAACGGATTTAGTTGCCAAACTACGCTGCCACCAAAAAACATCTTTCTACACTGGTTTACCCACCAGTTTCAATGGTTTCAAGATAGCTATATTATATGCAGGATGTAAATATTCCACCTCTACCTTCTCCTGATACAAACAAATCTATTTCTTTAGAAAGTTAAGTATCTTTGGACTTTTACATTCTTCGATGGCAGAGTTTAACTTTTTAACAGTGGAACTTGGGTTCTCTCTGCTTTAATTCGATGTCAAGCGATATATATTACATACATAATATTTTATAATTATAATATTTTTTAGATAGTGGCAACACTACGTGACTCCACCCATCCCTGTTTCGCATCCAAATTCTTTGAATCCAATGGCTCCGCTAATAGATGTGAAAATTACTTATTCTAGATACACACCGGTTAATTCACCACTGATATTAGTGTTTTATGGTAATACAGTATCCATTTGGAATAACGACACTTTGGTGAATTTCAATATTATTCGCCACACTTTGCAAAAACTCGCCACCGTGGAAACTTACCTCATTGAACAAATTCACCACCATCAGACAAATTCACCACACCTTGCAAAAAATCACAATCCTGAAGAAACTCATCACACTTCGCAAAAATTCACCACGTTATAAAGAAAAGTACATAATTTATTTTGTTTGTTTGTCTCCATCGTATGCCACCAACTTCCAACAAAAAACACAAACTAACTGCGAACAACCAACCCCCAAACACACAAATAAACCTCAAATTGCGAACTCCGTCCCATATGCCGACTTACACACACAAACAATTTAATTCAAATTCTTAAACTCAGCTTTCTTAATTTTCATTTAACAAATCGACCATGAAAAAAGAATGCGCGAATTAATTTTGATGTTTGTTTTTTGAACGAACAAACGAATTTTTCTAACTACCAGTGCTGCCAGAAGGCTAAAAATTTTATAACCAAGTAAGTAAACTGAAAAAGTAAAAACTCTAAAATAGGAAAAAAAATCGTAGTTTTTTTCAAAATTAAAATATGTTTGTTTAGTCTATAGAATAATAAATTACATTTTTTGGCAACTAAAAGAATTAAACTAGAAAAATCTACACGTCCTCACATTGAACAAAAAATAACCAGTTTTGGCTAGAAATAACCAAAACGGCCAACATTGGTGATGATCGTTTTTTATGCGGGTTTTTCTTTGGTCGTTTGATGATTTTAGTACCGAAATGAATTGACTTCCTCTTTCTTCATTTTATTTAACTTCAAATTAACTTTATTTCTTTTATTTATTATTTCATAAGTATAATACGCAAAAAGGCTAAGTTCACTTTTTTCCAAAATTGAGATTTTAATGCAAAACGGTAACACATACATATTTTACAACAACAAAAAATGTATAGTTTAAAGTTGTTGTAATTTTGTGGTTGTGGCAAAAACGCTAAGTCCACAAAACTACGAAAAAAATTAAAAAAATTTGTAAAAAATAATTGCGTTTAAAAAGTTTACAAATTTTAAAAACTGAAAAAGCCACTATGTTTTTTGTGTCTTCCGTAAAATTTGAAAAAAGGGACTTAACACATTTGCGAATTAGTCTAACGATTTATTTCTAAAAATATTTTCGCTGCTCTGCATCGAATTGAATTAACGTCTTCGAATAGACGTCACGCCTCAATTGCAGTGACGCCGTCAAGAAGAAAATTCCAAAGACGACTTGGCGCCGCTAATTTTTTATTGGTCGGCTTGATTATACAAATGCGATTATTCATTCTGCTGCATTCGTGAACGATTGTCTTAGAAGAAGTTTGGAAAATTAACAAACAAAAGAGAAAAAAATAAATAATAGTGTTTAATACGAATTAAAATATCTTATTATTTAAAAAATTCATTTTATTGTATAACAAAGGATATTTAAAAACATTAAGAAAAGAAGTGAAGTAAAAATGAAACAATTCAATGCTGGCCTTTGTGCCATAGTTGCTGTATTAGCAGTATTTGGTAAGTAATAAAGTACAACCAACCACAGACAAATAAGAATGGCAAAATAATAGATTTTTTACATATGTGTTTGTGTTTCTATTGTACGTTTGTGTGAGAGAGTTTTAACAAAAGTATGTGAAAAAACAATTGCGTTTTAACAAAAAAGAAATGAATAAATATATGGAAAACACATAGTAATAAACAGAAAGTAAAGCAAACTTGCAAATTTCTTTTGTTTATTTTAATTGCTGTTATTTTTTTTTTATTCTTTTTCTAGGATCAGTTGTTGTTGATTCATCGCCCCTAAATCACCAGTTGGGAGCTGAAAAATGCACTTGGGGTCCTTCGTACTGGTGCAGCAATATAACGTAAGTAGTTGTACTATTTTGTTAATTTCTAATCATGGAATGAACATCTAATACTTGCAATCAGACGTTAATAAGAAAGAAAATCATTCATTTATTTAAATTTCCTCTTGCCAAAGCAATCAGTAGGGCATTGGCTTTAACATTGCATTTTATCTTTCATATGTCATGTCCGCTGTGAGTGCAGAAAATAATATTTCCAGAATTAACAAAAAAAAAAATAAAAATTATTTTTTGCTTCGTCAGCGGCAATAAGAAGCACTTGTTGATAAAATGTTGCAAATATACTACGTATGTGCCTGTGATTATTTGTTGGAGATTTTCTTTTGTACAGTTATATCCTAAAATTTGGTTAAACTGCAGAAAAATTAAACTTTACTCTTTTTCATTGTAAGAATTGAAAAAAAAAATAATTATTGCAGAAAAACAAAAGGCAAGAATTTGCTGATAAGAAATGTAGCAGTCAACTTACATATGTCGTTTCTGTTATTGTTTTAATTTCAAATACATTCAGTTTGAATACAAAAACAAACGCTTATCATAAAATGGGTTGCCAAATATTGGCAATAATAATGGCAATATGTATAAACTTCTTTATTGTCAATTCACAATGAATTTCGCGAATAGAATTCGAGACGTCGTATAATTTATATACATTGCTATTCGCGTACAGACATAAAAAAAGGCTTGTTTTATTGTTAATGTTATTAGAGTTGTTTTGAAATCAAACCGTATTAGAATTGTGTGTAGTGGACACAACTTGCTGATCGCTCCTATTCCTACCAATTTTTTTCAGTTTTATTTTTGGGCATTAAGTGGTTATTTCGTATATTATTCTTTTGATTTAGATCGCTTATGTAGTGAGTAATAGAAACGAAAATTTTATATTTTCTGCAACTGGGTGCTCTAAGAGTTAGTATATTTCTGCAGTATTCTTCTGCCTTTATGATTAATTATCTTTTTTTATTACATTTTTCATTTTTATATTTAACAAGTATGCCTATAAAGATAATCACGAGTGTTACAATATGAAATCCTACCTTTATCTGCTTATAAATAGTAAAAAAACCGAAGGAACGCAAAATAATTAAATTTCATAAAACAAAGTAAAAATTCAGGAATAGTACGTGTCAGGAGCGTAAGTTCTTCTAACCTTAGCTTTTTGAGTGTATTCATCACAAATGAAACTTAAACACTTTTTTTCTATATTCGAAGTTAACAAATCTCCTCTCCTACTGTTTGTTTTTGTTTTGTTTGCAAAATTTACTTATCAAAAACAGAAAAAGGAGCTTTTACAGTGATTGCAAACAAATCAAACAGTAATTGTGTATTTATTAAAGAACAAAGAAAAATGATTTTAAATAAATTCGATAAGAAAGAATCATATTAGCAACTTATTAATGAATTATACATCAGCAAAACTGTATACATTTCAATTTTAACTCACTCTTCAATTAATTTGTATCTAATTTGAAAACGAATTTCCACTGTATTTGTAAAGTTTTAACTTCTTTATTTCCAAGTTTAAATGAAATTTGGATCTAATTCCAATTTGTAAAAATAAACAAATTTTTTATGATGTTTATTGTGTTACAGTTGTAATTGCAAAGTTAGTTAGCATCCCTTGAAGTTTGAGAATAGCAAGTGGCTATAAAACAAAAAAATGTAATAAATAATAAATGAAGTTTATGTACATTGAAATATTTGGCATCCTCTTTTTCTGATATTCTTATTGTTAAAGAGTTTTATGGGGTTTTAGAGGTGTTTTGAGGATTAAAGTTATGTGGGGGTCTACCCCTTCTATTAGGTTGGGGTTCTGTTCTATTTAATGAGTATCCATGTATTCTTCGCTTTATAAATTCCTTCTCAACTTTAAAGTTATTTATGAAATTTAAATGGTTATGTATGTACATATAGCATTTGAAAGAAGAGTATTAACTTGAAATTTTTAGTAGAGGTGTTAAATTGTTTGTGGTTACATTTTAAGAGAAAAAAATGCAAATACGTTTGCAAATTTAATTTGAAAATATATTTACATTGCATTTATTTTAAAACTTTATAATTCTCGAAAAAAAAATCTATGTTTTGAGTTGATACGATTTCAATTTTCAAATATTTTTTTGTATTATTTTGACTTATGACGCTATAAAGGTTAAAGCAAGGCGAATTCATTACGAGGTGGGTTTTGTTTACCAGCTGATGTAAGTAACAATGTCAAAAAAATGTTTGTTTTTTGTGTATTTTGTTTCGATATTCAATTTCGTATTCATATTAGTCATAAACCCTCATATGTACCGCATGTATCCTTAACGATACGCACTCTGGAAATTCTTTAGGATTACTATTTTAAAGCCAATTATATATTAGAATTAAGTCGCCGTAGTAGGTAGTGTGTTGGCTTATTAGACGAAAAGCCAGGGTTCGAGCCCCAGGCCAGACATCAAATTGAAACACAAAAAGTATTTCTTCGGCGACTTCCTCTCAGCAGATTTCTGGCAAAAACTCTGAGAGTAAATAAAATTGCCATGAAAAGTTTCTCAAAAATCTGTCGCTCGGAGTCGACTTTAAACTGTAGGTCCCGCCACTCATATATAAAATTAACACGCACAACATAAGTGGTGTGAGGAACTAGATCATAATCCTGACTGAAGAGTATGTATATATTAAAATTGTTGCAAGATGATTAACAATATTTAAGCCTTTAACACTAAATACATATATTTATAGTTATTTAGGTAAGATGAATTACCAAAAAAAAAAAAAAAAAATTCATGTCTCCAACTAGGTGCCTAAATTATGACTGAAATAACTTGTGTGTTATTTTTAAAACAAATTCTCTTTCTGAAGATTGGGATATAGGGATTAAAACAAATTGGACCAATCTTCTGTTGAAAATTTGTTATTATAAGAAATAACGTTTGCAGCTGATATTTTTTTTAATTTACAGGTTACTGCAGCACCTTATGTAATGTAATAATAAAATTCATAAGTATTTTCAATATATAAAATTTATTTAGTTTTTTTAGTTGCTTTAACTAATTTCCTATGGAGGTTTGAGGGTTAATTTTTTTGACAAGATGTGTACATTTTTACAAAAACAAAATCCCTGTTGTTTTTGTATTGTTGTACTTATTGTAATACTATTCCCACCTCGTAATGAATTCGCCTTGGGTTAAAGATTCAAAATATTTTTTCCAATATTCTTTTCAAAATGAAAGAGTAATCGGTTATTGACGTTATTTGATTTCTTGAAAACAGTGTAATTTTAAAAACATGTGATTGTTATTATTATTCCTTTATAAATATTCTTTAGAATTAAACTGAACAAATTCAGTCCTAACAGATTAAAGATGAGTTCAAAGAATTTTAGTTTTTAAAGGATAGCAATTTTTAATCTCTTTTTTAGGCCAAATAAAATTTTTTAAATGAATGGACTTTTTTATGATTATTGAAGCAGATTTTAACACTCTGGTTGCCCCGCTATCAGCATCTTATCTAATGAAATATTTTTAACTATATATTGCGAATTCGTTTCAATTTAAAGAAACTATTGGAAAGAATGACTAAAATAGCATGACTAATATTTTGTATGATAAATTGCTGTAACTATTCCAGGAATAGTATAAAGTAATAAATAATTAAAAAATTGAGCGGACAAATAATTTAAAACAAGAAATTTTATTTCCCTAAGAAATTTCCCGTTTTAAAAAAAAGTTATTAAATGCAACAAATCAAGATTTAATTTTTTTTCTTTTGTAGAATATACTTGTAATTGCATTCAGTGAAAGAGTTATTCATTTAAGATAACATTGTTTTAAGATTTAAAAATTTCTTTATCAATGTAAAGTACATTATTGATAAAAAGTAATAAAACAGTTCAATTGTGGAACTGGCGGTTTCATTTTGAAATCTGAAAAGAGTTGTGGTGTATTCGCAATATACACAAATAAGGCATTTTCCAGTCACAAACAGCTAGTAATGCGATAAATCTAAGTACATTTAATATAAATATTTTATTTTAAAAAATTCCTATTTGATATAATTAAATATGTATGTATGTATGTTAGGGATAAACAAATTAAGAGAAAAATATTTTTTATTAAGTTAATCTGAATAGGAAAAAGCTCAAAACGCTCTGGTTTACTCTTACTTTAACTAGACTTGTTTATTAGACTATAATACCATGTTCATTCGTCGTAAAGAATTTTGATTTTTTTTTTGTTTCATTTAGAAACTACAGTGAACGTCCAAATGTACGTACTTTCGTTTGTACGCATTTCCAATAGCATTAACTGTCAAAACGAATCATAAGTGTGTTGTGTGAACAGGTTGACTCGCAATTATGTTTCAGTAAACAAAACAAGTACAGTAAGACCCCGCTTAACGCTGTTTCAGTATTACGCGGTAGTATTGGGATTCCCCTAAATCGCACACTGTATTGATACTTGTATATGTGTGCAAATGAAACGGTCATGCACCAACCAAAAGCGGTGCACTATATAGCGACGGTGTATACTATGTATCTTTTTCAACGCTCTTTTGTTAGTTTGTCCAAAATAAAGACTCCAACTGTATTTTCCGAAGTCGCAATCACAGTACGAACGCATCTTTCCTGCGTCACAGTTGATTTATTAGTTGTCATCAACGTTACTAGGTGTATACATATGTGCGTGTTAAGTTGTCTCGTTTAGCGCTGGAACTTATTGGAACGTATCCCCCGCGTTAAGCGGGGTCTTACTATATCTCATATTGCCGTCAGAACATGCTATACTTGGTTTCTTTAAAACTACACTTTTAAGCGTTTATGCTCACAAACAATTTAACAATTATATGTTTTAAGGCACATAGAACAATCGACTGATAAACTGATTTACAATCTTTCAAATGTAGTTATAAACTAAAGACTAAGATTTGAACATTGTTGTCTGCGGTAAATATACTTCGAATTCAAATCTATTTTTATTGTTATAAACAAAAACAATAGGGATAATTAGCACAAATTCAATTTATGGCTTTTTTGATAACCTCACTCACTGAATGTTGAATTTTATTGTGTTTATATTTTTAAAAATTTCAAAGTAGGTAATCTATAATAATAATATTTTTTTATATTTTTAATGCTGTTCAATATTGATGATTGAAAATTATTCGCTGTACATTATTTTGACTACGTTTGAGTCATATCTTTTATCACGTTTTTAATTTAAATCATTTAATTGAATTATACTCTTTCATTCCCATTGTTCTTTACTGCAAGGCAAATAATAATAATGAAACTCAAATGCAAGAGTGGGTTTGCATGGGTTTTATTGTTTTGTTCTGTTTTTTTTTTCATTCTTTTTGATTTTTTACATTCAGTTCTCTTTGTAATATTGGGAAATATGTACACATACTTACATACATAAATCACATATCCAGTGAATGAGATGAGATATAATAGCCCTAGACTTAGATTTCGGTACGAAAAATAATAAGAAATTTTTCCTTTCGTTTATTTTCTAATATTGAAATGTATATTATGATTAACCATAATAATTAAAACTGTAAATTAAATATTATTTGACAAATTAAAATCAATTGTCTTATTGGGAGTGTTCCTTTAAATGACGCCAGAATATTTTTTTGCTTAAAATGAAGGAATTTTCTATAATATTTCTTTATTTACTCATTATTCTGTATTAAAACGACCAGCATTATTAAAAATCTCTCGGTAACGAATGGACATTGAGACCACAAGTTTTTTTTTAGCACGTCAATGACTAATGTGTGCTGCCATGCAAATTTAATCCGTGGCCTACGCTGTTTAACTGCTTAACCCCATAGATTCTCAAAAAGATTTAAGCCCGCCAGCCGTACATGTTAGCTCAAGACCTTGATTCCATCTTTTTTAGATCAAGCGCGACTCTGCAACCATTGTACATGATGGAAATAATATTTGGTGAAAATCAATTATTTTATTATTTTAATATTTATACAACTATACATAATAATAGAATAAATAATAGAAATATTATTGAAACTTCTGTATGACATAAAACGGACTTATTTGTAACAATTCAGTTTTTCAACTTATACAAACAGAACTGTTTTTTTGTTGGTATTTGTTAATGATCGGTTTGGTATTGATGTGTGCATTTATAGTAGGCACTATAGACGCCATACATTATTTACGAACCCTAATGTTAGCCTAGTAAATTAAACTAAATAGCTAATCCATAAATAGAAGCGTTTTTAACTTTATTTTCGTGTTTCTAATATATAATGTAATGTCGTGTTTCTATATATAATATATAAGGAGGGATTGTGATTTGTTAGTTTTTTATTTTATGAATCACTCTGTATTAAAATAGAGAAGAATGATTTTTATTAAAATTCAAAGATCTTTTTTCAAATGCAATTAGAAGTGCAACAGCTAATATGGTGCCTTTCTGATGTTCTTAATGTTTTCCGTATTCTTAAAAAGGTTGGCTAACCAAGTATTTGTATAGTTTTGTGCCGGTCTTATACGTATGTAATCATTAAGAGGCATTTAACCCTTTCATGCCCGATGTTGCCTATAGACAACATTGTACATTATTGTTCATAAATTCCGTAATTTTTAATTTTTTAAATGAATTTTTTTTTTGCAAACAAGCTTGGTTAAAAACGTGTAAAACCAGAATACGTAGGACTCTGAATTTAATATCACTTCATATTTAGGCCATGACAACAAACACATGTCCTTAAAAAAATTTTAGCTCTGGCCCAAAAAATTCGGGCATGAAAGGGTTAAGTAACGCTTTTAATTTGTTTCTTTACATATTATTACAGTTGTGATAAATAAAGGGAAGAAGCTCAGATTACAACAATCCAAAGTTCATTTATTTTAAATTACATTATAACAAATATATGTAATATGCAATCCATTAATATATTAAATGACTTAGCTTTAGCTTGAAACTGATGACTAAATATATGCATATATGTACATACTTATATACATATACATATGTATATGCATATACATTTGTTTTTTAAAAAGTGGTCATATGCATACAGTATGTCAAGAATGAGTTTTCACATTAAAGAAATTTAAAATTTTTCTGTTATTGCTTTAAAAAAAAGTTATTCTTATTTTAAAACAAAAACTTTTTAATTTATTCATATTATTAATATTGTTTACAAAGGTTTACAACAAAAATAAATTCACTTTGATCTAAATATAAGAAACAATTTAGTAAAAACGATTAATACTCAAATATTTCACTGTCAAAAAACTCTTCACAAATTTATTTTGATTTCATTACATAACTCTAGTACTTGGTATAACCATCCTTTGCGGTTGCCACACATTGCCATCGTGTCTTCATTGAGTGGATTAGCTTCTGCAAGTCATAGTGATCTGGTATATTCTGCCACTCCTCCAATTTAAATTTCCCGTTTAAATTGCAGCTTTTAGAGCTGCCATATTTCGTTTGAAGTTTAGATATGCTTTATTTTAAATAAACCTACAAATTTTTAATGGGATTTAAATCCGGACTTTGGACAGGAGTGTCTAGGACTTTGCCGCAGTTATATAGTAACCGCATTCTTACCAAGTGCGACCTATGTTTGGGGTCATTATCTCGAAAAAATTTAAATTCGTATTTATTAGCGCTTCTTTTTAAATTTGTCTTTAAAATGTTCAAATATTGTTGCGCATTTATTGTTGTATCTATTAAGGCCAAATCTCCTACTCCCTTACTCGAGATACAACCCCAAATCATGATCGAAATTTTTACAAATTTTAGTTGGTATTATATTTCGGTTTTCTAACGCTGTAAACGGCTTTTGCCAGACTTTTGTTGGGCCATCGTTATAGTATAACATTATGTTGGCCTCATCGCAGAATATTACGTCGTCCCAGGTTGCAAAATGTAGTTCATAGCAGATGAAAAACGCCTTTGTTTCTTTACTGCGGAAAGTAGTGGTTTTTTACGGGCTGATCTCGAAGAATATTTGTTTTTAACAAGACCTGCCGAAAAGTTTCGTGGGAAACAACAACATCACATTATTCTTTATGCTTCTTCGAAGGGTCATTGTTGTAATTTTTGGGTCCTGGACAACTTTTCTTATAAGTAAGCGCTCTGTGCGATTGCTAATTTTAGTGGTGAGACCACCTCCACGTTTTATTTCTAACCTACCCTCTTTTTCAGCACGATTAATAATGTTGTAAATGGTTCTTCTTGATACCGAAAACCTTTTTACCAGCTCCGGAGCACTTGTGCCCAAATAGTGATTGTAATAAATTAGTTGAATTACATCGTACGATAATCGTTTTCCTGTCATTGCTTTTAGTTCTTTATAACACGTCTGCACTACAAAAAATTGACATACATACTTTGGTACATTGGTATACATGTTTCTGAAACTACATAGAAAATAGATATACATTAAAATTAGCGGTATTATACCGCTAATCATCAAATGTTTACAAATAAGACAAAGGCAACTATATTGTGAAAAGAGTTTTTTGACAGTGAAATATTTGAGTATTAATCGTTTTTACTAAATTGTTTCTTATATTTTGATCAAAGTGAATTTTTTTTGTTGTAAACCATTGTAAATAATATTAATAATATGAATAAATTAAAAAAGTTTTTGTTTTAAAATAAGAATAACTTTTTTTTAATGAAATAACACAAAAATTTTAAATTTCTTTAATGTGAAAACTCATTCTTGACATACTGTATATGTATATGTATATGTATTATCCCTGTATGAATGTAGATGCAATAAATATAATTTTTTATTTTATGCTTAATTTTTAAATGTTTGCTATACTTTTGCAAATTTTTGCATATTAAAATCAAATATATATCACGTATTATTGCTGATTATAATAACAAAATGATGTACTCATGTTAAAGAAATTTTTAAAACAATATATTTTGTTTTTTGGTGTGTTGATTCATTTAAAAAGTTGTTTTTCATTCATATTTACATAAAAAGTCGTATGGAAGTGGGAAAATGTTTTAAGTACTGCAAATGTAATCACTTGAAACAAATTAACTGTAATTATTAGTTAATCATAAATTTTGTATGTATTTTGTTTTGTTGTGATTTTGATTTTGTGTACATTTATGCGAAATTTTATATGAAACTAGTAAACACTGGACAATTAATAATAAATTAGTTTTCGTCATAAAGTCTAAATATTTGATATTGAGAACAGAACTCAAATTTAATTTATAACGCATTTATTTTTAATCAGTCATAACCTAAATTATTTGGTATTTTTATTTACCTACCGAAATATAAATAGAAATTCTTAAACCAAATTTAAACACATATTTACTTACATATATAATGAAAGTGTTAATAGCCTAGCCGTTGATATTTTATTATAAAGAAGGGCAACTTTTCTTAAGATGCGACTTAGTTGGAGTTGTTTCTTTTCTTCCCTCCTTAAACGTTCTTAATCTATTCTCTGTTTATCAAATGTTTACAAACAATAATTTTCTTTGTTTATATTTTTCAATATTAATAAAGACTTCTAATTTTATTTACCGGGGATATTCACATATTCACGTATTTTATCTAATCATGTTTTTTAAAAGCGATTATTTTTTCTATGTTTTATATTGTTATCTATCGTTGTTTTTATTTTTTATTACATACGTTTTTCTTTATTTTTCTTTGTCGTATAATTATCTTTATATTACATTATATTTGAATGATTTATTTTGTATTTTACTGTAAATAAAATAATGTTTTTTGTATTTTTTCTTTTTCTAGAAATGCTAAAGGTTGTAATGCTGTTCGTCATTGTATACAAACTGTTTGGGAAAAACATCAAGTACCAGTCGATAATGATTCCATTTGTCAAATCTGTAAAGATATGGTGACTCAGGCCCGTGATCAATTACGAAGCAACGAAACAATGGAGGAGTTGAAGGAAGTTTTTGAAGGTTCTTGCAATCTAATACCAATTAAGATTGTTAAAAAGGAATGTTGTAAGTTGGCTGATAATTTTATACCAGAATTGGTCGAAGCCTTATCATCTCAGATGAATCCTGATGTAAGTTTTAACACAAAGCTATTAAATACTGTATACTCCATTCATAATATTGTTTTCCTTTCTTTATACATATTTTTCAATATTTAGCAAGTTTGTTCGGTAGCCGGTCTTTGCAACAATGCTGATATTGATAAATTATTAATGAAATATTATTCTTCTGCATTGGATGGTACACTGACAGAAGAGGAAGGCGATGATAGTGGTGAACTTATTGTACCTGCAGAAAATAAAGACCTAAATACACCAGCTGCCTCCAAAAGACACTTGTTAAGCTGTGGCAATTGTTACAATGTGGCACAATTGATGACCGATAAGTTCCATTCAAGCAATCGCGATGATGTTCTTGAAAATATTCTTCATATTTGTGGTGAAATGTCTTCCTTTTCGGATGCTTGTGCCAATATTGCTCTGACCTATTTTAATGATGTTTACGATCATATTGAACAGCATCTTCAACCAGCTGGAGTGTGTCATATTTCTGGTGTATGCGCTGCTAAGTATCATCAACATCCTGAAGATCCGAAGGAAGAAGAACCAGTTGATTTAATGGCACCCGGTAATGATGATATTCCCTGTCAGTTATGTGAACAATTGGTACAGCATTTGCGCGATGTATTGATTGCCAATACCACAGAATCTGAATTTAAGCAGGTAATGGAAGGATTGTGCAATCAAACTAAAGGTTTCCGAACTGAATGCTTGAGTATCGTTGACCAATATTACGATATTATTTATCAAAGTTTGGTGACTAATTTGGATGCCAAAGGTGCCTGTTTCCTAATCGGTGTATGCCCTAAAGGTTTGAATAATTTGTTCCAAGGCGAAATCAGACCATTACTACCGGTTTTGCCTCCAGCTGAAGTTAAAGTAACCATTCGCAAGAAATTGGGAGCTAATGAACCTAAATTCACTCAAGATGAACTTCAAGCGATGACTTTGCCAATTGATCATTTAATGGGTGCTGCCAATCCCGGTAATTTAGTACAAGGAGGTGAACTCTGTACACTTTGTGAGTACTTGCTTCATTTCCTACAAGAATCTTTATCTACACCAGCTACTGAAGAAGAGGTCAAACACTTGGTAAATAGCATTTGTAACAAATTACCCAATTCAGTTCGTGGCCAATGTCACAATTTTATTGATATGTATGGAGATGCAGTTATTGCTCTTCTCGTACAAGGCTTGGATCCACGTCAAGTTTGCCCTAAAATGCAATTGTGTCCGCCAAACCATGAAAACCACAACGACATGGAAGTTTTCCAACCTGTAACCTCAGAGGAACAAGACAAACCCACATGTCCTCTATGTTTGTTTGCTGTAGAACAGGCCCAAGAGAAAATCAAAAACGATAAATCAAAGGTACATCGAATTTTGAAGCGAATTTTATTTATTTTTTAAATACAAATGAAAAAAATTTTCAATTGCAGACAAATATCGCAAACGTATTAAATCACTTATGCAATCATTTACCATCTAAATTACAAAACGAATGTGTTGATTTTATTCACACTTACTCATCTGAATTGATTGATATGCTAATTACCGATTTTAAACCACAAGAAATTTGTGTCGCTTTAAAATTATGCCCCAAGAGCAAAAACTATTTGGAGGATATGGGAATCAGTTTGGAAAATGAAAGCAGCAGCGCAGAGGACGAAGTTTTTGGTATGTTTTTGTATTTACTACTGTATGTTAAATGTTCTGTTGTTATGTGTATGTATGCTTGTTTGTTTTCAGCTGTAAATGAAATAAACGACGATAGCGAAGAATTGCCTCTTGAAATTGTTTTCCAACAACACAATGAAGGTATCTCACCAAATTGCCTTTTGTGCATTCAGATTGTCAAATTGGCAGAAAAACGTTTAAACAAACATACGAGTAAGGTAAGTAGTATGTGTTCTTAATTTAAAAATGCCTGACAGAGGTTAATTTCTATAAAGAAATTAAGTTGTCTATCTCGATAATTAACAACCTTTTTGTTGTTTTGATGTTGTTCTGTTGCTATAGGGTATTTATGTATGTAGTGTATTTGATGGAGTTATGTAGAGTTGTAGGAACTATTTAGCCAGAAGGGTATTATATACATTGAATGGAAGGCAATTTGTTTCCTCATGGAGGTGATATACGTTTGTTATCTTGGCAAAGCTGGTAGCGAACCATTGAAAATTGCTCTGCACATCTTTTTTTTTATTAGATGTTGCTCAGAAATGAAGTCCACAGCTCAGCTCAGGCAATCCAATTGTCTCTATTACCTCTTTGGCCATTCTGCCCTTTCTGCTGATATATGGCGCATCTGATAATAAATCGCCGTAGTCTAGTAGGTTGTGTGTTGGCTTATTAGACGTGAGGCCAAATATGAAAATTAATTTATTCGGCAACGGCCTCTCAGTAGATTTCTGACAAAAACTCTGGGAGTAAATAAAAAATTGCCATGAAAAGTTTTTCAAAAATATGGCGGTCGGAGTTTCGTTTAAACTGTAGGTCCCGCCACTCGTATATAAAATTGACACACACAACATACATAAGTGGTGTGAGAAGCAAGGTCGCAATCCTGATTGAAGGATTGTAATGACTAATCATGTATGTACATATGTATGTATGTATGTATGATAAGTGCAGAAGGTTATCGGAAAACATATTCAGGATCTTTGGATATCATGCAGGAGGTACAATCTGTCCGTTCAACCTAGTATTAAGGAGGGATTTCCTTCGACCAAGAAGAGAAAAGATTGACTGTAGACTTTGAGGGGGAGAGGCTAAGGTTCATGTTCTCAAAATATTCAACGACTGACAACGTGACAAGTGATCCTAGAACAAACCTCGCTTGTATGCACACCTGATGAAATGAGGGGTTGCGCTGTTGCCATATTGGCCATATCGACGCCTCCGTTCTATAACATTCTAAGTCGAAAAAGTGTGTTTTGAGTTATGAGCTCTCAAAGTTTTCATGCGACATACGAACATATGTGTATTCTAAGAAGATTTTTCCCTATAACTTCGGAACGGATCGGCGCATCTTAAACAAATTTTGACAGTATTTAAGTTAGAGAACGTAGAATTGAAAAATGCAAGAACATTAAAACCATTCTAAGTACACTTAGAACGTTATAGAATGGAGGCATCGATATATAGATTAAACAAAGACGTCCATTTTTATTTACGATACCTAGAGGTTTTACCTCAAAAATTCGTAATAGCCTATCTACTGTAGAGATAATTAGCTAAACATCGTTTAGGCGGTGTGGTGTTGCGTAAGTCATCTACCAACATAATAGCATGGTCAATCGTATCAAACACTTTGGAAAGATCCAATGCCGTCACGATAGTGTGTTAATACGATTGTTAACACGATGTTGCTATGCTGGTAGTTTTTAGATTTAAAGCCATCGTTGTACTGTATAAAGGTCTCTTAATCCATGTCGATTTTGGAGATTGGGAGATATTGCCTTAATGTCGGTATTAGTAGTGTCTCCGGAACCATAACGAAACTATTTCAATTCTCCAACGTCTGCTGAATTCCCTGGTTTGAGTATTTTGGAATTATAAGTGCGACCTTCCATATATCAGGGATAAAAAGTTGATAAATTTTTTTCAACGTCAACATAGAGTTTCTAATTTTTAATTGGAAACATTTCCACGTAATATATATGCATAGAGAAATGCAAATTAAACAGTGAAATCGAAATTTATTAATATTCATACATATGTATGTATGTATGTACCCGATAGTATAGTTATTAAATTGTAAATGAATGTCACAAAGATTTTGAATATGTACAGCTGTGTTCAAAATAATAGGAGTGCTACCATGTAATATTTTCAAAGTTAAAATTTTTTATTGTACCAATTTGCAAAGCATGATATATTTTAATGGTAGTTACAACGATATGTAAGAAATAAAATACAAAAAAGAATCTCGTAATAACTTTAATATTTACGATGAAATTGATTCATTTCTGTGTTTGGCCCTGAATTCAGTTAATCAAAAAAATAGGCGTGTGAGTGTTCTTTTAAAAATAAAAATATTACAGCACATAATTTAAAGAAAAGGGTAAAAAATAAGTACGGAAAAATGTAGTTGAAACTTTTTCTACAGTGATTCACATAAATTTTTGTAATAGTGGGACGAGAAAAGCACTGTACTGAAAAAATTAATCTTCGAAAAAAAGGCAAAACTTCTAAAGAAATTGAGGAGACCTTAAGTTGCTCCAATCAAATGATTGCAAATGCATTAAAATATAAAAAAAGCTCGAAACGCGTTGGCGCAAGCGCAAAGCATCAACTGTAGATGACCGCAGAATTGTGCGATACAGCAAAAAAAAATTCAAAAGGATCTGAATCTTGCCGTAAGTGGCGCTACTATTCGTAGGCGTCTGATGGACAACAATTTATTCGCAAGAAGTCCACGAAAGGTGCCATTGCTGACAAAAAGCAGGTATTAGCACGCTTAAATTTTGTCCAAGAACATATCAATTGGCCGAAAGAAAAATGGAGAAACATAATGTGGACCGACGAAGGCAAAATTGTTTTATTTGGTGGCATTGGGTCTAGACAGTACGTTAGATGTCCGCCCATCACCAAATATAAAGCTCAGTATACACAAAAGACAGTTAAACATGGTGGTGCAAAACTAATGATACGGGGAAGGTTTTCATATAATGGTGTAGGCCCAATACATCCAATTAGATACACAATGGATAGGAACGTCTAAGTTGGCATTTTGAGAGGGGTGATGTTACCATACTCCACGCCTCTAAAATGAATATTCCAACGAGATAATAACCCGAAACACACCAGTAAATTGTCAAATGAGTGGTTTCGGGTTAATGGGGTAAATGTAATGGCGTGGCCAGTTCAGTCTCCTGACCTTAATCCTATAGAACATCTATAGGGAGATGTTAAAAATATATTGAAGAGAAAAAAACTTTCAAATGTAGAAGAGCTATGGTGCGCGATGCGTGGCATCAAATTCCTTTAAAGAAATGCCAAGATCTTATTGACTCAATGCCTCGTAGATGTGCTGAATTCATTAAAAACAAAGGTTATTCAACCAAATACTAAAATAACTTTACTATTTTAAGATTTTGTGCCTTATGTTTAAAAATTATTAGGTTGTTTGCTAACACTCCTATTATTTTGAACAATTAATTTTGAGAGTTAGTTTTATTTACTTAAAATATTTTTTGTTTTCGTAGTTTTAATTAAATAATTGAGTGTTAAAAAATTAGAAAATGAATTAGAAATAAATTTTAAGTCAAAAAAATTTGATATTTTCTTTTTTATTTTTCTTAATTTTAAACTTTGCTTTTAAATGAAGGGGCGTTCCTATTATTTTGAACACAACTGAACCTAACACTCTGTGTAATATAACACGTGTGTGCAGGAAAATTAAATTGTAATGAAATGCAAAGACCGGATTAATAATTAACAGAGAATTATTAAAAAAAATCTTCTATCAGTTGCAAATATTGCTGATTTATTTGAAACCATGCTAAATATTCGCCAATAGTTGGCATTGCTGTCTGCAAAAAAATTCAATTATATACAGAAATACGTAGACGAACAGCAAAAATGATTGACCAATGTAATGTTACGTTATTAAATACGTGGTAACTTCGAACCCTTTAAAAAAATTACCAAAGATAAACAAATTAAAACCTTGAAATTGGTACATCAACTGTTCACAGACATCTTCTTAAACAGAATCTCTTTGGCAGAACTCTAGGAAAAGTCTTATTGCTTAGCGCAAAACAAGTGACGTCAATTATATTGTTCACAATCTAAAAATTAGCGAAACATTCTTTGTACAGATTTGTCGAAAGTGGTTCTTTTTCGAGCGTCTGATATCAGAAAATTTGTTTGGTTAAAGAACAACGAATAAACACGAGCATGTTTTAGAGAGTTTTTCATACAGTAACATCGAAATTGTTGATATTGTAGAAAACGTCTGTTCTATCTCATGTAGAAGATATTAAATCCTATCGTGAATAATAAGTGAAATTTTTATTTACGTAAAAATTCAACTTCGTTTCAAGTGAAATTATATCATAAATTCCCCACGAAATGCGCATTCGGATTTAAAAATTTAACAGTTATTTATAATGAGCTATGTAATCTATGCACTCTTAAGTGCAAATTAAAATTTTTATGGCTATTTGGCGGATTTGCGAATTAAAATATGTATGTTTTATAAACTGTATTGGTTAAAAATGAGTACTTGTGTACAAAAAAAAAAACTATTTATGAGTGAGAATGTGTAAATATTCTTCAATTCTTTATCCATCGAACACTACTTACAATGCAAATTAAGGTTCATTATTGATTACTCTAATGTAAGATTCCAATCAGACATGATCAATTCGGCTGAAAGGAATAAAACGTGTTGACCACCGAATAGCCCACTGTCTCATAGTGGAGCATAATAATAAACAAACGTTTTTTTTTTTCTATTATATATTCAAACTAAAACAAAACATGTATATTTATTTGACTGGCTCATATTTACGCCACACTTTATAATACGTATGTATATTCGTTGTCTTATTCCTTAGGAGGATATCAAAAACGCTCTGGAGGAATCGTGTCAAAAATTACGCAAAAATTTGCAACCAAAATGTCATCAGTACGTTGATAAATACGGCGATAAAATTGCCGAATTACTGATGAAAGAAATGGAACCGAAAATTATTTGTACCGAGTTAGGCCTGTGCCTCTTCAGCGAACAAGAAGACTGTAAGTCTAAATGTTGAAAACTTATCGAAAATATAGGCTGATTCATATTTATTTCTAGTGGAAATCGATGAAGCCTTAAAATACGATGTAATTGCAATGCCCAATGAAAATGCTGTTTGGATTAAGAACGATCGCTTCGTGGGTATGGATGAAGCAATGACGCTGCAGGAACCTCCTACTTGTGTTTTGTGCGAATTTGTAATGACGAAATTGGAAATGGAATTGAAAAATAAAACCGAACAAGATGAAATCAAACGTGCTATTAAGAACATCTGCAGTAAAATGCCCAACACCGTTTCGAAAAGTTGTGACAAGTTCGTAGAACAGTATGCCAATGCCATTATGGCGTTGGTTGGCAGTGTGCCTCCCAAGGAAATCTGCCAGAAAATGCAATTATGTTTTGCTGGCTTAAGTGAAGTGATCACTGGTAAATTTTATGTGTACACCTTTTTAAATAATTGTTTTCAAATCGTTTTTTTTTTTCTTGTTACGTTTAGATGAGGTAATAGAATGTGGTGTTTGCCACGGAGCCTCAATGGCTTTATTGCCATACTTTAGAAAATATACTGAACATAATGCTATTGGCCCAATTGAAATGATTAGTGTGGCTTGCGAAAATTTACCTGCAAAGTACTATCAAATTGTAAGTCTTTTATATTATTTTCACTTATCTACCTACCAGCATGTGTAAAGTGTTGAATTTCGTCTATTTTTTTTAGTGTTCCAAAATGGTACGCATTTATGGCAAAAGTATTATGAACTTGTCTGAACGCATTGCTTTAGACGAGACTCACATTTGTGCCGAAATTGGCAAATGTTTCGATAATGAAAAATCAAATTTGGCTTTTGCCAGAATTTCAGGTAATTTACTCACCTACTCTATGCATTTACCATGATTAAAATGTTTCTTTTCTTTTTTAATATCTTTGCAGTTTAATCAAACGTAATTTTTAAAGTCTATATGATGCTTTAAAACATCGAAATCGAAGAGACGGAGGAAGGGAGGGAGTAATATTGAGTAGAGTTGATAAAAGGCGTTTGGTGAATTATCTTAATTGTATTGTGATGCGTATCGATAATTATCATTTCTATTTTCCACTATAATTATTATTTTAAAAGTATACAACAACTATAAATTCCTTTATTTGAATAATTCAATGTAAAGAATTAAGATGAAGGAAGAAAGCCTTTGAAGTTATTAACAACCATTACCAAAAACATATAAAGAAGAATACAATTCAAATAAAATGATTAAAAAATTGTGTAAAGAGATAATATGATTAAAAATATACGAAACTTATTAAAATTAATACCATAAGCATCTTAAAAATAATTCTTATCGAAAATATTTTTTATAAGCAATTTATTGATCTTAAATTAAATTTTATGCGTTAGTTTACGTTTTATCTTCTATAGTTTTTAGTTGTGCGAAAAAGAAAAACACTTATACATAATTTATATTTGAAATTTTCATTTAGTTCACTAAGAATTTCTGTGAACAATGTTTTAAATAAATTAAAAGAAAATTAAAAGAAAAAGAAATTATAAACAAATATTTTTATATTTTCGTCGTAATCTTTTTAAAATCATCAATCGAGCCAATAAATTGACTTCATTTTTCGACACCGTCATGTTCCAAGACACTTTATTAATTATCAAGTGTGATTATTTGGCAAAACGTAAAGCAGTCTTATTGTATGTACTCCGAAGTGGTTTCTTTATTAAAGGGCAAAGGAAGGTTTGCTTTACTCCTGAATTGGCTGCCGAATTTTATCAAGACATGGCTGAAGATAGTTGTTTCATGTTTCAAGTTATTTTACTATCAAAGGGAAATTCAGAGGCGTTTATATTAAGCAAAGAAAATGCTGTTGAGGATTTACTCAATGCCATGGTGTGTTATTTGTAAGTTAACGAGAAAACATTTCAAAAATATTTATTTACTAGAATCGTGCTCATTGTGAAACTCTCTTTCAGTGGCACTTCCATAGAAATGGAACGAAATGTCCACGTTACAAAATGTCTAGCTAAAGTACAAAGAGAAATTAGTTTCATATTTCCCAACTGTAAGTTTTATTCCCATAAGCATCAAAATAAGATACCGAAACTTTATTTCACTTCATTATTACGGTTGTTGTGGTTGTAATATTTTTGAGGACTTCGATTTCTTTACGACTCGATAATCCTAATCAGATGTGAGTTTCTATTTCAGATATTTACGAGCCCATATATTGTCCGGTACAACTTAATTTCTGTGTGAACAATCCCTTGGTGGAGTCCACAATTGGCAAACTCTATGATATTATAACAACGCCATCAGATGATCCGCATAAAACATGGAAGGAGAAATTAGCTGAGTTTTTGATTTTATCCAATAAAGATTTGCCACATATTTCGAATCAATGCAATTACAATACAAGCTTACGAGCACAGGAAACGTCACAACAAACTAAAATAACCAGTATAGCAGCTTTTAAGAAGACGGGAGAAAAACCTACATTTTCCGATTTGGACTTTGATACAGACGGAACATCCATTAATATAACAACGAGTTCATGTATCTCGTGCTCTGCATTTGGAAGTGTAGCCGAATGTTTGCATCAAGATTTGCAACACCCACCATATGAAGACATAATAAAACTTCGTACGGCACCATTAGAAATGAAAAAATCGTCATCCAGCGATAAACTTGTTTTAGCTGAGGAAGAAGCATCAGACAAATGGAAAGTTGAAGAATTTGTTGGTGAAGAGGAAGGTATTATTCCATTTGAAAAAGATGAAGACAAAGTCGATAAGCGTTCTTCACCGCTTGCGAAAGACTTGGATGAAGTGGAACAGCCAGATATAGAACCCATATCTGAGGTACTGCCGCCAGCTGAGCCTGCTCAAGAAGAAGTTATTGAAGCACCTCTTGAGGATGATGTAAAAGCTAAAGCTGACGTAAAAGAAGAATCTATTGTAAAGGATGAACCTGTGGTAGAAGATGAGCCTGCCATAAAAGATGAATCTGTTGTACAAGAAGCATCTGTTAAAGATCAAGAGCCAGTACCTGAGTGATATTTTATAAAACTATTATTTCTATATACATTTCTATATACGTATAATTTTATTGCTTTTGGAATTAAAAACAATTTAAATTCTTTCGGAAAAAAGTCTTTAAAAAGCAAATATTTAAAGCTGAATTTATGCAATGTAAGATGTTTTGCAAAAATTAGGTTTTATTAGGTGAATACTAGAGTGAGTATAACAATATCCTCAGAAGTTGCGGCATTATTGCGAAGAAAAATCGATTTTAATATATAGAGAAACGGTAGCCGCTATTTCATCCAGTTTGACGGATATGTCGGGAAATTTATACTCCAATAGATGAATAGGCCGACATCTTAGAAACATGTTGTAAAGCATAATTTGAGAAATTGTATACGGAATGCAATTTATATTTTAACAGGAAACCTACGGTGCAGAGAAGTGTTTTGATAATAAACGGTGTGAAGCAATGTAACTGTAGACTCATACTTGCTCAAATACCTGCATAGTACCTACATAGGTGTTCTTTACTTATGAGAGTAACTTTGGACTATGTATGTACATGGATCAGATGGAAAGCAGTACCTTTGGCGTAAGCAAAGTACTGGGTTTTTGCGTAACAATACTCAGGCTATTTTCAACCATGGGGGAGTGTCGGTACTGTTGAGTGGATGAGTTTCCAGTGCAGGAGTAGGGTATGTTCATATATAGACAGTAAAACGGATCCATTCCAATATTTGGGCAAGATTGGAATTGGTGCCTCTGATACAATTAGAGGCACAACTACTAATGTGTAAAGTAACAGACTTTAAAGTAGTGAATGTTTTATTATAAACAAGAAAATAAAGAGACTTCTTTATCCAGTATTTGGTCAAATAATAACTAAAAAATTGTATAGTAAAGCGGGACTTTTCGTCGCGATAGTACAATGTAATGCTTTAACCGACAACAAACATGCATTTTTACCCAGCTTACTGCTACTGTCCATAAATCAAACGGTAGTATAAATAGATGTTGTTACTGGAGACATTAATTCTTAAATAGGCAGGGACAAATTGGTCTTAATATTTAATTATGCAATGAATAAAAAGGGTTAAGAATCAGAAACAGTAACGGAGAACACTTTATGGATATTCTCCAATTTTTTCAAAAAGTTATAGCCGGCTCAAATCACCCACATAAAAATATTCACAATTAGGCGTAGTCATCACTAATCCTATGTTTTTGTAAAACAAACGATTTCACAGGTTCGTCAAATAATAAACTCAATTACTTCAGAACTGACGTCATTGGTTTTTGGGTGACAGAACGTTTGAAAGTCTGGGTATGATGGCGAACATGTTACTATTCGAACTAGCCGGTTTCATCCGGAGCTCGGGGTGCTTCAAACCCACCACTAACGGATCATGACAAGGAGGCTTACCTAACTTACACCATTATGTTGGGTTGGTGTCGAACATATTCAGCCAATGTTTTTTTTGACCTGCAGAATATCAAAATGAACAAACGAGGAAAAGAAATTCGATCCAAACTTCGGTTTGAATAAACGAGTGCTTTGTCAACTATAATGTTTGAGTGGACGAGTCCACGCTAAAAGATTGCCAAAAAAGAAGAAAAGTGTGGATAGGGTTCGCAGATATTATCTGCCTCGAACCTCGCAAACATTCGAACACCATAAACTTGAATTGAAGATAAATGTGTTAAAAACATATGAAATATCTGACAGCAACACGATCTTAAGTGACGTTACACTTGCCGGCCAATCAATTTCATACGTTGTCGGTAGATGGAGGCAAGCGCGGTTTCGAAAGCGAAGGTATGGAATCTAACAAGGGAGGAATAAATACATATAAAATGCCAAATAAAAAGATGAGAGTAGAAGAGTACTATAACGATTTTAAGGTTTTATGAGTGTAAAAATGGTCAATACGACACGAGGGTTGTGTTAAATGTTAATTCGATGTTACCTGCTATAGCGCACTCTTAACAATCGTATAGGATGGGGAAGATGCATTGGCCAAATTACCAACCTGTTGTTGGTCTCTCCATCTCCCCGTTCGCTCTGGCAATAGATGTGTAATGTGTTTAACGTTTGAATATTTTAATTTTCTTTATTTTTACTACAGTTTTTCCAAAAATGTGTGTTAAAAAAAGGAAAAAAAAACGTTTTTTTTTTCGACATCAGTAGAGGTAGAGATACTCGTATTAATAAATAAACGAAATACGCGTACAAAATGGTTATGAATTGTTTGACAATAAACTTCCTGGCGTTGGAAAAGCGCATACGCGGAAATCAAGAGATGATGCACAAGAGACTACCGGAAAAATACCGTAAGACTTGAGTGACTACTGGTCTATGTGTGTGCGTGTGTGTGTGAGTGAGTGTATGAGTACTGCAAGAGGTTTGCAATTTGCGTTAAGTTGCATGAAAAAGAAATAACAGCAACGAGAATAACAACAACAACATTGTACAAAACTAAGTGCACTATCTACGAGTAGTTGTTGTAGTTGTTAGTGAATGTTGTTGTTGTGCATGTTTATTGTAGTGGTTGTTGTTGTAACAGTTCGGCTGTTGTCTCCGAAAGCTTTTCCCTGTATATGAATAAAGATAATTTTAGTTCATGTGTACTATTTGTAGTGTGCCGTGTAATCTGATGGGGATGGAAAGGGTTTGAAATGGGATTGTTGTATGTGCGTGTTGTTAACGTCATGTGGTGGGTAGTCCGAGGAAGTTAGCTGTCATAATAGGGTTCAGCCATAGGTCTACTGGCCGCAGGGCTGTCGGTTTAACTGGACAGCTAAAAATGTGCAACGTGTCGTGTGGTGTAGTGCTTGTAGTGGTAGTGCTTGTAGTGGTAGTGCTGAGTGGTGTAAGAAAGTGCAGTGCTGGTGAATAACGGTAGTAGTGAACTTCGGTCGCACTGTAATGGGTCACATAGTTTTTGTTTTCGTTTTATACCGTTACACAAATAACAAATAAGAAAAAAAAACATCCGAAACATATAAAATCCATTTAAAATAGAGAAAAAACAAGAAAGAAAAAATAAAACTGTGTTGATATTAAAAAAATTTAATGCGTTGTGGGGCGTTTTGGATTAAGAAAAAAGAAAAAGAAAAAAAAATTGGAAAATATGTGCCATCGAAATGGACAAATTTCGATACATAATGAATACGGTTTTACACATAAACCGTTACACCTGCATAACGATAATTGCCGTGATACCATATAAATCAAGTGAAGTTTAACGATGTCAGTCATAATTATTATAATAATCCCACAGTCCTTAATGTGTTTATTTCCGATTATGAAAACTTTAAAAATTATCATTTACCAGTAGAAAGAACGAATCCAATCGAATTCCGAATGAAATTATTATTTGCAACGATATTTAAACAATCGAATGACGATGATAATCTGATTATGCGATATTTAGAGTGTTTATGTTTAAGTTGCGCTGTTTTTTTTATAGAACGGAGTGTGTGTTTGAAGTGCATATGATTAATATTTTTAAAAACAAGAAAAAATTGTTTTGATTTTCTTTCTCTTATTGTTATTATTATTAATGTTGATTTATTGAAAATTTAGTTTTTTTGGTTTTATGTGTTGGTATTGGCTGCAGTATTGATTTTTCGCAAGGTTAGTGGGTGGTCAGTTGTATGGAAGAATAATACAATACATCGTTTGTGTCGCTACTATTTTCCGCGGAAAAACAGAATTCCCATTTTTCCGGAAAACTGTTTTGTTTTCCTTTTGCATACGACTCTATTTTATGCGCTCTTCGAAACGACCAGTACTCTCACATTTGAATGCAAGTAGGTTAACAGAGTTACCAGGATATAAAAGAAAAATTTTAAATTAAAAAATCGGAAAATATTGAAACGGCCAACTAAACTTGGCACGAAAATTCTCAATGTGTATAAACTTAAGCTTTAAATCGTATAAACATACGTATAAATGTACATAATTGGCCATTACAACCCTTCAGTCAGGATTACAACTTAGCTTTTCACACCACTTATGTTGCGTGCGTTAATTTTATATATGAGTAGTGGGACCTACGGTTTAAAGTCGACTTCGAACGACAGGAGATATTTATTTGCCTTGAGTTTATGAGAATGCTAAAATGCCACAATACCCTATTTACTGTCATTATCGTATTGTTTACCAATCATAAGTTTAGAACTAATTTCAAGATTAAGCAACTCAGCATCACTCATTAATGCCACTTGCCTCGGTCAAGCTGACCATTGCGCGGAAGTTCTTTCGGGACGCCAACCTATCCTGGGTCAATGAGGAGTCCTGCTCTACCGCTAGACTCACCTGGCCCAAGATGGATAGAAGGCGTACCAACCGATTACTTGGTCTGGGTCGTGATGTCATCTCGACTACAGTGGCCGTGCTTACAGGTCATTGCGTCATGGGTAGACACGCGGAAAGAATGAGGCGCCCTTTCAACGACTTCTGCCGTGGATGCAGGTCCACTGAGGAAGAGGAGACTGTTGTTCACTTTCTTTGCCAGTGCCCGTCTCTTGCTAGGTGTAGATATAGGTTATTTGGCTCCCCATTCCTTGTTAGCCTAACGGAGCTATCATCTATTGACATCAAGAATATAGCTTCGTTCATCAAACTTTCTGGCTGGTTTTCCAGTGCGGGGTAGTCGTGCTTTTGTTGTGCAGCCCTTGCGCTGACCAACTTCTTCCATTTCCCTGATTTTGGTGGAACTTGGTTAGTACAGGGACTGCGTTCACCCGTGGCATCACAACGGGCCGCTATGCGTGCTCAAGTGAGCTTTGTGCTAACAGAGCTACCACTCCAACCTAACCTAACCTAACTCAGCATCAGGGATAAAATGGAATTTGAGATGAGATCTCAACCAAACGTGGTGCCAAAAATTAAACACATTTTTTAATTGATTTGGAAGAAGGTTTATTAAATGAAATAAGTCCCGTTCTGACAATGTGAACTTTTTTGGGATAAAGTCATTGCATCAGGGTAGAACTTTAGGATTTTGTAAACAAAAAATTGAGCCAAATGCATTTTGCATATCAGGAATTGAAATTTAAATTATTAAAGAACCTACTCTGAAATCAAAATTAATGATAATCCGAGGCTGCAAGTTCCAACTTATATGGACAAATCATAACGTCTGAATAATCATCAGACTTCCCTGTTGATCAATTCTAGCCGTTTCAATTGAAATAATGACTTTAATATTTTTAATTGATGGCAATAGAGATTCGAATTAATCATTTAACCAGGCTTTAGAAGCTCATAATGATTCATTACTTTACCTCCTCATCAGAACCACAGTCTTTCCTGTTGCAAATTCTTACTTTTTTCGCTCTAAGCAAAGATTCGTTCTCCTTTGTCCATGACCTTGTTTGCATATGGTTATGTCATCACTAGTAATCATTCGCTAATGCTTAAATTAAAGTTTTTAATTCAAGCGGCACCCAATTCATTGATGTATAGTATACCCAGCCCACATAACTGTTTGATAACTGTAACGAATGCCTAGTTTAAATTTTTAGATTAATCGGTCAAAACGTGCTGTATATTAAACTCAAACCATTTCGCTGCTGCTTTTCTAGTTACACTAGCGTCTCCAAATATTTTCAATAGTCTGAGACGCATTTACACCTTTTCTTAAAATATTCATTAATTTTAAAACGTAGACATCAGTTTATATTATTTGATTTTAACAAATTTAAAACTTGATAAACCTTAAAATATTACTTTACAATCATCAATAATGCCGTTAGTTTTACCAGGGATAGAGTCATTTACTGTCAATTTGTAACAGAACTTGGACAGCCCATTAGCTTCAGATTGGAGCGTAAAGTCTTAACAAAATTGTTTTGTCATTAGTCTGGCTTCTTCAAATTCTTATTCTAATAGCCTTGTGTAAATTAGCCTACTACTATTCCTTCTATTACCTTGAGAGTTCTAATTGCTCGCCATTAGCTCTTTGTGATATCGTTGCGGATTGGGGGTTTTCCGGAATTTTAAAGAAAAGTCTTCAAGTTTTTAAAAGAAATCACAGCCTGTACATGAATAATTTTCTGGGAGACAGAAAATTTTACGTTCCAGATAAGGAATCAATCATTGCCATAGTAAAACAAAATTTGGAGTGAAAACAGTGCAATTTGCAAATCTGAATGAACATGGCAACACTATTAATAATAGCGCAGTTTTCTCTCCCTCTCCCCAACTAGGGATTGTGCAATTGTTACGATGAACGTTGGTGAATGTTTATTATTACACTGTCACAAATCACAATCGGTCTCTTTTAGTGTGAGAAAACCTTTAACCTCAGAAATATACAACAATTGCGAAACGTTTCTTTTGCGAGAACCAAAACAAAATACACTTGGACTTATATTGTATTGTTAACGGACTTTTAAAGGGAAGGAGGTGTGATTAAGGTGTGATAAACGGCGTAATTTTGAAAATTGTTTTATTATTACCATATAAATATTTATAAAAACTCTTAAGACTTCAGATTCCTTAACAATTATGAAATATAGGAAAAATTCCTGTGAATTCAAGGATTGCAATTTTTACTTTCCATAATTGTAATTTCGTCATTTAAATAAGTCCTTAATTCAAATTAAACAACAGACTTTTATCGATAATGCCTAACTATTAATTTCATTACACTTTCCTTTTACTACTACGATAAATCTTCAGTGCATAATATCGGGTTGTGTGAGATATCGAAATTTTTCATTCGTTTGACAGATTTATTGGTGCCATTATGTATAGAATATAACATCCTTCAAATGTCTGCTAATTTTTAATGACTCTGGTGCATAAATCAGTCTGAATTTGATCGATGGCATGGGTAATGTAGACTTTTGTGGTTTGTGTTTTATTCTCATACACCTGAGACTTAAGAAAACCCCACAAGCAAAGTCCATCCGGGCCAAATCGCACTATATCGGTGGCCGGTTCACCTCATCTCAATGCCTTCAAATTGATTGTGGAAAATATTCAAAGAGACAAGTACTGTATGCAAGTCATCCAATTTTGGGGCAAAATAAGTTTATACTTATCGACCTATAGTGATAGTCTGGCTAACGTCGTTGAAAAATATGGATCCATAACGTTGCCACCCAAGATCCACACCAAACAGGAACCTATTCATCTAGAAATAGGCCTAATCGCTGAAGATGATTTTTCAATGAAATTATGGGTCAACTTCTAGTGCCTGTAGAGCCCATTTAGCGAACATAGATTTATCGTCGTCTATGGTCGCTTACTTTGCCTTAAATTTTGAACGATTGTGGGTCCAAGCAATGACGCAAAATTCGTCGTGGTCTGCAAAGTGAAATCGGCTGCCTCAGATTCTCTTACAGACAGTCACGTAAATCGACAATGTTTTAAATAATTCGAGCATAAATTGAAAATGTTAGTAAAAAAGATAAACGAAAAAGATAAAGAGAAGAAAGAAAAAAACATTTGTACAACTATACTCACAATAAATGCCTACATTGGTGAGATGCCATAAATATGTTGAATACTGTAACTTTTCGTTAATTGAACTAAATAAGCCATTGCTGCTCCATTATACTTTTCGAGTTTGAATAGCAAAATGTTAAAATTGTACCAAGCTTGACATCCTTGATGTCTACACCAGGGTAAAACATTATACTTTGGCTTTTCCAACTGAAAGCAGAGTTAAAATACATGTTTTCTTATGTGTTTGGTTTCGTTCGGTAATTCGTCGTTAACGCAACGCATAACGTTGGACAAATTTTAACTTTTGACTTGAGTACTTTTTTGCTGTGTACAAGTAAATCAATATACGTTAAAGTACGTAATAGGTTGTTACTTTACCGTCAGTTGAAAATGTCAAACGATAACGTATGGCAGACTCTATGTGAACCTGCTTTAAACCTAACAAGTTGCGGCGGATGAGGAAATAATTTTTTATAATTTTTTTTACATTCCCTTTTATATTAATTCTGAAGTATAAATATAAAAAAAAATTTATGATTCAATAAAAAATCTGTGATTTAATAAAAATAAGTTAAAACAGACGTAATTGGTCACTACAACCCCTTAGTCAGGATAATGACCTAGCTTCTCACGCCACTTATGTTTGGATGTGTTAATTTTATACATGAGTGGCGGGACCTATTACAATATCAACTAAACTTCTAATCTTAACTTGTTAGAGTTTTGCAAGAAATGGAAAACAAAATGGTTATTTAAGAATCAATTAATCAATTTTATTTTTTTTATCAATTACAATACAATTACAAATAATATTTTAATTATATATGAGCTGTCGTACCCCAGAGTCTCTGGTGGGAATCGAACCCACGACCCTCACGCTTATAGTGTAGCATATTACCCACTAGACTACCAAGACACCCAATAGTCTATTTTATTTGCTTTCCAATTATTATTTAACGTTTCATTACAGTGTTCCGTTTCCTGACTACACCGTATTTGAAACGTTTAACAATTTTGGCAATTATTATTTCAATTTCTTGTATTCATTTTTAGTTTTAGTTAGAAAATATTATGAAAATAAAAAAACAATTTGAGTTGAAAAAAAGTGTTGCAAATGAAAGAAAATTAAAAAATAGCGAAATAAAAAGGAAATCAAAAAAATACTGTGATTTGAAATTAGTGACTTTTCTTTAGTTTATTTGTATAATTATTAATAAAGAAACCACAATAAAATACAAAGTAAAATTCATGCCGGGAAAATAGAGTAAAATTTTATTAAAAAGTAAACGATAACAAGTTTAATAAAACTTAAAATACACATCACATTAGTTATGTTGAATACCGGTAATCAACAGCAGCAACAACAACAACATCAACAACAACAACAGCAGCAGCAGCAGCATCATACAACACAACAACAGCAGCAACAACATCAACAACAACAACATCATCACCAACAACAGCAGCAACAACAACAAAATACAAGCACTACACAAACATTAACACACCTCCTGAGCCTAAACACCCATCACTATGATGCGAATTTAAATTTCACTTCATTTGCCGAATTATGCCGTCTGTGTGCAATACACAATGGACCCACCAAAATACATCTGTTCGAAAAGGAAGCCGAACAGCGTAACCTCATTTATAAGTTACGCTCTCTAATGCCGCTTAATGTAAGTAAACCGCTGTTACAAAAATACGCTATGAAAAGTTACAATTAATTTTTTATTTTTGACGATTTTGACGATTTTGACTTCAAAGTGTACAATAAATCGAAATTTCAAAAAATAAGAGCAGCAATTAATACTTTTTTTATTTAGGATATCTTCAACATTCTATTTTTGTGTTACAGAATTCAAATTCAATTCAAAATTACTCATGTTGGATTTGTGTGTACATTATGGACATACTAACAACGGTAATTTTTGTCCGATATTATCAAACGAATTGTCGATCTCTTCACAACATAATGCACTTTCAGAATGTCATCCTTTATTTTATAATTTTTAATTAAATTTTGCAATTAAGAATAGCTAAACTTAAACAAAAAAATCATATTATCCATGTTTACTTGATCAAAACTCATAACATGCAAGTTTAAACCATATGTTTATGTAAACCATTTTAAAGGCTCATCTCTCCCCTTTGCAAAAAAACTTTAGTTTTTGAATTTAAAAAAATATTTGGGTAATCAATAATTTGGTGTTAAAAGATTAAAAAAGCAGTTGTTGTCAAATAAAAGAAGTTTGGAGGCTACGAGGAATATAAAAAAATTATTTTTCTACTCAACAAAACTCACAACCCAAACCATGTTATTAGCGGGTGTATTTTGACTGTCACACGGTGCTCTTAATATTAAACAAGCCAGAAATAAGTTTACTTATGGTTTTTTATTGTTCATAAAAACTATACACATTTCAAACAATCCAATAAAGACGAACAAAGTGCTTTGTCGTATCCAAGAATTCAATATTTCAGGTTTTAAAATAAATGTTCGATAACTTTTGTTTCAAATTCATCTTCATGAATATTTTCTTTTTTATGTTTTTCTTTTGCCATTCTATTATTATTCCTGTAGTTATTTTGAGAAGCATAGGGTATTAAATTTTGGATTTCACTGTATATTAATAAGTTAATATAAATAACATTTTTTTTTTAATTTAGTGATTGTTTATAGTGAATAATATTAATTTAATGATATTATTACGATTTTAGCATTTAAAAACGTTTAAAATATAAGTTCGCAGATTGTAAATAAAATAAAAATAAGTTTGTGTTCAGTTTTAACCCAGGTATGCCCAATGACCTATATATAGTACACCAGTACATTCTTGCTTACATGATACGTCACGTTTATCAAAGTACCGTGATTTTTTTGTTGATTTACTCAGTATGGGAGTAATGGGATTGCATTATTTAGTTATTGAATTATTGAACATTAGATAGAGTGATAGTGCTATTTTCATAATGACTGAATATGGGGCCACGTTTGTACGGTAAGTAAAATTTTGTACATTTGCAAGTAAGTAATTTCACAGGAAAAACAAACAATGATGTGGAGCCTGCCATCAAAAAACCTTAACTAGATGCCGAAACTGTGACATAGGATTACATGTAAAATGTTTTGTGTCGTATCACATCCAATAAGTCATGTGCCCAATGTCCTTCAAAAACCACTTTTTTTCAATAAATCTTTAAAAACCTATAAATGCACTGTTTTTATTTCATTCATTTGCTTCCAAAATAATATAAAAATACTTTTAAAATGATAATGATCAAGCAATGGGCATATCTGGGTTAATTAAAATTCTTTATTATTTGCAAAATTCTGTGTGCCACTGTTCACAACTTGATGTAAACAACAACAATTGCTTTTCTTTGTTATTCCTTCTGTTTCATTAAATAATAACAATTACTAGAGAATTATTCGACAGATCTTTGTAACGGTAATCTTCAAACCAGACTGACTGAACTTCACTAACTCAGTCGCCTGCTTTGCTTTGCTTTTTATATGGCAAAGTAAACAGTCTGATGAATGTTGTTGGAGGCGAACGTTCATGACTTCGCCTTCTCGAAATCTCTATAAAAAATGTAAACATCGTTCTTTATGTTTATTATTTAGTGTTGTTGGTATATTTTTGTTTACTGGTTTACAATTTTTTTATGCTGGTGTTTGTTATATTCAGCAGTGCGATAATTTGTAAACAAGTTCATTGTTTTGTTTTTGAAGCCTTTGTTTATAATTCTAATGTTAAACGATGTAAAAGCAAAACACAAGTATCTAGATTTTTTATTTTCTTCACAATATTAAAAATAAATATCGTCATTTTATTATACTATATATGGCTGGCAACGTTACATCCAAAGTGTTTCTTTTATATTCGTTAATATTGATAACACCTGAGCACCTTGTCTTGAATTGTATGTGTGATTAAAGGCGTCGAGTAAGAATATTCTTCTTTCTAGTGTTCTTTATTAGCGTCGTGTACTAAATGCTTGTCACGTTAAGGAGCTACAAATCCTTAGAAGTATTATTGTATTGATAGTACAAGTTTGGGATTTGGTATGTAGAATATATTGTTGTACATATATGTTCAAAATGTTTTTATTGGATTATTAAATAAATTATAGTTTGGATAATGGAATCTCTTGAGAGTAATTATAACTTCTTCACAAATTTTTTAATTTTTTTTGGAGAGTTTTGCATGGTTTCGCACACTATATATTGAGTAGAAGTTCATGTTATGCAGCACGTATGTAGTGAATGAATTTTTATGCATTCATGGCTATGAAATTGAATGTCTATCGCATCAGTTGACAAACGAAAAAGTTTTCGATAGCTTTGTAAGTATGCCATTATGAGGAAGCCATTTAACTGCTGGATAATGTTGTTCTTGTATAATCCTGTCTATAATGGCTTCCAATGTTACATTTCCGTATTCAGAATACTCTCTAATTCATTGACGTGACTCCGTTCTATTGAGTCGTTTATGTTCTTCGCTAGGAAGTAATCTTGCCCTAACGAATAAGTTATCTCCGGTTACTGTGATGACACTAAGGGCTATTATTACAACTTGCCGTTAACCAAAGGGAGGATTTTAAAGGGAAGATAAATTATTTTTCATTATTATAAGTGAACGGTAAGGTAGAAGTGAGCGTTAAGCTAAAGGGAAGATCATCCTACTGGTAACTTTTAAAGTTAAGTTTATTATTTTCAATATGGCAACATCAAATGTAAACAAAATAAACAAATATATCAAAAAAGGAAGATTGTCACGTTGCCATTAAAGTTGTCGATATTGATCCCGCAGTGCCATATTTTTATAACCAAAATCAGCATATACAACAAAAAAAAAAGCTCGTTGTTGACACTGCGTTTAAATAAAACTTGTTTAATTTTAACAGTGTTATCGGCATTGCTCCGCCACTGTCATATTTTTGAAAAAGTTAACTTTATTTTATCTGTAAATTGTAATAACGAAAATAAGTTAAAGGTAGCTTTACAGATCATTTTAGCTAAAGGTACCTTTAACTAAACCCAAGTTTAACGCCAAGTTGTAATAATGGCCCTAAGACTACTTAAAGTAGCATTTTTAAGGCATCAGTGAACCTAAGTAGTTTTGCTGTTTGCTTCAGAGTTGGATTCAGTACGTTCAAATTGGTTGTATTACTGTGTTATACATATACTATGACTTTATATTTCAGCCACGTTAATTGTGCTTAAGTTATTTTTGCTTTAACTTTCGCTTTTCAAACATACTTGGTAGACGTATACGTGATTACTGGAAGAAATGTCATAACGGACAATTTTTTACAACTCTTTCACTTGCCCGTGAGTTGGCCACTTGGAAGACATTCGACTTACTTACATAATTGGCCATTACAACCCTTCAGTCAGTATTACGACTTAGCTTCTCACACCACACATTTTGCGTTAATTTTATCCACAAGTAGCGGCACCCACAGTTTAAAGTCGACTTCGAACGACAGACGTGAGATTGTGGGTTGGTCAGGTGATATTGCATCTGATTTTGTATTAAATACTCTCTGAAACAGTGCATCTAGCAACCGTTTTCCAGTGACAAGAAATCTCTTAGAGCAACAAATACTACATAAGATGTTTATCTTGTATACGAGACTTTCAAAACATATTAACATAGCTTGTAATAAACAAAAACTGAAATTGTCTTACGTGCTTACAATAATCCGATATTTATTTATAAAAATAAACCTGTAAGTAAAATTAAGAATTTCGAGTTACGAAAGCCTAACGATTTATTGCATTTTAATCATCGATAACGACAGTTTCTATAATTTTATTAAATATTAAAATATGTCTTAAATTTAAGCATTATTACATGTATTTAATTTTGTTTTTTCTACTTTTATTACAGATTGCCAAAGAGGATTTTCTACCCAAAAATATTTGCGAAAATTGTGTCCAAAAGGTGGAAGGTTTATATGAGTGGCGTCAATCAAGTCTTCAAAACGAACATATTTTAAGAAATTATGCCGAATCCATGAGAACGGTAACTGCAACCATAAATTTTCAGGTAGTTTTCTAATTGAATAAATAACATATGAAATCTTGCTTGTTATCGATTACAATATCCTGTTTATAAGTATATTTATATGGAGATGATGCTTTCTTAAATGCTCATCAAATTAATAAACAGTAGCACTTGAAAATAAAGACTTCTAATGATAAGTACTCATTTATTTCAAATCGATTTTAGTCATCCAATAGGTTCATTAATATTCGAATACCTTATTTACAAAATTTTATATCTTTTATGACTATGGATTTAAGCTTTTTTTTTGTCAAATTTTCCTTCATTCGACCCACTTAAATAAAAGATTTTAATATGAAAGTGCATTTTAATATTTTTCCTGTGAATCACAGGCAAATTCCCTAAACGATAAATATTTAAGGCACTTCATGCCATTTTATTTATTTATTAATTCCAATGCAATTACAAATTATATTCTAATTATATAAGAGCGGAGTAACTTGACCATATGCTGCTCGGTGTAGTGTCACAGACCAGAGTCTCTGGTGGGAATCGAACCCACGAACCTCACGCCAGTAGTCTAGCACACTACCCACTAGACTACCAGGGCACCATGTTTATTTTAAATATTAAAACAACACGATTGTTTTGTTCATAATTCAAAACAATTTTATTCATACAAGCATTGAAATTCATAAAAGCTGGAATCATCTTTTCCACTTTATTTTCTGCCCAAAATTAAAATTCTGTTTATTTATTTTATTTACAACTGCTTTTCTGTAATTTAATTTAATATTTATTAAAAGGTCTTGTGCGCGATAAAGATTTTTGCCTTAAGAAATGTGTCTCCACCCTTTAATTTACAAAAAAAACTTTATTCTTTGAAGGAGAAGTAAAGCTCTTAAAATGACCGTTGTTTTCTGACGCAAAAATTTTACTGACTTAAGGAATGTTACTACTGTATGATGGTGAAATAAAATATTCTTTTTAAATATTTTATCTGAACTTATAACAGCTATTATGCGATTTAAGATCATTCTTTTAATATCACAATAGATTCAATAAGAGCATGTACATACATATGTCAGGCGAGTCTAACAGTATGATTTTTTTTAGTTTAGTTTATAATTGATAACTGTTAATTACGGTCCCAAATTTTTTGAAAACGAACAGAATCACTGAATAATTGTAATCGTAATAAAAATACATTTTTTTATTTCGTTTTATTTGAACTCTTTCACAAACTCATTTTTAAGTTTAATTAACAAAAGTCGACGCATAATTCTTTTTTTTAAAGTAAATTCAAGCGCGATATCAATCACCACATTGCCAAACGTCAACGGCATAATTATTTCAGTTAAATTGTATGTTCATTGTTGTGTTTCATTTTCAATTGTTCCACTTTTTGCTTTTTGTTTACATGACTTTGACATCCATTAAAGTCATTTTTTTATGCTCCTTCTCGTCCTGCTAAGAGGCTAAAGGACAAAAGTAAAAAAGTTACCCCAATATAATTTTTTTTTTTTAGCATTTAGTACACAAACGACAACAACACGGTGTGGACTTTCTCGTTTGATACTCTTCCCTATGTATCGTTTTTCTTTTTTCCTTCTCGTTAAAATATGAAATTCATTGTGCACACGCTTACGTTGTGACTGCAAATAAGAGTGTACGAAATAAACAGTGAAATTTCGATTGTTCGATTTGATTAAGAATGTATGTGGATGTGATACTCTGTTTGAGTAGGTCATTAAATATGCTAAACGAATTGTAATCGTTTTTAAAATACGACAATGCAAGCACCTGTAAGTATATATACTCCTGTAAATATATGACATAAGATCAAAGTATTTGCATATAACTGTTATGCTTCAATAACACTCTGCTGTACAAGTTTAAATTGTTTTTAGTTTTATAGTACAGTTCTCAGTATAAAAAGTACATAAAAATATCATAATTTTGAAGTATCCAATGAAACCTAAACTACATGATTCCAAATCAATTTGAAAATCTATTCAAATTTAAATAAATAATCCAAAAAAATTTTATTTAATGCAAGATTATTAACAAATTTAAATTTTTTTTAGTTAATACAGACATAACATGCATTCATAATTGGTCATTACAATCCTTCAATCAGGATTTCGACCTAGCTTCTCACACCGTTTATCTTGTGCGAGCTCATTTTTTTTTATAGTTTAAAGTCTACTCCGAACGACAGATTTTTGAGAAACTTTTTCATGGCAATTTTATTTACTCTGAGTTTTTGCCAGAAATCTGCTGAAATTTTAAGAGATATTATCACAATATATTCTCATAACACTCTGCACTGTAGAAATTACTAGTCTATCGTGGATAATATCCTACTGCAGCAGATTAGTTTGTTTCTAAGTTGATTATCTGGTGATTTCTTGATGGATATTTCCAGTTAAATCTTTCCCATTTAGGTATAAGAAGTTGCAGAGTAATTTATAGTTTAATGTACAGGATATGGAACACTGAAATCTTCCATAGGCCGACAGTAAATAAAATTGCCATGAAAAGTTTCGCAAAAATCTGTCGTTCGGAGTCGTCTTTAAACTGTAGGTTCCGCCTTTCATGTATAAAATTAATACACAGAACATGAGTGGTGTGAAAAGCTAGGCCTTAATCCTGACTGAAGTGTTGTAATGGCCAATTATGTGTATGTATTTTGCAAGTGCAAAGTGGTCAAAGTACTTACATACAGTAAAAAATATAAATAATCTTAAGGCAGTTACCCAAAAAATAAAAAAATGAATTGCCAACTACTATTAATAAGAAAATCTGCGTTTTACGCAACACATACATATTTGGTTCATATTTTAATTTTTTTTTTGATTTTTTCCGCTAACAAAATTGGCATCAAAGGCATGGGATCAAGATATTCGACCGTTATCGGGGAGTGTTTATCTTTTGGAGGTATCAGCAAGGAAGGGTATCACTGTATTTGTATTTGTACAATCTGGTGTTAATGGTCAACTAAAATAGTTATGGGGAAAAAATCGGAATTCCACTGTTACACTCCGCTTTTAGAGAGCCTAAGTGTGTGCGCATACAATCGTACTTAGTACTACCACACTACAATTTTTGTTCGACTTTTAAAACATCGGTGTGAGTATGGAAACCGTTAAATGTTTCAATTTCATACGTTTCATCATGAGATGGCAGGCAGCTCATAAAGAGATTTGTCGAATAAAAGGAGAACGGAAAGGTTTCGCTCCTGTACAAATCAAAAGGCAATCCAATACAATTGTCTACGCAACTTCCTAACAAAAACATCGTAGTACTGTGGAGGTCTGTTCGTTGAATCGTTCCTTTTTTTTTGTTTCTTGTTTTGGTGGACTCGGACAACACAAAAAAAATTTACCCTCACCCATCTCCTTGCCACATACGAATGTGAGGATTTTAATTTCTCAAATGTAAAATAAAAATCAAGCGCAGTTCAAATTAAAGCACAGTCACATAGCTATTGGTAATAGTATTATTGTATTTGTTTTGTTGTTATTGCTATTGCTATTGAGATTATTGCTGTAGTTGTGTAATTTTGTAATGCAAAAACAAGTAAAAACAAAAAGAAAAGAAAAATGGAAAAAAATATACGACTTCGTCGTCATTGTCGTCGTCTGACTAACGACAGACGGACAATAATAGATACAATAATATGAGTAGCAGCAGTTCAGTTTTGCAATACATACACAAACAAAAGGTGCTGAAAATTGAAGAGTTTTCCGAATGTAGCATACTTTGTGGGGCAGAAAAAAAATCTGAGTTAAAAATACTTAAAAAAAATTAATAAAAAAAAAAAAAATAAACAATAAATAAATTATTAAAGTTTTTATTGTTTGTAATATTCGAAGTAAATACTGAATTCGGTGCGGTTTCGTGAAAGGTGGTTTGATAAACATTGGAAATGTTGAAGCCGTGGGAGAGCCGTTGACTGTTGTCGGTTCATGTACAATATATGTGTACAGATTGGATTAAATCATAACGTATTCATATGTATTGTAGAAATCTTTCCTAAGTTATACCGTTTCTGTGTTTGCTGAACGCTGGCAATGTCTGCTGTGAATGTCCATTCGTATGTGTATGTGAGTGTTACGAATAATGTTTAATACAGCGCGAAAAATCGATTAAAAGCGAGTGTAAATGGGAACTGAGAGGCAAAGAAATGAAAGGCAAATAATTGACACATTCAATATAAAAATTTCAAATTAAAAAAAAGAGAAAAAATAAAAAATAATTAAAAAGAGATTTAAAAAAAAATAATTTTTGAAATGAAAGAAGTGAAAATAAATTTTAATTGAGGACCAACAAAGTTTCTAAAATTATAGGAATAAGAAAAAGTGGTCATAGTGGTATATTGAATGAAGGATTTGTAAGAGGTTTTCATTCGCTTTTAGAGTGGTAAACTTTAATAAATTCTTATAATTTACAAGAATTTATTAATTGTTTTATTTTACAAATCCTATATAAAAGAATCATTTGCAAGAGAAATATCTTTAAAAATACTTCATTAGAGGTTTCCTTTTTTTTTTGAATACTAAGTTTAAACATACATAATATATACTTACGTACATATGTATCATATACTATATATTTTCTATTTTTAGTGAGAAAACTACAGTGAAACTAATTTATTCTTTAAACAAAAAAACTTAAAGTAGATAGTTTTTTTATCATATGCACGACAGTGGTTTTGATTTTTAAATGTTTACAACTAAAAAAAATTCATTCTACACGTGCCCACAAAAGTATAAATACGATTAACGAATTTTAGAAATTTTTGAACAAATCTATTTGCACTGAGAATTTTTATAATTGTTTGCACCACTAGTTTTATGAAAAGAAATCTTTTCCTAAATAAATTTCGAATATTGCCATCTTTCCCCGATTTAATGACAGCTTTTAGCATTGGTTCGGAACTTTTTGAAATTCGTATACTTTTGTGGGTTCCTGTACATTATCAATGTCATACTTCCTCAAGAAGTCTCTTCTCACACAAAATGTATTAAAATACTTTAACAAGCTTCGCACAATCGTTCTCCTCTCAATTTTAACTTAATCGATCCATGAATGCTAGGCTATATTTGTACCGATTTTTATATAAATGACAGCAAAGGTGAAATTACACGTGACTTCTATATAATTCGAGTGTTAATCACAGAATTTGCTAAGCTGCCAATAATGCCAATTTCTTATTATTCTTTTGGTTTTCAACGAGTTCAATACGAGTTTTTTTCTCAAGAGGTACTGCAAGCAACAGAACAGAGATTGTATTTTTGACCCACTGTACATTTTTGGCCATAAAATACACTCTTAAAACTCAAACCATATGTAAACCGGCATACACTCGTACTCTCACACACATCCATACATATATACTTGCATACGCACATACTTTTGCACACATATTCACGGATACACATGTGTTTTGAAGTTGCGAAATTTTTTTAAGAATTTGCGCGTAAAGGATAAATTTGAGCAGGGAATTCATGGTTGCTTTTTGTTATTGTTGTTGTTGGTTTTGTTTTTCCAGCGACAGGAAGAAAAACAAATGAACGAACAACAAAGATAAGAGAAACTCGTTATTTGCCGCTTAAATTTTGTACAAAAATTCTCTTTCACTCTCTGAAGGAATTTCAGAGAGAGAGAGAGAGAGAATAAAAAATAGCGGTAAAATTTAGTTATTGTTAAGGGAGGCAAACATGTTTCATATTAAAACGTTCCGGGGGAAAAAAGAAAATGTCGAAATGAATGAAAGTGAAATGAAATGAAACAAACAATTCCATTGTAATCCATAAAGGGGGGTTGTGTTGGGTCTGAAATTTTATTTCTTTAAAGGTGTCCTTAAACTGTTTTTCTGAAGCGGTTTTATTTGTCTTGTTTTGTTTTTTGTTTCGATAGGACGGCACAGTTAATATGGATAAAATGACAGTGGCTCAGAAAAATGCATATCTGGAGGCACATATGGCTGTACAACAACAAATGGCTCAAGCGGCTATACAATTTAAACAGCAGCAGCAACAAACGTCCAGCAATAATAATCAAACACAACAACAACAGCAGCAACAACAACAACAGCACCAACAAAATTCACCCAATAGCAACAATAACAACAACAATAGTAGTAATAATAACAACAATAACACAAATCAACAATTACAACAACAGCAACATTATGCCAGCACCATAAAGGTGCCGCAAATAAGTTCCTCTAGTTCAGCTGGCAACGAAAGTACATTTACGGTTCCGGACGATGTCGGCATGGGGTTTGAAGGTGGCGTACGAGTTTTACAAAGCTTAGGTACTTGGTCGTCCGACAATATCACTTACAATATACCGAAACCGAATTTGATTCCGTTTACTGAGCCCTACGTAGAGGGTGGTTCCATGCATCCGGCCAGTCGTCTAAAAGCACTACAGCAAGTACAACAGGCATCGTCGGGTGTTCGTAAAATCAATCCATCAAAACGTAAGTACAAAGTCATGTTCTGATTTAAAAATTATTATGAAATCAAATGCACAAAATCACTTAACAATTTCAGCCACCAATAAAGCATTTGAATGCACCGTATGCGGCAAAGGATTGGCCCGCAAAGACAAACTAACCATTCACATGCGTATCCATACCGGAGAGAAGCCATATATTTGTGAAGTATAATTTTATAGTTGAATTCCTTTAAAAGATTCAAACATTTTTATTAATTTTTATTCTTTTTCACACATTGCGGTATTTTTGATTTCAATTCATCCTACAATAGGTTTGTAATAAAGCTTTTGCCCGTCGTGATAAACTCGTCATACACATGAATAAATTTAAACATGTTACGCCCACGAATATTGCACCGCTTGGGAAGCGTCTTAATAATTTGGTGAAAAAGAAGGAACCCGAACCCGAAGACAATAAACAAAATCTAGAACTACAACTGCAACAGCAGGCAGTGCAAGTGGCTACACAAAATATCATCGTTCAGACCACGAGTGCCCAGCATTCAGGTGGTCAGACAACGGCTATACCGGGTATTATAATACCACATCATCATGCCCAACAGCAGCTGTCGTGGACATGCGAATTGTGTGGCCGGATGTTTTCCAATCGCGACGAGTGGACATTGCACGCCAAGAGCCATTTGGAGGTGAGAGAAAAAATGTCGGTAGTGCGTTTACATTTAATTGTATTGTGAGAATTTGAAGTTACTAGCTTGACTCTTTATCAACATGTACATACAATACAACATAAACTGTTTGACTATTAGGGATCGAGCAGATGATTGTCTCTGTAATTATTTAGCAAACTTATCAGATTTATGCTGAACTTAATTTATTACTAGATTACGATCAGTTCGCAATTATTTTTTGAATAATCCAATATCATATGTATCAAACGAAAATTATTTCAAAATTTAAGACAAATCTACCAAATTATATACATATTTTTAAAATCGTTTATATTAAATGGACCAATTCGATTGATAGCCAACAAAAGTATTCATGATTTATGAATCTAGTGCCATCAAGTTAAAGTTAATTAAATAATAGATTTATTTGCACAAAGCCGACATTATTTAGAATGTCAATAAATTAACAAAAGAAATATGAATTACAGGACTGTGAATAAAAATTTGCATAAAATTTGTCCAAAACAAAAAAAAAAAAAAAAAAAATTACATATACCTGCTAAGATCACTTATGGAAGATTTCCAATTTATTTTTTATAGAATTATTAGAGTTGGCCCAGTGTATCGGATTATTAAAAGTATGAGTAGTATATTTAATTTTTTATTCGGCCAAAATAAAATTATTTTGTGAAGACGTCAAATAATTTTAGACTTCAATTTTTAAATGGAAGAACATTGGTACAGACGAATATTTTCGATAATAACTGGTTGTTGTTTCAGATGCTTGAAATATTTTCGCTCAAAACAAGTGCAACTACTACACCGAAGCATGTATCAAAAATTTGAACCAAATATTTATTTGATTTTATTTATTTAACACTTTGTAAATTAGAATTTGAAGCAAAATATTTTAGATTTATTAGGCACGTACCGTGTAAACATGTATCTGATATTTGAAGGAAATAACTGCTCATTATATGTTATATTTTTCACTGATTGACAGTAAGCATGACTGTTTTCAATTAACTTTTTTCATATTTCATAAACCAAGGCTAATTTTGGTTCTCTTATCAAAACGAGTAAATTGAAGAATTTAGACTTTACAGAGGACAAATAAACAAATGTCAAATTGTTCGCTTTAAAATTCTATGATCATCTTGTTCTGTGCACTTTTTTATGAAGTGTGATTACATATAATCAACGAAAATTTATTTAAAATTATCTGTCATAATGTTCCCCTTTTGGCTCGCCTGTAAGATGTTTTCAATTCCTTCATCAGATCATTTATCATTGTTCCCTGGTGTTATTGGTTGGGATTCTATTTGGAATAACACCTCTCTTTGAACACTATTGTATATTTTTCTTCAATGATTTCTATAATAACTCAATTCTATCAGAGACTTACTTCATGACTTCAGGGTGAAACTGATGAAAATGAAATCTTTACAGGACATGCATTACTGTATAAACATAACTTATTAATCAACTGTAACTTATCTAGTATATTACAAGTGTTGCTTCAATACAGACCCGTATGGGTTATACATATATAAGAAAATTATTCAATTTAACCATCCGTATCATTCGGTTATTATAAATTTTCCAAGCAGTCAAGTTTCTAAAAAATTGTACTAAACCATGGTATAATATTTATTTAATTTGTTTTTGGAAAGTTAAAAATCATTCGCAAATAACTTTCTTAGGCTATATTATTTTTAAATTTTCATATTTTCTGAGATATTAAATTTTCTTTTTTGACGGCGCTTTATGTTTATAGTATTGACATCAGGAACAGGAAACTACGGAAATTGTTAAAACAGTCAAAATGGCTGACAATACAAATCAACGCAACTATCAAATGGAAATAAATGCGAACAACAATAACAATAATAACAATAATAATGTCAATGGTAACATGGAAGAAATATTGCAACGCAAAGAGAAGATAATCATACAAAATCAAATGTTTATCAATGTGCAACAGCAGCAGCAGCAACAGCAACAACAGCAATCACAACAGCAACATGTGGTTAAAAAAGCTCCAAAAAAATTAACACAACCACCGGCCATACTTAGTACAACCACATCAACTACAGCTGATGCAAACACAATGGCCGCAACAACTGTTGCAAATATTAATTGTGATGTCAACAATCAACAGCAGCAGCATCACCAACAACAACAACAGCAACATAACAACAATAATCAAGATGTAAATATGTGAAACGAAAAATTACTTGTAAAATATTTAAATTAACACACAATCAAACAAAACAACAGTCAGTCAGCAACTCAGACAATTACAGAAAACTTTTTCTATATCTCTCCCTCTATATGTACTTCTAAGTCAGTTAAGAACACTTTAATGCACTTTAATTGCTTTTTCTAATATTTTAATTTATTTTATTGAAATATTTCTTCCCCACTTTATGTTACAACACACACACAACGTATCAAAATTTCACAACAAAATGTACGCATTTGTTCAGATTGCCAACTTTATTGCAAATTCACCTACGGCCGCCACATATGTGCAGGCCCAGTTGAACAATATCAATGGTCTCAATATAACAACAGCAACTACTGATCAACAGCAGCAACAACAGCATCATCAACAGTTGACAGCAAGTGTTGTGGCTGCAACAGCTGCCTCAACTGCCACCGTCACCATGAATGGATTGCCAATAGTTGCCTACAATGGCAATCAGTACTGTGTCATCACACATACCGGCGATATAACATCATCGGCATCAGTTGAAAAACCCGATCTCCTGCAAGTAACCACCGATAAAGAAGGAAAAACTAATTTTATTTTAATGCAATCTTCATCAGCCATACAGTCAAATGCGAGTGACATTGTGAATAATTGAATAGAACGTTGGTATTTTGAATTTCAATCAGTTTTTAGCAGTTTGAGTTCAATTGCCACATACCATGCCTACATACATACCTACATGTGTACATCTATACATAGTATTTTGTGCTGTCTTTCGTCATTAGGGAGGTAGGTAGAAGTGGCTGTCCCCTCGATGGAGTCATGAGCGGACACACTTAGGCCGCACACAGGACCCATTGTGATACCACACTTTCTCATTTCCCCCTATTCCATAGAACCATTCGGAGCTTCCGATGAAGCGACTTAGACTGCCAATATCCATACATGACAGTTCATCCATATCCTCCGACCAAGTACCGGACATGTGCACAATAGGTGAAGAATAGTCTCATCTTCCTCTTCATCTCCACAGCTACTGCAGAAATCATTTGCAAGGTGTACAAGATCAATACGCCTCGCATGCGTTCCTAATAACCCCGATAACAGTGCTGAGCCTACTTCTTTGGAGTTTAAGCAGAGTCGCCGTGCGCCTCCTATCCAGTCTCGGCCAGATCTTTTGCTCCGCTTTGCCCTTATCCGAAGTTGGCCACATTCTGTTGACGAGATCTACTGTTGCATTGTCAATTATAAGTTTGCAGGTCCCCAAAGAGATCCCCAACATAGATAATTCATCAGAGAGTTCGATGGTCGTGCCCCTTCTGGCTAGTTCATCCGCTCTGCAGTTGCCAGGAATATCATTATGTCCCGGTCTTTCGTAATTAACTTCAACACTAAACGTTGTTCAATATTATCAAAGATGGTTGGAGAGAAGGCACAGACTTATTATGTTCAGTTATGGTATTTGCAGGTTCTGTTATTTTCCTAAAACGTAGTTAAAAGGTCTTTCGCTAAGTCTCGTGTTTTTAACTCTATTACTGAACTTTCTTAACCTTTCTCTTACAAGGCATCATCAACAGCTGAAGGCTTCCTGATGGCTGAAGCAAAGGCTTCCGGTAAAAAGAAAAATTTTCTACAATAATATCGAGTATTTCTGATAACCTGAAAACAATCTTTAGCATTCATTGAATTCATTCATTTTGATGAGCCATAGTATGTGTATATTTACGTCTATAACTCGCTCTATGGGATAAATGGAGTGATCGGTGAATGAATATCCATAGTTTCTGACGCCACTACTCATGAAGTGTAGGAATTCAGAGATTATTTGCAGGAGTAAGGAAGCTGGGGGTATTGTTCGCCAGATTGAAAACCTTTTTAATAAATAATCCACAAAACTCCAAACTCGTCAAACTTGCCTATTATCACACTACTTATTAGGCCATACCTGCTCAAAAACATCATAGTCAAGTGTGCGAGAATTTACAAATTTGAGGTCACACTTCCAGTAGCCTTCCTACAGTGGACTGTAACTTGTTCTTATCTGAATATTTAGAGCAGGAGATACTTTGGAATGTATTTCTCCTTTATGTCCTGATGTAAATAGTGTCAACTGAAGATGTACTAAAAATAAGAGAAAATCATGCAGATGTCATTTAAAGGACAATTTTTTTTAAAAAATTTCAGTTTACTGAAGAGTACGTTAGTAGTCGCCGTAGTTTAGTAGGTAGTGTGTTGGCTTATTAGACGCAAGGCCACGGTTCAAACCCCAGGTCAGACATCAAAACGAAATATGAAAAAATATTTGTTCGGCGACTTCCTCTCAGCAGATTTCTGGCAAAAACTCTGAGAGTAAATAAAATTGCCATGAAAAAGTTTCTCAAATGGCTATCGTTCGGAGTCGACTTTAAACTGTGGGTGCCGCTACTTGTGGATAAAATTAACACATACAGCAGAAGTGGTGTGAGAAGCTAGGTCGTAATCCTCGCTAAAGCGATGTAATGACCAATTATGTATGTATGTATGTAGGTATACGATGTGATTAATTTGCGAAGCAATTGGATGTACGAATGTACGTATTATTTATAGGTGTCTTGAATTCTGAATGCTTTTCTTAAATTCTCTACAAATTGCAATTGAATTTCTATGATTAATTTTACAAAATTTCAATTTTATTTGATTATTTTAAAAATGTCACTTCATTTAAAACAATAACTTTCATATAAATATGTCCAGCAATTGTAAATATCCCTTTACAATATAAAAATAAAATAAAAAAATAAAAACGAAATGAAAAATATCAAATTAAACGATTAAATTTGTGTTCTAAAAAGATTTTGTTTTTTATTTTAAACAGAAAATACAAAAAAGGCGAAAAAAAATTCAATATTTTAAAAAATTTCAATTTTTATTTGCTTCGAGTGTAGATTTGCTAAATGAATTTGCCTCCCCCCAATGAAATAAACTGTAAAATAATTAAACAAAAAATAAGAAAAAAATTAGATTAAAAGAAAACGACAAAAACGAAGCGAAACAAATTTACATATCCGGTCAACAAAGTGTTTAAATAAAATTCGAATTCTTTTTAAAGAACACATACGGCCTCTTTATGAATTAAAAAAAAAATTTGTTTTAAAATTCTCTACAAAAATTCAAAATTTATTTTCTTTTTGTTATTTTCATTCGAAATTCATGAATAAGCTCGTTAATGTGCAATCTTTTTATTTAAGTTCCCTTCAAAATAGTTATTTAAGTTTTACAATAAAATCGCCATACAACAATATATTTATCATCATTGTAGTTCAACAAAATAGTTCTTAATTTACGGAAAGAATTACAAAAAAAAAAAGAAAAAAATAAGAAATAAAAATCAGAAATAAAAAATTAAACAAATAAAATAGTATTGCCCTTAAGAAAATAATTGATTTTAACCCATTAAATGCTAATATTTTATTATTTATTGATATAGATTGTATTATTGTAGTATTTATAAGATTAATTAAATGTGTATGTATTTGGAAATTCAGAATGATAGATGAAAAGTACATTGCAAACTTAAAAAAAAAGAAAAACAAAGAACATCAGAAATAAAAAAAGAAAATTTAATTAATTTTTAAAATGAAACAAAAAGAAATTTAACTATAAAACAATAAGAATCCAAACAAAAATAATGAAATAAAAAATAAAATCAAATAATAAAAATGTATTAAGAAAACATATGGAAAACAAACAAGCCGAATGAAACAATTTCAATAAAAAGTGTCCAATAGAAAATGAAATTCTTTTTATTGGATTAATGGGCACGTTTCTTGTATACTACGGTTTAGGAGAAAACACTGAAATTATTTATTTATTCCAGTTGTCATATATACTCCATATATGTACATATGTATGTAGTATGAAAATCTCAGATTTATTTAGTCTCCGTTGTACTTGTTTTCCAAGGCATCGCTTTCTTAATTACTAAACATAATGTTAAGATGTTATTCATGAAGATACGATTAATCAAGTGGACTAAAGGTATATTCCTGTATTGCTTGACGATGATTCAAATGATGATACTGTTGACATTAGTACATTAGATTTTATGCAATATTATAAAGTCTCTGTTTTACTGCCTTCTGGATAATTGGAATTCAAGGGAATCTAACTTGAAATTCAATCGTAGAAAATATCACCAATGTTGATTGCATTTTCACCGATAAGTTCGAATACTCGACAGTATTAACTCTTTTGTTTATTGACACAATGGCATAGGCTTTACTTTTATAAAGATAACCTGGTAGTCTAGTGGGTGGTATGCGGTAGATTATTAAAGTGAGGGTTGTGGGTTCGATTCCTACCAGAGACTTGTAAAATAGTTGAATATTATTCGTAATTGTATTGTAATTAATAAATAAATAAAAAAATACTTAATTGGTCTTTACAACCATTCGGTCAGGGTTACAACCTAGATTTTCCCACCATTTATGTTGTGTGAGTTAATTTATTCATTCTAAAACTTCAGTCAGGACTACGACCTAGCTTCTCACACTACTTGTGGGCGTTTATTTTATACATGAGAGGCGGGACCCACAGTTTAATGTCGACTCCAAACGACGGAATTGTGAGAAATTTTATTTACTTTCAGAGTTTTTGCCAGCAATCTTCTGAAAGGAAGTCAACAAAGTATACTATATACATACAGATTCACACATAAAAGAATTCAAAACGCCTAAAGCGGACCACAAGGATGATTACAAAACAGAAATTGAAAAGACTTACAGAAGCACGCATACCATATAAATATCCTGTCTTGCAACATAATAAACTTTTAATAGAATTTTTTTAAAATTTAAATGATTATTCTACTATTTAATACAATTTAAAATTGAAGATTCAATAAATAAAAAGGATTTATTTTTACGAAATTGTTAAAACCAATTTTAGCATAACGGCATCGGTTCGAACCCCAGGTCAGACATGCCCAGCAAAACGAAATTTGAATAAATATTTCTTCGTCGAACTTCTTCTCAGCAGATTTCTGGCAAAAGCTTTGAGAGTAAATAAATTTGTCATGAAAAAGTTTCTCAAAAATCTGTCGTTCAGAGTCGACGTTAAACTGTAGGTCCTGCCACTTACGTAATGTAATTAACGAACACAACATGAGTGGTGTGAGAAGCTAGGCCGTAATCTTGACTGAAGGGTTGTAATGAATAATTATGTATGTATGCATCTATGGATGTATATATGTGAGTTTCAAAGTACTTTTCAAATAGTTTAAGCCAATAAATCTTTTTCTATTCATTTCTTGTATTTTATATGCTAATTATACAATATGTAATTACATAATGGCGGTAATTAAAATATGTACAGATTTTAACTAATTTTTAACAAGTTTACTGCTTTACGTATCTATTTAATGCGTACTCAGAACATCAAACATTCATTCATATTTAACCATCATGAGCAATTTATTTTTTATCTTCAAATGAAAAATTATTTCATTTGTTATGTACAATGCGTTGTTAATCTAAATTGGTTTTACGTCAGCATATTACATGCCAATCTAGATAATGTTAATGGAAATACGTATGTATTCTACTGTAATAATTTTTCAAATTTTAAGAAGAAGAAGAAGAAGAATAATAATAATACAAAATATATGAATAAAACAACAAATTGTTTTTAAAGCCATAGTTGAAATGGTTAAAACAACTTTTGACTGACCGACCATATTAAGAAACTTGAAGTTGCCCGAACTGTTCGTCAACAAACCCAAACAGAAAATCTGAAAATTGAAACAAAAAAAATTAAAAACTAAGAATAAATTATTCATACATATGTCGTGTTAAATGCTGTTCATATAATAAATATGTGTGTCTTGTTTTGCTGCCGTTGTGAATGTCGTTGTCGTGTTGCTTTTAGCATGATTTAAAATATTGCGGTTACCGTGAGCCATAAGGTTTTATTTATAAATGTACAGGTAGGCATACATTTCTAAATCGAGTCATTTGTACCGAAAGAAATTTATATTTATGAATACGTGAAGATCTAGACTGCGTTTTGATGATTTAAACCAAAAACAAAAAGTACAATTGCTATACGTTGACCTCGTATTGTTATAGTCAGGAAAAATTTAAGCAGATATACTCGTTTAGATTCATATTTGATAAAAATATTTTCAATATTTGCTCCCGTAGGTTTTTCGTTAATATTTGAAAACTATGGAAATGGAGGAGAATATAAAAATAATAAAAAATATTTAAAAATATTTGCGAGCCGTTTTTGAAATACACTTTTTATTAAAAGAACACACGATATTAAATTCTTTCAAATTTGAACTGACTAACCCTCTACTCACAGAACGCCAATCGTGATTGAATATTTAATATTTTGCTTTTTGAAACGTTTTTAATTAAAACGTTAAACAAATGTCTAATGTTATCATTTCAAGGGGACTACAGATATAAATAATTGGTCATTACAACCCTTTTGTCAGGATTACAACCTAGTTTCTCTGTTCTGTGTGCTAATTTTAAACATGAGTGTCGAGACCTATAGTTTAAAGTCGATTCCGAACAACAGATTTACTCTAAAAAATTTTGACAAAAACCTGAGGAGAGGAATTCGCCGGAGTAATATTTTTTCATATTTCGTTTTGTCGGAGGTGTCTGAGCTATGGTTTGAACTGTGGCTTCACTTCTAATACGTCAACACACTACACTAAACTACTACGACTTCAAGGGAACTAAAGGTAAATAAAACGGTTAGGATGAAAATTTCAACAGAGAGCGCTTTTTAGTACGCATTTTTGACGCAGTTGGTCCGTATGTCAAATTTTAAGCGTCTTGGTTTCACAGGAGAGAACAATTTTTAGATTCCATAATTATTTAAATGTATTATAAGAGTCATAAAAAAACTATTACACGATTTCTTATTTAATTGATGTGCTATTCTGTTTAACAGGTTTGAAAGGTTCGAGGGGTTATCTATATATATAAAAATGAATGTTTGTTTGTATGTAATTAATAGAATCGTAAACTATGCATTTAATCATGTTATGATCTTTAGCAAAGTTGCTGCGCATGAGCCGGGGAAGGTTCCTAAGTTGGTATGACCAATTTCCGACAGGTGGCGCCACTGAAAATGACTAAAAATGAATTAAAGCGTAAACTGTGTATTTAATCATGTGTTGATCGGACAAATACCAGACATTTTAGGATTCATTATTTATGATTTTAACGACATTTGGTATAACTCATTCCCGTAAAATGTCAATCACAAGTTTTAAACATCTTAATTTTAGAAAAATTTTGAAAATGCTGTTTGGTTCAATTGGATTGGGAACATTGTGAGATTCTAAGAAACTTAAACGCATTTTTCACGTCGTTCCCGAGCAATCATGCCTCCAAAGCGACAAGCAATTGGTCGACCTACACCTCAAGAAGCATTGAGACTGAAAAATCTTCGAGTACAAGCCGCTGAGACCCATTCGCATGAATCACTTGAACAACTACAAGTGAGATTAGAAACTGATCGAATGCGTACTACTCAGGCCCGTTCGTCTGAATCATCTGGACAACGGGAAACAAAATCAATAAAATCATTCAAAATTAATTTGATATTTGTGTAATTAATGTCTTTCCTTCAAATTTATTTTTGTTGGTGGCACAGCAACACGAGCAGGGTACAGCTAGTTATGATATAAAAATACTACCATCAAAATCAAATTACTTCTTATTGTAATCGCAACATTCTCTAACGATAACAGCAACAATATTTTCAATCTAGAATAACTATAAACACTAATTGAAAAGCCCAAAGATATGTTCATACAATTTTATAGTATTTTAACACACAACTATCCCACTGTATTTAAATTTAACCAACATCAAGTTAATGCTGCTGTTGCTGCGGTAGTTACAAAAACAGATCGTAGCTTTTGTTTTTCTTGGTTCAGACGCCTACAATGTGAACAAAAAAAAAAGCGACAACGACATTTTTCTAAACTCACGACTAATGAATGAGAACAGAATTGTATTGATTTCAGTTGAGCTTGACGTTTCGAATAAACAACACGGTTTACCTCATCGTCGCATTAAAACTAAAATGTTAAATGGAAAATTCTTTACGGGTCTACCGCCCAAAATGATCGATCGTGGCTCTGCTGCTACTAATCGCAATCGCTTGGAATCTCACTTCTTTTGGCCCGATGATACTAAAGTTGAAACAGCGGTGGAGTGTCGAATCAAACGTAGAAATAGTGTTTTAGAGAAGAGCGAGGAGAGACCACTTTATGGAAAACAAATGTCAGTGACTGACAATGGAGTGGATACCAAGAAAAGGTTCAGCAAAGAATTCTCCCAGTCTTCTATACAATTCTACGATAATTTAAATGATAATCGAACAAACTTTGGCAGACACACTTCACGTAATTCGATAGCCAGCAAGAAAATGGAAATTACCGATAAACCTACGAATACTAGAGTAGCATTACCTGAAAACATTGTCGACGAAGCCTATACCACTGCAAAAAAGAAACAGGCCTATACATCGACAATCGAATTTTACGATTATCAGAATAATGACAGGGAGGAGGAGACTCAAAATAATCGCAATAATCTAAGAAAACCGAAAATGGACATGAACGATAAACGTGAAATGGAATTAAACTCGAAAAATAGTCCAAAACTGCAAGTAAAACACGATGTTAGAAGTTTCAGTGAAGAAAAGGAACCACAAAAAATAAATAATCACGAAATAAGGGCCACTGACAGATTCGTAAAGAACAATTATGGAGCAAGACAACGAGATGATATTTTAAATGACGAAAATCGTTATTTACAAAGCAGACGTTCTTTGGAACCAAGATTAAATAAAAATCCTCAAAGGAATGCAATCAAACCAAGGAATAATATTTATCAACTCTATTCTGTAGAGAGGGAGAGTTCTATTGAACCGTCACAAATACAAAATTACGGTAGACGTAACCCAGTAGGTAATGAATATTTCGAGGAAAATTTAGACAACGAAAGGGATAATAGAAATAGAAGGCCAGAGAACAGAATAGTTGTACAAAATAATGCCAGAGCTCCTTATGAACCTTTGGATGAAAGAGGTTATTATGATTATGAAGCAGAACAAGATATTTCAAACCGGATGCGTTCAATTCATTTAAAATCGCCGCCACCACGAAAACAAATTTATTCACCCGCAGAGCATTATGATGACACATTCGACAACAATTACGATGGCAGTGGCCAAATGAGAGCGCCCACTAAACGCGGAAGTACTCAACGTAATTATAATACGCTGGAATATAACGAAGTTGATTTGCCTTATGAAAATGCGAATACTAGCGAGAATACTAAAACTAATTCCCCAATTAATCGTATAAACAATCATTTAGAAAAAGAGGTGGCAACGTCTGGAATGGATTCACAAGGTGCAACAAAACCACAAAAACATTTGCGCAGTAGTCTTTGTTTAAATGATGGTGCAATTGTTGCTGACAACAGCAATGATGAGACGCAAACGCCCACATCGCCACAGCATCCAACACAAAGACGCAATGCTCGCAGTTCGGCAACTCAGCGTGTTAGTGTAGGCTTACCAGATTGATGTGAGCCATGATGAAATCTTACAATAATTTTAATAACAAAAATCATCTGTCTTCACTACACATTAAAAACTTCACAAATATTAACACAAACTATTTTTCGTTTAAATAATTTAAGAATCATTGGATTGTGTCATTCGAAGTGAAAAACAAGTGACTGGTTGAGAGATGTTGGCTTTTTGCCAATCATTTCTTATGTGTTTGTATAACTTCATACCAGTGTTGCCAATTATAGGCATCGTTTAATTTGTTTATTTATGTATACATTGTGTTGTTTTCATTATAAAGTTCGCTTAGATTGTTTTATTTAAAGAACAAGAATCGTATCAATTACGTGTATTAATAAATTTATAACAAACCCTATCCATATAAGGTTAAAGTCTATTCCTTTAAAAAGCAAAAAAAAATTATAAAAAAATGATTTAAATTGCAAATAAGTACAGAATTATAACTCAACATCGTCTAGAGATTAAAAATAATAGAATTCAATTATTTTTTGTTTGTAAATATTATATGATGTTAATAACTTCAAATAGATTACTAATTAAAATTAAAAGAATAACAATTTAAATACACGTGTTTAATTTTATTCTCTTTATGGTCGTAAAACATTAAATTTAATTATTTTTTTACCAATTTGTTTAGGAAAAAAAAAATAAATAAAAAACAAGAACAACATTTAAATATATTTAATTATTGTCTGTTTCCCTTCATTACCATAAATATGTATAATCAACTTAAACATTCCAAACATTTAATGCTTCTGTAATATTTTGTCTTCTTTGAATATATTTTTTAAAATTCTTCGTGAACAGGTCAATGAATTTTAAATTTAAATTTCGAAACTCGAATACACAGCAATTAAAAGTAAATAATTTACTCAAATACAATAATAGCTTCATGAAACTGAGTTAAAACAATTTACAAAACTTTACCGCTCTTGCTATTGATTTCTGGTAATTTTATTGTTATAAATACAACATACACATACATACATACCTTATGAGCTGCTTGAAATCAAATAAAATTGTTACGGAGCGGATAGAGTTAATGGTTGTATTTCTTTCAAGATCAACCAACCCTCACATCTTTTATAAAATACTGGAAATACGGGTGACTTTATAATAACAATTTATATAGTATAATATATTAAAAGTTTATTTTATTTATTTATTAATTACAATGCAATTACAAATTATATATGAACTGAATAACTTCGACCATATATGCGTGGTGTAGTGTAACAGACCAAGTTTGTGCCGAACCCACGATCGTCACGCTATTCGCTTAACACACTACCTACTGGACTATCAGAGCACACGATATTAGAATTAAAAGTGGAAAGGCAATGGAATTAGCTTTGACGAGGTTAAGGCAATAAAATAATTTTATGACATTACATACATACATAATTGGTCAATACAAGCCTTCAGTCAGGATTACGACCTAGTTTCTCACACCACTTATGTTGTGTGTGTTAATTTTATACATCAGTGGCGGGATCTACAATTTAAAGTCGACTCCGAACGACAGATTTTTGAGAAACTTTTCATGGCAATTTTTATTTATTCTCAGAGTTTTTTCCAGGCGACTACAGCATTATTTCTAGTTATAGAAGGTATCTACAATATTGGCTAGGTACTCAGCATAGTTAATTCTCTTTGACATAATGGCTGAAAGTAATTATTAGGAGGTACGTGGAATTGATGGGACTCGTACTATGAAAAATCCAATTACATGTGTTTGACTACAATTCCATTTCGCCATCTTTTTGCAGACTTCGAAGTGAAATTTAAGTCTTGGAGAGGGAATTAAATGCTCGCCTAAAGAAAACGAAGTGTAGAATAGACATCTTAATTTAAAAAAAAAAATCTGAAATATTGCAATAACATAAGTTTTTTATATCGATCTTCTCTTTAGAATACCAAATATTTTGTATGTTTTGTCTAAGAATTGTCTTATGAAATATAATCTGTTATTTCAGTAAACCCCCTTTTACACTAAGAACAACAATTTTAAAACAACGCAAACGATCAAGACCCGTTGAATTCCTAAAGTGTTAACAGAATGGTCACACAAGGACGTATTGTAAATTTTGTAAGATTTGCTTAGTCTGTGGTGATGTTTACGAAATCGATATGTATATTTATCCAGTTTAGAAATATAAAATAATGGCATAGAGCTTTAATTGCTTGTGCAAAGAAGGTGGAGACATCCTTTGAATATAGTTCTCTCAAGCCAGTTAATCTAATGTCTCAAGGTGCATGTCTCATGCATGATTATAATTCGAAGCAAAATAATTGAAATTTTTTCGTTCAATGCAAATGCTGCAACTGTTCTGCGCTCAACTTTCCCGTTTACAATCTTTTGGACAATATGCGATATCTGATAGCCGACGATCATCCGGTATTTTGTGGATTTTTTTAACTGCTTTTAGCATTAATACTTCGATTAGTCGACCATAAAAGTTTTCATTGTGTACCTCGTCGACTAATATTGTTATCTAATATTATACAGTCGAAGACGAAGGAGCAGATCTCTCAGAGAAGAATAAGAACTGAATTGGGAGTTTAGATACGAACGTATTGAATATCTCCACTGTGCCCAAATTTGTTTCATGTTTACAAATACATAATGACGTCAAAAAAAATTTCATTGTCAGAATATTTTTGCTTAAAGTGTCATAAAATGGTAAATAAAAAAAGAAAAGAAAATTTCAATAAGTCCTTTTTTAATGCAAGATATGTATTAGCAAACAAATGTAGTTATCAATTTAATGGAAACAGAACGGAAACTGCAAAACATACATATCTAATGAGGAAGTCACTTTTTGCCAAAAATGTTGGTTTTCATTCAACCCACCTTCATTTACATGAGACCTTTGCTTAATATTTATTACCCAATAGGGTCAAAAGAGATGTTAAAATAAATTGAAATGTTGCCATAAACAATTAAGCCAATTTATTAAAATATATATATATACGTATGTCTTATTAATATAAACTATGTGGGGGATTATTGTCCCATTATGATATTGTAATTTAATAAAAAAATAAATATAAAAAAAAATAATTTTTTTTTAATTGCCTGTGTACAATACATTTCCATTGTACAGACATATGTATGTATTGTTGTGGTGAACTTGAGCTTGACCTTGTGAAAGTTGCAGCTCTCATAATTGTGTAATATCATCAGCTGCAACAATTACACAATCATTTCATCACACATTGATCTTCACGTAGATAATTAGGAAATCTTAAAATAATTTCTTCACATTAAAACAATTATGAAAAGAAATCATATGAAATACGTTTTACGAAATGAAACTGGTGTGTGGAGAGTGTTCGTTTTAATTGCCAAAGAAATGAAAGAAAAATAAAGAAAGAAGACCAATAAAAACAGATTCATAAATTTATCCATAATTTGCACAATGTTGCAACATGTTGCATGATTTATTTAAGACAAAACTGGAAAGTTGAATATCGCCAAATGTTGAAAATAATATGGAAAAAGAAAAATATTTAATAATGCCATCCTGCAATTTTCCCAAAAAAAAATGCCTTCTTGTGCTTTTCCTATACGGGTTTAATTTTTATAAAATTTTTATTTTGCATGACAAAATAATTTAATTTAAAAATTTCACTTTATGGGCGGCGTCTTCCTGGGTATTCTTGTAAAATTTTTCAAAATTCGAATTTCAGTTTTTTTCTTTCATAGACTAGTGCTATGCCATGATACGGTTTTCAATCTTGTTCATGCCTTGGCGTTTGTTATACTTTTTTTATATAAAATTGGGTCATGACCTTTTTAAATTCCATCTGATACTGTGTTATCAAATATTTTATTTTAAGAATATTCATTTTCTATGTACGTTAGAAAAATTATTCTAAAGAAATGGCAATCTGACTGAGGGAATATGTTAAAACTCAGTATTTGAAGTCAAATCAAATTCAGGCTACACACATATTTGGTTTGCTATAATCGTTTTACGCTGCAGCTAATAGAGCATGATTTTATTATTATTATTGCTACTAATTCGTATTTGATTGGAATAATATAGAATGAGGAAAATATTGCCCTTCAAATACTCAATTGTTTCTGGTTTGTCGGCATAACACTTTTCATTAACGGCGTCCCACAGAAACTAGTCCAACGGTGTCAAACCGCTGCTTCTTGGCTGCTAATTTACATCACCATATCGGCTAATTAAATGGCCATCAAACGTTTGACGCAATAAATCGATTGTGTCATGAGATGATGTCAATGCCATGAAGAGCGGGTACAAAAAAATCGGTTATAATGGTGCGATAGATGTCTTCATTGATTGTAATGGTTGCTTTGTCCTCATTTTCACAGAAATATGGGCCAATGATGCCTCCGCTCCCCAAGCAGCACCAAACAGTCAGCCGTTATGGCTGCTCAAACGTAAATCTATTCATTACGTTCAGTGGAGATAATGTACTGAATTTTGTGACAGAATAGAATGACATAAGTATTGCAAGATTCGAAATAACCGATGATTTAAATTTGAACCGATAGATAGCCCACCCTATATAAACAAATATTGTTAATAATTTGCGAGTTGACAAAATGTATGCAGGTTAGATGAGGGTTCAAAATTTAACAATAGCATAAAACGCAAATACATATGTACATACATACATAATTGGCCATTACAACCCTTCAGCTTTTTTTTTCGGCTTAGATTGTCACACCACTCATGTTGTGTGTGTTATTATTATACATGATTGGCGGGACCTACAGTTTAAAGTCGACTCCGAACGACAGATTTTTGAGAAACTCTTCACGGCAATTTTATTTACTTTCAGAGTTTTTGCCAGCAATCTGCTGAGAGGAAGTCGCTGCAGAAATATTTTTTTCATATATTAATTTTGAGGTCTGACCTGTGGTTTGAATCGTGGCCTTACGTCTAATAAGCCAACACACTACCTACTAGACTACGGCGACAAACGCAATTAGCCTAGAAAAATAAAAAAAAATCTTACAGAAACAATTGAGATTAAATGAACATTTGGTAACTTTTCATAAAGTTCATGAAATTCAGTGTTAAGATATCTAATACAACGACATTTTCAATTCTGTAAGTCAGTATATCAACTAGCAAATAAAAAAAGAATAAATCTTCTTTGTCATCTCACTTCTGATGTAATTTCTTCTGTAATTTAAAAAAAAAAATATTTTCATTAAAAAACATTAAACATTTGCAATAATACTGCGAAAATGAAATTTCCTTATTAAAAAATTTTTTTTATTTAATTCACTTATTTATTGAGAAACCAAAAGTTGCGTAATATAAAAAACTGATGCCACCACCTTTCCAACGTTAACAGACAAAGAAATAATTTTTTTTTAATTTTTTTGCATTAATTGACTGACTTAATACGATAAGAGGTAGAGGTGTTTATGGTGAGACCAGTTTCTATAATTTTTAGGCATTAATTTCATAGTGGCACATACCTTCCGCATTTGGCCGATATCCTGTTGCCATCTTGTTTATAAATGACTTTAAGAGTTCAATGAAATTAGTTCAGACAGGCGATTCAAATGATGATAAGAGAGTTAAGTGTTACATTTAAATTTAAATATAAATACACTGACAGTAATATCTTTATATACACTTATATATTTATAATATATATAGTATAATAAACATATACACATACATAGTTTTTGATGTGATTTGTTTGGATGGATTTATGGAACTTATATAACCGATGAATATTCCAGTGAAATCAGTTTGCTTAAAATGAGAATGATAGTCTCGAAAATATCAATGGCACCCATCTATCCCAAAACATCAAAAAAAAAGTAGTTTTTGACCAACATACATACATACATACATTCTCTTTTTTAATTACGGTTGCCAGGGCGTTAAGTGGTTATTGCCTATTAGCGCAAAATGGCTGACATCACCGAGTTAGCCTCTCAAACACTTGGAGATTATCTTCGTAGTGTAAGGAGTCGAATGTTATTGTTTGGATTGGTTAAGACACATATTTCTAATATCTCTCTTTACCGTGTGTATGGCAACGTTAACACCTACCATAGAGATCATTACTGAAGCCTTATTTAATGTACATGCAAATAGTGATAGAAAGGTGGTAATAATCGATGGACAGCAGCAGAACTCGAACTCAGGCATATTCAAGCAACATTGCCTCAATTTACATTTGAAATACATACATACATACATAATTGGTCATTACAACCCTTAAGTTAGGACTATGGACCTAGTTTCTCACACCACTTATGTTGTGTGTGTTAATTTCATACATGAGTGGCAGGACCTAAAGCTTAAAGTCGAGTCCGAACGACAGATTTTTTTGAGAAACTATTCATGGCAATTTTATTTACTCTCAGAGTTTTTGCCAGAAATCTGCTGAGAGGAAGTCGCCGAAGAAATATTTTGTTCATATTTCGTTCAGTTGGAAATAAGCCAACACACTACCTACAAAATTCTGGCAATAAGATCATTCGGTATAGACTTTCAACAGTTTATAGAGTTTTTGTTCTGATGTAACATAATTCCTCTCTAAAGGAAAAAATCAAACAATGATTCGTTCAAGGTATTTTCATCTTACATCACAATTCAATTCGCGTAGAAGCCATCTGACTAACATTTTTCTGTGCGTCCAACACTGTTCAAGTGCTTCAAAAATTGTTATTAAACAATATTGAGCTTCTGGATAATAGACAGTTACGGTTATACGCCTGATTTTACACACGTCTTTGATTTGAAAATTGTTGGAATGGAATCAATTGAACTAAAACTGCTTGTGAAACATTATCAGCAGAGTTTTAGTCTGCATCAAATAAATCCTAAGCCAAGTTAACATGAACTTATCTGGAAAGAGGATTTTTATAGTAAAATTTTTATAAATAAAATCGAATATAAGTATTCCCTAAAAAAAAGTGAATTGGAAGAGGCTTCATTCAATTCTGATATCGGAAATACAAACAACAATTTCTTATTATTTTCTGTGTACAAAATATTCAATTGTAAAGAGCAATTATTGTCAGCATCATCATCATCAGGATTGTTTGCGGTGATGCAGTTTATGACTGTTTGTCATTCTATTTATTTCGACTGTCTGTTATTTCATGTAATTGAACAATTTTTTAAATGTAATACATTTTTCATTAATTGAATTTCCTTTCTTAAACGAATTTGTTTCCGCTTAACGAAAATAGTAATACAGGGCTGCCATGCTAAATCAAATTGAAATTATATTTTTAAACACTGTTTGGTGCATTTACATTTCGGCTATTATACTGTTTGCATTAGTCTGTTATATGGTAACCACTTTAAGTGGCTTACAAGAAAGTTTACTTTTCCAATTTTTTTTTTGTGCCTCGTTCAGTGAACATGAACTTGTTTGCAGCTGCAACATTGCAACTTTTCCAAAAAGCCAAACATTTTTAAATACAAAAAATATATATTGTATGTGGATTTCTATGGTTTACTTCCTGATGCTGAACCTGAACTTCAGCAAATTTGTTTTTTCATTCATTCCATCCGCTATTGAATTAAGTTATGATGACACGAGCATCTAAACAGCAACCAGCCAGCCATCAGCTTCTTGTATTTTAAAGGTTTTACTTTTATTTTGTTTTTTGTTTAAAGATATTTAAGTTCGATATATTGCGGTTTGTATAATGGTAACATTTTTCATGTTACAACATTAAATTGTTTTCCATTCGTTTTGTTTGTATATAAAATTTGCTTATTGTTGTAAAAACAGATTGTAAATAAATGAATTATAAAAAAAAAAAAAAAAAAAAAAAAAAAAAAAAAAGTTTTGTTTGTTGTTCCAGTTGTTAACTTTTTTTTTCATTTTGGTTTTATAAATGCAACAAGAGGCACAAGTGGCAGCTACATTTAATGATACGCCTTTTGTTAGCGACCAACAAATTTGGCCTTCAAATACTTGTAGTGAATAATTTTGCAAAACATTTTCATAAACATACAACGTTTTGTTGGACAGACGTACAAAAGTATAAATTTTTCTTTTTTTCTTACTTGTTTTTCATTATCTTGTTTATAACGGCGTAAATGCACTTACATTTTATAACCCAGTCATTTTACGATCGTTTGCTTATAACTGTTATACCCTATGGTTGGTATAAGAAAATCAGAAATCATGCTGCATTATTTGCAGGCATTTTAAATTGCTTATAAAAGTTTTCTAATTTAAACGTACTTTTGAATGAAACAGATTGTATTATGTATTAATATTTGAGTGTAGTAGATAATATGTTGGCTTATTAGACGTGAGGCCACGGTTCAAATCACAAGTCAAACTTCTCCAACCAAACGAGGTATGAAGAAATATTTCCTCGGTGACTTCCTCTCAGTTGATTTCTTTCCTCTGAAAGTAAATTAAAAATTGCCATCAAAAAAAGTATTTCAAAAAATTTTTGTTCGGACTTGATTTTAACCTGTAGGTCCCGTCACTTGTGGATAAAAATTAACACACACGCGACATAAGTGGTGTGAGAAGTTAGGTCGCAATCTTTACTGAAGGGCTGCAGTGACCAATTATGTATGTATTTACTAGATTTCAAGCAGTTATGGTATTTGGAGATCAGATGTATCGGATCTGACTTAGTTTACCAATTTCAATTTTATTATGAATATGAATTTAAAATATAGACACATTAAAATATAAACACAATGCTCGAACAAAATGAATTCATGGAATGCTCAGGAAGCTTAGATGATGATAACAAATGCATTTTATTTTTTGATAACTTGTGAAAATGTAAGGCACATCGAAGTCGAACTTTGTAGGCTTCATTGTAAGTCAACTGAATCTGTTTGCTTTGAGCTAAATTTTTCAAAGTCAACTTAAAGTTAATTTATTTAATTGTTTACTTAAATAAATCCTATAAATGTTCAATGTATACGTAGACAACTTGCACAATATGATGGACTGTTGGCCAAATGGTTACTTATTTAACACACAGTTGTCTGGGCGAATCAGCTGACATTACGACGACTAAAATAGATTTACAACTGAAATTACCGTTATGCAAAAAATCTAATATTTTTGATACTTTTTAATTTTAATTCATTGCAAATCATTTAAAAGCATAGAGGCTATGGATAGTGGATGAATATCTGATGAAATTCTGAATCCATATTGGCGAAATGGTCTTATTATGGAATATACTGTAGTAGAGTCTCTAGCCCCAGTGATATGTGTCTATAAAAACTTTCTGCTTAGTGGATAAATAACTACTTTTCATATTTTGGGTAACATATCTTAGGCTTTTGTCCAAAAAGTTGTTCCAAACCATAGTCGTTCTTCCATAAATAAAAATAGATCGAACGTGATAAACTGCCAATCGTCGGAGGATGCATCTGGAGTTAATATACTAATGAGTGTTAAAGTAGCAACTGCAGCTCTCAGCAAACTACCGATATGCATAGAGATGATCTTTTTGGTGTGCAAAGTGCCGTATGATAACTTGTATTTTCCCCCCATATTTTTCTTTTTTTTTTTTTCAATAAAATCAATAACATATGTTTGAGTATTAGTTACGTTTGTAGCTGCTATACGCCATATAGTCCCGAACCATCACCCCCCGAGGACCTCTGTTATTGATTTGCATATTTTCAGTCATCTATAGTTTCGGTATTCCGAGATTTCTATAACCTGCTTCCATTCAAAATATTATTTCATCATTACTATTTTACTTAGGGCAATTATTACAAGTTGCCTTTAACTAAAGGCGGGATTTTAACGGGCAGATAATTTGCTTTTCATTTTTATAAGTGAACAATATAGTAGAAGTGAGCGTTAAGCTAAAGGGAAGATCATTCTACCAAAGACTATAAATATATAAAGATGTTGCACTGCCATACATTGTACTGCCAGTGCTAAATTTGTTGATGGCAGTACGGCTACTGCCACTTATTATACTCAGAGAGCTTATTATACTCAGAGAACGTATTGTGCTCTTTAAGCAATTTATTCTCATATGCTTGTATACGTGTATGCATGTATGTTATAGTTTTCGTAGCACAATTTTGCAGAGAGAACTCACACGCATTCTTGTATTGCTTGATGTAGTTGTCGGTCAGACTTCGACAAGAACGCATGCGTAGTGGATGTTTTATCATTTTATTTCAGAAGAACACTCAAAAAATATTTTATGTTTAAAATGGTCTATGTTATTAGCTGGGCGTATTTAATTTTTTTTATTTTGTCGCATAGTATATTTTTTTTAAAAAGCTTTGGAATGCTCGCTTTTTTTCTTTTAATAAAAAATTGGTTTTTTATTCCTTTTATTTATCTAAAAAACATGGCCTAATTTTTAAGCCAAAGATGGATAACTTTATGTTCTTTTAATAATAATTGGATTTTTTATTTTATTTTTATTTATCTAAAATTATTAAGCCAAAGATAGATAGCTTTACATATATATGTTGATGTAATGAAAATAAAAATAGCTTATATTACTAACACTTTTCTATGGCTGTAATAAATAAATTCTCTCAACATATTTTCTCTCTCTTACTCACAACAAAAAATTTTTTGGTAAACCCATTTGCCAAATAAAAAAATAAATAAACTAAAAGAAGTCTTGTTTTCATAAAGTTTATGTGCAAATAACCTGTGGGAAAAATGTTACCGTTTGCTTTATTGTAGGGTAAGAATACGTGTTTTATTGTTGTAGAAATGAAACTATATCGATTCGCACCGAATTAAAAACCTTTATTATATAAATAAATTTTTGGAATTACAGATTTAGAGAGAAACAAAACTAGCAAATTATGAAAATAATCTCTTAATTGTTACATACATTGATTAAATATTAAAATTTTTAAGCATTATTTTAAAACAAATTTTACTGCAATTTATTTTAAATTTTTGGTTTACCATAGTAACCGTAGAAATATATATATATATAATATATATACATTGCTTGACAAAACAATGGAAACTTTTTCAAAAATGTATTCAATCGGACGAAAATTTAACATGTTTTTTAAAAATCGGCAAAACATTTGTGGAGCTTATTAATATGCACTGTTATTAACGTTTCTGTATATTAAAATTATGTATAAAAATGAATTATATAATTCAAAAATTAAAAAAGTTTCCAAAGTTTCCATTGTTTTGTCAACATCAAATATGTGAATAGAATTATTTTTTTTAATTACTGAATTATATAGTCTTTTTATATATTTTTTAAAATACAGAAATGTTAATAACAGTGCATATTAATAAAAGGCATTAATATTTTGCCGATTACTTAAAAAGATTTTTAAATTTTCGTCCGATTGTAACACATAAATAAATTTTTGAACAAGTTTCCATTGTTTTGTCATGCACTGTATATATAAATAATAAAGCTGTAAAACATAAAAACATTAATTGTTGAGCAATGCGTAAGTTGTACCAAAAATACAATTTATTCCTTTTGGTTTGATGAGGATAACGAATGTTATAAACACAGAATGGAGATGCTCAATTTATTAGTTGTTATTTTACTGCGGAAGCATTCTACATGGGAAACATATAAATTCAAATCATCCAGTGTGGAAAAAGTTAATGTATTAAAACATTAAAATGATAAATAAATTTAATAAATACTAAACAAAAAAGCATTCCTTTTATTACAACTTCATTCTATACAAAAATAGAGACAGAAATTCATAATTGAACTGTCTATAAAATTACATATGGTAAGTACACACATTGAATAGTCTAAAAAATAACATTATAATTCGGTGCGAATCGATATAGTTTCATTTCTACAACAATAAAACACATATTCTTACCCTACAATAAAGCAAATGGTAACATTTCTTTCCCACAGGTTATTTGCACATAAATTTTGTGAAAACAAGACTTCTTTTAGTTTATTTATTTTTTTATTTGGCAAATGTATATATACATACATGCACACACGTACACACGCATATGAGAATAAATTGCTTAGAGAAGAAAACAATACGTTCTCTGAGTATAATAAGTTCTCTGAGTACATGTTTTTGTTCTCTTTCTCTCAGTTAACATGAGAGTGAGCACGAAGATTTTGCTATCCCTGTTACCTACCCCCCTCATCATAAAGAAGCAAAAAATTTTTTAAATTTTAAATACATTGTGTGCAACATCTTTATATATTTATAGTCTTTGATTCTACCGTGATCATTCTAAAGTGAATTTTATGTTTGAACTTGCCATATTTTATATTATCTCCAATATGGCAACATCAAATGGAAACAAAATGAACAAATATATGAAAAAGCGAGTATACTACGTTGCCATTAAAGATATCGATATTGATCCGGCAGTGCCATATTTTTGAAAAACTAAACTTTATTTTATCAGTACGTTGTAATAACGAAAACAAGCTAAAAGGACTTTAAAGTTTACTATAGCTTAAGTTACCTTTTACTAAACCCAAGCTTAATGGCAAGTTGTAATAAAGGACCTTAGTCTCTTAACGATTAAATAGTTTAAGACAATTTATTGATTCTTTTTATATAAAAGTTGTAAAAGGAGTCGCCGTAGTCTAGTTGGTAGTGTGTTGGCTTGTTAGACGCAAGGCCACAGTTCAAACACCAGGTCAGATATCAAAACGAAATATGAAAAATTATATCTTCGGCGACTCAGCCGATTTCTGGCAAAAACTCTGAGAGTAAACAAAATTGCCAAGAAAATTTTCTCAAAAATCTGTCGTTCGAAGTAGACTACAAACTGTAGGTCTCGCCACACACGTATAAATTTAACACACACAACATCAGTGGTGTGAGATGCTAGGCCGTAATCCTGACTGAAGGGTTGTAATGGCCAATTCTGTATGAATGTTATGTGTGTAAAAGATCCGGTAACCAGTAATCTTAACAAAATGAACTTTCGATAACAGTATAAGCATTGAAACAGTGAGTTTCCATCGAAAACAAATTCTATTTATTTGGTTCTTATCGCATATATATTTTCTAGGACTTAAATGGCATTGCCCTGGATATGAGCTTCTAGTAGTTAAACATTGATACCCATTATGAATTGTAATGAGGCGTAAGAGGATTTATGTAAAATCACTGGTTTCATCTGTTTATATTGATGGTAATTTTTTATATGATAAGTTTTACAAATTAAAGTCGAAAAAAATATAGACATCCTCATATCTTTAGTTCATAATATGCTCTGCTGTCCAGACAAAATGCTCCATTTTTGTTTTAAATAAACTCCCAAATGTATGATTTTTAAACCACTTTAATATATTCCTAAGAAAAGATTTCAGTCCAATATTTTCTTAAAAATATTAATTTTTCAAAAATTCAATAAAATTAATTCGAATATTTTATTTCGAAATTGAGATATTTTGTATACATTTGTATTGAATTCCTGCGTTCGTGCACAGGTAGAGTCTAGTGGGTAGTGTGCTAGACTATTAGCTTGAGAATCGTGAATTCAATTCCCACCACAGATTCTGGTCTGTTACACTACACCGAGCATATGATGGAAGTTACTAATAATTAAATTTAATTTGTAATTGTATTGTAATAAATAAACAAATAAATAAAATAAAAACAACAAAAAAGAAAAACTATTGTCAACAATGCCGTTTTTTTTTATCAAATTTTGTTGTAAATTTTGGGGCAATCTCTCCAAAAACATTTGTATTGTATTTTAAGAAGAAAAAAAACAATGTTTTTTTGATTGTTTATACATAAAAATAATTTATGAACGTTCGTTTCCTTTACTTTTGTAACGAATGCAAATGTTGAATTTATGCAAATCGAAAATAAGGCCGTTAGTTTTCAAATTGTGTATTCCCAATGCACCCAGCCGCAGTAGAAGAAATAACATTTGAATCCGTAAGACCGTAAAGGAAAACAAAATTAATTTTTTTTATTTTATTTTTAAGACGATTTCTTTTGCTTTTTTTGCATGTTCACATAATGATGACGATGTGATGATGACTGTTACCAACATAAACACTGTAATTATCATTAGTTTTATTAACATCATTATTATCAGTATCCGACTTTGATCGACGGCATTTAAAAATACGTTACCAATACATTTAAAGCAACAACTTCTGGAACAGGGTGGTAGCGCGCTTCAATAGATGAATCTTGTTTTCTGCTTAACACTCGCTGTTGATTTCAATATTTGAACGAAGCAACTATTTTTGTTTTTGGTATTAGGAAGTTGGCATAAAACCGTTGCACTCATTGTCATAACTTTCAGTTTCACTTAAGACAACGTACGGTCAACTACAATACAAAGAAAAAAGAAGTAAAAAATATTCACTTCTATTCAAAAATATTAAGATTTTCAGACAAAAAAAAAATAAAAGAAGGAATATAAAACAAATTACAAAAGAATTGTTAGGTGCAACATTATCACAAGTGCTCCTCTCTCCTCATGTTGCAACAGTGTAAAATAAGTTCTTAAATTTAACAAAAACTTGCCACAATTGGCGCTCGAATAAAGCACAATCAAATCGATTCATTTCAACAAGTGCTTAATCGATTCAAATCATAAAAAATAACCATAATAATGAACGTAAGTAATTACTATTTGGTTAGTCAAAGTGCTAAACCGTAAACGAAATAAAATAAAAAACAAAAAGAAAAAAAATGAAACAATTTTTCACGTTTAATGGATTCGACTGAATAAGATGTTTCACAATTTTTTTAAAACCGACTATTATCATGAAACTAATTTGCTAGGAAGCAGTTTAAAATTAAGTAAAGTGGAGGTATCAAGGTGTGCTACCAGTGAAATGCCATAAGTTTTTAAAAATATACGATACGTACTTCAAAGAGTATGTGTCGGCTCTTGATACAATTTAAAAAAAAAACTAACAATAAAGAAAGATATTGCAAGCAGAAGCATCACAACTGGTAGAACATGCATCTTGTGAGCTCCTCAAATAAAATATTTTAAAATTATTTGCGTCTTAGTGAGAAATAATGATCGTAGGAAAATTATTCCAAATTTGATGGTAGAGCTGGATTATTCAAAATAAGCATAGGCTGAGTATCGTATTTTGTTTTTAATAAATATACTTACATACTATATATACATACATGTATGTATTTATTTATATTGTAGTTTATCATGTTTGAAGTCCTCATAGCCTAGTAGGTAATGCCTTGGCTTATTAGACGTAAGGCCACGATTCAAACCCCTGGTTAGATATCTCCAACTAAAAGAAATGTGAAAAAATATTTCTTTGGCGACTTCCTCTCAATTGATTTCTGACAAAAACTCTGAGAGTAAATAAAATTGCCATGAAAAAGTTCCTGTCGATCAGAATGGATTTTAAACTGCAGATTCCGCCACGCATAAAATAAATGCTCGCAATATAAGTGGTGTTGGAAGATAGGTCTTAATCCTAACAAAATAGTTGGAACGACCAATTACACGGTGCGGCAATCAAAATACACCCAGCTAAGAACATAATGATTGTAGGTTGTGTGTTCTGTTGAGTAGACCTCGAAAATATTTTTTTTTATATTTCTCCAACCCTCCAAACTTTTTTTATTTGACAAAAACGATATTTTTGATCTTTTCACATAAAATTATTGATTACCGAAATATTTCTTAACCTACTTTTAAAATCTAAAGTTTTTTGAAAAGGGGACATATGACCTAACCTACATGTTATGAGTTTTGATCGGGTAAACTTGGAAAATATGATTTTTTTTCGTAATTTATCAAGTTTAGCTATTCTTAATTGCAAAATTTAATTGAAAAATATAAAATAAGTGATGACATTCTGAAAGTGCATTATCTTGTGAAGAGATTGACACTTCGTTTGATCAAATCGGACAAAAATTACCGCAGTTATTATTTAAGTAGTATAAATAGTATAAAAGTTATTTTGGTATGTGTCCGGATGTTGCGTGAAAATCTGCCGTAAGAACTCTACCAAGGAAGGTTACTTTGAAATTTTATTTGGAATAATACAGCATATTGGACTTTTAATTGGACGTGATCTTAAAACCGACCACAGAGGATTCATTAGTAATGAATTTGCTTTTGAAAAAGTACAAAAGAGAGTAAAATTTTTCAAGTCAAAGATTTCAACCACACAAATATGTCAAAGGCAGTAATACGCGTAAAGAATGTAAACTGAATTTTTTTTTATATGGCTCATTCGGTTGAGTAAAGATAAAGACCTGTGGAACTAAAGGGTGGGCCCTTTAAAAGTTTAAATTTATAAAATGCAACAAAACAAAAACGATTTGGCCAAATTATTTTTTTTTGTTGTGAAGTACAACTGTTCCAGTTAGAAATGGAATATTATTTCATACCGAGATCTTTTCGCAAAATTTGACGTAAGGTAGTGCGTGAAATGTTCATTTCTTGAGAACGATGATGGCTGGATGTTGTCACACATCAATAATTTAATCAGTTACAGGAACTTTTGTAATAAACTTGTGACATTTTCGTGCAATTTTCGACCAACACAGATAGAATGCCACAAGTACTGCTATGTTCGAAATAACCAATGGTTCAAATTTAAACTGATAGATAGCCCACCCGACTGTTTAAGACATATAATGGACGCGTAAGCTGATCTTTAAGAGTATGGTGTTCAATACAATACACTTGTAATATAGCAGTTAGTTTTGTACATAAATTGGGCTGCATAAAAATATTTAATAATTCATTAACAATAAATGGCATTTTTGAGTTCAGGTGATTTTATTACCTGTATTTTTATTCCCTCCAATGATAACAATATTGTATTGTATAACAACTGTTTTAGTTTAATCCGTTTTTAATTGGTAATTGCCGCAATTGAAATTATTCCTCATTTAAAAACTCTTTAGGCGAAGCACAATAATTTTTTATTTTTCTTTTCATATTTATTTCGTTCAATGAAATCCGAAAATTAATATTTCTCTTGAAGCATTAAAATTATTTGAAAGTCTTACTTTTTAATGACACCACAATGAACTTGAACTGACATGATAGACGTTTTTAAATCATTCAAACGGTTTGGTGGTAAAATTACTCTGATAATTAGTTTCTTATTAAAGCTGAACACTATTGTGAATTGCCTTTCATTTCATTTGTTTTTCTTTTAATTTCATTTCCTTTTTCTTCAGTTCCTCAATATATTACTTCTGTTTGGGAGTGTGATAACGATAATTAAGGCTCAATCATCCTCATACGGCAGAAGCTTTTACAGTTCAGTGGTTACGCCAACATCGCGGTATTCATATCATCATGGCGGTCCAGGAGGTGGAAGTGGGGGATTTGTTCCATTGTCGTATAAAAGTGATTTGGTAACAGAAGAGAGCAAGCATAGATCGGCATCAAAATATTCTAGAAAGCCATCATACAAAGGTTACAGTTCGGTATGTTTTCCATTACCTTCTAAACTTTGAACATTTTAACTTGTATTCAAATATTTTACAGGATGAAGATGACATATCGTCTGAAACGTATACGTCTGATGAATATTCGAATGAAGCTAAACACCATTCATATGCTTCGAAGGAGAACGATAGTCGCGAATACACTATTGGTACACATATACGAGTACAACATCCCATAACATCTCCGAAAAAGTCCACAATACCTTATCCCACAAAGAGCGCAAAATATACACCACAACCCAATATTGGAAGCTATTCGTTGGATGTTTCACAAGAGGAACGTGGTTCAGATTCGTACAATTTGCCCTCAAAATCATCAAAAAAACATAAATACACAAAATTATACGAACCAGATCCATTCCATGTTATTCCGGCACCAAAATCTAAAACTCCTTCTTCTTATCATCATACGTCATCGTCTATTGGCTCCGCTTATAATCTGTATGAGCCCGAACCAGAGTCCTATGAAAATCCCGATATTGCCATTAAACACATTAAAGCGAACTTAAAAGATCGTTATAAGGATGTGGCTTCTAAGAAACAAATCGAGAAATACATCGAAGACCAGGGTAAATTGTTAGACGAGGCTCTGAAACTGCAACTGCTTAGTAACCCCAAGTTTCAGAAAATTCTAAAAACTGCTGAAAAGGAACATCAATTCAGTCAATCTGAATACGAAGATGAATACATTGCCAATGTGCCACCACCATTCCGTGAAAGTTTCCATAAAAGCTCACCACCAAAACTAACACGTTCTCGTCGTCGTCCACCCAAGTCGAAGCCTTCAGTTTTATCGAAACCCAATCGTAAATATCGATCGGCATTTGTTATTGAAGTCTGAAGTGGGTAATTTCATATTATTATTGTGACTTATAGATGTACTTGTATTTTTATTTGTATTTAAATTAATTTAATATAATTTAATTTCATTTCTTTAGTTTAAATCGTTAATTTTTTTTTGTTAATTTTAATATGGTAACTAAGCTATTCCAACAATAATGCTAACTTTCGAACAAGTTAAATATCATTGTTTCAATTAAATATACGAGTATATGTATGTATGTTTGTATTTATACATATGTATGTACGTGGTAATACATTTTTAAATTAAAAAATACAATTTTAGTAAAATACAAAAAAAAAGAGTAATTGTTGTTATTTTAATGATCAAAATATTATTGAATTGTTCAACTTAAAGTTGACTACTACCAAATACGGTTGTAGTTATCGTGCTTTTTCAGTTATGCTCACTCTAAACTGTGTTAAATTCGTTTAGGAACTAATTAACCCAGAGGCATATACAAGGGCAATATTATTTCTTTTGCAAGATTTTTCTTAAGTTGTGTACAATTCACTACTTACTGTGTAAAATATACAATAAATTCCCTGCTAGAATTTGATTTGATTTTAAAGTGTAGGTCCCGCCACGCATGTATAAAAATTAACACACACAACATGAGTGGTTTGAGAAGCTAGGTCCTAATCCTGACTGAAGGGTTGTAATGACTAATTTGCATAATGTTTGTTTGTCTTCAATATAAGTTTTACTGAGTTATCTAAAAATCAATCAATATTTTTGCGTTTATACGAATATGTGTCACTACAGCAGTGTTAAAAAATTCAGTGCTTTAGTACTTTTTTCAGTACTTTTTCATTTCTAAAATACCACTTTACCTCCGCTACATTTTTAGCACTTTTTTATTAATATTTTATTGGTTTGCAACATGTTCAACGTAATGCTAAAGTTAGAATTAGTCTTTAGCCCCGGTTAGCCCAACGGGCACGTAACGTACGTTCGTTTTTAGTATACGAAAAGCAATGAGAACGCTTGCCAAACCGTAATGTAATTTCGGTAAGTATTTAATTTGCTCTTCATATGGTAAAATAAACGTACATTCCGTTACGCTCCTTCGACATTTGAGGAAACGGGGCTTTTACGTTCTATTGAGTTCTGAATCAGCTATTCTTGGTTTATATATGAGAAACATGTCGTTAGTTTTTATTCCATTTTGTATTAAGTACAAATAAATATTTTTTTTTGCAAAAGTACCACTTGAGGTATCGTTCAGTACCATTTCAAAATTTAAATTTTGCAACACTGCACTACAGTATAAATTTAGTATAAATTAAATAGGAGTTTTTATATTTGGAATATTTTAAAATTCAAATCCTAGAGATTCAATAGTCTCACTAAAACTCAGTTGCCAGGTCAAGATTCATGGTGGCACATCATATTGAGTAATTTAAATATGCAATTTGTGCAATTTTTCCCCAACTGCATTAAAGCTAATCTCCTCATATCTAACCGACAGAAGTCAAAGTGTTCAGTTGTATCCAGAAGCTATGCAATGCCAAGGGGTGTGCCACAGAGCTCTATACTTGGCCCATTGTTGTACTCCATTTATGCTAATGACCTACCGTTGCAAGTAAAACATTGCCAAATATACATGTATGCTGATGACCTGCAGGTATACATACATAAGTTGTAGTGCTAGTGATGCCCCCCACTGCATACATTTGATAAACCAGGATTTGGATTAAATTTATTTATGGGAATCTGCAAATGGTCTGAGTATAAACCTGAAAAATGATTCTGAAATGAACCTGAAAATATGATCGAATATCTATCACCAATTCAAATTAGACTTCGTTAGAACAGCTAAAATTCTTAGCGGAACTCTGAATAGGGAACTAAATTGGTCGGATCACGTCAAAATGAACTGGGGAAAAATTTTTGCACTGCTTCGAAATCTCTGGATGTCACAGTATTTTACACAAACTAATATTCGAATGCTATTAGCGAATACATTTTTACTACTGACTCTTATGTAGGGATGTGAGCTGCTTGCTAGCTGCGATCCAGTTAGTAGATGAAGACTTAATGTAACTTACTAGGCTATAGCACGATATATTTTTGGCATTAGGAGATATAGGAGCATATCGCATTTCGCCCTGCACAAATTAATATATAGTCGACAGCCATCTTATACATATATATATGAGGGATTAGTATTTTCTAGGTCGAATAGAGGGAACAAGATAAATTCTATAAAATATAACAAGGCCATCTCTCAACAACAATTCTTCATTCACTCCATTCGTCTCTGGAGCCAACAAATGAATCAACAATGCAAATCATTTCAAAACTGCAATTTTCAAGTACTTTGCATTAGAGATGAGCGATATTTTCAAAACTGTGATTTAATCACGGTGATTGATAATTCACTGGTAACTACAGTGATTGAAATTGCCAAACAACAGTTACTAATAATGTCGTTCTTTCAAAATTGTTACATACTCAAATTTATTTCATTTTATTTTGAGCGAGGCAGAATTACTATTAGATGATGCTGATTATTTACTTTTGTCTTTTATACATGAACTTTCTGTGAAACTTTAAATTACATTAAAAATAATAACATTGATGACACCACTTTGATTTTGTTTAGTAGTCTTTTCCTAGTATGTATCTAGTTGTCTCCTTCTTACGACTTAATAAAATACGTTATTGTCATTATTGTTTTCTTTTGGAATACTGTGATCACAATCACTGTTTTAAAGAACAGTGATTAAAAAATCACGTTCACTGAGAACAACGTTCTTCAAAAATCACTGGATCGCTCATCTCTACTTTGCATAGTCTTCTCTAATTTTGTAAATGTTTTTTCCCCTTAGTTTTATTATAACTGTGATATTCTTTTTTTTAACATTATTGTGATAATCTTTTTCCCTTTCCTTACTTAATTTTGTTTTATTTTCTTAAATTTTAAGTGTTTTACTTTTTAACTTAATTTTTTTTATTAAATTTGTTTTGAACAAATAAATAAATAAATACAAAGTAACTTGAGAGGATTGTCTTAAACGGCGCATATATTAGGGAAATATGGTAAGGAAACAAATAAAAGCAATTAAATTCTTATTTTCTTTCCATTTCTCTTTTTCTCATAACTGTATTTATAGCTGGAAATTAAATCCTATGCAATAAATGCATTGACGAGAAAACCCATCTCCAAACGTTGCTGATAATGTTTCCAAATCCTTTCCACAGCAAATGTTAAAATCATATGCGCTGGTGGAATTACAGCAGAACTACGTGCACTACGTGTATTGTGTAGACAATTTGGAATTTATTGAGGAAATAATTAATAAACGAGAGTATTTGATCATTTTAAAGAACAAATTCAAAGATCGAAAATTTTAAGAAATCGTTATGGTTGTTACTTCCAATCATAATGTTGATAATGTGAAGATGTGACTTGCTTACCAAAGTTCCCACAGACTTAATACTCTTGTACAAAATCCCGATACGACTTTAAGAGAGCATTTAGTAGATCATTTGGAAGAATGGTTACGGAGTCGCTAAACCTCATACAAAAGTCAATCGAAAATCTTGCTCAAAAGAAAACATTAAACAAAACTGGCACATTCAAATCCAAAAATTGGTTAAATGGTGTGCTTGACCTTAAGGTATATTCTACTTAATATAAGGGACAACATTTTCATATATTAAGCGTTTAAATTTTAAATTTACTCTGTATTCTTCTTGGGGGTACCTACACTTTTGCGGTGCAAAAATATGAAGTCATCAGAAACTTTTCCTTATTTTTCTCTTGTTTTGTTAAAAATATTGAATATTTGATTGTTTTATTATAAAACAGAAATAAATTAATAAAATAAATATAAGAACTTAAATTTTTTATATAAACTGTTGGTTAAAATACCTGAAATTACTAAAATATACAGGGGTGCTAAGACTTTTGCTGTCCACTGTACATAGTTCAGTTAGGAGCAGAAATTTCATCAAACGTATTCCAATGGGAATTTGTAGAGACGAATGTTATGCAAGAATTCCTAAATTTCTTCATTGGTTTGATGTGTTACACTTAATATCTTCCTCCAATATCATCAGAATCTAAAATTTCTGAAATGTCTTTCCAAATATTAATAAACATGTTTTGAGTACTTAAATGACTGTTGACATAAACATACATAATTGGTCATTACAACCCTTCAGTCAGGATTACGACCTAGTTTCTCACACCACTTATGTTGTGTGTGTTAATTTTATACATGAGTGGCGGGACCTACAGTTTAAAGTCGTCTCCGAACGACAGATTTTTGAGAAACTCTCAGAGTTTTTGCCAGAAATCTACTGAGAGGAAGTCGCCGAAGAAATACTTTTTGTATTTTATTTTGATGTCTGGCCTGGGGCTCGAACCCTGGCTTTTCGTCTAATAAGCCAACACTCTACCTACTAGACCACGGCGACTGTTAACATAAATGTAATACTAATTAGGACAGGAGCTATATACATGTATGTTTGTACCAGGTTCAATTTTTTGTATAAATGCGAATCTTATATATAAAAATGAATGTGTGTTTATTTGTTTGTGTGTTTGTTTGTTTGTTTGAGGTCTATACACGGCTAAACGGCTGGACCGATTTCTTTGAAATTTTCACAGTTTCTTCCTATCTGGAAGGAGTTATAGGCTACTTTTTATTTTAAAATTTCAAGTAGGCGAGGTGCCACGGCCACATACCCAATATCTCATAAACTGCAACAGCTAGATTCCTCAAATTGTGTATGGACAACTTTGACATCTATATGAACAAAATGGGCAGACTTGCTGTAATGGGCGTGTCACCTCCTATAAAAATATTAAATTAATATATCTAAGAAAATATAACAGTTAGAGCCCTAAAATTTTATCGAATCCACTTAAGTATCAATATGAATATTTTAGACAAAAAGGGGCTGACTAGGAAAAGGGGGCGTGGAACTTATATCTGGGAAATCATTATAGATAAAACCATCAAATTGTACACGGGCAACACTGAAATCCATATGAATAATTTGTGAAAAAATTGCCGGACTAGCAATAACAGCGAGACCCTTCCATATAAATATGATACAAAAGTTCGTGTACACGGAAAACTATTAGAGTTAGAATTTAGCATGAACCACTTTGGCACACATATGAACATTTCGGATTAGGGAAATAAATGGACTCTATTTTTATATGAATTCTTAGACAGAAAGTAAATACTAAACATCATTTATCTGATAAGCTATTGCAGCTAAAGTCATGTGTATTGCCTGTTCATTCCAATACCTGTTTTACTATATGTTTGTAAAAATACGCATAGAGGGACTTGTGTAACTTAGGTACCATTAACAGTAGACACAGACCTTAATTTATTAGCTACCTACAGCATACATAATTGTTTAAAGAAACAATTATTACCTGTCGTTATATAATACAGATTAAACCTTTATAGTCAGGTCATTTATGGTCACCCTAATAAAAAATATTAAATGTTTTCTATTGCCCAAAATTTTTTATCTTGAAAATAAAAAAAATTTGACCTGTTATGGTATATTTGCCTAATAATGATTGAAATGAAGCACTTAAATAGTACTTACAATCTTTTTCGCAAATCATTTGAATCCCAGATTCTAGACGAGTTAAACATGTATTCTCTGAGTGATCATATTGTGATAAATTAAAAACAAAAAATATCACCTAAAAAATCTTTGCTTTCTAAACTCACCAAAAATGCAGTTAATTTACAATCACAAAGGGCTGACGAAACTCCCGAAGAACGTGATGTTCGTCTGAGTGTTGAAAGGTCTAAAGCCTCCACATCTAGAGCTGCTGAGACTCCAGTTAAACGTGATGAACGTTTAGAAAGGGAAAGATGTACGTGTAGAAAGAGAGACTCTACAAGCATCAACATCTAGAGCTGCTGAAACACCTGATCAACGTGATGCACGTCTTAGAAGAAAACGATCCCAATCATCAAACTGAAGAACTGATGAGACGCCGGAGCAACGCGATGTACGCCTAGAAGGAGGAAGACTACGAGCATCAACATCTAGAGCTGCGGAGACACCAGATCAACGTATTACTCGAATTCAGAGTCAGCGACGTAGAGCCGCAGCATTAATATCGACCAAAACTTTGAATGAATAAAATAATTCAATATTAATCGGATATTTGTGTAATGTCTTTCCTTCAAATTTATTTTAGTTGGTGGTGCAGCAAGGCGCGCAGGGTACAGCTAGTATTTTTTATAAAAAATTAAAGTTTAAAGTATATTTTTTTTATTTTATTTATTAATTACAATACAATTACAACGTACAGTGGTGGCCTTATAATTAAAAACGACTTAGCAACATGTCTGTTTGTTAATTTGTTTTACAGCTTTCACTGTGTACCTGGGATCAAAAGCTTACATACGTTTTTCCATCAGATTGCGACAAATTAAACTTAGATTCATCACTCCAGATACTCTGAACACCGTTTCTAATTATAAGACCACCACTGCATATTTAATTATATACGAGCTAAGTAACTTCGACTATATGCTCAGTGTAGTGTAACAGACCAGAGTCTCTGGTGGGAATCGAACCCATGACCCTTACTTTCACACTACCCACTAGACTACCATGCCGTCCAAATTTATTTTATTAATTAAATTCTGTTTTAAAATAAAAGAAAAAAAATATTATTGTATTCAACAAAACAAAAGAAAGATAAGGAATACTTTCTGATGGCTGGTCCACTGAATATTATATTATTGATAGACGTTCTCTTTTTATCACACAATTTATTTTTTGTTGTCATATCATGTAATACATATACATATGTATGTAAGGTGGTAGTATGGGAGAGGGAGATATGACATTGGTTGTGGTGGTACAGTTTTGTGAGATCTGACAGACAGTTCTAATTTGATTTATTGAGAGGGTAAGTTTGAGTAGGAACTGTTTGCTGGCCTAGTTTGTTGTTCACTTGTCCTTAGACGGAATTTTCCAATTTCATAATTTTAGAATTACAAGGGTTAAATTGGTTTTTGGCTTAACTCTCTACACTTTAATACTAGATATTTACATCTAGATGTCGCAACATCGTAATGAAATTCAGTCAGCCTTAAAGTATTCTACATTATTTATTTATTGATAACATCGTTAATGAAATTAAATAAAATTATTTTGTCCAATCACACGACTTTGTATCGTGTATGTTGTATTGAATACATTTTTTGTTTGTGAACGCCCAGTGTTATGCTGTATTGTGTATTTCATATTCCAAACGTCAAAAAGCGATAAGAAGAAGAAAGTATACCAGTATTCATAATTTGATTTTCAAGCAACAAAATGAAAAAAAAAAATTACTGAAAAGGTAAATTAATTAATTAACTATGCGAATAATATAAATTTATTTATTTATTTATTTATTTATTTATTTTGTAGCATATCACATACAACAAGAAATTAATCTTTTAAATTACAGTATATGATTATATAATATATTGTTACAAAGAATGAAATATATATAAGACAAGTAATTAAAAGTAGTAAAAGCAAATAGTATCGAAATAATAATATGTAAAAACAAGAACGAAAATATATGCATGTAAATATGTAATAATTTTACATTAGAATTTAGAAAATAAATTTTTTTTAAACTGTAAAGCGTTGCCATTGATTTGTAATGAGTTTGGTAACGAGTTCCACAGCCGTATTGTATTTGTAAAGAACTGCCACTCAGATATCAAAGTTTGATATCTTAATTGAATGATTTGTTTTCCTCTATTTGATCTTGCAAATTGAATCCGATTAAATAGATAAGACGGTTCCTGCGTGTAGATAACCTTGTGTAGTAAGATTAATGCTTTAATTTTAAGTAAGTCCATTAACTCAACACCATATAACAATTTCGAATACCGAGAACTACTATCATATCTTCGTATGCCGTATACATATCTAAGAATCGCGTTATACACTACTGTTAATCTAGCTTTACTAGCCGAATCGCAATAAGCAAAAATTTCGCAGCCATACAACAACTTGGGCACTAAGTAGGTTTTCGCAAGAAGCACACGAATATTAAGAGGTGTAATGTGCTGTATAGGATATAACGTCCTAAGCATAGAAAAAATTTTCCCGGAGACAGAATTTATATGGGTATTCCATTGAAGGCATTTGTTAAAAATTATACCGAGGTTTTTCGCTGAATCCACTATCGAAATGTTCCGAGTTCCCAATGTGATCGGTATATTAACGACAATATCCTGATTTCGCCGTGCTATGATCAGGCATTTTGACTTCGTAGGGTTCAGGTATAAGCCATTCGAAGACGCCCAGTAGTGTATTCTGTCAAGGTCCTCATTAAGTCTTGCACAACACTCATCGATTGAGTCTCTTCTACAATTCATATAAAATTTGAAATGTTAATTATTGAATTATTGACAGTCGCCGTGGTCTAGTAGGTAGTGTGTTGGCTTATTAGACGAAAAGCCAGGGTTCGAGCCCCAGGTCAGACATCCAAATAAAATACAAAAAGTATTTCTTCGGCGACTTCCTCTCAGCAGATTTCTGGCAAAAACTCTGAGAGTAAATAAAATTGCCATGAAAAGTTTCTCAAAAATCTGTCGTTCGGAGTCGACTTTAAACTGTAGGTCCCGCCACTCATGTATAAAATTAACACACACAACATAAGTGGTGTGAGAAACTAGGTCGTAATCCTGACTGAAGGGTTGTAATGACCAATTATGTATGTAATTATTGAATCAAGTTACATAGAAGGTTAGGCTAGATTAGGTTACATAGAAAATATTTTGTAATTTTATTCTTCTTCTTGATTACTGATAGCACTGTAGCATGTTCATGATGTCATCATTGCAGACACATGTTTAAAGTAATTTTTTTATTATATTTTTATTACAAACTATCAATAACGTACATATGTACATACATACACAGACACATTGTTGATGGCACTTCTGTTTGGTAAATTCAAACAACGATCAATTTGTTTGCGTTTGCAATTTACTAGTCAATGCTGTCAACACTGTTAATGTTGGACATATTTGTATTTTCATATTCTTAATAATTGTTTGAAATTCTTGCTATACCTTCCACTGTAGACATAATGCTTGATCAGCATTATTTATGTATAAATTGTGAGTTTTTTAAGGGATAAGAATTAATTAATAAAATATAGCCAAACTGTGCGCTTCTTGGCGCACTTGGTAATAAAAACAAAAAAAAAACTTGTTTTCTTATTTACAGCACGAATCAAACATGCATTGTATCGTGTATAATAACAAGCATACACTATTGTACTTTCGTCCAACAATACACTGAATACAACGATACAACGGCTTATGTGAATTGCCCAATTGCTTTCTACGAGACCTACATGCTATGAGAAGATTTTGATAAATAGGTACGTAACCGATTTTGTTCCATATTCGTTTTTGGGAATTTTTTTCTATTGTTATGATTATTTCAATTAATTGTCAAGTGAATCATTAAATAACAATTAATTCTCTATCTTTTTCAACTTACATCTGCAAACTTATTAATCTTTTGTACGAAAAGCTAACGCTGGACATATGTATTGAAAATTATCAATAAATACTAATAGGTTCTGGTCTTTTAAAAGTTGTAAAAATGTGTGGGAGTGGTCGAAATTTCCTTTACCGTCTAAGCGACCGAGATAATGGCAATGTCGTCTGCAAAACCCACAATTGTAGTCGTGTTCGGTAATTCTAGTCGAAGTACCCCATCATACATAATGTTCCACAATAGTGGACCTGCCCACCTACATATGCCTTCTTTCCATCATCCGTTAAGTACCCTCCAGTCCTTAAGTACCCTCCTGTCCTAAAGTAATCTTTCAGAATCTCCATCAAGTATGGCTCCGTAATCATGTTGAAAAGGGCTCTCATAATCCGCCCCCAATTCGCGGAATTAAACACGTTTCTAACGTCAAGTGTAAACACCGCGCAGTATTCCTTGGTGCCAAATCTCCACCATTCGTCTTCTATTTCGTCTGTCCCTTCCTAAATCCATATTACAGGTCCGGAGAGCTCCTCTCGCCTCAGCAGATGTTAGCAGCATAGTGTATTTGTGATCCTTTGACATTACTCTTCGAAAGATAGAAAAATGCTATAAGTTGCGTTATTTGCATCGAGTCTTATTGCTTCTGGTATTGTTTTTTTAATTCATATGTATATCGCAGTTTCAGTGATAACATTATACGGACTATTATTTAAGTTCTGGATAATCTCAGGTTAACCGCAAGACTATGTTACGTTTCGTAATGTTTACATTATCCAAGCCCTCAGATATTACCGCAAAAAGTGTAAAATTATTACATTTTTATCTCCTCGTATATTCAACGATTGCTATTATGAAATAAAATATTTTCATTCTTTTGTCCCTTTGTATTTTTTTAAATTTAACAACAAACTGTAACGACAACGTCAACTTTCACTCTATTTATACTTCATTTATTCTTAGCCTGGCAACTTCTAGAACCTTTTAGATTTGCTATTGTTATTATTTTCTTCATTATACTACAGATTTATGTACTTTTAAATAGCTTACATGCTTGTTTTTTATGAAAATATCTCAAACATTATAAAAGCAATTAATAAATAATAATAATAAAAATAAAAAATAATATTTCGTAAAACTTGTTTATTGAATAGTGCTAATAATGGTGACAATGAAATTCGAGATTTCATTTCACATCTCATGTCTGTTATAAGAATGTATATAACATTACATTACATACAATACACCTCTTTAGCGAGGACTACAGTTTAACATTGAAATCTTACTACAGACTTTATACGCTTTTTTTTTATAAAATTAGTTACTCTTGTAGATTTTGCCAAGAGGAACCCTTGCTGCTAGAGAGGGAGTTGTCGCAAGTAATTGTTTTTTCATAGTGGCAGAGCTTAAAGGTTTGAACTCAGATCTCATGTCTGTTAAGCTAATACACTACCCACAAGACAATAGCGACAAAATTTAAAACTGCTGTTCAATAAAGCACAATAGAGAAGGCTTTAAACTAAATAATAAAATAAATTCTAAAGTTCAATTCGACTTTGAACAAATTATTAAGTGTATCAGTTTTAAAGCAGCAACTAGTTTTAGAAAAAATAAAAATAATTAAAAATTCTTGACTTTCACTTTTAATATGAACCGCAACTAATTGCAACATTTTATTTCGTATTCATTTCAAACCACATTGGAAGTAAAAATGACGGTTATAGATCGTTAAACTTGATTTATTTATAATACATATGTACATGAGTTTGTTTGTTAACCTAAAAATAAATGAATATTACAATAAAAAAAAGTGGAATAATTATATATTTATGTAAATATTTAATTGCTTAGTACACACATACACACATTGTGTATAGTAATTTTCCTAATTTTATTCTGTTAAAATTCAACTTTTGAGTCTCCATTAATCTTCAGTTACTCTACATGAATTTATTCAATTACAGTAGGACCTTGATTATCCGTGATTCGTTTATCCGGCAACATCAATTATCCGGGATGGCAAAAGAAAAGTTTTTGGCATCGACTTAATTTTATTTTGGATCGACTTAAATTTTTCTCTATCGTTTAACCGTGATTACCTCTATTATCCGTGATTACAAGCAAAAATTCTTTTCTATTATTTTGGACAAAGAAGCGAAAAAGGGGAATTCCCTCTTTAGTATACGATGAGTCAGTATACTGTTCACTGTTTTCTGACATAATTATTTTTTTTTATATTTTTGAAACATGTATGTGTATAAAATTCTTGAATTATTTAGTTTTTATATAAATATGTACATATTCATTTATTAACTAATGAAAATATCTATTAAAAAACTAGCCAAAATTGGTACTCAATTAACCGGGAAAATCGATTATCCGGAATGCTTCCGGTCCCGACCATCACGGATAATCACGGTCCTACCGTATTATTATTATTTTTAAATTAAAATATTTTTAAATAAATTGTGAATGTTTGCTTGTTTCTATGGAAGTAAAAATATTTTTTAAAAGCATTTGACTTCATGCCAAAGGAAATGATGAAAACAATAACAATTGTAGCAAACGTCTAATAACCTTGAAATTTTTAAAGCGTTTAAAGTAAACTACAGTCAAAGAAAAAAGTCTACATGCACCGCTGTCAAATTAAAAAATATCTTACAGCGTTGTTTAAGGCATTTACAATTAAGAATATTTTAAGAAAAAAAAAAAAAAACGAATATTGAAAATTTATATAACTTAGGGCCGTTTTTTGAATGCAAGTTTAAACTCGAGATTAAGTTAATCTCCAGTTAAACTCCGTTTTCAGTTTTTGAATTCACTTAATCTCGAGTTTAAACTTACGGTTAAGTAGTTAATCTCGAGTTTAAACCAGCAACGTTGGTGGTTTAAACTCGAGATTAACTATGACAAGTAGTTGACAAATTTTTTTTTTTTTAAAAGCTTTTAAGTGAGGGGAAGCCGAATAAGACAAATATTTAAGTAACTATGAATTATATAACACACAAATTGACAACAGACAGTCTTAATTTATTTATTATTTTAAGAAAATGATTTTTTTACATAAAGATCAATAGTATTCAGCTTTTGTTTGTTTGTTTTTGTTATATACAAAAGCTAATTGTTGTGAAATAATTTGCAAAAAGTAGTAAAAACAACAATATAAACGAAAAAAATGTTGCCATTTTTGCTTATAAGTACGGCAGCTCTACAAAGTTAATCTCCAGTTAAATTCGCATTGAAAAAATGAAAACTGAGTTAACTGGAGATTAACTTTAACTGGAGATTAACTTAATCTCGAGTTTAAACTTGCATTCAAAAAACGGCCCTTAGAGATTATTGGGGATAAATATAAAAATTGTCGGAAGAAAATACGATGTTGTGTGTAGCCTTTTTTCTTCGATTGTTAAAGTTAAAAGTTTAAAAGAACACTAATACTTAAAATGTGAATACTGTTGATAAGTAACTGCAGTTAATCTCAACTTATATATCATAAAAATAAATTTCATTGCAGTTTTATAATATTTTCTTATGGTAATTATGTATTATTATATTATTTACTTACTTTCTCATCAAATCTCTAAGAGTCACATTGGTGTCATTATTATTTTTCACAATACTGTATGCACCATATACATATGTATGTACGTACGTCCAGAGACGACAAACCATAAACAATCGTTTGTATTTCACATTTTATTAAACATTTTCAATAAAATTTATAAAAATTTAACAAATTTTATAAGAAACACAAACAAGTTGCAGCATGTGGCATTTCCAAAAAAAGTTAATGCGATTAGCGATTTCATCGTAAATAGACTAACAAACGAACAACACTTGCAAATTATTGAATTTGATTATCAACAGTCGTGCTATGTTTGAAAGTCGTTTGGTTTCTCAAAAATTTTTCGTTCGGAGACTATTTTAAACTGTAGGGCCAGTCGCTCATGCATAAAATTAACACTCACAACATAAGGGGTGTGAGAAACTAGGTCGCAATCCTGGCTAAATTGTTGTAATGACCAATAATGAAACAGTTTGAGAGTAGTATCCGAACTTATGACCGCAAATTGTAGATTAAAGAAACATTTGTTCAGAACAGGAATCACTGCATGCCTGATATGTGTGAATTCTGTGATGAAGAAAACGAACCATCACAACATATTCTTGGAACCTATGTAGTATTTATTTTTCTTACAAGGCATGGTATTATCATTACTGATACCGAACTGCGTTCGAAGTAAGTTGAAGGCTACAATAGATCGCCCGATAGCAATACTATAGTATTACTACACAACAATGCAATACATCGTTCTTATTATACTTTTACTTAAAGTACTTAATAATGGACAAATTTTTTATAAGATTTTCATTTTCTTTTTACTTGTTGGAATAAAAGGTGAAAAAAACAAGTACGTTACTATTTAAATACATAGTAATTTTAAATAAAATTTTTGTTTTCGGTTTGAAAGTGCAAATTTCTGTAATTTTGTTTGTATTGGAGATTCAAGTCATTCGTATGATTTTGTGGAAAAAAAGTAGGAAACTTTATAACACTGAATCAGTAAGCTACTCATAAGAATTAAATTAGGTAGAAGACGAATTAAGGAACGAAGTCAGCCTCAATGCAAATGTTGTTGGTAGACTACCCAATTTTTTATTTTTAATCAAGAATGCGGACCTAAAAAAATCAGTAATTTTTAATTTCTTTTTATTTTTATTCTTTATTGTTAATATTAAGAGCTGAAAGTGTAAATTATATTCAATGCAGGAAGAAAAACTTATCTCTCAAGTTTGGGAGCTGAAAATTCTAGAGAGTACATGGATCCATCATTTGAAATTGAAATTTGCAAAAGGACGAGATGGATTTAATTTTATAATGACCAGAATTTTATGCACACTCTGCGGTTATACTCGTGATACTATGTGTCAGGGATAGAATATATATTTCTAGTTCTTGATAAAAATAAAGAAAAGTATAAATAAGTTAGATATTCTTATTTTTGTTATTTTATTTTAAAATAAGAAACTTTTACTGGATTAAGACAAAGTTTTAATATTAATTTGATATAATGTGGGACGCATTTATATCAAAATATATGTTGCGAATAAATAAATAATGAAAGATATCCGAAGGTTTTAGGTTTACTCCATATATGTATATGTACAGCATTGAAGTCGCCGTAGTCTAGTAAGTAGTGTGTTGGCTTATTAGACGTAAGGCCAAGGTTCAAACCCCAGGTCAGATATCAAAACGAAATATGAAAAAATAATTCTTCGGCGACTTCCTCTCATCTGATTTCTGGCAAAAACTCCGACAGCAAATAAAATTGCCATGAAAAGTTTCTCAAAAATCTGTCGTTCGAAATCGACTTTAAACTGTAGGACTCGTCACTCATGTATAAAATTAACACACACAACATGAGTGGTGTGAGAAGCTAGGCCGTAATCCTGACTGAAGAGTTGCAATGGCCAATTATGTATGTATGTATATGTATGTATATGTATATGTACATCATTCCCACGAAAATTCTTGATATATATGTACATATATGTATATGTGTAATTAGTCATTTCAACCCTTAAATCAGGGTTACGATCTAGATTCTCAAACCACTTAACTTGTGTGTTTTAATTTTAAAAATGAGTGGCGGGTCCTACAGTTCAAAGTCGAGCCAGAAAAACAGATTATACATTATACAGATAATACATTATTTATGGTATTTGAGAAGGAATTGATACTTAAGTGTTGGATGAAAGTGAAAAGGTTGAATTTTTTGTTCTGGACTTATTGTAGTAGTCGTAGTAGTCGTAGATTGATTGATTGTAGTAGTCGTAGTCTAGTATGAAGCGTATTAAATTATTAGACGTCAGACCAAGTTTCAAACCACCGGTTAAACATTTCCAATTTACAACGAAGGTTGTAATGATCGATTTTGTATGTATGTATGTAATTTTAATGCTGCTGAAGACGTTGATAAAGAAGAAAACAGAAGCTCGTCCTATGAACTGTTGAAAGCATAGGCAGCAACACACATGTTAATAAGATAATTATTGCCAAAGATGGTACTACTTGGAACAGGGAACCGTGTGTCTTTAGTAGCTTGGGAAGAGAAAATATTTCCAATTTTCACGCAGAAATATTGTAGAGTTTTAATTCATAGATATTGCAGATTTTAATATTTTGGTCAACTACGTAAGTATGAGATAACAGAATCATACGCTTTGATAATGTGCTACTCGGAAATGATGATAAATTTACACTTATTACGCCTTTTTGAAAAAGTGGTTGAAATTATTGAAATTCCCAATAATTTTGTCGCTGTTGATTAGTACGAAATTGAATTTTATGGTCGTTATAAATTTCCTGGTCCACCGAAATCGAATTGGCAGTTTTAGATTCAAGTATATGCTACGTGCGTAGCAACTACTTACAACCGCATTTGGGGAAAGCCGTATCCGAGAAACTAGAGATGAATCAAAGAGAGTGCATTGTTATTGACATAATCGATGTTCTATTGCAACGGGAAACTTTTTTATCTCACATGACGTTGACAAGAAATTTTTCTAACGAAATATAACAATGGTTTGTACCATCAGGTTTCAGCCAGTCCTCAATTGAGAGCGATACTGCTGCGAGTGACAATAAGTGGCCCCATCTAAACAATTGGAAACTTATAAATCGCCACAAAGCAAGGGTGCTAGATATCAAAATGTTACCTTCTGAAAAAAAAATAAAACCAAGCTTGACTTTGATTTGATTTTTACATAAAAAGCCATACTTCAATGTACATCATGACAAAAATTTTGGCGTAAATTTCATAAAAGTGATAATAAAATGTTAGAATATAAAATAATTTTATTTTATTTTGAAATTAACACACACAACATAAGTGGTGTGAGAAACTAGGTCGTAATCCTGACTGAAGGGTTGTAATGACTAATTATGTATGTATGTATGTAATATAAAATAATTTTATTTAAATGAATTAAAATAAATAAAAATATTTAAATTTTTTGAGAAATTCTACCAATAATTCCGAAAATTCTATGTTACTACAAGTATGTATCAAAAGTGATACATAAGCTAGAATTACGAAGTTTGTTTAAGGCTCATCCTTCGGTTATGTTAATTTGGAATAACCGTAGAAAAAGATACAAAAGCTGTTTAATTTTCAATAAAATATTGTTTGAAAATAATTGGTTAACTGAGGCTTTTACTAATTTAAAAAAAAAATGCCGTACTCATACAATATTTTCGAATGTTTGATAAAGAAATACAAAATTATTCTGAAATATGAAATCCATTGTGCCTCAGATTTTCCTATACAGTGGATTAGTAAGCATTGTTTCAAATCTGTTTTTCTTGACGTCAACTTATGGAATTTCAGCAAAAATTAGTCAATGGATCTTAATTACTATCGGAGTACATAAATACAAGTTCAGTTATTTATTAACACTAGAAATACCAAAAGTTTCAATCAGTGTTCACCTTTAATATTGTGAGTCTAAACCAAAAGAGACTCAAGACAAATGATAATCAGTAGAAGAGATCGAGAGTACGAGATATAAAACGTGATTTGGCCATGAAAAACAGAGGAAAATTTTAAATATACGTATGTGTGTATACCAACAATGAAGAGAGCTGACATGTGAATATATTTGATCAAAAATGGGTCAATAATGTATGAGGTACTACGACATAATATGTTTGAATAATTATAAATTTAATTTTCTAATTGATTTCAGAACCTTTGACGAACCTTTTCTGTTCTCTGTTCAACGCTAGTGCTTTAATCTCGCTTCAGTTCTTGTTCTGATTGGTGGGCAACGCCATGTATGCGATTGTATACGCCTTGGTGGACTGCCTTGTGAATTGAATGTATGTATGTATGTATCTGTTATCTGTTATTTTCAAAATTCACGTTTTTTTATTGGACCGTTTCAGTTTCAGAAGCGGAATACGAACGGAAAAATGTTGGTTAAAGTGAGGGAGTGAAATCGGCTTGACGACTACGAGAAATACCAAGCGTATTAATTTTACTCCTGTGTGATGCAATTGGATCTGACGAAGTAGAAATCCAGAATCCAAAGTGTTCAGGATAAAATTGATCAACTAAAATAATATGATGCAATAAAGTGAATTTCAAATGGCGGTAATATTTAACCTTGCGAAGCTGAGAATGAAAGTTTTGCCTAAAACCGTGGCCTCTTCCCTGTAAAAGAATTAGCTGAGTGCTCAACAGTTCGTAAACAAGGTGAATACGAGTAAGACCACCTTGGCAGTAGCAAATTTTAAATGGCAGCAAAACTGTGATTACATGTATCGAACGAAGTATATTGAAGCTGTTGGATGTCGATTGAAAAATTGGTTGAGAAGTTTCAACTTGATGAGAGGGAAATATATGTAATAAATGATCCAATACGCAGAGGGAATCGAATGAAGGGCTATTTGATTACTGTTTTAGAATTTCTTCTCTTGCTTGCATATATGTACATGCTTTGTATTATTGGAGTTGGGACTATGTATTCTTAATTAGCATTAGAAGAATTTGCACGCGTGCTCCTACTTAGACTTAAGTTTGACACAATTTTTTATATTACCGATGAAGATTTGATGGATGAGGAGGTATTGATTGGATAAACTATTTTTGGCGAAAAAAAGTGAGATGACAATTTAACTTTGGTTGATCAGTATGATCTAGCCTAGAAAGAACTTAACGTTTAATATGGTGATATAGCTGATTCGACGTTGATATCAGAATATGGTGATGTTTTTTAGGAGAATTTGTGTAAAAATGGATCGATTACACAGGTACCTTATCGTATGCCTGAAATGAATAAGAAAGTTTTCAATGAAATTGTGCAGGAATTTCGGAACTATTTGTCCTGGTAAAGAAGAAAATTGAATCGGCACATGGGGAATGAAATTTATCCAATGCCTAATATAGATGAGACGTTGCAGGAGACAACGAAGTTTAACTTATTTTCTACATTACATTAAAACAGCGGTTACTACCAGCTTCATTTTGTACCAATTTATGATCTTGTGATGTAATTTTGTTCACTATAGTGGTGGTGATGCCAAAACAGTTCTTGCATTGACAAAATTCTTTCTCAAAAGTTTCTTAATTAAACGAGTTAGTAGTGTAAATTAGTTAGTTAGTTAATTAATTAGTAGTGTAACCTTTCGCAGCACAGGGAAGATGTTATCAATATCTGATGACTGTCAATATTGTAGCATTAAACTGTAATTAGGCTTGAAAGAGAATAACAACTGAGCTGTGAAAAAATTTTGAAGATATCTTCGCATATATTAGTGTACTTGAAAACAAAACAAAAAAAATAATTATACCTTGATCGCAATAAATAAGTTATCTGGTTATATTAGAAATCTTTAATTCAATAACAAGTTAAATAGTTCATTGACGTTAATTCAATGTTAATTGAATAAAGTTTAGTCTTATCTTTCATTTTACATTCATCCGTACAAATGACGAGTTAGTTTGTGAGGTCTGTAGCGAGATGTTGAGTGACTGAGGATGATTGTTTAATAGTATTGGATCTAATAGTTTTTTCACATCAAAGCTTCGTTTAACTTCTCCTCCATTCCTTACTACAGCAACTTCTAAACACCGGCTAACGATCCTTTCCGTTACCTGCTAATGTGGTCTATCTGCTTTTATATTCTCTTTTTTTTATTTCAGGTTTATGGTGGAATAGAGTCAAATCGATTACGAGATTGTTACCTAAGATAACTCTGCTTTTTCAGTTGGTGGGTAACAGCATACACATGTAATATTCCTGGTAGTGACGATAGTGTCAGAGAGGATCTTCTAGTCGATTAGAGCGTTTTGAGCATACTTAATAGTTATGAACCCACTCCACCTGATCTTGATTAGTATTTTGGATTTAGATTCGGCTCAATTTAGTGTTAAAATAATAATTTCAAATGTTATAAACAAAATGAGTAAATAAATTATTCTCGGTTAAGTTAAATTATTTTATACTAGTATACCACAAAGTAATTTATTAAGCCGATTATAATTGAATAATAAAATTTTTATTTTTTATAAAACATCCTAATTAAACAGGTTGTTAGTAGCAAATAATTTAAATTGTTTTTCTTCTTATTTTTTGTTGTGCATTTCCGTTGTCACATCAGGTTCTTATTTTTTCATTATTTTAGCAAGAAGTTGAGACATTTTTTTCTTAAACGTGCCTGTCCAAAGAGTCATGATAAAGCGCAAATTCCATTCCATTGAAAATGGAAAGTTATCTAATCGTCGTGTAGCTGAAGCATGTTATGCTGCCCGTGGTGGTCATATAAACCAGATGTTGAAGCTATGCTTTGACATACAAACGATTTGAGCACGAGTTGGAAAACTTGTTTTATTTTTTGGCTCAAGACAACATGCAAAGGAAAATATTTCAACGTTAAAAAGACTTATACCCGTAGATTAACACTTATGGAGTGGGAGTTGATGAAGGAAAATTTTCATTTTTTTTGTGTTCGTCAGCCATAACTTTTTGTTTTTTTTTTATAAAAATAATAAATTGATTAACAAAGAACATTAATTAAGCAAAGAACCATGCATATACTCACTTGTATTTATTTTTAACATTTAAACGTTAATTCAATAATTCAATATTGACAATCGAATGTATACGTGGGATTAATAGCACAACATTTGTGATGGTGATGTTTCTAGAATGAGAAACTTTTATTGAATAATCAATCCATATTTCATATAAATTTTGATAGAGTTGATGGGGTGGCATTTATTGTGTAATAAAATGTGAACAGTGTGAAATCTAAATAATACATTTTTGAAGATCCCTGTGACTACACCTACCCCCCAATTACTATTGCTTCTCTAACGATTCCTCGGACTATCATTTTCATTTCACTAATGTCACTATTTTCTCCATTAACTCCAATGTCATAGGAGCTGATGTAATTGATTCAACGTTTCTGAAGATTCTTATAACACGTCTTGTTCCCTTTATGACGTTTCTATTTAACAAAATTTTTACAATGAATTGTTGACTTAAAATATGGAAACTAGCGAGGATTATCCCAGTAATAAAGTCTAATTCTGAATACAGAACGATAGCATTACTAACATTACTTTCGAAAGTATTTGCAAGATTGGTTTATAATCAGTCGGTAATATATATTATATCAGTATAATATTCTCACAAGTTACCAATCTATATTTCGTAAACGACATAACTGTATTAAGGCCATTATATTGACATTTCACAGGATATTAGAAAACAAGTTGATTGCGTTCTTGGTAGTTCTTGATCATTTGAAGACGTTTGATACCGTCGATCATAATATTGTTAGGTTTTTACCTTTTTGAAAACGTTTAAAATATGAGTTCGTTGATTGCAAATAAAATAAAAATAAATTTGCTCACAACTTGATGTTTAACAACAATTTGCTTAGTTCGTTATTCTTCTTTAAACTTCTGCTTGAGTAAGCACTAACAACTGTTCGGTAGAACTTCACAACGGCGATCTTCAAACCATGACTGTTCTTTTCACACGCAACGCGTCTTCACACAAGACTGAATTCTTACTACTCGTTGCCTGCTTTGTATAGGCTTTTTATATGCTCATGTAAACAGTCTGATGAAGGTCTTGAAGTCGAAGGTTCGTGGTTTCGCTTTCTCGAGAACTCTACCGCGACTTCATTGTTGTTTGCGTATTTTGTTCACATTGCTTGCTGTTGCGTTCTCGCTTACTGTCTATCCCCTTTTCTTTCATACTGTTGTTGTTGGTTTACTTGTAACAAGTTTGTTGTATTTGTTAGTGCAGCTTCTGTTAATCATTTTAATGTTAAACAATGTTACACCGTTTCCATTTTAGTAACAATATTTTAAGCGATAAATTACAATTTCTTCATAAGTTTTCGTCTTCTATAGATCTGATATCCTCGTATTTAACTGGTAGACATCAATTTGTTAAAGCAGCTCGCTCTAAATCATCAATTTTGCTTCTAAGGAAAGGTGTTCCTCAGGGCTCAATCCTTGAGCCTCTACTGTACTCATTTACCGAGAAAACTCGAACATTGCAAGGTAAGGATTTATGCTGACGATGATGCAGCTACATAAGTGGTAACATTACGTAGGAATTTTAAATAAAGATTTATATCGTACTTTCGAATGGGCTACCGCTGGGTATTAAACCCTCTAAATTTAAATGTTTAATTATTAGAAAAAGTCGTTGAAATTTTATGTTTTTGAATAGTCGACCCATTGAGTTCGTCAACGTTGAAAAAAATGGGCTTTTACTTTAATTGCACGCTCACATGGTCCAAGCATATTAATTTCGCCTATGTCCTCTATGTTGAGAAATCATTGGCATAGTCATCATTGCACGACTATAAATGTTCGAATTCTTCTAGCTCAAAAACACTAAATGGGTGTGAACTTTTTGCCAATTGTGAAAGCATTAGCAGAAGAAAACTAAATGTGACTTTTAACAATATTATATGGTTTGGGAAAACATGATCATTATACGTAAATAAACTCTATGGTATGTGTCTTGACAACTGTTTAAAAGTAAGAACTTTAATAATTATGCATAAAATTATATACACTCGTCTACCTCGTTATCTTTTTAAGCGACTGATTGAGCGACAGTCAGATCTCTAAATACCAATTCTTAGTACGATCTCTGGAACGATATTCCTCACAGCTCTCAGGTTATGAGTTACGCACATCGATTAAAAAAAAAACTATCATTTGTTATTTTTTAAACTTGAATGTTGTTTTGATAATTTTTAATGATTTCGGTGTATTTCTTATTTTATGATCTCATTTTATTTTCATTGTATTCATGTAATTTTATATTTAATATTTTGGATTTAGTATCTACGATTTTTTAATGAGTCCATTCTATATTAATATGTTTATCTGGGTGCCCTGGTAGTCTAGTTGATAGTGTGCTAGACTATTAGCGTGAGGGTCATGGGTTCGTTTCCCACCAGATACTCTGGTCTGTGACACTACACCTAGCATATGGGCAAGTTACTCAGCTCGTATATAATTAAAATATAATTTGTAATTGCATTGTAGTTAATAAATAAATAAATAAAATAAATTTAAATTCAATTTTACAGTAAATTCAATGAGTTTTTCATAGAATTTATTTAGGGAACCTACGACGTTCTACATTATTTGTAGATTTAAACTTGACGAATTGAGAATTAAAATTTGTTATATTGGGTAAGATTTTCGTAATACTATTTGTAGGAAAGAATAAAGATCACATACTTTCTTGATTGCAATATCAGCTCGATCATAGTGGCCATGCTTACAGGCTATTGTGTTATGAAATATACGCGGAAACACTGCAGTTTCCATCAAACGATTTCTACTGAGGGTGTGGTTATGCTGAAGAAGAGGAAATTGTTAAACACTTTCTTTGTCAATATCCATATCTTGCGAGGTGCAGATTTAGCTTATTTGGCAGGTTTGCAGTATAGAGTAGTCGTGTTTTAATGTGTAATCCCTGCGCTGAACAATTTCTTCTATTAGTTTAATAGAATTTGGTTACTATAGGGACTGTGCTTACCTTTGTCGTCACAGCGGGTCGCTAAGTGTACTCAAGTGAGCTTTGGTAATCAAAGTTGCCACTCAAACCTACCTGGCTACCTATGTACATACTTTATAGCAGATTAATTTTACCTACTATTTAAACGATATTAAACGCTGGTGTATTGTCTCGAACACTTATTAATCAATTTGAAGAGGTGGTTCATGACGTTTTGAATGAAACACAATTGTGTGAATAACAAATCATTTAATATTTCATGGAGGATATCTTTTAAACTTTATTCCGTTTTACTCAAAGTTTTTAATTCCTTTTCAAAAAAATAAGACCGTTGATGTCAGGTAGGGTAACTCCATTTTGGATTCAAATTTTTTTATGCCAAATCGATATTCCAGATTCGAAACAATTTAAAAAAGCAAGTGGGGTAATTAGAATTCAATTTTTCTATTTTCTCCTTGAATCAGACGCTAGTCTACTATCTATGGCTGACAAACATTAGTTTATGATGCAATTTATTCAAATTTTGGAAGGTGTCACCTGACAATCTGAATACAAGGCTAATGTAGCTCTTTATGTGACGCGGTATGAGTCTTAAAACATCACGAACATGTTAACCCACCTTCTTATGTGTTATCTCAAGTTGTCAGCATCACTGTCAGCATCTGTGTCATTGTCGTAAATATAATAACCGAGAAATAATTTTTGTCCAAACTTAAAGGCGAAACATGGAATTTTACTTAAAAATTAAAATAAATTTTTATAATTTTTTTTTAATTTCTGCTTTTATTATAACTTTTCATTATTTAAATACAAAAATATTTATATTTCTTAGCACACACTTATTGTTTTATTGTTTTTTTTTTTTCTTTTTTTATTAAAAAATTATTACAAAATATTCAGAGACATTTATGCAATTGTAGGAAAAGTTATTATAAATCTTATCAAAACAAAAACAAAATTATGCAAAAAAAAAAATAAGAAAAATAATCATAAAAAAAGGAAAATTAAACCTGAAAGGAATTGTTGCAACAATTTTTCAATATCACAAAATCAAGAAAGTTTCTAAAGGAAAAATTATAAAAAATGAAACGAAAAAATACGCTCTGATAGCGATGATGATTTAGGATCAGGGAAATAAGGTAAGTGGGGAGGGGGGAGTGGAGAGAGAAAGAGAGAGAGAGAGGGCTGTAATGTATGTTAATTGGTTGGTAAAGATCGCGATCATATATACAAAACGTGTAAAATGCAAATGCAAGAGTTGAACAAGGCAGTGTTGGTTAAAAGAGATGCAAAAGAGTGGCAGAGAGAGCTACATAGATAGAGAGTAGAGAAGAAGGAAATTGCAAAAACATACATATTCAAAGGAAAAAAGTCTCTTATTTTAATAATAATAATAATAATAATTACGCATAATAAACATAAAGTTTAGGAGGGGAATTTTAAAATTAATTTACAAATTAAAACTCAATCTATCACTCTCTGTTTAGAATTCTACAACTTAACGTACTTTATTAAAGCTGTAGGTAAAACCGTCGGGAGTACGATTGAGGGAAAGTTTACCGGGTGGTGAGAAACGATGAGGATTGGGTGTGGTATATTGTGGTTGTGGATTGTATTGTGGTGCTGGAGCAGGATTGTAGTGGGGAGCTGGTGCTGGATTGTATTGGGGAGCTGGTGCTGGATTGTATTGGGGAGCTGGTGGATTATAGGCTGGTGGTGGTGGATTGTATGCAGGTTGTGGTGGTGGCTGCGGACGGTATTGTGGTTGATTATATGATTGGCTATTTTGACCGAAATTAGGATCATTATAGCGGGGATCATACGAGCCATCATCACCATAATCATTGCCTTGATATGAAGGTGCAGGAGCTGGTTGATATTGAGGTTGAGGTTGATAACCGGGCTGTGGAATAGGCTGTGGTGGAGCTGGGGGCGCTACAGGCAAGTGATCACCTGATGCTTGGAAGCTTAAATAAAAAATAAAAAAAACAAGATTAATTAATAATTATGACTGGCTTTATATTTAACTGCTTTTTATATTTTTATTTCATGAAATAAATATTTAATATGCGGATTTATATTGAAAATGTGGTTATAATTGCTATACATTTTATGATAATGCTATTCAATGGTCTAGTGCCTGCACCAGTAACGTACACATTGCCATAAAAAACTTTTCATTATTACGTGTTTCTTGTCTTCAATTACCATAAAATCGAAACAAACAATTTTTTTTATGTAACTTTTGTGTAAATTGTGTTTGGCACCCAATCGTGTTCAATACATTTGTTAATTGAATTAATTATACGAATTGAAAATGAATAAAATTTACCCATTTTTGCCAGCGGTATATGAAATGGTTCTTCTCTGGCCGGTGGGATCTACATAACTGTAGCTACCATGGCGTGTACCATCGGAGTCGGTTTCCTCCTTGAAATTAATGCCATCTTCTTGTGTATAGGCAGCACCAAATTTACCATCTCCCGAGAGATACCGTTGTTCACTGATAATAGCGGCAGTTTTGGGATCCTGGTGATAACCCTGGCTAGCAGCAAGCGCTACGAGGGTGGTAAGAACAATCTACAATAATGGAAATTGTTAAAATTATTTTAAAGTCCATAATAATAATCACAATAATAATAATAATAATAAGTAAGCAATTGATTTTTTTTAAATAACAGATTAATTAACAGATTTTTATAATTACAAAAAATAAAAAAAAAATAAAAAATTTTAAAAAATAATTTGAAGGGTGCCCTGGTAGTCTAGGGGGTAGTGTGCTAGACTATTAGCGTGAGGGTCGTGGGTTCGATTCCCACCAGAGACTCTGGTCTGTGACACTACACGAGCACATAGTCAAGTTACTTCGCTCATATATAATTAGAATATAATTTGTAATTGTATTGTAATTAACTAATAAATAAATAAAATAAATAAATTTGAATTTTTGTTTTCAATAATATTATGACATTAAGCTGGTATGAGATCCGATATCCAATTACGGGATACATTTAGTTAGCTAAGTACAGATCTAATACAGAGATTACAAAGAACAACCTAAACGACCGAGACAGCGATTACGATAAATACAAACTGAAGTATGTGTTGAGTTAACAAATTATGAAACAAACTTGAAAAAAAGTTTCAACATTATTATAATATTTCTGAGGACCAGATAATCGAAATAGACATAATTAGTAGAATTAATGAATTAATGTATAATTTACTTGTTAATCTAGTAGATATAAATCATTTTATTGGCATTTTTTAATTCGAAACTAAAAGCTCGTGTTTCACTACTTGAGTAGGGTTTTGCAAAGCTATTTTTATTTGAAATGTTTTGTTTCTTTTGCTTAATTCATGTAAAAGTTTTAATGAAATTGTTATTCTCACTTCAGTTGGGAAAGTGATAAAAATTTGGTTCAAATAGACCTTGTACCAAAGCTAGCTAATATCCGCTTTTTTAATGATGAATACGACGTTATTTTTACCATGTTTAACCCTAATCGTACTGGCATAAAAATGGAACAGTGGAACAGCCTCTAAGGCTCATATATAAAAATTACGGGTTTATTCTTAGGAAAACCGTTTTAGTCTAGTTTTTATAACAAACAGTTCCACTCATTACAAAATCTGTAGAGAATTAAAGTTTTTAGCTCTTGCATTCCGATATATGAAAAACTTCATTTTTAATTTAAATATAAAAAGATTTCCCAACGTTAAAGTAAGCAAAACAAAAAAGAAAAGTATTTTGCATATGAAAGATTAGCTTGTATATAAAAGATAAACATTTTTAGAAATAGAAGATGCCTTAAAAAGATATGAAGAATGATTTATGAAGTTAAAAACTTAAAAAAAATAGGAACTACATTATATGAGCGAGCTTCTGAGGCTCATGTCAGTAATAAACGTTACTATTTTATATTTCGGTCCCTAACCGTTAGAAATATTTAATAATACGCAATTTTTTTTAAAGAATTTTTCAAAACATATTTAAAATAAAAGTCTTGAAATTTGGTTGTGGTATGTTAGATATATCTCTCGTTAGATTGTTTTGATAATCGAAATGAGCCTCACAGGTCAGTAAGATTAGGGTTAATACTAGAACACGAAATTAGTTTCGAAAGCGAATACGCATTATCTGTCCTCCCGTTTTAACATAAGACTTGCAAAGAAAAGTTTACAAAATTATGCATAAACCTTTGCTTGGGAGCAGATGCAAAAACTCATTTTGTTATTATCGTTCCGTTTTAAACATAAACCAATAATAACCGATTTTTAATGTTTAAATAATTAAGATTTATTATAAGTTTTATTGCGATTTGATCCTTTTTAAAATTTCTTTCAATAATATGAAATCATTTATTCGAGTCCTCGAATTTTTATAAAATATTTTGGTTTTTTCGTTATTAAATTTGAAGATTTTTAAAAATTTAAATTTTATTTATATATAGAGCTGTTTATTTATTTTTCTTTTATCAATACTTAATATAAATATTGTATTGAATTCTAATGTTAATAATTCACACTTTTCTAAAATCACTTTTATTCCGAATGACTTCTTTTTTTATTTTATATTGGATTTCATAAATTTTCAAATTTTTTACTCTACCACATGTAGTGTATTATTGATTTAAATAATAAAACGATTCTATTCTATAGTAGAAGTAGAGATTTATGTTCTTAATCACTTTTATATTTTTAACATGAAAATTATTTGAATTACAAAAAAAAAGACACTCACAAAGCGAAACATAATTAAGTATTTTTTTTGTTTGTAAATCCTTTATTTAAGCGACAATGTAAACTGCTACGATTTATCGATGCCTTTACGTTAGAGTCCGTTAAAAAAAAAGGAAATTGGCTCAAAGAGGGGCCAATGGAAAAAAGTTTAAAGCGTTTACGAATTAAGGGTGGAGTGTTGCTATTAAACCGACGGCGACAAACAATTTAAATAAACTGCCTTCCGCAGTGACATGCAGTCAACTTTTATAGTCGACGTACAGAAATAGACGAAAAACCTTGGTCAAGTAAAGACAAGAGAACTGCAACAACAGCAATAAAACAGAGGTGGCAGCAGTAACAACACAAAGAAAATCTAACGTCAGTTACTTTAACAAATAGACAAATAGTCAATCAGACGATAAATTGTTTTGTGGTGTGGTATGGTGTGGTGTGGTGCTAATGCTGCTGCTGGTGCTTGTTGTTGGTAAGTAAGAACAGAAAAACGAAACTGTAACAACAACATTCATAGCGAAACAGCATTCACAATATGGGAAAGAAGTGAATAAGTTATAAAAAACAACAACAACAACAATAGGAACATGAACAGAAAAACTTACAAACAATTCGAAATAATAACAACAAGATCCAGTCAAGTAAATATACTAAAATTATTTTGTATAAACATAAATACCTACACACTCACACACATACATAAACACAACACTTATTCATAAACAAAAAAAAAAAGCTGTTTAAAATATTTAAGCTGCTCCAATAAGCCAATAGACTGCAACCAGCCACCAAGCCATTAAATTCTATACCAGTGCTATACTGGGTGGGGGAGGGAGAGGGGTAGCAGAATTCAGTATTACAGCAGTAATGTAATGCTCACCCATATACTGAACACGGAATATGCTTCATTGAAATCAAACTAAACTGAGAACAGCACTTTTATTTTCTTCGCTTTACTTTATGAAAAAAATGAAAAAAAAACTTGAAAATTAAAATGTAAAAAAATTAAAATAATAAAAATAAATTGTAATTAAAACTCATTATTTTTCTCTCTCTCTCTCTTTCCTTTTCTAACAACATTCTTGATTATTTTTGACGTTGTTGTTGGACAAGTATTTTTCTATTAAATTTATCATGGTTAACATATAACAAAAACAAAAAAGTGTCAAATTGAAATGAACATTTAAAACTTTAATTAGTTATAATTAAAAATAAAATAAAAAATATATTAAAAACGTAATCTGTTTAGATTTTTGTATTAATTTTCGATTTTGAGCCGTTCAGTCTGTTTTTGTCTGCGTTGATTTCCATTTATGATGAAGGAGTATTTCTCTTGAGCACTTATGTACATGTTGTATATCTTTTCATTTAGATTAAATATTTATTTTCTTTTTCTGAACTATAAAGGCCACAGGATAATCACAAAATATCTTCATCTCTTCCTCCTTATTTGATATGTTTAAGTTTCCAAGTTTAAGCCAAGTTTTTCCATCTAAGCAGGAATATAAAAACAACTACAACACATACATAACATACATAATTGGTCATTACAACTCTTCAGTCAGGATTACGACCTAGTTTCTCACACCACTTATGTTGTATGTGTTAATTTTAAAAATGAGTGGCGGGACCTACAGTTTAAAGTCGACTCCGAACGACTGATTTTTGAGAAACTTTTCATGGCAATTTTTATTTATTCTCAGAGTTTTTGCCAGAAATCTGCTGTGAAGAAGTCGCCGAAGAAATACTTTTTGTATTTTGTCTTGATGTCTGGCCTATGGCTCGAACCCTGACTTTACGTCTAATAAGCCAATACACTACCTACTAGACTACGGCGACTACGACAACTACAACAACACCACACTCCTTAAAAAGGAAAAAGGGTTGACGGCGAGAAATATTCCTTATCAACTTTGGGGAGCAGAGATCAAACAGATTCTTTGAATAAATTATTTAAAGGTGATTAATTCAATTAAATTTGAAATCCATGCTTAAACATTTTCCTTCTTCTTCGAGGTCAAGTCAAGCTCTCTTAGCTCTATAATTACACTACAATGTCATCGCTTTACTGCACCATCTTCATAACTGTATTTAATATTACGAGATTTCTTATTGTAGACGTATTTGAGCAGTTTTTCAATTCCTTCAACTAGAATGTACTTCACATTCATTTATTTACATACGAAACAAATTTTAAAATTTTGATTTTATTTTTATTTATTTGAATTCGCAATCGTCTTAAAATATTTTCTATTGCTATTTCTATTTGCATTATAAATTGCCGAGGCCAAGGGTTCGATCCCCACTAGAGTCCCTGGGTGTTTTGTGATTGCCTGATTGTTTACAGTACATATGATTAACCAAAATAGGAAATTGGAAAGTGAGAGTTATTACAGAGCAATTCTCGAGAAAAAAAAATCCCTTCTTCCTTTTTTCTATAATTATCTTTCTGTTATTCCAACACAATGCACTACTGCATGAGTTGGGGAGTTCATCATCAAGAGCGCTGCTCTTATAAAAAAAAGAAAAAAATATATTGTTGTTTCAATGATGTGTGCGGTTTTATTCATTTCTTATCTAATTTAAATACAGCCAAATTAATTTATTATCTTAAATTGTAAGTCTAACAGCAACTTTTGGTGAATTTTCCCACAGACTTATAATAAATAAATAGACAATCTTGAAGAACTAAATAAGAATTTTGTGAGCATTTTTTATGATATGATATTGGTCTTTAACGATTGGAAACTTTAAAAGTAGAAAAAAAGTTTGAATTTCTGTACATTTTCGGCTTAGTTTAGCATGAGGGTCAATAATACATATTGTGTGGCAGTTGAACAACTTTACATTTTATTATACTGTCGGATATTGAGAATTATTTTGTAAAACTAAGGCCACGGTTAAAAAACCACGTTAGATATCTCCAATAAAACGAAATACGAAAGAAAAATATGTCGAAGCGACTTCTTCTCAACAGATTTTTGTGAAAACTCAGAGTGTAAATAAAATTGTTATGAAAAGTCTGCCAAAAATCTGCCGTTCGAAATCTACTTCAAACTGTAGTTCCCCCTATCATGTATAAAATGAACCTACACAACATAAGTAGTGTGAGAAGCAGGGCGTAATCCAGAGAATTGTAATGATAAACTATGTAAGTAAGGAGTCAGCTCAAGAGAAATTTTAATTTAATATCTAGTTTCAACAAAACTATTTTCATAACGACCATTCAATACGATGGCGGGGTGGGACCTGAACATATTACTCCGGGTGCCGGACTACTGCAGCGTGTTTCAGGCTAACATTTACCATTATTGGCCATCTACCGGGCCGCTCAATGGATCCTCGCCTACGGTATTCCTTTCACCCGCATCTCGATCTTTTCTGATAGTCAGGCTGCCATAAAATCGCCGTCGAACGTTGCGAATAATTCCAGCATCATCAGTGAATGTCGCAGCTATCTCAACCTTCTTTCTGGGGGTTCCAGCCAGAGCTGGTGCACTACTTCCGGAATCCTCTTCAATCAACTTAGAAATGCCGCTTACCTCTTTCAAGCTGGCCATCGCGCGGATATTCTACCGAGACGCCAACCTATCCTGGATCAATGAAGAGTCTTGCTCAACCGCTATGTTGACTTGGCCCTCAATGGATAGAAGGCGCACCAACCAATTACTTGAACTTGGTCGTAACATCATCTCGATCACAGTAGCCATGCTTACAGGACACGGGGAAAGAATACGGCTCCCATTTAACGACTTCTGCCGTAGGAGCATATCCGCTGAGGAAGAGGCGACTGTTATCCACTTCCTTTGTCAATGGCCATCTCTTGCGAGGTGCTCTCTAACCCTGTCAGCTTGACGGAGCTATTGTCCATTGATGTCAAGGATACAGCCTCGTTAATTAAGCTTTCGGGCTGGTTTTCCAGCGTGGGGTAGTCGTGCTTCAAATGTGCAGCTCTTGCGCTGACCAACTTCTTCCTGGTTCGGAGGAACTTGGCCAGTGCAGAGGCTGATTTCAGCTGCGGCGTGACAACGGGCTGCTATGCGTGCTCAAGTGATCAAAGCTACGACACTAACCTAAGTTAACCTAACGTAACCTATTGTCAATAAATGCAATTCAAATCGTTGATAAGTTTCTATAACGAATACAGTTTTTAAAATACTACCTCTAGTTTTACAATCTTAATCAGTTCCATAATACATGCACCTCCATACGCTATATTGAAAAAAAAAGATTTTTTAAATAAACTACAAACATATATACCACATCCGCAATAAAAACTTACTAAAATTATTATTTTCGCAGAGGCATGGACCCTATTAAGTACAGATGCAGCGGCCTTGAGAGTGTTCGAGAGAAAAGTACTGCGCAAGATCTTCGGTCCAGTGCGAGTTGGTGATGATTTCCGTATCCGATACAACAGTGAGCTGTATGAGCTCTTCAACGACATAGACGTTGTACAGCGTATTAATATCCAGCGGCTGCGCTGGCTCGGCCATGTCGTTCAAATGGAGGAGGATACTCCGGCGATACGGGTATTTGATGCGGGAATCTGCGGAAGTCGGCGAAGAGGATGGCCTTGCATCCGCTGGAAGGACCAAATTGAGGAAGCCCTGTCATCGATTGGTGTGACCAACTGGCGTAGGCGCGCACGAAGCAGAGGCGCCTGGAAGGATGTGTTGCGGCAGGCCGAAATCCGATAAACGGGTTGTTATGGCCAATTAAGTAAGTAAGTAAGTAAAATTATTATTTTTGTGAAAGTAAAACAAAGCATTTCAAGAATAAATGAATATCAGTCTATTATTTCCGGTAAACATAAGTACATACACATATGTTTTGTGTTGGTTTTAAAAAACACGGATTTTACTCGATCGCCTAATGAGTAATTTTTATTAAGAATTGAAATTTAATCACATGGAGATACTCGTATATTGAATAAGTTTCAAAGAATATTTCGTTATAATTTTATTATAATTCAGAATAATAAAGTGATTGCATATTCAATATCAATTGAATGTGTGTACTAATTGCAAAATACCATCAAATAATAATTCGATAATCTTATTACTCAACTTTAAGAAAACCTTCAGATTCTTCAACTGTTTTAAATATTTTTTTTTATTTTTAAATTTTTTAATTTTAAATTGTATAAATTTTTATTTTTTTTTTGTTGTTGTTGAATAACATTTTGCTTGTTGCACAGTTTTACAAAGTCTGCGTGTACTCATTTGTTTTAATGTAGTGTAATTCATAAATTCTTTTATGAATTTAACACGTAAACAAAGTCAGATATTGCATGCAGGCAGGTACTTTATAAATTAATGCATACAAAAACAAAAGACGTAAGCAACAAACTTGTTTTATATATAAATTTTTTTTTTCAAAAAGTTGAAATAAAAAAATATTTCCAAAGTCTAACAAAAGATTTTTGGAAAAAAAAATTTAAACTAAAACTGATGCAACACCAAAACAAAAAAAAAAAAAAAAAATAAAACCAAAATGTTTGTTTATATTTTAAAGGTGAATTCGTCTTAGAAAATTAAATTTTTTTGTTTTCATTTACGCCTGAGGACATAATTGTATTGTTTTTTGTTTTTTTTTTTGATATTTACACAAAATACTATTATTTATTAGTTTATTTAGCATAAATTCTGTCAGCTTAAAAAGGAAAGAAAATCTAAAGATTTATATCATTTCGTAGATGCATAAGAATGCATTTTGGTGTGGTCTTTAATTCGGTCTTAGACTTCAATTACAACATGTTTTCTAATACATGAGTTATGTGAACAAAAAGAGAAAAAAATATATTAAACAGGCTAAAAAAACTTGTCTTTTATAGATTTGATTATCTTTTATTTTTTATTTTTCTTGGTCCATTATAACTGGGTAAAGTTGAACAACAGTTGGTAACTCAACGAAAACAAAATAGATTTAGTTGTGTTTTTTATGAATTCGCCACGGTAAAAGTATTTGTAATACGAGTTTATAAATAAAAAAAATTGGAAAAAACAAGTTACACCCACGGCTGTGCAATTCTTAAAGAAAAACAAAAAAAAATTGAAAAAAAATTGAAAATTAAAAATGAGTCGAAAGTTCAATAAAATTAAACTTTTACTATAACGTGCTTGCATCTATGTATGTATTCTTATATTGTTATTTATAAATATCCAGTTAATATTAAGATTGTATTAAATTTATGAATTAATATTTCTTTTTAAACATTCATTGGAAAAAAAGTTCACTTTTTCGTTGGAAAAATAAAAAAGGCAATAATTTAAATCGTATTTATGTATGTATGGAGTTTCTCTATGCATGTCTATATGCCATGTTTTAACAAAAAATACATATATATATGTCGTATATGTATGTCCATATATACATATGTATGTATTTAAACCACACCTAATTTAGAAGGGAACTTTTTCTTGTTTTTGGTGTGTTGCTTAAGCAGACTAAATTGTTAAATTGAATTTAATTTGAGAATAAATGCCAATACGATACTTAATCCTATTGTGTAAACCAACAAATCTGTTTGTTACAAATTTAAACTTTAGCGGATCTATAAACGGATTAATTTATGAAATCGAAAAGATTATAAGCAATATAACTCAAGTCACCATATGACTTACATAGTACATACATAATTGGTCATTATAACCATTTAGTCAGGATTGCGACCTAGTTTCTCATACCACTCATGCTGCGAACTACAGATTTTTTAGAAACTTTTCATGGCAATTTTATTTACTCTTTACTCACAGTTTTTGCCAGCAATCTGCAGAGAGGAAGTAGCCGAAGAAATATTTTCTACATATTTCGTTTTGTTGGAAATGTCTGACCTGGGGCTTAAACCGTGGCCTCACGTCTAATAAGCCAATACACTACCTACTACACTATGGCGACTTGACTTAAATGGTTTCAATCGTTTCAAAAATATACCAATTTTCCTTCGAGATGCATTCACATGCAATTTCTACCTATTGGAAAACATTGACCTTATTGTTACATGTATCGCGTAATGTTTGACGATGTATAATATCACGATGATATAATATCACAATTCTATGGGATTGAGATCAAGCGATCGCGCTGACCATTTTATTATATTGTTACTTACGCACACATGTATGTTCCGTGTCAGTATCCTGCTGATGTATCCATCTCAGTAGCATTTCATCCTCTTCACATGGTAGTGGCACCATCCGACCATCCTTGTAGTGACCAATATTATAAAATACCGCATACTCAGGAAGAAAATATGCGAATACAAAATACAATGTAGCAGAAATATCTTAAGTCTGGAGAAGAATGAATAGATACTGTTACGAAAATGTGAAAATCTAGATACTGGTGTTTTGCACAATGCAGTAAACAAACCTGTTTACAAATTATCGTGTTAACAACAAGAACATTCATCAGACTGTTTACTCTGCCAAATAAAAGGCACGGCAAAGCAGGCGACTGAGTGAGTGAAGTTCAGTCAGTCTTGTGTGAAAAAGTGGTGTGTTTGAAGAGAGCAATCCCGATTTAAAGATCTCCATTACAAACATCTGTCGAATAATTCTTTAGTAATTGTTATTTTTATGCAAAGGGTATAAACAGAGAAATAACAAAAAAAGCAATTGTTGTTGTTTACATAAAGTTGTGAACAGTGGCACATAGAATTGTGCGAATAATAAAGAATTTTAATTAAAAACTAAACACAAATTTATTTTTATTATATTTGCAATCTACGAGCTCATATTTTAAATGTTTTTAAAAGGTAAAAACATAAAAATACGTTACATTGCCATGAAGCAGGCGAAATTTAAATTCATCGAAAAAAACTTCTGTAAATAATATTTCTGAGAATGACGATTCTACTTGAGAAATTCGCACAGAGACTAGGAGAATGAAATCCTAATCTATAGCACGGTTAGATTTAAGTCCGCTGTACATGGTAGTGAATTCAAGAGCTTTGGAGACTTTAGTTAAGATAATGGCACACAAGTCTAGTATAAAATTCATTTGGGAATTTCGTGATCTAATGAAGCGAATGGCTGGCAGCTTTTTACATAACTGTCCCCTGGACATAAAAAGTAAAATCTATGTATGATTGTGGTAAATGCATTGCAACGAGACTTTGTAATAAAAATGAATGCAGCGATCTTTAAGTTACATATTATTTTAAATGAGGAACCTGGTATACAGATGGATCTAAGAATGGAAGATAAACAGAGGCAAAGATTCTTCTCAAACCAAATAGGCTTGGCGCATTCAAAACTTTTGTTGAGAAAACATAACAAGAGGATGTTAGAGTCATTCATCAATCGGATTTTCCAAGAATTACATGAGGAATTAAAGCATTGCATTCTGCAAAGAATTGCAAGCTCATTTAAATAACAGATGTTTTTTATTTTATTGTACAATAATTTATTTATTTTTAGAATTTTATTGCAATTGTGATTCTTTCACACGTTAACACACCTTTTTACCATAATTTTTTGTTTTTTTTCAATTTTGTTGTTTCTTTGTTTTATTGCAATGTGGTTTGACCCCTGAATCATTCCAAATGAAATAATTTTTCATAATTCTCTATTGGATCAATAGGAGTAACAGTCAATTGAATAAATGTCTGATTGCGTTGATCTATTGGATTCCATGTTAGCCGCTGAACATTTTATCACATGTTGCTGTTCTTGTTATTGTTAATTACATGTGAAACAAACAACAATTGGTTGCAATTGCCAACAACAATAAAATGATGGAAAAATAATAAACAAGTCTGAGATTGTTAAGTTAACGTGTTGCTGTAAATATAAATTGCAACCGCTGAAAACCTAACAAAAAAGTGGCCATAAAATTGTTATTGGGGATCTTTCAAACTATTAGTGAACAAAAATAAGCGAAATATTTGTAATAAAATAGGCATTGTCATGGTTAATATAATTAATTCCAGTTAAATTCCCATTGAATAGCTTTATTCAGAGAAAAAAAGAAAAGAAAATATGTGCAAAATAATTCATTTTATATATGTATGTACGAGAACATACAAGCATTCATACATATGTTTCGTATTCGAAAATAATTATCATAACCATGTCAATGGTTGATTGTGAAAAGGAAGGAGGTATTATGTTGTGTTGTATGAACACTTCAAAATTGTTATTCTTTTTATTTTAAATATAAATATAGGTTGGGGCCAACTATCGGTTTAAATTTGAAACACAGGTTATTTCGCATCTGGCAATAGCTTTGTCATTCAATATATTACCTCCACTGATGATAGTGAATCGATGTACGCTTAGGCAACGTTGTGTTCTATTGGACCAACGAGAAAATGCACGATGATGTCGATTTTGTCAAATATCATCTTTTCGGACAAAGCTCATTTTCATCTTGGTAGGTATCACCTTTCAATTTTTGTGAAAGTAATTGCAAAACTGGAAGTCGCTGTAGTCTAGTAGGTAGTGTGTTGACTTATAAGACGTAAGGCCACGATTCAAACCACAAGTCAGATATCAAATCGAAAATATGAAAAATATTTCTTCGGCAACTTCCTTTCAGCATATTTCTGGCAAAAACTCTCTGAGAGTAAATAAAATTGCCATGAAAAGTTTTTCAAAAATCTGGCGTTAGGAATCGACTTTAAACAGTAGGTCCCGCTACTCATGTATAAAATTAACACACACAACATAAGTGGTGTGAGAAGCTAGGTCGTAATCCTGACTAAAGGGTTGTAATGACCAATTATGTGTGTATGTATGTAGGTATGTTAATAAGCAAAATTGCCGTATTTGGGACTCAGAAAACCCACACGTGGTTTTTCACAAGCCAAAGCACCCATTAAGAGTGAGTGTTTGGTGCGGCTTGGGGGCCCATCACTCATTCATCATTGGCCCATATTTTTTTGAAAGTGAGGACAGCGTAATCATTACAGTCAATGGAGACACCTATCGTACCATGGTAGCCGATTTTTTTGTACCCGCTCTTCATAGTATTGATGTGAACCATGTTTGGTTTCAACAGAATGTTGCCGCTTGTCACACATCTCATGCCACAATTGATTTATTGCATCAATTGGCCGCCAATAAGCTGCGATTTGACACCTTTGGACTTTTTTCTGTGGGGCGCCGTTAAAGAACATTGTTATGCCGACAAACCAGAGACAATTGAGCATTTGAAGGGCAACATTCGTAATGCCATTGATGAGATACGACTCCATACACTCGAAAAAGTGCACGAATATTAGTTCGATCGAATGAGGTACTGTAAGACCAGTCGCAGCAGCCATATAAATGAAATAAAATTCCATTTCTAACCTGAAAAATTGTACTTCACAACAAAAAACATAAATTTGGTCAAATTGCAAACCGTTTCTGTTTTATTGCATTTTTAAATTTAAACTTTTAAATCACTCACCCTATATAAAGTATAGTGAAGGGATATACGTATAATATTTTTCTAATTAATGACATAATTAGCCTTCAGAAGAGATTAACCTTCAGATCAATTGGAAATGTGAATAGCGTTTATAGTTTTAATATTTTTCGTATGTTGATAACGTAATGAAAAAGCAATTATAGCGAATGGTGACAAGAAATGGATTACCAGCTACAAAGTCCTGCTAAAACGATGCATGCTGAATCGGAAGTTTAGAATCCGGAGGCTTTGCGTGTGTGTTAGGTGAAATCGTATCGCCAAACACTCTGGGAACTTGATGTAAAATTTTTTTAAAGTTAATACTAAGCTTGGTTCTAACAGCAAATGTTTACCTCCAGTTCCGGTCTGTTATTATTAATAATTTTGTTGCAAATAAAATTTGTCTAAACAGAAGTTTGTAAAAATAAATTGTTCTAGTTTTTTGCCTTTTATTTACACCTATTTTTTCTTTTAATCCATTTCATGTGAAATGCTCAATCAATTGAAGTACACTTATTGAGAATTTGAAAAGAGTCGTTAAAAAAACACACAACATAAGTGGTGTGATAAGCGAGTTCGTAATCCTGACCGAAGTGTTGTAATGACCAATGATGTATGTATGTATGTATGTATAGGTAGTCTTTTTACTTGTTAACAATTTTATTAATTAAAGAAGAACTATCAGGTGTCTTAAATGTAATTAAATGTTCAAAACGACTTTCAACGACCATTTGTTAAATTAAATTTATTAAAAAATACTCGTATATTTGTATTCTCATAGCTGATAGTAGGGTACATTGTTTCTATATTGGACGTTTAGCTATCAGCTTTTAGCAGCAATATTCAATTTATGAATTTAAATACAATATGACTTCGGTTCTGGCTTCTGGACAAACATTGAAGACAATGTAAACTATTTGACATTGTGCTTGTCAATACAAATCATTATTCAAATATTTCTAATAATTAAACCAACACAACAAAAACTTAAAAATTTTTATTAATTTTTTTTATAGAAATTCCCATGGGGTATTTTTAACCTTGAATCTTTTCAAAATATAATTATTAAGTGACAATTATGCTGCTGCTGCTGCTACTGCTGCTGTTTTGTGTTTTATACAATACGATACAATAATTAAAAATAAAAAATAAAAAACTTGTTCAAAATCCTTTCAAAAGGAAGCATGGCATTGGCGTTAAAAACACATTTCCATTAAATATGAAAACAATAAATGTGTGTGAAGATAAATTCGAATTTGAAAATCCAAGACGCAATCCATAAATTTTAGCAGCGCCACATTTAGCGTTAACAGCGCAAAATTTTCTCTTAACAGAGCACTGTTAACTCTTTAACAGCATCCGTCTGAACAAAGAACGACTTTCAGGGCATATACTAGGTCTAAAAGAACCATATCATACTCAGAGTACAATATCATACAAGGCCTCTATATACAATGAGCAATATAGTTCCATATAAAGTTTTATGGTATTGAGAAAATTGGCTTTCAAAATATCTATTTTTTGCTTGAAAATTCTCTAGAAGATCAGTGACCATTTTGGAGCATATAAGAAATTGTACACCATACAGCAAATGGTAGCGCAGAGGGTCCTCTTTCCAACCGTGGTAGTGGGATAGCTGAACTAATTTTGAGAGTTGAGATTTTCAATTTTGTAAAAATCGATTTTTGGCCAAAAATATATGAAAATTCTCTTGAAGATCAGTGGCCATTTTGGAGCATATAAAAATAGTGCACCATACAGGCTATACAGATATGCAAATGGTAGTCCAGAGCGTCCTCTTTCCAACCGTGGCAGTGGGATAGCTGAACTAATTTTGAGGGTTGAGATTTCAATTTTGAAAAATCCATTTTTGTCCAAAAGTGTATTAAAATTCTCTAGAAGACCAGTGTCCATTTTGGAGCATTTAAAAAATAGTACACCATACAGACTATATGCAAATGGTAGTCCAGAGAGTCCTCTTTCCAACCGTGGTAGTGGGTTAGCTGGAATAATTTCGTCCTCCATCACCACCAACCATCCTTTACATTTCAACACTTTTCTTCATTAATAATAATGATCATTTTGAGATCTGTAATAAGTGCAAAGTAGTAGAATAATCCACTATTGCCACTGTTAAATAGTTAACGGTGCTCTGTTAATAGCAAAGTTTACCCTGTTAGAGACAAGAAGTGACGCTGCTAAAAGTGTGGGTTTGCGTCTTTGGTTATTAAATTGGAATTTATCTTTACACACATAAACAATAAATGTTTAATAAAAAAAATCTGATTATTTTTCCGCATTCATTGAATTTTTTCAAATTGACGAAAAAAAAAACTTAAAAGAAAAAAAAACGTGGTTGTGTGGCCATTTGGTTGACCATGCTTTGTACGCATGTGCGCTTGACATGTACGCAAGTTGTTCGCAGTGAGTGTTTCATTTTCTGCCACTTTTCAATGATATTGACCTTGTTCATGTAATTGGTAACATGAAATAAAGGAACTACACAAACATGTTTTTTATATTTCATTTTATATTCACAGTGTAGCTATCGTACAAAAAAAAAAAACAAAAAATAAAAAACAAAATGAAGTGATTATTAATGGATTTTGTCACGCCATAAGCAAAACGACTTAGAGTCATACGTGAACGTTAGGGGGTGTAACGGAAAGTGAAACGAAAAACTGGTCTAATAAAATAAAAATAAAATTCAAAACAGATAATAAAAAATAATTGGAGTAAAACTGTAATAAATAATAATTTTATTAACGTTTTTTATCTTGCTTTTATTTAAATTTATTGAAAAATTTATTTTGCATGTAATACTGCCTTTCTAATAAGGTAATACGGTAGGTTTTCTTACCATAAAACCTAACGGCAGATTTGAAAATGTTTACAAAGTTTTAGTATGCTTTTGTATGCCTCTCCTAAAGCATAGGTTATCCTAGCAAAATTGAATTTTCATTGTCTTTCTTTAAGGTTGTGCTTTGAAAAGTTTACTGTTTACCAATCGTTTTATTGTTTATAATTATTTGCTAACAATCAATTAAAATTGAATTAAACTTCTACAAGCTATAACTTATTCGCGAACATAATGACTTAATTGCTAAAAAAGTTATGGACCGCCATAAAAGGCTCTAGCCAATGAAATTTTATTAATTTTTTTTGGAATATGATTTCACACAGTCATCGAAATATTAATTGGATAACTGGAAAAAATGTTCCTGAAGGTACAAAGATACGTTTTGAGAAAATATGCTGCTCTGTGACACATTAACTGCAATCAGCTGGGAAACAACTATGAAGATTCCTTTAACAACGATCACATAAGTATGTTGTTTCCAAACGGATTTCAATATGAAAAATTCTGTCAATTATTGAGAAACCAACTTATTGGTTTGCTTAGTTGTGCCATGTTTCCAACTTGCTGATAGAATAATTTCAACCTGTACTAATTTAAAACTTCACGTTCATATGTTTACTGTCAGTTTTAGATATAATTTTTACCAGAGCGACCTTCCACTAATCTAGGTATTAAGCCTACATACGCCTTTGCAGTTGATTTCATCAATTCCAGGTGATCTCTTTCGATTGAGTTGAGTATTACGTCATAAGGTCTACAAACAACATAGCTTTCTCAGCACTATTACACTTCAACAACCAGTTGAATACCAAAATTTGGCTTTGAGTATTTCTGCTCGCATGCCTCAATGAACAACATGTACATTACACCAGTTAAGTAAAACGTATCGTAGGTGTTTGCAGAAAATTTTATAGAAAACATCACTGTATCTCTTAGACGCCTAAGTCTAGGATAATTTAAGAGAAATTTCTTAATGCAGTTGTTAGGAGTTGAAAGGAGGAGGCTATCATCCAAAAGAATTGCTGCCTGATTTAACGACATACATTTAAGTTATTGTGTTGGCTTGGTGTAAGCTCACCAATGAGAGATGTCTGGAGGACTATCAAATATTAGAATCTCATGCGTCAGCAATCTGGGTAAGTGTTTCATCATCTCCTTGTTAATGGTCCTTCTAATATCTGGATCGTCTCACAGATTTTCTCCAAATTTAGTCCAATCCTGTTTTTTAGATCATTCGTGTAGCAACTTAAAAGTCGCCGTAGTCTAGTAGTTCAAAAACCAGGTCAGACATCAAAAGGAAATATGAAAAAATATTTCTTCGGCGACTCTCTCTCAGCAGATTTCTGGCAAAAACTCTGAGAGTAAATAAACCTGCCATGAAAAAGTTTCTCAAAAATCTATGGTTCGGAGTCGACTTTAAACTGTAGGACCCCGTCACTCATGTATAAAATTTATCTATATTCTATCTAATCAATTTACAAGTATTTAAAATATTGTTTATTTGTAACAAACATTAAATTTAATACAATAGAATAGAATTACTTTTTTTTAATCTATTTTAAAAACATTTAAAACACCAGCATAATACTTACATTTGGGTTTTAAATCAAGAGCAGTTTTTTCTATGAATTCATTCTGATATAATTTACAATAAATTTACGATTAAAGTTGTCAGTAAAGGATCATGTAATTAAAGTCAATAAAATCGTTTGTATTACATTTCATTTTATTGTGCATTTATTTTAATATTGAAACGATTATCTCTGTTAAGGAAAATATCGAATTTTATCCTCTCATAGAATATTATTGTATTCCTTACTTCTTTAATCTGATTTTATTCTCCCATTTTTCGAATTTTTCTAAAAACATCATCAAAGTCAATAGCAATGCCAAGATAATATTGTGTGTTCATTTCGCAAAATATCATTTGTACATAATTTTTGGAAATAAAATAATTTCCATTCCATTCAGTCAATCAGTCAGTCATTTATGCGCTCGTTCGCATCATATTTCCTCAACAAGTTTTTGGTGGATTTTGACTTTAATTTTATTTTCGGTTACTTGGCAACACATTGGTTTGTAATGATGTATGATTTCTGTAGGATTTTATTCTAAAGATAATGTTCAAACAGCAATATGATCCATTATATATGTATGTATGTACATATGTATGTATGTATGTATGCATCGTATAGATCGATTGATAATGTTCCTCCTTACTACATATTCCCAGTTATCGTTAACCTTTTATTCTTTAACTTTTGCCTTTAACAGTCAGTCATCACAATAGAAATGATTTCTTTCGTCAACGTCGCCCTTCTCGATATTTGTTTATTTGGGCGAAAGGGACAGGCGATGTAGTACTAACAGTATTTGGTACCCTACTCTTATTCGCTATTAATTTGTTGTAATAAATGCTTCAATGCATCTTAAATTACAAATAATCGCAATTATCTGTTTTCTTTTTGCCTCTCTCCTTTTTTTTTTGTTTGAAATAAAAATTTCAGGATTTTTCGCATTTTAATATCTGTTGTGTTGTGTTGTGTTGTTCATTGTAGCAGCTGAAATAATTAAGTCAACTACTCGAATACAACTACAAATAGCTTGATAATGGGAACAACTAATCCCTTATACAGTAAAAGGAGAGTGAAATGTAATATAAAATATAGAACAAAGCGGATAAATAAAAATCATTGGTAGTAGGCTTGCGCAAAAGCAAAGTTTGTGCACCAAAAACATCTCTTAGAGAAAGCATTTTTCCAATAAAGCCGAAAAGGTAAGCCGTGTAGAAAATGTTATTAGTTTTATGGTTCTGATACTACATACAGAATTTTAGGTTTTTATGTCTCAGTGTGATCCTTAATAATAATAACATGACAAATCTAAAGAATCAAAACAGCTAAGATATAAGAGAGTATACGAAAGGAGGCTTAAAATGTGTTTCATAAATATCGCTTAACTCAGATTTAAGAGCATGGACCTATCCTTTACATTTTCAACTAATTTTGAACCATACAGTTTGTCAATTCAACTATTTATTCATTGTATATTGTATTTTTGTAATGTTTTTTTCTAAATTCGTTTAAATGGTCAAAAGATAAAGGATAGCTTAGATTTAAATTTTAGCAGTCTGAATAGGGTTCCGTTGTAACACCGATATTACCTATTCCATCATACAATACTAACTTCTGATTGGCATCTCTCAACCGCCCCGAGAGTCTTATGAAGGCGTGAAGATTTTTAAAATTGACTTTGGCTAGGCATTTTTTGTCTCTAAATTCTGGATGTCCAAAAACTTTTTCCAGGCGCCGGACAATGGCAGAAAAGATGTTCTACATTTTCCCTTCTTCCTCATTTTTGCAGCTTCTGCAGAAGTCGTTATTTGTTATCCTCAGTCTCCTCGGGTGAACACCCAGAGATCAGTGCCTTGTTATAACTGTCATGAGATGGGTGGCAAATTCTGTTCTGCACATATCCATGTCGGGCTAGATCTGTCTTTCATCTGTACAAGTGGATTCGTTATCCCATCTAAACTTTGCTAATGAATCGAGTTTTTGTGGGACCATTTGCTTGCCTCTCTGTAGATGAACTCCTATCTCATGCAGGAATACAATTGAATTTTCCATGATGGCAGCATTAGCAGGTACGACGGCTTTGTTGTAGCCTTCAATGTCTCCATGTCCAGGAACCCAAATGAAGGTAATCGTCGAATACCTCACTTTATCGTACAGAAACACCCGGCATCGAACAATCTTAGATATGGTGTACATATTCTCTAACGATCTAATGATAGCTTTATTGTCGGTAAATATGCGTATATCACTAATATTTCAATTATTTTAGTATAAAAAGTACTGCCATAATCTGGTAGTGCAAGGGACGATCTCGTATTCAGCTGTTCTAAAAATATTTCACAGCCGACTTTGTTACATGATTTGGATCCGGCAGTGAAAACTTGAAAGATATTTATTGGGTGAGGTGCAAATCATTATCATGTATCGTTGTAAAACGTGGAAGCCCGTTCGGATATCGTGTAATCAATAGGTGTGTTCGGACCAATCATACCCAAGATTTTAGAAGTTCTTATGGCGCTTAGAGTCATTTCTGCGCTAGCAGCTACTGGATTCGCCAGCATGCCTGGAGATAGCCAATTACTGATAGTAAAGAAGGCCTTGGCTGATGTAGACCTAGGGGCACCTGTTATGATGGTCGACACCACATATATCACATATTCCTTCTAATATAAGGATTTCTCTAAGTGATAAATAGGCGTGTTGTGCGAACCATGTTTAAAATCTTTGCATTAGTGCGAATTGCTTTAGTCCCTTTGCAATAAGGACAACCTTGTACAACGTATAATTAAACGAAACATGGTGGAGCAGTAAACGTGTCCTGAAGATTGTCAGAAGCCACGACATGAGGATCTCTTTTTTTTGTCTGTAAAACCGCTTGGAAGCTACCATCATGATCCGGAGATTTATAGTGAAAGAAGATTTTCAATGCTCATTTAGTGCGATATTTGATATATCATATGTATATGCGTTTAAGCCTTCTGTGGTCGGTGGTGTGTTGGCGACAGCCAGTAATGTATGTACCGAAGATTACATCGATGGTGTCTTTACTATTGGTAGTCTAGGATATATCAGATTTACGTATGTATATAAGATGGTATTGTAGGATTTTCTGGCAAAGTCTGCCGCAGCTGACTTGTCACAGAAGAACTTTCTACATTGCTTCCGAGCTTTTTCCAGGAAGACAAAAACTCCTGCTCAAATTTTTGAATTTGTTATATGCGGACTAATATGTGGGCCATTAATCGTTTTTTTTATCATTAAACAGATTCTTGCAAACCAAACTATGCTTAGGGCCATTATTACAACTTGCCGGTAAAATTGGGTTTATTAAAAGGTAACGTTAGCTAAAGTTAACTATAAAGTCATTATTAACTTCTTTTCGTTATTACAACTTACCTTAACTTACATGTAGGATAATCTTCCCTTAACGCTTAACGCCCACTTTTACTTTCATTTTTTAAGTTATAATAATGAAAAACAAATTATCTGCCCGTTAAAATCCTCCCTTTAGTTAACGGCAAGTTGTAATAAAGGCCCTTAATATTATAAGCGAGTGTGAAAATTATAAAAGTAAGATGTAAAAGTTATTAAAAAAAAACAATAATTTTAAAACAATTTTTTACGGTAGTAAAATGATTGCGGTAATTACCTTATTGGCAGAAAATTGTTTCTTTTACCAGAACCCATGTGCCATTAAACCATGTGTGATTAAAGCTATTTTTAATAATTTTTAATAATTTTTAGCAAAAACTTGTATAAATAAGTTCAGAAAAAATTCGAAAAATTTCTGAAGAGACGCATTTAATCAGAAGCTTGACAGGTATACGGTAATAAAATTTGCAAATTCCATGATATGATTTTAAAATTTTCAAGTTACTATTGCAATGACATACATTGATTAATAAATTTATTTTTAAAAACTCTATAAATTAAGAACTTGCCATTGTTGTAAAAAATCTATCTAATCACGATACTGCTAGAGTGGGGAAAATTTATTAAAATTTTTCTTTACTTTTACGGTATGAATAAATTTCAGCGCTTTAATAGTTGTACACAACTGTGCTGTAATAAAGACATTTTCATTATCATCCCCTATTAGCACCATTTCACCAAATACATACATACATAGTGCTTCACATGGTTTAATTGTATACAAAAAAAAAAAAAGAAAAAAAAATTGGTAAATGGATGTACACACATATGTATGTATGTACAGTATTGTGTTGCGGTAGTGCATATTGTCTATTACTTTAGGTATTTTGTTTTTGTTGTAAGAAAGTTTAAAAAAAAAGATTAACTAGAAAGGGTAGGATAAGTTTGTTCATTCATTTATCTTTTATGCTGTGATTAACTTTCCACTGTTTGATAGAAATGCATGACAAAAGGCAATAAGGTCCGATGTTGTTATCATCATTATCATCATTATTCTAGTTGTAGAGTAGTTGTTGTTCTTGCTAGTGATAGAAATCAAAGTGATGGGTGCCAGTATCTCATCATAAAAAACGCCTCACAAAAATCAAAAAGACAGATTGAACTGAACTGAAGCAGCAAAAATTTAATGTTTTCTATTCATACTATCGGTTATTATTTGCAGAGATTTAAATGGATAAATTGTTGAAAGTAAAAAAATAATATTTTGTGTTCGTTATCATCGAATTTGTGAATGTTATCATCGAATAAGTAGAATTCAAAAATTATTGGCTTCTTAAATATAGAGTTTCATTTTCTATGCACATGTCGTGTCAGTATATACATAAAGTTTGTACTAATGTTTGTAGCATTAAAAAAACTCATAAATCGGCTTTTAGTGACATCAAATGTATCATAATTATTTGACGCATCCACTAATATAAAGTAATTGAGTACACAATATCAAACAAAATTTAATGAGATTTGCAAATGTCCACCCATCACTCTTGGTGATCACCGCAATGATTTTAGAATACTGAGGTACATCACAGTGATCAGAACAATAATTATGATTATGAATATGGAGTATTACTTCTCCAACTGTAATTGTTTAAATGAATTGATTTTATCATAAAAAAATATGATACGACATTTTTTACTTTATTCACGTAAATAACTGAGATTAAAAGCAGACCCCGAACTACTAACTACTAGCTGCAGCGGCTTGAAGTTATATATTAGAAAAGAAATTAGGGTTCAAAGAATTTTAATATTCCATTAAAACCATAAAAATGATAAACTTTGGATAAACGATTTAAATGAATATCGAATACATATCTATTTGGATATTATTGTAAACTCAAAGCAGGAACGAAAAACCACAAACAATTTCATGTTAAAATATTTTTTATTTCAAAATAGCGTGACTGGTTAGAAATTATTTTATTGAATGTGGAGCATTGTAGCTCGCATACGTGTACCTCAGGCAACATTACAAAAAATTGAACATTACAAAACAGGAAAATGAGTTCGAAATAAATTTTCTTACTTACTCAATTGGCCATTAACAAACCGATTATCAGATTTCAACCTGCCTTAAGACATCCTTCCAGGCGCTTCTGCTTCTTGCGTGCCTTTGCCAATTGCTTTCACCAATCAATGACATGATTTGCTCGATTGGATTCGCCCAACAAAGACAAGCCCGTCCTATACGCCGACTTCCGATAATCCCGCTTTAAATACCCCTCTTGTCGGCGCATCTTCTTGCGAGACAGTCGGTGGATGTTAAAGCGTTGCACAACGTTCAAATCGTGGAGTAGTCTATACAGCTCATTGTTGGACCGGACACTAAAATCATCACCAACTCGCAATTGGCCGAAGATCTTACGTAAGACTTTTCTCTCGAATACTCTCAAGGCTGCTATACATACATACATACATAATTGGTCATTATAATCTTTCAGTCAGGATTGTATTTGCTAATTTTTATACAAGCGTGGCCGCATCTACAGTTTAAAGTCGACTCCAAACGACAGATTTTTGAGAAATCTTTCATGGCAATTTTATTTACTCTCAGAGTTTTTGCAATAAATATGCTGAAAGGAAGTCGCTGGAGAAATATTTTTTCATATTTCGTTTTGATGGAGATGTCTGACCTAGGGTTTAAACCGTGACCTTGCGTCTAATAAGCCCAAACACTACCTAGTAGACCATGGCGACTCAAGGCTGCTATATCGGTGCTTAACAGTGCCCATGCCTCTGCGTCATACAGAATCATGGGGAGAATGATCAACTTGTAGAATATTAGTTTTGTCGTACGGGAGAGGTCGCTTATACTCAATTGCCTATTGAGTCCATAGTAGCAGTTGTTCGCGAGAGTGATCCTACTCTTAATCTCCAGGCTAACATGATTTCTAATAAAATTATACATGAACGATGGTGGAGTGCCCTTATAATAACATATAAGGAGTCAACTTAAAAAAAGGAAAACAAATTAATTTAAAGAACTGGATGAAAAAAAATGTGAACAGAAAGAAAGAGGAAAGTATAACAAAAAAAAACTAAAAATGAATAATAACAACAACAAATAGAGAATGAAATAAAGTAAATTTCTGACCAGACACCACTTTTTGGCTAATCGTCATTGTTTTTATTATTTTCATAGCAATGGCGTTAGAAACGTCAAACATAAATATGATGTTTTGTTGTCTTTATCTTTCGAATTTTGTTTCCTTTTCCAGCACATTCACTCACCCTCTGAAAATTGTCAACAGATTTGTTTGCTGACAGAGATTATGTGAGTACATGTGTATGTATGTATGAAATTTCAAATATGGAAAACGTTTATGCCTGATTTCTATTTGTTGTTGTTCAAAATTCATAATAAGACATCCGCTGTTTTCGCTTTTTTTTCCATTTTTCATGTTTCCAATCAAGTCTTATTTGCCAGAAATTAGACGGGGTTGACATTTTTATAGAAAAGATTCATGATGAATTTGTATCATTTGGGTTTGTTAATCCAACAATTTTCGTGGTCCGTAATAATGTTAGTTAAAGTTATGAACAGCAAAACTACAAGAAAAAAAACTATTATATGAGAGGAACATCATTAAAAATTCCGGTTAATAAGGGTTTGTTTATAATCCTGCTTTTCATTAAATTGATTGTTCAACGGCATTTGGATTAAATTTTATCGCGCAACTTTTTGATTTCAATTGCAATAATTTTCATTATTGTTAAACTGATGAGACCACAATTTATAATATTATTGGGCATATTTTTTGTTGAACGAAAAAGAAATCAGAAAATAATAAATTTTTAAGCTTAAGATTTCAACAAGTATTTGTAAATATAAATGACGTATGTATGTTCAAAAGTCAGAGTGCAGTGTATCATTTTTTTTTTGGTTTTTAGTTGTTTGATTCACTGGTCCATATACATATATGTATATATATATATGCTATACATATACTGGAATATATTTTACTTACATATTCTTACAAATAACAGTTTTGAAATATTCTACCAGTTTACTTCAGCCTTTCAGTCAATCAACCAATATACAAAGGCTTGATGACCTTAATTGTTATCGATTTTTTGACAAAACCAACATTATAATTATGCTTTTGCAACCATATTTATCGAATTTTGCTTTTAAAAGGCACAGATTTCCAGCGGTTAAAGACTTTACGTTTAACTTTAGCGTATAACTTAAGGAAAATTAAGTTGGTATTGTAGATTAAATTAAATCCTAAAAAATAAATAAAAATAAAGAGAAAAATACTGAAAGTTAATTTATTTTTGGAATAAATCTCAAAATATAAAATAAATATATGGGTGCCCTGGTAGTCTAGTGGGTAGTGTGTTAAACTATTAGCGTGAGGGTCGTGGGTTATATTCCTACCAGAGACTCTGGTATGTGACACTACACCGAGCATATTGTCAAAGTTACTCAGCTCGTATATAATTAGAATATAATTTGTAATTGCATTCTAATTAATAAATAAAATGAAATAAAATAAAAAAATAAAATACAAATAAAAGAAAATAACAGACGCATAAAATAAAAAATAAATAAAAGTTATTCTATTAACTCCTTAAGACCCTGAGTACACCGATGTCCATATGTGCATCTTTTACCAGATAGTGAATCAGTACTACTGATATCTTTGGGATCACTAGTCATAGTTCATTTGTCATCTTATGATATTTAGTTTCAATAAATATCAATATTGCTTTCATTTGCAGTACTTATTTTTATACCTGAATTTTATGGGTCAATATTTTATTTCAGTATTTCAGCCCATGAGTGATTTTTTTCTGCTTTAAAAAAATATCAATTTTGTATTTTACTAAAGTAGATAAATCGTTTTAAGTAGCATAGTCTAGTAGGTAGTGTGTTGACTTATTAGACGTAAGGACACGGTTCAAACTCCATGTCACACATCAAAACGAAAATAGGGAAAAATATTTCTTCGACGACTTCCTCTCAGTAGATTTCTTGCAAAATATCTGAGAATAAATGAAGAAATTGCGATGGAAAGCTTCTCAAAAATCTGTCGTTCGGAGTCGACTTTAAACTGTAGGTCCTACCACTCATGTATACAATTAACACACACACAACATAAGTGGTGTGAGAAACTAGGTCATAATCTTGACTGAAGGGTCAGATCAGATCTATGTAGTAATTAGAAAATATTGTCCATTGAATTAAGTAATCGTTACGATTCGTTTTAAAAAGTAATGTAATTGATTACTAATCATAATCTCAATTTAACAGGCATTTTTTGAAACCCCATGTCTAAGGATCTATAATAAATTTTTTTTCTATATCATCTCTTTTCCATATCTTCCCCTTTTTCCACTTCCTTATCTCCTTCATTATTCTTTCTCTCCCTCTCTCTCTTCTAGGTATTGTAACTATCCCAATGGCAAGTACACGTCCTCAAACCTAAACTAACCTAATTAAATTAAGTATTCGGTAATCCATAGATAGAGAAAGTATACTGAGCAATATATTCATAACAAAATAATCGATTAAAAAAATATAGATTCTGTTTCGGGGGGAATTGGGGTAAAAGAGTCCAAAATAAAATATTTATTTAAGCAATGAAAATTACAAAAGATATTAGAAAAAAAATATAAAATGTTTCTAAATAAAAAACATTACCTTGTAGTTTGGGGGTTGATCGAGAATAAATATCATCAATTCTTTTATTTTATTTTCTCTTTTCTTTTCTTTTCTTCTTACAATCCACATACTTTTAGCGTACTTACACTACTTAAGACTGCTTTGAAGTTTACCATATTTGAAAGGCTTTTAGTTCTCATTAACAGGGGCACTGGTAGTCTAGTGGGTAGTGTGTTAGACTATTAGCGTGAGGGTCGTGGATTCGATTCCCACCAGAGACTCTGGTCTGTTACACTACACCGAGAATATGATCGAAGTTACTCAGCTCTTTTTTAATTAAATATAATTTGTAATTGTATTCTTTTATTTATTTATTTATTTATTAAAATAAAGTTTAGAGAATTAAAAATATTACATGACATAAGACTACAATATAATAGCGAATCTTCAGTTTAGTAAACTTGCGATTTTTGAAATGAAATCCCACTCCGTTTAATTTCCATACTCATTAGTTTATTTAAAGTGACCACCTTCTGAGGCAACAGGCGCTTCTCCACAAGCATATGCTTTCACAACATTTTGACAAATTCACTTCAGTAAACAATTTTACACGAAGTGTTGTGTTAAACGGGTACAGCGGTTACAGACAAACGCTCATTATAATTAACAAACCGAAATACAAGTGACAACTTGTATTTGAAAAAAAAAACAAAATAATTTCAAAATAGAATCTTCATTTACTGCATGGGCATAAGATATATGACACTCCGGTGAGCTGAGAGGCGGAAATAATTGCAAGTAACCATAGATACACGAGGATCAGAACAGAAAACTTTTCTATTTCTCGTAACCGATTAATGATGATGCTTTGCAAGACAGACAATAAAAATTCAAATAAAAATGAAATGTACACTGAAACGCAATGTTAAACGACCATCCAGCAATACGAATTTAACGTTTTAAGTGTTTGTTTTACTTTTCAAAAAAAAAAAAAAAAAACGATTTTTTTTAAATACATGGTGGTGGGCTTGGTGACAATACAATGGGTTTGAGACATGTGCCGGTGAGCGGATACTGTGAAATACGTTTTTTGTGGTAGATTTTATATTCTGTTTTATTGCTTAAGTACAAAAATTATGGCAACTCATATTCCAATCAAAGCGTGAACGTTACGTTGGACTTCCAACAACAACTATTCAAACATAATTGGTCGGTGGAAAAAGAAAATTCGTAAAAAACAAATTTCTTGATTAATTACTGAGGTCGCAGTAGTCTACTAGGTAATATGTTGCCTTACCCAAAAAAAGATGGCAAATGGTTCAAACTCCAGCACAGACATCTTGAACAAAACGAAATATAAAAAATATGCCTTTCGGCGATTTCTTCTCAGCATTCTTATGGCAAAAACTCGGAGAGTAAATACAATTGCCATGAAAAGTTTCTTAAATCTGTCGTTCGGAGTTGATGTTTAACTGTCGGCCCCGCCACTTATTGGTGTATTAAACACATATGTATACCGTAGATGGTGTGAGAAACAAGTTCGTAATCTTAGTAAAAGGGTTGTAACTACCAATTAAGTAAGTCCATTAATTAATAATAATATTCGTGCTAATTTTGCTCAAACTTCCTTTAAATCGGCGTATTTTAAACAAAATCAAATCAAATAGATTGTGGTAATTTTTTGAAAAATGATGAAAGAATGAAAAAATGAAAAAGAATAAAAAAAATTCTCAAATTTTGAGAACAAGAAATCTCAACTGCCAATGAGAATTTGTCTATATTTTTAGATTCCTTTATAATTGAAAAGTTTTTTAAAACTTATTAATTCAGCTTTCTAAAGAATGAATGGGTGATCAAAGTAGTTAAAAACTGAACAAGAAAAAATAAATATTTTCTATAAATTCTGTACAAAATACGTAAAACATGAACCTACATACATACATACATATGTATATGATTCTGTTTTAAGTTCTTATGGCTATACGGATAACTGATATTTCACATGCTAGTCGGGGTATCATTGCAGAAATTCGGAGCATACACGGTTTTTAACAAATTACTTTGCTCAACATCATCATCATCATAGAACAGAATTGGGACTTGAAGAATTTTTTCACACAAAATGTCATAAAATATCGTTGAAAAAAGCACTCAAATTATACATCGATATAGACCGTCTTTTCGAAAATTGAAGGCGGGTTAGCTACCGCTAACTCGTGAACAAACGTGTATTTGAGTGAGCAACGTTTAATACCACTACACCAAATAAATACTTTTTTGTAGAGGATGTTGTGTGTAGACCACCCTGCAACCTGCTTAACATACCAATCGACTGCTAATATATTTTAACAGCGTCTTTTCACAAACTCACCTTTTTTGCTGCTGTGTTGATAAATAATTCTCCCTCATACTATAGAGGCAGCGGTGAGTTTGAAAAATATAAAAATCATTTTCGCTACCTGCGTTGCATAAATCATGTGTTCTCCTCTTCTTCCCAACACCTATACAGTGTAGTTTGAAGGTACAATTTTGATAATTATTACCAACACATGTGCCAATTTCATCAGTTAAATTTGATGCGTCGCCATGCGCCATACTCTATCAATTGTGCGCTCATAATTTGTATGTAGTGTTGCTGTACTTCACTAAATTTTATGCATTTTGTAAACAAAAAAAATGTTTTTGTTTTTCTGCAAAAAAACTAACAACAAAAAGTAATACAAATCTTTGACGCTGCGGCTTGCGATTTTATTATGGGCCATTTTTTGACGACGTTTTTGCTTAAAGTTGCGGACGTATTCTGTTTCTTCACCTATAGTTAATCAAAGAAGGTGTTTTGTAATTCATGTAAAACTGAAACAAACAAACAAATTATACATCGAAATTGACCGACTTTTCGAATATTTAAGCTCAAAATTTTAGTGTTTTCGGCAATAACCGAGAGATAAAATGATCAACAAACTTCGTAGGAGGGGTAGCCAACGCTACCTTTTGAAAAAAAGCGTGTATTTAAGTTGACAAAGTTTCTCACCGCTACACCAAATAAATACATTTTTGCAGAGGGTTTTGTATGTATGTAGATCACCCTGGAATCTGCTCAACTCACCAATCATCTTCTTTTTTAGAAAAACTTGAATAATAATACTTAAAGAAATTAAAAAATGCAAATCAATGGATTCCAATACATTTAGTTATTTTCAAAAATAATTAATAAAATTCAATTGTTAAAGGGATAGATTTAGAATTATTGTGATACCAAATTTGTTTACGTTTAACCCTCTGAATATATTGAGTATTACGATCGCATTGTAATTGATCACCAGCATATACGTTGCGGTTAAATTCCCATACTATTGCCATTTTCTATTGCTGTTCATCAACTCTTCAATGGTATCCTATTTAAATATTCATTTGCAGTATTCGAAGAAATTTTCGCAATGAATGAAGGCCAATACAATCACTGGACCGCCCAAACTATATCTTCCTTAGCCTCAAATAAAAAATAAATTTCATGCTCGACTTTTTTGAGGACTGAATTTAATACATATAATAGATAGCAAACATCGTATATATTTGAGTAAAATTCTAAAAGCACTGTAACAATAGTACAATACATTACCGTATGCAATATAGTATTGCCCTCGCCCAATATAAAGCTGACAAGCCAAACCAAGTTGTCACTTAACGCCGTCTGTCAAAGTGATTGACGACATTGTTGCCGCTATCGTTATATTTTATTTTTTATCTCTTGATAATACCATTCGCATCTTTTGACACCAAACAGAACGTTATGTTATAGGAAATTGCGTGTGTTGAGATAGCAGAGAATACGTGAGTGTTAGTGTGTGTTTATGTTTACGTTATACTGCCACTACCACCCATTCAAGAGCTCAAGGACATCATGCAAATATTAAGTGTTTAAGGGTACTTGAAAATTTATTTCCCATGCATAACAAAAAAAATTTGAAATTTTCTTTTGTGAAAGCCAAAAAAGAAAAAAAAACTGTCTCAATAAGAAACACGAACAAATCGTTTTAACTGTTAATCTCTTTGGTAAATATAATTTCAAATTCTAACATATAACGGAATACTTCGAACACGATACACTCTGAAAAGAATGACAATTCCATTTAAAAATTGCAATTTGTTTATCGATTAACAAACATTCTATTCAATTTGCAAAAGCAAGACCATAAATACGCAGATTTTTTATGGAGTCATTAAAATTATTCACTTTATTTAAAGCGTCTTAGTTAAGTGTTGTACTTGTTAAGTTCTAGGTTTCTAAACCTCCTCTATAATTCTATGAAATCTAGTATGTACAGTAATAATTTTACATGTAATACCGTATACCTTCGAAAATTTTCTCTCAGTGTAGATTAAGTTTTTTTCTATATTTGTTTCTTTGGTACGGCTCTTTAATGATGTTTTTATAATTTTTGTCAACAACGCTGATGTTGATGTCGATGTTGATTTTTTATATTATCGACCGTGTATCTCTTCCATAATTTCGGTTGTTGTCAATTACTTTTGTTACAGTTTATCAACGCAGAAAGGCCGAACCAACATCCTTATTTATCCTTTGGCCTGACATAATGTTTGTCATTTACCATGAATTCAGCTAGGAAGTCAGCATGCAGTCAGATGGTCCCATTATCACAGGATTAGTTTTGTTAATCCTTTCAATGTGACAAATGGCTGGTTCCTTCGCTCTCTCTCTCTCTATGTTTCTACGATGGTTGATTGCTAGTGAAGTTATAAAAAAAAAACTAAAAAAAACTCAATAATCTTCTCTAAAGTGCTTTTTTTTGTTGAAGTACCTCAACGTTTTGTGTTTTTTTGCTTTATTGAAAAGTGCGTTGAGTTTAAATGTTTGTGGATATATTTATTAGATCATTAAGAGCTGATATTTTGTAGAAAACATACATATTTTCACCCAAAGGCTATTTAAATAGTTTCTCTCTTTCATTCGCAGCACATTGTGTTCTGGTACATTTTTAATGCAAGGACAAGATGTTTAATATTTGAAAACAATCTATTCCATGCTAAGGTTTCCAGAAAGTTACGTCAATCAGTAACTATAAATTTTCGTATTGCGGTAAGAGGTATGAAATATTGTCGTTATAGAGTTTTACAAATTTATTCCCGTTTTTAGGCGTTGGTCTCTTTATGAAATAGTTTTCACTGACATTAAATAATTTTTTATTGTAAATAATATTTAAATACAGTCAAAATGACATTTCTTTACGACAAAATGTTAACTTTTGCGCTCCCCAATTACTATTTTAGACTTTCTTCGTTTCTTTGGTACTTGGATTCCTTTAATTGGGTTATATAATTTTATATATTCGACCACTTTTAATATATTCTAGATCTTCAACAATATTCATCACAATTCTTATATTTATTCCAAATTTGGAAACATGTACCACCTATTAACCCTTTTCACTCGGCTGTCCTCTCTGAGGGGACAACGTGAGTCTAGCATAACACTCGGATGGTTTATTAGCGATTACGGACAATAGTAGTTTTCTAGTTTTCTGTTAAAATTAAAAACAAAAAACTAATTGAAATATGATAAATAAATCGACCGTTTTACACATCGAAGAAGAACGTGCGAAGTGCGTTCACGACGGACTGTACACTTCTCTGATCCGTTGATCAAATTGTAGATATAGTGGATTAGGTGCACAAAGCTAAAAAAGTATGGCTCAATGAAATGGGAAACTTGATATGATAATAAAGAAATCCGATAACCGAGAGGGGAAATGTACAAGATCTCAGTTCGTACTGAAGCGTTGAATAGAAAAGATCTCTGCTGTAATAAGACAGTGTTGTGTTTTCGTAATTTACCATTAGTTATTTGCAAAGTATTTTTTTATCCTTTCTTTTATTACGTACATACATACATTTGTATGTATTTACTTGGTCATTACAACTCTTTAGTCACGATTAGTTTCTCTTAGTTTCTCACACCACTTATGTTGTGTGCGTTAATTTTTGTACATGAGTGGCGGGACCTACAGTTTATAGTCGACTCCGAACGACAGATTTTTTGTGAAACTTTTCATGGCAATTTTATTTACTCTCAGAGTTTTTGTCAGATATCTGCTGAGAGGAAGACGCCGAAGAAATTTTTTTTTCATATTTCGTTCAGTTGGAGATGCCTGACCTGGGGTTTGAACCGAGGCCTCACGTCTAATAAGCTAACACACTACATACTAGAGCACGCGACTTCATTTCATTATAATATAATCGATATCGTTATATATAATAATATAATAATCGATAATAGTTATAATCAACATCGATTATTATATAATCAAGTCGAGTTGCTGATAGGTAACGTCCGAAATGGTGCCGAGTGCAAAGGGTTAATTTTTGTCAGAACTGGCTAATTTCGCTGTAATTGTTGCAGGAATTTCCTTGTTTGATATTTAATTATAAATCAAATCATCAGACATACGTTCATGTATGCTATTCGTCAAATCACTTTTTAAATGTGAAGCATTTTGCTTAACAGCTCTGTGCACTATTGTCTCTTCCATTTACAGTGGGTTCCACATTTTCACAAGATTACTTGTATTTTATGGATGTCCCTTAAAATATTACTTTAATCGATTTGGTAGCTTTTAAAGCTTGAATTATTCTTGCATGTACTGTTAGGACATATCATATTTATCCAATTTACTATTGTTGTTTGGTAATTTTTATTACACAAACCATTATTCAGTGATTTTTGGTAAACTATGGCAAAATAAAGAGGTAATCAGTTTTATGCGAGGTCGCAAAATTTATAAACTTAATCATCCATATCGTAAATAACATGATTGGGGTGAATTTAAATAAAAAAATATTCGTTGAAAATTTAAATTTAAAATTTTTATTTTATTATATTTACACACAATCAAGATCCATCAAAACTGTTGAAAATTTTTGAACTGAAAGTTCATTTGATAAGATGATATATGTATGTATATAAAATATATAACACGACTATTTTTATTTTATTTTTATATTTAAATAATAACTATGGTAAATTTGGCCAATTTCGTCGTGACCTTTTTTATATCTTTTAACTCAATTTTGCAATTAAGAATAACTAAACTTGAAAAAATGAGAAAAAAATCATATTTTCCAAGTTTCCTCGATCAAAACTCATAACATGCAAGTTTGAACCATATTTTTATGTGTACCATTTTAAAGGCTCATCTGTACTCTTTTCAAGAAACTTTGGATTTTGAAAATAGGTTAAAAAATATTTGGGCAATAAATAATTTGGTGTGAAAAGATCAAAAATACCGTTTTTGTCAAATAAAGCAAGTTTTAGAGGATTTGAGAAATATAAAAAAAATATTTTTCAATTCTACGCAACAAAACTCACAACCTACACTATGTCATTAGCTGGGTGTATTTTGACTGTCGCACAGTGTAATTTAAATTTCAAACAGGAGTTTTATACAACAGAACTTATTATTGGTGACTGATCATTCCTAAATATTATTGCAAAGCATTAGAAACTCTCATAAAAATAACATTTTTCACAATCTAAATGCTCAACGCATGGATTACGGTTTAAATATCCTGCTTATTCCGTCAATGTCTTTTGTAATCAAATAAAAATGTCATTCAGAATAAAGTTCTTTAATTTTATTTTAATTGGATTATAAATGTGGTCTGTTAACATAATTTTGTTTTATTTTATTTAAAATTAAGATGCAATTAACTGTTGACGTAAATTAAATAAACATCCACAATAAGGATAATAAAACCGGGTCTTAAGAATTGAGAAATTCCCATTGTTAATCCATTGTAGACTGCACTTTTTTTTTTACAATATTGCTGCAATACCATATTTGTAGTGATAAATGTAACAAGTAAATGAAACTCAAATTCAAATATTTTCTCCGGAAAGTACAATATTTAACAACTTCGTTTACTTTTGCCTGTTAGTGTTGCGCAAAAGGTCTCCTTAATATTTCCTGCTTTTGGAAACGAAAAAAATAAAAAAAATAAAGAAGCAGAACCATGTATGTATGCGTAAATCATTATTTCTTTGTTTTCATAAAATTACTCACTTTTTAATTTCAAGTCATTTTCCCAAAATAATAAAAAAATCGAAAAATTCCGACAAAATATCTGAAAAACTACTACAGAAGTTTTGACAGGCGGTTTCGCATGGTAACAATAGAATCAACAACTGTCAGATAAAATCAAAATGTTTCCATTTATTCTGTTTTATTTCAGTTTTTGCAAAATACGCATGCATTTCTTTTAGAAGAATTCTTTTCTTTTTCTTTTTTTTCTAATAATTTTCTTCTCTTGTTTTTGCTTTTCGTTTGGCAAATGATTTTTTAAAAATCCAACGAATGTTTGTACTGCCAAGAAGGATTATTGCCATTGCCCTGACTATCCATTGTTAATATTTGTTGTATTGTGTTGGTCGGTATTGGAATGTAGCAAAATTTTCAATATTTCTTTAGGCAATCATTTGCTGTAAATTTGTTTATTTTGAGGATAATACTACTCCAGTATTTATCCGTTTTCCTTATTCGTTTTCATTTGTGTTGAGCTGGTATTGTTCGTGCAATTAAAAGGTTTTTCGAAACTAATTGATTTCAATTATGTCGGGTTTTCAAACAAATAATTTCTTAACGCTTCTCTAATGCAAAATGCATTCCGCCAATGTTTTTCGTATATCTAACGATATATTAGATACGAATGAATAATCAGGTGCCTTCTTCCCTACATTTGCAACATATAACATTTGATAGACATGTAATATATGATATAATATAAGTTGCACAGAGTTTCGCAACAATATTTACTTAAGGATAACGATCAGTGTTGAAAAATTCAGTCCTTTTGTACTTTTTTCGGTCCTCTTTATTTCAAGAATACCGTGGTAGGATGTACCGCGACGCTTTCAGTACTTTTTTATTATTACATATTTTATGAAATTCGCTTTTCAAATATTATGGCATAAGCAACATGTAAACGCAATGCTAAGCGCAGAATTAGGCTTTAGACCCGTTTAGTCAAACGTCCACGTAACGTACGTTCATTTTTAGAATACGAAAAGCAATGAAAACTCTTGCCGAACCGAAATTTAATTTCGGTAAGCATTTGCATTGCTCTTCATATGGTTTTTTTTTTATAGCTTTACGAGCTACAGGTTGGGAATCTTCGAAAGACATTGGTAGCCCGGCCTACCAATGTGCACGATTCGCCGCAAGACTTACTCTCGGCTTGCTAAACGCATACGTACTAAACCCAACCTAGTTCGTCACACTTTCAACCATTTGCTCTTCATATGGTAAAAACGAACGTATGGTATATTCCGTTCCATCGACGTTTGACTAAACGGGGCTTTTACGTTTTGTTACGTTCCTGTATGTGTATTAAATATAAATAAAAAAATAGTCTAGTAGGTAGTGTACTGGCTTACTAGACGTGAGCCCCACGATTCACACCCCATGGCAGACATCTCCATCAAAACGGGATATGAACACATATTTCTTCATCGACTTTCTTCCGGCAAATACTCTGAAAGTAAATAAAATTGCCACAATAAAGGTTCTCAAAAAACTATCGTTCGGAGTCGATTTTAAACAGTAGGTCCTGCCGCTCATGTATAAAATTAACACACACAACATAAGTGGTGTGAGAAACTAGGTCGTAATCCTGACTAAAGGGTTGTAATGTCCAATTACGTATGTATATATCTTTCATAAAAATGCCGTTTGATGCAAAAAAGTACTTTTTAAGTTATAGTTCAGTACTATTTCAAAATTTAAGTTTTGCAACACTGATGGCGATGTAACGACAAATTATGAAATGAAAGGAAAGGAATCATTCCTCATGTCGATATAAGCTCTTACGGAAATGTTGAAATAAATTTATTTATTCTAAAGTACTACTTGAAACTAATTTAGATACGATTCAGAAATAGGTCAGAAAGGGAAATAATACGTCCTTTTAGCAAAATCAAACAACGTTATACAACCCAGTGACAAATTGTATTCAACTCGAGTAAAAATATAAAATTGAAGGCAGACGTTTAAAAACCATGACGAGTGCTCTAAAGTGTATACATAGAAAATGTAAGTTAAAGTAAATAAAGACTCAAACTATCTTTCGTCATAGTAGAATTTGATAAAGGCCAAGAGAAAGACTTAAATGTACTGTACAACGTTATACTTATTTCCTTTCAAAGCAACTACGCGTTAAATTGTTAGGTTATTATTGCAAACTTGGTTTCTTTAATTGGTTTGTGATCCAATATCGTCACATAGTGATAAATGGTTCAAAAACAATGCTTTGAACACTAATTTTTTGAAATATTACAAGATCTGGATAAAGGCAAAACGAATTTATTGTAAAGCAAAACTCTGTATACATATTAAAGCATTTGAACATCTGCGCCCAATGATGCTAACATCATATTATCATGTATAGACAGTTTAGAGCTAACATTTGTTTGAAAATTTTGAGAAGCGGCCGAGTGTTTTTTTTGAAAAACCAAGTAATCTCAACGTTCAAACCCGAAGAATGCAAATAGAATTTATATCGTGATTTTCATATTTTTAAAATTAAATTCATCTTGAAAGCCTACTAACAGACGTCCAAAGAAGATAAAACCAACAACAAACAATTAAACAAATTGAAACACAGAAACAAAAATAATAATAAATGGAGTTATAATTCATCTATAAAAATGATTTTCTTTTTGACAGCATTTCCCATCAAATCAGCGCGGATGCCCATGTTAGAGGAGCAGTTATGCCTGCTTGGAAATTTAGTGTGAAATCCCCATCAAAACTGAATTGAATTTCATTCACAACCTGTGGATATTCGGATTGGATATAGGCAGCAAGCCGCATTGCGACAAGTCTCTCCTGTCATTAAGCAAGTAATTCTCGATGGAAACATTACGAAATAGTTTTTTATAGAAACAGGTCATGAGCATGGCGCCTTACAAGGAACTATATACAGGCAACTTACTAAAGAAGTTTAGGTTCAATAAGCATCCAATAATTTAAGTGATCCATACCATACATAATTGGTCATTACAACCCTTCAGTCAGGATTACGGCCTAGCTTCTCACACCACTTATGTTGTGTGTGTTAATTGTTTACATGAGTGGTGGGACCTACATTTTAAAGTCGGCTCCGAACGACTGATTTTTGAGAAACTTTTCATGGCAATTTTATTTTCTCTCAGAGTTTTTGCCAGAAATCTGCTGAGAGGAAGTCGCCGAAGAAATACTTTTTGTATTTTGTCTTGATGTCCGGCCTGTGGCTCGAACCCTGGCTTTACGTCTAATAAGCCAACACACTACCTACTAGACTATGGCGACTTCAAGCGATCCATACCGTGATGCGTTATTTGGTGACACAGACTGTTTTAATGAGCCCACTTAGACTTTTCGTCTTCCAGCCGCGCTTAGGATCCTGAATCAGACCTAGATATCCAGAGCTGGAGTTCTGTTATTCGTAATACTTTTAATGTAATGCAAACATACTTGCATCCATCAGGAAAAAGTTAAGTTTGTTAAATCGTTACTATATGCAGATACGAGATACTGCAATGGCCATATATCGACGCCTCCATTCTATAACGTTCTAAGTGTACTTAGAACGTTTTTAATGTTCAGTACAATTCTACGTTCTCTAACTTAAATACAGTCAAAATTTGGTTACGATGCGCCGATCCGTTCCGAAGTTATACGGAAAAATCTTCTTAGAATACACATATGGTCGTATGTCGCGTGAAAACTTTGAGAGCTCATAACTCAAAATACACTTTTTCGACTTAGAATGTTATAGAACGGAGGCGTCGATATGTAGGCCAGAATAACTAACGAAATTTTATTACAAATACACATACAAATATCTTCTTTTTTATATAATATTCAGTGCATTTTTTACATAAAGCATTCTAGAGCCGTCGGCAAAGCCAACCGGAGTTTGCTTAAAATTTATCATCATGTCCACGTAATTATGAACTTAAAGCTTGTAAAAACAGGGATTCTGAATTTTCTTAAAATGTTTTTCGAATGAATGAGTAATTAAGTAAACAAAAACTGACCATCAATACGTATTCGAATCATTGCGCAACTAATTACAGTGTGTACAAAATATTTATATTTCCTAATGTATCTTCATATAATGTATGTATAGATATAAATAAAACAAAAAAATATTAAAAAAAACCAGAAACAATGAAATTGAATTCAATTAAATTTTTTAAGAATCCTTAAAGTCCGTTTTCTGCTGCTAGAATCGTCCATGAGACATTACGTTGTTGTCGACATTCTTTATTTCCCTTTTTGTTGTTGGCAAAGTGATTTAAATTAAATGTGTTTCCTTTTAATTTTGATTTAAAACATTGTATCTGCTGCCCTTATTTTTGTTGTCATTATCTGCACATTTTATCACCCTTATGGCATGGAACGGGGTGAAATATAACCAGCAAACCATGTATTCGTATGGCACCCATTGTGACTGTTGACGTTGATTTCGAAATCAAGGTAAGGAAGTCATTTTTTTCTTTTTAAAAATCAAAAAAGAAGTAAAATCAACAAAATGGCAGATAATAGCACCCATAAATACATACGTACATATATTGTATATACATATATGCATGGGTATTTAGTTAAAATGATTTTTATTTTCTCAAATATAAGACAACAATAAAGAAACAATGAATGAGAAATAGTGGCAATGAAGCTAAAAAATTTTAAAGTAAGTTTGTGTCTTGAACAATAGGCCATTACAACCCTTCAGTCAGTATTAGGGTCTAGCTTCTCACACCACTCATGTTGTGTGTGTTAATTTTATACATGAGTGGCAGGACCTACAGTTTAAAGTCGACTCCGAACGACAGATTTTTGAGAAACTTTTCATGACAATTTTATTTACTTTCAGAGTTTTTGCCAGAAATCTGCTGAGAGGAAGTCGCCGAAGAAATATTTTTTTCATATTTTCGATTTGATGTCTGACCTGGGGTTTGAACCGTGGCCTCACGTCTAATAAGCCAACATACTACCTACTGGACTACGGCGACTTCAACTTAAACTGCATAAAATCGTTAGTCTATGAAAAAGGTTTATACAGTGGAATGCAAAAGTCTTAGTACGGCAATATTTTGACAAAAAAGTCCCCACAGGCTTAATACTCTTGCACAAAGTCCCGATATGACTTCAAGAAAGTGTTTAGGAGATTATTAGAAAGAATGGTTACGTAATCACTAAACCTCAAACAAAAGTCAACCGAAAAACTTGCTCTTATAAAATCTTAATATTACCCTACTGAGTATCAGAGACAGTGTTAAACTTAGCGTGCTCTAAACATTTAGTAAGTATTTTGAAAGCTACGGCTGGAAGAAGTTTTTCATACCAATGGCAGCGATTTCCTCAATACGACCACAAAAGAACGAATCAGTATGTTACTGCAAAAAAAGTATTAATATACAGAGAACTTGGGAAAACGTAAATATTCAGAAACGTGAAACAGTCCAGGAAAATTAACAATTTGTTGTTATATTAACTATTCCGAAATTTGAACAAATATTGAAAGCTTTAAAACGTGAATTCATTTCTTTATTTTTTTTATTTATATTCGCTCCTATCAATACAATATGGATGATTAATTTTACAAATTTTGGCAATTCCCGCATAAAACTCATCATCTCTTTGCTTTGCCTTAGTCTACCAGTGGCCAAGCGGAAACGTGAACAAAATCGAAAATTAGTTCACGTTTCTGCGGGTTCACTGTAATTCAGTGTTACTGCTTCTTTGATCTTCAGGATTATAGCTGTCATTAAAGTAATGGTTGGCATTAAAAAATTATAAAAAAATAACCCAAAGAATCCGAACAACTCGCAAGGAATCACGTAGCTCTGGATCTGATACCAATACTAAGCTAATAAAAAAAATATTTTTTGTCCAAACTTTTAAAACTAAATAATAAATTATTCTGACAATCCTAGTTAGTTAGTAGATATCTACGGTCAATAATGTCGTTTAGAAGGTTCAGCAAATTTACAAGACGTCAGCAATATCGAGGCGTTTTAACATAACAATTCTAAGTTTTTAAAATTTCTCAAAACGATTACTTTTCTGTGGCTTATTATTTAATTAAAAGCCACATTTCCTTTAATTATATTCTTTATTTATTTCACAACAACACCCTTCAACTTGATAACACATCATTAGCTTAATTCACAACCTTTCAGTCTAAAATAATAAAATAATACTGTGCTAAGAGTTTTTATTACAACTCTCTGCCTATCATTGTCAGTCAGTGTCAATGTCTGACTCATGGCTGACTACATAGTAGCCCTTCCTGGCTACTGACTACCTAATAGTCCACCTAGCCAACTTCGCGTATTTTGTTTGTTTGTATTTTACTCCTAGTTTTGTAGTCCAATGTGAAAACAGTTCAATGGATGATTGAGTTGAAATTGTCAGATGATTTCAAGTGATCAGATAATTTCAAGGATATTCTAGCGCAAAACTATTTAAGACCGGCACATGTAGAACGAAATTCAATATCAAAATAGATTAGAAATCGAATGCAGATCAAAGACAAATGGATGACAACAATATTGCGAATAAATCCGAATGGTATACATTTGTTGAGGTTCCATGCTTCATATTGAACCGATGGGGATTTCAGTATGTGCACATAGCTGATATAAAAAAATTAGCGGAATTTTTACTTTTATGAAATTGGTTGCAGAGCTTTAGAGGTTAAGGTAGAGCAAAATGTAATTTTACAAATTTTTGTTAAACATGTTTTTTGTTAAACATATCTTACATACATACATACATACATTAATTTTATACATGAGTTCAAAATCGTTTCCGAACGACGATTTTTTTTGGAGAAACTTTTCATATGAATTTTATTTACTCTCAGAGTTTTTGCCAGAAATTTGCTGAGAGGAAGTCATCGAAGAAATATTTTTTTCATATTTTCGTTTTGATGTCTGAACTGGGGTTTGAACCGTGGACTTATGTCTAATAAGCCAACACACTACCTACTAGACTACGAGACACTGGTAATAACTAAGATAAAATACTGAAAACCGTAATATGATGCCTTCTCTAAATAATTGGATGTATCTGTGCACCAATAGGATTCTACGGCGGCATCTGAACAATAGATCCTTTTGACAAAGTCGGTTTGGTATCAAAGTATTGCAAGACAATTCCATGTTAGTCGAAAATCCCAATTATACACTAGTGATACGATTTTCGCAGAGACTTGCGACTCCTCAAGTAAAAGTCTAACAAGGTCAAACCGCGCGATATCGAAATCACCTTCACGTAGGATGAACATGAATAATCGCTAGTGCATGAGCTGTGAGACACACATCGCCACTTGTTGTTGATCTCCAGATCATCTAGTTCAGACCAAAAGATATCGTGGGCACTTTTAGATCTCGTCTGGATAGGTTTTGTCACAAATTCAATAAATTTGTTTGTTCACGCACACATTCATTCAGAAAGATGAAAGATCATTCGTTGAAGATGATTTTTTGATAATAACTGGGGTCAGTTGCCAACTGCTTCAGAGCCCAATTATCGAACACGCGTCATTGTTTATAGTCATCCATGGAGATTTGGCAAAACAGGCTAAATCAATGATAACTAATTTGCCAGGTATATAGAATATATAGAATGTTGTTTGTGAGGAATAAATGTAAATCTTTTACAATTGCACACAGATTATGTTGGGTGATCTATTTTTCTTTTCTTTTTTGTTTTACTGTATAACATAATTACATTGAAGCATAATAAATCTGATCTCGATGATGGGATAAGATGAGGAAAATTTGTTGTAGTCAGAATGTAAGTGAATGGGCATGTGATTCAGATGTTTGATTTTCAACTTTCCAACTTATTACAAAACGAGAAAAAAAACCAAAAATATGTTGGAAAAACAAACTAAATAGCTCTTCCATTTCCGTTCTAAATTACCCTCTCTCACCCACATAAAGTTATAAACTTTTCACCTTCCGGTCAAAATATGGTTTAGCAGGTGTTTTACGGAATAATTACTAAAGAATAACTACCATAAGAGTACAATATGTGATGATGTCACCTGAATACAAAACGATTATCAAATTACTATTCCGACCTTCTGTTACTGTCGTTTATTTTTTTTTTATAAACTGAACTCTGACATGCAAACAAGCAATGCACGGTGGGAATCATGGGAAAATATAAACTTTTTCAACTTTTTGTAACGAAAAGACAAAATAACGATACTAATAAAATCCCGCAGCGTCATTTCATTTCATTTTAAGAGCAATCACACATCAAGTAAAATCATCATCATCATCATCATCATCATTATAATGATTCGATACAAAACAGCAAACACAGAGTAAAAGTGGAATCAATTGAATGAAAATGCAACTGCAACAGACGGTTCTCTTAAACACCTTCTCCCAGTTCTTCACACAAATATCAATAAAACTTTATTATAAATTGTGAAACAGGGCCATATGTCAAAATATTCGCCCGAATATGAGTAATTTTTAAAATAAGTTTCATTATTTAATACGAGAGTGGTGCAATGTAATCATCAACGATATGAAAAATACATCAACGCTACCAACATCATCATCATCATCCCTAATAAAGAATCTTCTACTACACCCAACAACACATGTTTAAACAAACATTTGCCGTGGAAACTGAAAAACTAAAACCAAAAACCAAAAAAATTAAATAAAATTCCTCAGCATACTAGAAATTCTTTCTGCTGATGTCGTTCATGAAGTTCACACACACGAATATTGGAGTGGAAACTTTTCAAGTGGCTGTCGAAACAATGGCCAGCAGGGCAAATAAAATTAAGTTTACAATGCAACCAGGATAGGCACTTGAAAAATGTAACAAATCGACTTTGACAAAAGAAACTTTACAAACATATACAGAAGTGAGAAAACAGCCGTAGTATGAAGATATATTCAGTAAGGTTCGATCATAAAATACCCTTCACGCATATGCTATTCTTGGCCTAACTATAATGCAAGTAGCTTAGCTATGAGTTTATTCAAATCAACTCAGTGTTGACTTTGAATTTGATGCCAAATATTGCTCTCAAATGTTTTAATTGTTTGTAGTTTAGTTGTTGGTTCACACAATTCCACAGAAATATGATGATCTTGAGAGATAAATTATGTCAAAATTTACCAAAGTATTCTTTGCCGTGAAGCCGCCGTAGTCTAGTAGGTAGTGTGTTGGCTTATTAGACGTAAGGCCACGGTTCAAACCCCAGGTCAGACAACAAAATGAAAATACAAAAAAAATATTCTTTGGCGACTTCCTCTCAGCAGATTTCTGGCAAAAACTCTGAGAATGAATGAAGAAATTGCCATGAAAAGTTCGGAGTCGACTTTAAACTGTAGGTCGTGCCGCTCATGTATAAAATTAACACACACAACATGAGTGATGTGGGAAACTAGGCCGTAATCCTGAATAAAGGGTTGTAATGGCCAATTATGTATGTTTGTATTCTTTGCCGTGAATTCATTAATTCGTTGACAGTACGAAATGTCCTATCCTCCAAAATTGTCAACATGCCAGTTGACTGTAAGCTAAATACCAACAGTATTCTTAAGGACAAATGGTCAAATGCTAGGTTAGGTTAGGTTAGGTTAAAGGACGTGTACTTGTCAATTAAGACAAGTACAGTACCTGGAGGTCGAATTGACCCATTGTACAACGTCCTAGTTTCTCACACCACTTATGTTGTGTGTGTTAATTTTATACACGAGCTACAGTTTAAAGTTGACTCCGAACGACAGATTTTTATTTATTGAGAAACTTTTCATGGCAATTTTTATTTACTCTCAGAGTTTTTGCCAGAAATCTACTAAAAGAATGTCGCCGAAAAAATACTTTTTGTATTTTGTCTTTGATGCCTGGCCTGGGGCTCGAACCTAGGCTTTTGCGTCTAATAAGCCAACACACTACCTACTAGACTACGTGGACTACATGGTCAAATGCTATATTCAGACTAAAATCCTTACCAAACAATAATAATCCTCCTGTTATTAGGTGCTCAAAAACGGCAAATTAAATTCCAATGAGTTTTGAGGTTATGTTTGAATGAAATTTATAAACAATCGATTTAATTTTGATTCCTGGATCAACTGAAACTTTAGAGCAAAAAGCCTACGTAAAATTTGTCCTAATTTGGTCGAAAATGTTCACAAAAGGATAACTTATCGAAAGTAATAAAATGCTATTAAGAAACAATTCCGTATTTTCAAAACTAAAATGTGAAATTGAAAATTTAAAAATATTTCTCGACATTCAACACCCAAACGAGGGGTCAATCTACAATATGATTCCGAATATTATTGTGTGTCTCTGTTTGTCAACACTGTAGGCTGTAGCGTACACACGAGATGCATTTTTCTATGTCGTATTTTACACATGACACTTTTTAACCGCAAAAAAAAAAACACATACACACACACGGCAATTGCGCAAATGTAACAATTTTTGAGTATTTTTGCACTGACTTTGTGTTCGGGCGCACATATGAATCCGATTTGGCACGTTGTTGTGTTGTGTGATTTACTCTGTTGAGTGTGGTGCGCTGTTGTGCGGCACTTCAGAAATAAGTTTTCAATATTTCCCTCACCTCTATTCGCTTGAACTTAATCAAAAGTGCCACTTATAAATTTCAGTTTCATACTCTCGATCATAAATTGAAAGTTTTTTTTGTAAACTTTAACGCTCCCAGGATATTTTTTTTCCTTCATTCATTCATTTCTTCTTCTGTCATTCGCTTATCGGTTTATTTATTTTCCTGCTAAATATTCGTCCTTTGTGTGATGGCATTGAACAATGGGGGTTGTAAACATATTTGCTGGCAACAACTATTGTTTCCCTGAATGTTATGTTTTAACCACAAAAGGAGGTTAAAAATAAATTTTATGATTAACACTTCAATTCGAAAGTGAGTTTCGTTTTTTTTTATTTTCAATACAAATTTCATTCAATTCCAATCGAGTTTAATTACAACTGAAAATGAGGATCGAAATTTTGTTACAAACTTTTCAAGTGGATTTGAAAACAAAAATTTATAGTTTTGTTGTTGTTGTTATTGTTGTTGGAAAATGTCAGCCGTTTCAATGTTGCGAGACTTTGAAGTGTTTCTGTCTGCAAAGGCCTAAAGTTATACGCAGTCGATATGCTACTCATTTTGACTCAGTAAAAGCGTCGTAATGTCAATTTTGAATTCGATTTTTTTGATACATTTTTCAACTTCAGGGGTATACATCGTTAGCATTTGTAAAATTCAATTGGTTACCAAAAATTAAATTATTGCAGATGTACTGTAATTCCATTATATTCCTACTCATGGTATAAACCTAATGTTGAATACAAAATTAATTAATAATTTAATTTAGTTTCAAGTATTTTCAATTTTGGATATGCCTTCAATTTATACTTCATATTGAAATTAAATTCCTAAGAAAGTAAACAACCTAATGCGGCAATGTATTGAACAACTTTTTAATTGATAAACAGTTGTTCATAGTATTAATTCCTTATTGCGACAATTGCATCAGAAGACTTACTGCCTAGTACCGTGCTGGAGTAAGTTTCCTTAGAATCACTCTCATTATCCCACAACTGAAGTTATCTAATGTGGTAGGATGGATCTTGATATAATACGGCATTTACTAAGGATCAGTCCGGCTAGAGGCCATTTTCAAAAATATTATAGTCGTAAACGGATCTTCACCGATACCAGGACACCTATGTGAATAATTTTTATTTTTTTTGTCAGGTTAACTGTGAGAATCATATGAATTTAGTAAATGTACATAACAGAAAGAAGACAAGAAGCCCAACTCTAAAAGCGGACACTCTGTGTCCAAACCGTTGCTCAACCCTAAACGGGATAAATCACAAAGTAACAAGAAACCTAGCCTTGAAGGGGGTCTGTCAACTAACGCTTCAACTTCGCAGTGCGGTGGACTTACATACATACATTACAACCCTTCAGTCAGGATTGCGACCTAGTTTCTCACTCCACTTATGTTGTGTGTGTTAATTTTATGCATGAGTGGTGGGACCTACAGTTTAAAGTCGACTCCTAACGACGGATTTTTGAGAAACTTTTCATGGCAATTTTTTATTTACCCTCAGAGTTTTTGCCAGAAATCTGCTGAGAGGAAGTCGCCGGAAAAATACTTTTTGTATTTTGTCTTGATGTCTGGCCTAGAGTTCGAATATTGGCTTTACGTCTAATAAGCCAACACACTACCTACTAGACTACGGTGGACTTGCCAAGACAATAAAACCGCTGCTACCAAAACGTGAAGCTACGTGTTGTTAGCGGATTAGGAGATCCCATTATCTCCAAGTTACAATAAATTACACCCAATCAACTCTCTGAGGATGATAAAGGGAAGCCCGGGTTCTTATCCCAGGTCAGACATCAAGACGAAATATGACAAAAAATATTTATTCGGCGACTTCCCCTCAGCAGATTTCTGGGAAACACTCTGAGGGTAAATAAAATTCCCATGAAGGTTAGGTTAGGTTAGAGGACGTGTACTTGTCAATTAAGACACCCGGAGGTGGAATTGACCCATTGCACAACTTCCTAGTTTCTCACACCACTTATGTTGTGTGTGTTAATTTTATACATGAGTTTACAGTTTAAAGTCGACTCCGAACGACAGATTTTTTTGAGAAACTTTTTCATGGCAATTTTATTTACTCTCAGAGTTTTTGCCAGAAGTCTGCTGAGAGGAAGTCGCTGAAGAAATACTTTTTGTATTTTGTCTTGATATCTGGCCTGGTGCTTAAACCCTGGCTTTACGTCTAATAAGCCAACACACTACCTACTAGACTACGGCGACTTAAAAAAATTTCCCATGAAAAGCGTCTCAAATATTTATCTGTCGTTCGGAGTCGAAATTAAACTGTAGGTCCCGCCACTCACTTAAAAAATTAACGCACACAACATGACTGGCGCGAGAAGCTAGCCCGTAATCCTGACTGAAGGGTTGTAATGGCCAATTATGTATGTATGATGACAACGCTCTTCATCGTATTTGGAGAAGCAAGGATACTATCGAAAGAGTTGATTCAATAATTAAAATTCTTATGGAATTGAAATAGATAATCTTAGATATAATTGACGAACCCACGTTCTTTCTTTCAGTAAGTATGGTGGTAATTGATTCTCACAGGGAATATTTTACGGACTGGATGGTCTCTAATGACTACTCTTTACCTAATCACGCATAGATAACGTATATGTTTAATGGGGTCCCGGAAAAGACAAGACGAACTTATAGACTTAGGCAGGATACTGACGGGAACGTTTTTAGGTCAATGTTTTCTACTATGCTAGAAGACTTATCGATTATTCAGGAGAGGGTTCAAGGGGTAAGGCGAAATCCCACTGGTCCAACCCCGAAATTGCAGTACTTCTGAGCGAATTTACCGAACTACTGGGCTGGCTAAACGCAAAATTTGAATTTAAAAACGTAAAATGAAGGACGAAGAGGAGCGCTTGGACACCTCTCTGTGGGGAAATCGAAAAATCCAATGAGGCTATAAAACTTCGCAAAGTTCTGTCAAAGTCTAACTGTAATATAGGGTCTAATTCAACCCCCGAGTTAGATTTTAAGCTGATTTTGTATAAGGCATATTGAAGTCTATTTGTATGTACAGCGTCCAGCTGTGAATTATAACAGGAAGAAAACTATCCAATGGGATCTCAACCTACTTTTAATTCGGGAGGAAATTAAGAAGACAACTACCAGCTATGTTATTAAGCTTCATGCTCATCCTAATCATCTTGCCAGAGACTTACTTTTGTTTGAGGGTCACAGATGTTTAAAAAGAGTGCAAACTATAGATCTGCTGAGATAAATTATATCGTGAGCAATTATAATTGTCGACTACAATGGCAATAGAACTTCATTGCCTTAGGTTAAGATTTTCAAAAGTATCGGGAATTCCTCAGAGTAACTGACGAGATTAAAAATTATGGTGAAATTATACAAAAAAAAAAAAATTGACAAATCCGAACTAATTTGAATTTTTTCATATCTTTGTTTAGGAAAAATTGCTGCTGAATTATACCTTTATTATGCGGCAGGATTTACAATCAGTACGTACAATCGTTTAGAATCGAGTTTCTTCTTAATTTCGGCGATTATATTTATCTATCAACTATAAATGGAACGTATGTATTTTAGTATAGAAAATGATCTTTACTTTACAAATTTTATTATTTTCATTCGAAATCAGATACGAAGTTGTATACCTCGTGTACAAAATTGAATTTACAGTTTGCATGAAACTGTATTTCATGTTAATTTCGCGCTGATTTACATCCGTTTCTTGGCAAGTATTGAAATTCTCAAAATAAATTAATGAAAGCAACCACTTTTACAGCCTACCTTTAGCAATGGCAAAAAGGTGGGTGTGAACGCGGTTAAAACGTTAAATGCACCGGACGTAATCTCAACAATTCAAAGTGCATTCCATGCACAGCATGGTGGCTTATGCATGAAACCGTGCGAAGTCTTATCTTAATTTTCAGTAAAGTGAACCGAGTGGCTTGTTTATGGAAAACATCACAGCGGTAGGTGTGTGAACAATTGCTGCATTTGGCGGTTCTTACACTTAGACATTTCAACTCATTAGATAATCCACCAAAGGTGCGCATATGCTCACCGTTCATCGTAAGGATTAACGAATGCCAAAGCTGAACTTAGTTTTGGCTCATTGCCTGATTGTACCTAATGTGGATATTTTGTGCATACGATTAACTAAAATCGCGCAAGTCCTTTAACGACTGCCATAAAGTACATTTAATCCGTTTTTGTTGGTGTGATACAGGTAAAGCAGGTGTATTTTACATAGGTTTTCTTAGTTTTAGTTGCGTGTGTATGTAACAAGTAAGTAAGTAAGCTAAAGTTAAGGCTGCTAACTACAATAAAATTTATTTTCTTGTATTTTCGTTGGCTTCCAAGCATCCTTATTATTGATCTCTTCTTTGTGCCCAGTAAAGTAGGAAAATAGGGGCATGGATAATTTCACTGATTATCTCATCGCAATTACCTATTAAAACAAAACGCCGTCTTAACAAATAGGTTTTAATGGGCAGGATTACCGCTAGCTAAACGCTCTAAACCTTAGCAGGGTTATATTCAAAAATATTGAAATTTGTTATCGCTTTGTTCTGTTGGCATAGGTTTTGTTTTTTTTGTTTTCAAATACAGTTTAAAGGTAAATGTCTTTAAGCCAAAATAGTATCGTATCCTTTTCCATTTTCTCGTGTTTTTGTATTTTTATGTTGGTCTCCCTTTGACTCTTTCGTTCTCTTTGCGTTTCTTTCTTTTCAAAGTCTACCTAGAACTGAAGCAGTTATTTCCATTGCTTCTCTTAATGACGGCAAAAGTCAAAAACAAAAGCAAAAAGGTAAGTCTATGGTTCTGCAAAAATATCGTAACATCTCCTTAAAACTAACGCTAGATTATGATTGTCTTTGATTTCTAAGGGATGATAGCCAATTATACAGTGGCCACAGTACAGGGAAAAATAGTACGATTGATTCAAGAAAGGTATTTTAAGCACGATGTTGTGAAACATCGCCCGCAAATTAATTCGTGTGCAGAAGTAATTATTTTCCTGAGCATATTTTTCCTACAAACATTACAAATACGTTCTAACTTGAGCTGTTTGTAGTGTTGTTAGATATTTTGAAGCATCGTGTAGTCGCTTGTTTTATGGTTACGAAGTAAAAGGCTCAAGATTGTAAATAAAGCCGTTTCTATTGCCATTTTTCACAATATATGCAGCAGGCGAATGATTTTCAGAGAAACATTTTTAAATATTTTCTTATGTATGATACAAATACTTTTACATTATCTGACTCTCTCTTTCTCTCTACAGGTAGCCTGCACAGACTTTTACAAAATCTAAGTCTGAATCATTTGGATTTACAAACCCAAGATTATTAATGCCTTCATTAGTAAGACAATGAATAATTCATGACCTACATGTATGTACATGGGCATAAAAGAAATTCTTTTAATAATTTGTAATACTCCTCTCTTTTTTATTTAATGCAACCCAATGCAAATTCCATTTTTTTTACTTAATTTTATAAATATTTATTTAATCTTTAAATTAAACATTGAAATGCGAATAATTAATTTCGGGCCATTATTACAACGTGCCATTAAAGTTGGTTTTAGTAGAAGGTAAAAAAAGTAAGAAGTCGCCGTAGTCTAGTGGGTGATGTGTTGGCTTATTAGACGTAAGGCCACGGTTCAAACCCCAGGTCAAATATAAAAAAATATTTGTTCGGCGACTTCCTCTCAGCAGATTTCTGGCAAAACCTGTGAGAGTAAATAAAAAGTTTCTCAAAAATCTGTCGTTCGGAGTCGACTTTAAACTGTAGGTCCTGCCACTCATGTATAAAATTAGCACACACAACATGAGTGGTGTGAGAAGCTACGCCGAAATCCTGACTGAAGGTTTGTAATGGACAATTATGTATGTATGTATGTTAGTAGAAGGCAACTTTAGCTAAAGTGAACTTGTAAAATAAAGTTACTTTTCTTTAAAAATATGGCAGTGCCGGAACAGTATCGATTACTTTTGTCAAATTAAACAAGTTCTTTAAAAACGCAATGGCAACGACGTGCTTTTTGTTAAGTTACCCGGCCACGCATCAAATAATGGATCAAACTCGCCTTATTTTGCTAATGTGTTGGTAAAACTATACTCACACGTATAGACTGAGAAGAGTTTGAAGAATATCAAAATACTTTTGATTTCCGCTACCTGCATTGCATAAATCATATGTTTTTTTCTTCTTCACATCAACAATACAATGCAGTTTGAAGGTTAAATTTTGATGTGTCACTATGCTAAGTAAAATAAATACTACCAAATTTGAGCAGTTAAATTTGATACGTCGCCATTAAGCACATAAAATATATAATAATAGTACTGCGATATTTTTGAAATGAAAAAGTACTGAAAATAGTACAAAAGTACTGAATTTTTCAACACTGAGGCAGACGTTATCAAATGTCAAAGTTCGGAAGTCTCTGTTGGAAATTCTTATATGATCCCTAAATATATTCCGTAACGTGAATGTTACAAAAAAATATTTTTGTTGGACCACTTGAATTTACTATGAGGTACCGAGATGCTTAGTGAGAATACTCATTTCATTCAATTTGTTCGCCGAGATCAATTTAACGCATGATATCTTTAAAGAATATGTAAAAGGGAACTTCTTTTTTAATAAAAGTAAATTAATATTTGAAAAATTATATGCCTGATAAAGTAAAAATGTATGTTTGTATTTGCCTGTGTGGTATTCTGCAATCGTTTCTCAATTGCAATTGTAATTCAATTTTTATTCATATATTTTTAATTATATTCATATATTTTTATCATAAAAATAAGTTGGCCTTTGACCTTTTTGAATGGAATAGCTTCAGGTTTAGATGGAATTGGAACACACACTTTGTTGTCATCATGGTGGTCCTTTTTGAAAAACAAAGACAAAAACTTTAAGCATCAATACATCAAGTAAACAATGTCATACGGTATGGATATAAGAATAAACGTTATCGGTCTCTCTTACTCTCTCTCCTTCTTTCTTCATATGTTTCATAAACTAGAAGTATTAAAACTTTTTTTTTTTCAGAATAAAAGCTAAAAAATTTCAACAACCATTAGTTACATCTCAAATAACACTTGTTAACAATAAACAGGACCAGAAAGTAAAATATATGGAAAGAAGGATTTAAACACACACACGTACTTTATTTTTAAGACACAAGTCTCGTCAAAGTTGTTTTTTTTAGGTTGACATTGTTGAATTTTCGAAGACATCCCTTTTTTGCCACCAGAAATTTGTTTCACTTGAATTTCGTCTTTATGAACATGAAATTATTCTGTCGTTATTGTACAAAAGACAAGAAAATGCGGGCAATTGCAATTTAAGCGTAAAGTCTTTAAGATTATTGCGAGATACAGGAATTTATAAGAAACCCGTGTAGGATAGTAAATCCTTGTTTAACGTAATCCTTGTGGCAAACAATAAAAATGAAGAAATCAAAACCATTGATTTGCTCAATACTGAAGGCAAAGATAGAAAAAAGTATTCATTGTTCAAGCAATTCATTTTTTCTCACCTCCAGGAGGTCCACTCATCATAAAAATCATCATATGTATGTATGTACGTACTCTTATTACGCTACTACTCGCATGAACTCATGCACGCATATACATATGTACACAGATTTACTGTGCACATATACAACAACACATACAACAACAGTTTCGTATTATAACAATCAAACCGTTTTGAATGGCGTTTCATTTACTTTGAAACGAAAAACTATCTTAAATTCATACAAAGCCTCTTCTAGAATGGAAGTGAGGTATAACTAGAACCACACAGTAAATTCTTTCAATTGACAAAAATAATTTGTTGTGTTCGGCTTAGAATTCTTCAAAATATAAAGAAATTTAAGCGACACTTTGAAATAAGAAATTAATTTTTTTTGTATAAAAATTTGAATATATTTGAAATTGAAATATTGTCAATTGAATCCAAAATTAATTTTTAAGTTAAAGAATATCTTAACTTAACCATCAAATATGGCTGCGATATAGGAAAACACTCTAAAGTAACATCACCCGTATTAACTTAAATATAATTTATAATTCTATTTTAAGCAGATGTTAGTATTTTAAAATTAAAAAAAAAACAAAATTAAAAACACTAACGGCCATTATTACAACTTGCCGTTAAACTTGGATTTAGTTAAAGGTACCTTTAGCTAAAGGGAACTGTAAAGTTACCTTTAACTTATTTTCGTTATTACAACTTACAGATAAATTAAAGTTTTTCAAAAATATGGCAGTGGCGGAGCAATGTCGATAACACTGCTCCAATTAAACAAGTTTTATTTAAACACAATATCAACGACGGCCTTTTTTTGTTGTAACTTCCAAACTTTGTTTATATTTGAAGTTGCCATATTGAAAATAATATATAATATGGCAAGTTCAAACATAAACTTAACTTTAAAAGTTACCAGTAGGATGATCTTCCCTTTAGCTTAACGCTCACTTCTATCTAAATATTCTAAATTAAAATTAAAAATAAATAATTATTAATTGATATATGTATGTACATATATTCCTCATACGAGGGTGGACCAACAAATCACTCTTGAGCGGCACCAGGTATCTGGCATTATTTGGTTGTTTATTCAAATGGAGTTTTTCCTTGTAACATGAGTGTTACGATAACTTTTATTTCAAAATTTCTTCACATAAGTTGAGAGATGACTGTTGCTGGAGTGATGCTTCTTGTAAATCTGGAGGTGAGGGAATAACTGCTCGATAGCATATCTGAAGTATATGTTAAATACTAAACTGGATCCAACAAAAATCATTTTTACAAACTACATCGTATGCCTAATAGTATACTTGGAATTAAGTCTGCTCTATAAATATTTTATTGTTGATTTTGTTTATGCGGGAAGCATTCTCCAGATTAAGTTCGGTATTAATGTTCTGGAAGTACAGCAACAGAAGGTGGTAATCGGTTGTGTCACAAATTCGAAGAGCAGAAGGATGTCATGTTGTCAACAAACAATTCACCCTTCTCAGCATCATTTGTTGTGATGTTTCTGGTCTTTACACAGTACATTCCCTAAAATGGAACAGTATTCAAAATCGCCGTAGTCGAGTAGGTAGTTTAGTAGCTTATTAGACGTAAGGCCACGGTTCAAACCTCAGGTCAGATATCTCCTACAAAACAAAATATGAGGAAAATATTTCTTCGGCGATTTCTTCTCAGCAGATTTCTAGCAAAAACTCTGGGAATAAAAAAAAATTGCCATGAAAAGTTTTCCAAAAATCTGTCGTTCGGAGTCGACTTTACATTGTAGGTCCCGCCACTCAATGATAAAATTAACACACACAACATAAGTGGTGTGCGAAGCTAGGTCGTAATTTTGACTGAAGGTTTGTAATGACCAATTATTTTATATACAGTGAACAGCAGAAGTCTAGATACACCAAAATATATAGTCTCAGAAAATTTCTCATTTTTCTTTTGTTTCGTTGAATATATTTATAATTTTCTTGTTTTATTATGCAAAAGAAATTAAATTAGGAAAATAAATGTACGGTTAACACTTTAATTCTTTATAAAAAATGTTTCTTATAATTCATAAATTTTTTTTAAATATATTGGTGGTGGGGGCTCTATGTATGTTATAAACAGTATTCTTCTACTTCTCATCCGCATAGGAAATTAAAACATTTTTACTCATCCACATTTTTGTAGCGAGTGAGGAAATATCATAACGACATAATATGCTTAGAATAGTAGGAGAGTAATAGGGAGTCGAGTACCATGTAGCTGAACTTTAAATCAATCTCTGGACTCTCTAGGAGAATACTGAAACTCATTCATACACGGCTCATATGATCTACTTGTTTATTTTATTGCAAGTGTTTTCACGTAATTAACTCGGACTTTAACTTTCACGTAATTATTTCGTATTTAAAGATAAAAACATAACATAAAACAACTTAGGCAAACAGATGTTTGAATTTGATTTAAAAGCAATTAAAATTTCAATAGCAACAGACAGACAGAATTAAATTAACATAAGATTTACGCATCAAGAAGCGAAAAACTGGATTAAATTCATCATTAATAGACAGAGAGAGATAGAAAGAGTACAAGGAAATTCACACAGAAAAAACACAACGAAAACAATTTCTACCATCTCATTTACTGACTCTAACTGATTGACTCAATGACTGAGTAACTGACTGACTGACTGACTGCTGTATGAATGCATGAACAAATGAATTTTTTTTTTAAATCTCAAAACGAAATTCAATTGCAGAAGTTAAAGATACAAAAATGGAAAACAAAATTACTTTTCTGACTTTTAAAAGGTCTTCTCTATACTTTACTGAAATCACAAACACCACTCTTGCTCAGAGGCAGCTAAAACTCTGACAATAGAATCATTCAGTCAAATAGAATTTGATCAGTCAAAAAGGATTTATTTTGAATAAAAAAAAACAGAAAATTTTGAAAATGATCGTCTGTTGGCTGAATAAACAAAGGCTGATAGAGATTGAGAGAAAGAGCGAGAGAGAATGCAAAACTAAATACTGTTACAAGCGTGCAGAAACACTATTTAGGATCTCGTAAAAACAAATTTGCACAAAAACATTACGGATAATACAGTAAATGAACTTCATTATGAAGAGAGAAATAGAAAAAAACAAAAACTAAAACAATCTGAAACTGAATAAAACAACGACACCTAATGCTTAAGGCAAAAAGTAGCATTCAATCATGCAGATGCTAAATGAGAAAAATTATAGCAGCAAACCATGTGTTTTTATTTGTAGAATTACATTAACAGTCCATAGCCCATTCATTCTCAATTGGAAAAATATATTTTTTTTGTGTCGTAATAGATATTTGGCAATAGGTATGCAAGTGATCAAACTCGAATTTTAATAAAATTATGTACAGTGGACAGCAAAAGTCTTAGAACGGCAATATATTTTGGCAAAAAAAAGTCCCCTCACGTTTAATACTCTTGCACAAAGTCCCGATAAGACTTCAAGAAAGTATTTAGGACATCATTTGAAAGAACAGTTACGTAATCGCAAAAGTCAACCGAAAAACTTGCTCATGGTGCCACCGGAAAACACTAAACAAAACTTGTACGTTCAATTCCAAATGGGTTAAATGGATTGCTTGACCTTAAGGGATATTCTTCTAAATACAAAGGATAACATTTTCATATATTAAGCCTTTGAATTTCAAATTTACTCAGGGTTCTCCTTGGGGGTACCTATGGAGTCACCTGAAACTTTTTGTTATTTTTCTCTTGTTTTATGAAAAACTTTAAAAAAATTGTTTGTTTTATAAAAAAAAAAACAGAAATAAATTAATAAAATAAATTGTATATAACCTATAAATTTTTATACAAACTTTTGGCTAAAATTCATGAAATTGCTAAAATATTTTGCCGTACTAAGACTTTTGCTGTCCACTGTATATCACAACAACACCATGTTCATCGTAATGTGCTTGGATTTAATGAGCTCTCCGAATCGAATTTTTGAATCGTTAGCCAACGGTTGTTCTTATTTTTGTAACAAATGCTGTTATTTTTACCACAACTGTATTATGCCATACACATCAACATCTACATACGTACGACACACAATATTTAATGCTCAAAAATACGTTTGCGTACAGGGATTTTAAATAATTTTTTTTTTGTTTAACAAAACCGATGAAATGGATGGTATCACTAATGATGGGTGTTGTATTGGCAAACAAAACATTGCAATAGAATTTATTCTTTCTGTCTCTCTCTCTCTCTATCTATCTCCCTCTTTATCTTTCTTTATACTTTTTTTTTGGTATGGACGACACCATACACATGCATTTAAATCAAAACATAGAAAGGATTTTACGTTGACGTTGTCTGTCAGTCAGTCAGTCAAATTGAAAATGTGTTTTACTGGGCTGAGACCTTTTTAGTCCTAATGGCTCTTTATTATCTGCTCTTAGACTTTTAATAGACTCAGAGCTCACAGTGTGCGGTATTTTCACCCGTTTGCTTTACTATACATTCAATTGTTCTTTTTGTTGTTGTTGTAACATTAATGGCGGTAACATTTATGTTGTTATTATTATTTCCCTTTTTTAATATTTTTGTTATTATTTAAGATTTTTTGTTATTATTATTGTAATTGTTGTTGTCACTAATTATGCATTCTAGTTTTGCTTCTGCTTCTGTTTCATTTTGAGTTCCATGTTTTGTCTTTCCTTTTCAATAATTTTGCAAACATAAGGCATTGCTTTCGAAATCATATTCAAAATATTCTTTTAAACGTGATTTCCGAAGGAATTTTGCTAATCTCATCTCCTTTTTTGACTTTCCTTTTTAATGCACTTTTTATTGAAATTTTTTACTGGGTATTGTTTTCTGTTTTTTTTTTTGGATTTACTAGGCTATTAAATTAATGATCTTCTAATTGAAAACTATAAAAAACTATTCCTCCAAGTTTTGTAAAGCGTGCTTGCATATGCAGTTGAAACAATGTGTGGACCCACTAATACTCTTGGGATGACCAGAATTCGTGCAGTTCATTAAATTAGAATACCGGAAAGATAGTAACAGGAGAAAGAAGTAGTGTCTAGTCTAGTAGGCAGTGTGTTGGCTTATTAGACGTGAGGCCTCTGTTCAAATCCCAGGTCAGACATCAAAATGAAAATATGAAAAAATATTTCTTCGGCGACTTCCTTTCAGCAGATTTCTGCCAAAAACTCTGAGGGTAAATAAAGAATTGATAAGAAAAGTTTCTCAAAAATCTGTCGTTCGTAGTCTACTTTAAACTGTAGGCTCCTCCACTCATGTATAAAATTAACGCACACAGCATAAGTGGTGTGAGAGACTAGGTCGTAATCCTGACTTGAAGGGTTATAATGACCAATTATATATGTGTGTATGTATGTCGTAATCCAGACTAGAAGGGTTATAATGACAAATTATGTATGTATGTATGTAAAAGACTAGTAGAGACTGTGTTGGCCTATTTGACGACGCTCTATTGGTTCAGCCTGGGTAGACATCTTGAACAAAACAAAATATGAATAAATATTTTTTTTTTCTTAGCAGTTTCCCGCCACTCATACTTAAAATTAGCACACGCAACATGAGTAGTGTGAGAAACTTGGTAGTAATACTGACCAAAGGGTTGTAATGGTCAAGTAAGTAAGTAAATAATACAGCAAACGTTCTCAAACTGTGTGAATGGGAATAAGAAATAGACGTCAATATTTGAATCATTGGCTAAGAAAAATGATTCATCTTCTTATTTAACTAATAATGAATTTTTAAATCAAATATGTTTTTAAACGTACTTAACTTTGAGCTGGCAACACTGCTTTGTTGACAACCGATTTAACAGGTAATCCTACATGACTGAAATCATATTTAAACATAAAATAAATTCCATAAAATTTTCCGTCCATCAAAATATATTTCTTTGTCTTATTAAGTGCTTTATTATTTCTGGTTTGATTACAGTAAGAAGTCCGCGATCTAAATAAAAATTTTTTTATTTCATTTATTTAACAACAAGATCTTCAATTATATTGAAATAACAATAACTCATCAAACCTTAACTATTAAAAAACAATTTATTTATACCCGGTCAACAATATATTTGGGAAAAGTTATTAATCTTGTATAGCGATGCGAGCCGAATGGAATTTGGATGGAGTTGCAGCCTTTTTCGAATATTTTCCTCAATATTTTTAATTTTCTGCTTCGACCGCTGCCACGTTGAGTTTCTTATGAATATTCCAGTTTTTAATATACACGGAGCATCTGTAATAAAACGAAATACTTTGTTTTAGTATCATCAGTTTCTACCGATTAGTTACACTATGCGACAAAAAAAGAACTAAATACACCCACCTAATGACATAGTGTAGGTTGTGCGTTTTGTTGAGTAAGACTCAAAAATATTTTTTTATATTTCTTGAACCCTCCAAAACTTTGTTTTCTTTTTTTTGACTTTGCGCAAAAATTTACTGATTACACAAACATTTCTGAACCGATATCCAAAATTTAAACCTTGTTAGAAAGGAGGGGGATGGGCATTTGGAACGACATACATATGTATATTATTTGATTTAATATGCTATGGGTTGTGAGGAGGTAAACTAGAAAAATGCGAATTTTTTCATATTTTTTCAAGTTTGTCAGTTCAGAGTAGCAAACTTTAATTAAAAAATATGAAATAAGTGACGACATTCTGCAAGTGCATTATCTTGTGAACATATTGACACTACGTTTGATCAAATCGGACAAAAATTACCGTAGTTGTTATTTAAAGAGTCTAACAGTCGAGTTACAATATTATACAACATGGGCTTCCATTAAATAATGACTCAACAGTTTAATAAGATGACTAATTATTTTTAATTTTCTATTTTTTGCTTGAAAGCATATTTTAATTTTAATTTTTGTTATTAAAGCTCTTTTATATACATATGAAAATGAAATTAATTTTTGAAACAAATAGTTTTTTTTATCTTTTTTGATGATTAGAATGCGTAGGGATTTTTGTAGGAAATTTTTTTTACGTGTAGGGAAAAATCGGTTTTCTTTCAAAAAATTTTGTGGCAGCTCTGGTATAATAAAATCCTTCCAAAAACCTTATGAGATTTCTTTTTGGGATTCCAGAAATTCACGTGGCGGTTTTGTACATTATTGAAATTTTGTTTTATGTTGAGGGGATCTGTGATGTTGCTATTGCTATCTACCGAGAAAACTCTATTATATCCGTACTAATGATATGTAAATTTAATTTCCCGCTAAAAAGAACTCTATTTCATTTTTGTGGTATTGTATGCCGTTTGCGGTTGCCAATTGTCTCTTCCAGCAATGTAGACTGCATTATCATGTCGATCATAAAACTGTTCATAGACTACACCAGTATACCGATTGTAGCTTTAAAACGACTGAAATTAAAATTAATGGTGGAGCTTGTTCTTGTTACTATTTAAAGTGCCAGCATATGACATCAGACTGAAGGTTGACTGGGATGATTGTTGGTGCCTATTATCAACATGTCATTGGAGGAAAAGTTGGTATATAGAAATTACCAGTCTGGAAGAGAATCATATTTGTCTTTCGGATCATAGAGCGTTTGAAAAAGGAGTATAACGGACAACCTCGATAACGCGCTGTGTGTTTGCTTCCACAGTTATTGTATTTCCTTTGCGATGTGTCACTTTTAAGTTTATAGCACTTATCTGTTTTGTAGAGACAACCAACACTACGCATACCACAGAAATGAAATTAATTTTAGTCTCTTAACACTGTAACACAGGTTATTTTGCACCTATCGTATTAGGTCACAATATCGTGTGCAAGGGATTTAGAAAGAAGATGGAAATTTCATGCTACATTACGTTGACTAAAAATATGCCACTTCGATGAGGTTTCCAGCAGAAGATAACAATATCAATGTATTACACATTATCTTCAGGTCCACATAGTAAAAACAACAATTCCACAAATTGTTATAAGCTTTGGGAATTAATCAACGCTGAATGGTACGACATTCCGTATTCGGTGGCAAACATCTTGTTGAACTTGATGCTATTTCTGAAAATGTTTTAAGATAATTTGCAATCTGCATACAAACAAAGAAATTAAGACCCATAAAATAAACTGAATAACTTTTTTTTATATGTGAATGCATTTTTTATGTATAAGGTTTATCCGATGAAAATATTGTTACCAACTCACCTAATATCTCCAAATATGAATGAAAGAATCTCGTATGCTTTAAAAACCGAAAGCGGTTTTAATTAACAAACATAAATATTTAATTAAATTATATTTGTATTTAACGCTTAATATTATGTATAATACAATTGAATAAATAATAATAAAAAAAGATATAAAAAAGTAATAAAAAAGAAGAAGAATAAAAAAATGAAAAAAATTCAGGACAAGATATCTGTCAATAGGACAGATCGCTTCTTAATTTATTGTAAAACACTCGAATTCAAATTAATCAAGTCTCGTTGGACGATTTGTTTGTGTTTTAAAGAAATAAAGGCATTAAACAGGATCGTGGTGGGGTCATAGTAAAGATAATCCATATCACAGCTACCACTTAAAATTCTTTTACGATCAACGAAAAGAAATGGCACTTCAAGTGCACAGTGAATCAACACTGATATTACCGACGGTACAAGAGACTTTGTTTGTTTTAAATTTTACTTTGACTATACATATCCGATATAAGTCTAACGATCGTAATGTCTCCAATAGTTTTGCGAAAGAACAGCTCCTCTATAGAAAATGCAGATACTTTGCACATCAATGAGAGGACGCTTATAAGCGTTTGATAGCGCATTGGTTGTGCGACATGAGTGCGCGCAATGTAAGCGATCAATGCGTTTCGGTTTTGATTGTGCAAAGTGATCACCCGATTATACTCAATCAGTCCTCGAGATTCTGTTGAATTACTAGAGTTGAGACTATCGTTGCTATTGCTTGGTGATGGGCTGGCCAGTTCTTCGTTAGACGAAGACGGTATACGGAACAGTGTAATCGCTCTGATGTATTCGTATTCATTCGTATCAATATTAAGATGGCACAATTGATTCAGCACCTCTTGAAATGCATGTATTTCACGCGAAACCAAAGTGATAATGTCTCGATTGGTGTTCTCCGATTCATAGATAATCAGCAACTGAGTGAAATTCATTGGCATGAGATACTGGGCCATTGCCAAAATGAAGAATTCTTTCCAGGAATCTTCAAGAAGTTGTAGTTGATCAGACATTGGTAGTTCTGTGAATGAACGCAGATTCTTAACCCAGTTGACATTTTTGAACAGATGTTCAGCTGCTGTTTCCTTAATATGTTCAGCTGCCACTAGAGGAGGGGTAGGTGGTAATACTCTAGTGGCAGCCAAAGCATTCATGTAAGCCGCATTGGATGTAAAGAAACCGGGATGATGACGTGATACAGAAAGATCTAAAACCGTCGGTGGTTGAAAGGCACTAGTAAGGCTGGGATGCAGATGATGAGAGCCGGGAAGAGGCATCGGTAATGCAGGAAAGCCAGTTAAGGCACTTGTGTTCATAAGGAGTTCATGCGGTATCTGAGACATTTCTGGTCCTCCCATCATGGCATCTTTGTACATGGCTATGTGACGGCGCAAAGTTGAGTTGCGCGGTCCCCGTTCATGTTGTACAGCATCTTTGTTCATGCCAACTTCAAAACATTTTTGCAAACGACAGGCCCTGCACTGATTGCGGTGTGTTTTATCCACTACACATAGTCCCTGCTTTTGTGATTTGCATACGTATTGCCGTGAACGACGAATCGAACGTTTAAAGAAACCCGCACAGCCGTCGCAAGCATAAATTCCATAATGTTTACCTGAACTGTGATCGCGGCAAACTTTACACGGCATATGATATAGAATACGACCTAAAAGCACAATAAGAGAAAACATAATTATAAGTGTGTGCAACCAATATTAGGGGCAACTGCATACAGTATGTTATGATTGTTAAACAGCGGGTGGTTTAAAAAGTCAGATTTATTATTGTATTGTACTTAAGTACTCTGCCATTTACAAGTTCACTAACTACTAACATTGCAAGAGGGCGTTTGATTAGCCCTGTTTTTCTATCGCAGAGTACATAATTAAAATCCATTTGAGAGTCCTTAATTGGAGTTTGGTATACTTACTTGAACCGGGTGGTGATAAACTGACAGAATTATATTTCTGGTCCATAATATCAGGTGAATCTTCGGATGTTTGCATGTTGTTTGTTAATGGGATGTTTAGTTTGATAAATTTAATATTAAATCCTTTAACAGTGTCCGGCACTTTCCCATAAGTTTAAACGTTTTCAGATCTCTTACTTTTTTGTTAATGTCGAATTGATTATTTGCGCACTTAGCAACGCGTGTTTACAGTATGAGATCTGAGTTGCTTGTGCTACAAACGTAATATACTCTTTGTCCTTTAATAGTTCTTCTGCGCAAATTCACTCTCACTGTTAAGAGAATTATTCGTTTAACATCATTATTTCGATCATCCACCGTTTCTAATAACATCGCTCATTGGTTGCCATACTTTATTTTGGCAAAAAGGGTGTGCTCTTCAATTCATGTCTCTCTCACTGCATGTATGTAACATTGGAAGCACATTTGTTCTCTTTTGAGATCCTTTCTAAGTCATAAAATTCCATGCGTATTTCAAATAAACTATCATTGCAAATATGTTTTGCTTCCGTACATTTCATTCAGAGACCTTCTTCTTTTATGACATCTCTTTATGGTGGTTTACCTGCTTTGTTACTCTCAATTGTTTTCATGAAGGAGACCATCATTATCAGCATTATCGCCATACTTTAAATCTAAATTTAATGGCATTTACAGTTATGAATGAAATTTTTCATTATGTTAGGTTTGCACGATTAAAGCAATTAAAGAGTTGAAAAAAAAAATTCGAATATTTACACTCATTATTTACCATAATTTAAATTGAATAATAAAAATCAAATTAAAGTGTAAAATTATATTTTTTTTTGGAAGAATAAAAATATTCATTTTTAAATAAGATATACGATAATTTTAATAAGATTAGAAATAATAGTTTTTATTGTTGTTAAAATAGCACATGGAATATATGTACATATGTATATATTGCACTGACTACTACATTATATTGATAAGTAGCAGAGATTTAGTGTTTCCGAAAGTTATGCAAAATTTTAATGTGATACTGAAATATCTTTGATTCACGTGGTATACAAAACCTGATACTTGTTGCTTAATGAAATCCTAATTTGACTTACTCTTAGTCGAGAAGTCCTCTTGATCAATATATTTGGTCTGACGTTCGGAATGCTCCTTGTTATTATTCAGTTCAAAACTGTCTCACATAATTCTTCAGATTTGAAATTTTGTGCAACCAATTTCAGAATTAAAAATTTCAATTTTACACTCTGTGAGCTTTTACACGTTAATTATATAAATTTTTATTAATTTTTTATCATTATTTTTATTTTATTTATTAATTACAATACAATTACAAATTATATTTTAATTATATACGAGCGGGATAACTTGGCTATATGCTCGGTGCAGTGCCACAGACCAGAGTCCCTGACGACCCTCACGCTAATAGTTTAGCACACTACCCACTGGACTACCAGGGCATCCTCATTATTTTTATTAAACGTTGTATTAATTTTCCTAAAAAAAAACAAAAATTAAAACTTGTTCATCCCATGTGTACCAACAGTATCGAATACCTGCAGTGTTGAATATTTCTGTAATCAATCATATAATTTTAAAGCTTTTATATTCTAATAATTTTTAATCCCATAACTGTTCAATTTTGTTCGAAAAAAATATTTCTGCCTGATTCAATTATTTTCTAGGGATGACGAGCATTATGATGGACATAAACAGAATAAAATGTTTCTCGTGTAAAAGTAGGCAGACATTGCGTGCTGAGAAGGTATATTTCGCAGGTCGAATCTTTGAAGTATTATTTATTTATGTAAATGCGAAGAAAAAAAAACAAACAAAAAAATAAAATTTTTTAATTTATATGATTTATTATTTATGAATTTATATGACTAATTTAAATTTTTTTATTTTCTTGCATATCTTAATAGAATACCATATATTTTGGAAGAAAAGTACTAATCTGCGAGGCATTGAAATGTTTCCAATGCTCTTTTTATTTGAAGATTCCTCTGGAAGTGTCAAAATATTAAGTCAGTTACATTAGTTTCTGACAGTAGAATGCAATTATAAATTACGAGTCAAGTAATTTAGGCCTTGTGTTAGTGTAGCACGTAATGTCATCTTGAACCTGCTGTAGAAGAAGCTTTTTGACCTTAAAAAATCTTAAATTATAATCCAAGTCGCACTTGCCTTTTCAAACTCTTTTTGGTTTACTTTCTTCATTAAGCGATTAAGCGATAGCAACTATTGAAACCGTATACATGTACTTGAAAACATTGTAACTAAATCCGCTACCCTAGAGCCCTTATCTTAATCTCACGCGCATACATCAACTGCATAATCCACCTGCTTAACTCTGTCGATATGCATACGCCATTATTCACATGATTAAGTGACACAATCTTAATCCGAGATTATCTGAAATGTAAATATAAATTTATTATCATAAGCCTAAACATGAAAAGGGCATGCAGAGGTCGAAATTAAATTCGTTCGAAATTTGAACACGTAATTCTCTAAAAGTGAGATTAAATTAGTTAAAGGCATTGAATAGTGCATAGGTACATGAAATTAGTTAAGCACTGTAGTCAGTATTTCAAGAAAATAGTGATTAGTAGCACTAACATTAGAAAAGTGTAACATTAAACGGAAATGATGAAAACTTCGAGAGAACAAAACAAGAATATTCGTAAATATAACTTAACAATGGAGTTTATGTACATCTACATACACAGTTTATGTACATACGTTTGCAGCGTATGTACATATGGTACGTAACGAACTGAATACAGTATATGTATCTCTAACGCGATTCACAATAGTCAGATCCGCATCATGAAGGCAGATCTACGAAATATTATAGCGAATGTTGCTGCAAAAAGAGTGTTTTTCACTTTACAAAACAATTCAAGAATAGAATATTAGTTCCTGTCGCTAAGCTCGTTTCTGAAACAAGAAGCTTCCGAGTTTTCTTTTCAGAGTTCTTTTGTAGTCACCTAGAAATAATTTACAATATTTTCAATGATCCGCGTTACAGGGTTTTCTTATCCCGTCGAAAAGTTTCCGTGATTTATTTCTGAGCATGTTCAGAAACCTTGATGGAACCGGGTGTTAACCCATTTTGGACATATGTACATGCCTTATTGGTCATTACAACCCTTTAGTCAGGATTAATACCTAGCTTATTACACCACTTATGTTGTGTGTGTTAATTTTATACATGAGTGGCGGAACCTACAGTTTTAAGTCCACTCCGAACGACATATTTTTGAGAAACTTTTTCATGGCAATTTTATTTACTCTCAAAGTTTTCGCCGGAAATCTTCTCAGAGGAAGCCACCGAGGAAATATTTTTTTCATATTTCGTTTAGTTGGAGTTGCCTGACCTGTGTTTTGAGCCAACACCATACATACTAGACCGCGGCGGTTGTCCGTTTTGGACATGCTTTCTCAAAAGCCCCTATTACGGCCTTTGTAGTTTTTTTTTTCAAGTTCCGAAAACGTTATCTATTCTACTACGCATGGGTTGATCATGCCCATGTAATGAACATCAACACGGAGAAATTTACAACAAATTTAATATTTACAAAATAGAGAAAACTTCTGGAAGAAGTGATGCTATGAGCTGATGTGGAAGGTTCGTATGCCGTCTATAGAAATCAAAAAAAGAGAAGCCCTAATCATATGTATAAGGTTTGCAGTTTAAATCTTGATATTGTAACACGAAATATTTACATTATATTCATAACAAGGTGAAGGTCAGGTCAATTGTGACTCATGGGATTATTGTATGGGCAGATTGGACGAACTTTAAAACAAAACTGCGATAGAGTTTGACAAGATATCGAGACTGGCGCGCATTGTCATAACTGGGGCAACGAGAAGTTGTCGTGTAGCAGTCATAAAACATAAGTCTGTTGCATATGGCGCTTAACATTTTTTGTCAATATTTCTGATAATTCAATATTTTACTTTTAAAAATTATAAATGATGAAGTCAAATTAATTATGTCAAATTAAGTCAAACTAATTATGTACTAAACTTTTCTCACAGTGCATTTGTTGCACGTCAATACAAGGACACTAATTTTTTGGTACCACTGTAATATAGGAGCTTAAGAACTTGAACAGTTGATAACGGCCATCTTGTTGAAACTACATCTGACAAATTAGTTTCAAATTCAGTCTGTTTTGCCATTACCACCATTGGCGATCATAGTTAACGATATGTGTTCGCTGAATGCATTCTGGAGTAGTTGGCATTAATCCATGACGCCCATTGCTGAATGAAATCCAAAAGCTTTCAATGCCTTCCGAAAAAATTATAGCTTTTGGGCTGACCAAATTGTTTTGAGAACGACGTTGGCCGCAGTCAATGGCGAGCACTATAGGTCGATGACTACCAACTTCTTTTGATCTGATGGATGGATACCAACGATACGTAGTTTCAAAAAGGACGATGCCTGGTGCCACACAGTCCATGTCACATTAGATATTCCACACGAATTATTTAAAGGCATAGACATCTCATATCAAGTTAACGTGAACCGAGATGACGCGACTTGAGCCTGTTAAACTTTTTATTTTTTTCGAATAAGCCACAAATTTCAATGGTCATCAAAGCTAACAAAACCTATGTTACCGGTAAAATACAGCCTGACCTATAACAAATAAAAAATTTTGATGATACATGACATACATTTTGTTTTATTCAAACTAAAGATAGAAAGCTCTTAAAAAATATCATATACTTTTAATTTGCTGCAGACATTCTGATATATGTAAGTATTTCAACAGTGCTATGTAGAAACCCGAAAATCAACAGTGCTTATAAAGTTAGAGACCAGTTCTGTTATATCTGAGTTACAATAAAAACTGATCGTTTCAATGAAATGGAAATCTACCACTAGGTCGCAGAAAGTAAAATTAAAAATCTATAATTCGAATGAAGGGTTTTACTCTTTTGCAGGGGTGCAAAACCTCTAAAAATCTATGGCTACAAATATTTCAAAAAAATTCTACGATTACACGGTGCGACAGTGAAAATACACCCGAGTAACTACATCGTCTTAATTATTCACAAGGTTAAGTAGAACTCAAAAATACTTTTTTTTTGTTTTTTTTTTGATCATTTCACACAAAAATATTGATTACACAAAAACATATGTATGTTTGAACCTATTTTAAAAATTCAAATTATTTTACAAAGGGGAGAGATTAGTCTTTAAAACGGTATACATAAACGTTTTGTTAAAACTTATATGTTTTGAGTTTTGATGTGGTAAACTTGGAAAATATTATTTTTTCTTATTCTTTCAAGTTTAGCCATTCTTAATTGCAAAATTTAATTAAAAAATGTAAAGAGATAGACACCTTGTTTGATAAAATCAGACAAAAATTACCGTACTGTCTTGCAGTAAAAGTCGATCAGTTTAGAAACAGAGAGTGTAATGAGGAAGAAGGTATCAAACAAGCTTTAATGAAATCAATATGAAAATCCTGAGGTGCACTTTACTGATAGTTTGAGTTATTTTAAAATTTAACTTTTATAGTACGTTGTAAAATCTTTAAGTTAGTTATTCTATCATTAAATTACGTTTTAAATAGTAAACATTATTTAATTCATTTTTATTTATCCTGGGAAAATAATCATCTTTTTTTATTGACCTTCAATTATTTTTAGTTGTACTTGACATGACACGCTACAACAAACGCTAATCAAAAAATATTTAATTTAAAAAAAAATTATTTTAAACCAAAAATGCACCCTCTGTAGACATTAAAAATTTTAAACTTCTATTGCAACAATTCGTTAACAGGGGTGGGTGGCATCATTTACTCTGCCTCTTACTAGTTATCGATAGAGTGGATGGATGAACAATTGATGTTCTATTCTGTATATGTTCACCACCGGAATTTTTTTTTTTAACAAATTTACAAAAGAAGTAGAAATAGTTGCGTGTGATAAATTCATTCACCGATGCTATGATGAGAAGTTGAAAACATATTATAGTTTGCTACAGATGACATGACATTTTGATATTTAAATATCACAATACAAATTACTCTGCCTTGCTCTTCCTTCTTGTTTCATTAAGGTGGGTGTAATCACATAACAAATAAATAATTATTCATCATCGTTATTATCATGCGAGCCTTATCTAAAGAACGTGGGAATTTATTTTCTCATATCAAGTGGGATGCTGAATGATTCTTTTTTATGAAAGTCTTGTCAGTTACTGTTCTCATTGTTGTTTTTTTCCTTTTTTATTTATATTTTTAATGGGCTAGAATCATGGTCCACTGCAGTAGTTAGTGGCTACATAAGTATGCTAAATATTGTATTATATTCGCACTAACTTTTTATGAAATTAATTCAGAAAATGAGTGAGAGTGCGCTGGCATTAACCACTGTTTGTAGGTCACACAATTGATTGTTTTACTACCTGCCCCAAGTAGTTTCAAAAGAAACGTTTATTACGGCATCCATGTATGCAATAAAATATTTTTTTTTCCAAACTCTTTTTCTTATCTCGCAGGTACTTTGTGAATGACTTTTTTAGAAATCCGTAGTAATTTAGTAATTAGAGCAGTTTAAATAGGCAAGAAAGTAAAACAAAGAGAAAAAATAAAACAACAGTGTTTATGGTTTATGGCAACGCAATAAATTCTTAAAATAATTACGAAAAATTTTACCTCCTAGAAAAAAACAAGCAATTCAGAACAGAATTTTTAAATTTAGGGTAAATATGTAGAAACAATATAAATATGTTCAATTTAAATACATGTGCTCATTAAAACGAAATGAGTATTTTGCATATAATATTAACGATAGTGCTATAAAAAAACAGTTAAATTCGAAATATTTATTAACAAATTAAATTAGTCTTCGAATAAAATAGTGCTTCGTTTTCGATGGGACATTTACTTCATTAAAATGCTTATTTATACGCCTCTGGATTGGTTTGAATTAATTTACAAAAAATGGCGATCTTAGAGCCATTATTACAACTTGCCGTTAAACTTGAGTTTAGTTAAAGGTAACTTTAGCTAAAGTGAACTTTAAAGTCGTCGATAACACTGCTCAAATTAAACAAGTTTTTTTAAACGCAGTGGCAACGAGGGGCCACCTTTTTTGTCGTTGTGTTTCCTCATTTTGTTTATTTTTGAAGTTGCCATACTGAAAATAATATATAATATTGCAAGTTTAAACATAAACTTAATTTTAAATGTTAAAGGTAGGATGAACTTCCCTTTAGTTTAACGCTCACTTCTACCATATCGTCCACTTATAATAATGAAAAACAATTTATCTGCTCGTTAAAATCCTCCCTTTAGTTAACGGCAAGTTGTAATAATGGCTCTTAATATAATAAGAATTAAATTAAATTGAAATATCCTCATAAATAGCTAAAAAAAAAGTCAAGCTAAAAAGGCACAATAAAAGCAGTAATATAAGGATTATGCCGCTAATCCACCGCAAAAGTTTTGCTAAATTTAGTGGAGACTTATTAAATACGAATTGACAGCCCCGTACCTAAGTGTTTACAATGGTCAACACATGTGTGTTTGTTTGCATGTACCTCTAATGACATTTCAGTGTGAAATTGATAGCCTGGAAGGCAAATGACCTTTTGTTATAGTTTTTCGCTGTGAACGGGTTATATTTCAATGAAAATAAAGATGACGAAATTCTAAAGAATCATAAAAAATGTCAATAATATAAACGAGTCTTCATTGTAATTGAAGAAATTCAAAAATACTCATCTTATAGTTTTAAGGTTCGATTTCAAACGAAAATGCATCACACAGGTACAAATTATTTTTCAAAATGTTTCAGTTACAGTTGCAATTCCAGTTACACAAACAAAAATAAAAATATCAACAAAAATTGTTTTCTTTTCAGGAGCCGTTAAATGAACGGTAGTTGCATGTAATTATCATGATGGAAGGAAGACACGCGTTTAGCACATTTTTTCTTTGAGTTTTATGACCAAAGCAAATAAACCAATAATTGCAATCGAAAATTTTTCTTTTTGTAGTTGATCTGGTTTAGTCATGGTGTTCGACAAAAAAAAAAAAAAAATAAAAGTGTGGCCATCAAACGATAGCATTTTCCTTCTTTGTTCTATGAATGTACCTGCAGACGGTGCATACTCTTCATAAAGATTTATTATTTGCCGGAAGTTCTGAATCCCTGACCACTTTCTTTAAAACATGTACATATGTACGTACAATTATTTTTTGTCATTTTGTTGTTGTACTTTTTCAATTGTATCAATTGAGTCTTATTTACAGTTATCCTCTCTTAAATATTATATTTTAACAAATTAACGATTTTTATTTGTTTGTTTATTTGTTATTATTAAGAACAGTTACCACTGAGTATTCAAAATTTCCACTACGGCAACAAAAAAGGGTTGAATTACAAACTAAAATAAATTAAAGAGTTTCTCTAGATTTCCCTAACATTTTATATACAAACATTACACTCAAACAGTATAGATAAGACGCCAAAAGCTAATTGCTTTTGAGAAATACACTCATTCAAAATTTGCTACATAGTCTTTGCCTTGTACTAGACAAAACTAGAAATGATTAAAATTAATATGCGTTGAAAATGTCTGGGGATGAGAATGTCATTCAATTAAATTTTAATACAGGAGAAGTCCGATAATCTGGCACGTTCTGGACCGGCTCGGTGCCGGACTATCGGGCGGTAATTATAAGAATATTTAGGTTAATAATTATACTACATATACAGTATGCAAATACATACAAGTTTTATTTTACATTTCATATAACGTATGTATGTACATGTTAGGTTAGGTTAGGTTAGCGTGGTAGCTTTAATTTACTAAAAAGCTCACTTGAGCACGCATAGCGACCCGTTGTGATGCCACAGGTGAACGCAGCCTTTGCACTGACCAAGTTCCTCCGATCCAAAGAGGAATGTGTTTTTGTTTCCTTGGCTATTGGCGTTTAGTATAAAATTTATTTCTATTGATATGGAAATCAATAATTTCTGAAGCACTGTAGCTAGTACCAGCCTCAGCAAAAGAGATAGACTTATTTAGTGATTCCGCAAGTTCTTCTCAGCTGTCTTTTTTTCTTTTCTTCCGTTTCGGCATCTGAGTCACTTTCTTCAAGATTTTGAGTAGACTGAGGTTTACTACAATGTTGATAATTATGTGTTTTCGTTTCTCTTCTTTTGAACTCGAAGGCTTATGTTTTGAAAACATGGTGTACAGTCACCATTAGAACGAAAATCACTTTTTTATAAACAATTCAAAAAGTTACTGCGATGTGAAAGGACACAAAACAACAAAGCACAACAAAATGGCGAAGAAGTTTTGTGATTGATTAACGGAGCTGCACTGCACCTGAATTTGTTGTGACAGCTGAGACTAGCCGGCTGCTAATTATTTCCGAACAATACCGAGCGCTTCCGGATGATCCCGAACTACTCCGAAAACTTCCGAATAGCTCTCGAGTGTTTTTATTTGCTTTAAAGCACACTTTTGGAGAAAACCAAAATTTTTATAATTTTCCGGAGCGATGCTGGACTATCGGGCATTCCGGACTATAGGATGCCGGACTAATGGACTTCTACTGTAAATGTTTTTAGATAACACTATGCGACAAAATAAAAAAAATGAAATTCACCCATCTAATGACATAGTGTAGGTTGTAAGTTTTGTTGAGTAAAAATCAAAAATATTTTTTTATATGTATGTCTTGAACCCTGCAAACTTGTTTTATTTGACAAAAACTGTTATTTTGGACTTTACACACAAATTTATTGATTACATACACATTTCTGAAGCGATGTCCGAAATTTAAACTTTCCTAGGCAGTGGAGGGATGGGCTTTTAAAACGATATACATATATGCATATTATTTGACTTAATATTCTATGAGGTTTGATGAGGTAAACTTGGAAAATTCGAATTTTTTCATATTTTTTCATGTTTGTCCATTCACAGTAGCAAACTTTAATGGAAAAATATAAAATAAGTGGTAACATTCCTAAATTGCATCCTCTTGTGAAGAGATTGATACTTCGTTTGATAAAATGGAACAAAAATTACCGTAGTTATTATTTAAAGAAATATTCGTGAAATTTTTTTCATACATATTTTTTTTTCAAATGATTTTTCAGTTCAAAAATTCTAAAAAATTTTGATGGATCTTGATTGTTTATCGGGTTTATTGCGTTTAAGCGCAAGCGCGTTTAAGCAACGAACAGAAGTTGGCCAATGTTTGCGCAAAGCGAAATAATAATATTTACAAAAAATGTGAAATTGACACATTTTGCGGTAAACAAACAAGATCCATTAAAAATTCTGAAAATTTTTGAACTGAAAGTTCATTAGATAAGATGACATACATATGTATATAAAAAATAGAACACGACTATTATACTATTTAAATAATAACTATGGTAATTGTTGTCTGATTTTATCTTCACAAGGTAACACACTTTCAGAATGTCTTCACTTATTTTATATTTTCTAATTATATTTTGCAATTAAGAATAGCTAAACTTGAAAAAATCATATTATCCAAGTTTACCCGATCAAAACTCATAACATATAAGTTTGAACCATATGTATATGTATACCATTTTAAAGTACCATCTCTCGCCTTTTCAAAAAACTTTGGATTTTGAAAATAGGTTAAAAAATATTTGGGTAAACAATAATTTTGTGCGAAAAGATTAAAGATACGGTTTTTGTCAAATAAAAGAAGTTCGGAGGGTTTGAGATATATAAAAAAAATTTTTTTGAGTTCTACTCAACAAAACTCACCACCTAGACTAGGTTATTAGTTGGGTGTATTTAGACTGTCGCACCGTGTAATTTCTATATTTGAATCTTATTCATTTTAATCTTCAGTTAAATATTTAACGAACAATAAATTAAAAAAAAGAATTTAAATGTCAGATCAATATGAATTTTTGATGGAATCTTTTCTCATTAGAGTTTTTGGTAAGCCATGAAGCAGCAGTAATAATATTTAATATTTTGTTTTGACATGTTTAAGTTGTATCTACCCTAACCGAGTAACAGAGACATTTTCCCACCATTGTAATGTAAATGTTACGCAAACGCATTTGTGTCCACTTACCTTTATCCTCCATAGATTTAAACATTTCTCCTGCTGGAAAATATTTACTATACCGCATGCGTGATATCAAATTTAGTGTCATCATTAGAGGTAGAAGTGTGAGTATTACTGAAATCTCTTCAGGAAAATGAGAGTTCAGAATAGCCTCAACCAGGAGATAAGGTGCCCGTTACGTTTCTCTTTCAGTAAGTATGACACTTTATTTTTTTTTTTTAATTTTTATTTTTTAACACCATAAACACTTTTATTGTTTACTTGTTTGTTTTGTTTTTATGTATATTTAATTTCAATGATTTATATTGTATATAACATCATATATTAATATTATTATTTAATTTAATTAAATAAATTGTTATTATAATTTAAATATTAATAGTAAATTGGGCACTTTTTAAAATTTTGATCGCATGCGGAGACTAAAAACGTTATCGAAATGAAAGAACCGCTCGGTATGTATTTTGATTATCAACTAAATTGATTTCAACTTTTGCTTAATCTTATATATGCCCTTAATCCTACCTCCGATGCATATCCATTCGTCTGTATACATACATATATACATTATTAGTCATTACAACTCTTCAGTCTGGCTAACGACTGTTAATTTTATAGACGTGTCCCACGGTAAAAGTCGATTGTGAACGTCAGATTATTGAGAAACTTTCCTGTCAATTTTATTTATTCTCAGAATTTTTACCTGAAGACTGCTGGAAGAAAGTTCGTTTTTTAACGATGCCTTACCTGTGGTTTGAAAAGGTAATCGAATAAGTCAACGCACTACCTGATGGTGTACGGCGACTATATTTTTTTTTTTTATATATTCATTAAAATTCAATTTACTTAATATTAGGGCCCTTCGTATTTTATTCATATAAAGGCATAATAAAAATATAAGATATAAACCATTTTCAACATCATCTTTACAGACCACAATACAAACTACCGATCGACAAAATAACTTTCAGTATGTATTGTTGTTTACTTTCGTCCTATAGTCTGTCGAATGCTTTAAGAACTTTCGACGTTTTTCTAAAGACTTTGTGGATTTACTATGTAAATTTAATTAAAAAATAATTCGTAATTTTATTGTAATTAATAAATAAATACAATGTAAATTTGATTGAACGAGAAATAAAAATTAAATGAACAATCCTCATGTCTACACAGATCTGCTATTTAGCTGTCTTGTTAGTAACTTTGTCCATATTGGGATCTTTAATCGGATTGAGGCTGAAGACAGCATTCCGGATCTTTCGAAACGCATTGCACGAATTCAGTTTGATGACACTTCTCAAGAGATTTATAGCAGCTGGTGATTATAATGCGAAGCGGTTTTTCTGTGGCTCCAGACTAATATCTGCTAAAGGCTGTATAACCTATATATTGGCCCACTTATAGATACAAAATAGCAGACGTTATCGATCTTGCAGTAATAAACAATTTTCCCAGAGAAATTGTGCAAGTAGAGCCTTCTTTAGTTTTAACGTCTGATCATATGCCATCAACCGTCACTTTGTATAATAATAGGGATGTCTCCGGATACTGGACTGAAATCTTATAAAATTACAACGTTAAGGAAATATTTGGAAAATTTAGACTCTAAACTAATTACTTACTAAGGCGTGCCACTCGTAGTCTAAAGAGGCCTATGATGCGTAAGGGTGTCTTAAGCAACCCAAATGGCAATTGAGCTAGAAATGATGTCGAAAGAGATGATTTATTTGTTTGGTCCGAATACATCTACCAAAAGAATTGAACTTCCATCAATTATTCTTGAAAATTTCCATTATTTGAGATTAGAGACTCACGTTATTGAGAACGCAATTAAGAGTTTAACCCCAAATAAAGTTCCTGGTATTGACAAGATAACCAACAAAATGATTCTGGAATTAACTAGCAGAGGAGTTAAAACAATTTTTATTTATATTCAATTCTATTACTCATACTAAGTGTTATACCCCTAAAGCTGGATTCGGAACAAAATGCTTGTTCCGGAACAAATTCAGTTTTTTGAGAGTTTGTTCCGAAACGATTCAACCACTTCGAATAATTGTTCTGGAAAAACAAGGCTACCATATGAAATATTTTTGTAAACGATGCGTGTTAGTTTTACAATTAGGCAGCACAGTAGCAGATGATTGCAATTCGTTTGTTTTCTTGGCTTGAGTGTGATCATATTTTATGTTACAAAGAAATTGTAAATGAAAACAAATCTGAAATTGTTGAAGTGAAAAAATGGATAATAATGGATATTATACGTACATAAATAGACGCATACAAATGTACATATAATGTGATGTGGCAGCTCAGTTCAACTTTACTTAAAAAATTAAAGTAGCTGGCAGCACAGTTCGATTGTTTCGGAACAAAAATTAAAATTAAACCAATTCGAGATGAAAATGTTCCGAAGCAAGCTTACTCTCTTTCGCTCTCTCTCTCTCTCTCAAAAAGAGAAACGTCAAACTACATATAAAAAAATTGTTTCGGAACAAAAATTTTGTGAAAATGGATTCACCCATTGTTTCGGAACAAAATTCTTGTTCCGGAACAAATTCAGTTTTTTGAGAGTTTGTTCCGAAACGATTCACCCACTTCGAACAATTGTTCTGTAAAAACAGGGCTACCGTATGAAATATTTTTGTAAACGATGCTTGTTAGTTTTACAATTAGGCAGCACAGTAGCAGATGACTGCAATTCGTTTATTTTCTTGGCTTAATTATTTAGTTTTTTTAATAACATTCAACAGTTATTTGTTTTTTATAATTAAACAAACAATATAAACAAACAGTATTAAACAACCGCTCTGTATTTTATTATACAATACATACATACAAATATACATACAGTATGATGTGGCAGCTCAGTTCAACTTTACTTCAAAAATTAAAATATCTGGCAGCACAGTACGATTGTTTCAGAACAAAAATTAAAATTAAACCAATTCGAGCTGAAATTGTTCCGAAGCAATCTTACTCTCTTTCGCTCTCTCTCTCTCAAAAAGAGAAACGTCAAACTACATATAAAAAAAATTGTTTCGGAACAAAATTTTTGTTCCGAAACAATGGGTGAATCCAGCTTAAGTGAAAAGTTTCACTTATTACAATGATACTAAAGCCAGGCATGCATGACACCCAGATTGACTTATATAGGACTTCATCAAATGCAAGCGGTCGTGCTCCACACCCTCAATTTGGGTTTCGGAAGGAACACAACACCATTCAACAAACTCACAGACTAGTAAATGTAATAGAAAAAACCCCTGAAAAGAAGAAATATTGTTCTACTATCTTACAGTGGCTCAAACGTAAAACTGGATACCAAGTATTAGATTATTCAAATAGCGATTTTTCCACTTCAGTCGAAATATTTTGATGCGGATTTATAGATAATTAAAAAAGCTTTTTAAACAATATATGTATAATACTTAGCATTATTTATTTAAAAATTTCTTTAAAACAAAATAGGAAAACAATATTCACCAATTTCACGCCAAACGCATAATTGGGCAGTCAAATAAAAGGCACTGTTTTAACACTTGGAACCAAATCCTTTTGCTTTTATTACTGCTTCCAAACGTTAAGACATCGATTGAACTAGATTGGCATAAAATTGTTCCATTCTCGCCTAATTCCTTGCCTCAATTCCTCCACTGTGCTGATACTAGATTTATAGAGCTTACGGGTGAGTTTTTCCGAAACATGCTCAATAATGTTGAGATTAGGGGCCTGTGCCGGTGTTTGGAGCAGTTGTCCTTGTAGAAACAAATGTGTTCAATATATTTTACTTATCACCACTTTACTTTTTATATAAAAAATAGACCCTGTTCCTGCACTGGAAACACGAGTACCGACACTCTCCCTTGCTTGAAAATAGCCCGAGTATTGTTATGCAAAAACTCAGTATTTGGCTTACGCCAAATGCACTGCTTTACATTTGTTCCATGTAGGTTTAATTTACTCTGATAGCGAAGCCAGGCAAGGAGCATGCCCAGATTGACTCATATAGACCAATAATTCTTCAACCTTATTTGTCAAAATCATTCGAGAAAGTTTTAGAAAGAACACAACACCATTTAACAAACTCCCAGACTAGGAATTATTTAATAAAAAAATCGTTGAAGAGTAGAAATATTGTTCTGCTCTCTGGCATAAAGACCAAAAATACAAATTGAAACCCAATTTTCCGGAAAACATACATGAGCTATTTAAATGACAGAAAATTTGTAATCAAAGAGGAAAATTTTTTTAGCTTCTCCCATCGAATCGATGCCGGTGTTCCCAAAGGTAGTATTATGGGTCATGTTTTATATTTGATCTACACTTCTAACATCGCGACAAGTACATATATTCATACTTTTACATTTTCTGGCATCATTAGCTTTTTAAGCGTACATGAGTGTCCAATTGTTGCTACGCAACAGGGTTTAATATAATAATATTTAATATTTATTTATTCAAATTAATGACCAATTTATGCCGCAGTAAAAACATGTGAAATACTTAGGTTCTCATTTTGATCAAGGTTTAACGTAGAAATATCATGTAGAGGCAAAACTGGAACAAATAAAATTAAAAACAATCCAAATGAATTGGCCAATTGACAGAAATTCAACTCTAACTTTGGACTGCAAACTTCTCCTTAATTATTATAGAGTGAGCGCCATAAGTGAGTCAACACTTTTGTTCTGAAGTATAAAACAGTTTTCTTCTTAAGTATAAAAAAGTTCCTTTTTTCATGAATTGTTGTTTTCGTTTTAACATTTTATAAATAATAAATAAACGTTTTTATTTTTGGAAATTTATTCGACTATTCTCATTTACTTTTCTCACTATCCTAAGGAAATGAATTATTTCAGTGGTTTTTACTCACTTTTGGCGCTCAGTGTATATTGAAACCGATATGGTTCCAGTCATGGAGTACTGCCTCAGCTTCGAATTCGAATAAAATTCAAAGATCGCCAAATAAAATTCTACGCAAGATAACTTCTGCCCCATGGTATATAAAAAATTAGAATGTACACAAGCTCCTTAACGTACCGTTGTTTAAATTGGAAATCAGGACAAATGCAGAAAAATATTTAAAGACGTTCAACTCTCATCCCAGGCCGCTAGTGCGTGGCATGCAAAATAAAAATGGATGTATACGACTAAGAAGAAAAGACTTCACCGGTCTTATCCAAAGGCGGGAATAGTGTGTGCTGTCTGAGGGAATTTAAAACTAATTTATCTAGCACTGGTTAGATTTATTTCAGTTTATTTTAGTTAAATTTTAGAATTTATTGTCAGTTCATAAGCCGATGAAGTTTTAATAAATAAAGGTTGAAAAAAATAACTAACTACTAATGGAGTTTCTTAAAAGCATGTTAAAAACAGTAGGTTTTTTCGGTACCCAGCCAGAAGTGACAATGATAGATGAGTTTGACTCCAGTGTGGTTCTCCAGTTCTCTAAAATGTTTTGTGGAATTTTTAATACTTTATTAATTTAGGGAATTTGTGCTTATCATATTATCTTCGAACTCTCCTTTTTTCAGAAGCCAGACTCTCTACGTTTACTCTGAAAAACCTTTTTAATTTAAACCTATGGCCGGATGGCAGTTGTAAGATATTTTTTCAAATTAGAAATAAAAGATGTTGTATCCTTTATTTATAGTGAGCACTAGAGTATTATGAACATTTCAACATTTAACAATTATGAAGGGTAAATTAAATCCAGTGAATACGCAACATACATTTTATCACTATTGAGTCGAATTTTTGTACGCAGTAAGTTCTGATCCCTAAGTATCAGAATCCCTAGAAGATCGGTTTAGAGTTACAGTCGTTAGTTGTTAGAAAAGGAGCTTCTAGAGACTTATATAAACTTTAAACAAATCTAATTTCAGAATTTGAAAAGCAAGTACACTGAGGATATTAAAAATGTTTGTCAGAAAAAATATTTTTTTATAAATAAAAAAATGTTTAACTCTTAATTCAGAATACTTTAACCTACACACAAGTTCTAACGCAAAAGTTTTTCACGTCGAATAACATTATTTAAATTCATCCTTTTAAAAGAAATCCAGACATGGATCGACTGATCGGCTAAAACAGTAATTCGGAAAAAACGCGCGTAAATAACCCAGGGCCGCATTTTGTGTAGAATTAAAGAATAGTTCGCACCAATAATGGTACGATACAGAAAATCGTACACGTATTTTGAGGAACGACAAGGCACCAGGTATACACAAACTTCACTCTCATTTCAACGAACCATAGGGTATACTTATAATTAAGCAAGTTAAAAGGGTAGTTTTCACACAGGCAAGCACCACTGCTAAATACAATTACTATATCGTAACAGATATTTTGTTTTGTTTAATAATATTCTGGTAGCTGCGATAAATGGTTAACGAACAAAACTGTAGGTGATTGAATGGTCAGGTATGACCGCATATTTTACCTGTTATTGATATATCCTTGCTCAGTATTAAACCCATCGTCGTTATTTCCGCAACGCAACTATGAGTACTTGTTGAGCTCTATTCTTTATTAAATGAGTATTAGGAATTGTAAAAGATAATGTCCGCGTCAAAAATCCTTTAATTGGTGAAAAGTAAAAAAAAACAAAAAAAAATTAAACAAAAAAAGCTAATAAATGTGGAGATTCATCATTACAAATATGATTTTCGTTACTACAATATAAAGTCAATGAAACCTCCATGTATTTCAAGTCAAATAAACCACCACTAAATTACCTCAGAGGAAGAAATTCAAAAGCTTTAATAAAACGCTGGAATATGGACAAACAATAGTTCAAGTCAAAAATGAAAACTAATACCGCAAATAATCGCTGAGTTTGAAAAAACAAAAGCAGCATCTACTGATCCGCTAAGAAAGAATAGACTGTTATCCACTTTCTTTGTCAATGCCCATCTCTTGCGAGGTGCAGATATAGGTTATTTGGCTCTCCAATCCTTGTCAGCTTGACGGAGCTATCGTCCATTGATGTCAAGGATATAGCCTCGTTTATCAAGCTTTCGGGCCGGGTTGCCAGAGTGGGGTAGTCGTGCTTTAAATGTGCTGCCCTTGCGCTGACCAACTCCTCCCTCATTGGTTAGGAGGAACAGACAGCGATCACCTGTGGCGTCACAACGGGCCACTATGCGTTCTCAAGTGAGCTTTTGGTATCAAAGCTACCACATTAACCTAACCTAGCCACTAAAAAGTGCTACAGGTTTACAAATAGTTGTTAATCGCATGCGTAGATCTAGAGGAAAATTGAAGGATGGTCTCATTAACCAAGTCTTTAAAGTTGAAAGTGCTATTAATATACGAATTCAAGTAGAACTTAAACCAGATGACAGCAAAGTACAAAAGATTTAAGTACACCCTATACACAATGCAAGATACCTATTACATCGAAAAATCATCGTCGAAAAACTCTGCAATCGATCAGAAACCGTTCAATTCTTTAACTGTGCAGAGTACTAAGGCCACACCATGACATACTGTAAACGCCCTATAGTTTGCAGCTTGATCAATCGATGTCCCTGGTTTAGATTTCAGTCAGTGAACAATTTTTGATTAATATGACTGGTTAATTCCAGGAAATGCTAAGAATGCTGCGTATATTGCTGCAAGCGACAGCCGATGAACTACATAACATACATAATAACATATTTCAGTCAGGATTACGACTTAGTTTCCCACACCACTCATGTTGTGTGTGTTAATTTTATACATGAGAGGCGGGACCTACAGTTTAAAGTCGACTTCGAACGCCAGATTTATGAGAAACTTTTCATGGCAATTTTATTTACTCTCAGAAATTTTGCCAGAAATCTGCTGAGAGGAATTCGCCGAAGAAATATTTTTTTCATATTTCGTTTTGATATCTGACCTGTGGTTTGAACCGAGGCCTCACGTCTAATAAGTCAACACACTACCTACTAGACTACGACGATATTCCAAATAATATACAATAATATTATACTATGTGATAATAAACCAGGTCACACATCTCCAACGAAACAGAATATGAAAAAAAGTATTTTCTCGTCGACTTAATTTCAGCAGGTTTCTGGAAAAAACTCTGTGCGCATTGTCATGAAAAATTTCACAAAAAATGTGTCGTTAGGAGTAGCCTTTAAGCTGTATATAATTTCTATAAAGAAATGTTTTTAATACCGATATGCTCAGCTTTTAAACAGGACCTTAATTGGCGCCGTCGAAAAATTTCAATTCTAGAAAATGGTTCAGACTAAAAATGCATTTTGACTGCGCATGAAAAACTTATCACATTATATCTTCACATTATAGTCGCAGATTTTTTTACTGGGAAGTGGTTAAATCTATAAAGAATAAAAGTGAATGAACAAAAATGTATTCACGTAGTTATCACGTTATGGAAAGAAGTGGTTCAATACTCGCATGTAAAATAAACACTCTCATTCCTAAAACCAATATGCGGTCACGCCTGCTTCTCATGTAGAAAAAACTTAAATAATCTAAAACAAAACCTTACATACTGTTTCTGATAAACTGTTCATTAAAATCCTGAACATATGAATCACAACGAGCAATCGATTAAAGCTAAATATTCTGGGAAATGCCTGGTAAACGTTCTGATGCACACAAATCGCTTGGCTCACAACGTTTTCAACTACCGTGACATCAATAAAAGTGAAAAACTGTAGCTCTAATATTCAAATAAGATACATACATATATACATAACGACGAAAACTGATCGGTTGTAAATCATTTTTATTTCAAGAGTTGAAAATTGAAAACTTATTGTCAATTGAAGATTTAACAAAAAAAAAGAAAAAAAATAAAAAAATGAGAAAAAGAAATCAAAATGATAAAGTGGAACTTTTGAACATCAGAATAAGTCTAGAACTTCATTAGTTACTGAATTGCCATTTAGGAAACGATTAGCGATATATATTTTTGTGTCATTTTATAACGCTTTGTATGCGTGTTTAAAATCGAAAGTGTTAACAAACGTAAATTAATATATTTCTAGGCTTGAATTTCGATAAACATTAATTTAATGTAATTCCTCGTATTATAGTTTTATAAGTATGCGTCTTGCAAAATTTTTGGAAATATTAAAAACTGTACTACGAAATAAGCCACTTATGTATGTGATTGGCTCCATTGTACTTTTCTTTAGGGATCCCAGTTTACTAATTTAATGCCCAGGTTCAATAACCTCATCAATATTTTTTTTTTTTTTTGTAAAGGATACACGCTCGACTGAAATTTAAAACTAATTACGTGTTTTCCAACAATTAAAATTGAAAAGGAGCAGAAAAAATATGGAAAATTATCGTAAAATTTTTTTATTTAAAAACCGCATAGAATTTCACTTGAATTACGTTCTAAAGATCAATTACATAACAATGCTAAGCAAAAAATATAAAAACATTTTCAATGTGAATTAGACAAGTGTATTGGGAATACACTGGAATATAGAATATAAAGATGAAATATATGTAAGTAAACATGCACACGATTACAATAGAGATGAATGAGATGAAACCCGTATGAATATGGATGGATTGTGTAAACGTGAGTGATCTTTCATTAGAAATCAATACGATTTTTAAACAAAATCATGATTTCTGTGAACTCTGAACTTGAATTCACATTGCAAACGAAAGCAAAATAATACGTTCCTATAACAATTAACTTCCATGAAATTACTATCAAGTTTTTTTTTTGTGAAAAGAAAGAAACTCATAATAGAAGAATAGAATGTAGAAGAGTGAAATGAACAATACAGAGATAAAATTCTCCATCTCGCTCCAAGAGAAAAAGGGTTGATAATGAATACATGAATAAGAAATTGAAATTCTAAAAATAATAGAAGAACGAAAATGTTGTAAATTCAAGTGATAATAGACATCACAACGTTAAACAATTTGTAATGAACTGGAAATAAAAAAAATGAAAAAAATAATTTCAATTCATTTACAGTGGGTGTATTTATCGATGACGATCTGCTTTAGAGAATGCATATGTACCTTCATATATTGCCCTTTATTTTCTTATAGAATACGTAATAAGAATTGGTTTATTTATGTCAAACGATTCATTAGGGATCATTCATTATAAAGTATGGTCCTCATCATTTCTATAAAGGATACTAGAAGAGCAAAAAATCTAAAAAACAGATAAACTCACAGATAACGAACGTAGGTGTGTTAAAGGATGCACAGACATCTGAAACAAAACAATTATTCGTCGTTGAACAGAAAAAGTTTTATCATGTTGTGATCATGTCCTTTTTTTCAATTCTATTAAAAGTATTTGCATTGAAAAATAATTTCAACATCATAATCGTTTTCATCACTTGTCATCATCTAACTATTGTTGTTGTTGATGTTGTTGTTGTTAGTGAATTTAACTACTAAAGAAGCTAAAATAACATGTCAACAAATTCATTAAAAATATGAATATCTTAATCAAATATTGTGTACGCGATTGTAGATACGCCATTCCTTGAAATCTATTTAACAGGAATTTCTTATGGATTTCATTCATTCATAGGCACAATAAATGAATCACACTTATAAGGATGATATTGAATTGAATGAAAAATTCGATTGAAAAATGATGCTTGATAATGATAATCAGTTGTTCAACTAGAAATAAATTAAGGCATGAGAACATAATCGGTAAGTATGACCAAATGGACACCTGTTTTATAGTGGCAGAACAATGATTTAAAGTAATACATACATAATTGGTCATCACAACCCTTTAGTCAGGACTAGGACCTAGTTTCTCACACCACTTATGTTGTGTGCGTTAATTTTTATACATGAGCGGAGGGACCAACAGTTTAAAGTCGACTCCGAACGACAGATTTTTGAGAAACTTTTTCATGCCGATCTTATTTACTCTCAGAGTTTTTGCCAGAAATCTGCTGAGAGGAATTCGCCGAAGAAATATTTTTTTCATATTTCGTTTTGATGTCTGACCTGTGGTTTAAACCGAGGCCTCACGTCTAATAAGTCAACACACTACCTACTAGACCACGGCGACTTCGATTTCAAGGAATACAAACTAATAAAATAACTCATGGATTCAGAGTTTATTAAACAAAACTTGATCATACGATTATCTATATTTGTTCGTAATTGATCTGGTGATATCTTTAGTCATATCCAAGACCTACTTTCTTTGTTTTATGTCATATGAAGTATTTGTAATTGTTTTCTTACTTTTTTCATACAAATTTTTAATAACCACACCTAAAATAATTGAAGCAATAGAAACCACATCTTACTTAATTTCTTAATTGACGATTACAAACCTTCAGTCAGGATTTCGATCTGACATCTCACAACAGCCTTGTTGTGTTTGCTGCTTATATTCATGAGTACCTGGAACCGCAGTATAATGTCAACTCCGAACGCATGCGCGTTAATTATAATAAAGGCAGCAGCGGCAAAGCATAAGTAGAACAAATAAAAACTAAACAGTTCATTAATTCTTCATTAATGGTGTCACTACCGCGCATTCTATTTCATTATTATTATTGTAGTGACAGCAGTAATTCTCTCATTTTACCCTATATGCGAACCAGTAGCATCGTCTACTGGTTCGCTTATTGTCGCGTTACCTTCAAAATAATGGTTCCCATATACATTCATGTATTCTATTTTTGATATGATTTTTTTAATAGATATTTATAGCATAAGAATCTTTTCATGTTAATTTTATTTTACTATCAGAGTTTTTTGTCAGATGACTGCTGTGAGAAAGTCAACGAAAGGATAACATATTTTGTTGTATCTCGTTTTTTTCGACTTGTCTGAACAACTTCACTATCTTCCATTATGTTGCTTCATTTATAATTTCAAAGGGTGCCCTGGTAGTCTAGTGGGTAGTGTGCTATACTATTAGCGTGAGGGTCGTGGGTTTGGTTCCCACCAGAGAGTCTGGTCTGTGACACTACACCGATCATAAGCTCGCTAAATAATATATAAAATAAAATAATTTGTAATTGCATTGTAATTAATAAAATAAATAAATCGACGCCTCCATTCTATAACGTTTTTAATGTTTTTGCATTTTTATATTCTACGTTCTCTAACTTAAATACTGTCAAAATTTGGTTAAGATGCGCCGATCCGTTCCGAAGTTATAGGGGAAAATCTTCTTAGAATACACATATGGTCGTATGTCGCGTGAAAACTTTGAGAGCTCATAACTCAAAACACACTTTTTCAACTTAGAATGTTATAGAACGGAGGTGTCGAAATATACAAATGAAGTGAATTTGTAAAATTAAAAAATTTTTGAACACTTTTATAGAGCAGAATGGCTCAGTAAAAGCATATTGGGCCCGTTAACCAAACTGTCTGACATTGATATGTCTTGCGTTAAGCGCTTCGTATTTTTAAATTACAATAAAATAAATTGTGTGTAACATATCAGCGTAATTTTTAATTAATTTAAAGGATCTTCTGGTGCCGGTATGTGTGGAATATAAAATTGTTCACGCCACGTCTTCGCTGGGTAGATCGCATCCGGAATGAATAATATTTCATGACTTTGGCGCATAAATAAGGCTGAATTTGATCGATAGCAATTGTATGTTAGCATTGAGAACTGCTGTTGAATTTCACAAAGTTTTGGTCTGCGAAAGGCCGAGTCCTTCTGAGCGACAAGAAATCGACTACCTCGATACCTTTTGAACACCCTCACTGACAGTGGCGATATTTTCGGCAGATCGTGCGTTTCGTACGGGTATTGATCGATCATCTACTAAACCATTGGATTTGAATTTATCCACTACATTACGAATAGCATCTCGGCCATAATAGTCTTATGGCTACCGTAAAATGAGTGAAGCTTGCGGAAGGTTGTCCCTGCAGGGCACGGATTTTGATTAAACGATTTCTTTACTTGATTGTTCCGTTGATTGCTATATCCAGTTTTTTAGCTGCGGAAAAGTTTTCATTGAATTTGGGTTCTAAGAAAACAAGTTATTTCAATAAACTCAATAATAATAACAAGAAATATTTACACATTTTAAAAGGTAGCAAAGAAATAGCAACAGAGGGAGTGACAGAGGCACAGGGCTTTGGCGTTTTCTTTTAAAATTTTGGTACTTATAAAAAAACAATTTTTTTTTGTAAAAAGAGGTTTTTCTTAGAAACAAAAAAAAAATACTGGCAAGGCAGGCTATATCACCATCCATGATGAATTTACAGAACAAACTGTTTAAATAACAACTACTATGACAGATGTGGCTTCAAGAAGATAGGCAGACCCATAAATATTTTAACAACATGAAATTATTTACTTCTTTACAAAAAATTTCTTATTTCTCAGTTGCAATGCTTTTCCAGCTTAAAGTCGAAAATAATTAAAAAAACAGGTGATTATTATTTATTTATTCAATCTACAGTTGATCTAAATAATTTAGTGTTGATAACTTTTGTTAACTGTATGACGGCAGTTTGATTTCATGACAGATCATATTACCGATACGTGGGAAATCTTGTGAACCCTCACGCTAAAGTTGGACCGTACACATACAGTAAAAATTAATCAAAAAAAAAAAAAAGAGGGAAATGAGTATAAAAAACAAGCAATGAAATTATTCAACAGGCACATAAAAAATTTAAACAGAGTTGGTTATTTGAGATCAACTTATGAATACAATGCGAATATAAATCACAATTGTTGTGAATTCTTATAATATGAAACCATTTCAAAACCATCAAAGGCGAAGACATTTGAACAACAATGGAATGTCATTCCTCTAAATGAGGGAGAGAAAGAGATCAACGAAGAGAGCATTCATATAAAGTTGGTTCATACAAAAAACGCCCCTCAGAGTACAATCAAATGAACAGCGCACAGCATGTAAAAACAGAGTTGCCACTACAAATTTTAGAAAGTTATTTATAAAGGCACGTTGGGATTGTTAGAACGCGCAGCTACACGGAAGGATTTATTGAACGATCAAAACTAGAATTAAATTCACTCTGATGACAACGTATCTCCATATGTAGTTTTCTTAACTAGCACGGCCACGAGGACATATTGGATTTTTTGTGATATGATTCTAATGGATAGTTTAATGCAAAATATTTTATATTTAGCTAATAAAATTGATTTACAGTAAGTTCTCCTTGATATTGGTATACTTCTGATATTCGCTATGGCAAATCAACTAATTCTATATCTAAGCCCTTGTGTACTAGAGTTTTCAATAATAGAGTTTTCATAATAAATTATCAACGAACCCTACACAAAGTCGTGGCAGGAAAAAACAATTTTACACATTTTTCAAAGTTCAACATGTAAATGGGCAGGATATGAAATGAATAAATGCATAACATTACACATTCATGGCAAAAGACGGTGTGTTCACCTGTATGATACATACATATGGCCATATCGAATGCTTGACGTTTACATGTATGTAATAAAGAATATAAGCTGGACCTGTTACTATCTTGGCGAACAATAGTTTGACTTTACCTAATACTGTGTCCAGGTATGTACTTTTATTGAGTCAATATTCGATTAATTGAGTAGAATATTTTAAGTGTTCAGGCATAATAATATACACAGTTCAGCTGCTTATTCAATATTCATTTGACAGCTGGTAAACAAAACAGCTGATTGTTTCAACAACATTGTTTTTATTTTGTTTGTTTGTCGCTGTTGACATTTGAGTCGTCAAATATCAACAAAAAGTATTCGGTTAATTGTAATAGGCTCACTAAACACACTTATGACTTGAAACTTTATATGAAATATTGAGATCAATAATGGCGTTTATTGCGATTTACGCAACAAATATATATAATATCTAAACACCGTATAAAACAATCTGAAACATCGATGCTGAATGTGTCACTTGACACAGCAAAATCCGTTGGAATTACAAAAAATGCAAGACAACACTTTGCGTTGACAAAGGATGCTTTTTAAAACTCCATTCATAAGAGATCACTGGATCAATTTCGGTACATCCCTTTTATACTCTAAAAATTTTTAATTTTTTTTTCTCCCAATTTAATGCAAATATGTATGAAACAATTAGGGTGGGTAGTAATTATTTTTAAATCTCCCTTAAAGACAGGGATCTTTAGGAGATTCATTAGGTAATTTGGAAAAAGGAAAGATGTGCGGTTATTTCGATGTCTTGAAATGAATTATTTTAAGAGATAAAATTTTACCTTTTTGCAAAGATGGAGTAAACCTTTTTCTTTTCAGGGTTGATTAGAATCAAATACAATGTGCTCTTTATTATGTACGAATTAACACTTTGATTTAGATAATATAATAATATAATTCAATGTAATTTTAAGGAAATATAGTATTTTATTGAATAGAAATCAAAAATATTTTTTTTTTGATATTTCTTGAATCCTCCAACTTTGTTTTATTTCCTAAAAACTGTTTTTTTACTTTACGCACATATTTATTGATTACACAAACATTTCTGTACCAATGTCACAAATTTGAACTTTTTTAGAAAGGGAAGGGATGGGCCTTTGCGATGTACATACATATATACATATATTATTCGACTTAATTTTTTTCATATTTTTTCAAGTTTGTCCATTCATAGTAACAAACTTTTATTAAAAAATATAAAATAAGTTGGGATATTCTTAATGTGCATTCTGTTATGAAGAGATTGACACTTCGTTTGATAAAATTAAATAAAAATTATCGTAGATATTATTTAAATAGCATAACAGTCGTGTTATATTTTTTATATATTTCATCTTATCAAATGAACTTTCAGTTCAAAAATTTTCAGAATTTTTGATGGATCTTGACTGTTTATTGGAAACTGTGTGAATTTTATGTTTGAGCTAATGTTGGCCAATGTTTGAGAAAAGCGAAATAAAAATATTTGCAATAATAGCCTGCTTCTGGTAGTTGCCCAAACGTGAAACTGAGAGATTTTGTCGTAAACAATGTAGTTCCATTAAAAATTTTTATAATTTGTGAACTGAAAGTTCATTTGATAAGGTGACATATATAAAAAATATAACACAACTGTTATACTATTTATATAATAACTGTTTATGGAAGTTATGTAAACAAATGGAAAAGAAATGATTATAATCAACTTATGTTATTTGACATACAAATTATTAGATCGGGCTGTTCTTGGTTTTGTGAAAAGATGGGCTAGGGAATTCATTGATCCTTATATAACGAGACTGCTATACATTTCACTTGTTAGACCTATTTTTGAGTATACGTCTATTATTTGGAATCCATACTATCGTTGTCATAGTGATTCAATAGAGTCTGTGCAGAAGCAGTTTTTATTATTCTGTTTACGTGGCTTAGGATGGGATTATGCCAATCGGTTTTCGTCATATGAGGCTAGATTGGGTTTGATAAAACTTCCAACTTTGGAACGTAGAAGGCCTGTTTTAGGGGTTTGTTGTGTTTTTAATCTAATTAAAGGTGATATCGATTCTGAGTTTTTGCTTTATAACCTAAATTTCAGTATTCCAGCAAGATTTTCACGACACTATCGTCCTCTTTCTTTAGATTTTTATAGAACGTACTATGGATGTAATTTTCCTTTTCGTAGATTATGTAACGATTTTAACTTATATTATGATTTTATTGATTTTAATAGTAGTGTTTGTAATATAAAACGTAGCTTATATGCTGGCATTAATTTATAAATTATTATATAAAAATGTATTATCGTTCTTGTTATACGTAGTTCATGTTTGTTGTAACTTTATTCAGCTTGTGATTAAGTTCTGTAGCTGTTTTGTGTTCTCGTTGCCATTACTTTTCCCTTACCCGCTATAGTCCGGACTGTAGTGTGTACGTGTCCCTACGTAATGGGGACGAGCCCTCAGCGGTCGGGTGAGGGTGGGTTAGTGTGAGGCCGGGGACATTAAAAAAAATAAAAAAAAAATAACATTTTTTATTAAATAATTTTAGTGTTCAAACCTAGTCTGAACATGTAAGTTAAGAGGAAAAATATAACAGTTTTATAGTAAAGCTTCTATCTAAGCGGAACATTAACATCGACAAAATCTTACACATTAGGTTACCGCCTGCTTGCTATACCTCTAAAGGCCATTATTACAACTTGCCGTTAACTAAAGGAAGGATTTTAACGGACAGATAAATGGTTTTTCATTATTATATGTAAGTGGACAATATGGTAGAAGTAAGCGTTAAGCTAAATGAAGGATCATCCTACTGATAACTTTTAAAGTGAAGTTTATATTTGAACTTGCCGTATTATATACTATTTTCGATATGACAACTTCAAATATAAACAAAATGAGCATATACAACAAAAAAAAGGGAAGTCTGTCGTTGCCACTGCGTTTAAAAAAAAAACTTGTTTAATTGTGCAGTGTTATCGACATTACTCCGGCACTGACATATTTTTGAAAAAGTTAACTTTATTTTAGGTTATAATAACGAAAAGTAGTTAAAGGTGACTTTAGAGTTCACTTTAGCTAAAGTTATACATAATACATAATTGGCCATTACAACCCTTCAGTCAGGATTACGGCCTAGCTTGTCACACCACTCATGTTGTGTGCGTTAATTTTATACATGAGTGGCGGGACCTACAGTTTAAAGTCGACTCCGAACGACAGATTTTTGAGAAACTTTTCATGGCAATTTATTTACTAAAGCTAAAGTTACCTTTAACTAAATCCAACTTTAACTGGAAGTTGTAATAATGGACCCAATTAAGACATCTTTATGGTCTTACATAATAAATACTGCAAAACTGCTTATTTAGAAGTTCCACTCATTCAGAAGTTATTATATAATAATGTCACGGTAAAGAAATAGAGAAATTTTATAATTCCACACTATCTATGCATTTGATTTTGTGCATCATAGTTTTTTATTGTCGTGATAGGCTACGTACATTCGACTTTTAATTATTTATTTTTTAATTTTGGTCTACTCGTCTCGAACATATGCCCACAGATTTAGCTATATAGCACGTTTAATATGTTTCTGAGATGCACAAATAAGACAAGTGTTTTGAATGTTTGGCGATTTCCTGCTATTGAAAAAAATTGATAAAAGAAGTTGAATCAAATTTTGTAAAAACACTTGCGATGTTGACAGTGGCATAGGGTGACAAAAACAAGTCTAGAAGATTTGGTTGCTAATTTTTTAAACAACGTGGTCTTGCATTAAGTTAAGCGTTGTACTGGTCTTTTTAAGTTTACGAATATCAAATCTTGATGAAAAAGCGTGACTGGAATTTAACTGATGGTGCTTCTACTGTATTCTCTGATATGTTGGACGTGTTTTCTGTTTCGGACGTTTTAAAGTCCAACTTATTCAGGAATCGTAATGGGTTTTTTTCTCTTTCCTGGTTGCTCGTCATTTCGAAAAGTATTTTTGTGCTGCAGTGTCTCTCTCTCTCTCTCTGTCCTTCTAGAGAGTTTGCAGCTATCCATACTCTGGAGAGTTTTCAGTTATTTTGTGCATTCGGTTATCATAGATTTTAGCCGAGTCGATCTGTATGTACATATATAACACAGCCTTCATTATTTCCTTTGTGGTTATTAGTCGTTCCATATATAGAGAACAAACTCTATTACATGTATTAATTCCCCATTTTGTCAGGTTGACAATTACATCAGCAGCTAACTCATAAGCTAGGGCTTCAGTTTTACAAAAATTGTCTGCCCAACTACTACAATAATGAGTTCCTTGTGTTTGACTGTTAGGACCTACGAGAAATCAATTCATCTTATTCTATTGTGTGTGAGTTTACCTGCTATAAACTTACTAGAAAAGTAGGTCAAGGCCGCCAATATTAATTGCTAAAATAAAAATTTAAACATATTCTTTTTAAATTAAATCGATTGATTTCTTTACCACAGGTAATTTGATATTATACACAATCAGTTTTTAACCTTCCCTGATATGGGTTTCTTTTTGGCATCTAAATCATCGGTAAATCAAGAATTCAAGTTTCGAGCCGACTGCCATGACTTTTTGAGTATACAAACGTAAAATAGTTTAATTTTATAATACGAATAAAGTATTTAATAATAGAAATGATTTATGTAATTAATAAAAACGAAAACTTTAGAATTTAAACTTCATTAAAAACTGAAGAGCTATAACTTTCTTACCGAGTTATTTATGTACCACACATCCCTTCTGACATCTTGTTGCTATTTTAATAAAACTTCATAGAAAAATTTTGATTTGGAATTAGTTTGTGGTAAAGTAAGGGTAACTCTAAAGTAATATGAGCTAAGAAAACTAAACAATAATTTCATATCAAATTATATGCACATACACGCCTCTCTCCTTGCCATACAGGAACACACTGAGCCCGCCATAAACCAAATGAACAATAAATGGAAAAGTATTTGTATAAAGTAGGGTGTAACAACAGGTCCTGTAATGAACATAAAGGACTTGTACGAGTATGTGTACATGAACTCTTTGAGACGAAACAAACATTCTTTTATGTCACTCAGATGTGGTGATTGGTTGAGTAATTTCCTTGCTGACTGACAGTGCTGACTTGTTTCGTAGAAATTTTATTCCTGTTTTACTACCCTTAAGTATTTAAATGTTGGTTCATAATTCAAGGAACGCACACGTTTCTTTGTCAAGGCTGCCCTTTGCAAAAATTCTTTAAAAAAAACGAATCAAATGAAATCGAATTTCAAAATAATATTCTTGTCCGAAATAAAAATTTATGCGGGAGTTGACAGCAACGATTGACACTTGCAGATTAGCAAAAGTGTTGAGTACCAAGACCGCAAACAAATCCAAGAAACAATGAAGCAAATATTTTTCTTCAGAATTTCATTTAACACGATCTCAAGTACTTCGAGTTCATTGTAGTGAATCTGTTTCCTATTCATCATTAGAAATGATGTCCCAGGTGTCTTTTTTTATTTTGCCAGCAGAATTCTTATTTTCGTTTGCTTGACCAATCGAATCGATTTTTAAAGGACCATGATTTTGCATTTTCTAATGAGGTCGTCTGTGGTGGTAGTTTCATTGTATATTTTCTGAATTAACTTTTTGCTGAATTGACTTTAATAATTCTAATCCCATCTTCCGGCTTTCGAGAGGTGTCTTTGTGTAAATTTTAAAAGTCATTATTATTCAAAGGAAGTAATTTTTACAAAATTGAAATTGAATTCTTTGGAAATATTGTTTATGAATTACTTTATATTCCATTTAAAGGTACATTGTTTATCACACATTGATGATTGCAACCGTATTATTATTAATATTATTTAAAATACTCTTTCAATGATTCCAATAACAGAGAGAGAGTAAACATTTGTTAGAAAATTTGCTCGTTCCAACGTAACTTCACATCCAGGGTCATATTTTGCCGTATTTTCATTGGGCACTTGTACACAGTAAAGACTCCGTAGTCTAGCTGGTAGTGCGTTGGCTTATTAGACGTAAGGCCACGGTTCAAACCCCTGGTCAGATACCAAATAGAAATATGAAAAAATATTTCTTCGGCGACTTCCTCTCAGCAGATTTCTGGCAAAAACTCTGAGAGTAAATAAAATTGTCATGAAAAGTTTCACAAAAATCTGTTGTTCGGAGTCGACTTTAAACTGTAGGTCCCGCCACTCATGTATAAAAATTAATATACACAATATAAGTGGTATGAGAAGTTTAATCATCAAAAGTGATTTATTGTTCTTTCTATTTGAACTGGCTATGCATTTGTTTTTCTTTCTGAAACATTTGCCTCTTATGCGGCTCCCTCGAGGAAGGGTAGGAAGTTTTGTAACCTTCAACAGGAAACTTTTTCGTCTAAGTTAGCAATGCCTTAAAACTACTGACTGACGGATAGTCTTATACTGAAGAAGAATGACATTTTTAACACATTACACCGTCGCAGTAGTTTTGGTGTTACTGGACCCTTTAAAAACAATCATACGTCGTAAGTTCTATACTCCTACTGCATCCTTTAACAGATGCTTCACTGAGTTTATTGGCCACGATCTCTTATGCAGTTGAGAAATTCAGCATTTGAACATTTCGTACTCACTATCAGATTGCAAATATCTGCTACAAAGTGACAGTCCTTCAACTTTCGAATTGTAGCTGACAGCTTTGGATTTCTGTTAGAAAGATTAACACTGGGTCAGCTGGTTCCTAGTCCTACCTTAATACAACCCGTACCATATGGAGGCTTTACGGAAATACAAGCAAATAGCACTTTAACGGCTGTAGACAACATTAATGGCATCAAGTTTACATAAAAATTGATGAAGTGGTGCAAATATTAATATTTAATGATTGTGACACTAACTCTTACACAATTACACTCAATTAGATCTTATGCGATATGGCTTATAAGTCTCTTAATGTCGTCACATTAAGGCTATTCTAAGAATGACACCATATACTACTCGCATATATCTTTTCCTCAATATCAATTTAAAGACTTTAGACAGTATCTTATGTGAATTATTCTTGCAGTCTGAGACATTCGGCATTTGTAGTTGTAACAGGACGCCAATTTGGTACAAGTTGCAGTGATCAAGTGTTGATCACCTTTGCTTTGCAAATGAAAAAAAAACATAATTCTTCGTGGTTAATTTAAAATGTTTGTTTCTTTTTGATTACGAACGTAATGAAATCAAATCAACACTAAACATATCGAAATAAGAAATCGAAATAAATGATATCGAAATAACAATGGGCAAAGTTGTTGTCATCAAATTCTTATTGACAGTAACAATTTTGATTATAATAACCGTCGCCATTATAACGGTTCGTTTTGGTGTTTATCTTCTCAAGAAGTTATCAATTGCCATATACCTCGCAAAAATTGCGCCATCGAATAAACCTTCAGAATTTCTTGAAACCATAAATGAAGCGCCTTTAAGTACAATTCTCGTAGGAAGCTTTATAATCCTTATGGGTCTGGTTGGGTTGTATGGAGTACTACGCGACAATAAACAGTGTTTATTGATATACACGGTTTTTGTTGTTATACTTTGCGCTTTAGAAATAAAATTCATTCTATTGATACAAGCAAAAGTTGCAGACTTTCTAGTTAAAGCTGAACAAATTGCGGCTTCCATTTGGGAAGGCGTATTCGATGAGTTGAAACATCAGTGCAATCAGCGCTATAATTGGAAGTCAGAATTATTGCAAGATGATCGCCGTAATGTGATTATAACGTCGTTGTGTGATTTCGTGTCAAGTGAATATCCAGAAAAGATTTACGACATGCTTCCGGTCGTGCTTCAATATTTTAAAACTGATCAAAAAATAATGGACTTTTTTTACTCGAAAACAATTCTCCTACGTTACATTGGTTACGGTTTAGCGTTCATTGAAGTCATGTCGCTTACACTTGCAATATGTCTTTTAAATATTTTATAAAATACAAACTCATGGTACATAAAATCATACCAACATATATATTTGTTTTATTCCTTCATTATATTATTTAAAAACTAATTGGAAGAGACTTAAATTTGGATGTATGTAATCATTTGCTTGTAAAAAAGTCATTTTTAAAAACGACTAGGAAGTAATGGGGAACGCGGCATCCAGCATCGTCAACTAAAGAATATGAACGTGTTATTCGCATCTCAGTTCTTTTCATTGGAAACGTGGCTATTACGAGGATATACTTTTATTCGATATACGATTTTTTCAGAGGAAGATAATCTCTCTCTTTTTTTTTTGTAAATGACAAAACTTTTAAAAGCAATAATGCCAATATTCAAGATACATACACATACACAATTGGTCATTACAACCCTTCAATAAGGATTACGATCACACTACTTATGTTGTGTGTGTGCTAATTTGTATCCATAAGTGGCAGAACCTACAGTTTAAAATCGACTCCGAACGATAGATTTTTAACAAACTTTTTCATGACAATTTTATTTACTCTCAGAGCTTTTGCCAGAAATCTGCTGAGAGGAAGTAGCCAAAGAAATATTTTTCATATTTCGGTTTGATGCCTGACATGGGGGTTTGAACCGTGGCGTTACGTCTAATAAGCCAACACACTACCTACTAGACGACGGCGACCTCCAAGATACATGTGTGTAAATAAATTCAATTAATAACGTCGCATAATATTGTATTTAAAGCTAATACATGTTACGAAGCCATTGTTTGGATTTTATTTAACATTTGATTTTTATTCATTCTGTTTACACGACTGGTTTTTTTCGCCTCTTGATATACACGTTGATATGTTTTCTAGGGGGTTAAGGTCAGATGATTGTGAAACCAAGTTGCAATCTGTGTTCGCTTAGTGACCTAACCGGATTAAGGTTTTGACTTTATGAACATTTTGGCATATTTTACCAGCAGCAATAGAAATACTTTTTTGAAAACATGACATTTAAATTTGTTTCCATCTCTCCACAAGATTTAGGGCCACAGTCCACTTGATTCTTAACTTTACATCATTTTGTTAACTGATGATGCTTCCTTTAACTCCGTTATTGATCAACAACGTTTTCTTTGTTAATCTGCAATAAGCGAAGCAGATTCATTTTATTTCACCGGCTAATCATTAAAACAGACGTAAAAACGATAGACAAATCGCTTACCATTCTTATGATTTCGATTATTTTTCTGCTTTGCTGTTATAAATTTAAATTTATTTTCAATGTTTAATATTTTATTTCTCACACTATTACGTCACTGATGACATTTTTGAAATTTTCATTGTCAAAGAAAGGGGTTTTCAAAACGGAGACAATCAGCCGGAAATGAACAACCGTTATTGTACGTACCAAGTCTATCAACTCCAAGTTCTCAATGAAAATCTAAGGCGCAAAATAAATGGAATCAACAGGAAACGACTACAAAAATCATGTCAAATGGAGGCAAAACTGAAAAAGCCAGTGAACGTTTGGAACCCAGGAAATGAGTCATTATCCTCGAAAAATTAAACGAAAAGTACTAAAAACAAAAAAAAAATGGAATCAAAAAAATGGAATGAGCATCAAAACGACAAGCCAAACAAATACTGAAAATACAAAAAGTAAAAACCAAAAAACATCGACAATTCAGGAATTAGAGCAACGAGTAAAAAGGCTGTTGAAATTTGTAAAGATTTTCAAATGATAAGCAATTTGATATGCATAAAGCGTCATCATTAACCATAGCGGGAAAGGAAGTGGAAGGAACCTCTATCGCATTTACTGTATTGTTCTTCTTTAACAAGCCAGTAAGTTGAGCAACTTTTATCGACATAAAACGCCTAAAATAGTTGCGCAAAGCAATGAAATCGAAAGAGAACTATTTGAAGAATCTTCATTGGTTTGAGTCCTTATTTTCCCAAGACATTGTTGCACGTGCAAAATATGCCAGAATATTTCATATGTAGAATCAAGAGAAGTGTACAGAATAAAGACAGGCAAATAAAGTAAAATAAGAAGAGAATTTAACAACAAATGGGAACCACCTTCAAATGCTTAAATGCGAGTAGAATCGAAATGAAGGCAAATTCATATTGTTTGTTGTATAACCTGATACCTTTTCTCTTTCTTTTTATTTTATTTTTTTGTTTGTTTTGTGTGTGTAGTATTATGTATTGCTGACATAAAAAGGATCTTCTCTTACAGATCTCCAGAATAATGAAAATTCAAAAATCATTGTTGACATGCTGAAAAGAAGAAGGCAACAAACAGGAAAACAAGTGATGAAGTCGTTGTTGTCCTCATTTGAAATCTTGAATGTTGAATGTTGGAATACGTAATTCCCTTCAAAAATCATTAAATTCGCGTGTATTCGTATATCTTTTACGAAAAATCGTACGTAATCTATTGTATAATATATGTACGTATGTATGTATGGTGTGTTGTATATTTTAAAATTATTTCTTTTGTTTTCCTTACTTTACATATATCTTCTGATGTAGTGACCATTTTTTTTATAGTTTTACGGAGCAAGTGTCTAGTGAACTGACTGACGGAAATAATATAACTTAAAGACTTTTAAAATCATTTTCCAAATAACTTCTTATGCAAAATTCCGTATTTAAAATGTTATCATGATGGATCGTATCACAACATCTCATATTACCTACCTTTAACATTCCTAAGTAGGATGTCCGTACTTTTATTTTCGCCAGAATTATTAATGTTTGTCTTTTATCCTCTGTGTCCTTGTTGTGTATTGCTTATGTTCTTACTTTAAGATCACATCGCATTGCATTTATGTAACGTTCTCAGAGCAGATTATTCATTTGATCATCTGAAAGGTGTAAGTGAAATATTTTGCACCTAATATCCAACATACTAACACTTTGTGAGAAAATCTTCAGATTTAATTCCAAATGTAAGGTCAGTCTAAAATACCAGAAGATAAAATCATTCGATTTTTTCTTTGCAAATGCTTTATTTACATTCTGGCTGTGGCCAAGGTATAATAGGAGACATGCAGCAAAGCTTGACATCAGTGGACGAAGTAAAATTCTTTATAGGTACACTAAAAAACTCGAAAGCTCCAGGACTGGATGGAATAAACCCCATTATATTGAAAAATATGACAAATACTTTCTACACATTAATTACACAAATTTTCAATTGGTATTTGTTAATCGGCTATTTTCCACAAAATTTTAAAACAGCGAAAGTACCGGGAAAGGACGCAAAGTCACCTGCAAGTTATAGTCCCATAAACATGTTGAATTGCTTAGATAAAGTCTTCGAAAAAATTGTGCTACAGAATGAATACACCGAAACTAATAACATATGTATGTAATGCAAAAAGAGCCATTTGGTTTTCGAAAAGAACATTCAACAGTGCATCAAGTAAAGAGAATTGTAAACTTTATCTTAAATAACAAAGGTACCCGAAGGAGTACTGGAATAGTGCTGTTAGACGTAGAAAATGCCTTTGATTCTTGATTATTTGGTTATCCAATATATTTATAAAAAATGGTACAAAGTTTTTTGAACGAGTGATCCTTTGTAGTGAATATTGATACTGAATACTCCTCCCAGCGTAATATCCCAGCGGGAGTTCCCCAGGGTTCGGTGTTATCACCAGTTCTGTATTCAATTTATACATCGGACTTTGAAATACTCAAAGATCAATTAGTTACACTGTACGCAGACGATACTGCCATTATAATGATACCTCTTATCATTTTAAAGACAAAATTTTGGAAAAGTTTTTAAATATAACTGATCTTGGAATCTTGTTAGATCATAAGCTTACGTTTTCTGAACATACATCAATGATGGTGAACAAAGCAAATGGTGTTTTAGGATTTATAAAGCGCTGGTCAAAGCAATTTACTGATCCCTACGTAACAAAACAATTCTTCATATCTTTGGTGCGTCCTATTCTTGAGTATGGATCTATTATATGGGATCCACATTATCTCATTTACGTTAACTTATTTGTTTTCGTTAACTCGTTTGTTCTCCCTTCGTATGAAAGTAGACTCGCTTTTATAAAGCTACCTGCACTGAAAAGTCGTAGAATAATGCTAAGTGTCTCTTTTCTTCTGGGTTTAATACGCGGAGATGTCTATTCTGAATATTTGTTACGTAAAATTAATTTTAATGTTCCAATTAGATCTTCTCGTAACTTTAATTTATTATATTTACAATTTCATCGCTCAGTCTATGCCAACAACGACTCTTTTCGTCAAATATGTTTAAAGTTTAATAATCTTTATCATTTAATTGATCTTTCTGAAAGCAATTATTCTTTAAAGAGAAAAATTATATTGTACTTAAATAATTAAATATTAATTATATATATATATATTGTTTGTAAATTTAAATTTAGTCTGTAAGGAACTACTATCCATAGACATAAATAAATAAATAAATAACAGAAGTTAAAATTTGAAACGCCTTAGCCAAAATGATAAAAATATGCTCAAAAATACTTTAAAAAATGGAAAATAAAAATAAAAGAAAATAAAACTCAATAGGTCTCCGAAAAGGATACTATCGATACCACTATCTGTAGAAGGAGCTGAAATTCCTCTTCTTGATACCATTAAATATCTTGGAATTGAGTTAAATAAGAAAAAATTGACTTTCAGACATCATGTTCTAAAAACCTGTGAAAAGGTAATTAAATGTACAAGAGCCCTTTCCCATTATTAAATCGAAAAGCAACTTTGAATTATAAAAATAAAATCTTATTGTACCAAATGTGCATATTATGACATATGTATGGATGCAAATAATCCAGAATAAAAATTTGAAAATTATTTTTAATTTACCTAAAAGATACTCAACAAGTAGATTGCATCAACATTTTCAACAAGATTTGTTCAAATCAGCAATTTAATACAAAGATTTGAAGTTCGCAATAGAGCTTCAAATTATGATATAATAAGGAATTTGTAATATTAACTTCTTCTTCAACTCTAGTGATGAAGCTGATAGAAGGATTAATTTAAAATTTCTTTAATTCTTTACTAAGTTTTTCCCTATCTTTTTTCCTAACTCTGCATTAATGTAAATACTAAATTATAGATATAAATAAATAAATTTAGTTTATATTATATATATATTGCAATACTTAATTAAGTAAGATCTCGAAAAATGTGATTATTGTAAATATTTTAAATATTGTTACGTTTTTACATTTTTAAAAACGTTTAAAATATGAGTTCGTTGATTGCAAATAAAATAAAAATAAATTGGTGTTTAGTTTCAATTAACCTCTTTATTGTGTGCCACCGTTTACAACTTGACGAATACAACAATAATTGCTTGTTCGCTATTTTTCTTTGTTTACAACCCTTAATTTTAAAATGGTACCAAAGTATAGCTGAAGAGTATTTTTTCGTATCAATTGGTACTTTTGTAAAAAAATATTTATTACATGTACGAAACACTGCTACCATACCTCTCCCCATACTAAACGTTAATTTCGTTGATTTTATTTGCGTTGCACTACGTTGCAACAGAGTACTGTTTGTGGGAGAATTGAGAAAGAAGAGTAAAATTATTATATTTTTCCTAAGACAGAGGCACATAAACATTGATAAATATAAAACTTTTTTTGTTGCCGGTCAATAAATATTAAATTTGAATAAGCATAAAAAGAAAAAAATAAGAAATAAAAAAAATTTAAAATAAATTAAATTAAAAACACAAAAAGAAAAATACAAATAAAAATTTAATTTTAAAAAAATATTTAAAATATAAAGATAACAAGCTTAAAAAAATTAAAAAAAAAAACTTTTGAACACACAAAACCTTTTAATCAGGGGGCTAATACTGGCAGTAGTATACAAACGAATTTTTACTCGAACGTGCGATTTTTTAGTTATCGGATTCTCTTATTCGTTATCGAATAAAGTGTATCGAAATTTCTAATGATGACATTCGATAACGTGTGATCATTCGAATGCCACATTGCGAGTTTTTACTCGTAAGCACTAAAGCTTTCGAATTAACGTTTTTCTGCTGTAAAGAACAATATAAAAAAATTTAAGTAACAAATTTATACTAACTTATGAATAAAAAATTAATTGCAATATTTGTAGGTCAAAACTTAAAGGAAATTCTTGGAAATTTCATGGTTAAGCATTCAGAATTGACAAAGAGTATGATACCAAATACTTCTCAGGGAAAGGCAAGAGCTAATCATCTATGGGAACAGCTCACAGCCCAGCTCAATGCTTCCGGTCCTACAATCAAAGATGCAAAAATATGGCGCAAGGTAGTTTAACAAACTCTTGTTTAGTTTAAAATTCTATTGAGGGTCTAAAAAGTGTCCAAACTTTTGGGTCTTCGAAAACATCAGAAGGCAGCCCAAAAGAGAATTGCGACAAAGAAAATATTACCCCAACAATTTCACCAAAAAATAGTATTCCTGACGTATCTCCCTGCTGTTTATCGGATTATGAAGAAGACAAATTGGAAGCTATCATGTCTTCTTTTATAGAATTTGAAGATGATACTGCAGAAGAAACTTCAGCCTCAGCTAATAATAAAGTAAAACCAAAATATATTATTCATACGAAATATTACAATTTTAATAAAACTTTTCATTATTGGATTAATTAAATTCTTTTATTTTTGTAAGAAACCACATGTTTTTTGTTTATAATTTTTGCATTTTAGTCAGTGCTGTAAAACGAAATAATTAACTCGTTTCACAACACCTAAGCAACAAATCGATTCGTTTCGTATCGAGCAACATCATCAGAAAATTACTCGCTATAAAAATTATTTTCTATTCGAACGCAATTTCGATCACGACTGCGAGAATTAGACCCCAGGCCTTTTAATTAAACTCATACAAAATTTTCTTCTTAAAATCTTTAACAGGCATGGTGTGCAAGTAAATAACTTTGAAATCACCATAACATTGCTGCAGTATTACTCTTCAAACAGTAGTGTTAGAGTTTTCTTATCAGATTGCAGATTTATTTTTTGTACCACAAAACAACACTTTCTCTCTTTTTTACGAACCACGATGCTACAGCATTTATTTTGGAAGCATCATAACAAATTATGCTGGAGTTACCCACACGTAACGTAACGTACCGTAGAAAACGTTATCTTTTTAGCATATGGAAAACAATGTAAACGCTTACCCAAACGTTGTCTCTCGTTAGCAAAACGGAACGATCTGTATAAAACAGAATTCTCCCACGTTTTTACGTGACATTTGAACATAAGAGAGAGAACATGAGAGAGAGTGCAGTGTTGCCACGAAAAAAAAATATTCTAACCAACATTTGTGAAAAAATCACCAAATAAGGAAAAATATGATCAAAATTAAATTTGCAGTTTTTTATTTTATTTTTTTTCAAATTTAAATTATAATTGAGAAAAAAGAAACAGAAAATAAGAAAACAAAATTATAGTCTCATATTTAATTAATTTTAACAAACAAAACAAAAGCTATTTTTATAAGAAAAATAATAACCAAATCCGGAATAATCTACACATTGAACAAAAAACGGCACTGCAACACTGATGATGAGTCCGTATACCAATTTCTATGCATTGTGTTGTGTTTGTTTGTGTGTTGCTTTGTGTTCTGTTTCGTTTTTATTTACATTTTTCGTTGACATATGTCCCGTTTTAAACGTTTCTATAACTACACAAACGTTTTTAAGGCTACGTACGTTACGATTTTACGTTTCTAACGCTTGGGTAACCAAGGCATTAGATTTATTGTGTTGGTTTAGAAAAAAATAATGAAACTCACCTTTTAAGAACTGCTCATCCACTCACACCCTCTCTTTCTCTTCGTTGTTCCAATGCAATTATTTCCACTACACGCAAAAAAAACACATTTTCACATTCAAGGCCCTGCACTAACAACACTTCAATTACATTTGATCTTTGCTATTTTTTTTTTCAACATACATAACATAAGCTTGTTATTATATTTTTTAATATTTTTAAAATAATTTTTTTTTGTACTTTTCATATTGTTTCTTTTATTTAATTTTTTTATCTTTTTCCTTTTTATGCTTCTGCAAGTAATGTAAAACGATGTACACTGTTTCCATTTTCATAACAAAATATTGTATTGATGATAGTTCAAATAAAAAAAAACGTACTGGCTATTTCTGCAATAATGCTACTCTGCAATTTTCGTATTTGAATTGTTACAAAATTATTATAAAGTGAAATATTTTCACCACAATCAATATTTTTAAGGATATTTTATCGCAAAAATCTGTAGGATTATTATTATGTATTTCGATTCGAAAGAAACATTTTCTAAATGTAATGCTTTATATCGTAATAATAAAATAAAAAAATTGAATGTCTAATAAGATGTGTGATAATGGCAAAAAGGCAGTTTGCCCGGTAATGTTGCATTCTTCAAATATATCTTTGCGATGTTTCAAAATTGAAGCAACCAGATATTTAAATAAAAATTCCAAAAGTTTTCTAAGCTTAGGTAGGCGTGCAAATAATTTGTGTGATATTCAAAAAACAACGATACATTAAATACACTAAAAGAGCTTTACTAATAACATATCTCTGCCACTACCAAGTAACTGTTGTAACCAAACAATCGATTTGATGTAAATACACAACTAATTGTTAAGATAATAATGAAGTCTTAAACCCACACCGTAGTTATAACAATCGTCTCTTTAAGTGACCTTTTAAGTATAATATACCAAGTGAGTCTGACCAACTATGTCCACCATTCAAACTATACGTCGCAATCTAAATTTTAGAAATTCAAATAACGAACTTTATTAGGTTCTGTTAGAACCGATTGTTTCTGTTGTAAGTTACTTTAATAAACGTACATGTACTGTTAACGTGCCCTATTAAGTTTGGAGAAAAACAATCTATCGATGGATTCGTTCACAGTTTTCAAATGTCTGTAAGTTCTTGGGCTCATTAGTACAATATACGAGGTGCGTTCAACAAATAAAGTCAATTTTTAAATTTCGCGAGCTACGTACATTCGACTTGTAATTATTTATTATTTTTATGTTAGTACACTCGTCTTGAAAATATGTTGACAGTTTTAGCTGTATAGCACGTTTAGTTTGTTTGTGAGAAGCATAAATAAGACAAGTGTTTTGGGTGTTTGACAAAAAAAAATTTGCTATCGAAAAAAATGGGTAGAATTGCATTAAAGTTTGTGTAAAAAATTGAATTAAGTGCTTAAAAACAGTGACTGGATGACGTTTTTTTTTCTGAGAAGCGAACAACTTAAAAACTACGTTTTCTCGTGCATATTGATAAATTAACTATGAATCTCTCTAGATTATAAAAATATCGTTCTAGCTATTTCCGAACAAATGAGTCCACAGATTCATAGTTAATTTACCAATGTGCGCGAGAACTGATGAATGCTTCGTTATAACTTCATAAAATTAGTCGTGGTACATATATTTCTCTCTCCATTTCTTAAGTGAATAGTTGTATTCCAGAATCTTCTGGTTGTTCTCATTTATTGCCTTTTTATTTAACTAAAAATTTTAATATAGTATACAAAATAGAAATGAAAGTCGCCGTAGTCTAGTAGGTAGTGTGTTGGCTTATTAGACGTAAAACCCGGGTTCGTATCCCAGGTCAGGCATCAAAACGAAATATGAAAAAAAAATATTTCTTCGGCGACTTCATTTTAGCAGATTTCTGGCAAAAACTCTGAGAGTAAATAAACCTGCTTGAAAAAGTTTCTCAAAAATCTGTCGTTCGGAGTCGACGTTAAACTGTGGGTCCCGCCACTCACGAATAAAATTAACGCACACAGTAGGAGTGGTGTGAGAAGCTAGGCCGTAATCCTGACTGAAAGATTGTAATGGGTAATTATGTATGTATGTAAGTATACAAAATATACTTAATTATTTAAAGAATAACTGAAGTTGCCGTAGTCTAGTAGGTAGTGTGTTGGCTTATTAGACGTAAAGCTCTGAGAGTAAATAAAATTGCCATGAAAAAGTTGCTCAAAAATCTGTCGTCCGGAGTCGACTTTAAACTGTAGGTCCCACCACTCATGTATAAAATTAACACACACAACATAAGTTATGTGAGAAACTAGGACGTTGTGCAAAGGGTCAATTCGACCTCCGGGTACTGTACTTGTCTTAATTGACAAAGTGCACGTGCTCTAACCTAACCTAACCTAAAGAATAGCTACTATTTTTGGAAGTTGTATTAAAAGAGAATTAATAAAAAACGACGTCGCAGAAGTCATCGTGTAAATCGAGAGTAAGATTTGGTAACAGAGTTGGCTTGACCATTTTTTATTTCATTTTGTATGAAAAAATTGTCAACAAAAGCAGTCGTGGTATATAATCTAATTTGTTTTGACTTCTCCTAAAGCCTACACATCAAATAAGGAATCAAACTCACCTCTTTTTTATTATTGGTAAAGAGTTGAAAGAATATGAAAATACTTTCGATTTTCATTACCTGCGATGTATAAATAAATAATATACATCTTCTTGACAACAACTATACAATGTAGCTTGAGAGTACAATTTTAAGTTGCTCGGCTACACATCAAATTATGGATCAAACTCATTCAAACTTTTTTGCTATTGTGTTAGTACATAATACTCCGCCATAGAGGCCTAGGTGAGTTTGAAGAATGTCAAAATACTTTTGATTTTCACTACCTGCAGTGCATAAATCATATATACTCTTCTTCTTCACAACAACTATACAATGATGTTTAAAGGTACAATTTTGATGTATTGCTGTGCAAGCAAAATAAATATCCCGGCCACACATCAAATAATGGAACAAAACCGCCTTTTTGTTATTGTGTTGGTAAATAATACTCACACATACAGGCCGAGGTGAGTTTGAAGGATATCAAAATACTTTTGATTTTCACTACCTGCGATGTATAAATCATATGTTCTCTTCTAATCTGTTTAATCACTAAATGATTAGATAAGAGTGCAGAAAAATTAATGGCGTAAATTATATTTCAGTAAATTCTTTTTATTACGCAACTAAAAAAGGTGGCAATAGAACTACAAACTCGAATTTCTTTGTCGAAATAATTTATAATTTTTTGTTCTTTGTTCGAAAGGTATATCGGATCTAAATTTAACACAAACAAAAATTAATAAAAAAAAAACAACGAACACACTAAATAAATTTGGTTATTATTTTCCCTCTTTGGTGATTTCTTTTTCAGAAGTTGGTTACAAAATTTTTTATTTCCTGCCAACATTGATAAAGAGTCGAACACAATTTTTGGAAAAAAATTTTATTATGTTTAAAATTTAAACAGTGAACAGCGACATCTGTTGTAGTTTTTCAAGTTAATTATTAAGTCGAGACACTTACCATGAAATATAACAATACTGTTGCCTACTTTAGAGAGCGTACCACATAGTATTTTCATTATTAAATTTCCATTAGTACATAGAGATCTACTTATTAGGCTGACATACATAAAATTCAATAGAACGTATTCCAGAACTTTGTGACAAAATTTATACAGGATTTCGTACTGTGTTTTTAATTTTTTTACTTAATTTTGTGCCATTCTGCTTCTTCTATTAGCACATTATGCTTTTTTTATAAATTAAAATATCATTTTAAAACCGAATAATTTATACTTTTCCAGAGTTTTGGCTAACTTTGTTGCAAAAAAACTCCTAAACAAGTTTGTGCAAAATCAATGCAATTAGGATGTAGAAACATAATTTCAATAAAAAAAACGAATCGAAAAGTTTACATCAAGAACCTTAACCCTTTCACGCACAAAACTGATACGCAACGGTTTTTGAGAATCTGACTACATAGTTGTGAAGCTGTTTTAAACTTGCCGTAAAACTTGGGTTTAGTTAAAGGTACCTTTAGCTAAAGGGAACTGTAAACTTACATTTAACTTATTTTCGTTATTACAACTTACAGATAAAATAAAGTTAACTGTTTTCAAAAATATGGCAGTGGCGGAGCAATGTCGATAAAAGTGCTCAATTAAACAACAAAATTTTGTTTATGCTGATTTTGTTTCTATTTGAAGTTGCCATATCGAAAATAATATATAATATGGCATGTTCAAACATAAACTTAACTTTAAAGTTACCAGTATGATGATCTTCCCTTTAGCTTAACGCTCACTTTTACCTTATAGTCCACATATAATTATAAAAAACAATTTATCTGCGCGTTAAAATCATCTCTTTAGTTAACGGCAAGTTCTTAAAAAGAAAAAAACGTTAGTAGAGCACAAATCTCTTAGAACATAAATGTCCCACTATGCTTTAAGGATCATCAATCATTGAACTAAGAAATTAGTTTTGGCATATTGTGATAGTTTAAGACTGTTTAATTGATGTATTGTGGAACTGTTTTTGGTATTATAGGAATTTCAGTTCTAAGAATAACTGCTCTTATTTACGAGTTCATCTTCAGTCATTAGCAGTCATTATATATCATTCTACCCCGTTCTTATTCAATTGGAGTCTTCTTCTTCTATTAGTTCTAAACCCTCAAAATTGAAAACCATAAAACATTGTAGTGAAAAATTCAGTATTTTCGACATGTAACGCATATTGGGGCAAAAGTGAAATCTCGTATTGCGAAAATTTAAAAATTAATTTTTACAGCACAAAGCACTTTAACCACAAACTATACTTACCATTTTTTTTTTCAAAGTCAATTTAAAACATTTTAGAATAAAGTATATACATATATATATATATATATATATATAGTATATTAAAAAGTTACAATTTAAAAAAAAAATTGCGCAAATTTTTCATTTCGTGTGCAGTGAGTGAAAACTTTATGGGAAACAAAATTGTTTCTATAAATATTCGATTGTTTAAAGGGTAGTCCATGTTAAATAGTTGGGACACTGGTGTTCCACATACGTTAAAGGGTTAAAGAGTGCACGTTGTCTAACTTTGAGCATTTGAGTGTTCAGTCTTATAGTTATTTTGTAAAAGATTATTATATCTTTAAGAATAATCTGTTTCAATATATTTTCAATGCAGATTTTATTTTTAATCATTTCATTTCGTTCACTGACCATTGAAAATTCACTTTCAACATTTCGTATAAAGCGGAAAACAAACCAGAATCCATCGTTAATTAACTACTCAAACTAAACGTCTTCATCTTATCTAAATGTGAACAGTTTTAAGAAAACAAATATGAATTATGAGCGAAATTAACAGAAGATATTGCTGAACATTAATCAAAGTCAAGCAAAAGAAGAAGAGAATGAAAAATCAACTTGTCAATATAATTGCCGAAACATAAGAATAAAAACAAACCAAAAACAAAAAAAAAATGATCACTAAAATCGTCGAACTGTAATAAAACCAAGCCAATAAATCTGGTTGCATTCTTAGCTCATAAAAAATGCATGCGTGTGTATATATGTATGTATGTGAGTGGACAAAGGTGAATATTTTCATGCAAACGGACGAACGAACGAACCACTTAAAATGTTCTTAACAAATCATTTCGATGAGATAAAAACAAAATAATTATTAATTGACTGCAATTAAAGTGAGACGATGGACGGCTAAAAGCCAATCAATCATTTGGTGTCAAAAGAGAACAAGAACGGAAAAGTTCGTTCATAATGAGAACAGAAAAAAAAGGATTTAAAAATTTCAACGCATTTTATTCTTCCTGATTATAGGTGCCTCCGAAGTGGAAATATTCCTGTTCGTAATTATGAATTATTATAAATTATACTTCTGTTAAGAACAACTGTCACTGATCAAATCCCAAACATCGCCACATTAATAAAAATAAATCTATGCGATGAGCGTTAAAATGCGAAGCGAAAAAGTAACAGTTCAATTGGAATAAAAAAAAAACCAGCAGCAAGTATTGCATTCCGCTAAGGTGCTATGCTACAACATAATGACAGAAATGATCAGAATATCGATAAAAACCTATTTTTAGTATCACATTCTCAAAACTATTCTCACAACAGAAGAAAACCAAACAAAAACAAACAAAAACATCTGAGAAAATGTAACAAAAAATTAAGAACAGACAAAGCAATGAAATAAATTTTAAAACATATTCAATAAATTTTTGTTTCAGGCGCAAATTCATTCGAAAATTTATTTTAGTTAAAAGCGTAATGCAACAACAACAAAAGCTTCGGATAATGGTTCAAGGAGCAACCAATAGTTTTGCAATTACATACATACATACATAACTCGTCATTACAACCCTTCAGTCAGGATTACGGCATGTCTTCTCACACCACTCATGTTGTGTGTGTGGCAATTTTATTTACTCTCAGAGTTTTCGCCAGAAATCTGCTGAGAGGAAGTCATCGAAGAAATATTTTTTCATATTTCGTTCTGTTGGAGATGTCTGACCTGGGGTTTGAACCGTGGTCTTACATCTAATAACACACTACCTACTAGACTACAAAAATTGAAAGGTGATACGTTTTTTGTGATTTTGAAATTGTATGTCGTTGTCAAATGTGAGATTTGACTACCATTATATGAAACATTGGCATTTGGATTGTCATATCTCGTTTTTTCGAATTTAACATCACTAAAAATCTCATTTAGTCCAGGTCCTGATGGTATACCGAGCATATAATCAAAAATTGTGCATCATTACTAGCTGGGTCCCTTTACTGCAATGTTCAACATGTCTCTTAAATCGTGTATTTGCCATTCGTTTGGTAGAAATCGTACATCATTCCTTTATTTAAAAGTGGCATTAGAACGGATACATCATACTACAGAGATATTGCCAAAATTAATGCTATTCGTAAACTTCTTTAGAAAATACTAACTGATCACCTATACCATCAAATTTCGCCTCTTTCGGCTTTCGTAAATCTCGATCATCAACAACTAATATCTCAGGATTTTCAAATAGAATGCAGAGTGATATGGTATACACTGATTTTAGCACAGCATTTGATAAAATTAATCATAAACTTTTATTGAACAAATTGCCACTTATGGGCTTTAGTGTTTCTGCTGTAGAATGGTTAAATTCGTATCTGTTACAAAGAACACACCAAGTCAAATTTAGAAATGTCACATCAAGGATTATTAAAGTGCAATCTGGTGTACATCAGGGCAGTCATTTGGGCCCAATCTTATTCACTTTGTTTATCAATGATCTTCCCTCAGTCGTTTTGCGTTATAAGGTACTAATATATGCTGACGACGTTAAAATATTTAACACTTTTAACGATGTTAATGGATTTGATTTACTTTGTGCTGACTTTTGCAGTTTTTATAAGTGGAGCATATTAAATTTGTTGGAATTAAATATTAAAAATGTGTAAACATATATAAACATATCCTCTGGAGTATGGTTCCATCATATGGGACTCTTGATATGCAGTTCATATAAATAGCATTGAGTCAGTACAAAAACAATTTTTATTTTACTGTCTGCGAGGTCTTGGTTGGAACTCCCATGAATTACCGCCATATCGGAGTAGACTAGCTTTGATTAAACTGTCAACTCTTAAAAGTCATCGTACTATGATGAGTACTCTTTTTATTGAGGGTTTAATACGAGATGATGTTGATTCAGAGTTCCTACTCAGTCAATTGCAATTCAATGTTCCTGTGCGACCAACACGTAATTTTGAACTGCTATCACTAAAATACTACAGATCGGACTATGCTAATTCCTTTAGACGAGCCTGTAAAACCTTTAATGAATGTTATCAAGTAATTGACTTCTCGGAGAGTAAAGGTGTATTTTTAAACTATTAAGTAATGTTTTGTTTTTGTTACATTTGTATAAAACTGTGATTGTATATATAGGATTTAGTCAGTAAGCATACAATTATATATTGACATTAACAAATAAATAAATAAATAAAAACTTTTCTATAAGTTTCGAAATAATGATTGCTGAAGTAATATTTGGTCAAAAACTGCGAAAGATTTTGAAAAGCATCTACAGCAACAAAATATTAAAATCCGTTATATGGGCCAGCAATATCTGTGTAAATGCATTCATAGGTTGTCCTGTTAAAGGCCACGATTGTTTATTGGTTACATGGCGCAAAACAAATTACAGCGCATTAACGACAGGTTTTACATTTGAATCGGTAAATCCTGATAAAACATTTAAACAACTAAAGCTTTTGGTGTTAACGTACTCAATTTTGAAAATCACATCATAAGTGTTATTGTCCAGATTGACGAAAATTCCTAAAAGTGACTTAGAATGACAGAGAATGGAATGTCGACCGAATATTTTACAGCAAAAACAATTTGAGAATAATTATTTTTTCGGCTGTTGTGACTATAAGAGAAGCATAAGCAATAACTTCCTCTGCCTTAATTGCATAAACATGGCGATGCATCTGCTACAAACTTGAATGTCACGGTATATTTAAAACAGTCCTGGTTTTATCAGGATCGGGCCGTAATACATTTACTTATATATCTTATCAACATAGTTTATAACTTCTTTAGCAAAAAAATTGCACTTTTCAAATTGAATTCTTAAAAATGTTGCTGACATGTAGCAATAATTATGTCGTCAATAAATGCTGCTCTATCGTGTATACTAGTTAGTATTGTATCCATGATTTGTTGAAAACCACCTGGAGCACTTCTTAAGCCAGGATCTAAATGATTGAAAGTAAACAATTGTAAGAATCTAATGACGGAATCTAATGTAATCATCACAGAGAGAGATCAACATGAACATATAAAATGCTGGTAGACTCTTTTAAATTCGTAGGAACTTATTTTTAGTCCAGCTAAACAATTCCCACAAATGCGAATTTTACCACTTGGCTTTTAAATAGCGATAATGGGCGCTGTATCCATTTAATTTCGTTTTCTATAAATGGCTGCATTGCATATGCCTCTGGACTTTTGGTTCAAAAAATAGGTTTAGAACCGTATTTATTTCTTGAAACGTAATTGTACATTAATTTTGATGCATTTTGCCCGAAAAATATCTTAAAAATTAATTTTAATTTACAATTTTTTGTACTGTCTTTAAACTATGTAGAATATCCCCATATCGTCTCCTGTAATCCTGTTGCCCTTACAAACTTTAGCTTTTGTTCTTCTTCACTAACTCCCTGCCTATTTGATTATGAGTGTTGCCTTCTGAGACACATGAACGTGCCACACGTTCGAAGCATGTGTTTTGGAGACTCGCTCTCCTCATTATGAAGTCTACATATTGGGTTTGAATCGATCCTTATTCTAATGTACTTAGGTTTACAATGCCCTCATAATAACTTCTCATATAAATTCTCATTGAAGTTACCCAGCAAAAACTTAAATTGCCTCAAACCAGTTTGAAGAGATTCTGCCTCTTATCACCTTCTTTCGGCCTAGTATATCCTTCCAATTTCCTCTTTCTGTTCACTAAAATTTTCTAGCCTCATCAGCGAGAGATCAGAGCTATCTCCCCATTGCCGCGACTTTCCATAGGGCCTATGGGAATTTGCCTAGGTGATTCGAATGTTCGGATAACAACGTACCATCCTCTGCAATTCGAAACCATGTTTAATTAAATTGAATTTTATATGCGTAAACATTCTCTTGGTAGCATTTTTCTAGTTTCTCTAATACTTCACTATGGAACCGCATACTCTGTCGCACTATATATCGCCCCATATGTATACCATAAACTGATCTCCTGTATTTACCAAACATTTCTAAATATCTCCAGATATCACCTTGTTTTAACTATAGTTCAAAAATGTTTGGATCTGTACTCATTGTAATATTGCCTAAAAGCAGTCATTTTGACTTTGATTAGAAAATTTCAAATAATTAAATGACTTTTATTCCTACATTTAGTAAATTTCTTATAGAAAGAGTTCAGATGCGATTGGAGGTATAGTATTTTTAGTAAAGAGAAGAGATTTTACTGGGATTGTCCTCAAGTTATTGGAGAGCCAAATACCAAGAACCCCAAATAAGAGCCGTCCGACATACACTTAGAACTCTTTTTTGAAAAAAAAACACCTTATCTATGTTTTGAAGAGGTCATCATTAAGTTCTGGCTTAAGGAATACTTTCACATCAAGTGGACTTGAAGAAACTCAGAAATACCACTCACAAGGATTAGTCCATAATTGACAAACATGAGTTTAATAATTAATTAACTTTGTGTCTTTTCGCATGAAAAAAATAATGAAAAAACATGGAATTAATTTGTTTCCATAATACTGCTGCCCCAAATATTAATTATCATAGCTGTGGTACTTGCTATTCGTATCATTATGGAGTAAAACGTACTCAGACAAATTGTTTATTTTGTATCATTTGAGTTCCATATTATTGAAAAAATAACGTTTAGATGCAAGTTATTGGAAACATAATTAAGGAGTTCTCCAGTATAGACAATGCTCAAAAACAATAAATTCTGTACTATTATCTGAACATGAAAAGTTCGAATTTAAAGTGAAATATTTAAAATTGAAGATAATGATTAAATGCACATGAAAAAGTGTAGCGTGCTAAGAAGTTCACCGTTTTGACCTTCTTCAAACAAACGGTATCGATAACAATATAATAATAAGCGACAACAATACACTTTCCACCCATCTAAAGGAATGTCTCCGCAATTCCAATTCCATTACACAGAAGGAATGCCTCCACTATTTACAGTAAGGCAAATTGTCTATGAAGTTTGGTGGGAAATAAAATTAGAAAAAGAAATCACTTATCATCTTGCGCTTATCGTAACAACAACCTAGTTTACCATCAAGTTTTTTTCTAACACTTTCAAATAAAAAAAAGTATGAAAATATTCAATAAAATTAACATAAAAACTTGTGTAAAATATTTAATAAAATCACCATAAAAAAATTGTGCTCCAATATAATTAAAAATACTAAAAATAAACTAAACTACATAATAAATTAAATGAAATTTATAATTAATAAATAAATCTATTTTCTACCCTTAAAAAAAATCATACTTCAAACCAAAATAAATTACATTAAAATTGTACAACAAAAAAAAACTATACTTACCTGAACTTATATTTACCTAAATTTATACTTACCTCAAATTATATTTACCTAAAATTATACTTACTCAAAGTTATAATAAATTACACTCAACTGAATTAGTTATACTAAATTATACTCACCTGAATCCTTCATATACATAATAGTGCTTATTTGAATTACTTAAATTATAAATTTTACGGAAAAATATATTGTGTTAAAAATTGAACGTCCCTAAGAAATTATAATTTGGAAAGAAAGTAAAAATCTCTCAGCGCTGGAAAAAAAAGGTAAGAAATAGTCTCTCTCTCTCAGTATCTCAAATTCCAGAAATTGAAATAATTGTATTTATTTCTTTCTTTCTTCCACAACACGCATCCCAACGATTGTAATTACTTACGAGTAATTACAATCCACATCTGCTAAATATCTCTTTTTTTAAAGAGATTCAAGGGAGATTTATAAACAAATTAACAACCCCAATTTGTTTCAGTTGCAAAACTTTTTTTTTTTTTTTTTTTTTTGGTAAACTTTTGAGAAGGTGGTGCTCTTGTAATTTTACCACCAGGTTACGCAAAAAGTACCGCCATGGCAAATTATACGGAGATTCAAAGCAGAAAAGTTCAGCAGAACATGAAAATCCGCAAAGGTCAGCCTCGGCATTAATAAGCACGAGGTGTTAAATACGACTTTGGCTCAACAATGTATATATGTCTGCATTTAAAAATATCACAAGTATGTTTACGACATGGAACTCAACAAACTGTGGGTGGTCCAACATACCTGGTTGCCAGATTTCAAAACTACTGTGTCCAGCAGTGTACAGCGGGAGAACCAGGTGACTACTTGAGTTCGACAAGAAAACGGTTCACATTGTAACAGGAATTATAACGCGACACTACGCTATTAGCAGTTTCGCTGACAAGCTGCCACACCAGGATTAATGCGGAAACTGCGATGATATGGAGAAAAAGAAATCGGTGCAACACCTTTAATTCAAGTCAGGACAAATGTCATCGATTTTTGAGTGCCAAAACGTTTGAATATCTGGGCATGGTGGCGAACGTGGTACTAACGGAACTGAGCGGTTTCATCCGGAGTTGGGGGTGGTTCAAACTCACCACTAACAGATAATGATAAAGGCGCTTACTTCACACACCGGGTAACAAAATGGGTGATATGGCCACCGTTTGAACTTTTCTGTCAACGGCAAGCTACTAGCTAACCTAACTTAACCTAATGGCTAAGTATAATCTCAAACACATTTTCGGTCAAACTTCATGTTTACTACAGATGTACAGAAGAAACGGTTATTTGAATAGAATATACGAATAATCAAAAATATTTCAGGTCAATATTCGGTTTATTGAGTACAATATTTTAAGTGTTCAGGGATAATAATATACGTAGTTCAGCTGCTTATTCAATATTCATTTGACAGCTGGTAAACAAAACAGCTGGTTGTTTCAACAACATTGTTTTTATTTTATTTTTTTGTTTTGTTTTGTTTTTTTGGTTTGTTTTTTTTTCGCTGAACATACTTCTGACAGTGCTGCATTTTAAGTTTTACTCAATATTATAACAATTTGCGTATTTATTGCGCAATAATTAATTGAAACTTTTTATGAAATATTGAGCTCAATAATGGCGTTTATTGCGATTTGCGCAATAAAGGTGCATATCTGAACACCGTATTATAGTACTGTTAATAGTTTAAAAAATATTACAATTATTTATAAATAATTTTCATGAAACAATAATTACTTTATTATTAACACTATGCAGTCATTTTGACTGCCTTTGGGCAATATCAATAAGCATCTGCATTTCTAGTGTTAAACTGCTACTTACCATAATTAATTTAATTTTTTATTTTAATAATGGTGATATGAACGCCGTATATTACAGAGTTCTTAATTTTCTTGATTTAAACGCAACTTTTACTCATAATGATGGTTATAATTAGGAAATAAATTTAAATGTATGTATATATTTTTAGCGACAATTTTCTAATAAAATTCAGTTTCAGTTGCATCTTTTTATATAAATAAACTTAAGAATAATCCCCTTACCTTCTTTTTTTTATAAATAGCATTATTCATTATGAAAATAAAAATTTTAAACCAAAATTCTCCGAATGTGAATCTTTTAATGGGAACGTGCTGCCCACAAAATAAATTGAAGCACTTCCACATGGCGATGCTTATTAAGAATGAGAAATTTTAACAATTTATTTCAAATTAAAAAAAAAAAATAAGTGGGGTTTACTCCATTAACTTACAAAATGATGATCTGTTGTCGTTAAAACAAAGATACATACGAGTACAAATGTATTCAAATTAGTCCCTTCACTTGTATGTCTTTAAGATGGTGTATCGTATTTAAAAAGTAAAAAAAAATAACTTTCATTACAAAAATGTTTTACGTTAAATACTTGCTGTATTTAAAGTAAACATCTTTGCTCATGGGAAAGGATAAGAATTTATTGTTAAAGTATTGTTCTTGGCATTCAAGGCGAAACTAATGAATGTCACTCGTTTATTTATTGCAGGTTTTATTGGTAATGAACAATGACATTAAAGAACTGAAAAATCATGATTGCACTTTTTTATTACATTTTATTTTATTCCTTTCCTTATTATGGATAACATGCGTTATGCGTGCAACATTTAAATTGGTCTAGTCATGTCAGTTGAATTTTGTTGCAAGAGTTTCAAATTGCGTGATAATTCCAATTTACATCCTCAACAGTTTAAATCTACACACGCCCCTCATTTACAAAACATTTTGAATGCACATACATATGTACGTACGTTACTGTGTGATGAAGAAGCCTTTTCGCTTTAATGATTTCACACTTTAATTTCAATTCAGTATTTATTTATTTATTGTTTTACTTTTAAAATGATTCAGTATCGTGGTGCGCAAGTGACTGGGTGAGTGATCTCAGTTGTGGTAATAAACCACAAGATCAACAACAGGTTCATGAGATGCAATGCAATGCAATGCTGCTATGTGAACCGATATAAAAAACGAATTACCCACTGAATTGAAAAATGAAATCCTTTTTATTTAACATTCCTACGTCAGAGGAGACTTTTACGGGCTGCAAAAGCATTTTGAAAATTTTTTTAAGTTTTTATTTTGCGTGCCTCCAACTGCCTGCATTTACCTTTGTTGCTGAGGACAGATTGTTTTTTTTTCTTGTTTTTATTTTTTATTTTCCTTCTTTATTTTCATTTTTCTTACGTTCAGTTTCGTCAATATCCACATTTTTCACAGACAATAATTTTACTGTTGTTTTGTTTATTTTCATTTTTTACAAGTTCAGTTTACAAGTTCTACCACCAAAGATACAGGGGAAACTTGTTTGGATTTATGGGTTTAATTGCGGTACATTAAGATCCCGTTGTTACCGTTCTGTTATTGATGATAAACAGTTTCAATGCATCATATTGTTATTTTTAATTTTTCTACACTCGAAAAATATTTGTTTATAAAATCGATACACAATGTGGTCCCTGCCATTTTTATAAGCAATTCTACCGATTGCGGAATGGAGAAGTTTAAGCCGAACTTTTTTCGTAACAATTTAATTAATTTTAACAATTTTTGGTATAATCTTGAATGACTTTGGCCTTTTCGTTTATCATATCTACAGTATTCCCCGGATATAAAAATTCCCCGCTTAATAGCACTGAAACTTTAATTCAATCTTTATTTTTGCTTGCAAATTTGTTGAAACTATACGATATATGCATCCCGCTGTTAAGCATTCCCCGCTTATAAACGTGATTTTAGATTTACTTTAAAAAAATCTTAATTTATTGCAGGTTTTTCTTTCTTTCAAAACTTGATCCTGTTCTACAGCTCCCTCGTTCCAGCGATTAAACGTTAGAAAAAGTATTAAAAAAATCAGACAGCGCTGGGCAATTCCATAGAATGTTCTTTATGGTTTCATTCGCCTTGGGGCAGAAGCTGCACTGTATCCCATCCAGAAGACATAACCAACTGAGGTAATGCAATCTTAAATAATTGATCCTTGATAGAAAACTCACAATCAACCAATGTTCGTCTTTCTCTTAAATCTGACCTGCTGCAGGTCTGCCTAGTTAATGCTACAATAGAACTAGGTCTATAAAGTCTGCTACCGATCCATCATACATATATACATAATTGGTCATTACAACCCTTTAGTCAGGATTACGATCTAGTTTCTCACGCCACTTATGTTGTGTGCGTTAATTTTATACATGGCAATTTTATTTACTCTCAGAGCTGTTGCTAGTCGCCGAAAAAATATTTTTTTTCGTATCTTCGGTATAATGTCTGACCTGGGGTTTGAACCGTGGCTTTACGTCTAATAAGCCGACACACTTCCTACTAGACTACGGCGACTACAACTGGCTCTAATTTAATTGGTCTTAATGTCGTTGGGAGCAAGAGTGTACGTGCAATATTGCTAGACTCTGGTGGACACGTATGGACATTAAGACAGATCCTGACTGAAGGGTTGTAGTGACCAATTATGTATGTACATATGTACGTAAATTAGAGCGAAGGAATCAGAATACATATTCCCTGTAATATTTTGGAGAGAGGGAGGTCCGTAGCGGCCCTGGCCAGCTCATCGGCACCGATATCCCTATGCCTCGGAGCCCATATAAGGGTTACCTTTGAATGATCTTAAATTTTTTACGAAATCCTCGGCATTCATAGACAATGTCGGATGTATAAAATACAATCGTTAGGGACAATTACAATTCGGAAATCGGAATTCGGAAATTCAACAAGCATTGTGCCACTTTCAAATTTCCCATAACCTCTGATTTGAAAACACTGTAGTGGTCAGGCGGCCTTTAAGAAAGTTTCAGAATCCTTAAGGTACGGTCTCATCTGAAAACTATTTGACCCAAAACGTAAAATATTTCTTTGCCATAATGTGACCACAATTTTGGGCAAATAAAATGATTTGCCGTCAAACAAAAATTGTTTAAATCATTTTTTTTTCTTTGCAAAATATTACTGAAGCTCCGCAACACAAAACGAGAAAATATTCATCTTCCCTTATGTATGGAAATATATACAGTGGACAGCAAAAGTCTTAGTACGGCAATATAGTTATTTTAGCAATTTCATGAATTTTAGCCAAAAGTTTATATAAAAATTTATAGTTTATATACAATTTATTTTATTAATTTACTAGCCGGTGTTCTTCGCTACTCCTATCGGTATGAAATATAAATATTCAAAATGTATTGACATACATTTTTTCTTATGTATATTTTTATTATATTTAGTCAATAACCTCAACGTAATAAAATAAGAAGTCTGGATTTTAAAATATTTATTTTGTTACTGATATTTACAGTGTTGCATAATAATTATTTCTTATTCCAGAATATTCTATTCTATAGTCTCTCTCTCTTTCTAGGCGTACATCGCGTTGATCCGGCGCCTCATCAGTTCTTGATCGTGATGATTGGGATCGTTTTCGTTTAAGATGTGCATCACGTTGATCAGTTGTCTCAGCAGCTCTAGATGTTGATTCTCGTAGTCTCTCTCTTTCTACACGTACATCTCGTTGATCTGGTGTTTCTGTAGCTACTGCTCTTTGCGATCGTATTCTTTCCCTTTCTAAACGTTCATCACGTTGAACTGGAGTCTCAGCAGCTCTAGATGTTGAGGCTCTATACCTTTCAACACTCAGGCTAACATCACGTTCTTCGGGAGTTTCGTCAGCCCTTTGTGATTGTAAATTAATTGCATTTTTGGTGCGTTTAGAAAGCGAAGATTTTTTAGGTGGCATTTTTTTGTTTTTAATTTATCATAATATGGTCACTCACAAAATAAATGTTTAACTCGTTTAGAATCTGGGATTCAAATGATTTGCGAAAAAGATTGTAAGTACTATTTAAGTGCTTCATTTCAATCATTATTAGGCAAATACATATACCATAACAGGTCAAATTTTTTTATTTTCAACATAAACAATTTTGGGCAATAGAAAATATTTAATATTTTTTATTAGGGTAACCATAAAGGTTTGGTCTGTATTATATAACCACAGGTAACAATTGGTTCTTTAAAAAATTTTATATGCTGTAGGTAGCTAATAAATTAAGGCAGTATAGTGTCATCAATGGTCTGTGTCTACTGTTAGTGGTACCTATGTTACACATGTCCCTCTATGCATATTTTTACAAACATATAATAAAACAGGTATTGGAATGAACAGGCAATACACATGACTTTAGCTGCAATAGCTTATCAGATATATGATGTTTAGTATTTACTTTCTGTCTAAGAATTCATATAAAAATAGAGTCAATTTATTTCCCTAACCCGAAATGTTCATATGTGTACCAAAATGGTTCATGCTAAATTCTAGCTCTAATAGTTTTCCGTGTACACGAACTTTTGTATCATATTTATATGGAAGGGTCTAGCTCTTATTGCTAGTCCGGCAATTTTTTCACAAATTATTCATATGGATTTCAGTGTTGCCCGTGTACGATTTGATGATTTTATCTATAATGATTTCCCAGATATAAGAAGTTTTAAATTTAATTCATATGTGAAGTACCACGCCCCCTTTTCCTAGTCAGCCCATTTTTGTCTAAAATATTCATATTGATACTTAAGTGGATTCGATAAAATTTTAGGATACTGTTATATTTTCTTAGATATATTAATTTAATATTTTTATAGGATGTGACACGCCCATTGCAACAAGTCTGCCCATTTTGTTTATATAGATGTCCAAGTTGTCCATACACAATTTGAGGAATCTAGCTGTTGCAGTTTATGAGATATGCGACATTAAATACTTATTGGGTATGTGGGCGTGGCACCTCGCATTCTTGAAATTTTAATAAATAAATAAAAAATAAAAAATAGCCTATAACTCCTTCTAGACATACAGGAAATCGGTCCAGCCGTTTAGCCGTCTATAGACTACAAACAAACAAACCCACAAACAAATAAACACACATTCATTTTTATATATATAGATTTCTGTTTTACTATAAAAAAATTTTCAATGTTTTTCATAAAACAAGAGAAAAATAAGGAAACGTTTCAGATGACTCCATAGGTGCCCCCAAGGAGAACCCTGAGTAAATTTGAAATTCAAAGGCTTAATATATGAAAATGTTGTACCCTGTATTTAGTATAATAGCCCTTAAGGTCAAGCACTCCATATAACCCATTTGGAATTGAATGTACAAGTTTTGCTTAGTGTTTTCCGGTGGCACCATGAGCAAGTTTTTCGGTTGACTTTTGTTTGAGGTTTAGCGATTATGTAACCGTTCTTTCAAATGATCTCCTAAATACATCCTTGAAGTCATATCGGGACTTTGTTGCCGTACTAAGACTTTCGCTGTCCACTCTATACGTACACATAGCCACAAAAGTATACATACGGATAACAAATTTCAGAAATTTTTTTAACTAATCCGTTTTCGTTGAAAATCTTTGTAATTGTCTGACAACTTTCCTCGATTTTAAGACGGTGTTGGTTAAAAAAATTCTGAAATTTGTTAATTTTCGCCTGCACAGGCCCACAAAAGTTAACAAATTTCAGAAATTTTTTAACCAATCCGTTTTTTTTTTGAAAATATTTATAATTGTCTGACATCTTTCTTCGATTTTAAGACGGTCTTTTGCTTTGGTTCAGAAATTTGTGAAATTTGTAAATCGGATGCATACCTTTGTGGGCCTGTGCAGGGCCACAATTCAGTTCAATTTCAGAAATTTTTTAACCAATGCAAAAGACCGTCTTAACATCAAGGAAACTATAAAGATTTTCAACGAAAACGGATTAGTTAAAAAATTTCGGCAATTTTTTAACCGTACGTATAATTTAGTAACTGTGTGTATTTTTTTTTTCAACACTCTGGTCAAATATTTGTTTTATGTCAAAAATTTCTCAAGTGTGACCATATGGCAAACATGTTTTCCCATATTTCTGTTTTTCGCTATTTAATGAAATAAAAATTGATAAATAAATGAATGTAGTGTGACCACAAAACAAAATTTTAGTTGTTTCAGTCATATTTCGGTCAAACCAGGGAAAACAAACTTTGAGCAAACATTTGCCTTATGTGACAGTACCTTTAATAAAAACACCACCGGCCACATTGCTCTCATCTTTGTGCTATCATTATAAATTTCAAGGGTCCTACTGGAAGCCTCCTGATCTTCAGACCAGAAGTCCCTATTTGGAATACTAAAATCGAATGTTTTCAGAATCGCTCGTTTCTATTTATGGTTTTTAAACAAAATTTAATTCATTCCCATATAATTGAGAAACATTTTCAATTGAAAATTACCAGCAAATTGTTAGTTATTGAATTACTTACTGTCCATCACATTCTAAAATAAGTGTAAGGAATTCGGTAAATTTTTAAATAAAAGTTTAAAAACAAATTCAAGTCGGATTTGAAAGTCCATAAAAGGGGAAAAGAAATAAAACCAAATCACGACCGTACGACGCCAAACAGTATTTAATGGCCTTAAGCAAGGTCGTACAGCGACCTTCAAAACACTAAAAAACATACTTGAGTGTGTGTCCATGTACATACATACATACATACACAGGCACATACAAATTGTTTACGAATGGATCATAAAAACGAAAATATTTTTTGCAAAATGCTGAGTTTCAGCTGTAGATTGTAATGATCGTGATGATGATGGTGATGATGATGATGATTTTCATCATGATGCTGGTTGATCTTTTTAGTCATTTTTCTTCATTTCTTTTCCTTTTTTTGATTTCATTCAGTGTGTGTATTATGCCGTTAAATCTTTAAGATTTTCCCTTTTTACTGTTCTTACTGTTTATTCATGCATACGTACACACATCTGTATATAACTTCCATACTGTATGTATGCCTTGAAACGCATTTTGTTTACGGTTGTTTGTATTTTACGATGCCATCTCCATCTCATCATTGTTTTAAAATGTTGATCTTTGAATTGTTTGGCTTTTTTTAATTCCTGATTTTATTTTAAGAATTTGGTCGAATAAAGTGGCTACAATTGCCACTGATTTCCTCTTCCTTTTTTTTATTTTTTGCATCATTCTTTAATGCGATTGAGTTCTGTACTATGTATAGTCGCCAGAGCATATTGATTTGGCCACATTAAATATCAATTTTAATTGGATTGCCAACATTTCAGATGATATCATATTCATACAGATGCATTCACAAGAACGCGTAATCTTTCAAGCTTCGCTAGAACAAACTAGACCCAGTTCAACAACGATTTCAACAACTGTTTCAGGATTCTTATATTAAATAAGATCTTAATTCCGTTTACAATACAGATTGTGTCAATTTAAGATTCATGAGACTATTTTTAGGATTTTGTCTCTTCTCCTGCTTCATGTTGTACAATCACCAATCAGTACGAAAAAATTCCTATAAAGTTACGTGTGTTTTGAAAATGTACCAGAACTGCTGCATTGTTCTGGAAAAAAAGACGTAACTACATACAGTATTGTTCGAAACCTAAGCAACTCTTTCCCACTAAGTAATAATAGACTCATATCTTTTCTCTAAATAAATTTATAGAAAATATTTATTTTATTTAGTATTATACAATGTGCCTATAACCTAAAAATAACAACACAAATTAAATTCCATTTCTTTGGAAGTTATAATAAAATAAAAACAAAATTAACTTAAAAATTCGCTGTTCAAAACCTAAGCAACTTTTAATATTTGGTATGATATCCTTTATTTCTTACGACCTCAGCGCATCTTTTGGGCATAGATTCAATAAGATTTGATAGAATAGATGTTTGTATAGCTTCCCACTCTGATTTTAAACAGTTCATCAACTCCTGTTTATTCTTAAAGCGTCGAGTTCCAAGTCTCCGTTTTAAAATGCCGAAGAGGTTCTCTATGGGATTCAAGTCTGGCGATTGAGGTGGCCAATCCAAGACTTGAACCCCATTAGCAGATAAGCAATCGTTGACCAACTTCGGTGAGTGTTTTGGGTCATTGTCATGTTAAAACACCCATCGAAGTGGCTTTTCCCACTCAGCATAGTTAACCATGTGAGTGGCTAAAATGACTCTGTAAACAAAACAGTCCATTTATCTTTGAATTTCTACAAAGGGACCAACACCACTGGCCGAAAAACAAGTCCAAACCATCACATTGCCATCTCCATGCTTTCCTTTTGGAAGCTTCATGCCATCTAAGAAGTCTATGCTGACTAAGAAGCATTTAAAAAAGAGGTCTGTCTGATTGATTGCAACGTAGTCTCTGATTTTCTCAACTTTTTGTTTGTTTTATGTTGGATTTCGCTAGAGCACATATGGATTGGACTTTATCCAAATGGAGAACTGTTTTGTTTAGTGATGAATCTAAATTTAACTTACTAAATTCAGATAGAGTTTGCCATGTGAGAAGACCAAAAGGAAAGCGGCTACATACTCGGTACTCAAAAGCCACAATAAAGCATGGAGATGGCAATGTGATGGTTTGGACTTGTTTTTCGGCCAGTGGTGTTGGTCTCTTTGTAGAAATTCAAATAAAAATGAACCGTTTTGTTTACAGAGTCATTTTGGCCACTCACATGGTTAACTATGCTGAGTGGGAAAAGCCACTTCGATGGTTGTTGTAACATGACAATGACCCAAAACACTCACCGAAGTTGGTCAACGATTGCTTATCTGCTAATGGGGTTCAAGTCTTGGATTGGCCACCTCAATCGCCAGACTTGAATCCCATAGAGAACCTCTTCGGCATTTTAAAACGGAGACTTGGAACTCGACGCTCGACGACTCGAAGAGATTCCACAACATATAACATATTTCAATCTTGGAATATTATCTCTTCTAAAATATTCTAAGCAGAACTGTTGTTAAACTATCCAACGAACTCTACAAAAACGAATACAATTACAAGCAGAACGAAATATGAAAATATATCTACGGCGTCTTCACCTCAACAGACTTATGGCATAAACTAACGCTGAGAGTAAAATAAAATTGTATAAAAGTAACGCATACAACATAAATGATATGATAAAGTAGATCGTAATCCTAACTGAAGGGTTGTAATGACTAATTATGTATGTATGTCAATAGACAAACCGAGATAATAGTACTGAACAATTTTAAATGAAAAACCTTTTACTATTACAGTCGAACTTCTATATTTTAAACTTCTATTACTTGAAGTTTCTATAAGTTGAAACACATGTCGTGGCAACAGCATCTAGATCAATTGTAAATTTACTTCCCAAAGTTGAAGTTTCTATAAGTTGAAGTTTTTTTCTGGATAATGGTGATTCAATTTATAGAAGTTCGACTGTAATTTATTTCCCTCTTCCCGTGGTATAAGTACCAGAGATCAGCAATGAGTATTCAAAAAGATGAGTAGAATCGAATCAGACTCATAATTTCTGATACTTGTAGGCATTCATACATATTTTAATATTATGTATACTCATACTACTCATATTCAAAGTTTGAAATACTCATCATACTCATACTTAACATCACGTATGATGTTGTTGATTTCGACTCCCCATGGCTCAACATTTACAAGAATCACAAAATAAGTATGATATGCGTACGAATACTACATTACTCACTAGAAGGTGGTGTGTTTGTTTTGTTTGCTGTCTTTGTCTTTTTCTTCCTTCTTTTTTGTGAATGCAACAACAACTAAGACTGTAAACTTTGAAGAATGATTTGAATCACTCTAGTCATTTATGAGTATTATCAGTATTTTTCTAAATTTATGAATCTAAATGAGTAGGCTTATGAATCAAACATATTTCGAACGGTATGAGTTTGATGTCAACGTTGTATGCATACTCATTGCATACTTATAACTCAATGTAGTAATGAGTACGAATGAATCATAGTAGTTGTATTTCAATATTGTAGAAGTCGCGTAGTCTAGTAGGTAGTGTGTTGGCTTATTAGACGTAAAGCCAGGGTTCGAGCCTCAGGCCAGACATTGAGACAACATACAAAAAGTATTTCTTCGGCGACTTCTTCTCAGCAGATTTCTAGCAAAAACTCTGAGAGTAAATAAAATTGTCATGAAAAAGTTTCTCACAAATCTATCGTTTGCAGTCGAGTTTAAACTGTAGGTCCCTCTACTCATGTATAAAACTAAAACACACAACATAAGTGGTGAGAGAAACTAGGACGTTGTACAATGGGTCAATTCGACGTCCGGGTACTGTCCTTGTCTTAATTGACAAGTACACGTATTCTAACCTAACCTGACCTAATATTTCAATACTGTTGACTCACTTATATTCAAAATTTCATGAGTGCTTATGAGTAGCGAAAACACGATTCATTGTTGATCTCTGATAAGTACCATTAAGTTAAAGTTAAGGAATGTAATATTTTTATGTGTTTTAAATTCTTTAATAATAATGATAATGACAATATTTTGCTAGTCTTTAGCTTGGGACGTAATCGCTTTCGAGATCCAAGGCCAAAACCCCTTGACAGGTGTTATTCACCATGTATTTTTTAAACTATCCCGTCGCCATGTCCCATATCAGCCGTGGTGCTCTCAGATCTTAATTTACGTCTAAGGATGTTAGGTAAAAAAAATCCGCGTTTATTTGTATATATTTGTAGACTACGCAAGGATTTTTGGTTCAAGGCAGTTATCTAATACTTATGTTAGCTTTAAGTCACACCTCTTAGTAAACTCTTTAATTCATTCTATATTTTCGTTGTTAAGTACAATTGTTCCGGTTAGAATTGGAATATTATTTCATTCATATGGATGCAGCGGCCGATCGGATCAATTTTCGTGCATTTTTTCTAATGTATGGATTCGTATCTCGGCAATGGCATCACGAATGTTGGCCTTCAAATGCTCAATTGTCTTTGGTTTGTCGGCATAACACTTTTCTTTAACGTATGACGCAATAAATCGATTGTAACAAGTTGCACCATCCTGTTGAAACCAAGCATTATTCACATCAATACCATGAAGAGCGGGTACAACAAAATAGGTTATTATGGTGCGTCCATTAACCGTAATGGTTGTATCGTCCTCTTTTTCAATGACATAGGTAGGTAGGTAGGGAACAGATGCCCCCGCCCCACAAGTCGCACCAAACAGTCACACGTAATGGGTGCATTGGCTTCTGTAAATTAACGTGCGGGTTTTCTAAGCCCCAAATATGGTAGTTTTGTTTAGTAACGTATCCACCAAAATGCAAATGAGCTTAATCCGAAAAGATGATTCTTTTTGGCAAAGTCGACATCATTAACAGTTACTTTTTAACAGTTACATACATATGTTATTATTTAGTACCATCATAATGAAAACGTGTTAATAATACTGTTATTTTATTTTCTTTTTATTTTTTAATGCTAATTAAACATTTATTATGTAAATAATTAATTTCATCTACCAAATATACGATATTAAATACCAATTCCTACTAAATCAGTGCAATAATCAATTTATGCTGTTACATGATGCTTTCATAAACACTTTGATTTCAATTAACAAACATTGTTATGACCAATTCACCTGAGAGTATTGTTTTTTATTCCCGTATCATACTATCTGGAATAAGATAAGATGTTTTAAATTTGATATAAATTAGCGCAAATAGTATTCGTTGCTATTCGAAATAAGAAACCGATATGCAAACATTTCCATTGAATGCTGAAGGAATAAACCGCATAAACCATAAACAATTTTTTTAATCTGGTGTGGAATGTATTTTGACCGTTATCTTATTAACTGTTGAAATTACTTACGGTTAAATGTTGAGGTGTTATTGCTGAATTCTTAAGTGTTGCCCGCTCCACTGCTCAACATGTACGCATGAGATGAAGACAGCCGTCAGTCGACTTCTTCTGAATTCCACACGTGTGATAAATTTAGTTCGTGGCTTTTATTTATAACTTTTTATCAATTCATTGCGATGCAATATTTATGGTGAATATTAATTTTAAAAGTTTGATTACAAGTTGATGGAATCTTAAACAAGTTTATTTTTGAATGGCAGTGTTATAATTTCCTCCTTATTTACGACACTTGAGAATGGAATTTTTTCTCTTTTTTTTCTTTGGATGAAATGTCATCGTACTTTATATAAAAAAGATTGCTTGTGCTTATTATATGGAAATATTTAAATTGTAAAAAGTATTTTAAATAAATTATAAATACAATATTTAAATTATATTTGGTGAGAAATAAGGAAGTTCCAATCATTCATTGTCTCATACGTATTAAATTCAGAAAATATTTTTAAAGCAAAAAAATTATCATTTCAAATTCATCAAAACTGTCTAAACTCCGGAAAAAAGAATCTCAAATATTAGTTTATGATTGAATAATTTAAAAAGCCCATAAGACATGCCCGCAGTTGTAAATCGCAGGTATTTGAATCAGATTACATTTAAATTTGATTGTATATGGTTGATCAAATCCTTTTTTATCTTTTCGCCAGGCTAGACGAAGTTAACATTATTGTCGTTTATCACAAATATTATACATATATCGACTCTTTAATTGCAATACTAAACTTGTGGACAGAATTTATTATTCCATGTGATAATAAGTTTTCTAGTCAATACATTTTCAAAGTTGCCAATTGACGTGGATTTTCATTAATATTTGATGCCCTGTAGACCATACCCTCGATATATTTTAAGATGATGTTAAGCATGTTTTGATCGTATTCATTTATTTTGTGTAATTGCTATGCTGAGATGATGTTGTCTATTTTACTTCCTCCGCAGTTCTGAATTCTTTCAAATTTTTTTAATTTAATCTATAATTACACTTTGCGACAGTTAAAATACACCCAGCTGATGACACAGTGTAGATTGTGAGTTTTGTTTAGTAGAACTCAAAAATATTTTTTCTTATTTTTCTCGAACCCTCCAACCTTCTTTTATTTGACAAAAACCGTATCTTTAATCTTTTCGCACAAAATTATTGATTACCCAAATATTTTTGAACCTATTTTCAAAATCCAAAGTTTTTTGAAAAGGCGAGAGATAAGCCTTTAAAACGGTAAACTTGGAAAAAATTATTTTTTTCTTCTTTTTTCAAGTTTAGCCATTCTTAATTGCAAAACTTAATTAAAAATTATGGAATAAGTGGCGACGTTCTGAAAGTGCATTATCTTGTGAAGAGATCGGTACTTCGTTTGATAACATCGGACAAAAATTACCGTAGTTATTATTTAAACAGTATAACAGATGTATTATATTTTCTATATACATATGTCACTTATCAAATGAACTTTCATTTGAAAAGTTTTCAAAATTTTTGATGGATCTTGATTGTTAACCGCAAAGTATGTCAATTTCTCGTTTGGGCGACTACCAGAAGTCGCTCTAATATTTGTGTTTTTTGCAAATATTATTATTTCGCTTTGCGCATACATTGGCCAACTTCTGGTGGGCAGTCAAACGTGAATTTGACTCATTTTCAATCTTGACTCATAAACAATCAAGATCAATCAAAAATTTTAAAAATTTTTTTAACTGAAAGTTCCTTTGAAAAATATATACATATATGACTACGGTCATCTTTGTTCAATTTTATCAAACGGACTGTCAATAGAATTCACCTTAAAAACGTCACAAACTTGAAAAAATATGAACAAAATTCGCATTTGTCAAGTTTCCCTCATCAAACATCATAGAATATTAGGTCGAATATATATACATATGTATACCGTTTTAAAGACCTATCCCTCCCCTTCCTAAGAAAGTTTAAATTTATGATATTGATTCAGAAAATCCAAATAACAGATTTTGTCAAATAAAACAAGTTTGGAGGGTTCAAGAAATATAAGAAAAATATTTTTGAGTTCTACTCAACAAAACTCACAACCTACACTATGTCATTAGCTGGGTGTATTTCGAATAGTGTTATTAGTTGTGTGGATTTGTAAATAGAATTGAAATTTCATGTTTTTTATAATTTATTTATATTATTTTTATTGACTAAATATGAACGAATAAAATATCCAATCCAATTGCGATTTGCAATGATAATATGATGATTGTGGCTGATAATAGTTACAGTATCGACTTCATACACTCTAGAACTTTTTCCAGCAGTCTGTGACGTTTTCTTACCATTCGTAAAGTGTTTTGCATAGTTATAGCACCACCCCCATTTTGGTGTTAAAAGATGAATTTCACTCAACATGCGCTATTGCAAGAACAATAGGAAAACCTTATTCGGCAGGGTTGATTTTTTTTAGAAAAATTAAATGCAAAATTTAAAGGGAATGCTGTAGGTTTGTACATATGTATTCTCGTCAAATTATAAAGTATTTAAAAGGAGTAGTCAACCTCTTAATTCATTGCTAAATTTAACCATTGTATGTAAAAGACCTTTCGTCTAAGACGTTAAAAACTCTAACCAATGGGATACTGTGAAGTAATTTGGAATGTTGCAGGAATTGCTTTACAGGTAACAAATCAACTCGGTTTGGTAAAATTTTTGAAACATTACAGATAGTCAGGTTGAAAAGGAGAGACCGTCATCCAAACCGAAAGTAACATGTCTCGTTGACATACATTATCCACTCATTTATGAGAAATGTCAACCACACATAACCAAACCACTGGAAAGATGTCCGTATGCTCTCCTGGGTTAAATCGCAATTTGTCCACCTATTCGTTAGTATACACTCCATCGTCATTTAGCGCCCGTTCAAGCTGAACCCTAATAATAACACCTAATTTGATAATAAGATTGTCAATGGCCATCTACCGCAATGGCGACTTTGTCATTTAAGAATCTTTCTTAATAATGGGTGGCTTCGTTTAAAATATCATATCCACTAATCGTCTTTTGATGTAATAGTGATCTTATGAACTTCAGTCTTCCACATACTATTTTGTTTATCGCTTTAGTTGTAAACACCAGTTTGATTGAGAGTTCTGTGGAGGGCGGGTGTTCAAAGCAATGGCACTTTTTTTTCAAAAGAATCGGATCTTGATAACAGAGTCGCCTTGGGTCAAATCCCAGGTCAGACATCATAACGAAATATGAAAAAAATATTTCTTCGGCGACTTCCTCTCAACAGATTACTGGCAAAAACTCTGAGAGTAAATAAAATTGCCATGAAAAGTTTCTCAGGAATCTGTCATTCGGAATCGACTTTAAACTGTAGGTCCCGCCTCTCATGTATAAAATTAACACACACTACATAAGTGGTGTAATAAACTAGGTCGTAATCCTGACTGAAGGGTTGTAGTGACCAATTATGTATGTATGTATCTATATTTGCGATGATTTCAAGGAGTTTTTTACTTTGGCACCGCAGTTACCTGAGAAACTAGTGTATAACTGAAACCAAGTGTGGAATCACTCTTGCCAACAAATGCTGTTATAGTATCAATAAGTATTTGAGTAGTAGAAACTCCAATTTGCTAAATGCCCATGGCTAGTTTATGGCGTGTGAGCATGTATGTTTACGCAGCGATGAATCTGCCTCGAAAGTCTTTGAGAGAAAAGTACGAAGCAATACCTTCGACCTATGCTGTTGCTATGTTGTCGATAAGTTTACATATCGAACAAACAGTCAGATGAATGGTTTCCTCTCAACAGGGATGTTGTTCATAGCAGTAACAACAAGTAGCTATCCTGGCTTGGGTTAGTGAAATGTGATGCGAAGATCGAAAAAAGTGCGTTGGACTGGAACTCGAAATTCTGCCACGTTAGAGTGACTAATACAATGAAAGGAAGTGCTAAAACAGGTAGGAATCCAGAGAACGTTTTTTAAAAACAACTAATTAGTAAAAACAAGCACTAGCGATCAGTAGTGTCATGTTATAAAATGAATATCTTTAGTACATGGATTGGATTGAGAGGTGGTGGAGTGTGGTGTTGTGGTTAAAGTGATTGGCTACCACCCGGAGACTCAAATTTGTCGAATTTTTCAAATTGAAATGTTTCAGCAACAGTGTCAGTACAGTACAGAGCAGAACTTTATTAGCAAAGTTCCTTACGATTACTACACTATCATCGTAGAAGCTGAGACAGTAGATCAAAAGCTTGTTTAGCTGGAAAGCCAAAAAAGCAGCTCTATGTCACAATTCGACAGTAAAACAATTTCTTAATTTGAAATTGGGCATAAATTTAAGATGTTTGTCTAGGTCCTACTATATGCAATATTTATTTCTTTATTACAATATAATTACAAATTATTTCTAATTATTACGATGTGAATAACTTAAACCTTATGCTCGATGTAGTGCAACAGACCAGAGTCTCTGGCGGAAATCAAACCTACGAACGTCATGCTAATAGTCTAGCATACACTTGTCGCCATAGTCTAGTAGGTAGTGTGTTCGCGTATTAGACGTGAGGCCGCGGTTCAAACAAACCCCTGGTTAGACATCTTCAACAAAACGAAATATGAAAAAATATTGTATTTCTACGGTGAATTCTTCTCAGCGGATTTTTGACAACAACTCTAAAAGTAAATAAAATTGCCATGAAGAGATTCTCAAAAAATTCGCCTTTCGGAGTCGACTTGAAACTGTATATAAAACTCATGTATAAAATTAATACACACAACATAAGTTGTGTGACAACCTAGGTAGTAATCCTGATTGCTGGTTTGTAATGACAAATTATGTATGCACATATGTACTACCCACTAGACTATCAGGGCACTCCTATACATACATAAGTTTTTGGTCATTACAACCCTTTAGTCAGCATTACGATCTAGTTTCTCACACCACTTATGTTGTGTGCGTTAATTTTTACGCATGAGTGGCGGGACCTACAGTTTAAAGTCTACCGAACGACAGATTTTTGAGAAACTTTTCATGACAATTTTATTAACTCTTAGAGTTTTGCCAGCAATCTGCTGAGAGGATGTCGCCGAAGAAATATTTTTTCTTATTTCGTTCAGTTGGAGATGCCTGACCTGGGGTTTGAACCGAGGCTTCACTTCTAATAAGCCAACACACTACCTACTAGACCTCGGCGACTTCATGGCACTCCTATAAGCAATATTTAATCGATTTCAGCTTAAAATTTTTGCAATTAAATCTTAGAATCTGTAGTTTAATAAAACACTTCTGCCAGTGCTGATTTTATTAAAAAAATATTGACCTGCTTTGACCTTTTATTTACTAATGGTGATGATCAACTAAAAAGTAATTTTTGTTTCTAATATTTTACCAAATCAATCAGCAGAATTCTTCTTACTTCAAGGTCTTCTTCTACCACGCTCCGATCATAATGAACTTTTATGGCTAAGAAAAGTTCAAAGTTTATTTAATTTTCAATTCATTTGATTTATTACCAACTAAATTATGCTCGTATTAGACATTTTCTGTTAATCTACAGAAAGAAAGAAAAAAAACGAATCAATTTTTGAAAGTAAACTAAACGTTTTCATATATTTTGTTTAATTTTGTTGTTTTTGTTTTTGTTTTTTTTTTATTATTTTCTTATAATTCAATTTGATTTTTTTCTATCATCTTTTGTATTTGGATTGGATTTTGATATTCTTTTGATTTTATACGATTTTATTTCGTTTCGTTTAAATAATGGATTTGTGCTCCATGTTTATTGATTTATGTTTTGTATTGTATTACTTATTGGCTACAATTTAAGTTAAATTAATTTAAATAGAAACTAAATTAATCTAAGTAAACATAAAAATAATAATAATTGTAATAGTAAATGATGATATATTTATGTATTTATGTATTTATGTATTTATTTATTTATTACCAATGATAGTGTGATGAATTAAATTAAGAAATCAAATAAAATAAAAAAAAACAAAAATCCAATAAATTTATTGCAGCTTAATTATTGACTTTTTTTATTAGGCATTTAAATAATTTCAGACAATTTGATTTAATTTTTTTTCTTTTTTTGTAGTTTTATATTTCATTGTTTTCATATCGTAAATGTTTTTCTATTATTTTAATTATTGTACAATCATTTCAAATAAATAATTTGATTTTGTTTTTTGCATTTTCATTTATTCTTTAATATAAATTATTTGCCTTGATCATATGTACGTATGTATGTATGACAGTTTTAGTGAATTTTATTGAATATTTACAGGAATTTAAATATAAAATTAAATCATTAACTAAATGCTTTTAGTTAACAAACAAACAAAAGAAAAAAATAAAAAACAAATTAATTAAATTTAAATGAACTATACTAAATTATTTACTAGACTACAAAATGTGATTAGAATAAATTATTTCTTTTTTTTTATTTCCTCTCATTTTGCATGCATTTGTGATATATTTGCATACAATTTAAAAACTTCAGTTTTTTTTCTTATAAGATCGCCTTTAATTTATATTCCCTGACCGTTTAAAAATGTATCCACTGACTTCACTTTCTTAGATGAAGTCTTGATTATGTAATCAAACGAAGAATTTCAATACATATGTATGTATATATATATACGTATATTGCTTTTGTATTCCTATAACCAGATTTTATGAAATAATTTCTGTGTAGACAAAGAGAGACTCTTAGCAGAATAAGTAAATACCGTTCAACAGGTACAGCGTTTATATAGTAAATAGTATTGACTCAACTATCAAGCACTTGGAAATGGCGCATTGAAACATAAATTTTGTTTCAGTTTTTAATATCCTTTAAAAACGGCTTTAAAACCTTTATTTTGGTTATAAATTTCAAAATATTCACAACACATTGTCTTGAAAAAAACTTTTCAGTTATTGAAAGCAATAAAATTTATTTTAAAGGTTTTTTAAAAATAATTTATTACTAACCGAATTTAATAAAAGTTCAAAATACAAATTTAATAAATCAGTTCTAGTAATTAGATATCCGAAATTCACAAATTTTGCATTAAAAAGATGAATAAATTAATTAATGATCCCTTTGAAGTCAAATATACTTTATTTGTAATCCGATTTTTTGTTGAAATAAATAATATGGATTTGTGGAATTTAAGTTATATTAATCTATCCAACTAGACTCGTATGGGCCGTTGATTCCTGCATAGACCATACAGCTCTCGGATATAAATCAAACAAACAAATCTAAAAATAGCTGATATGATGAGAGAACTCGCTATTTATATATTTTACTAGCAAGCAATTGCAAAACCTACAATAAAGTTATACAGTGCACGGCAATATATTTTTGCAATTTCATGAACTTTAGCTAAAAGTTTGTATAAAAATTTATGGTTTATATACAATTTATTTTATTAATTTATTTCTGTTTTATTATAAAACAAACAATTTTGTAATGTTTTTCATAAAACAAGAGAAAAATAATGAAAAGTTTCAGATGACTCCATGGGGTACCAAGGAGAACCCTCAGTAAATTTAAGATACAAAGGCCTAATATATGAAAATGTTATCCTTTGTATTTAGTAGAATATCCCTTAAAGTCAAGCACTTATAGTGGCACCATAAGCAAGTTTTTCGGTTGACTTTTGCTTGATGTTTAGCGATTACGTAATCGTTCTTTCAAATGATTTCCTAAATACTTTCTTGAAGTCATATCGGGACTTTGTGCAAGAGTATTTAGCCTGTGGGGACTTTTTTTGTCAAAATATATTGGAGTATTAAGACTTTTGCTGTCCGCTGTATATTTAGCATCAACCAGTGTGATCTAGTCGTATTGATGAGATAGTAAACGTATCTAACTGATTCCCTTTTATTACATCTCATGCACAACTTAAAAAAAATTAATCATGTACAGTACGGTCAGGCAATGACAATTCCACTTTAGCGGAATATAAAAAACATGGTAACATATCATTTATATTTTAATAAGCCAGGGCTAATTCTCAGTAATAATAAAAATATTTAGAATGAATTTTTGTAATGCAACCGAATATTGATAATAAAAGAACACAATTTTTTTTAAATCTTCTTCATTGAGTGAAATGAAAATATTTGTTTAATATTGCATTTGGAATGTCAATAGCTTTACTCGGAAAACTGTAAGAATTTCACTTTGCTGTTTTCCGTTGCTTTCTTTCAAAATCGAAATGTTTTAAGTTCACTTATGTTCTTTTTTTAAATAGAAACATGAGACCAGGGAACAGAATAAAATAGTTTCAGTAGACGCTGAAGCTAGTGAAGCTTTCTGATTATATTGCCAAATAACCTTCTTAAAAACTTCCATAACATTATGTGAATTTTCTAACAAAATACAAAATTAGATGGTATAATAAATCCATATCCAACTATTTTATTTCTTTTCATATTTTTTACATATTTAATGGCGAATATATTGAAAATCATGAAAACTCTGTTTACAAAGAAAAATATATGAATTTAATCATTTTGATTTAAATTTAAAAGGCCATTAAGCAATATGATATATTCATATATTAATTCGGTACCCAATGTATGTATCTATGGCATGTGTGGTTCCATCATATTGCAAATGCAGTACAAAACCTGGTATTTTTTCAAGTTCGTTTAATTTACCTCTTTAGTTTAGCTTAAAATTTAATTTTCGAAATTTATTTTGTATAATTTGTATTAAAGACATGCACAGTCAGAGACAAATTACTCGTAACAAAATAACACGGTGCAACAGTCAAAATAAATGGAGGTAGCTCAAACGTGAATTTTCAATTAAATAATCAAGATCCATTAAAAATTCTGAAAATTTTTTAAGTAAAAGTTCATTTGAAAAAAATGTATATGAAAAATATAACACGACTGTTATACTCTTTAAATAATAACAACGATAATTTTTGTTTCATTTTATCAAACGAAGCGTCAATCTCTTCACAAGAGATTGCACTTTCAGAATGTCATCATTTATTTTATATTTCTTAATTAAAGTTTGCTACTATGAATGGACAAACTTGAAAAAATATTAAAAATTTGCATTTGCCAAGTTTACCTCATCAAACCTCATAGAATATTAAGTCAAATAATGTATATATGTATGTACACCGTTTTAAAGGCTCATCCCTTCCCTTTCTAAGAAAGTTAATTTTTGTGAAATTGGTTCAGAAATGTTTGTGTAATCAATAAATCTGTGCGTAATGTCAAAAAAAAACAGTTTTTATCAAATAAAACAAGTTTGGAGAATTCAAGAAATTAAAAAAATTTTTTGTGTTCTACTCAACAAAACTCACAACCTATACTATGTCATTAGCTGGGTGTATTTCATTTTTTTTTTATTTTGTTGGTATAGTGTAATCATTCAATATTTATTGAATGGTGAAAAGTCAACAATCAACAATAAAAAAATGAAAGAAATTGTAAAATTGCTTGATTATTTTCTTAAATGTTTGCATAATTATGATTGGTTTTATTGTAAATGAGACATTTTATTTTAGTTGGAGTGTTATTGATTGAAAATTAATGCCAATTTGATTTATTTTTGGCCATTGCTATCATTCATTAATTTCTCAATGATTTCTTCTGTACATTATCTAAATAGGTGTGTAATACTAAGGCATCCGCAAAATAAAAATATCTTACGAAAGGATTTACTTTTCAATTCTACATGTTAAGCCAGCACGATCCATTGTTGCGTCAAAGTATACCCATGCGTTTCTAAATTTATTTTTTAATTTATTTATTATTTATTATTAATTTAAGCATTTATTTATTTTTTTTTTATTAAATCTTATTTTGAAAAGCAAACTGAACTAATTATTTAATATAATCTGACGAAAAGTTTAAAACTCTATGGCCTTCTCATTTTATGCTGGTGCCTTATGCTTACAGTCTCCCTTCGTCGCTCACTTTTAATACGATGTAATGTTTTCCCCTCTACAGTTTCATATGGCAATTGCATAAATAAAATAACTACACTCTGTATTGTTTATTCAAGCATTGTTTTTAAAGTTTTTTTTTTGTTTTAGTTTTTCTTCTTTCTTTCTTGTTTGTGTTCCCTCTGTGTTCACTGTTCACTGTTCATTTTTAAATTATAGTTACAATAGATTTATTTTTTAGTTTTCTTAAGTTAAACACATACACACACACATCGACAATTCACACATACATACGTACATACATAAACACAAACACAAACATATATACATACATGTATGTGCACAAAAAATACAATAATAATAATCTTAAAATTACGAGTTTTGTTGTTGTTATCATACTACATACATACATATATATGTACATACGTATGTACATATATGTATGTATATTATATTGAAATTTTTCTTTTTTATTTCATAAAGTTTTCTAAAGTTTTTGTTTTTGTTTTAAGTTTTTAGTTTTTTTTTATTAAATTAATTTATTTTGTTTATAATTTTACTTGTGGCTACTGCTACAAGAACTACAACTACTACAACTACTAATTATCAACTCTACACTGCTGAAGTTTTATATTTTTGTTTCAGATCTTTTAGTAGAAATAAACTCTTAAATATTTATGGCAAGTAGTTTTCATCTGCAAGAATCACTGCAATTATACTCTTTTTTTATCGTCTTTTTTTCTTTCTTTGAAATAATAAACGAAAATGGAAAAAATAAAGGAGAGACAAAATACAATGCAGTCAGTAGTGGCATTAAAAATTATGTACACATAATTGATTTGAAAATAAAAACATAAAATTGATGATTTTAAAAAAATGAAAAAAGAACTGAAAAATTTATAGGAACGAAATAAAAATAAAATTAATTTCTTTGTGACTTTAATTTATGGTTTGAAAAATACACGCTTGGAATGATAAACAAGCCTAATTCGATTTAGAAATTGATCATCAGAATCAAGATTCGAGAAGTGCTTTTTTAAATTGTTTCATAGTTTCATTTTCATGATAACAAATGCCTTATACTATGTTCAGATATGCACTTTTATTGAGTCAATATTCGGTTAATTGAGTACAATATTTTAAGTGTTCAGGCATAATAATACATACAGTTCAGCTGCTTATTCAATATTCATTTGACAGCCGGTAGACAAAACAGATGGTTGTTTCAACAACATTGTTTTTATTCTGTTTTTTTATTTTTATTTTGTTTTGTTTTGTTTAGTCTGTCGTTGTTGACATTGGAGTTGTCAAATATTAACAAAACGTATGCCCACTAAAAACATTTATGACAGTGCAGCATTTTAAGTTTTACTCAATATTATAACAATTTGCGTATTTATTGCGCAATAATTAATTGGAACTTTATATGAAACATTGAAATGTTAATGTTTAAAAGTTTGGCATTTGCCATCGCAAATTTATTTCTACAGAATTAAATAAAAATCAATTCGATGCAAAGCCTAAATTAAATAAATAAACATCGCAATAAATATTTTTTAATCAAGTGATTGGTATTTAAAGGTACTTGATCCTTGAGAAACAAGGTCGTAATCCTGACTGAAGGGTTGTAATGACCAATTATGTATGTATGCATGTATGATCCTTGAAGTTTAACATTTAAAGTTTTAAGAAAGACTTCATTCACACTAAATACACCGAAAATTACCAGTTTTTAGAAAAGTTCTCCACCTTGGTAAATAACGGCTAACTTACACATGTTTTTCCGGATTTAACAATTAAAAATATGGGCATTATGTGATTCTGTGAATGTTAAAAATGTAGTAGTGTGCTAAAAAAAAATTTTTTTTGAAACGTTCCTTTTTAATGACTAGTGTAAAACCTTCGTCAAATTTTTTCTCGAGAATTGTTTTATAATAATTCTCATTTTCTTTTTCTATTGCGGTTAATTATATACACTGTCAACAATCAGACAATCACTAAACATCCGGGGTCTGTGATAGGAAGCGAGCCCACGGCCTCTGCACTTGAAGTTCAGCACACTACCAACTACACCATCGGGGCGGGGCACTGGGATATGGTTTTGGCTGTATATCACGTTAATGTTTCAACTTTTACATGCAATTTTAATAAAGTCCATTGAAATAAATTTTTTTTAACATTTAAAGCACTGTTTTTAAATATCATTTGTTAAAAAAAATGGAATTAGACTGCTCATAGGTTTTTATTTTTCTATAAATTATGAATATTTTCAAAATGTCTCATAATTTTTACTGCCACTGTATGAGACTTTTCGCTGTATCATATGAGTAGAAACATTATACTATACTAAGTATTTAAATAACGAAATAAAATAAAATAAAATAAATTTTACAACAACATCTTAAGCGCTATTATAATAAATAAAGTTAAACATACACACACAGGCTGGCTTACATTGCATTTAGGCTAAGAGGAATATGGAATATTTATCTAAAAATTACACGTACATACTTATGTATCTTGTCTTGTCCCAACCAATTTATTGTTTCTTTTTTTTATTAAAAATTAAAATAAAAATCCTTCTTTCTAACGCACACAACATTTTCTGAAATATGAAACAATACGAAGCGAGTATTTTTGAATTTTTCTCTTAAAGGGGCCACATATTGGACAAGACTTGTACTACGTTGAAATACTAAAAACTAAAAAACTTACTACATAAATTAAAAACTACTTTTACTCTTTTAAACAATATTTTTTTGTTTTTTTTTTACAATATTAGTAAGACTTGAATCACATATGTTCGTTTGTTTGTTTAATTGATTGGTTTTGTTCATTGTTTTTATGGTTTTCGATTTTCATCTCAAACCTCAAACAAATTGGATTTGCAGCTAAAATTACAAAAAAATAAAAAAATAAAAAAAAAAATAAAAAAAATCTCTAAACTTATACTACAGAAAGTCACTATTAAACTATTGATCTTTAATAATGTAAAATTTCTTAGATTATATTACTATTACATACATATACGATTTTGTATTAGGAATCATCACAAATAGTTAATACCCATCATCTTTCTTTTTGTCTTCAATTCACTGACCGTTCGTTCATTCATACCACCTATATTCTGCTCTACTCACTCATAGCGTTACTACTTCAGTTTTAAAAACGTTAACAAGGCCTTTTGTATCAGACTAGGATTGATGGTAGAATCGGCTGTATAACGAACACCACGCAAATTGCCATCATTATGATTAACTACACCGTATTCGCCCACAATGAAACCGTCGTCGGTCTTCTCCTCAACCCGGTATTTGCGATAGTTGCGACCCTCAACGACATAGGCCACCTTAGAGTCTTCATCATCATTATTACTGCCATTAGCTGGAGATCCTCTACCTGTATTGTTTTCATCATCCTCATAGTCGGAATTCTTAACTGAGCCATCATCTTCATCGCCTCCATCACCACCATCGTCATTGTAGTCTGGAGCATTGTTGTTGTGTCTGTTGCCAGTTGCAACATTAGCATTTGCGTTGGTGTTGTACGGCAATTGACTCAACTGATGATGGTGAAGCTGATGCTGCTGGACCTCTGACTGCTGCTGATTGTCGACGTTCGTGCCGAAATGTATACGAGTTTGTTGTCGGTTCGGCTTAAAACCATGATACTGTTGGTGCTGCAATGACGATATTGTTGGCTGAGCAAAACTATTTCTACTACCACCGCCATGGGCTCGCCCATTTGTCATTACACTTACAGACTCTTCTATTTCGTAATTTTGCTCTGGGGTTGGCGTAAACAACTCTTCCATATGACTGCGTTCAGTGGTAAATGCTCCATCACTGCCATCATCTGTTGCTGCAGACGGTGTATGGGAAATTTCTGCAACACATCTGACTAGATCTGCAAAACAGAAAAAAAAAAGAAAAAAACAAACAACAACAAACGAAAAGAGTTAAAAAAGAAATCATTAGTTACCCGGAAAATACTTGTAATAAACGTGTTAAGTGTGCTTTAAAGTACTGTCAGCAGAATGTGATGAGTTTTGTTTTGTTTTGTTTTTTCGTTTTTTTTTTAATTATTTAATCTTGACATCCGAATAATGTCATAATCATAAACTGTCAGTTATAAAAAAATTCAAAAATGGAAAATAATCTTTGACATAAGACTCATTTTCAAAGTACAGTGTCTAAAAGACCGACTTATTTTCAAATTACAATTCGTTCTGGTAACCCAGGCGTATCTAGACTTTGACCTTTGAAATGTTTTGTTATACAATGATTTCAGGGGAGATTTCACTAAATTTTCTGATCATATTGCTTCTAATCTGCGCAATAAGGAAATTAAATAAAATTATATTCAAAACTATTGTATTCAATATTTCTATTCATTTAAGATTGCAAAATTAATTTTAATAACTAATCTTCCAAATGTTTTATTCATTTGAAAGATCTATTGCTGCCGTTATTGTGAATTACAACGTTGTTCAAATGTCTGCCACGGAATAATGGCATGAGTAATGTTCGCTTAAGAAAACCCCACAAGAAAAAGTCGAATGGAGTCTAATCGAACAATTTGGCCACATGAGATGAGCTTGCTCAAATCTTGCGTAAATCGCAATAAACGCCATTATTGAGCTCAATATTTCATATAAAGTTTCAATTAATTATTGCGCAATAAATACGCAAAATTGTTATAATATTGCAATTAGTGTGTTTAGTGAGCATATTACAATTAACCGAACACTTTCTGTTAATATTTGAAAACTCAAATGTCAACAACAACAAAAAAAAAAGAAAACAAAAAACCTTCTGTTTTGTTTACCAGCTTTCAAATGAATATTGAATAAGCAGCTGAACTGCGTATATTTTTATGCCTGAACACTTAAAATATGGTACTAAATTAACCGAATATTGACTCAATAAAAGTGCATATCTGGACATAGTATTATGTCGATTGCCCGCTTTCATATCACTATGATCATTGCATTGCAAATTTACAATTTACATTACAAAATAAAATTCTAACAAATTTTGAACTACTGTACTTCTTGCACTACTAAGTCCTTCGTACTCTGCAATTAATATGAAAAGGTACTCCTTGTGGTTATAAAAAACTATCTGAGGGGGTAGATGTAAGATGTAAGTTATAGCATACAAGGTCATTCTGAAAAGACCTTTCTTTAGATACACGTGTTAAAGACATTCAACTTACATTTGTGTCCTAAGGGGTTAGCTTACCTAATCAAACCCGACTTGTTGCAAACAATTTATTTCATTCACTACTATTCGCTTACTATTGTATTCATTGTTTTTTATTTTTGACTCCATTTTTTTCTGTTTATTTTTTTTTTTGTACGTAGTGCAACACGTTGCAACAAATTAGCAGAGTGCTTTTTTAAGTATTTTTCCATTTGTTATATAAGTTTGACTCGGAAACAATTCAAGTGGCATAAACAGCAATAAACAAAGAACAATAACAACAAATGTAGTGAAATAAGAAAATACAGTATAAGACAACATTGCATTATCACTGCACAGTGGTATGGAATACAAAATAAATACTGGATGAACAGAATTATTTGTATTTTTGTTTGCTAAAAAAAAATTTGAAAATTAAAAATATTTTTCAATTTAAGATATTTTACAGCTTTTTTCCACTATTTTGCTGACTGTTCGTGAGATTAGACATTTTCTAGGTTTATTTATTTAGCCACCAGTCCCACTGTACAATGTTGGCAACAGTATTGTAATAAAAACAAGTAAAAATACAAGAATATGAAGCTCACCTCCGTTGGGCAATCCTTTGGCATTTTGATTAGAATGTTGTTGTAAATCTGGCTGTTGTCGTTGCTTTACTACTGCCGGATGAGCAGATAAAGATGATGACGAAAATAATGAAGAAACCGCCGACTCTAAGCATGGATTTATATTATGACGTTGTTGTTGCTGCTGCTGTTGTTGGTTATATGTTAATGTCTGTTGGGGTCTGTTCGAATTCGACTGCTGCTGTTGAACGGTTGATTCAGGTGCATTTAAAAGATCATAAGGTAATCGATCTAAATTAAAAAGTATGCGACGTGAAGGTGTTGATGGAGATAATGAAGATGACAGAGATGAGTTTTCATTGTTAAATGGAGAATGTGATGGATTACGATTACTGCTGTATGTACGAGTATACTGATGCGAACCATGCGTTCCATATGTTCTAGATGTTGCAGTGGTGGTGGTCAATGGTGAAGATGTTGTTGATGGAGTCGTTGTACTGCTACTGGTAGTAGTGGTACTTGTAGTAGTCGAATGAGCTTCACCAAAAGCAATACGTGATACAATGGCTGGCTTTCTTGATGAATGATGTAATATATTTACCATTGGCGGCAGAGTAGTCGTGACAGCGGGTGCATTAGTTGGTGGTATCAAAGTGTTTACACTATCACTGGCTGTTGTAGTTGTCCCTGTTAATAAAGGCCAATATGTTTTAGCAGGTTCACTGTACACTTTGGCTGGTTGCGAGTAAACCTTTGAGGGTTCCGAATAAAATTTTGATGGTTTACTATAGACTTTGGCCGGTTCGGAGTAGAATTTTTCTTGTTCTCCATAAACTTTAGATGGTTCTGAGTAAACTTTAGCAGGTTCTGAATAAAATTTTGAGGGCTCACTATACATTTTAGAAGGTTTTGAATAGAAATTAACCGATTCGGATTCCTCTTGCGTTACGGAGCTATTTGTTCTTGGCATGGGCTTTAAACTTTCGCTAACATTTCGACGTGCTTCAGCTAAGATACCTGATTGCTGCCATTTTTTTAAATCTTCTACATTTTGCGAAATGGATGAATAGGATATGGAACGCGATTGCGGACCGTGACCAGCTTTTGTATCATGGTATATAACCGTTTGAAATGGCAACAATTGATCTTCAACGCCGCTAGTTTGTTCCGTTTCGCTATGGTTAGTATTGTCATTGTCCGGTTTGGATCGATATTGACTTGATTGTAAATTAGTTTCGTGATTAATTGTTACATTGCGTTGACCGTTATGATATTTCGATGTCATCATTGATGACGAACGCGCCGAAGCTGCTTGTTGTAGTGGCGCTGCCAATATATTGTGTATATTGGTTGAAGCACTATTTTCTGAGTCTATAGCTTCCAAAGTATCTGCCACACTTGTTATGGGACTTGAAGATCGATGACGTGTATGAGTTTTACGCGATTTATGCTGGGCCATGGTTAATGGTTCAACCTCCTCAATGGAAAATTCACTTTTATGTGAGCGATTAATGAAATTGTCGCCAGCTATGTTATCCGTTTTCGTTGATGACGCTCGTAAAGGCTTTTTTGTAGTAGTTGTCGTCGTCGTCGTTGTTGTTTTCGTTGTGCTTAAAAGCTTTTTAGTTGTTGTCGAAATGTTGTTTTGATTTCTTGCCGTTGTAGTGCCTCGTTGACTAGAAGAGGAAACACTAACGGCTACCACTTTATAATCATTTAAATTCGAATGTGACTTGTTCTTGAATACTTCTTTTTTTAAATCAATATCCCTCACCTCAGCATCCAAGATAGCATCATTTTCATCGTAATCCTCTAAAAATACAATTTTACTACCTGAGGTAACCAATTTCACCACTTGTTTGCTATCTTCCAGTTGCCCTCCTGCTTGGTTTTGTGGAGGCGCATTGTCTTTTAAACTTCTGCCACTGCTTGACCTTCTCCCCGTTTCGGTAGATTTTTTATCGTATGACTCTTTATTTTTTGTTCCTGCCGCAGATTCATTGCGTTTATGCAAATCATGTTCACTACCACCGCCGCCACCCACATATTCACTACTATTGAAATCTTTATCTAATTGATCCTGTTCCAAGAACAGTTTAAGAAACTCATTGCCAGCAATGAGATCACTATTGGCATCTGCATTACCTTTCAAAGGTCTTGACTCGTTAGACGGTATCCGCGCCAACATCTGAAAAAAAGGTGGACGATTTATTTTTAGTTTAAGGGTGATGCAAAATGAAATTTACTACATCTAATATATGTAAATATGTATGTATATTTGATAATCCTGGACGTATTATTGAATTTCTTTTTTATTTTACTATGAGGACAGCCAGTTGAAATTCGTAGGGTATTGACCGGCAATAATTAGAATAATATTTTGTAATTGAATCATGGTTAAAATCAATAAACGTTAACAAAAGTATAACAAAATCAAAACAAAGGAGGGGCAAAGCTTCTCATTTGACATGAAGAACATTCTGTTCTAAATTAGTATCCAAGTTATTTTTATTGACATCAGGGAACATGTTTGTAGACAAAGGATTACTTTTATTTACCAAATTTTGATTCATTCAAATTGAGTATATTTTTTGCATATTTTTGATTACTAAGCTAACCTTGTTTTATTAATTGTTGGTCTGAATATCATTAAACTAAAATTATTCTGATATGTCTAGCAATAAATTAATTAATTTTAATGTACAGTGCACAGAGTGTCTATATTACCAGAGTGGCATTCACTTTCAATTTCCTTTTTTTATAAATTTTCCATTTCATAGGTTATGACATTGATTTATTTAAACAAATGTAATGTAAATTCCGTACGACTTAATGGTAATAGGAAAAATGTAGAACTTTTATTAAAAAAAAATAATACAAAGAAAAAAAAATGAATCATTGAGAGAGAAAAAAAACCTAATCGGATATGCATCATCTATCTGATCACATGACATTGGACAATTTAAAAAAGAAACGTCAATAAATCAATATTAATTATATTATTTAAACATAATTAATGTTTTAATGAAATTAATTTCAGACTTTTAACAATTTAATTTCAACAATTTTAATCAATCGATTGCTGTAACGAATTGAATCATAGCAATTCAAAGATCGTTATTGACAATCTTTAATTAACAAACTGTAGACAAACGAAGTCAATAACAAACAAAATCAAACAAAAATTTTTTAAACAACAGAATTTTTGGGTACAACAAGGAGAAAAAAAAACTTGAACACTTATAAATGTCAAATATTTTTTAATCTTTAAATAACCCCAGGCAACAGGCATGTCAAATGTATGTGTGTATGTTTGGAAATAATAAAAGTTTTTGTTTTTCTGTAAAGAAATATTTCTATAAAAACAAAATTTGAAAGTAATAATCCCAAATAACAAACAATACCAAACTCCTTATTTAATAGCAATTTTTTTTGTTCATTTACCAAAAAAAATATTTTAAAAAAGTTTTGCATGAAACGCCACCACTTCACAATATTTATCAATCAAATGAAAAACAAAAAAAACGAAAGACTTAAGACACAACTCAGCAATAAAAAACTGATAAACGACGACGTAAAAACTTAAGATTCTTATGTTCGCTTGCAAAAGACAAAACTCGACTGGCTTTTTAACTAAACTGACTGACTGACGCATACGATGTACCAGTTTTAAGCAAATACCAATCGAAAAGATTAAAATCTGCAAAACTAATTGCATGCCATGAAACGCTTGATGATGTATTGTATGTTCTCTACCAATAAGGAATTCAGCGGTAAATAGCACTTACACGCCATTGAAATTGATTTAAAATATTTCCAATTAATTTCAATTCCAATAACAACAAGAATATGCCAACTAATGCGCGTGTAAATATTTTTTATTTGCAAAAATTTTTATTTAATTTTAATGAACAACCACCAACAATATGTGGTATGATAATACATATTCATTCTTAGTTTTCAAAGAACTAATAAACAGAACACTGAATGCATACATACATACATACATAATTGATCATTACAATCCTTCAGACAGGATTACAACCTAGCTTCTCACACCACTTATGTTGTGTGCGTTAATTTCATACCTACAGTTTAAAGTCGACTCCGAACGACAGATTTTTAAGAAAATGTTCATGGGAATTTTATTTACTCTCAGAGTTTTTGCCAGAAATCTGTTGACAAGAAGTAGCCGAAGAAATATTTTTTGTACTTTGTTTTGATGTCTGGCCTGGGATTTGAACCGAGGCCTCACGTCTAATAAGGCAACATACTACCTTCTAGAGTACGGCGACTTCTTGAGGACACTGCATACCATAAATAATTACACTATGCGACAAAATAAAAGAAATGACATAGTGTAGGTTGTGAGTTTTGTTGAGTAGAACACAAAAATATTTTTTATTGTATTTCTTGAACCGTCCAAACTTAATTTATCTGACAAAAACGGTATTTGAATTATTCTTTAAATTTGAACTTGATTATCTCAAATGATTCTTTTCCATATTTTAAATCAATGCCGAATTTGATGTGTATCACTGCATTAATTTGTCAATAATTTATGTCGTACAAAATTTGAACGCACAAAAGGACCAACAGTGCCCGGTATATGCAAGTTTATTGATAAAGTTCGTAAAACTGATTTCATTGTTGAGGCACCAAGACGTGACCGTGCTCGTACAGTACACCTGAAAATATCGAAGCTGTGTCTGAGAGTGCCACATTTTACATCGAATTTTGCGAAAAGATCTCGGTATGACGTCTTACAAAGTTCAGTAGGTTTAAGAGTTGAAGCCGTATTACCATTCGCTTCGTTTTCGCTTCGCTAGATCGGACAACGAGAAACTGCACGATGATGTCGATTTTGCCAAAGAAAAAACTTTTCGGATGAAGATCTTTTTATTTTACTCGCTACGATAGTAAGCAAAATTGCCGTATTTGGGGCTCAGAAAACTCACACATGGTCTTACAGGAACCAATGCACTTCAAAGTACCTGACGTAGAGTATACGTATTATTTCTGTTTTAATTCGGAAGAATCTTTCATCTTGATGGATGCCGAAATAATTCTAATATTATCTTCAAAAAAAAAATTCTTCTTTATAAGCACATAATAACAGTAAAGCAAAAGCTTTATAGACGAATAAACAGTTTCACATTTAATTTGAAGTTGCAAATAAACTTATAACACGAGTAGACTATGATGTAAGATAAGCTAACTTATGTACCACTTTAAATACTTCTTTTTTTTTGTAATTAAATAATATAACTTTATTAAAAAAAAAGAAACCACATCCGGCAGAATTTAATAAAAAAAGTTAGAAACAATAAAAACAAAACATTAACCAGCAAACAAAAGCTGCTCCCCTTTTACAAAAGTTTTCCTATTACATTTTTCTGTTTTCTTTTGTTTTTGTATTTATTTCGTTAAGCGCAAAAAGCACCCCAGAAATAGTCGATACGATTGAAAATATATGTAAAGCGAAGCGAAATTCTATCAGCATCTCTACTGCGAGTTCGGACCGACTCAACTGGAAACTACATGCGAGACACACGTAAATGTCCTCGAACTTAAAACGAACAAAAAAAAACCATGCCAAGTATACAGTTTACAAGAGAATTAAAATCTTAAATTTCATCTCAAAGTTCGATTTTAGAACATTGTATTTACTTCGAATTACTTTTCGTTTTCGTTTTTTTTTTCATTTTAATGTTGTTGTCACCCCATGTTTTTGAAATTGTTGTTCTTACTGTTCGCATTGCTCTATACAACGATTAAGTGGGCGTGTTAAAATAAAAAAAAGAATCATAGATTTTAAAACTTTAAGTCTCAATGTGTCAACAACAATCATATTACAAGTAAAACAACAATTAAAAAACAATTAACACAATAAATAGACAACGGATTGTGTAAACGCTTTATAAAGAATTGTGCACTTAGACCAAATAAGACACGTTAACTGAACTAGCTTAATAGAGACTAGCTAGGATTTTCCTTTCTTTTCACAGGAAAACTTTATCAAACCTTGAACGAGTTATGGATTTGTTTAAAAGGTCTGAACATGTCCGATTATGTTTGAGTATCTGATGGACATGGCAACTTTCAGTGGACACCATTTAATGTGAAGCAGAAACAATAATTTGGCAAATTTCATTGGAAAAATACAGCTCTGTTTCAAAACAAGTCATAGCATTTATAATATTACGAGGTTTGTCTAGTTTTGATTGGAAATAAAAGAAAAATATTTAATTTTATTCAATTGTTATAAACACATTACTAGTTTTCTTCAGAACTTTTATACGATATACAATATACGAGAATAAACAGGAATCTTTAGAAAAATTCTGAACTTTTATTACCAGCGTCAAATCAACAGCTCCCTAACAAAACTGCTCTATGTTTACAATGACGATATTCTCGATAAGGCGGATAGGTAATATTCATTTGTTTTGTATGCGTAATAAAAATTTAATCGATGTTGAGTTCGGATAAGAAAGTGGCGCTGTATTATTCACATATTTAAAACGGGAACATATTGCGTATAATATATGCAAATATGTACGGTTGTAATATTAACGTCTTCATTTACTAGAATTTTAAAAGAAATTTTATTTTATGATAATTTAAAATGTCTGTAAGTTACATATGTATTCTTTAATAAATGAAGGCTATTGTCACATAATCACAACTTCAAAGCGTTAAATATGCTTTCTTAAGCATTAAATTGCCGCATTTGTTTAAAAATTAAAATCATTTCAGTTTACGTAACATTTTATATGATAAACAAATACTAGTCTCGAGTTTTTTTTTGTTTTTAGTTTAGTTTCTAGTGACTGGAAAAAAGAACTACACAATCGGCAAACATTCCTATAATTATTGTTAGCGCACGCTCATACTAAGTGAGAGAGAGAGAGACATTCATAGTAATTATCTCAGTGAGTTGTTTACGTATGTACCTATGTATACATGCACACGCATGTATGTTTGTAACAGTGTTGAAAAATGTAGTACTTTAGTACTTTTTCTGTACTTTTCCATTTTAAATAAACTGCAGTACCCCCGTGACGCTTTCAGTACTTTTTTATTATTACATATTTTATGCCTTGCGCTTTTCAACTATTAATGCATTAGCAACGTGTTCAACGTAATGCTAAAGGTAGAATTAGCCTTTAGCCTAGGTTAGCCAAACGTCCACGAAACGTACGTTCGTTTTTAGAATACGAAAAGCAATGAGAACGCTTGCCGAGCAGTAATGTAATTTCAGTAAGCATTTACATTACTCTTCATATGCTGAAAACGAACGTATGTTCCATTACGTTCCGACGATGTTTTACTAAACGGGGCTTTTCGTTTTGTTACGTTTCGAATCAGCTGTTTTTGTTTTGTAAATGAGGAACACGTATAAGTCGTTAGTTTTTTTGTTTCATTCCATATGTGTATTAAATATAAATAAATAAATAGTCTAGTAGGTATTGTGATGGCTTACTAGACGTGAGCCCACGGTTCAAACCCCATGTCAGACATCTGCAACGAGACGAAAAATGAAATATAAATAATTTCTCCGGCGAACTCCTACTGGCAAAAACCCTGAGAGTAAATAAAACTGCCATGAAAAGTTTCTCAAAAATCTGTCGATCGGAATCGACTTTAAACTGTAGGTCCTGCCACTCATGTATGAGAAACTAGGTCATAATCCTAATTGAAGGGTTGTAATGACTAATTATGTATGTAAGAATTTTTTTACAAAAGTACCATTCAATGCAAAAAGGTACTTTTTCAATTATAGTTCAGTAGCATTTCAAAATTTCAATTTTGCAACACTGGTTTGTAAGTATCGGTCACTATAATGCAAACAAGTTGGAAAACCACCTTCACATCAATGCTTAAATTACCACAAGGGCTATTGAATTTTACCATTTTAAGCGTAAAATTGTAACATATTACAACAAATATAGTAACAACTATACTATGTTATACTCATTCATAGTTAGAAGTAGAACATTGTAAGTGAATCTAAAACAATAGAAAATCTAAACGTTATAGTATATGACATTTTATTACAATTAGTTGTGACAATTATGCCATGTCCATTTTGACAAATTAACATTGACACAAAATCACTGGCTTGCATATGCTGGTGGTGCAAAAATTTATTTACAAAGACAAAAGGCATACAAAAAGGCAGTGAACTATAAGAATATAAGATATTGTTTAAACGAAATAAAATAAAAACAATGTATTTTAAATGCATAATTTAGCACAAATAAAACCAAAAGACTTGAATCATAAACTTCAACAATAAAAATAAAAATTTTACATTGAAAAGCATCAATCAACTCATAACTCATCAGGGGAGCAAAGAAGTGTTTTATTCGATATTTACAAGAAATCTCCGTCTCGGAGACAATATTATCATTTGTTGTAATTAAAACAAGTTGGACAACAATTCTGAGTTTAATTACTGCAACAAACCTGTTAATAATTTATAGAGTTTTATTCTAATCTAATTATGACACACTGACAATTGTATTTTTCTTTCTTTATTATTTATTCATCCAGTTACTCGTAACATTTGACCTTAAAAGATTGTCTTGAAGTAAAAACGATTTAATTTATGACGATGGGAAAGAATTTAAGGAATGCCTTTAATTATAAAATGCCTTGTTAGGAAATGAACTGTATATATGTATATACAGTATGTATATAAAAATAATTCAATCACTGAAATTGTAAAGAATATCTGAAGTAACTTTTTTGTTTTGTTTCTTACATTTTTAGTTCTGTTTAATAGAACTGTTTAATAAACTCTGCTAGAATAAAAATGTTCAAAATTTATGATGGATCTTGATTGTTTATCAGATAATGTGACGTTTTTACGTTCAAAAGCGACTACCAGAAGTCGACTAATGTTTGCGCAAAATTAAATAATAATACGAAGCCTATAACGGAAATATTAGATGACTTCTGCTAGGCGCTCTGACGTGAAAACGGCATTTTATCTGATAAACAATCAAGATCCAACAAAGATTTTGAAAATTTTTAAACACAAAATTCATTTGAAAAAAAAATTTCTTAAAAATATGACATGACTGTAGTACTCTTTACATAATAACTACGGTAATTTTTATTTAACTTTAGAAAACTGGATGTCAATCTCTTCACAAGAGAACGGGCCTTAAGAATGCCGACACTTATTTTGTATTTTTAAATTAGATTTTGCAATTAAAAATGGTCAAACTCGAAAAAATAAGAAAAATATAAAATTTTTCAAGTTTACCCAATCAAAACTCATAAGACAAAAGTTTGAACAATATGTATATATTTATGTGGGATCGCACCTGAAGAGCACATCATTCGGGTCGAATGATTCGTCAGGAGGGTCGAATGTGGCATCACACTTGAAGAGTATATCATTCGGGTCGAATGATGCGTCAGGAGGGCCGAATGTGGGACCGCACCCGAAAGGATTAAGGCGATCCCGTAGTCTTAAAGAGAAAACTGAACTAAAATAAATATAGTAAGCGGACTGAAAAAACATAAACATGATAAAACTTAAATAATCGATCGACTTTGAAAAAATAATTTTTCAATATAAAAAAAAGACATATAAAAAATTATTATTATATATTTGGCAGCCGAGCTAAGCAATTCAATTTTGTGTTTAAAATAATATTTCTTAAATCGTTTTAAAACAATATTTGTTTTGTTATTTTAATTGTAAATTTAAATCAATAAATGGATTTAAATCATTAAATTTAAATCAAAATATTACAAAAATCAATGAATTTAAATCCAAATATTACATTTATATATGTACAAATCGTTTAAAAGGTTTATCTCTCCCCTTTTTAAAAACATATTTACCTTTTAAAATTGCTTCAAAAATTTTTGAGTAATCAATAATCTTGTGTGAAAACAAGTTTGGAGGATTCGAGAAATATAAAAAGAAGTACTTTTGAGTTCTACTCAACTAAATGTATAACTTAGACTATGCAGTTATTTGGGTGTATTTTCACCGCACCGTATTACTTATTTGTTAATAAAATATTTATTTATTTATTTATTAATTTATTTATTTATTTATTTATTACAATACAATTACAAATTATATTCTAATTATATACGAGCGGAGTAACTTGACCATGTGCTCGGTGTAGTGTCACAGACCAGAGTCTCTGGAATCCAACCCACGACCCTCACGCTAATAGTCTAGCACACTACCCACTAGACTATAAGGGCACTCTGTTAAAAAAATATATCCATAAAATGAGCTGTATAAACTATAATACCCTACAATTTCTGAATAAATAATTTCGGTAACTTTATCAATTAAGCTAATGAATGCAATAAAGGCTCATCTTTAAGGAGTGCTCCATCCCAGTTCTTCCTATGTATGTACACATGCATACATAATTGGTCATTACAACCCTTCAGTCAGGATTACGTCCTAGTTTCTCATATCACTTATGTTGTGCGTGTTAATTTTATACATGAGTTGCGGGACCTACAGATTAAATAAATAAATAAATAAATAAAGTCGACTCCGAACGACAGATTTTTGAGAAACTTTTCATGGCAATTTTATTTACTCTCAGAGTTTTTGCCAGAAATCTGCTGAGAGGAAGACGCCGAAAAAATACTTTTTGTATTTTATTTTGATGTCTGGCCTGGGGCTCGAACCCTGGCTTTTCGTCTAATAAGCCAACACACTACCTACCAGACCACGGCGACTTCTATGGATGTATCTTACTTTAATGCCTTTACAGACTTTATTCCAACTGTCACAAAAACAGGAACTCGGATAAACATTTCTTTCGGCATACTATTAGACCCATGTGCACATGCTAATCTCTTTGAAAAGCACGTTAGATTGTTAAATTTATACACCAGAATAACTTGCAAATGCACTTATTGACATTCCACACGTCGTATACCTAATAAATTTTAAAATTTTTTGTTTTTTATTTTAAATTATTTTTAAACTACAATTTATATCATCAAATAAAAATTTCAAAACATCAAAAAAGTATATTTAAAACTCAAGTTATTCAATCTGCATAGACACTTCTGCATACGAGCAACTTAATGTCGGATTAGCATTTGAAGTTTGTGTTTGAAATCTTTCGCTTTAATTTAATATTGCTTTTAAGCAAAACCAATTCGAAATAAAATTAAGCAATTAAAAACATGTACCTCCATAGTGTTAATAGAATATATTTTTGGTTTTTTTTTCTTTTTAATTTTATTTTTAATGCACTAAAATTAAAATAAAACTTCTTTACCATGACTCAAACCATAAGTGACAATTTTGTATTAATTTTTGGATTTTATAAACATAAAATATTCACTTTTTCAACTCGGACTTGGTGGTATTGCAGTTCTAATAATAGCAAACGTGTTTTACTGAATTTATATTTCTTTATAATCCGATATTTATAGCATTATCTTCCATTGATAGCATTGGGTTTGTAAAGAGAATTTTTTACGGGGATTTTGTTTGCTGACATTTACTACAAAAAAAAAATTGCATCATAATTACAGAGCCGACTATGGTCAATAACTTAAACAATGACAATTTTATAAAATATTTAAATTCAATTTAAGCCAAAATTATTGTTTCGCCAAACTAATCGGTAACATTACTTTGAAATGCTTTCCTAAAATCATTAAGATTTTTAATCTTAACTTTTAATCTCATAATTTATTTCGTTGGCTGGGCTGTGATATTGTTTATTATTTTTATTATTATCAACTTAAGAATTATTAAGACAGCTTAGTTTATTTGAAAAAACATTTTATTGAAAATGAATTAATACACGACCAAGATATAAATTATTATAAGCACGTCTTGACAACAAGCTTAAAGACGAACGTCATATATGTACATACATATGTATGTATATATAAGTTCTTAATAAGATCATGAATAGCAATAGGTATTTTATATATTAAGTCCTAAGTTCTTTTCAAAAAGTGTTGCTAACGACAGAATACCAACAGCATTGAAATTAAAGTGAGGAATATATTGTTACGTTTTCACCTTTTTAAAAACGTTTAGAATATGAGTTTGTTGATTGCAAACAAAATAAAAATAAATTGGTGTTTAGTTTCAAATTAAATTCTTTATTGTTCGCACTACTTTTGTATGCCACCGTTTACAACTTGACGAACACAACAATTATTGCTTGTTCGCTATTCTTCTTTACTTACAACGCAGATCTTTTCAACGGCGATCTTCAAGCCACGACTGTTCCTTTCACACGCAATGCGTCTTCACACAAGACTGACTAAATTCTTTCTTGCCTTTTTATATGCCCATGTAATCAGTGACTAATGCTCGACTGTAGCTCATAACATAGTCAGTTCTGTCTTATTTGCTCAAATTCCTTTTATTTAATTATCATTATCAAGCTAAACCATAATAACTGAAAGAAAATACTTTGACTTTGGCTTTGTCTTTCGTTTTGACACTTTTTGGATATTTAATACGGGCCACAGTGCTTAATAAATTTCTGGTCACAAATTCTGATATTTTGACAACGTTAATTGGACAAAATGTTAATACTTTGAACTGCGAATTGGTGTAGAGTCAATTATACAATGTTTATTGCTTCCGCCAGTTTGATATTCATGGATGATTGATAATTGCTTTGTTTTTTTTTTCTTAATTCTTTTCTTTTTTTATTATTCTTAGGATTTGTTTTTTAATTCTTTTTAATTATTCTGTGAAAGGTTGAGACATTGTGCGATCGTATAATTTATTAATTGAATGATTAACGATTGTGTTGCTCAAAAATTGTTTTGTTACGGAACAGTAGTAGTCCGATAGCATATCCTAAGGCAATAAATAAATTGCTCTTATTCCAAGTCTAATCATTCATTAATTAGCTGTCATTTGCCGTCTCGAACATAAGGCTCAAAATTATGGTCGCACAAAACAACAGAACGTATTTAACATCATTAAAGTTTATTTTTTTTTCTTGTTTCTAATAAAAGTACATTTTGTTTAACAAAATGATGAATGTATGAATAGTTTCGTTAATAGATTATAAGAATGTCTACTTAGGCTCCGACAATTTCGCCTAACCACATAACCAATTGATAAATTTTTATTTACAAATGAAATCCATTAAACGAAATGATTCTTGGTCTACCTTTTCCAACTTTTATTGTAAATCTTAAATCCGTTTTGTACATTCCAGAAGTATTTGTAACCTACATAATATAACTATAACACGATGGAAAATTAAAAATTAAAGAGTGAATAAAATTGCTATGAAAAGTTTCTCAAAATTCTGTCGTTCGGAGTCGACTTTAAACTGTAGATCCCACCACTCATGTGTAAAAATTAACGCACACAACATGAGTTGTGTGAGAAGCTAGGTCGTAATTCTGACTGAGGGTTGTAATGACTAATTATGTATGTATGTATGTACAACTAGAATTCACGCGCAAATTGAAGGAACACTTGGAGTAATATTATCCCTAAAAACCTTTACGATTATGTGAAAATAATCTGTTTGGGCGCTTACAATGTATATATCAGATGTTTTAGAAAAAAAAAATATAAAGACTCATCTTAATTTTGCAGAAAGTATTTAAAAACCCCCCTTTTTACAGATGAATCTGAATTTAATTGCATTGACCCCTATGGTAAGCACCTGTTCACAGAAACCGGAACCAGGAATTCGATCCAAGACTAGACAATTAAAACGATTAAATAAGGAGGTACTGTAATGGTTTGGTAAGAATTCGCGTGGTGCGGAGAAGTTTACAAAAAAATTTTAGGAAGCAAAATTCTTAATAAAATGCAAAATTGACCAGGACAACTATTCGGTTCAATCGCCGGACTTAAATACATGGAAACCGTGTTAAGAGTAAATATATACAAAAAAAATTCTTTGAAAATTTTGATCCACGTTTTAGAAATTTCAATTTTGTTCATGTTTTGACTTGAGTGACTAGCTTTATTGCCTGACCTTAACCCCATTGGAAATCTTTAAAGAATCAGGAGATTCTTATACGAACATTAATCGTATACAGGACGAATGGTATAGCATTTCTAAAGATGAAATTGAAAGACTTATTGGTTTAATAATCCGCAAATAGGCTGTCGTCATTAAAAGTAAGGGGTACGCTATCGACTACTAAATTTATTTCTAGGTTTTGTAACAGAATTACAAAAGTTGTTTTAGTTTAAGAACACGTTTGTAGTGGTTAGTAGTCGCCGTAGTCTGGTAGGTAGTGTGTTGGCTTGTTAGACGTAAGGCCACGGTTCAAACCCCAAGTCAGACATCGAAACGAAATATGAAAAAATATTTCTTCGGAGATTTCCTCTTAACAGATATCTGGCAAAAACTCTGAGAATAAATAAAATTGCCATTAAAAATTTCTCAAAAATCTATCGTTTGGTGTCGACTTTAAACGGTAGCTCCCGCCAATCATGTATAAAATTAACAGACACAACATAAGTGGTGTGTTAAACTAGATCGTAATCCTGACTAAAGGGTTGTAATGACTACTTATGTATGTATATTAATATTTCAACAAAATTATTTCACGTATTTTGTTCTCAGCATTTTGTAAGACATAACTTCGCTGTGTAATGTAAGTTGTTTTAATTTTGGCCAGTGTATGTATATAATATTGGCACTTACTGCTCTTCAGGGAGGTTTACGGAATAGCTTTTTACACCACTTATCTACGCCGAACATAAGATTCGAATAGCTTTTCCATGGCAGTTAATTACTCTCCAAGCTATTGCCCAACGTACTACCCATAAGTCTACAGCGACCATATGAAATTCCTTACACATAATAAATATGAAAAGAAATCCACAGAAGAGATGTTTGCAAAAATTCCAAAATCAGCTAAGCATTGCGGTATTTGTTCTCTAAGCTTTTTCTTAATCATGCATATGTATTGATTTAAAAATCAACAATTATTCTCTAACCTCCCCTAATGACACTTGAATGATATTAAAAATCACATTATCGTAGTATTAAAATACATGGTATTATTTACTCTTTGCCCACGCTTATCAATCAAATATTTGTTTACAACTGTAGACGTTCAATTTATGTATTCGTTCTGAAATTGAATTTGACTGGGAACAATGTACAATTCATGTTTGTGTCTTAAGTCTTTTGTTTAAATCAACCAGCACCACGTCAGTTGTTTGCTTATAAATTAACTTCTGTTGATTGATTTAAGCCAACTCTGAATTGAACAAGTTTAGTTATTAATTTTGAAATAATTGAAATTGATTTGTGAATGGTGGTGGTTAAAATATAATGAATGTAACTTAAAACCCTTTTGCAAATCGTCTTTGTTTTATTCCGTATAACAAATATTTCGTAATTAAACGTGTAGAAAAACCAAACCAGCATCTCTATACACATAAATTTATTCCTCCTTTATAGGTACATAAATCTGTATATATTTTTTTATTTGTTTCATTTAATGAATATCGTACTATTTTAAAGCATAAAAATTGCATCAAGCCATGTTAGACAAGGCGACCAAAAAAAAAAGAACCCCCTTCTGGTTAAAGCAAAATATTCGTTATTCAAATAAAAACTTCAAACTGTTTTTTTCTATGAAAACCTAAAACTAAAACAAAAAAAGCAAACTATTACCAACATGAAATTATAGCTCTGGATTACAACAATAGAAACTTTTTTATTTTTTGTTTTATTTTTTATTTATTCGTTTATCACAAGTTGCAAACACGTACATACATAAACAGAAGAGATGGAGGAGCCAGCGTTTGCCCGCGTGCAAAATCATGTATAATGTGCGGTTTTCATAGAGTATGTGGGAGCAGTCCAAGGAAAATTTGCATTTCTACTCAAGAAAAAAACGAATTGGAAACCATATCGAGATGAAAGTCTCATTCCTCAATGTGTCAGTGTATAAGCCACGTTTTCAGGTTAGTAGGTTGTGTGCAGAAAAACAAACATTAAATTTGCTTTGAACAAATTAAAGGCATTCGTTTCATGCCATCGAGAGTTCATTTCTTTGCTATGCAAAGTTTTCAAAATGTTTCGTTTATTATTGAACATTAAATTACATTTAAAATAAAAGAAAATATGTTACTGTCATCTTCTAATGTGTGACATAAATGCTCTTATCTATTGTTATTATAATATTTATTAGAGATAAATGCGAGACAATAACATCTAAAAAGTACTGAAGACACTTCCCTCCCCTTCAATGTATAAGAAAGAAATTTTTATTAAAATTTATTTGTATTCCGATAAAATTTTTAGTTTGTTGTCATGTGAGGTTACAAATTGCAAATATTTTCCAATTTAAGCTTTCATAAAGTAAAATAAATGAAAAAAAACAAGGATTGACTAAGCACGATAATACGATATTCCATTACGTAAACAATATAATACAAGAACCACTTACGAAAGAATAAATACGTTGGAAAGGTCTACTTTCACTCATTTTCTTGACGATATATCGAAAGATGTCTACGGGTGTGCATATATACTCGTACGTACGAACATACATGATTGGTCATTACAACCCTTTACACAGGATTACGACCTAGTTTCTCACTTATATCGTGTGTGTTAGTAGGGTAGCCTGACCTAAAGCTTAAAGTCGTTTTCGAACGACAGATTTTTGAGAAAGTTTTCATTGCAATTGTATTTACTGTCAGAGTTTTTGCGGGAAATCTATTGAGAGGAAGTCGCCAAAGAAATATTTTTTCATATTTCGTTTTGGAGTTTTAACCTTTGCCTTACGTCTAATAAGCTAGAAACTAGGTCGTAATCCTGACTGAAAGGTTGTAATGACCAATTATGTATGTACTACCTACTAGACTACGGCGACTTATATGTACATACGTGCACACATATACATATTTAAAGGGGTAAGAGAGAAGAGAGAATAAACGCAGACAACGTCAATGCCTAACTCTAACATTGTTTCCTGATTAATTCTAGATTAAAAGAAATCTTTCACTGCACACTAACCATCGATACCGACAGTGTATCTTGACAGTTTTATGATAGTGTGGATATTATCTCCTAGTTAGTGGCGTTCCGTTAAAAAATTCCTTTGCCTCAGGCTATCAACTAACAGTCAATGACAGAAAAGATATTCTGAATCCTGACTGAAGAGTTGTAATAGCCAATTATCAAGTTGCAATAGAATACTTTAATACTTTAATCGTTAATGTTAAATCGAATGTAATTTTTCTAAAATATCTTGGGTTTCATATTATTGTGGTTATACACAGCACTCCTAATGGGGTGTAGTATAAGAAAATTTGACCCTAGTTAATCTATGGATAACAAAAGGTCTATAAAATAAGTTGTGTCATTCCATATTTTCAATATTTCATACTTTTAATAAACAATTATTACTAGTTGTCGAAACTATGCCATAAATTGAGATATTGCATGTTGTACTGACTGGTACCTAATTATAGGTTAACCTGACCATTTAATATTCTAGTTGATTGAATGTTTTGAATTAATCTGTGAAATTCTTGGCGCCTTCATTAAAATTTATGATTTAATTAAAATTAATTTAAAAGAAAATTGTTGACAGTTACTAAGTACCCTACACTAGGATTACTTTGTCATTGCTCTCTATAATTACTCTCTTCATAATTATTTGTTCTCTTTATATTACAAGAGAGTTGTCAAGCCCATTGCTCTAATTCTGCCATTTCTTCTAAACATGCCTCTAAATATCAGTTGTGCTACACGCAGTATAATATTGGGTTGTTCGGAAAGTAATATCGTTTTTTTTTTTGTGAAAATGAAAGACAGTTTTCATATAATATCAATCAAGTGGTCATAAACTGTTGAATTTGATAAATTTAACCTCAATCCGATCTCACGTGTTGTTATTTGCCGATTTGCATCAACTAATGTCTTTATCGTGTCTTTATCAGCTTCAACCGGCCTTCCCGAACGTGGTGCATCTTCGACATTAAAATTGCCGGATCGAAATTTAAAGAACCGTCTCCATACACATCGGCCAATTTCTTTCTGGCTTGAACAGCATTTTTACTCTTTCTGTAGTAAAAAGTAAGATACATATGTGGAAAATGCTGTTTATCGATTTAAAAGGGCACCAACCAAAAACTTCTGCGTAGAATTAATTGGAATTTTTCACACACTAGCCTTGCTACATGAGCTCTCAAAGCATATAAAAATTATACGGCTTAAGTGTGAAGTTGGGTGCAAAAAAATACAATTAAATTCTCTGTCGGGAAAAAACGAAATTACTTTCCGAACAACCCAATACTTAACTCTGTATTTTTTTGTCGACCTACAATATTGGTTAAACATAATTTTAACGTATCTTACTTTTGTTTTTTTTCTGCAGTTACAAAAAATAATTCTAATTTTATAACCTTAAGTATATCGTCTTGCTAAATACGGGTAAGCAGTACGGCGGTAATATTACTGCTTGGCTGCCTTAATATTTGTTTCCTTCTATGGTGTTAGGTCACAATATCGAGTACAAGGTATTTAGAAAGTAAAGAATTATGTTCTAATCCTTCGAAATTTCATGCTACATTATGTCGTATAAGAATATACCACTTCGATGCGTGTTCCAGCAGGATAATGGCACTGAATATATTACAAAGTGCATTAAAAAGTGGTTCGAAGATAACAATATTAATGTATTATACTGGTCGGCAGGAACTTGTATAGTACCAACCACAATAGGAAGACAGTATCTCACAAATTGTGATAAGTTTTGGCAATTAATTCAGGCTGCGTGGTATAATATAGCTGATTCGGTCAAAATCTTGTTGACCATATGTTGAGAAGATGCCTGCCTTATTTTCAAAAGCAGATAAATTGTTTTTCATTATAATAAGTGAACAATATGGTAGAAGTGAGCGTTAAGCTAAATGGAGTATCTTCTACCGGTAATGTTTAAAGTTAAGTTTATATTTGAACTTGCCACATTATATATTGTTTTCAATATGGCAACTTCAAATATAAACAAAATGAACATATACAACAAAAAACGAAGAATGTCGTTGCCACTGCGTTTAAAAAAACTTGTTTAATTGAGCAGTGTTATCGACATTGCTCCGACACTGTCATATTTTTGAAAAAGTTGACTTTATTTTACCATTAGGTTGTAATAACGGAAAGAAGTTAAAGGTGACTTTAAAATTCTCTTTAGCTAAAGTAAACTTTAACTAAACCCAACTTTAACGCAAAGCTATTATAATGGCACTTAAAATTATAAAGCGGCAATATTTTTTGATGATATATACGATGTAGAGGAGCATTATAGTATTGTAGGGGTCACTCACTAGCTTTATAAATTTACATCTTTCTTGTTTATAAGTTATATTTTTCAATTCCGCAGCATTTATATCTCGTCTGCTTTTTAACATTTTTCCAATACCAGCCGTATCCATTCTTTAAATCTTTTTAATGTGTTGGCTTATTAGACGGAAGGCCACGGTTCAAACCCAGGTTAAACATCAAAACAAAATTTGAAAAAATATTTCTTCGGAGACTTCCTCTCAGCAGATTTCTGGCAAAAACTCTGAGAGTAAATAAAATTGCCATGAAAAGTTTCTTAAAAAATCTGTCGTTCGGAGTCGACTTTAAACTGTAGGGCCCGCCGCTCGTGTATAAAATGAACACACACAACATGAGTGATGTGAGAAGCTAGGCCGTAATCCTGACTGAAGGGTTGTAATGGCCAATTATGTACGTATTATGTAAATTGATTATGTAAAAATAAAAAAAATAAATAAAAATAAATATTTGACATTTGGATGTACGTGGATTCAATAAAAAAATGCAATCAGCTGGATTGGTAACATCCTGTATGAATTCGCGTCGATTAAGTAAATGTCTTAATTTAATTTAAATGTGTTTTTTTTTTCAAATTAAACTATCAATGATTTGGGTGCATCCTACAACACAAATATCCTGCCGCAAATTTTTAAATCATACAATTTTAACTCTTAAAACTAATTTAGGTTGTATTAGATGTATTTGCTAAAAAAAACACTACTTGCTACTCGGATGAATTTTGTTACTGATTGTTACAATCAGTTAATTTTTACTTTATTAATGAAAAACCAATTTCCGTTTTCCGTTGAATAAAAATATTAATTTTACTTGACTACTTAGTTTATTTGATTACAATATTTCCGTGTTGGAAAATAGTAAACGGCTACTAATTATCGAACTAGATGTTGATGATTGTCACGTGATTAAAAAAAATTAGAGTTTCGTTCTTCTGCAAATACAAAGAAGGATCAGTCACGCAGATAGTAAACGATCTCTTTGTTTTAAGCCAACCACCATTCATTCATTTATAGGCCAGTAGTTTATGGATTAATTAAACGATTAAATTTTCTACGTTTTAAACCACTTGACTATGATTGTGTAAATAATTTTTCAACGATTACATTGAATTCAATTCATAGCAATTCAATTGCTGTAACAATAGTCGTAGCAATTGTGTACAATTAGATTTGATGATTTAATTGGCAAGTAAAGTTAAAACACAATTGGAAATGGATTCGTCATAACTTAATTGTAAAGCCTTCGATTAAATACTACAGCAAAAGCAAAAGTAAAAAGCATTAATAAATAAAAAAATTGGAAAATATAACGCAAAACAAATTAAATAATTGCACGCGATTGTCTACAAAACTAACAACTCTTTGTGTGCTGTAAATTAAAAAGAAAAAAGGAAAAAACACAAAAAACTCTTTACAACACCAAGAGTAACTTATAGAGATATATTGAGTAAGAGAGATTTCCACAGGTCTAAATATAAGTTAAAAGCTTCGTTCTCTAACATTGTAGGGCATATGAAATTCGTTATAAATTAAAAAATCCTTCAGTGTTATTGTAAGATTTTTTTTCAAGCTCTTTCAATGTATAATTTGCAAATTACTCGATTTTTTACACTCCGCACACCAAATACTTCATTATAAATTGTGCAAGTGAATTCATGGCAGCGTTTTTGTACCGCTTCAAACTGATCAATGAAATCAAACGAGGCAGCCTCGTCAGTCTCTGTCGTTATTATGATTATTATTGTTATTATTGCAGTTGAATTTGTTCATCAACAACAACATTCTTAGTAAGTTTTTTTTCATGTTCCTTCTCTTTTCAACTATAATTGTTACAAATATTTATAAAATAATAAAATATATGTACGTATTCATATTCATTGTTACAAATACACACACCATGAACAGTAAAGCTTGCGGACTTAATGAAATCCATTTACATTGAAGTAAACATTACAAGTTGAATACAACAAACGCTTCTTGACAGAGTATCAAATATTTATTTGTATTTTTTTCTATTATTTTTTATTTTTATTTTTATTTATAATTAGTTTTATAAATGGAGTAAATCGTACATAAAATTGGTCATTATAAAGCATAGTGATAGTGTTTATTAAATGATGAAATCTTAATTGAATTATGGATATAAAAATATATAATTTAATTTGAAATATTTGAAACAATTTATTGGTAACTAAATAAAGTTCTGCCTAAGAGATTTGCATGTAAAATTTTATTTGGACAAAATTAAATAACACTATTTCTGGTGCTATAACAGTCGTGTTATATTTTATATACGTCATTATATGTCATTATATCAAATGAACTTTTAGTTCAAAAGTTTTGATGGTTCTTGATTGTTTATCGAAAAATGTGTCAATCTTATATTTGCACGACTGCCAGAAGTCGGCTAATATTTGGGTTTTTTGCAAATATTATTATTTCTCTTTACGCAAACATTGGCCAACTTCTGTTGGTTGTTCAAACGTGAAATTAACACATTTTGCGATAAACAATCAAGATCCATCAAAACTTTTGAAAATTTTTGAACTCAAAGTTCATTTGAAAAATACATATATTTATGAAAAATACAACTCGACTGTTAGACTCTTCAAATAATAACTACGGTAATTTTTATCCGATTTGATCAAACGAAGTGTCAATCTCTTCATAAGATAATGCACTTTCAGAATGTCATGACTTATTTCATATTTTTTTAATTAAAGTCTGCTATGACAAAAAGTTTGAATGGACAAACTTGAAAAAATATGAAAAATTCGCATTTGTTCAGTTTACCTCATCAAAACTCATAGCATATTAAGTCAAATAATATATATATGTACATCGTTTTAAAGGCCTAACCCTCTCTTTTCTAATAAGGTTTAAATTTTGGACATCAGTTCAGGAATGTTTGTGTAATCAATAAATTTGTGAGTAAAGTCTAAAAACCAGTTTTCGTCAAATAAAACCATTTGAAAGGTTCAAGTAATATAAAAAAATATTTTTGAGTTCTACTAAACAAAGTTAAGTTAAGTTTTTTTGTCGCATAGTGTTATATGCCATGGAATTGCTATTAACGAAATTTTTAGAATAATTAATATTATAATCTTTTTAAGGCGAATACTACTATTAATCGCACGTAAGTTTCAATTTTAATTTAATTTTTTTTTATAATTTATTAAATAAAATTATATTCAAATGGAATTATATTAAAAACATATGTATGTGATTTTGGAATGATCAATGTTAGCTTGTAAAACTTAAATAAATGGATTGACAAGGTGCTTTAGATAAATTATATTCAAGAATATTTATATTCCTTGTTAGTTATCAAAATAAACTTTTTGAAAAAAAAAACCCAAAAACTAAAATCACATTAAGTCACACCATCAAAAATATGGAAAAGTTTCACTTAAAATTAATTCATTTTGTGGTTTAGAATGTGAATCGTTTTTATTGCAGACGTGTTAAATACCGTGAACTAAATAAATACCATATGTTTGTTGCCTATAAGAATATTGAATATCGGAATGATTTATCGATTTTGCAGACAAATCGTTTTCCTTCTGTAAAAAAAAATATTCTTTTTAATTATAATAAAAATTTCAAAAAGAATCCACAAGACCACGCAGTTAAAATGGTTCATCAATCAAAAGTTAATTTCATATTTCACAGTTTTTTAATTTTAATTTTTTGTATACCTTTCAATTCAATCTTAACTGTAGGCTTTTATTAATTCATTACCAAATTTTTTTATATAATTTGATTCAATACAGCTTGACGCTGGAATCACGTCCATCACAAACTTCCTCATCCAAAAGATTGTAACTCGTAAATGCTTGAAAGTGTACGTGATCATATACGTATGTACATATGTATGTATGTACAAGTGATGTACAGGTATTAATGGTACTTACCAAAAGTAAAAATATCAATTTTATAAATCCGCAAAAGTGTGCCATGCCTTTAACCTGTGTGCGATGTGATGTGATGCGATACGATGTGTTGCGATGCGATCTAAGGAATTGGCTTATTTTCGCTATCAAGAAGATAAGAATTGTGTTCAGTTGCTGCTCTGATCGCAAATGTTGAAGATGATGACGTTGTTTATGGCTCGTTGGCCGTTCTTGACTTGTTATGACTGGATCTAAACAACAGTTTAGTTATGGCAGATGTTTTGGCAGTTTTGTTTAAGGCTGATCGAATTTTATTTTTTTTTTGTTTTCTAAACAACACCTCTTTGTAGATTAAATTAATATTCAGTCTAAATGTCTCTGTAAATGTTTTGGCTTTTTTTCTTGTTGTTTCTTTTTTGTTAATTCGTTTTGGTTTTTTTTTTGTTTTTTGTTTTGTGTTATTGTTGTGAAATTAAATTATTTTCTAGTTTCGTATTTTATTTTATAAAATTAATAGAAGAATTCAATAATTTGTGATTCATTGAACGATAAACGAATGAATGGATCTTCTTGATATGCTATGAATCATAATAATGATGTTGTTTCATTCAGTATTCTTGCTATTATTGTTGTTGTTGTTGCTACCGATATAGTTGTTTCCATTACCGTTGTTATTGTTATTGTATAAAATTCTTTAAACCGTAGAAACATTATAAAATATTGTATATGTATGTATGTACACGTACGCTCCCTGTATTCCAGTGCTTGTACGTATTGTATGAAAATTTCTATTTTTAATCGTTATCGTATCAATTGCTCTACTCCTCTACTCTACACGTGTGAGGGTGTTTGATACACAGTTTGGTTTTTGGTTTGTTTTCCTTTTTTTATTACTTTTTACTTTATTCGCTCCGACTTAATTGTTAATGTTGCGACTGTTGTTGTTGTTGCTGATTGTTCCTCTGTTGATGAAATTGCTGCTGGCTGCTGTTTGTTTGACAAATGCTGGCAGTACCTTTAAATCGTTCACTATTACAGCCTGGAAATGACAAAAAAAAAAGTTAAAAAGTTTATTTTTGTTTTTATATTTTGAGAGGTTTTTTTTTTTTGGCAATTTGAATGATATGGCGTAGTTGTGTTATCATATCAGAAAAATTAAATACAGTAGACTCTACATATGAAGCTCGTATGATGTAGAGTAAAATAAAGGTATTGAGTTTTGAGGGAAACTAATAGATTTAGAATCTAACTTTTGGGTTTTAAATTTGTATTTTTTTTAGCATTACATACATTAGGACAACTTATTTGACTAAATTCTAAACAGTTTGTCATTTATTAGAATCAATTAACATCAAAACTCAGTAGAAGATATAATATAACACATTTAAAAAAAAATATTTAATTTCCATAAATTATAAACTTATTATTATTTTTTGTATATTTTACACTTAGTTTAACTCTTCAGTATTATTTATTATTTTTATTTATTTCAATCGAAAATGGCTACAAAGACCTGTGCAAATTAAGAATTACTGTAAAAAAATCATCACCTCATCATCACCCATCACCAGTTATCACCCTGTCAGAAGATGCTTTAATTTTCGTCAGTTTTACTTTGACAATTGCGAATAATAATGAGATTCAAAACACACACTAAGAATACAGTGATTACTATAATCCTACAGAATGGAGAATAATTGTTTCGATTTCTTGAATTTAGAAGTAGATTTAACGGTTGTCCGAAACATTTGGGCAAATACTAAGACGTTTATTGAACAGCCCGAATATGCTATTTAGTTTGGGTGGTTCCGGGACAGTCTTTCTGTAGAAAATATAGCGTCTGGAACTGAAGACGTCGCATACCACAGAAGAATATGTACTATCAACAGGGTGGCTCATAATACATAACCTCTAACTTAAATTTTGATAAAATCATATCAATGAGCTTTAGATAAAGGGAATATCTATCAGAAATGTTAACAGGCATTTAACAAACACTAATCAAATTAAAATTTAATTTATTAAAGACATTTATTAATAAAAAAAAGTAAATAATAAAAGAACTTGAAAATCAGAAGCATTTGAATTCGTCTTTAAAAATTCAACAAATATGCGAACATCATACTATTATCGCATTTTAAACCTAAACTCAACCACATGCATACACGGCATTCGCAACGACTTGCCAATGACAACAATATTTAAGGTATGTTTAACCATTTCGAATGAGTTATCGCAAGGATTATTAGTCGTAAGACTTTACAGGTCTTTTCCAGTTAATATCTAAGAGCATAATTATGGATATATGAACTCGTATGAACAACTCGCATAGTATAATATCTGAAAAAAAGACATACGTACACCAGTGTATGTAGACTTTTGTTTTTTATTGTAAATCACTACTTAAATAAAAAATAAAAAGTTATAATAAGAGCCGTCTCAACAAAATATGCACATATATTTCCAGTTTATCCATCTACTTTACAATACGTTCTTCAGTAATTTAGGAATTTTCGAATCAATTCCTTAATTGACAATAAATCAAACATGTTGTTAAATTCGCTTACCCAAGAATTGATTGACTTCATCGATTAACTATTTGTGACAATTATAACCAGTTTCCGAACTATTTTCTTAAGTATACCATCACCTTTGGATGTAAACAGTACAATTTTAAATTGTATATGTATTGATTTTCATAAAATTGAAATGTATTGGTTAGTTATACGCAGAATTTACTGTAATCTGTGAAATTGTGTTCCATTCATTTTTCTTTTTCTATGATCAAATTTCATTGTGTAACTTTAACAAGAAATTGCAACTCATGCCTCAAAAAAAAAAATTGAAATAAAAATACAAAATTTCTAAAAGCAAAAAATAATTTCACATAATGCTTGTACTGTACTTGTACTGCCCACAACAGGGGGTGGTCGATTTCATGTAAGAAAAAAAATTTACATAACATTTGAGCATTGATCAAATGCTGAAATGATGTAATGAGGGAGTATTTTGTATATTGGATTAAACATATTAAACTATTTAAACCTTGATTTCATTTTTTATATCAAAGTTAGTGAAAGTGTTATTGAGATCACTAGCATTAGTATTCGCCCCCAAATATTTATAAAATTTTTTGTTGTTGTTTTCTTAAGACATCAACGAATTAAAGAAAAAAACATGAATCGTTTCCTTTCTCTTGTATAAAAAAAAAAGAAAATAATATAAAACTAGAACAAAACAGTAATAAAGTTAATGACTTTTTTATGCGAATAGAATTTCTGTTAATTATGCACACTTAAGCAGTAACATTAACACGGCACAGTATAACGATTATGAATAAATTATAAAATCATTCTTTTATAATTTCTACATTTGTTTCTTGTATGTGACGTTGAAGAATTAAATAAATTATAAAGAAATTTGCAATTATAATATAAGATTTATACAAAATACAGGCTTTTCCTATGCATATCGTTAGACTCTCAGGCATATGAATAGAAATATCAATTGATTGTGTTTGATTACACTTTTAAATGACTTGCAAATACCAAAAAAGAAGGGAATAGAAAATTAAAATAAGTTAAAAAAGAAATACGTAGAGTAAGGATAATTCAGTAGATAATGCACGAGAAGCAGTAAGCAAAAACTGCTAAATGCATGGCATGAGTAAATCTCGTATTTGGCGTTATTATTTCTCTATCCATTATTATGAATCAATTATTATATGCCGTAGTCTAGTAGGTAGTGTGTTGGCCTAGTAGGTAGTTGTGAGGCCTCTGTTCAAATCCCAGGTCAGACATCAAAATGAATATATGAAAAAAATATTTCTTCTGCATCATACTCTTGGCAGATTTCTGGCAAAAACTCTGAAAGTAAATAAAATTGCCATGGAAAGTTTCTCAAACAAAATCTGTCTTTCGGAATCGACTTTAAACTGTTGATTCCACCACTCATGTATGAAATTAATGGTGTAAGAAGCTAGGTCGTAATCCTGACTAAAGGGTTGTTATAACCAATTATGTATGTATTGTATGAAACGATATTCACCGATTAACACATAGAAAATAAAAAAAATTGACCAACAAGATTACGATGAATGAAAAATTAAACGAATTTCAAAAATGTTGAAGAACTTCTCCATTGATTTTACAACTTTTGTGCCGTAAAGAGCCAAATACCTACATATATAAACGAATGATTGGGTGAGGACATGAATAATCAACTACAGAAAACTCAATAGACTTTGAGTACGAAACTTTTAATGCAAATGGAAAGATTACATCTTCCAGTTAACACTGCCGAATCCTGTAACGCTTCTGCATATGACGTGGGCTAGATGCAAGGAAAGCAGGTCAACAGCCCTTCTCAAACGATTATAATACTCTTAGAAGACAATAAATCCATATTACCAGAACTCATTTAGACAGGAACGCGTAAGGGAACATTAACAATATGCGTCCTGCTCACACATTGAGGATCAAGCAGCATCCGAAGGAGTTGAAGTAAATTGAAAGCGTTAATATAAAATAAAAAGATGTTCAAAAAGTAGAAAGAATAGTAGTAGATAGAAAGTATATACATACAGTGGCAAACATAAGTGAATGCATAATATATACAAAATATTTTAAATCCAATAACTAGGAAATTGTAAATATAATAACTTTTCGCAAAAAAAAAAGAAAAAAACCTTTAAAATCAAATTTGTTTAGTTATCCTGTTTCGCACGTTTCGCTTCTCTGTTTTTACAGTACTAGTCACTAGAGTTTATTGAATTTTTTTTACAAAGTTGTTTTTTAGTATGTATTCAAGTTTTAGAGGTGAAGAAAACATTTTCAAATTTTTTGTGACCCTTTTTCTTGCAATTTGTGAAAAAAAAATAGAATGAGAAAAATTGCAATTGAAGTTGAAAACAACATAGCCGCTCTAGCTGAAAAAGATTATTCTTCAAGAAAAATTGTTAAAAAAATTTGTAGTTTTTCATCGGACAGTACTTTCAAACATAAAAAGTCGCCCAAGCTTTCTAAATGATGATGGTATACGGCTACTAGAGCGATTGTTACGAAAATATGAAGTCAGAACTCCGAAACATTTATTTAGCGATTTCTGGCAAAAACTCTGAGAGTAAATAAAAATTGCCGCTAAAAGATTCTCCAAGATCTGTCGTTCGGAGCCGATTATAAGCTGTTGGTCTCACCACTTAATAAGTATGTAGAAAATAAGTATAATAATATATAAGTAGGGAAAAATCGGAAATTTTTTAATAGGCGTATGCATTTTTCAAAGCATTTTCTATGCAGCACTGGATACATCTATGGCAGGCCGGTAATAAGAGACAGTGAATATATTTCTTCCATTTCTATTTTCTGTTTTGTAATTCTAATTACTGAGATACTTTACAAGAAAGTTTTGTAATTTTAACATTTTTAAACAAAATCCTTATGATATCATCATTTACTTTAATTAAGTAGTATTTACATACATGTATATCCTGTAGTTCTTACTAGTTTGTGAGAAAATAATATTAAAGACCGAATCAATTTCAAATAAATGTTGGACTTTGGACAATAGCTACTACGAGAACAAAATACTTTAATTGAGAATGATTGAATCTTTAAAACGATGCAAAACTGAAAACCATTAAAATCAAATTAACAGATTTAAATCTATTCATTTAAATCATTTTAAAACATATAAAATTTTATGGTTTTTAATTTATAATTTTTTTAAAACTTGATTTCCAAAAAAAAAAACATAAAATATTCAACGTAAACGCTAAAGTTAGTTAACTGGTTAAAAAATAAAAGACAATTATTAAAAGCCGCAAAGGTGACAAGAGTTAAAAATACACAAATTGTGTACCACAACAGCTTCTTAACCTTTAATTTGGGATATTTTACGATCATTTCACAGATGTAGCGACAAAATATGCACAAATAAAAAAAATAATTTTCCAAATAAAATTCGATAAAATATATGTGTTCGTAAATGGTTTTTATATGACGTATAAATTAACTTGTTAAGTATTTTTTAGTTATTTTTTTTTGAGTTTTCTCACTTCAATAAAAATAAATGCCGACAAGAGTACAGATTGACACTTTGGCTAACTGGACGACATGTAATATTTTTTAATGCCTTGCGATTCGATTCGAGTTCCTATTGCGGTTAAAGTTTAAGACAACCAAACATTTTCTTAACCATATCTGAATTATTTTAATAATTAGAAAAAATATTCAGATAATGCCTGCCAAACTATCGAAACTGTCATCACAAATATTTTTCATAGAGAGTGTGAAATTGAACATAAATCGACACATAACTAGTGATTTCAAACCTTTCAATCAAGTTTATGACCTAGCGAGTCACAACACTTTTGTTGTGTGTGTTAATTTTATACATGAGTGGCGGAACTTACAGATTAAAGTCGACTCCGAACGCCATATTTTTACTTTTCATAGAGTTTTTGACAGAAATCTGCTGAGAGGCAGAGTAGAAGCACCTCGGATATAATAATTCCCCGCTTAGTAGCTGGGAAACTTAGGCAATCTTGATTTTTGCTTTAAAATGTACTGAAACTATTTCGATATATGCATCAAGCTCTTAATCATTCACCGTTCATTCAATAAATGTGAAAAGTTGTACCTCGTATATTAAATTTAAGTTTAAAAAATTTGTTTATATGCACCCGCTTTTGACAACTTCCTATCTAGCTGTCTCGTTCATAATGCAGGTCTCGGACGAGTTAACGGTCTGATTCTCTGCCTAGTTAATGCTACAACAGAACGCTTGAATATGTCTATAAATTCTATTGAAGGGCCCCAGCAAATTACAACTTTGTTTACCACACCGACTAGCCGGCATTCTATTCAATACGAAGCCATTGACAGCAATGAGACAAATAGAATTCAATCAGTTTGCATACGCGGCTATTTGCTCTCAGGTGCGGCATTTCAATATACACAATGTCCTGCAAGCATTTTTGAAAGTGTTTATACCCGGAGAATACTGTACATATAAACAGAAAGAGGCCGTAATTAATCTTAATAGAAATATCGTTCTTATTTAATAACACGGTGCGACAGTCAATATAAACTTAGCTAATGACATACATAGGTTGGTTGTGAGTTTTGTTGAATAGAACTCAAAAATATTTTTTTTTTATATTTCTCGAACCCTCCAAACGTCTTTTATTTGACAAAAACGGTATTTTTGATCTTTTCACACAAAATTATTGATTACCTAAATATTTTTCAACCTATTTTCAAAATCCAAAGGACAGATGAGCCTTTAAAATGGTATACATAAACATAAGGTTCAAAGTTACGTGTTATGAGTTTTGATAGGGTAAACTTGAAAAATATGATTTCATTTTTCATTTTTTCAAGTTTACCTATTGCAAAGTTAAATTAAAAAATATAAAGAGATTGACCTTTCGTTTGATCAAATCGGACAAAAATTACCGTAGTTATTATCTAAATAGTATAAGAGTCGCGTTATATTTTTTATATACGTCATCTTATCAAATGAACTTTCGGTTCAAAAATTTTCAAAAGTTTTGATGGATCTTGATTGCTTATCGCAAAACGTGTTAATTTCACGTTTGCACGACTGCCAGAAGTCGACTAATATTTGTGTTTTTTGCAAATATTATTATTTCTATTTGCGCAAACATTGGCCAACTTCTGGTGGTCGCTCAAATGTGAAATTGAGACATTGCGCGATAAACAAACAAGATGCATCAAAAATTCTGAAAATGTTGGAACTAAAAGTTTATTTGAAAAATATGTACTCGTATATGAAAAATATAATTCGACTGTTAGACTTTTTGAGTAATTACTACGGTAATTTTTGTCCGATATGATCAAACGAAGTATCAATCTCTACACAACATAATGCACTTTCAGAATATCATCACTTATTTCATATTTTTAATTAAAATTTGCAACTATGAACGGACAAACTTGAAAAAATATGAAAAAAAATTCGTATTTGTCAAGTTTACCTCATCAAAACCCATAGCATATTAAGTCAAAAAATATATACATATATGTATGTATATCGTTTTAAAGGCTGATCCCTCTCCTTTCTTGTACATCGGTGAGAAATGTTTATGTAATTAATAAATTTGTGTGTAAAGTAAAAAAAAACAGTTTTTGTCAAATAAACCAAGTTTGGAGGGTTCATGAAATATGAAAAAAATATTTTTGAGTTCTACTCAAAAAAACTCACAACTTACTCTATTTCATTGGCTGGGTGTATTTAATTTTTTTTATTTTGTCGCATAGTGTAATATGAAATAATAACTGTCGCTTCTAAGCCGAGTTTATACATGCATATGTATGTATGTCAGTTGTAGTTGATAGTAATTATAATTTGACATTCACTGAAAGCACGCCACATCTGTTTTTCAAATACAACATCTGCTTTACATAATTTTTTATTTGAATATATTTTTTCATTTTCCGGCTCCATTAAGACAGAGAAGATGATTTATTTTACAGACGAAATTAAAATTTTAATCAAATCCAACGATTTTCAACAGCCAAAGTTAAAGTTTTAATTAGGAAATGTGTTACAAAAATCAAAAGCAAAAGAAAAACAAATCATTGTAAAACAATGAAACCGTATTATAAATAATAAAAAACGAAAAAAACTGAATAAATTTTATTATCAATCATAATAATTCCCACAATTTATACAATTTTTTCCCCTTTTTTAGTGAATAATCTAAGAAAAGAGAAAAAGAAACATGTTAGTTTTATGTGGGGGGGCCTTTAGGCAAATACAACCGCAAAACAGAAAACACATTTAAATTTGGCAAAGAAAAGAAGTCAATTTCGGTATGAATGAAACTGTTTTTTGTCTTGTACTATAAAGGTATCTACAATCCCAAATCCGTATCCGAAAATGTCCCTCATATATATGTATGTATGTATATTTCAATTGGTATTTGTATGTTTGTCTTTGCAATATCATTGAAATTAATTTGTTTCAACAAGTAAAACTTTTTTTATTATTAGTCACGTTTGAAGAAAGAAAAAATAAATTTAAAAAAAACCACGGTAAAATTCCAAAAACCGAAAACAAAAACAAATTTATTAAATTAAATGCAAAAGTTATTATGTATGGATTAATATTGTTTTATTCATTAATGTTTCTTTTCCCCTTTTTTTTTGCTGCTTTATTCAAGAGAAGTAAAATAGTTGATTTAGAAAATATACGTATAAAAAAGCGAATTTTTTTTTTAAAATCCTCGAAATGTCAAGGTGCATTTCACACCAAACGTTAAAGCAAAAAATATTGAAGTAAAGACAGAAACTTTTAACTCAATGACAAAGTGACTGACTGACTAACCATCAGTACGGTTGTCTAAAGCCACAAGTAAATCTCTTTAGATTTTCAACAAACAAATCCATACAAATTAATGAAATAAAAAGATTCATATTAAAAGAAGCATTTCGTCTACGTGTCTGTCGTTCTGTCTCAGGTTTTGCATTATCATGTTTATATGATGGTGTTTATTTAATTGTAGTTTTTTTATTTTTTTTAATTCTTCTTTTTTATCGATATTCTACTTACGAGTTATTAGCACTTAATGTCCAACCTTAATATTTTTAGAATTTTTTTTATTATCAATAAAATTAACATCTTTTTGCAATAATTTTACCTGTTGGATGGAATCTACGGAAATCTTTTATTGTGTTTTTCTAATATCTCAATCAATCGATTGTTTTCATATTCTTATCTTTGAAGCATTGAAAAATCCATTTCAAAAAAGTTTCCTATCACAATACATGCATAACATAATTGGTCATTACAACCCTTCAGTCAGAATTACGACCTAGTTTCTCACACCACTTATGTTGTGTGCGTTAATTTTTATACATGAGTGACGGGGCCTACAGTTTAAAGTCGATTCCGAACGACAGATTTCTGAGAAACTTTTCATAGCAATTTTATTTACTCTCAGAGTTTTTGCCAGCATTCTGCTAAAAGGAAGTCACCGAAGATATATTTTTTCATATTTCGTTTTGATGTCTGACCCTATCTTTACATTCCTTAATTCTGAGTTAATCTATGGTACTTTCACTTTCCTAGGACTCTTCTTTATTACTTTTAATATTCATTAAAGTTGAAACAGAAACATCATGTCATTAGGTGGTAATTTTTTATTTATTTTTTTTTTTTAATTTTAGACATTTAATTTACGTTTACTCTCTCTCATTTATGGTGGTGTGGTGATGTAATCGCAACAATTAGTAGCGAGTGGTGCGAAGATATATTTCTGATAAATAAAATCTGAAATTGTTTCTTTATCGGAAGGTCAATATGTTTCTTGTGCACTCGTAATAACATCAAAATCCACTCCAATGATCCAATATTATATCAAATAACATTCGAGATATTCAAAAGACAACTTTACGTTATCCTTACCGGTTCACAGAAACTAAAGTCCAAGAGATTTATATTGGTTCTCTGTAATCGAAAATCTTGGTGGCAAGAAAATTTTAATGAAAGTCTTCAAATGCAAACGTTAGTTACTTTATTACTATTACTAATTTAATATATACTAAATTTTTAATAGCCTGCCTAACGTTAAATTTACAGTGGACAGCAAAAGTCTTATTACGGCAATATATTTTGACAAAAAATTCCCCACAGGCTTAATACTCTTGCACAAAGTCCCGATATGACTTCAAGAGAGTATTTACAGTTGCTTAATCGCTAAACCTCAAACAAAAGTCAACCGAAAAACTTGCCCATAGTGCCATCAGAAAACAGTAAACAAAACTTGTATATTCAATTACAAATGGGTTAAGTGGAGTGCTTGACCTTAAGGGATATTCTACTAAATAAAGGGTCCGCCAAATAACTTTTTTTTTAAAATGCTTTAAAATAAAAACTACTGAATATTTTCTCAAATTTCTTTTTTTATTTGAAAGTACAATCCTTCCGGTTAATAATGGAAAATAATTTCATTCAAATGGCTGCCTCGGCTGGCCATGCTAAAAAAAAAATCATCTTTTCAGATGAAGCTGATTTTGATCTTGGCGGGTATGTGAACAAGCAAAATTGTCGCATTTGGGGCACAGAAAACCCGCACGCATACATTGAAAAGCCGACGCACCCAAAACGAGTCACTATTTTGTGCGGATTTTGGTCCAGAGGCATAATTGGGCCATTTTTCTTCGAAAATGAACAAGGAATGGCCGTTACAGTTAATGGCGATCGCTATCGGGCCGTGTAGAACGAATTTTTGTTCACAAAAATTTAAGAGGAGGATATTGGCAACATTTGGTTTCAACAGGACGGCGCTACGTGCCACACAGCCGAAGCTACACTCGATGTTTTGCGCCCTGTTTTTGAAGATCGCATTATCAGCCCCAGAGCTGATCTCGTTTTGCCACCTCGGAGCTGCGATTTGACATCGTTGGACTATTATTTGTGGGGTGCCGTCAGAGATAAGTGTTACGCCGACAAGCCATAGACAATTGACGCTTTAAAGGACAATATTCGTGAAGCCATTGGTGAAATACAGCTGCACACAATCGATAATGTGCTTAAAAATTGGACCGATCGTGTAGGCTACTGCATGGCCAGCCGAGGCAGTCATTTGAATGAAACTATTTTCCATTATTAACCGGAAGGATTGTACTTTCAAATAAAAAAAAGAAATTTGAGAAAATATTCAGTAGTTTTTTTTTAAACATTTTCAAAAAAAAAAGTTATTTGGCGGACCCTTTAAAAGGGATAACATTTTTATTATATTAGGCCTTTGAATTTTAAATTTACTCAGTGTTCTCCTTGGGGGTACCCAAGGAGTCATCTGAAACTTTTCCCTATTTTTCTCATGTTTTATGAAAAACATTAAAAAATTGTTTGTTTTATAATAAAACAGAAATAAATTAATAAAATAAATATATAAACTATAAATTTTTATACAAACTTTTGGCTAAAATTCATGAAATTGCTAAAATATATTGCCGCACTAAGACTTTGCTGTCCACTGTATGACAATGTCGATAACACTGCTCAATTAGACAAGTCTTTTTTTAAACGCAGTGCTCATTTTGCTTATATTTGAAGTTGCCATATTGAAAATAATATATAATATGGCAAGTTCAAACATAAACTTAACTTTAAAAGTTACCGGTAGGATGATCCTCCTTCTATCATATTGTCCACTTATAATAATGAAAAACAATTTATCTGCGCGTTAAAATCCTGCCTTTAGTTAATGGCTATTTGTAATAATGGGCCTTAGTGTATTTAATTCAAGATAGTAAAATCTTAAAAATTGTTAATTATTGTTTATATTGACAGTATATTCTGTATAATTTTATGAGTACAATAAAACTGAAATGTGTATATAGTAATCGCCTATAAATCCAAATATTAATCCAAAATTTTAATTAAAAAACACTTAAAAATTTTACGTAAAAGTCTTGAGGAAACCAAGCCCCTGCCCTCAGAAAACCTCCCACACGATATTAATGTCTGTTAATTATCTATAATTTCAATTTAATTTTAAGAAACCAAAATTAACATTTTGAAATTATCAACTTACTCAATGGATACACATATTTGAAAATAAGAAAATCTATGTTAAATGCATTTGAATGTAATTCGAAATTGGTGCCCTAAACTCTAATAATGGAAACAATAACGCAAAGAGATATTGGGCCTTGAAGAATTTGGGTTACAGGTTTGAATAAAAATGAAACACCTTCTTATAGCTTTATTATAGGCTAATTAAGACAATGTGTGATATTTTGATCGATACCATCATGAGATTTTCGTGGTATAAAAATTATTTCATCATTGTAGAAAATTATGGCTTATCAGCAATACACTGACACAATTTGATAATATTAAGAAAATTCGCCGTAGTCTATTATGTAGTGTGTTGGCTTATTAGACGTGAAGCCATAGTTCAAACCCCAGGTCAGACATTACGAACAAAACAAAATATGAAAACACATTTCATCAGCTACTTCTGAGCAGGTTTCTGGCAAAATCCCTGAGAGTAAATGAAATTGCCAGGAAAAATTTTCTAAAAAATCTGTCGTTCAGAGCCTACTTTAAACTATAGGTCCCATCACTCCTGAATAAAGTTAACACACACAACGTATTTGGTGTGAGAAACTAGGTCGTAATCCTGACTGAAGAGTTGTAATGACCAATGATATATGTATTTATGTAATTATTAAGAAAATTCTGCAGAGATCAAAATAAATAATAATATGAAGGTACAAGATCCGGACTTTATGGTATATGCATTAAAAGTTTCCAGTCAAGCTCCCCCTGTTTCTTCCAAATCATTAAAGATATGTGATATATGTTATCAAAATGTAACACAACACCTTTTCTATGAATCAACTTCGAACCTTTTTATTAAATAACTTGCATCGATGTTGATATTATAGATTAAGGAGTATTGAAGTAGGAGCTCAATCCCATCAAACAGACAGCTTTACTTTTCTAGTTATCAATACGTCTACTAAACTTCAGCTAGCTTCATCCGTGATCTCTTTCTCACATTGTGATTCACTTTCCATTGCTCATCATCAAATCAATTGATTCGATTTCGTTCCCTTTTGAATCGAAAACTGTAATTCGGCCTGAAATTGTTCTCGAACTTCTTCTTTAACTGGATGCCAGTTATCTTGAAGTGTCTACTTCACTACCAGCGCCCCGTGTACTTATGTGCTAGTGTTTCTCAATTGTTTTCACAATTTCATCGAACTTTTTAGTGTTTGGTCTACCAGAGCGGGGTATAGTCTGAGAACATGAAAATTATAGGATCAAAAACTAGTTATTGCGATGCGTCTTGTATTCCAAAATAATGTTGCGATTTTTCTCTAATTTTTAAAGGTACTCTAATATTTTAATGTGTTCTAGAAAAGTAGAGTTTAAATTGCCATCTTTCAAAGTGGCCGTAGTCTAGTAGGTAGTATGTTGGCTTATTAGACGTAAGGCCACGTTTCAAACCCCAGGTCAGACATCAAAACGAAAATATGAAAAAATATTTCTACGGTGACTTCCTCTCAGCAAATTTCTGGTAGAAACTCTGAGAGTAAATAAAATTGCCATGAAAAGTTTCTCAAAAATGTGTCGTTCGGAGTCGACTTTAAACTGTAGGTCCCGCCACTCATGTATAAAATTAACACACACAATGACGAGTTATGTATGTATCAGATATATTACATTTTAGACAATTTGTAATCGAACAATATATAGAGACTTTTGAAATCAACTTCAATTTACTTTTGGTACGTACTTTATAGTGGCGTTAAACACTCTCGTTCGTTTTTAGCCTTTTTCTGTGATAAATATACGTTGAAAAATGTTAAATTTGTTTCGGCAGAATGACATTAACATTAGAGAAATAATTTTGTATTACATTGTGTAAATCACTACTTAAAATTGGTGTGAAAATCACTGAATTTAGTTGTGCTGTTTAAATATGGTGCCATATTTTGTGCAACCCTGACTTTTTATGATTGATTTGTTGCATTGAAAACTGATGAAGTTCATTATTAAGTCACGAAGACACATTGAACCGCGGCGAGTATACGTATCTGTTATATATGTTCGTCTACTTACCATAAACTTGTAGTAAGTTTTTTTATTTTCATAAAAAGTTATATAAAATGTATCTATTGATTGGACAGTCCGACTGCCTTTTTGCCAGCTGTGGTATATCTTTTAACACAACCATCACATTAATTATTTCTTTTTCAGTCCGTTTTCGACATACATACGATATAAATTGTTGTTCAAATGTTGTTTTTCTTTTTCCATCATACTGTTTGTAGACTAATGAAGTCATACCAGAGAATTCATGCAAAAATTGAAAAGAGTTTTAAGCAATTAATTAATTAACAAAATCCGAAATTGTTTCCTTAGCCAAGTTAATTTGAATGTGTGTTGTTTCTTGTTTTAAAAGCCTAATCAAATTAAATGCCAATTATATACTATGGCGGTGCGAATATTCACAATTTCTTAAGAATTTTTCATAATCATTGCGGCATTTTAATATTTTAAAAGAAGAAAAGAAAACTGAAGTTACCCAGTACCGCACAAAAAAAATCATATTTTATGCCTTATAAACAGACTTAATGAGGCTTGTTTTTGACTGTTTTAATAAAATTAAAACAACAAAAATAACTACCAATTAAACATGCAAAAAACAACAAAAAAGTAATAAGTGAGCATTAAAGAAAAGTATGTAGAAAAACAGCTGCGTATTAAACTAAATTACTTAAAGGGTAATTGGTTACGAACGCTACAATTTTTTTTTTTTTTGATATACTTCCGGCTTTATTGTCTTTTTCTATTTTGCTGAACATTTTTGTGTTGACGTCAAACAAATAATAGATTTTGGCCAAACTATGAACATGTTATCAATAATAGAATTTCGCATGTTGAATACTTATTGATTTGAAATGGTTTTCTTTTATAAACTTTTTGGTTGTTCATTAAATGGGTTTTTTTTTTTTTTGTTTAAAAATTCTATTATAATTTAAATATTTTTTGTTTTTTTTTGCAAATGCCTGGTAAGATCATATTTAATAGAAATTTAACACGTTTATCAGAAAAATTTTCACATGGGCCATGGTAACTTTATTAAATAATTTAGTTAAAAATGTATCAAGGAAATTTAATGTATCAAAAAAATTTTGTTTGCCCAAATTCCCGAAAAACACTATTTTTTATGTCACACATGCATATGTGACTGACATGGCCCTATATTAAAACTTTTTTCTCGACAAGCCGTGCAAGTCTTATATGTCTGAGGCATCCAAACAAGATACAACAAGTACTAACCTGTTGTTTTGAACACACCGGCGTTTGCGTCGGACATCTGTGATTGACGTGGCCAAATCGCGTACATCAGAATTATATGTCTGACATGGCTCATGTAGAACTTCTTAGCGTCAGACACATATGACTGACATGGCGATTAACGTGTTAAGAACAAAATTAATAAAAATTAAACTTTGTTTGAAAAGAATATAATTTGATCAGAAGATTTACATTAAATATTGCATTAAAACCTTAAAAGACCAACTTCATTAGATACGCAACTTGATGGACTTATCTATCGATGATGGGTGGGCCATTTAAAGTTTAAATTTAAAAAATTTTGTTTTTTTTTCCAAAATTATTTGTTTGATGTTCCGGTTAGAAATTGAATATTATTTCATTAATGTAGCTGTCTTGGTAGGACTCACAGTACCTGATTCGATCGGACAAATTTCCATGCACTTTTTCGAGTGTATGGGGTCGTATCTCGGCAATGGCATCACGAATGTTGGCTTGTAGACTATGCGAGGACTTTTTGTTCAAGCCAGTTATCTAATACTAACAATCTAATATAATTAGGTTCATGTCACACCTCTAAGTAAACTCTTTAATTCATTATATATTTTTGTTGTGGAGTACAATTTTCCGGTTAGAAATGGAATATTATTTCATTCATATGGATGCCTCACAGTACCTTATTCGATCGGACCAATTTTCGTGCACTTTTTCGAGTGTTTGGATACGTATCTCGGCAATGGCATCACGAATGTTGGCCCTCAAATGCTCAATTGTATCTAGTTTTTCTGAATAACACTTTTCCTTATCGGCGCCACACAAAAAAGTGTCCAACCGTATCAAATCGCAACTCCTTGTCGGCCAATGGACATCTCGGCCGGCTAATTGAACGGCCATCAAACGTTTGATACAATAAATCGATTGTAACACGAGATGTGTGGCAAATTTCACCATCCTGTTGAAGCCAAACATTGTTCACATCAATACCGTGAATTGCGGGTACGACCATTAACCATAATGGTTGCACCGTCTTCGTTTTCAAAGATATATGGGCCAATGATGCCTCCTCTCCTCAAGTCGCACCAAACAGTCACTCGTAATGGTTGCTTTGGCTTCTGTAAATCAACGTCTGGGTTTTCTGCGCTCCAAGTACGGCAACTTTGCTTATTAACGTAGCCACCAAGATGAAAATGAGCTTCATTCCAAAAGAATCGACATCATTTTGTAGTTTCCCGTGGGCCCAATAAATCCTAACATTGTTCAAGCGTAAATCGATTCATTACGTTAAGTGAAGATGATATACTGAACTTTGTGACAGAATAAAATAAAATAAGTATTGCCAGATTCGAAATGACCGATGATACAAATTTAAACCGACAGATGGCCCACCCAATAGATGATTTTCTGTAACAGTTGCAATTATTGAAAGAGTCATTTATTTTATTGAAATTTTATTTAAAATATTTTAAATATTGCACTAACAGAGTTTTTTGTGATAATAGTAGAGAATACTATGTTGTAATGACAATTTACTGCACTTAGCTAAACACAAGCAGCGTATGGTATTTAGTTGAACAAGTAGGGTACATAGTAGTAGTAAATGTGAATTATTTTTACATTTCAACCTTAATTAAGTGTTTTAAAAAAGAAGCTAAAGGTAGAGTTTTATTACGTTTTCAACTTTTAACATTTAGAATTTTAATTGGTCATTAACCGTATTCAATAAAGTTTTTATTCTAAATTTTAATTATTATTACTACAATACAATACAAAACAAAATACAATAGCGTATGAAAAATATATTTTTTTAATTTTAAATTCTCACATTTTAGAATCTTTCAACGGAAACGACATTCATAAAATATTTTTATTTATGGAGATAAGCACCGAAATTAATTTCTATTAAAAAAGGTGTTAACATCTCTTTGGCCATTCTAAAAAGCCATCAATGAGAATATTGCCTAATAAAAAAAACAACAACAATTATTTAGAGTTTGAAAGTCGAAGGTTGTACTTCTAAAGATATTTTATGGCAAAAACTACAATCATTTTAATTTAAAAAAACGAAAATATTTTTGATTAATGACCTCTTGGTTAATAAGACTATCAAGCCAACCCTAAAAACTACACATACATACATATATATACATACATATGCTATTAAATTTATGTTTTGACAATTATTTTTATTTTCTTTGCTTTTTTCACAAGCTTTTTTCCTTTTTCTATTACAATAGATTTTGCTACTTGTCAACCAATTTTTGCACGAGTTCTCAATTAAGGCAGTTACTACAGAAAATAAAAGAAAAAATAAATAATTATTCATAAAAACAAATTTTTAAATTTGTCACCGTCATTAATCAAAATGTGCAAAATGTGTAGTTTATAATAATAAAAAAAAAATTAAATTTTATTCGTGTTTTAAAATCATAATCAATTTTCATCATGTTTACTGTTGTTTGTATATACAGTATCTTAAATCAATCTTAATCAGAAATTAAAAAAAAGAAACTCGATTTAAATAGCCACTTAGTACAGAAACAATCTCACAAAATGAATGCCTATTTGCATAACAAACTAATTTTTGACAACAAAATCTATAGAAATCCATAGAAAATATCACATATTTTTCATAAATACATAACATAATAATTCTTGTTGGATTTTTCTTTTAATTATTGTTTCTGCAATATTAATAATTCGAATTGTAAAAGGGAGAAAAAAAGTATGGGAACACCCTCTACTCATTATATGTATACACCACGGCATGGTGCAATTGATCGTTTGTTTCGATATGACCATACCAATGTATTTAAACACGTTTTTTTACGTCAAAACATTCATTTGTCTACTTTGCAGTCAAAGGTGAAATAAAAAAAAAAGTTGTTGGAAAAAAAGTGATCAAACAAATACCAGAAGTGTTAACGTTTTCATGTTTCATTCTTCTGCATGATATACCCTACATAGAGTAAATATTTGTTTATAAACAGTATATGCTTATTACGTTTTACGAAAACATTAAAATCAAAAACTTTATTTTGAATAGAGCATATAATAATATTTTAAGGATTAAATTTATCACAAGAAAGTTAACTTCAACCCATTTGCGGAATGATACTTTTTGAAGGATCTGCCTGATGTCTCATTTTTGAAACTAGAAAGCATTTTTAATTTAAATACCTAACCCTGCGAAAGTATTAACTTCGGTACTTAATTTGTCATTCCAGCTCTTTAGTCAGGATTATGACCTAGCTTTTCATGGAAATTATTTACCCTCAGATTTTTGCCATACCACTGCTGAGAGGAAGTCGCTGAAAGAATTATTTTTTACCCCGTCTTGTGGGAGATGTCTCGGCTCACTTTTTATAAGTCAACATGCTACCTATTAGTTTACGGCAACGTGATCAAAGCATGTCGAATTGTTTTGGCTGCCTTATATGTTTATGTTTGGCTCTTACTTATAATAAATTACAGAATGTGTAATAACTAGCACTTCACAATTGCTACAATTCCTTTCACAAAAACCGAGATCGTGGCTGTTCCACTACATGTTAAAGAATTTCTCGCAAAGTATTTAGGTTTGTAGTAAGCTAGTTTAAGTCTCTCAAGGTATTCAGGAAGTAAAATCTCAAAATTTCTATGGTTACCTAAACAGGGTTAACTGTACATACATACATAAATATTTGAACCGTTTATTTTCTGGTTGCAGTTAATGTTTGCAAGAATGTGTTTGTAGAAACCGAGAAACCGTAATTCCACCATTAACAGATTTTTATAGCCTTATCAAGTAATTCTCAATTCTCAATGACATTTGAAAGTTTTATACTCAACGCTCAAAGACAGCTCTCATTAATTCTGGCTTGAACTGTGCTTCTTCCGAATTCCTACAAATATAAACATAATTACGCACATTATTACTCAGATAAGTGTTTCGAGTTTTTTAATAAATTATATGAAATCCTATCAATTCGTCGTACAAATTAGGCCTCTGCTACTCAATTGCCCATTGAAACCATAATAGCATCTATTGGCAAGAGTGATATTACGCTTGATCTACAGACTGAGATCATTTTTGCTGATAACGGAGCTCAGATAAACAAATCCAGCATCTAAAGCATAATATTTGGTCGTAATTTGAGATCTGATACGTCGCATGTCCCTATTTGTGCACAACATGGCTGCCTTCCAAAATGTACCAATACAAAGTTTGTATGCAGTTCTACTACTGTATATAAACTATGTAGATATGCAAAGTAACCAAACAATGCATCAACTATAAATCCGATGCCTGATTGCTTTTAGACTGCGTTAAAAATACACACTGACGACGTTTTGAAATAGAATACATTGTATATATTTTGTACAGCGGCATTATGAAACACAATACTTTGTTCCAACACAAAGCAACTAACATTTTGGAAGACAGCCCATATAACTCGTTTTGTCCTCTTAATAGACTCCCGTTAAAAAGCACTGAAGGCAGCAATAAAATCTGCTTAAAATCTGATGCCATCGGCCAGGCACTTATCGCACACGTCCTCGAGGTTTAACCGTTGAAAGTTGCTTTAACCCCATCGTCCTATACTTCCTTTGGGGTGTAAGCAGAAATTAAGCTGATATTATAAAATTTACTTCTAATGCGGATTGTGGTTGTTCTTTCATTCACAGAAGTCTTGTTTCGTCCGAAACAAGATGGCGAAGTCTTTTACTCACCCAAAGCCCGCATGAAAATGCGTATTTTCTACATGGCTGCTGTAATATATATCGCATTATGCAAGTATTTTACATCATTGTCCTATCCATCGCATTTCCTGATTGGCAGCAATGTCAGTCCTAAATGTCGCTTATTAATACGGTGATACTGTTTTCACTGGAATAGAGTTTTTATGTCATGGCTGCGTGTCAATTTGAATACAGCAAGATAAGGATTGTTCATACATACTATTGGTCGATATTGCTTCGTACTTGCAATTCGGCTAAAATTATGTACAGATAAGTATGTTTTACAAATAACTATGTTTCATTGATTGAAGTCGCCGTAGTCTAGCAGGTAATGTGTTGGCTTACCAGATGTGAGACCACGCTTTAAAACCCAGTTCAGATATCTTCAACAAATCGAAATATTCCTTCGGCGTCTTCCTCTCAACAGGCTTCTGGCAAAAACTTGCTGAGAGTAAATAAAATTGCCATGAAAAGTTTCTCAAAAAATCTGTCGTTCAGAGTCTACTTTAAACTGTAGGTACCACCACTCATGCTTAAAATAAACACACACAACATAAGCGATTTGAGATGCTAGGTCGTAATCCTGACTGAAGGGTTGTAATGACCAATTATTTATATACATATGTATTGATTTTAAAAGTAGTCGGCATTCTACATTTTCTCTCGAAGAAATATGTTACTGTCCGTACACGTTAAACGACATGGCCAATTGAAGTTAGCGATTTATCACCTTTAAATTGATTCGATTAAAGGAAAAAACCTGTTAAAGATGCTTGTTAAGATGAAAAGAATTTTTAAACACCTCTTATATATTCTGTTTAATTGTTAAATTATATAATGATTTGCAAAATAGTTCTAGATTTGCATATCTTCCATTTTATTACCCACATTTGCATAATTTTGCAATTAAAATTTCTTTGTATATTATTTTTTCTAATCATTTTCTTTTGTCTCTTAAATTGTTTTATCATAAATCAGTTTTAAAATGTTTTTTTTTTAAATTCTGATGAATTTCTGACAAAAAAAATTCAATACGCCTCATACAATTATCGTTTATGACGTTTATGACGATCTACAAGTTTTTTTTTTTTTTGCTTGTCAGTAAAATTGATGTTATCGCTAATTCTTGTGTAGTACGAATGTGGTTGGTGTTTAACGTGTTGACATGATGGATTCCAATTGCCGCCAACAATCAAAATTTTGTTAATGAAAAAAACAAGAAACAAGAAAAACATTGAAAACAAGTGTTGCCAAAAATATTCGTAGACAATTAATAAAGTCGACAAACTAGCAATCAACCATTCGATTGGTCTGACTGACAGTCACTCGTTCATACAACCACTGACAGGCTGAAAAACGTCAAAATACAAATAAACTCATGCGTACGCATTCAATCGGCAAAAAGATGTAAAAAAGCTTTGAATCGATTGGGCCTACAAATTTCAAATATGTACATGTTGTATTAGACGGATTGTGAACAGGTGACAAAGAAAAACCACAAACAAAACTCGGGTGTCCAAACAACAATCATTTTGAGACAAACAGTCCCTTAAACAATTTCCTTATTTCTAATCGATTTTTTCTTAATATTTTTACAAAACAGTAGATGATTAGAGCAAACAACTCCACTATATTTTCAATGTGATCTCTCCCATCTCTATGTAATTGTTATCACTGTAAGTTTTTTTTTTTTTCAAAATAACGTATTGTTGTGGCAAGAAAAACTTAAAGCCGACAAAAAAGTAGTTTAACAAAACCAGTCAGTAAATAAATTGTTAAAAACACCAAAAAAAAAAACAAAAAAAAAATCAAGACTCCACCATATGTTTGGCGATGGTATTGGTATTGGTATGGTGTTCGGTTATTATTTCTTTTTTTTCTTTCTTTTTTTGCCAAGCCTTAACAAGAAATTAAAATCACAACAATACAAGCATTAAACATATAAATATAAAAAAATAATGAAACAATACATTAGAAGGGGAGTAGTAATCGCTGTGGTGAATGCGTAAAACAAACCAACAGGAAAAAATTATTGAAACAACTTTATACCCACTACTCAAGATCAATATTGACAATAGCATTTTGAATACAAATACTTCCAATCAGCCAGTTCGTATTCGAACAATGTTTGAAATCAACAGCGACAGCAACAACAGGCACTACCAGTTTTGAACAACAAACAAATGAAATGAAAATGGATTTGCTATGCAACAACAAAAAACACAAGAGTTTTTAATTGTTTGAGCAAACGGCAAACGGGAATTTCAACGATATTGATCTGGAATGTCGATACACTTCTAACAGTTATTTTACATGTTAATTGCAGTGTTTATTGGTAATAAAACCGTATTAAACATTATTTAAATTATGAAATAGTCAAGTTTTGAAAACATATTTTGTAAGCCATTACGACTTTTAGGACTACTAAATGTGAGCCATTAATTATACAATGAATTAACAGTGTATAGCGCACACTTCAATCAGAATATTTTTTTAAACCACGAAGTAATTATGCAAGTAATGATGATGACAAATTAAACATACATTTTCAATTGAAATTAATCTTGTGTAGTATAATACGTACATTAGAATTACTACAGCTAATCAATCATATGTAAATGAAAACTTTCATTAGATCCACGTGTGCCCTCTTACCCATAGTGACTCTTTTGGAGCAATACTCGTGTAAGCAACAACTGGCCAAAAAATTGTTATCGACATGATACGATATCGTAATCCATTGATAGAAACCGTTCTTTCAGTGGCGTCGACCGACCAAATAGCACGAAATATTAGCACAAGGAATACAAACGTTTCTCCACCAACTGGTGATTCCTAAGTATTGTTTAGTTATTTACTCTTACCAAAAAAATTATTTAATCAACTATACGTCTGGGTTTGACGATTGGAACTATAGTCATAATTTCGTAAAAGATTGTTTTCGCAGATCCACCTGTTTGTTCGCTAATTTTAATTATTTATAGACGGTTCATGACGCATGTCAAATAAAAACCAAATCAATAGAAATATGCATTGCATTTTAGTTCAAAATAGCCAATAGTTTCCATATCCATCCATACATATGGTTTCAAAAAATTTAATTAGTCTCAAAAACAGAATCATGATTTAAACCTTTCATTGGCCGTTTACATCTAGTTATTGTTGGTCATTGCAATGAATACAAGTAAATTGTATAAAAAAATTATGGGTGATCTCCGTGCGGTTTGGGTGTCGCCCCTCCTGAAACATATTTCATTCTTTTCACGATATATGACTTTTAATTGTCGATACTTAACGGAATTAAACTATCCTTATACGCAAGGATTATGGGATATTCGGGATCCGAAACTGTTCTGGCGGAATAATACAATGAAGGGGTAAAGATGGAGAGCATTAAACACCACTAAGAGAGCCGTTGGTAAAATTTGGAAATTTAGACGTGCCATCCCATACTGACATAACAGGCCGTGGTGGAGTCAACCTTACTTTACAGTACTAACGTTTGGTAAATGTATGCAAATACCAGAGTCACTGCAGACTTGCAGATAGAGTGCGGAAGCAGTCGGATGTCCTGAACCCCAGTTCACTCTATTCCACTTCAACTACGTCATTATTCGCTACATACAATTGGCTCCCTTCTGACCTACTGAAAAATACTGCAAAACAAGAAAAGAATTTATTGTCTACTTTCCTTAAATAGCATGATCATCCATTGCACTATTGCACTCGCAGACCTGACATTAACTCGAATAACTTCTGCCGTTAAAAATACTACTGAACGGCTCATATTATGAAGAAGCGGAGATATTTGACTTTTATTTTCTATCATGTTGAACTGAACTCTCTTAAATATGGAAGCAATGATGATTTAAAATAGGCTTAAGATCTAACTTAAGTGATCCCTCGCCTTCAAGATGGGTTCACCACATAAACCGCTAAGCTACTTGTGAATAATAAAATCTAATAAAGCAACTCTAAATAAAATAAACAATAAAATCGAAGTCGCCGTACTCTAGTATGTAGTGTGTTGGCTTATTAGACATAAGGCCACGGTTCAAACCCCAGGTCAGACATCGAAACGTAACTCTGAGAGTAAATGAAATTGCCATGAAAAGTTTCTCAAAAATCTGTCGTTCGGAGTTGACTTTAAACTGTAGTTCCCGCCAATCATGTATAAAATTAACACATACAACGTGAGTGGTGTGCGAAACTAGGTCGTAATCCTGACTGAAGGGTTGTAATGACCAATTATGTATGTATGTATGTATGTAAACAATAAAATCGAATAAAGCAACTGTAGAACAATAGTGCAAAATACGAAATTAATACGTTATAAAATACACATTGAAATTAAAGAGAAACATTATGTTGGCATAAAGCGTGTAAGCGTGTAGCATGTTCTGTTTTATTTTCCCGAAAAACTTAAAATAGAAATGATTTAAATGCCGTTATTTTAATAATACGTAGTGTATCTGTTTTTGGGTAGTAATTATTAAAACACTCGTAAAGAAACATTTCTTTTTTGATTTTGATTAATGGAGCGAAAGAAAAAAAACTCTATTCATTGACAAGACCTGCACAAGCTCAAATGTTAAGCAAACTAATAAAACTTTTTATTTGATTACAAAGTTTGTTTATTAGTTACGCTTATAAATCTCATGCAGCTAATAATGCCCAGTTAACGGAGTGAACTGAATTAGTTAACTGGGTTCCCGGTTAATACGTACTGCAAACCCTATATGTATGTAGCATGTTAATGATTATTGTGTATTGTGGATATGACACTGAAATTGAACCATTTTCACATACCAAAATCAAATACACGCCGTGAATTTCATTTTTGGAAAGACGACTGTGAATTGTACAAATGCGCGCACACGTTAATCATATAAATTGTCTGTTTGTTAGTCCGGTCTGACAGTCTTCCGTTTAGCTAAATACATATGTACATACATATATATTTTTGCAATTTTAAATGTTTGTTGTTGCGTTTTATGACCACGCAGTCAGTATTGCCAATTGCTTTAATGTATTATTTACGGTTTTTCTTTCTCTTTCTCTCTCTCTGTCTCTTTCTTATTTTTCACACTATATTTGATTGTGTTATATTTTGTTTCTGCTCATATTTGTAACAAATTTACAGTCTCTGAGACCATCATTTAAACTGTTTTAAGGAGACAAATTGAGAAAGTTCGTTTGTCTAATGATCGTAATTTTAATAAAAATTACAATTTTATAGTCCATTCGATAACATGAGAGCTTTCATTTCAACATTCGATTAGAATTCTATTGTATACCTCCTGTCGGACTAGACATCCGTAATGTCTTACGATAGAAATTCAACTGCAGAGACAATCCGTATAGGATATCATTAGGTCTGGTTTAATCAGCTCTGCCTTTTAAATATGACTCAATTTTTCTGCGTTTTGCCTAGAGCGCGAAACTTATAACCAAAATTAGTTCAAATATTTGACCTTTAATTTTTTCTTTTTTGATTGTATGTGACTTTTCTGTTTCTTGTGTTGTTTTACCATATTTTTTAGGTTGAAATTTATTGTATTTCACATAATTTATATTTTATTTCGGTTTCTGCTTTTCAGTTTTTTTTTTTGGTTTTCCGTTATGGATTTTGTTATTATTGTTGTCAAGTTTTCAATATAAGTTTAATGCACTTTTAAATTGCCATTTATTTATTTTTATTTTTCTGTTTATTATATTTTATTTTATTTTTTGTGATCTTTTTGTCTGTATAAGTATATTTCGGCAAAAAAAAATTAAATTAATGGTTTGTAGTTTTATTGCGTTAATTTGTTAACGATGTTTTTAAATTAAACAAAATAATTTATGAAATATTTTGTAGTTTAAATGTTTGTTGAGTTTGTTGTTTAAATATCGCTATTTTGTAAAACGTGTTTTTAGTAATTCATTTCGTTGAACAATCACTTTTTATTTAACAACTATTGATATAAATATGTATGTAGGTAGCCGTTTATGTACACTATACAAACGTCCTTCTAATATGATCTCACATTTGACTTCTTCTTTTTCGGCTTTTTTGACATGTTTAAGATCAATTATCTGTGATATGGCACCTTCCTTCACCTTCCTTCACCTTCCTCTCATTTCATGTCGAGTTTATGGCAAACAGTGATAAAGCCCATAAAAAATGTAACATTTTTATGGGGTCAGATATCTTTAAAGGAATTTTACAATGACTTATAACCGTGGAAACTGGTTGCAAATAGAAGAAAAAGGATTTATGAGAACATCATTCAATGCTGGAGACCTGATTGATATTTTATTTAAAAAAATATCTTATAATGTCACGCTTCATATTGTTGTTGTGTTATATTTGCACAGATATTTAAATCTTTTGAAAATCATTGCACAGATTTTCATATTGTTACATGAACATGTTCATTATGGCATCAAAAAGCCAGTATACGATATACAATATGTGTGGAACACCAGTAGTTTATCAAAACGTGTAGGCATTTAAAGGATGAATCTGTTCATAGTTATGAAACGTGACTACCTTTTTATTAATTCTTCTTTGTCCGTGAGTTAAAGTAACTTTATTTTGTATATGAGATTGTCCAACCGTCATATACCGGAATAAGATGCTTTAAACGGTAATATTTTAATCAGATGCTTAAAGCTGCAAATATTTATTTATTTATTAATTATAATATAATTACAAATTATACTTAACTATTTACGAGCTGAATAACTTCGACCTTATGCTCTGTATAGTGTAACAGACCAGAGACTTTGGTATGAATTGAATGCACAACCCTCACGCTAATAGTCTGGTACACTACCCACTAGACTACAAAGGCACCCGAATATTCAAATGTATTTATTAAGCAGATTGCACTCTTTAGAACGCCGTCAATTACGCCGCAACTGCTTCTACACTCAAGTAAATTTTTAGCGACACACTGTATACAAATATGAAAACAAGACGAGACCAGCTTCCACGATTATTAGGAATTCAAACACATACCGCTCTATAACTTCTTCCTTAATACTTAATTGGTCATAACAAACCTTCAGTCCGTGCTGTGTGTATTAATTGTATCCATTAGTGGCGGAACTTACTGCTGAAAGTCAATTTCGAATGACAGATTTTTGAGAAACTTTTCATGGCAATTTTATTTACTCTCAGAGTTTTTGCCAGAATTCTGGTGAGAGGAAATCGAAAAATAAATATTTTTTAATTTTTCGTTTTGTACGAGATGTCAAGGCTGTCACGGCCTCACTTCTAATAAGCTAGCAAACTATCTACTAGACTACGACGACTTTATTAACTTCATTTATACTTAAAAAGCATCGTTTTTTCTTAGAACCGTGTTGAAGTATCTGACCGATATTTTATTCTAGTCTCCTGCAAAGTGCAGATATGTATCTACAAACATTAACTTGACTTTGCGGTACCGATTGGAAGCCGGTTAATTTTTGGAATTGACAATCAGATTTTATGCAGAACAACAGTTGGAATAGTAAAAAAGACAGTCAAGTAATTATAGTTGACAAATTTAGTCCAAATCCGAATTGTCGGAAAGGTAGTTTTATTTTCAATCTCCATTTACGAATTTTATAAAATTTAAAACCTTATTTCTGACGTATATTTTCAAAATTACAAAATATTTAGAAATTTTTGTACTTCATATTGCACAGGTGAATGCAGCGCTAGTCTGTGAATGTGGGGATTATGGGTTCGATTCGCATTAGAGACACTGGTCTGTTACACTTTGTTAAAAGTAAACAATTAAATTAAAATACTAATTCAACAATAATAACTAATTTGCTGCACACTACTCTCTCTATCCCTGCACCGATAACTTACTTCCCAACACGCCAACATAAAGCACAGCACGAGTATGGAACATCCCCTGACTATTAATGTCAGTAAAAAAAAGAAGTAATAAATAATTAATTGTTATCAATATATTTACAATAAAACTATAGACCAGTTAAAGTAGTGGACGATACCATATGCATAGATATCGATGTAACTTATCGATAAAATTCTTATTGATCACCATCGATCAAACATCAATACTTTTTATTCGGTACATCGAAGTTGAGAAAATATATTCTTGATGTGGGGTTAGACAAGCTGTAGATATCGCATTAGGGATAGATAGATGTAGGTTTGCGTTGGCATAACTGTGACAAAGAGTTCATAACGATGCTGTTGGTTCCGTTGGATTTAATCAAATAGGTAGTGCGATCCACGCCTAACTTGATATTACTTAGGGGGCATCATTCCTTTCTTAACTATGTCCTAAATAGTACGAGTGATTTTAGAAAATGCTTAAAACCAGACAGGGTAATAAGAGTGTATAGAACAATTTTATTAGTAAATACTCTTATAAAAGAGGGACCATTCGGTGGTATACTGATGGGTCAAGGACATTAAGTGAGGCAGTCCCAGAGTGAAATAATAAGAGCAACTCAAATAGGAAATATAGACGAATATCTGATAGTCAGACCGTTCTATAAGGTTGACTCGAGATTATAATGGAAAGCTGAATCAGCTAGGCAGGGCCGATTCACCAGTCGCTTAGGATTTAGCGGCAATGTACAAGCAGATCAGATTGCGCGGAGAATGGCTTCCACGCCGCTAATAGGAAGTAGAAAGAGGGCTTTGTAAAGGAATTCTCGGAGAAAGGAGAGATGAGGATGAAATCTTATGGATTTGAAGCAATGTTAACTTTTGCTAGGTAATTACAATGCGAAGTTATTTAAGGGATGCAATAGAATATCGACAAGTGGCTTGTGGACTGTAACCGGTATTTTACAAGGCATAGTAGACTCAAAGAACATTAGGGATCGAATCGAGCCCAATATTTATAGCTCGTAATGAGAAGAACGATTTACCGAAGACTTATTTGGAACGTATACGACTTAAGTGTAGGAAACATCTGGACGTTTATTAATTAATAGGCACGAAGTTATTCTTACTGACAACGAAAAGCACAATGAAGAAGATGCGGGGAGCATGTAAGTCGAGTACAGTACAATAAATAATCTAAAGAGTACATTCTGTTTTCTTACTTCCAATTTGTTACAAAAATCAATCGATGCACAGAAAATCAATATAATAAATACAATACATTGTGATGCATTGCATTAATAAAAACATCGATGTTTTCTTTTAGTGTCCATCACTAGTCCGTTTATAATTGTTACAAAGATAAATTTAAAGATAACTTTTTAAACTTAAATTATTTTAATTTAAATATCTCATAACCTAATATATAATGACATAATATTGAAACAAACTTATAAAATATTTACGTATTTCTGTTCATGCACGCTCATACTTGTGTTCAACTTGTAAAAATATTTTTTGTTGCCAAGAAATTACACACGCTTCATTTTACAAATAGTTTTAAGTCAAAATGTTGACACGGCTCATGCTAAAAAAAAAAAGAACAGATTTATACACGTACTTCATGTTCCTACACGATGTTCGAACAAACATGGGCACATGGACTAACAAATGGATGGAGTACACAATCCAATAATAAATAAAAATATTCAATTTCAGACAATTCCCAATTGAACAACAATAAATCGTTGAATATTGTAAATAATTGTTAAATTTACGTGAATGCTGCTGCTGCTGCCGCTGCCGCTGATCTTATACAATAAATAACTCTTCTGATTATTATTAATTTTTAAGATTTTTTTCTCCTTCATTTAATGTTTTTAATTGTTCCATTTGTAGTGAGTGAAGCACTGGGGGAAGTGTCGACATTTATTGCTTTTTTCTTTTTGTTTTTTTGTAAGATTTAACACAGTACCATTAAAAATGTTACCATAGTTATGGGTAAATTTGTCGCACAATATTTCTTTGTTACTGATAATAATTCAGGTAACAAGTTTTTCTTTTTTTATACACAGGCATTACGAGCGGAAATAGCTGGTTCAGGGTTACATTTTTTTTCATTTTCACATGTTATTCTGTTTCGTTTGTGTTTATTTTTAATCATTAATAAAACTGGTGTACTAAAGGTATCATTTCAATAGAAAATGTTTATTTTACTATAAGAAACACTTTAAATGAATAACTCTTAAGTGTTCTAATTAAAAAGATAATTAACATAAAATTTTCAAAAACGCTAAGGTTTTTTTAATTAAGTGGAATACTTAACATTAATGTAATTATTATTGCTTTGCGATACTAACAACGATTGAAAATTAACTTGAAGTTAGTTGTAATTCAGATTAAGAGATCAGATTGCCATAGAGCAGCCTAGCCTAAGTTGAAGATGTACTTCATAAATTGGTTTTCAATGGAACAAAGCTTTTAAATCGTATTATTTATAAAACCGTATTCTTTAAAAAAAAATTAAAAATCTTGTGATTCTTCTTTTTTTAAATTTCTACTTTTAGAGGCTTAAAATCTTGTAAATTTCGATGGTGCTCTGCAAAACTCTGAGAGTAAATAAAATTGTGATGACAAGTTTCTCAAAAATCTCACTTTCGGATGGACTAAACTATAGAATATGTATTTAAGTAATTAAACTAAAATTATATGGTGAAACCCCTACAGGAAACGAGTTTGCTTTATAGTTGTCGAAATAACGAAGCCCGATATACATACATATGTATGTACCGCTAATGCTACAGCATTGAGGAAACTACATTTCGAATTTTCGATTTATTATGACAAAACATTAAGAATAGGAAGGAGATAACATAAAGATTTGAGATAAAAATAGATTAAAACAGACTTTAAAATCTTTAATTGATGACAATCTGTGAAGTTACTACCTTTTGATCAAAATGTTTCTTTTAAAATACTACACGTTTTGATATCTAAGCATAGAAAATATCTAACTTGATAAAATTAAAAAATTGGTACTTTTTATAACGTCACTTTCGACACTTTAAATTCTTATTGATGGTATCCTAATAAACATTGTATTAAGAATGCGTTTGTAAAATAAACTTTGGGTGCCTGAGGTTCGTGTGTTCGATTCCCATCAGAGACTCTGGTCTGTGACACTACACGGTGCATATGGTCAAGTATATAATTAAAATATAATTTCTAATTGTATTGTAATTAATAAATTAATAAATAAATAAACTTTTGGCAAAGTAATGAATTTTTTATAATATTATGTGTAAAAGAAAAGATGAAAAGGTGCTGATGACAAGTGAGTTAAAAATTGGAAAATCGTACTCGCTGCCCATTCTTTATGACGCTACGACTTTCTGCATATAAAGTGGTCTGTAGTTTCAAGCACAATAGAACTAATATACATATGTAGTTATACGGTATGTCATACAAATTAATATTTAAATTGTTTTTTTTTTTCTAATACTAAAAATTTTCAAATTTAAAATGAGAAGGAATGTCTGTTATTACTATATATTCTACAAGATTCTTTGATTTCTTTGGGCAACATGGAAATATACAAGTACAAACGGCACTTTTCTCTTTCCTAAAATGGTAAACTGTACCAGTGATATCGTTACTAATTTATATGAAACTATCTAACTTATGAGGTCAGACTAAAAAACATTTACAACAAAAGAGAAACTGACTACAATCGATAGATGCAAACCTTAAGACTAAATGATTTTTATAATAAAATAAATTATTTTTAAATATTTTTTTATTTATGTCTTTACATTTTATTTCAGGAATGTAATTTTATGTGATTCATTACTTACATTATCTAAAAAGAATTTTAAGTTTATTTTATTCTTCTTAGAAAATTATTTCATTACGAACGCAATGCCGTTTTTTTATTTCATATTTACTTACCTATGTATGCATATGAATCATACGTTTTAAAGTGCACCTACAATAACACAATAAATCGTACCATAATTAACAAATAACAGTCTATCTAATGCGGATTTAAACCCGCACAATATTACAAAAATTAACAAAATAAAATAGTTTCTGAAAATATTTGAAAATGATTTCATTAAAGACGAATATATCGTATCATGGGCATGGCGCCTTTATGGCATGGCATGGCATTATACTTCAATATTTGTTTAAACGATGTTTTTGCCGCTTAAATTTACGACCGTTATAGAGTTAAACACACGAAAAATACATGCGTGCGGCTGCGTATTCAAAAGACGGGTTTCCAAAGAGTGCATGAACTTTAGAATTTAAAAATATCTGCCGGTAAATGTGAGCATGTGTAATAATTCATTTTCTTATTTTCGTGATCAACAAAATAGTCAATTAATTCAAATGCTCACGCGTTCATCTCTCTAATAAAAGTTGTTTTGGACGTTGTAACTGCAACCAAAAGTTATTTCATGTTGCAAATGTTGTTGTGATTGTCTATAAAAGAAACACAATAACAACGGTAAAAAGCATGAAACACACATACAGCCAGTATTTTGTTATTTTATTTATTTATTTATTTATTTATTTAAATATCCATTAACATTTCAAACAAGTTTAATAAAAGTTAAAAGACACAGCAATTGAAATGCAAGGAAAATACTTTAAAAATATTGTTTAAAAATAAACAGAAACAACAACACATAAGCTAACCACAAGTAAAACATGTTGCAACACACCACAACTTGTTTGAGTTGAAAGAGCAAATTAAATCGAAAAAAGAGAATATATACGAGAGTGTGTTGAATCATTACAAAAACAAACACATTTAAACGCTGAATACCTACATACATACGTATGTAAGTACATAGTTATTCAGTTAAACTGATATATTTCAACAGAATAATTTTTATTATATACAGTCGATAGCAATAATGTGCGTTTAATGAATTTATGAATGGAATAATAATAATGAAAATAAAACAGAATAATTCCAAGGTGGCAAAATAAAAACGATTCAATGGATTCGTACTTATCATACATTTTGTTTATCAAACATTCTCAACAACCAAACTGAAATTATCTTAATGTAAAGCTACGCAAAAGTCTGACACAAATCAAGTCGGGTATGAAGAAAATAAATAAATTATGGTTTTGATACCCTTTCTGTTTGGTAGCTTGTTATAAACGATTCGACATATGCACATATGTACATACATAGATTTAATTAACTCCTCGATTTCGTCAGATATTGAATTCGCTTATTCTTCGCTGTAAAATTTTAAGTTGCAGCAATTCGCAAAAATTTTTAATGAAATTCAAGTCAGCTGACGGTTGAGGGGTTTCAAGTTGTTTTATAACATTCCATAGGATCCAATCTTAGATACAGAAATGGTTTGCAAAAATAAAGGTGACTTTAAAGTTCACTTTAGCTGAAGTTACCTTTTATTAAATCCAACTTTAATGGAAAATTGTAGATTCAAAAAATCTTCGGTTTGTGTTTGTTTCAGATTTGTTCAGGTTGACTTCGTATCTTAGTATTATTATTAGTATTAGCGTATCTTAGTATTTGCGAAGTTGGTCACATGAAGACTTCGAAAAATTTAATGGCAATGATAGAAATATTTACCATTTACATAGATAATCCTGAACTGACTTAATATTGTGGGAGGAGTAGAGATGTTTGATGAGTCAAAAGCACACAAAATAGAATTTGAAATCGATTTTCCTCTTAACTATTATTCAACTGCATTAAAAAACACAGAATAATAAATGACCTACATATAATGCAGCATCAAATTTTAGAAGTCGATTATGGTTGGAAACTGAACATCAGTTGCATTGCCAGCTAGTTACAAGTAAAATTTTTAAATTTTGTTTACCAATCGCCATCTGTAATATCAATTTTTGGCAACTGACAACGCCACTGAAGTTCGACCCATTAAAGTCTTAAATGGACAATGTGTCCACATACATACATAATCTTGACACTAACGGTACACAAGCCAGACATCTCACTTTCCCATAACCGAATATCTTTAAACATCTAGCATTACATACCGTGTGAAGAATTTATAATTTTAACCGAATAAATAAAATAAATTGTTGAGAACTGAAACACACAATAATTATTTGTTACTAACTTGGCTAAAATGTCAATATAAAAACGCAAACAATGCACAGTTGCATTGTTTTTCTATATGTTCAGTTTGCTTCTAGAATAAAAGACAACAAATGCTTAATTGTATATAAAATATATAAAAAAATATTATAACTAAGGGGTAAACAAAAACTTTAACTGGTACTTGTGGTATATGAACTGGCAACTCTAGTATGTTGCTTTCAGTTTGTTTAAGAAAAAATAATTTAAAAATAAAAAACCAAAAAAAAATATTATTAAAATATAAACAAAAACTGCAATTACAACAACGAAGTATTGCAACATGAGATTGTTTCTTGATTAACATTTAAACAATTAAGCCACAACAACACTCTAATCTAAATAATCTTTTTTATCTAAATTTTATCTCATTTTGTAATACTTTTCGATATTTCAAGGACAATTCAAATTTGAAATGAAAAGCTTTCTTATTTTATTTGAACACTACATGGTATTATTAGACTTTGTTAGAAATATGATGTCTCTTTTAATCTTTATGAAGAGAAATAAAAATGCATAATCTCTGATACTGAGTATTACAGTAGTTAGATGCAGATTAATCAATGATTTGTTATTAGTTCACCTTCCAAAACTAGTTAATCTAATCACCTTTAAATTCCTCTGCTGTTTTTTGCAATATCGTATCGATTTAACAACGAAAATGTTTAATATTTTTATTTTTTAAGTAAAATTATTTTTCTTATTGGGATGGGAGGCCAGAACGATTCTTGTCTTGCTGTATTCAAGTTAACACGCAGCCTCCACATGCCTGGATGGCATACTAGCACCCGCTGCATGTTCACTAATGCGTGCAGCGCAGTCCAATCCCCGGGACATTAAATTTTTATTGTCACAAGATCCAATGAAAACCAGAACACAACCCTCAAGGCGCGCAAGAAGCGGAGGCGCCTTAAGAATGTATTTAAACAGACCGAAGTCCGTTAATCGGGTTGTTAATGTCCAATTAAATAAGTATATTTATAATTATTGTAGTAAACTGCTGTCAATATATTAACGAAAAATAAGAGTCGAATATAAGCGATTTATAAGCTGTATTATGCCTAGCGACCGATATACCAAATATATATCAAGAAGTATAATAGCAGCCTCAGATACTCGCACATTCTGTTCCGTCAAACCTACCCTATCTTATAAAAAAACTTTCTTCACCAACCATTTTTATTGACCCGAAACTAACTCTGGTTGCAAATGGAAGTTTTAAACAAATTACAAGCGGTAACTGTGTTCAGACGTTAAAATACATTACTAAAGTCTAATTTAGCTACTGATACCCAAATCAAAATGATAATTTTTAATTGTTCCTCTAGTAATAACATTTTGTAGAATAAAATGCTTAATAACGAAAATTTCACGGCAAACGGACTGACATTTGATACAAGTAAGTACATGTATAATGAATCTAAAGGCATACATACATACATACATAATTGGTCATTACAGCCCTTTAGTCAGGATTACGACCGAGCTCCTCACACTATTGATGTTGTGTGTTTTCATTTTATACATGAGTGGCGGGACCTACAATTTTAAGCCGATTCCGAACGACATTTTTGAGAATCTTTTCATGGTTATTTTATCTTTACTTTGAGAGTTTTTGCCAGAAATCTGCTAAGAGTGGGTTTGTACCCTGGGTTTGAACCAAGGCCTCACGTCTAATAAGCCAACACACTGCCTACCAGACTACGGCGACTTCTAAAATCGTACATATTGTGTAATTAGTTTTTAATTAGAAAAAAATTGATAAAAGATAAAGTATCTAAATTTATTAATATAAAATCAATTTCGATTTACTGATAATAAAATAATCTTTCGATATAATAAATTTAAATTTTAATATTTTCTTTACTACTCGTAAGTATTAGGATGCTTACTATTCTGTTTAGATAAGAAAAATAAAAGTAAGAAAAAAAAGAAAACCTATTTTTCCAGCCTTGATAACAATATTGTGTGTGTATTAATTTATTTAATTTTGGGGAGTTTCATAAAAGCTTGTAAATCATTGCTGTATTAAAAATCAATTCTTTTTCTCTCATGTTTTTTTTTTTTTGTTTTCATTTTTTAACATGTTACATTAGACTCGGAAGGAATTTTTAATTTATAATTTACATTTAATTTACAAAATATACAATTTATCAACGCATTAAGTAAGCACTCCACAAGACCAACAACTCATCAATCGATATTTTGTTTGAAATCGATCGGCCAAAAATGAATTAATGATTGAAATGAAAAGAGTGAAACAAGAAAAACGTCCATCAATCGATCGGTTTTATTAATGATTTGGGCGTTAAAAAAATTTACGGTATTTTTAGTTTTTGTTATCGTTATTATTATTGTTGATTTTATATCATTTTTATCTTATTTTTTTTCCTTTTTATTTTGTTTTTGTTTTGTTTTAATTTATTATTTATTTGTATGCAAAGAGGTTGTTAATTTTTAGTGAGTATGGTCTGGGTCTCGCCTTCTTCAGTCTATACACTCTATCTGTCCGTCTGCCATTCATTCGCTTGTTAAGAAAATGTAATTTAATGGCTCAATAAATATTAAATTAAAAAAAATGTATACTTTCATCCATGACCTTGATGTTTTAACTGTTCAAATGTAATTCATTTGATTTAGGTTTTTAGATTAATAAGCTTATGAGGCCAGATTTATACATTTAAACCATAGATATATTTAAAAGTAAATACATATATATGTACATATTGTATGCTATATATATATATATATGTTTATATTTATAGATTTATAGATTTCGAAAATATTTTAAGTGATGCAAAATAATTGTTTAAAAATATTTTGGAATTTTTAGTTAATGCATGGGAAATTATGGGAATTACTACACAAGGAAGATTTCGAAAATATAAACATATTCCGTTTAACAGATTTATTGAATAGTCCTTTTAGTTTTGCATATAATGATTCCTTTCAGACATAATGCGATAAAGACATTTGATGTGCCAAGTAATTCACAGCAAAGGCGACAGCTTTAAAGTATAAATAAAATAATTAAATATGAACAGTTTAATACTTTTTCATCACTGGTGTGGGAACAATATATTTTGCATTTTTAATAGTTATATTGTATGCATCGTGTTTTAAAACATCGATTTCATGAATTTTATTGTATTAAGAGCACTAAACCGTGCATTGCCGAGAGCAAAAATAGAAATTCGCCCAATATTATGTTCACACGGGAAAATAAACCATTTGGTTCGCTCTCTGAATCTTGTTTGTAAACCCTGGTGTTCAGACGATTGTTCTTGCTCTTTTTCGAGTTTCAATTGACGTTTATATTTTTTTGCAAATATTTAGTGCTGATTTAGATTTTTTTCAAAAAACAAGCTATAACGGCATTTTTCTACAATTTAAAATTCCTGTGCCTTCCATTTTTATTGAAATATTTATTCACCGTTATTTCGTTGTTTATATTTTTTTGAGAGCAGTTCATATAAACTAGCGATAACCTGACATCGAGACTGGGGATGAGAATAAATTTTTCTGGAATCACAACAAGATTCAAAATGAATTAAGAGAGTTTGCTGTCAAAGTTTTGTATGGCGAATCTTGTTGATTTAATAGCGATAGGCCGGGAAACTACAAATGAGAGAGGGAAACTCGAATTTTGCCAACAGCAGCAGTGATTCCTGTTTACGAAAAATAATAATTTTCATATGAAGCCATGTATTCCATTTTTTATAGCAGAAGTTGGCGAAATGAATGAGTGATAAAACTGCAAATATGCAAGAATGCATTATTACTATTCTGGTATTCTAGAATTCTGGATGGTACATTATCCCATTAAGAACCAAAAGCCATTTTCAGAATTATTTGTATCCTACCTCATAGACATGAATTCCATTACCAATGATCAGCCTAGTTCATGTTATTTTATATTTATATAATATTTTTTGATGTAGATTTTCAATTATATTTATATGACATGCAATATACAGGTGCTTCCATGGTTTAGTGGTGTGCTAAACTTCAATTGCCTAAGCCTCGCATTTCGCGTCGCAACAGAGACTTTGAGTGTTTGTGATTGTCCGATTGTTTGCTGGCCTTATATATGATTACTCACAAAAAACTTCGCAAATTATAACATCTTCACACCTTTCTCTTATTAAATATCTTTTCCACTTCTTGAGTGATGGTTTAAAAAAATTACTTATCTTCTGATTAAAAAAAATACTTATGATTTTTTTTTCAGGTAAATAGGGACAACATTGTCATATTATTCTTTTTAAAAATGTTTTTTATCTTTGTGTTTCCTAATAGTTCTTATTTTTAAGTTTCAATTTGAGTTTGAAATGCCTACTGAACACACTTATTCGACGGGGGCTTGCCTTTAAAATGCGCGTTTAAATGCTTCTCGTGGTATTTCGATTTTATATAGTTATTGTTGCCCTCCAATTTTTAATTTATATTAACAAACAATTTATCTGAAATAGTTTTATAGAAAATAGGCATTATATTGTATATAGGCGTTATGTATGACGATTTTGTAGGTAAAATTGTTCCATATTTTCGTGAAATCATTCTACTCAGGAATTTGGCATGTGTATCGTCAGTATGCATGTTATTAAAAACTATTCGAAAGAGGTTATAACATTTTAAAAGTATTATTGTTGAACTTAACACCAAAAAAAAACAAATTGCTCAAAAACGCTACCAACACAAAAATATGCGCCAAATTTTAACATACAACGGACACCTAAAGTAGGTTTTCCAATGCCTACATACTACAAATTTCCTTATATCAATTTGAAGAAGTTTTTCGTAAAAATCACTTAATTGTCCTACAACGAAATTGTCTAAGGTGCTGATAGTCGTTTGATTCAACTAAACCCTGTAAGGCTCAAGAACGAAATAATTACGTCAAATTTGAGTAAAGGTCCAACTGATCGGAACTCCGTCGAAATCTAATGTTTAGATCTCTTTCCCCGGCTATATTTTTAGTTAAATGATGAATATGATATGATATGAATATAAACTGTTGTTTTTGTGCCTAGCCAATCTTGTCAAATTATTCAAAAACCAGCATTGACTTGCAATATTCTGCTTACCTTTCTCAATACCTTATTAAATTAAATTTTAATTCAAATCACAAGTGTTCCTTAAAAAATCTATAAAATTGATATTGTATTACACAGCGGTATACAAGGCTATGAATTAACTGATTGTTTTGTAAGTGAATTAATGTTTGTTTAAATAAAATTTTGATTTAATTAAACATTTTTCAATTATTTATTTTTTTTTTTGAATAATTAATTATTTTTATTTAATTTTAAATTTTCTTAATGTAATCTTATGTTTAAATAATGGTTGAAACCTCCCTAGATCACGAGCCTGTTTGAGTTTATTATTCTTTCCTAAAATTGGCCTTGGAATTCAATATTTCCACCCTATTATTAACAAAAATCATACAATACATACATACAAAGGGACAATAGGCTAAAAACAAAATTTCATGCCGAGTTCAAATTAAAATTTATTCATAAAATATCTTTTATAACTTTGACTTGAATAAATTTTAAATCAATATAATCGAACGCATTTGAAATTTGATAGATTAGAATTGATTTTTATTCAATTACTTACCGAATGAAAAAGCCGAATATAAATAAATTCACCCACATTCGTAAACTGGTAGTAGCGAGGGTTAGTGGTAATGGTGATAGTCGTTGTGGTGGGTTAATTGTGTTTTAAATTCCGATTGTCTAACTGACATCAAATATATGCTCTTACAGCTGTTTTTGTTGTTGCTTTTGTTATTATATGTGTCTTATTATTTTAAGACACAAACAAAATATATTCGTTGTTGTTATTATTGTTTTATAATTGTTTTCTTTTTTCTGACGAAAACAAAAATACACGAATGCAACTCTTTCGCATAAATTAAAACAAAAACAAACAAAAAATACTTTATAACGTTAAAAATTAAATAATATGATATGAAGAGAAATATATTATTTCTTATACTATAACTTTATTTTATTATATTAATGTATTCTTTATTTATTATTTATTTATTTATTTTTTTATTTCATTTCATTTGAAGCAGTAGAAAAGAAAAAACGTTGCGCGCTTGTAATTGATTTTTTCACCGTGCATTGAACAATTTCTTGGCCAAATATAGGCGTCTTTTTGTTTTGTTGTTGCTCTTACTTGTTATTTTTTTTTTATTGTTGTTATTTTTGTAGCTGTTCTTTTTGTTAATATTGTTGCTGTTATTGTTGTTGCTGTTGCTGTAATTGCTGCTGCTGTTGTTGTTGTTGTTTCAGCTAAACCAAAGATTTAGAAGGGGAAATTATTTTTAGCCAAGTTAACTTAATATTAAACCAAGGTGATGTACTTCTAACACATAAAGAACCAGACATACAAGCACATTCATTTTGTTTTGTTTTTTTGTTTTCTTTTACAATTTTTACAAAAATCGAATTTATTTTTATTTTTTCTTTTTTTTTAACAAAATGCATTAAAAATATATGAAAGATTTTTAATTCATTTTTAATATGTTAGGCAAAATACTCACTCTCCACTAAATTGTATTGTATGTTTGATTGTGAATCGGTTTGATAGATAGACAGACAGACGGACACACTCTGAAAACGTTTATTTAACTGACTAAAACACGAAAACGTAATTTTGATATTTTTTTTAATAATTTTTGCTTTTTTATTCCATGTTTGAAATCGATTGCAATAATTTATTTCTATATTTTGTTTTCTTAGTCGTTAGTTTTAAATTTTTTAACATAAAATTTTATTTGTTAAAGCCAATTCGAAATTGTTTAGAAAATTTCAACGGTCCTTAAATATGTTTTCAGCTGTGTTGTTAAGAAAATTTAATTTTTTTTTCAAATCAAATCCTTATAGTGCACTGATTATTTAATACACTAAAATGTGAGAGATTTTTTAAAATTATTGAGATAATATATATTCTTTAATTCTCTTCACATTTTGTTTTGGTGATTCGCTCGTTTAAAATTCAAATTTCAAATTAAAAAAAAAAATTTGCTTCTAAAAATAATTTGGTTTTGTTTTATTTTTTAAATGTTTTATTATTTTTTTTTTTGTTTCTTTTAATGGCCCAAACAAGTGGTGAAGATTAAACTTTTTGCGTGCGAATCGCTTCAGTGTTTTCACTTAACTGAAATACCATGTTAAACCGCAACTGATAGTGAACTCTGTGTGTTACAAGTTTTGTCTCTGCTTAACAATGTTTGAGTTGTTGCTACAAAGCTTAAGCTTACCAAGTCAACCAGCCACACAAGCCCAGAAAAAGTTTAAGCATTTTGCAGAACGTTCGTAGAGCAAAACAGAGCTACAGCTCTTGAGAATTTGAAAGAAATAAGAAGACAAAACAATAATACAACAACAACAACAACAGCTGAAAACTAAAAATGAAAATAAAAACCTGTCTAAAGTAACAAAACAATAACAAAAACAACAATAACAGCATCAGCAAGAGTCAGAAGATTGGCAAGCAAATAAACTTGGCTTTAATGTATTAACCACCTTCCACACCCCTTTAGTAGAATAACATGAAACAAATTGGCAACAAACACACTGAAACGGCTCCCTCGCTGGCGTCATTGTTAATCTCAGCACTCTTTAGCGCTCAATTTCAATTGCCAACACTTCAGTTAAGAAGACAACACAATACAAAACCTCAAACCATAACCGTAACTGACAACAATCCACTTCAAAAACAATTATTGACCGTTTGCGTATGCGCACTCCACACTTACATACATACGGTAGATCAATGGTTTATTCTTTTTGTTTATACTCCTCTCTGCAAAGATCAATTACTTTTACTCTCAATTTATTTGAGTTGATTTTTATAAACTTCAAATACAATATAATAGAGATGCCAGATAATAGGAATATTCAAACAGGGGATCATCAAAACTTATTCGTAAATCAAATTTTGTTGCCTTCAAAACCAGTACCTTGAAGTAGAACTAACGTTCAGTCCTATTTTAAGACCATAAAACAATATGAAATTTAACAAACCATAGTTGGCCCAACATACCTACCTAGTTGCTGAATTACAAAATTGCTATGCTTAGCAGTGGACAGTGAAACGGAAGAGAACGGTTCGCATTCTGACAGGAATTCTAACGGAACACTGCGTTTCGCTGACAAGCTCGGTCTGCACCGTCAGGATTACTGCAAAGCAGCCATGATGAGAATTATTTTTATTTTCTTTTTTGTATAAATGCAGAAGAATGTAAAGCACAGCCATCCAATTGAGCACACGTGTCCTTTGTCGTTGTTTCGAACATTATCATTCCATTCTCCGCTTTTTGACTGGTTGTTTGATTTCAGTATTTTTGGTCCGGTCAGAAAATTTCCGCGTATTCATTTATTGAAATAATCCACTACCTTAGGGCTTGTGCAAAATCTGTCGAAGTAAAAAACGCACCTGAAGTTAAGTCATATAATATTTTTCTACAATATTTTTGTATCAACATAAATTTCCAAGTATACAACCAGTCCGCCTCGTGCAGCCAAGTCAAAATTTCTTCTAGTGGAATTGGCTTAGCCCGCACATGTTAACGATACTCCCAACCTCAACAACATTTTATAATTTGGTCATTAATCGAAACGTCTGGAACAAGGCGATGTCTTCATCACTTCATCATCACCACCTCCAAAGATCATTCATTTTCAATTTGAAAACTTTTAATTCATACGCAAAACTATTTTTTAATCATGAGGTACACATACAGTGGACAGTATAAGTCTAGTTACACCAACAATGGAATTTTATAAATTTTGAGCAAAAACATTTAAAGATGTATGTATATTGGTTTTTTATATTTATTTTATTAATTTATTTCTATTTTATAATGAAACAAAAACAAAATATTAATATATTCAAAAAAACAAAAGAAAAGTGGTGAGTAGGATCTTTAGTTTGGATTCTGGATAAGAGAATAATATTGGAAACCGTACATAGGATGATATACATAAAAGTCGAATATTCGAAATTGTAGAATGTCAGAAAACAATTGGACTCGATTTGTATTCATAAAATATTTGACTTAAAAATACGGGATACTCCAGAAATGGCGCATTCATTACACATAGTTTGTGTTTGTATTTGTTAACCCCAGATTGGTAAGCATTCGGTCAAACGAATAACACTGTTTTTGTGTTATTGTTTTTTTTTACTACTGAAAAGTATGATATTCTTGTTAACTATCTAAACAAAATAATCTCAGACATTTGAATGCATGTCATGTTTGGAAAAATAAGCCTATCAAAAAAAAATAACTCTCAAATGCCTCTTTTATGGTGCGAAAATGAGTAATGTAATCAGACTACTAAGCCGACATATTGTCAATTCGAAGAACAATCTAGCAATGTCCTTTTTCTGCATGAAAACGTATTAGTACAGCCTGTTCATGATATTGAGCAGTATACCTAAACAGAAGAACACCTAGGCACTGGACCTGATTAAATTCGCTATAATAATTAAATGCTTAATTAAAGGATTCTGGTCAACCCATTCTCACTCCCTTGAGTGAGGAGACCAAAGTCCAAAAAGTGAGATCCCACTGGATTCAAAAACTGTGGAGTTATCACACTGCTGTTATGGTCAATAAGGTGTTAGTATCTATAAAAATTAACAAGTCGCTTAAAACTTTAAGCGCCATTATTACAACTTCCCGTTAAAGTCGGGTTTAGTTAAAAGATAACTTTAGCTAAAGTGAACTTTAAAGTCACCTCTAACTTCTTTTCGTTACAGACTAAAAATAAAATAAAGTTAACTTTTTCAAAAATATGGCAGTGCCGGAGCAATGTCGATAAACACTGCTCAATTAAAAAAGTTTTTTAAAACGCAGTGGCAACGACGGGCTTCGTTTTTTGTTGTATATGCTCATTATATGAAGTTGTCATATTAAAAATGATATATAATATGGCAAGTTCAAACATATGAAAAAAAATTTATCTGCCCGTTAAAATTCTCCCTTTAGTTAACGGCAAGTTGTAATAATGGTCCTAAGACTACTAAACGGATCAAGTAAACAATTTACGTATCATAGTGAAATTGCGATCTCCCGTTTGACATTTGATACATTTATCAGCCTATATGCAATTAAAACTCGACAGGCCAAAAATGCAGAAAAAAATACAGAAAGTATACAAAAATCAATTAAATTTTTATTTGGGACGATAAATGAAAAATAATTTCATATAGATGTTGGTCCATCCTTGAGTTCAAATTTTGCAGAGACTTTACTTGCGTCAAATGAATTTATTATATTTCTTCATAAGCTTTAATTGTAAAGATTCTTGCACCATAATTTTAAGACCAGTCTTGTTGCGCAGGAAACTAAATAATAAAATAAAAATAAATAAACCACAGCAAACAGAGCATCTTTTGAGATGCATTTGCACCTCTTCAACTGTCTCTGTCTGTTCATCACACCAAATTTGACAATTCTCTTTATCAATTCTCCAATTGAAGCAAAGACCAGATTCGGTGCTGAAGATAATTCTCGATAGAAACAAACTATTCAAAGGGCAAACTTTACTTCATACTTCATGCCACAAAAATTAATGTCACAAAATAGATCAAAATGGAAGAATTTTTCTGCGGCATTTGTTTCAATCTGCACAAATAAAAACATTACAAAAAAAGTTTTTTTTTAATTAATTTAGTCAAACTCTCTTTAAAAAGGATCTCAATTTTATGTTATACTATTTCTGTTAAAAATAAAATTAATCACAAAGAGCCCCAACAAAATATTTTTAATTACTGTATAATTCAATTAAAAACATTGGAACGAACTTACAAAATCACTGAAAGACGTTCAAGCAACAATTGTAAAATGTTTACAAGCTGCAGAATTCATTCAGAAACAAAGAAACACGGTACCACATGAATTGAAAAGCACTTTGCAAATTGTTGCCACAAAAAGTAGTTCTCCTTCATCGAAGCATTATTGCGAAGTCTCCGTAGTCTAGTAGATAGTGTGTTGACTTATTATACGTAAAACCAGGGTTCAAACCCCAGGCCAGATATCAAACCAAAATACAAAAAGTATTTCTTCGGTGTCTTCCTCTCAACAGATTTCTGACAAAAACTCTGAAAGTAAACAAAATTGCCATGAGAAGTTTCGGAGTCGACTTTAAACTGTAGGCCCCGCCACACATGTATAAAATTAACACACCCAACATAAGTGGTGTGAGAAACTAGGTCATAATCCTGACTGAAGGGTTGTTATTGCGAATATCGACATATTCTTCTTATCCGAAAGGGGTCTCTATTACGAGCCGACTAAATCAGTCCAAGCAACACAAACGATTAGTGCCCAACACAATTAATTATTTTGAAGGGAGAATTGGCCAAAAAACATCTGGAATAACACCATGAGAAAGCTCGATGTCACCATCATAAAGCATGATGTTGCGAGATCAGTTAAAAACTCTTTAAAAAAAGCAGTGAATAATAAACTTGTCTTATACGCTTTATAGTCCCAAATAATTCACATTTACTTTAGAACAAGGTATCATAATTTGGTTTAATTCATACTTGCCCTTAAATAATTAACAAGCCTATTATAACGGAAGACAAAAGGGATTTCTAGAAAGATATGATAAGGCCAACACTTTTAGGGTCATTATTACAACTTGCCGTTAAAGTCGGGTTTAGTTAAAGATAACTTTAGCTAAAGTGAACTCTAAAGTCACCTTTAACTTCTTTTCGTTACAGACTAAAAATAAAATAAAGACAACTTTTTCAAAAATATGGCTGTGTAGGAGCAATATCGAAACACTGCTCAATTAAACAAGTGCTTTAAAACGCAGTGGCAACGACATGCCTTCTTATTTGTTATGTTTATTCATTTTGTTTATAAAATTTGTGTGTTGTGGTTTTAGTTTCTTTAGTTTTGTGCTTTTTGTTTTAAAATAAATAAAATGAATACGCCAATATCAATTTTGATTTGAAAAACTTTTAATATATTAACGTTTATTTTTCATGTTTGAATTTGAAGTTGCCATATTGAAAATAATATATAATATGGCAAGCACAAAGACAAAGTGAACTTTAAAAGTTACCGGTAGGATGATTCTTCATTTAGCTTAACACTCACTTCTACCATATTGTTCACTAATAATAATGAAAAACAATTTATCTGCCCGTTAAAATCTTGCCTTTAGTTAACGGCAAGTTGTAATAATGGCCCACAATATTTTACTGACGTGTAGCAATAAATACCGAAAAGTTCCTTAGAACCTCTTAAATTTCGAGCGAATTTTCAAACAACAAATATCCGATTTAGATTACCAAATTGATCAATTTCTTTTCAGTACTGAATCAGAATGTTATACTTATATTTTGCTAACCTTTTGGAGATCTAGAAGCTCAATTCAATTTTTCAAAAAAGTATAACACGTGCCGCAACCACTTCGTGCAATTCACTGCATTCAACGCATATCGCAGGAAGCTTAAAATTAGTTTTCGTGTGAACATTACCTTGATGTTAATAGAATTAATTCCACTCGAAATATCGACTGTGGACCTTTTTCTGATTATTAGATTGGAAATATTTTTTAAATTTGAATCCCTGTTTAATAAGATCAACTTGTAACACATTTCACGAGGTCATAGAAGCAGTGCATGAAATAATAAGGGTCGGTGGAACCAGAAATTGCCAACGGAATTCTCTCAACACTATTGTGGAACTTGATTGTAAATGAACTGCTTATGAATCTATCTGAGGCGGCACTGAAAGCAAAGAGTATGCAGATAATATTGTTCCGATTGCTTATGCGTAATTTAAGATAACTCGTTGTTACATGATTGCAATATTATGACTTAGGATTATAAGTCGGTGCTGTCTCTAAAGAATTTGGTCTATCGCCAAAGATATTCTAGAGTCAGTTGCAAGAATAAATATAATTTGAAGCTAAAGAGAGTAGATCATGAAAAAAATAATAAGTGGAATTGGAGGTTGAACGCATTTTTTCTTTGATTACAAATTAAGCTTGAACTCATCTGACAAGATTCCATCTATAACAACCGTATAATGCAATCCCTCAGAAATATAAAACGAGAGAAACGATTACGAACTTAAAAAGCAATAAGTTTCGATAATACCGCACCATGAAAGCCATCCAAATAACTAGCTATGGCTTGAACCTTGCTCTCGTCAAATCTTTAGATGGTGCAAAACATTCACAGAGATACTCTAACAGGCCTCCAGTTAAACGGGTCTTGCGGAAATCGCCTGCCTGACGCTGATCAGATTTCTTAACTCGAAATATTTCACAAATTGAAGATTAATCATACTTTCCAAAACCTTGGAAAGTGCGGAACATATTACTATTGGGCGGTAGTTTTGGAGATTGGCATTACATTAGCAATCTTCCAGTAAAATAAGAAATGGGGAAGTGAGAGTGAGCGAATGTCAGTGCGTGTGGACCAACGCTGGAATATCATATACCCTTGTTTAAATCGAGATACAAATGAACCGTCGAAAGTATGTATGTATATACGTTATGTGTTTATGTAACATGGTGTAACACCACACCAATAATAAAGGCGTACAGAATAAAAAAGTAAAACATTCTTATGTATTAAAGAATTTTACAAATGTTCTGCAAACAACTGTCATCTGATCCATATTCTGTAACAATAATCATGCATTCCTGGTTTTGAATTAAATTTAAAAAGAGTTGATCTTCCTTTAAAAAATAATCAAACAAATGATCGAATTCTGTAGAATAAAATCTGCCCATAAAAATTAAGAACTTTTAATAGTTTTAATACGTAAATACAAGATCATTCTGTTGTTTATGATGTTTCCGGACTAGCTACAGTAAACGAAACGTCTACTGCAATGAATTAAAATGACTCCATCAATTGGTATTGGATGCACTTTAATTATGGGATGGCTGATGGTATGATTATTGCCTTTACTGCGTACGAAAATCGTGTAAGCACAGTTGGTGTTACAGTTGTGAATACCTCCTGCTGTTTTAAAAATATTCATATTCATATTGACTATTTAATGCTTATTTGACATGAAATGCATACACATATGTATGTATGTATGTGGTAACTATCGATATATTAATCCACAATGCATTATAAATTTATTTCTCTACTCTTTTATTCATAATAAAAAGAAAAATAAAAATTAATTTTTATTATTTAAATGACAATAAAATTTAACCACTAAAAACGAAGATATGAACAACTCGTAAATGTTAACGACTGCAAAGTAATTTAGAAATAAAATTCTTTACTGGACAAAGAAAACCAAATAGCAAGTAGGAAAATTACTTACTTACTTACTTAATTGGACATTAACAACCCGATTAACGGATTTCGGCGTGCCTTAACATTTCAGGCGCCTTTACTTCTTGCGCGCCTACGCCAGTTGGTCACACCAATCGATGACAGAGCTTCGTCAATTTGGTCCTTCCAACGCAAACATTGTCGTCCTCTGCGCTGACTTCTGCAGATCCCCGCATCAAATACCCGTCTCGGCTAAGCATCCTCCTCCATTCGAACGACATGGCGGAACCAGCGTAGCTGCTGGATGTTAATACCCTGCACAACGTCTATGTCGTTGAGAAGCTCTTACAGCTCACTGTTGGATCGCATGCGGATATCATCGTCAACTCCCACTGGACCGAAGATCTTACGTAGGATTTTTTTCTCGAATACTGTCAAGGCTGCTGCATCAATGCTTAATAGAGTCCATGACTATGCGCCATAAAAAAGCACGAGGAGGATGAACGTCTTGTAGAGTATTAGTTTTGTCGTACGTGAGGTTTCTGCTGCTCGATTGCCTATTGAGACCATAGTAGCACCTGGTGGCAAGAGTGATCTTGCGCTTGATCTCCAGACTGACATCATTTTTGGTGGTAAAAGCAGAGCCAAGTTAAATAAATTCCTTGACTACATCGAAAGTATAATTATCGGACGTAATCTGAGATCCAATACACCGCACGTCTCTACTTGTCGATAACATATAATTCGTTGTGCCCTCATTTTCTACCAGACCCATCTTAGTAGACTCCCGTTCAATAGCACTAAAGGCTGCAGTAGGAAAATTATTACTGATTAATACCGAATATACATATGATACACTGTACTACAACATATTCTTCAAATAATTATATTCTTGTATAATAGTCAGAGTTAAAATGTATATACTGCCTATGTAACCTATTTATTCTGCCGTTTCACAGATTTCACTGCAGCTGTGCCTAAAGGGGATTTACCCTTTGAGAAATATAGACTAGTAGAATTCAACTCCCACATTAATACTTAAGATGGTTCCGTTCCTGTAGAAATGAGATTTGGTTTGTAAATTGTACACATAACAAATTAATTAGTTTCTTTTTTGAATACAAATTCAACACACAATTAGAATTGAAATTTTCACTGTTTAGTAATATCTCTAGTTCGTGACATGTCACATGATCTTGTGACAACCATCCTTAACAAACAGCTTTCATCATGTTGTCGTGATATCGTAGTTCGCCAAAGGCCAGTAACATTTGCAATGTCAAATCATTACTTTAAATTCGTGCAGTGATGGCAAATAGATGAGTTTTTTATAAATAATGGCCCGTCCAATTGACAAATTTTATTCTTCATCAAAGCATTAAAATGTTGAAATACAGACAATTTTCATGGCACTTTTATTTTACATACATACATACATACATAATTGGTCATTACAACCCTTCAGTCAGGATTACGACCTAGTTTCTCACACCACTTATGTTGTGTGTGTTAATTTTATACATGAGTGGCGGGACCTACAGTTTAAAGTCGACTCCGAACGACAGATTTTTTGAGAAACTTTTCATGGCAATTTTATTTACTCTCAGAGTTTTTGCCAGAAATCTGCTGAGAGGAAGGCGCCGAAAAAATGCTTTTTGTATTTTTATTTTGATGTCTGGCCTGGGGCTCGAACCCTGGCTTTTCGTCTAATAAGCCAACACACTACCTACTAGACCACGGCACTTTTATTTTACATTTTTCTTTTTGTTCGAGATGTCTGAGAACTTGGTTTGAACCCCTGCCTAACGTATAATAAGCCAACACACTATCTACTAGCTAACTCCATTCAACACCACTAGCTAAACAGAAATTAGCGGCGCACAAACATTGCATCCTAGTAGAAAAAAATGTGTCCAATATATTAAACCTACTGGCACTTTGCCTTACATTTTGTTTTAAAATACCCAAATATTGGAATGGATTCATTTTGATGTCCATATCCCCATCCCCACACCAGTACCGACACTCTTCCATGCTAGAAAATAACCTAAGTATTGCTAGGTAAAAACTCAGTACTTAGCTTACGCCAAACGTAGAGCACCTATATAGGCGCTAGGTAGGCACTATGCATCTTGTATTGTAGCGCGGTGTTACAGTTAAAATTACAATTATCATCTTCCAGTAACTCTTTCGCGTTTTGAACTTGTATTTCAACTAACTAAATACTACAACTAATTAAATGCAAATGACTAGCTCATCATCATCCTATCAACCCAATTTACCATTACGTTCTTTGCCGATACATTTCCGGATCAGATGGCTGTATATTTGTGATTTACGAACTTGTTAAGCTGTAATGTATATATGTATGTAGTTGACAACATCGGTTTCACTTTCAAGTCTTTGCCACTTTCAGCCGATGTCGTCATCAGGTCCACGTTAAATCGATTTTTATAACAACATATTGTTGACTTGCTATAAAAAAATAAGTAAACGAAATGTGTTACCTCTAGGTACATTTTTTTTCAAATTATTAAGAAATAAAAATTATATTTGCTTTTTAAGGGGATTTTTATCCCTCTCTGTTAGATTGTTGTTCTGTTTGGGACTGTAATATATTAAATACAAACACGTTTTTCCACTATATTTCAGACATATTGATAACGTCTTCTGTCAAAGTCTGTCCCTAAAACGCTACACCTATCCACGTTATTCTTTCTTAATAGCGTTAACTGACTTATTTTTTGTCGTAGCTTCCGAGGACATGTCTACTAAAAACAGGTTGCTGTTTTATTTAGTGACATTGAATACTTTAATTTATAATTATCCAAATCATCTATTGAAACAATAATAAAAAACATTGAGACTTTTTAAGCAAAATTTATAGTCCTATGACTATGCAGTAGTCGCAGTCTAGTGGGGAGTCAGGTCAGGCCAGACATCTCCATCAAAACGAAATATGAAAAAAATTTCTTCGGCGATTTCCGCTCAACAGATTTCTGGCAAAAACTCTGAGAGCAAATAAAACAGCCGTGAGATAGTGTCCCAAAAAATCTGTCTTTCAGAGTCGCCATTAACCTTTAGGTCCTGCTTCTCATGTACAAAAATAACACACACAGCATAAGTGGTGTGAGAATCGTGGTCGTAATCCTGACTGAAGGGTTGTAATGACCAATTATGTATGTATGTATGTATAACTATAAGTTAAAATCAGTTTTAATGACAACAAAAGTATAGACTGACTTCTTGTAGGAAAGTAATCAGTAAGTTATCGACAATGTATTTATTTAAAGTAGATTAATTATTGTAAGTAGTCATCGGCGTTAATAACAGATCGCAGATATTTTCACGGAATATATTAACTTTCTAAATGCTTTACTGGAATTTTATACCATTCCTCCTGTAGCTCTTCTTTTAACTTGATTTTATTTTTCAGATTTCCTCTTGCAGTACTCAATAAATTTTCAAAGCGGCTCAATTTTATACTCTAAGATTTACCACAATTGAAAATAAACCAGTTCATCCTACTGATCAAATGGAACTTCAATATTTTAAGGTACTGCTTCATATTCATAGTGTTTCAATAAATCTGATTTCTACAACCTCGTTATGTTATGGTTGAAAATTATGTTGACACTTCGATGTTTTTTATCTGATGCAACGAAGTAAAAACTTAAAATTAATACTTTATAGCCTGAGTCAAATGTCATTATCAATTATTGTGTAAAAGTAACAAATGAGTTATCAGTCTGTAATTTTTGTTATAGTCGCCGTAGTCTAGTAGTTAGTGTGTTAGCTCATTAGACATGAGGTCATGGTTCAAAACCCAGGACAGACATCTCCAACTGAACGAAATATAAAAAAATATTTCCTCGGCGATTTCCTCTCAGCAGATTTCTGCAAAGTTACCTTTAACTTATTTTCGTTATTACAACTTACAGATAAAATAAAGTTAACTGTTTGCAAAAATATGGCAGTGCTGGAGCAATGTCGATAAAACTGCTCAATTAAACAAGTTTTTTTTAACGCAGTGGCAATGACGGGCTTTGTTTTTTTGTTGTATATGTTCATTTTGTTTAAATTAGAAGTTGCCATAATGAAAATAATATATAATATGGCAAGTTCACACATAAAGTGACCTGTAAATGTCAAAGGTAGGATGATCATCCCTTTAGCTTAACGATCACTTCTATCTTATTGGGTACTTATAATAATCAAAAACAATTTATCTGCTCGTTAAAATCCTCGCTTTAGTTAACGGGAAGTTGTAATAATGGCCCTAAGAGTAAATAAAATTGCAATGAAAAGTTTCTCAAAAATCTGTCGTTCGGAGTCGACTTTAAACTGTAGGTCCTGCCACTCATGTACAAACATTACACACACAACATAAGTGGTGTGAGAAGCTAGGTCGTGATTCTGACTGAAGGATTGTAATGACCAATTATGTATGAATGTATGTATGTACGTATGTATGTATGTATATATGTATGTAATTTTTGTTTTAAATTTATTTGAACTAACCACATACATACATATGTATATATATTTTGGTAATATACATACATATCATGGGGGTTTATACTAAGAATGAATGAATTTCTTAGAACAAAACATTTCTATTTATATGCATTTTACACGATTGTCTGTTTGCGCAAAGTTTTATTTTTTACAGAATATTGACAAAAAATACTAGAGTGTATAAATATGTTAATATTTGAACGTAATTAAACTTTTTGCATACGATTATTCTTCTGTATTTTGTTTTTTAAACAAGTACACATTTGGAACTTTTGGTAGTAAGGACCAGGCCAATTGAGACCGTGGTTAGGATAATCATAGACAAAATCAGCGTGAGTTGACAACTCTTAACTGTTCCATGGGCAGAACAAGCAAATGCTTCTCAACGGGATTAAGTAATAAAACTGATTGCAACAATATAGTCGCTACAGACTGCTTTAAGAAAAGCCCCGTTCTGTGGTATATAAATAGTTAGGCCGCCTTCCTAACACCCATCTATGAGGCTTACGCAAGATAAGGATGAGACCATCTGAGCAGGGGGAATAGAGTGATCCTATACTTAATCGCAAATCAAATTGATATTCACGGCACTGTAAATGTTAATGAGCTTGCAAGGAGATGGCGTCGATAGGACCATATCTACTCCTTATAACAAGAAGAAGAGTTTGGAAAGCTCTACTCTGTGAAGAATAGGATATAGAAACTTTTGCTTGGTAATTTAGTGGAAAGATACTCGTGTCTTATATTAGATAATCGACTAACAATATCATCGTGCGTTAAAGACTCAAAGAAAGTTATACAGAATAAATATCAGTTCAATCTCAATATGTAACCTTTGTGATGAAGAGAACGAATCACCAGAAAACATAAAACACCTGGATGGATGTCAAATACTGACACAGAATACCATCCTGATGATTGTTAGGCAACAGGATTGTGGAGAGTACCTCCACGTATCAATAAGCTTTAGAATCGTTAAAGGCACTTGATATAGTTTCTTCGAACTGCATCCTAGAGTATGTTGCGGTAAATTTTTGGGTCACAATTCCACTAGAATACCTATAAATGCGGCGTACTTTCTTAGACATAAGGTAGTAGTGTATTCAAAAACCCGGAATTCAAAAAAATCCGTCTTCGAACACTTCAAAAAAAGCATTTGCAAAAACCGAATTCGGTTACATGTTTTTATTAATAACATTTCATAAAACATTGTTAGAAAAATCGGAATTTCTCGCAAATATAAAGTTTTGTTAGTAAAATATGATAGCATACAAACTCAATTTGACATACGTCCACTTAGGCTGTTATTGTTAAAAAGTGATTTTTCTCGAAACTTCCATTTTCGAATTATGCTATAAACACAATAGACGCAAAATTTGTGGTACGGCTATCTACCAAAAATAGATTCAGATTAGAATAGATAGAATAGAATATATATGTATGTAGATATTTAGTTACTCTACGTTGGCATTTCAACGAGTTAAAAACAGAGAAAAAAGGATATTAAAAACTTGGGATAAGAGAACTTTTTTGGTTATAAAACAATTGATTTATTAGAACTCTGCAGTCGGCAAAACCATACACATGATAGCGATATGTTTTCAATAACAAGGCAAACAATATAACATTTAAAATTGTTCTAGAAATCAAAATAGGCTAGTGTTAAAACTTCGAACTGATCGACCTAGTAAGTTGCCAGAGAGAATAGAGCAAGTCTTATGCAGAACAATAGATGACAACACTTGGATATCCATTAAATCTTGCAAGTGCAACGGTATGAAACAATAGAGCAAGTGCTGAAAATGCTTTTGCTTAAATAATTACAGGAAAAATATCCCCTTTGACAAAAAAAAACTCTAAGAAGAGTGGTTGTCAAGGCGAATTCATACTCGATACTCGTCTGCTGTTAAGATAAGGTCACCTCCTAGAATGAATTCGCCTTGGTGATTGTCTTTTATAATACCGCATAGTACAGGGTTGCTCGGTGCCGCATAGTTCGGAGGACGATAACTACCGGACTAAAGTTATTTTTTCCGTTATTTTCTAAATGACATTTCACTAAAGTGTAGTGATGGATAAAAACATCTGTTTTTTAAGAACAGACTTTCTTATCAGTGTACAATTACACACAATTACATGAAATTGGCAGCACTGGCGGCAATTTCACCACTGTCAACATAAACACAAACACTCATGTTTTTGTTGTGAATTCCATCAAAACAATACGACTGAATTTTGTAAACGATGCATTTGATAACAGATGCAAGTAAAAATTTCCGGAAAAAATGAATTTAAAACGTGAAACTATTTTGGATTTTTATACGGTACGTTAATAAAATGCAATCTACATTTATTGTTATCATTAAAAAGTTTTTTATACCAATCATTGCAGCACAAAAAGAAGAAAATATTTTGTCAAATTAAAGTTCAGCCTTCAAAAAGCCAGAAAGTAAAATACACCTGTAGGTCGTTAACGCAAGAGCAATGGAATGCATTTGATGAAGAGCTGGAGAAGCTTTTAGACGGTATGGAATCCTCAGAAGATATAGATAGTGAGCTTTTTGGTAAGTTTATGATCGGGCCTAAGATTGAGGTTAAGGTGCAGAAATCGAAATTGTCGCTGAAATACTTGTGCAAATGCTTGGCTGGAATTGGTGATAATGAAAATGACTTTTGGGGAAGGATTGATGGCACTAAAGACGTTGCATTTGCCTTAGAATGTCTGCTTGTCATGGAAAAAGAAGTAAGTTAGGCAGATAATATTGCAATTTTTAATGTATTCTTGATTTTTAAATAACATTTTGCTGCTAAAATTTACATATTTATATCTACTATGGAGGGTACATATGTATTTCTATTTTCGAGATATATTTTTACCCTACTTTAATTATACACTGCATAGCTCTCGCTTAAAATGAAAGCTGGGCTTTATTTTTCAACCTTCGTGACCTATTGAAATACGAAAATTTTGTCTATTTAATTAAAGTATTGCCTTTGGTTTACAAAAGTTACGAATAAACATATGTATATAAACGCGATGATCTTTTAAAATAATACCATTAATATTGTTTAGACGTACCTAAGTAGTATAATCTCAATATAATCAACAAACAATTTCCTTGGGTGTTAAGCTCTTCCCATTTTTTATTTGAAATTAATACTAATCAATTTGAAACTAATACTAATCAATTTGAAACTAATACCAATTATGTTAATTCAATTTGATTTTGTGTGTATTTAATATCATATTGTATTTTAGGGGAATACCCGCAAAACCAAATATTTTGTATTTGTTGATAAACTTACATTTAAGCTTATTGCGAAAAGTCCAAGCTTATACATGTGCAATATGTGTTTTTAATTGCAACATTCGATTTGCAACTCCTACAACAGGTGGCTAGCGACTACAATTAATTAAAACTAAAATATAAAACAAAACTATTTACTATATTAAGATGACTGCACTATCACCATTGTTGCCTTCGCTACCGTAGGTCTACTTTCGCAAGCGACAATGGATAAATTTAGAACCTTTTGTTTAATGTTTGTAATTTAGTCTGGCATGAACTGCGAACTACTTGCGCTATTACAAATGTTGCGATATAAAATGGTTTTATGGCTGAAGTTTATTTCATATTTTATCTATTCTATATTACTTCCTAACTGCGTGAATAGTTTATGTATAGCTAAAAAATTTAAGCACACAGCTTAATATATATTATATACCGAGTTGCCATTTTAATGTCGGTATTCATAAAACATTTTTGGTTTTATATTGAAATTTCGTTATATAATTTTCCATACCTCTTATTCTCTTTTCTAAATATCGACGTTTATATACAATTTTTAAATATAGCTACTTGCATTGTGTTTTGCCTAACTTTCATGTTTTAGTCAATCCTTAATGCTCCAGAAGAAATTCAGGAATATGAACCGCAGCTTGAGACATCACCCGATGGAAAATTAACCACATCTTTAACATATCAACCCTACACACCCTCAAAGAGACAGTATGTTGCAGATGGTATAGCTACAATAAACACACCGTCTACACATTTGCTCAATTATAGTGAGGATGCATATTCGCCCATGCCGTTATTTGAAACATCCACTGCAGAATCAATAAATGAAGTTATACCCCAATACAAGCCAGCGCCAATTAAAGAAAATGGTAATCCCAAAAACAGTGGAAATGAAAATGTCGTTGATATCAAATATGACGTATTTGTACAAAAATCAAAAGAGGAATATATACCTGAAGGTCAAAAAATAAGAACATTCGATATACCAGCATATGTCCCCACCCCAATAGATTGGTCTCCAACAAGCAAAGCTCTGAAAGCGTTTCACGAAAAACCTAATGCTAATTTTGGGAACAAAAACCTACGCAGACGATCGAAAACTATTGACGCAATTCCAAAGAATTTGGCCTCAAACATGTTCTGCAAACAAAAAGTATGTATGTTAACTGTTTAAGTAATTGTGTTAACTTCATCAGCACACGTTTACAGTTAGGTTGTAGAAAACTCCAAAAGATTAACTGTATTTAAGCATGATTTTCTAAATCCGTTCTGGTAATATAAAAATGACTGATGTGATATAAATAACTATTTCCTTAAAAAGTTTTGGTATAACAACTAACTTAGCTATGCCCTTGTAATTCGAAACATGACAATATTTACAGGCATATAAAAATACAAAATATATATAAGTAGGCAAATAACATACAAAATGCAGTGTTACGGGCACACAACTAAGTTCAATTGTTCCACATCACATTTATTGTTAAATAAATTCAATTTCAATTTAAATTCTTATTAAATACAAAAGTGTTTGTAGATAAGTAGATTTAGGGCGTGTATAGCCATAGTGGCAAATACAAAAACACCCATTGTGTGCATCGTGGAAAGGAAAAAGAAATGGAGTCAAATGAGAAAGGGATAGTGAGTTAAAGAAAAGTGCAGAAAACAAACCAGAGGATCAGCAAACTGAGGATGAATTCACATCATTTAGTGTAATCCCATTATGAACCTCAGGAGAGCCTGTACATCGGGTCCTGACAGAGAGTTTAAACTCTCTCTAATGAAATCAGCCCTTCCCTACAGAGAACCGAATAGTCACAGAGAAGATGTTTTATCTTCTCAAGCTCATCAGTATCACGTAGGACTTTTTGAGTACTAGTAGTAATTGATGGCCCAGCCTGTATTCCCATTTCCGTTTTACAATAAGCCGACGACCTCGCAATCCTAAATTTAGTGTGAAAGTTAATTTCTGTAAATCGTCTTCCTATGGACCTAACGGATCATTTTCCCATATTCACAATTTCTGAAAACGTGAGAAATGCATCAGCTATACTCATCCTTACAATAATACTGTCTTCTACCTGCTTTGTTTTACGAGCTTTATTTCAAATTTTATTTTCTTATAAGATTTGTATTTTTTATAATGTTTAATAGCGTTGAAGAGGAGGATAAAATGGAGAATATAGAATATCTATCGCCAGCCAGCCAATACCCATGATAGATTTTTTCAATCCTGAAATTTTGATAGAAGATAACTCTTAAAAGAAATTGAAAAAATTCTAGCACATACGGAGTCTACTTCTCTGAAAGTCAAAGCAAGAACCAAGATGTGTTCGAAAATCACAGGCTTCACATACTTTGTAGAAAAACGGAGGTATGAATCCTATAAATTGATTCGCCCACAGACCACAATTTACATTCAAGAATCCTCCAAAGATCCATCTGATTCCCTAGTCGATCAATACAAAGAAATATTCCATAGGAAGTCTTATCGACCACTCCGCCGAATCTGTGTTTTTTGTCACATACTTCTCGTAAGTTCATCTGCAATCCTGTTATACTCAATATCAGAAACAGTGCCCGGTAAATCAGTGCTCTTCTATATGCTTTCCCGGAGCTTAGTGAGGGCAATCAATTTCCATAAATCAGCCTTTATAAATGATCATTTTATCAGCCTTCACATATCACAGTTCAGTTCCATCTCAGTGGTTGCGAACATTTCGATCAGGAGTCATTATGGAGCTTATAGGATAGCTATTCACAAAAAATTATCATCGCGGCATTCTCAATAGTTCGTGAGGATTACATGTCTGGGAGTTTAGTGCTGTCGAAATAAATATTTTAAATTATTAGGCAAAATAAAAAATACTCTTAATATAGACACACGGATTCATTTAACCTTATGAGTGCATTCTACATTACAAATTATTTAGAAAATAAGATTGTTTCTTAAATATTTTCTTCTGAATTAAAGGTATCATACTAGATTTAAACTTTGTTAGTCTATGTTAATTTCATTTTAGTCCGAATTATCTGTAACACAATCTAAAGAAAAATTTAATGATAAAAGTGCAAAGTACGATCAGATACAACAGATACAAGAAAAAGAAAAACACATCTCAAGAGAAATTGATGACAAAAAGAGCGCAAATGAAGTTGTTTTTGAAACGGATGATGAAACAGTATCTGCACAAAAATATAGGCCCTCAAAATTAATATCAAAGAAAAAACATCGAAGAGAAAAAGAAATACCTGAAAATAATTTGAAAACTCAAAGACTTAATGAATACACAAACTTCGACGAAAGTGCTGCGCGAATTGATGATTTACCTGAGATTGTGCCTGATAATTACAACAAAAAATGTAGAAAACGGTGTAAAACACTTGATTCAATACCAAGAGCACTTGCTGTGGAGAGTGATAAGTTAAAACTAAACTTAATACCTGAGGAAAACATAACGAGAACCACAAATACTGACTCACATAAATTAAAGGAGAAGAAAATCGAAACAAATCAAACAAATACAGTCAAATGCGGAAAAGAAGGAAAATTAGATAAGAATTGTACAAAAGTAGCTGCCCTAGGTGAAGATGAAAATATTCCCGAAAAGACAAAAAAACTTTTAAAGACGAAAGAAACTCATTTAAATGAGATTGATAATGACTTTGAAGATGAAAAAAATGTGGATAAAATTAAAAGTGTAAATACGTCCACTTCATCTACAACAGATGACTCTCCTCGAAAAACTATGAGAAATAAAGAAAAGTCAAAAGAGTTATACCTCAGTGATAAACCGATAAGACGATCAGGCCGATCACCTAGCAAACCAATAAGATATATAGAAGAAATCGACACCAACACCTCCTCAAATCGGCAGAAGAAACGTAAAACACATAAATCTTCACCCAAAAACAAAGAACTCTTTGGTACTGATGATGACGATGATGATGATGATTATTTTGTGAATAACGGTAATAGCAATAAACACATTAATATAATTAAAACAGCATCAGTGTATGAGACTCCCCTAAAACAAAAATCATCATCATCATCTTCCTCTTCTCCATTTGTGAAAAAGAAACGTATATCTGATAAAAACAGTGATTGCGAACAGGAAAAACGCGATATAAGCAAATGGTTGTCGAAAAATAAAACTTCCGCCTTAAACTTAGAGGCCAGTACCTTTAAAGTGTCAAAAACGTCTACAAGATCTAAATCGCCTTCAACTAAATCTTCTAAAATGTCAAAATATTCTAAGGAACACACAAAAGAAAAAGAAATTCAACCTGAATCAACAACGCCCACTCCTGGACATTTTAATATGCCTTCAAAAGAGGAATTAGAAGAAATAAGAAACAAAACAAAACTAACACAAAAGGAAAATGAAAAATTAAAGGCCGAATTAGATAAAATGAAAGCTCCTCCACCTAAAGAAGTAGAAAATTTGTAAATATTCACACTATTGTCCTTTTTGCTTAATTACAATAAAAAAAATTGTTTTATTATTCTATTACATTTACTTGCAGATCACTTCAGGATATGTCTGCGAACGATATACTGCATACCTTTTCGAACTACAAAAACGAACTGGATGAAATATATCAAAAGTATTATAAAAGGGATTACATTAAAGGGCACGATGGCATCAATCACTGTTTTGTCATACGGCTACTACAACAAAATGTACAATTAAAAATGTTACAAAAATTAACAGACGTTTACAGTGACGGAAAAAACACAACGGTATACATAATTTTAATTAAAAATTTATCAAATTCTATACTTTTATTTTAAAAATAGAAAATAAGAAGTTCAGAAATCTCTTAATTTTATGCCTTCATTAAAACATCACTACATGGACAGCCCTAGAATTAGCCGATAAAAAAATTTCTATAAAAATTTCTTTATTTCTCAATATATTTAATCTCTTATTTGTTCCCACCGATATTTCATAAGCTCCTCGTTACCACGTTGTACCATGAACTGCCTATTTTTTTAAAATGGCCGCCAAACGTTAACCACTACCTCCATTGTCTAGTAGAATTGGGAATACTTGCCGAAAATATTTTCGGGTTATTCTGGGTCACTTACATAAGATATGACATAAACTGTATTTAATAACATTTCCAAATCCTTCCAACCACAATAATCACATCACATCTCCTCGCCGCCATATTCGGAAGGATATCAAGAGGTACTTATTAACAAACACGACTATATATGTATACCTCATTTTGGGTGCAATTTCAATAGCCAATGACGAAAGAGCACAAAATTAAATTGTGAATGGGTTCTGAACGCACAAACTCCTGAGAGGCGACTTCCAAAATAGACAAGGGCTACTCCATCTCAGCTACAGTCTGGGTTTGTTGAGATACTAAACACATATCGGACAGAAATAATCCAAGTTCTATGGGCCTATGACAGAATTTGAAGGAGGTACACCAACCTAAGACCTATGAAATGGTCTGAAAACAGCTAAACTGTTACAACAACAACCTCATCAATATTTGCAAACCTTTTTACCACCGAATGATTTTTGACTTTTTGAATAGAATAGAATAGAATAGAATAGAATAGAATAGAATAGAATAGAATAGAATAGAATAGAATAGAATAGAATAGAAAATTATCAAGCAAACAATCCACGTAATGAAGCAATTAGATAGTGAATGTATGAGTGAACTGGCGCAATATCTCGATGAAACAAATATTTTTGTGTCAAATTTTAATTTTGTATCTTTATTATTATTTATTTAAACTTTAATTTAATTAATTAAACTCTGCAATAAGTTAGCTTAGTATTAACCGTTGATTCGTGTTATCCTTTTTGGAGATCATATCTCAGATTGCAATGGTACACTAATTTCTTCTCCATGACTACGAACCGACTCAAAATCTGGTGAAAATTTACTGCGGTGAAACGTTGCCTAAGACTATCAATACATCTCACGGCTTTTTTTACTCTGTAAGCAAAAACGGCACCCGCCATCTTGCCCCCAACTTTCTCATTTGAAAATATTCGATCAAAGTGCGATGTACAGAACTTTTCAAAATGACTAATTTCAAATAGCTGACTCATTTTCAGTCGTCGATCATCCACTATCATTCTGTAGATTTTCTAAACCATTTCTAGCGTGGAGATCCCAATTGGCCGATGACTGTAGTGTACGTCTTGGCAGCTGGTACAACATCTTTTGAACTCAGCCAATCAGTCTTTAATTAAAGGCACATACTATCACAGGTCGGCTTTAACTAGATCGGACTTAGACCATTCAAATAAAAACATTGAATAACATAACAGTGACTAATTTTCCCATGTTTACAAGTTCACATATGTACATAATTTTATAACTTTTTTACAACCTCTTTCCCCGTTATGTGCATCTTTTTTGTCCAAAAATGTAACACGATTATTAAAAAACAAATTCCGTATTAATTAGAACACAGACTAGTTCATTATTTGTAGTAAAATATCAAACGAAATTAAGTTAAATTAAATTAAATAAACAAATATATGATGTCTGTAATTTTCCACAGCAAGCAACCTTATATGCCAACGCCCTCCTCCCCGAATGGGTAATACGAGTGTATATGGAAAAGTTCAATTTTACCCGCCAAGAAGCGATTAACCAAATTAAAGCACAGGATGATTATCGTTTGCATATGGAACAAGAGAATGATGTCTCCTTTATGTTCGATTAGACATTTTAATAAGTCATTTAATTAAATTTGGCTTTTCTATACGTTATCTAAATTTAAGGATTTCTATTTTTTTAATAAAATATTTGTATCTGCATACATATTTATAAAATAAAATTTATATAAGCTTTACAATTCAAAACACAATAGATTTGTGTATCTTACAACACAAAGAATATAATAAATCCTAGTGGAAGATTGCTTACTACCTCAAGAAAATTAAATACACATCAGATGAATAATTATTTGTTTTTTCTTTTTCACTAAATGCACAAAAAATCCGTTTTTGATCTAAAAAATCTTTTAACCGAGTATCAAAAAAGAAAATCAAAAAAATTCCGTAGCTTTTCTGCTGTTCTAGTTCAGTTAATCTGAAATTCGTAAATAACCAGGTTGTCCGTTTGCAATGTGGAAATGAAAGAAAGCAAAACATAGAGAAGAATGTTGTGCTATAAAATATGAATCATGATCTTGTACGCTTCTCTACCAAAATACAAAATTCATCGTTTAGTGATATATTTAAGCACTTACTAAATTTTTTCTTAGTGTAACTGCATTTATTTATTTCACTTTCTGAGTGCGGTACGTATTCCATTATAACAGTATTTATTTGGTATATACAATTCGGGAATGTTTGTAGTAAATTAGGGCTCCAAAAGAAGATGTGTTTTTATTTGACTAACTCGACTAATTTTAATTTGTGTTTATATTAAAGATTTAAAGATAACAGCATAATAGAAATTTAATTTTCTTCAAATTTCATCACTTGAAACTATGAGATTCTGCGCTACTACTTACTAAAATTTCTTTATCAACAAAGAGAAATTTAAATTTTCAAGTGATGATTTTCTGAGTAATTTAGTTCAAGAAACTCAAAAAAATGCTTGATGAATGCTTATTAGAATCAGATATTTCGAATTTATGTTGTAAGAAACATTCATTCATGATTATCTTGTCTACAAGGCTATAATTCAGGTTTTTGTCTGTGAAGATTATTTATGGAAATTTAACTTTAGTTGCACTACAAAAGTCTTATTACAGATTGCAAAGGGCAGCCATCATTTACAAAACTTCTCTTGTAAAAAAATATCTTTCTCGACAACTTTAAATATTTGGTGGTTAGCTGCCAACGTAATTATAGTTCGCTTACTGTTTGTAATGGACCCATGAATAAAAAATACATCTTTGCTCGCCTTTTTCAAACTATTTTTATAAATACTGTAAAAACAAAAAATAATTTAGAAAAAAGGATATATTTACCGTATTAAGTTCGTCATTGAGTTGATGTTGTTAATTTAGAAAAAAAGAAAAAAGTGATTGGAGTATATTTTGTTGAGTTAAAGTAAAATTTATCATTGCGAAAATTTTTAAATTCATATGATCAGATTATCAATCTGATTACCTACAATTCACAAAGTTAAATAATACAAGCATTTGAAAGGATTATTTTTCTTCTTGCACTCACAAACATTATGATTTAAAACTATTCTAGATATTCATTACTATTGTGAGTTGCTATGTGATAATTATGAAAAATGTTAGAATGAAATGAAATGTGGCTTTGTTTTCGGGTAAACAGTACGTCATTTTATGCTAGTGTCGGACGATATCTATGGATTATTATTACGGTCTCCTAGACCTAGATACAAAATTGTCCTTATAATACATTATACATACATTGATTATACAATAAAACTAAAGAAAGTTATCAATTTAAAATAAATAATGTTTTACAATGTATTTTTAATAGTCTTTTGAAAATATCTTCACTCTGACATTCCTTAAGTTCAGCTGGTAACTCATTAAACATTTTGAACCCTTCAAAAAATACACTTTGGGTACGTTCGTAAATGCAGTAGTTGTGCAACATTGCAGCATAATAAAAATCAAATGTTCAAAAACGCAATATTTGGCACCACTGACTTGCATCGAACGTTTTTTTTTGCAGACAAATGGCAATGCTGTCGCAAATTTTTGCAAATGTAGCAACAGTTTGATTTCAGTTGCAATAGTTCGCGGTAAACCATTTCTTCGACAACATTTTAGTTTCGTGAAATAAAAGCTATTAAACAAAAGAAAATTTTGCTTTATTTGCAGAAAAATGGAAAAGTAATAAAATTTAACCGATAAATAAATAAAATTTAACCGATGACTGTAGAATACATCATCTTGATATCGGTTTATTACTTCAAAGTAATTTTTTATTTTAGGAATATGGCTCCTTTTTAGTTTTAATTGATTTTTAATAACCAGAAGCCTTTTAATTTTTTTCCTTATTCTTTTTTAACATAATTTAATAGAAAGCTGTCAGGTCCACCGTCTAAATTTTGAATATTTGTTACTGTTAATTTTGAGAACATTTTTTTTAATTTTTGCAGAACGTTCTAAAAAGTAAATTCTGTTTATTTATTGTGCAGTAGCAAGCATCTGCAACAGCTGATCACGCATTAGCAACAAAACTTGGTATAACTGCCGCAATAGTGCACAAATTTGCTGAATTTACGAACGCACCCTTTTTCTTAGAAGATCAGTCTTCATCCTCGGCAGTCTCATATTATTCCTATTTCTAGTATTATAATCATGTACCCGTTGCTTGTGGTATAGAGGATTAGAACCTTTGAGACTGTGCATAGGTTAACAGAAGACAAGTCTAACTCGAGATTCGTAAGTGCATGTTAAACAGTCTCAGTAAATTCTATGAAATGAAATTCTTCGCAACGAGAATGAGTAATAAGAGTTAAAGAAATAATTTTGTTGCTAAATGCTCTACTATTATGTGTTACAGTTAAGGACATATAATAGGACAGGAGTGGCATGTCCGATGCAAGAGCGAAATATTCTGAGCCCAATACCTCTGCGCACCAATTCTGTTACATTCTGTTTTCTTTAATTCATTGTTTTTTAAATCAATCGATGCAAAGAAAACTTCGATGTATTTTTTGATATGTCGATATAACATTGAAACATTCATGCATCGAAAAAAACATCGAATAGTGAATATCTCACTATTTTGGGCATTAATATTGAATCTCCCCTTAAAATCTAATAAATTTTACAATCCATACCTACGGTGTATACCAAAAACTATCATCGATGTTGATTGCATACTGTTCTGGTTCTTTAACAGAGTGAGCAATTTAAAGAAAAAAGTGAAAAAGAGAAGAAACAATAACGATAGGGTTGATTGTACTGATGGATTTGTCATTTTGTCTCGTCTATTTGCCATACTTAAGATATTCGCGGTGGACTGTTTTAACCTCCAGGTAGAGATGATCTTTTAGTACAACAAATAAATAAATAAAGACTGTAAAATATATGTTTGTTATTGTATTTAATATAAATTATTTAAAAAATAAAATCTACAAAAAAAATAAAATGCTAACTTAGAATGAATAGTACAAAACATCATAACAATAATAAATTTAATTGTAGTTTAAAATCAATATTGATTATGATAGTTTGTGTTGTTTTCTAATGGATGGAAAAAAAGAAAGAAAAAATGCTTTCTTTTAGAATGTCTTGAAACAAAACTAAATTCAGTCTAAACCGTTTGAAAGACACACTTAGTGTTGACAACTATTTAAATTCCTTTCGTTGCCAAGAGTAATATTTTTAAAGTTCATCATGTTGTGTATCTTCTTCCTCTTCATTATCATTTGTCGCTGAAGACGCATTTGAATCTTCGGTGGAATCTTCATCGTCATCATCTTCATCCACTTCAATTTGTTCATCTAAGGAAACGCCTAGAGTTTGACGCATCATCTTCTCAATGGTATCAGCAAAATCAGAAGTCTCTTGCAACATGAAACCGGAACGCAAAGTGGCAGTGCGGAACATCATTAAAGCCATTTCCTTGGCAGTTTCATCAGCTTCATCGGCTTCTACACGCCTCAACAATTCACGCATCAACGGGTGTCTGGGATTGATTTCCAATGTTTTCTTTTGATTCAAGTAGTATGTGCGTTGAGGATCATCTGACTTCTGATGGGCATTTGACATGGCCAAACGTTCCATGTTACCGGTCCAGCCGAACATACCTGCGACCAAAGCACAGGGGGAACTGCTTAAACGTTCAGATACTTGAGCACGTAGAATTTTGTCCTTCAAAGCAACTTCATTTAACCATTTTACCAAAGGTTCAAAGTTCGCTTTCAATTCTTCAAATTTGCCCTTGCTTTTCTCTGATTCGTTAAGTTTGAAACCTTCCTTCGCAACGTTTTGGAATTTCTTTCCGTCAAATTCAGGCAAGGCGGAAATGCAGTACTCGTCTACAGCCTCTACGAGGTACAAAACTTCATAACCCTTAGCCAACAAGCGTTCAACGAATGGCGATTTTTCGACTTCACCACGGTTGGAGCCAGCAATGAAGTAGATGTGTTCTTGTTTAGGCTTCATACGTTCAACATATTCAGCCAATGAGGTAACGCCTTTGCCATTCGACGATTGGAATCGCAAGAGCTTAGCAAGACGTGAGCGGTTACTGGGATCTTCCATAATACCAAGTTTGATGTTTGTAGAATATTCTTTCCAGAATTTCTCATAAGCCTCCTTGTCGATCTTCTTAATCATGTCCAATACTTTGCGAATCAATTTCTTCTTGATAACCTTAATCAATTTGTGCTGTTGTAAAGTCTCACGCGAAACATTCAGAGGCAAATCATCCGAATCGACAATACCGCGAATAAAATTCAAATAGTTGGGCATCATATCGTTGAACTCGTCAGTGATGAAGACGCGACGAACAAACAATTTAATGTTATCCGATTTGGTGCCATAACGATTGAAAGACTCTGATGGTTGTACCTTAGGAATATACAATAAACTCTTGAATGTTACTTCACCTTCAGCAATGAAATGCGTATGCATAAGCGGTTCACTGGAGTCCTTTGTCAAACTCTTATAAAACTCGTTGTATTCCTCTTCAGTTACTTCATTAGGTTTACGAGTCCAGATTGGTTTGCTATCATTGATTAACATCCAATCCCATACGGTTTTCGATACTTTCTTAGTTTTTGGTTTGTCATCTTCATTAGTGTCTTCCTCTACTTTAACATCTTCATCTTCATCAACAATTTCATCATCAGAGGACTTTTCTTCTACGGGTTTCTCTTCTTCAATTGGTACCTCTTCATCAACGGTCTTGCTCGACCACAACCTAATGGGGAAGTTAATGAATTGGGAATATTTACGAATCAATTCACGTAAAGTATCCTCTTCTAAAAAGTCTTGAGCTTCGTTCTTCAAATGCAATGAAATGATGGAACCGCGTTTCAAAGTATCACCACGTGGATCTTCAACAATGCTGAAGCTGTTGGCGTCTGATTCCCAAATGTATTGTTTGTCATTGTTGTGTTTGGTTGTCACAACGACGCGATCAGCTACTAAGAAGGCAGAGTAGAAACCAACACCGAACTGTCCAATCATGTCATTCATGTCTTGGCCATCGGCTTTAGTAGGATCATGCATTTTTGCCAAGAAATCAGCTGTACCAGACTTTGCAATTGTTCCCAAATTGTTTATCAGATCTTGATGCGTCATACCAATACCACTGTCCATAATATGCAAGATTTTATTTTCTTTATCAGCCTTAATGCGTATATTAAGCTCAGGATTTGTATCCAATTCATCCTTGTTCGTTAGTGCCAACAAACGAATCTTATCAATAGCATCTGAAGCGTTTGAAATTAATTCACGCAAGAAAATTTCTTTGTTACGATACAGTGAATTGATAATGAGTTTCATCATGCGATTAACCTCGGTTTGGAAAGCAAACTTTTCGGCCTAAAATTAAAAAAAAAAACAAAGATTTTTTTATAACTCTATGCTTCGGAAATAGAAAATTAACATTATAATGTATTATAGGGAACAATCCAAATAAACATTTGATAAAAACTTACAAATAAATTAACGGCTAAATAAAAATAAAATTTTGTTATCGAAAAAATATTTGATGCACTTTCAAAGCAAGTAGCAGTAGCCTAGTGTTGGTGTCGTAGGTTCGATTTCAAACAGAAACTCTAAATTTTTTCACTGCACTGAGCGTATAATCCTTTTCATATGTAGTTATTCTGATGACAGATTTATATAAATAAGGTTCTACACAAATTTCCTAAACATAACTACTAGACTAATTAATAGAATATAATTTGCAATTGTATTGGATTTTAATGCGTATAGACTAGTTTTGAGATGCCTATTTGTCTAGTCTGGAAGTACGTGAATGCGAATAAATGGTTTATGCAGAAAAATATCCCATGCCAAGATAACTACTAATAAGCCCCAGGATAATAATATACGCTTAAAATAAAATAAAATATAAAATACGATAGATTTTTTTTCTGTATTTTTAAAAAAGAAAATTACAATTAAAGATTCTACCTCATTAAATGTGAAAAAACTTTGGATCACAGGTAAGTGAAGAGTATACTAAAATCGATAGACATCTTAATGCTCCCATATTAAGTTATCATTAAAGCCTGATAATGCATGCAAATTTAATAAAAAATATTATTAAATTATTTTGTTTTAAATAAAATTTTTGAACACATTGTGAAACTCATAACCTAATGGGCTGCCTATCCTACCTACATCGGAGTTGGCAAATTTGATATTAATATCAACTTATAAATTTGTTCAAATAAACTATTATCAACCAATCGGAATTTTCTATTTTATTAGAGGGCGTTTTTATTAAATCAAATAGTAAAGATACGTTAAAAAATCAATCTCCTCAATATGTTATGATTTATAAATCGCCATATGAAAAGTGCTTTAATGTTGTGGGGAAAATATTAGTGCCGTTTTTACAAGCTTGAACATGTAGAATGTGCGGAGAAACTTACATTTTAGAAATGATAAAACACAATACAATGCGACCGATTACAGCTTTTGGAACTGTCAAGAAATCGTTTAAAATCGGAATTTTATCGAAATAATTAATAACTGAAGTAAACAATTCGCTCAAACTTTTTCTTTTTCTGCTTAAGGATGTGAATGAAGTTAATACTTATTCTCTTTTTATTTTTTACTACCAGAAGATATACAAATAAAAACAAGCACTGCTAATTGACATATCTGTTCTTAATGAGGCTAGAAAGCCTTCCAAAGGCATGGAACTTATGATTACCTAACCTCTATGAAAACATTTAATACATTAGGAGCTTCAATATTGATTGCTTGTCACTGTTTGAATGTAGTCTTAATATGTTGGCCTCTTCGTACCTCAATTAGTTTGGGATATGTGCATTAAGAACATAAAAAGATATTATTTGTTTGATCCCACAACGAGTAAACTTAGAAATCTGTCATTGGCCCTATTATGTTCGCATAATTAAAAAAAATATTGGTGTCATACGCTCATCTGATTGGAATAGACAAGGCAATATGAGATAACAACAATAACAAAAGAAATACTTCAATGTATATGAAACAATCGTAGCAAATTACATTCACTTTCACAATTACGTTCACTTTTCTTGTCATATTATAAAAGCAAACATATGTACATACCTTTTCGCGAATTTCTTTCATTTGAGCCACATTCAAACCATCAATATTAATGGCTTCTTCCTCCCGTTGAATGGTATCGGAATCTGTTGAGAAAAGAAAAACGTTGAAATATTCATTTAAAATGTTAATCCATAACGAAGTGATAAGTAAAAATCAATTCTGTTGATCGAATCTTATCTTTCTGTCACGACTTATTGTCTGACGTGTTAAAAGTTATTAGAAATTAGTAAATACGCATTCGGTAATTGACAGCAGAAAAACCCGAGAGATTATTCACTTACCGGTTCGAGAACCTTCCTTGAATGAGCCCAAGTCTAAATCAATCTTTTCTGTTGCAGTTTCATCTTTCTCAACTTCACCTTTAATTTGGGTAAAGCCTAAAAACCAAACAAATACATATACATTTAATTTATGAATTTAATATTCTTAAGAATTAATTAATTCAACCCGGCAAATTGGAAAAAAAATAAGTACATGCATAAAACAAACAATAAAAGAAACACTCACCCGCAAATAACAACAACCCCACCAATAAAAAATATTTCATTTTGTTTATACTAAACTATTCAAATAAATTAAATCTATTAATGGAATACGAAATAATAAATAAAATAAATCTCTTTTCTGGCCACGTCTGCTCTAAATGCAGTTTGGAATTTCTTGTACAACTTGCAGTTCTTATTTAATTCACGTTTGTCCCGTTTCGCGTTCAACTTATAAATGAGAACCAAACAGCAACAAAGGAAACTCTACACTTTTCTGCTGTGCAAAAGAGCAGAGTTGTTTAAAGTGTTAGCATATGAATTCTAGCAAAAATATTTTAGTTAATTTTTTGCTGATTTTTATACAGTTAAAATATATACGTGTGGTGGTTTGCTAACTAAATATTACAAAATTAAATTACTGAAATAGAATCCGTAATGTTTATTATAAACAATTTGATGTCAATTTAAACAAATTTGCAACTTCTATGTTTGTTTGTTTTGTCCTCTACTTCTTCCCACGCAAACGTTTCTGATTGGTCCAAATCATACTTTATATTAGCAAAGTAATCGGCCCTTCAACATGAACAGTGTTGGTAAATGTCAGAAATTGATTAAAACATTTTTTCCTTCCTGGCAACACTGATGATTGGAAAAGTTTGTTTTTTGCTCGTTAAAAAAATTAATTTTTTGTATGTAAATCCCGCATTCTTTTTTCGATTTCGATTTATATAAATGAAAATTAAGAAGATCCATCCACCCATGCATGTCGTTTAAGAAAATTTATGATGGTGGCGTGCGTGTTGTTTGTGTGTGCGTATTGGTTGTCCTTTCTAGATACTTTAATCTGTGTGTGTGTGATGCCCCAAATCGGCGGTAGGTATTACGTCGAAGTTGGGTGGTGGTTTGAAGTTTTGTCAGTCGGGTTGAGATAGAACGGGTGGTGATCTTTGGTTTCTAAGCGTGATGAATTACAGTAGAAGCTCACAAATAACAACCTACAGTAATTAGAAATTCCAGAAATTAGAAATCAGTGCTTGCAAATACATTATACGCTCTAAAATTGGAAATTAAAATTCTATTTTCTGAGCGTTATTTTGTTTTTGCTGCTGAAATACCCAAATTCTTTTTATTCTGTAAAACTAAATAGGGGAATCACCAAATTATATATGTTTTTCCGTATTTGATTTTTTTTGTCGCATTTATGTATTTTGTGGCATGTGATGTATTTGGACTGAATTGTTATTTTCTGTTATTTTTATATTTTTATATTCATATTTTTAATTAAAACAGATTTAATGTATTGGAATGAATTGTTACGTTTTGTTTTCTTATTTTTATCAATAAAATTTCAAATGCCTTAGAGAGAAAACAATATTGTTCTGCCGTATTTTTAGATGTTCAACAGGCTTTTGACAAGGTTTGGCATATTGGACTTTTATATAAATTGAAAAACCTTATCCCAGCCCCATTTTACTTGCTGTTAAAGACATATATTCAAGATCGATATTTTTTTGTAAGCGTTAATGAAGACTACTCAAACTTTGGTAGCATCAAGGCGGGTATTCCACAAGGTAGTGTTCTGGGACCAGTACTCTACACCATTTTTACAGCTGATATGCCAACAATTGAAAATATCACCATTGCTACCTATGCAGACGATACTGCAATACTAGCTTCAGATGAATCGCCAGTCATAGCTTCTAACATGCTGCAAAATCAATTAAATCTTATTCAAGATTGGCTTCAAAAATGAAACATAAAAGTAAATAACACAAAATCTGTTCACGTAACATTTACCCTAAGAAAAAATGATTGCGCGCCAGTATACCTAGATGGCACGATTATTCCAAGCAGCAATACTGTTAAATACTTAGGCCTCAATCTAGATCGGAGACTTACCTGGAAACATCATATTAAAAAGAAGCTTGAACAACTTAAAATTAAAACAAGAAAAATGTATTGGTTATTGGGCCCAAGGTCAAGCTTAAGCTTAGAAAACAAGATTCTGCTATATAAAGTTATACTAAAACCTGTGTGGACTTATGGTATCCAACTCTGGGGAACTACAAGTAATTCAAATTTGGAGATATTACAGAGATATCAGTCTAAAACTCTCAGACTTCTAACAAATGCGCCATGGTTTATCACCAACAAAAATATACACAAAGATCTTAGAATTTTATTGGTCAAAGATGAGATTCATAACTTTAGCGAAAGGTACCTGAATAGACTAAGTAATCATTCAAATGTGTTAGCAATAAATCTGTTAGATGATAGTAATGAAATCAAAAGACTCAAAAGGCTACATGTACTTGATCTACCCTTCAGAAAATAAAACAAAATTATTTAATTTCTTAGATTATTCGATTTTATAATACAAAATATCATATTTTATTAAAATTAAAAAAGTAAAATCTCTTTGTATTTACTCTTTTATTTTGAGTTAATAATAGGAACTCAATATATGTTATATTTAAGTTATGAAATTTGCTCATTATTTTAAATTTGTAAAATAGATTGCAAATAAAATTGAACAAAAAAAAATGTATTGGAATGAATTCTTACGTTTTGTTTTCTTATTTTTATCAAATAAAATTGAATCAAAAAAATGTAAATGTGTTTTATATTAGTTTTTTAAAAGGAAATCTTTTTAATTGTTTATTTTTTGTTTATAAAAAAAACGTCCATAAATTAGAATAATTCAGAAATTAGAATTGCCTTAAAAACAAAGTGGTTCTTTCTAATTTGTGAGCGACTACTGTATTGGGAAATGTGGTGAGCTTCCAGGTGGTTAGTTTTTGGAAAATGTGGTGACTTTTCAAGTGTGGTGAGTTTTTGCAAAATGTGGTGGATTTACCCGAAGTGATGAATAACAGTTAAATTCACCAAAGTGTGTTACCAAAGATCACTGTACTGTATGTGGTGATATAGCAGGTGTGTGTCTAGAATAAGTAATTTTCACCTCCCTTAGCGGAGCCATTGATTGGTGTTAAAACAAAACCACCATACATAAATTGGAGCATGAAATAGGGATGGGTGGAATCATTGTAGTGTTGCCATTGTGTCAGCAAATTCTATTTATAACGCATCAAAAATAAAGTTAAAAATATTGTAAAAAACATAACTATAAAATTTAAACCATTTTGTAGTTAAATTTTTGAATATTTTTGTTTACTATTTTAAACATAATCAAAAAGAACAGAGTTTGTAGATGTAAAAATATAGATTTAATTTTATATTATAATTTTTTCTTAGTTAGTTAGTTCATAAGAACTAACTAACTAAACTTTCAAGATTGCTTCAAACTTAATATGGAAGAGAATGAATGAATAAATATTAATAATACTTACTTCCAGATCTGCATCTATCTGCCTAAATGCTTCCGAAAAAGCTGCAAATTGGCAATTTTTGTAATTTATAATAATTTTTGTGCTTTGTTTGTTATTTATATCGGAATTAAAAAACCAAATTTATTTAATTAATATTATGTCTAATTTGTGTAGTTTCTTGTACGCAATTAAGCATATGTGAAAGAAGAAACAGTTATATTTGTTTGTTTATATATATATATATGTCATTCGTTTTTCTTTTTATTATATACAAGTTTTGTAGCAAATTTCAAGTTATTTGGAGAGGCAGGCCTGTATAGGTCGAAAAAAAAAATAAAATTTACTGTCAATGGCAACGTATAGTTCGTTGGGTGTACTTCTTTTATCCAGTAATTGAGATTAATTATCCAGACTCAAACCGTACTGTTAGTAATGCAGTGCAAAATTTAATTTTTTATTGTATTTACTTACACATCTCTATTTATTAACGATTATAGTGTGTATATTTACTACTTTGAAATACAACCCTACCTAGTTTACAGCAAAAAATGCAATCTCGTTACTCGTACATGTTACACACAAACGCACTTGTTGCTGTTTTTCCCGCATCGTAGCGCAATTTCAATCTTGAATTAAATCTCAATTTTGAATTAAAGATTAAATTGGAGTAAAGTAGCAATTAAACTAAAAAAGAAAATTAAACGATTCATAAATGGATGGAACACCAAAAATAAAACGAAAATCTTCGTTGTCACTATCAACACGATTAAATCAGAAGAGGCACAGTGGTAACTAACCAATTATCGTTTATGTTGTTGTTTTTGTTGTCTGCTTTGCAAAGTAAATAATAAAAAAGACCAGGAATGAAATTAAAAATTCTTCTCTTTTGTTTTAAGCGTCACCACAAAATCGTTTAAAATCATCAACGTCCAGTAGTGCCGCCAATACAAGGGAATTAAATGCAAATTTGGATGTTTTACAGCGATCGCCTTCTGTGATTTCTATTTGCTCAGATGTTGGGATCGAATGCACTCCGCCTCATAAGAAAATTATGACGAATTTAGACGATAGCCTTGAATATTCGCCGAAGGTGTTTGATAACAGTTTTTCTCCCACTTGCCTGTTATCACAGACATTGGCTATCGAGAGTCCAGAGGTCGGTTGGAAATGGAACCGACACTCAAGTAAACGTGATGATAAATATTGGATTGAAGGTAACTCGACACGAACTCCTGATTCAGCATATGCGGCCGACAGTAGTTTTGCTTCAGCAAGTTCGAGTAGCAGGGAACTGGCTTCAAACGCTCGATCAAGGAGAGACTCTTATAAAGAGAGGCTGGAGCGACAGTTTCGGAAGTATGAAAAGGCAAAAGCTGAAGAAAAATTGAAAGAGCGATGTGCAAAGCTGCAGGAACAATTAGAAAGCGCTGGGTCGCAAAAAACAAGTTTCAAATCGAACTCAGAAAGTATCGAAAAGAACTTTGAAAATAATGCTAAAACTACTTCCGTCCATTTAAGTTCCTTACCAGATGTGGGCTTGAAATCGGATTCTGAGTCTTCTGAATCAACTCGAACACCAAATGTTAAGTTGCCATCACCAGAAATGCACAAAAAGATCGAAATTATGAATGATTTTTTTAATGATTCCGATTCAGATTGTTTACTTTTAGCAGCGACACAAGAAATCGAATCCAAAATGAATGTGAAAACTCAACCCGCTTTTGTGAATATTAAAAGTACATCGACACAGTCGACCACTTCTTCCGAAAGCCTCTCACTACCTCATGCCAGTACAGCACCAGCCGCTACTACTACACCACCCGCTTCTACTTCACCGCCTATACCTGTCACACCACCAATCTCTCCGTCGTGTCCTAGCAGTGCCAAAAAAGAAGAAAAACGTTCGTCATCCTATATGAAATTTCTCGAAGATGACTGTCCTGACGACTGGTTTGTTTCTTTAGACGAAGTAATTTTACAAGCTACACAGACCAAGAAACCACGTTCATCCTTGCAACGGTATAAGTCTCTGCCTGCTGAAACCATCACTAAACCTAGTGGCTCATCACAAGTAAAGGATGGCAATGCTAATTTCTCAAAAGAGAGAACACCCACTTCCGATGAAACTTTTGCGTGCTCATCTTCACTGTCTAGAATGAAGCGTCATTCCAGTACACATACACTAATTCCGGCAAGTTCAAGTTCAAGCTGTAAGTAGTCGAATTGTGTATATTTTTACAATAAAATTTAACCTTAAGTTCCAAAATATTCCTTAAAAAACCAACAATTTGGTAACATCGACCAAGAGATATCCGATTTTAATATAAAAACGTAGAAACAATAAATTCACCTTAATTGCAATTTAAAATTTTGGAAACAAATTAGAAAGTATATTTAATAATAATAAGCTGAGTAACGAGTTCTAAAAAGTTCTATAAACTTGAAATAATTGGTTAACATTTTAATAACAAGGAAAACATATATAAAATAAAAATTAGCAATAATCGATGGTCAGTACGTTTTACCGAAGAAGTACTATTTAACTCAACATATTTATTTTCACACATATTAGTGATGGCCAGGAAATTAAAGCACATGCTTCTGTGTTCATATAATATACGCTATTCTTAAATCTGGATTACTATGGGTTCACCGATGGTCTAGTTAGTAGTGCGCTGAATTTCAAGTGCCAAGGCTGTGGCTTTGATTCTCAACAGCGACATTGGGTGTTTTCGATTGTCTGCTTGTTTCTCCGACATTATATAAGATTAACCTAATAGAAGAAAGAAAGTGAGAATTTTTACAAATTCTCTACAAAAAAAGTCACTGGTCATTAAAAAGGAAAATTCTGTTTCAAAAATAAATTTGTCGGATACGGCCCCTTTTTCAATACTATTTTTTTTAATATCGATATCGAAACTTTTTAAATGAAATTTATAGTTCATTGAAGAATTTAAAACCGAAAAACTTTTTGCGATGCACATGTTATTATTTAGTGTATGGAATTCAATATTTTATATACATAACATACATAATTGGTCATTACAACCCTTCAGTCAGGATTACGACCTAGTTTCTCACACCACTTATGTTGTGTGTGTTAATTTTATACAGTTTAAAGTCGACTCTGAACGACAGGTTTTTGACAAACTTTTCATGGCAATTTGATTTACTCTCAGAGATTTAGCCAGAAATCTGCTGAGAGGAAGTCGCCGAAAAAATACTTTTTGTATTTTGTTTTGACGTCTGGCCTGGAGCTCGAACCCTGGCTTTAAGCCAACAGCCCTGGCGTCTAATAAGCCAACACACTACCTACTAGACTACGGCGACTTCACGACGATGCAAAAAGTGAACGTAAATTTCTCGAATAAACTATTACAATGATCAATAAGAATATTGCGCGACTGGAACAATGAATGAACAATATTTCAAATACTACTAAATAAGCTTGAATTTAACAATATGCATTACAACCGAGCTTTGGTTATGCTTTCTAGTCTTCGATTATCAGCTGCTACATGTGGTTGACTTATATGACCTTTGTGAAAAGCATAGCAGATCTTGCCCCACAGTTTGAAAAAGTATTCCCAGAACTTCTCTTAATACACAAATATTTCCTCAAATATGTTTCTCTGCATCGTCTAATAAACAGTCAATTTCCGAGTTTAAATATTGTAATATTAGAAACTATAAAATAAGAAAACTATACGAACTTATACCAACAAGAAACAAAAAAAGACCGAAACGGATATCTCTTGACAAAAGTCAAAATTAGGCAATTTTCACCAAAACCATTTAGATGCAAAACACTACGTGAAAATTGTGCTCTACCATCGCGTTAATTCATTGGGGTAACTGTGTGTAAAAAAGAAATACAAATAAGCAGAAGAAATTTAAAACTAAAACAATTTAAAAATGTTGCTTTAAACTTACTAAAATGAAATATCAAACGCAAATATTAGTCTAACCCCTAATCCTTACTTACTCATGCATTCATATATACGGAAAGCGTTGGTTCTAGGTAACTACTGATGGCAAACTGATTACTCTACAACTATTCGCCTACTTCACTGACAAAAACTTGATTAATGAAACTGAAAAAAGCAAATAAAAAGTAAAATACATAAGAATTTTATATTTCTAACAAAATATGAAAACTTATCTGAATTTAGCAACCATCTCATCCTAACTCAATTCTTAATGAAAAACTAAATTCTTAAAAAAGGAGATTAACACAAAAAAAGAATTGTGTTATATCAAAAACAAAAAATACTAAGAATAACTAATTAAAAACAACTAATTATACCCCAAAAAAAGATGCAGGCATAAAACACTTACATAATTCTCCATCGTGCAATAAATTCGCAGAAAATGTAGGAAACCTAGTCAACGTGATAGAATTTGAATCTGTTTTGCACTCAACTACACAGAAACAGTAGAAACTCTAATCAATGTGATAAAATTAAAAGTTTCTTTTCATTCAGCTACCAGTACAAGTTTTTACAGTACAGCTGATATTTTAACATCCTTCATCGACTGTAATTTTATTTATTTATTTATTAATTTATTTGACATTCTATACCAGAAGAGCTATGATCTTATAATTATAGTATACAACAAGTATTTTGTAAACAATTTATAATGAAACTAAAATCCTTCCATAATTAATAAAAATTAAAAAAATTTTGTAAAATAGGGTGTATAAATATCACGATTATATTAGTTAATAGACTACAAACAAATTTTTAACAGACATTTGAATTTTTCAATCGCTTCAAAGTCATATACAGTCGAACTTCCATAACTCGAATCTCCATTATCAAAAAAAAACTTCGAAGCTTGGTAATCGGCTTCAATTTCATTTTGACTTTTATCAACATTACTCAAAAAAAAACTAAAGGAATGTCATCTTATTCTTCCCACTCAGAGTACTGATCAAATCTAGCTTTTTTTGAAGCAATTTGCTATGGTTTGCTCACTGACGTCAATATCCCAAGCTTTTGTTACATGGTTGATGCAATCCATAAGCGTAACCTCCTGTTTTTCATTTACCTCTATGCGCTTTAATGCTTTTTTACTATTCTGCTACGGTAGAAAACTTTGATGTTTTGAATAACCCTTTGATCAAGAGGTGGTGGTGGAAAATTGAATTGAATGGAAATGATATTTACACAAGTACAAAGGAACAATAAAGTACCATAAAAAGGTATTTCCCCATAAAAAGACAGCGGAATATGCAAACCAGTTTAACCAGCAAAAGAAAGCAAAATCAACAAACAAAATCAACAAGCCAACCAAATAAACAAAATAATTCGAGTTATAGAATTCATTTATATGTGTTTCGTTCGAGTTATGGAGAAATTCGAGTTATGGAAGTTCGAGTTACGGAAAAGTAATTGTATGTTATTTGTTATCTTAAGCCTAATGCCAATCTAATTTGTTCGAGTTACAGAAAATTCGAATTAGAGAAGTTCGAGTTATGGAAGTTTGACTGTAATTTAAATTTGGCAGGAAAGATTTAGATTTTGGAATATATTTATCTAATCTCTTAAGGCTACAGCATGAACCCATTGTTTTTGAATACTTTGCATATATTTTTATATTTTCTGGTATATAACAGGGAGAGTGGTTGACAATACTCGCAAAGATCATACAAAAGTGTAGTCTTACATAAGTATAGCTCATAAGTTTATTACCAACCCAATAGTGCCAAAACTTTTCGATCAACTCGTGATTTCTAAATTACCACCAATAAATAATATGAACATATGAATTTAAGATCATTAAATTAAACTCACGAAAACCATATTTTTATAGATGTACAATGTATGTTCGTATATATATTCTGTTTTAAAATGATAGCCTATATCGTCATAAAACTATGTTCTGTTAAGTTTAAGTTCTTATTAAAAATATTTTTTGTAATTATTTTATGTAATAATCTGTTTTATTTATTTATGTTTCCTTTTTTCATTACAGATAAAAGTCGACGGCAGTTAAAAATTAGCGGTAATAATAATAATCACAACAATTCATAAATTAATTGTGGGTATCAAAATTTAGAAAAATAAATATAAGCTCATCCATCATACATATTACAAAATAAATTGCTTTATTATGCATATATGTACATACATATTTATGTTATAATTTACTTTCACCCATTTTTTTAATTGATCGCGTTACGCAATATTGTATGCGTTTTTCTGTGAAATTTCATCGCTTAATATTTAATCTGAAGTTGGTTTTTTGTGGGAAATTTAAAAAATATTGTGCTGTTGCAGATGAGAAATTTTATTGAAAATTTCTTGCTGTAAAGACCAGAGAATATTGTTTCATTGTTATATGCAACACACATAAGTTATTATTTATAATAATTTTTTATATTTCATTTGAACTTCTCATACATATGTATACGATATACTTACTTAATCTTCTTTATTTTTATTTTATATTATAATTTTATTTTGTTTTTAATACATTTTTCTTGTGATGAAAAAGCCATAAAAAATAAAAAAAACTCACTAAGAAATTATGAAATCAATTGGTATCGATCGTATTATTCGGTTGAATTGGTATACGTTTCTTAAGGCATCCCTTACAGTTAACTTTTAACTTTTGTACGTTGAATACTGGAGCAACTATTAGCTGGTTTTTAGCTTTCTGTTCCCTACAATTTGTTGTTGTTTGAAGACATGTTCAATGGACATCAAAGCACTCATTGTATTAACCTCAAACGTTGTTACTTTGCTCTCAGTTGAAAAGTTCAAAGTATAACGTATGATGGACTCTGTGCGTCTGCGTTTTTAAACTTTGTTACTCTAAATATTTTATTTATTTAAATACAAATATACGTTACATATGCTAAATTTCTTAATAAAGTTTTTGTTTTTACATCGCTGCCATATATGAACGTATATGTATATGTTATATATTTGTGTTAATAAACAGATTAGAGCAATGTTAATTAAACCAAAATTTAATATCCATTGTAGTTGATTGGCTGCAATGGCGTTGGCAACAGTGTTGTCCATTAGGTGGATTTCACTATTTACTTTGTAAGAGATAAATTAGTTTTTCCTTTAAAATGCTATTATTTTCCTTTTAATTGTTTAATGTGTACATAGTTTATTTTCTCTTATTATATTTTGCTTTTACCATTCTTGTTTGTGATACTTCTAATGAAATGTTTACTTTAGATTTAGTTGTAATCCTGAAACAACATAACATAATACGTGTAATTTAATTAATGAAATAATTAGAAACAAATATTCTTATCTTTTTAGTATACAATAATTATTATGAAATAAAATTCAAAACAAGAAAACAATTTTATTACTGAGAAACCAGTTTATTACTGAGAAATTAAAAAAAGCAGATGTATTCATATGTAATGAGAACGAACGCACACAGTGCTAAAGGTTTGACCAATTGAAATGTTATCAAATTTAAATTGTCATACCTCGTAAGTTTTCCACATCATACTAGGAACAATTCTAACCAGCACTGTGTATAATGTTATGAGATTAAACATTTTCAGCTTTAACAAAAAGAGATCAACTTGGTCTTCAATAACACCAAAGAATTGTTGGGTTTGTACTCATAATATTATAAATACTATGCAATAAGTATGTTTGTATATACTATATAAGACTATTACTAACAGTTTTCTCCCTTTCCTACTTCCTCTCCTATTTCCTATCCCCTCTATTATCCTTCCATCTTAAGGACATTTCGTACAATGGGTCAATTTGACCTCCGGGTATTGTATTATTTCATTTGACAAGTACACGTCCTTTAACCTAAACCACCTAAACTACTAACAGTAGAAAAATAGATTCTGAACAGATTTTGTTTTAAAATTAACATATTGGGCTAAAAAGTGTTGGATGTATAGAGTGGCGTTGATTCACATTAAAAAGTTTTTTTTCAGTGTGACGAAGGTAAGACGGCATCGTATATGACCTTTTCACAGTTCTACTGTTCGATAAGAGCGAGTGGTGTGCATCCATATGTCGATCTAAATTCTCATTTGATTTGCAATTTAGTCATATGGACTCTACAACCTTTTTAAGTTTGCCAGTCACTATTTGCTATTGCTGGGTGATTTTTTTCGCCGATATTTTATCTTTTGCAAAATGAGATACCTAAATACCATTATACCTTGCAACGTCACACATTTACACATAAATACCATATTTTATTAACACAGACAGACCTGTTGCCAAATTCCAAACAGATACAAACCAATAACAGTGTTACGTTAAAAGTACATTTCGACGTGTTTTTTTTAACTGCGACCGTTTGGTTACAACATTCGATTGACAATTCGAGCGTCGACTCCTGTACATTGTCAGAAGGACTAAGCTTTAGATGTATACGATAATAAATTAATAATTTTCATTGCAATTATGGCAGTGTTTACTTGGTAACCAGGTTATCAGTCGCTATTAGCTACTGATAAAAAAAAGTCGAAAATCAAATAAAATTCTTAATTTACACCAACGAACAATTTCGACTAACTTGTCAATATTTTAGTGTGAGCGTTAAAGAATTCTCATGTGTGTAGTGTCTCACAGCAACAGCAACGAAGCAGCATGGAGCTTCGAACCATAAAAAATTATTTTAAAAAATGTTTTATTCAAATAAAAATTTCATATTAATTTTCTAATGGAATGGTGTAAGAAACTTTTAACAGATTAATAATGTTCAATATGCAGATGAATTATACTTGATGGTACAATATCGTTTCTCCGATATCGAGAGCATAGTTGCACTGTGTTTGAAAATAAACATCGTGAAAACCAGAACAAAATGTGTTGGTTTAACGATCACTGCTCACATTGGCGTTCGTGGTTGAGATCGACGAATGCCTTAAATATCTCGGAAGCAGTCTGTTCGAGAGAAGGAATATAGATAACAGGATAAATAAGCGAGATAAAATATTCAACAGTCAAGGAAAACATGGCTAGAAAGCAGTGTGAAATCAATACTGCTATAGATTTGCACTGGGGTACAACGAAACATAAAAAATTCAAGTCCACGTAACATCGTACAACGAACAGCCATTAAAGAATATTATTTTGTGTATTCCCTCAGTTTTCGCAAAGGACTAATTTCGCTTGCCTCCCTTTAAGACAACTTTCTATTGAGGACACAAGTTTTTAAACAGTTCCGCGGAGAAAAAATTTACTTTCGATTTCGTTCAATATCAATCTCTACCACTAGTTTTTTAATAATCAAACCCGATTTGAGCATATTACGGTGGCGATCATGATAATATATGCTCTTAAAACATTGTTTACTATCCTTAACTGGATACTATCAGATTTGATGGCAAAACGTGTGGCTACGAACGGAGTAGTGTGACCTGACCCTAATAAAAGCATGGAATTATATAGATTCCATTAGATAATGGCTTATATCTCACAGATAACGCAATCAAAGTATTTGCTGACGAATCCAGAGCACGCGATAAAGTCGGACGTCGCTTATTGTGAAGTAATGGCTTAAGTCCCCGTAGTCTAGTATGTAGTGTGTTGGCTTACTAGACGTAAGGCCACGGTTTAAACGCCAGGTCAGACATCAAAACGAAATGTGAAAAAATATTTCTTAGGCGACTTCCTCTCAGCAGATTTCTGCGAAATCTCTGAGAGTAAATAAAACTGCCATGAAAAGTTTCTCAAAAATCTGGCGTTCGGAGTCGACTTTAAACTGACGGTCCCGCCACTCATGTAGAAAATTAACACACACAATATGAGTGGTGTGAGAAGCTAGGCCGCTATCCTGACTGAAGGGTTGTAATGGCCAATTACGTATGTAATGGCTATAAATATTCTCACTTTGCGAATCCGGTATCAGAATAACTCGGTCCTTAGATCCCTATAGAGTTTGTGCACCATATCCATCACAAAACTCAAACGCAAACAAATGGTCTGAAACCAACTTCAGTCATTTGCAAAACAAAGATGGGATAATGAACCCACCTGTAGAAAAAACCAGACAGATCTGGCCCAATATATATGTACATATATACGCTGAACAAAAGAGTTCACGTTATGTCAGAACGTGTCTAGGCAAAAGTGATTTCGATAGAATCCACACCTTCATAAAACTATAGAGATGCCAACCAGAAGTTGGAATAGGTATTACAAGGACCTAAGTAAGTTATTTTCTGAAGTTCTTCTTTATGTCAGCATCCGCAAAAATTGCAGTTGACGCATTTTTGTTCTAGTCCGTCAATGTATGGTATCAATGCTATAAGTATATGGAAAAGTTGAAAAAGTTTTACTTTGCAATTCCCAAAAGTAAATAGTGAACTCACTGTATAAAAGACTTAGGGCCATTATTACAACTTTCCATTAAATAAAGGGAGGATTTTACCGAGCAGATAAATTGTTTTTCGTTATTATAAGTGGACGATAAGGTAGAAGTGAGCGTTAAGCTAAAGGGAAGATCATCCTACTGGTATCTTTTAAAGTTAAGTTTATGTTTGAAGTTGCCATATTATAAATTATTTTCAATACGGCAACTTCATATATAAACAAAGTGAGCAAATACAACAAAAAAACGAAGCCTGTCGTTGCCACTGCGTTTAAAAAAAACTTGTTTAATTGAGCAGTTTTATCGACATTGCTCCAGCACTGCCATATTTTTGAAAAAGTTAACTTTATTTTATCATTAGGTTGCAATAACGAAAATAAGTTAAAAGCGACTTTAAAGTTCACTTTAGCTAAAGTTACCTTTAACTAAACTCAAGTTTAACGGGAAGTTGTAATAATGGCCGTTATACCACTTTTGATTGATTTGTTCAAATAAATGTTCACTTACTAACACCGTAAACTTGTGGTAACATATCCTTACATATTTATAAATATTATATACATATTTATGTAATCATCGATTGTCATTAAATCAGGTTTTTCCATTAGTTTGTCATTGTCATTGTCAATTAAGAAAATAAAAATAAAAGGGTAAACAAACAATTTTTTATTTTATTTTATTGTTTCGCATTTCCGATAACAAAACTGAATTCCATTGAATGATTATACAAATAATATAATAAAAATATTATCATTTATACTTACTTACATATATACTACGTCAGTAAAGTGCTACCAACTAGCTACCAACACTGCCATTATTATTGTATTTATTGAGGTTTTATTACACATACGGTGCAAGTACACAAAACTTATTTACTGCTCTAATAGTATAATCGCTGTACAGATATATTGCATAGTTTAAGGTTTAAATAATTAAATATAATTATTTTTGTTTAAATAATTAGGATTTCTAAATTATTTAAGTAAAATGTATTTTTCTTGGCTGATGAACAAAGAACACTGCGTCATGAGGATTGTGCAAGTACCTAGTCACGAGGATATTTTTTTTGAACTCTGAATTGCAAATGATTAATACTGAATTTTAATCTGATTAATGCACTGATTAATATATAATATAAAAACGTGCTACATATAAAGCTAAGTATTAATTCTTTTTTAACATAGCTCTTACGAAATCTTCGATCATTCCAAGAAATGTTAAATTTTTTCAAATGAATACGTTCGAAAATGTTTGCATTATTCTTTGAGGTGTCTCATCGCCGTTTTATTATACTCAGATGGCTTTATTATACTCCGAAATTCAGTGTATTACATACATACATAATTGGTGATTAGGGTTACAAATATGTAAGTTACCCTTGGTAGCAGAACCAATTTTAATGTTCTTAGCCACGCGCCACAATTAATAATTTGAATATGATGTAAGAATAATGCATTTTTAAATAATTTAAAACTTTTTGAGATTCGTATTCTTAATAACAAAAATATCTTTCGCAAGTTTCTGAGTGATTTTAAACACTTGATATTCCTCAGGCTAAAAATATTGTATTTTCAATTTCAATATTTCTGAAAATAAATTTGAAGAATTTTCTCTAATAAAATAATTATACACAAGACTTCGCTTATTGATTTTTTAATTTTACGCAGTAGAATATTTCTTTGAATTGATCTTCCATTTAAAAAGTAATGACGACACAGCTAGGTTTAGGTTAGAGGACGTGTACTTGCCAATTGAGACAAGTACAGTACCCGGACTTCAAGTTGACCCATTGTACTATGTCCTAAAGGAGAGAGGATAATAGGGGAGATAAGAAAAAAGGAGAGGAAGTAGGAAAGGTAGAATAAGGAAACGGAGGATTACTACACTACTACGACTACAAAATTGAAGTCCTAGCACTTCTCAACCAGCTCAAACTAATAACGAACGTATGGAGAGCCTTAATGTCGGCTCTCGACAAGGAATTCAAACTCTCAAAGAAGGTCCTGCCAAGGGTCCTCAACCTCAACCTACCAAGGGCTGGGCAGTTACAGAGGAGGTGTTCGACGGTCTCCAACTCCTCCTCATCGCGACATACCTTGCAATAGTCCTGCTGTCCAGATCCTTGTCAGCGATCTAATCTCCCAGTGCCCCGTAATAAGCCCAACAACTAACCTTAAACTAGCCTTATCCAAGCCAAGCAGCCAACCTGTTCTTACACTGTCTAAAGCAGGCCATAGATACCTAGAAACATAAGGCAGTCCATTCCCCCAACGCCTCTGTTCTTCCCCCCTGGCCCATCCATTGATGAGGCCGTAGAGGTGGCAGATTGGGGGATAAAGACCAACTATCAAATCGCCCTCAGAAAGTGAACCTAATCTAGCAAGAGCATCCGCCCTCTCATAACCGAGTATTCCGCTATGACCTGGAATTCACCATAGACGGGTTCGGTCGGGTGCAAAACGACTCTTTGCACTCGCGAACGAGTCGTGATTTGAACCAGACTGACGCAATGGCCCTTAGGGCAGCCTGACTGTCAACGAAGATCATATAAGACTTCGAATTCAAAGTGGGCCCACCAGCTATGGCCTCAATAGCCTTCAATTTCGTAAATCTCTGCCTGAAACACGCTACAGTCATCCTTTAACCTAAAGTGAAGTTCAAGTTCCCTACAGAAACCCTAGCATCTGTGCTTCCACCTAAATTCGACCATCAGTGAAGATGTATACCTTTCTGACCCAGGAGAATCCCACCATTCTATAGAGCCCTATCCGGTATAAGTATCCTCAAACCAGGCAGGAACATAGCCTCAGGCACAATATAGGCGGTGGCTTTTTGCGAAAGCCCGTACCTCCCTTCAGGAAAGAGGACGTTTAGAATTCTGGAGTTACCTATCGAGCGCTATTTCCAGCAGCCCGATTCCCTCAGAAGTATGGCACTACGCGCTGCACAGTGCTTGACATACAAATCAAGCGGAGTCAGGTAGAGCATAATATCAAGAGCAACAACTCTTCCTCACTCCAGTGATGCTCGAGGAGGTAATCCGCTGAACTTTATCCAAGATTTTTCGTTAGAAATTATTATCCAAGGCACTCCCCCAAACAACACAACCATTAGTAATAACCGGTCTAACAATCGCCAGATATATTCAGCGAATGGCACTAGGCGGAAGACCCCAGCTCTTTCCCATGGAGGTCCTGCACTTCATTCTTCATTCTTTCCTCGGTGTTTTTTCCAGTTGAGCTTGCTGTCCAGAACAACATTTTAAGTACTTGACCTCAGAAGACAACGGAAGCTCCCTACCACCTAACCTCGGTAACCTGAAAGTTTCAATTTTGTACTTATGCGAGAACAAAACAGGGTTTGTCTTATTAGAATTTATACCCAGACCACAGTTCGTAGTTCAAGAGGATAAAGTTCCAAGCACAGACTCCATCAGTTCCCCCAGCGTCGACAAAAATGTACCACCTACCAGATTCGAACGGATTAGTCTATTACCCAGCATGCGAGTGATAAACCGCACCAGAAAAATACAGCTAACACTCAAGTAATTTTTCTGCAAAGAGGCCTAATTTGGGTTTTCAGCAACAAGACTATACTGACTATACGATGTTGTAACCAAACTGTCTTCAATCTACGGGGCCTTGGATAGTTTTGGTGGCGATCATGATAACAGTGCTCTTAAAACTACAGCATATAAATCACTGTTTAATCTTCTGCTGTGAACGCGGAAATGAAATTGAGCGTCACAAGAGCAGAGAAGCTATGGTCATACGCAATATACAGTGAAGTGAGAAATGATAAAGAAAACGATGTGACACTTAGGGCTATTATTACAACTTGCCCTTAACTAAAAGGAGGGTTTTAACGAAGAGATAAATTGTTTTTCATTATTATAAGTCGACAATATGGTAGAAGTGAGCGTTAAGCTAAAGGGAAGATCATCTACCGGTAACTTTTAAAGTTAAGTTTATGTTTGAAGTTGCCATATTGTATATTATTTTCAGTACGGCAGCTTCAAATAGAAACAAATTCAGCATATACAACAAAAAAACGAAGTCCGTCCTTGCCACTGCGTTTAAAAAAACTTGTTGAATTGAGCAGTGTTATTGACATTGCCCCGGCACTGCCATATTTTTGAAAAAGTTAACTTTATTTTATCATTAGGTTGTAACAACAAATGATCCTCGAGTTTGATCTATCCTTTCACTCACTTTAAGTCTTTTTTGTTGATCAGCCTTCACTGCGTGTGAACAGGCTACCAACTAGATTCTAATCTTTAGCAATTTCGTTCTACAACATTCATTTACGTTGCTTAATTTCATAGTGTTCTTGTAGAATATTTTAATGAGTTAAAATTGTAATCTTAAACATTCGCAACGCTTGCTTTACGGACTTTGCACTAGTAGGTAGTGTGTTGGCTTATTAGACGTAAAGCCTGGGTTCAAATCCCAGGTCAGACATCAAAACGAAATACAAAAAAGTATTTGTTCGGCGACTTCCTCTCAGCAGATTTCTGGTAAAAACTCTAAGGGGAAATAAAAAATTGCCATGAAAAGTTTCTCAAAAATCTGTCGTTCGGAGTCGACTTTAAAACTGTAGGTCCCGCCACTCATGTATAAAATTAACACATTAGTGGTGTGAGAAACTAGGTCGTAATCCTGACTGAAGGGTTGTAATGACCAATTATGTATGTATGTAATAACAAAAAGAGTTAAAGTTAACTGGCAGTTGTAATAATGGCCCTTAGAAATTTTACGAGAAAGTAAGTAAAATGCGAAAATATTTCAGAATTAACTGCAGTTATTCTTTGATTATACTATGTATGTATGTACATATATCACAATAACAAATTTCATTGTGATTTTATAACTTTTTATATTCTAAAATTTTTATAAAATTTAAATAGAAAATCACACAAATTTTTTTTTAAATATGTAGATTTAAAAAAATAATAATTTTACAATATATTTCCACTAATTGAAGTTCTAGTACTCTTTTTGAGTGGTGGTTTAAAATTGTTTGGTATGTCGAATCCAGTATATCATACCAAGCAGCCGGAATTAATTTCCAAAGCATATTACAATTTTTGTGAGACTTTTCTCTGACTGTCGATTTTATTATATTCCACAAGATTTTGATCGGATTTCTTTCTGAAAATAGTGTGGATCAGTCTAATATATTGATTTTATTATCTTCGAGCCATTTCTCAGTGTATTTTTCAATATATTTAGTCTCACTATTCTGCTGGGATACACATCAAAGTGGCATATTTTTAACCACCATAATGTGGCATTGAATTTTAAAATATTACCGCTTAAACTGTTACTTTCTAAATTGATATTGATGATCGAACGATATTGAGACCTAGTACCATAATACAAAAATTACCTCTAAACTGTGAAGCTTTACGGCTTTAAATATAGGAACAGTTTATTTAGTGTTCATAAGCTAATAAACTAAACAGGCGGTTAACTCAGTTAAGGTATGAAGTTAAATCATTGGAAACTGAATGAGCGATACAGCACTACATACATACATCATACATACATAATTGATCATTACAACTCTTCAGTCAGGATTACGACCTAGCTTCTCACACTATTTATGTTGTGTGCGTTAATTTTATACACGAGTGGCGGGACCTACAGTTTAAAGTCGAACGACAGACTTTTATGAAACTTTTCATGGCAATTTTGTTTACTCTCAGAGTTTTTTGCCAGAAATCTGCTGAGAGGCAGTCACCGAAGAAATATTTTTTTTTTCATATTTTTCGTTTTGATGTCTGACCAGGGATCTGAACCCTGGCCTTACACACTACCTACTAACACTACTGCTTGTTTAATTCTTAGATGCTATCTTCAGATAATGTGCAAGACAAGGGAACTTGGATTTTAAAAGAAAATTATTTTATTTGGACTGGAAATCATATGATATTTATGAATTTCTCAGAATTCGAAATCTCCAGTGTGGACATGTGAGTCTGGAAAACTATTCGGTGAAATTTATCTTACTATCTGAATGTTTTCCAGATGAAGCCTTTATGTTAACATTTTTGATATTTTTGCGGACACAACCATTCTATTATACTGTTGAAAATGTTCATTTCTCGGTTAAACTATACATACATACATACATACATAATTGGCCATTACAATCCTTCAGTCAGGATTAGGCCTAGTTTCTCACATCACTCATGTTGTGTGTGTTAATTTCATAAATATGTAAGTGGCGGGACCTAAAGCTTAATGTCGACTCCGAACGACGGATTTTTGAGAAACTTTTCATGGCAATTTTAAGTGTTTTCAGCGTTTTTGCCAGAAATCTGCTGAGAGGAAGTCGCCGAGGAAATATTTTTTTTATTTCGTTTTGATGTCTGACCTGGGATATGAACCGTGGCCTTACGTCAAATAAGCTAACACACTACCTACTAGACTACGGCGACTAACAGCGGCGGGCAGCTCTATACGCATGTCTCTTTTCGGTGCCGGAAATGCAGCAACAGCAGGTGGCCAATCGGTGGCAATTGCCTTTTGTTTATCGTGGCGATAGCCAGAGGAAGACCTCTTGACATCCCAGGCGCACATTTGTACACCTTATTTTACGTACATTTTTAACGAATACTGTCACTTAGGCGTCGGAGTTAGATAGTGGGAATTTATTGGCTTTTACATGATATTTGGTTTTAATACCAGCAGACATGATTGATTTATTTACATACCAGAAAATATAAAAATATATGCAAAGTATGCAAAAACAATGGGTTCATGCTGGAGCCTTAAGAGATTAGATAAATATATTCTAAAATTTAAATCTTTCCCGCCAAATTTAAATTACAGTCAAACTTCCATAACTCGAACTTCTCTAATTCGAATTTTCTGTAACTCGAACAAATTAGATTGGCATTAGGCTTAAGATAACAAATAACATACAATTACTTTTCCGTAACTCGAACTTCCATAACTCGAATTTCTCCATAACTCGAACGAAACACATATAAATGAATTCTATAACTCGAATTATTTTGTTTATTTGGTTGGCTTGTTGATTTTGTTTGTTGATTTTGCTTTCTTTTGCTGGTTAAACTGGTTTGCATATTCCGCTGTCTTTTTATGGGGAAATACCTTTTTATGGTACTTTATTGTTCCTTTGTACTTGTGTAAATATCATTTCCATTCAATTCAATTTTCCACCACCACCTCTTGATCAAAGGGTTATTCAAAACATCAAAGTTTTCTACCGTAGCAGAATAGTAAAAAAGCATTAAAGCGCATAGAGGTAAATGAAAAACAGGAGGTTACGCTTATGGATTGCATCAACCATGTAACAAAAGCTTGGGATATTGACGTCAGTGAGCAAACCATAGCAAATTGCTTCAAAAAAAGATAGATAGAAAGATAGATTTGGTCAGTACTCTGAGTGGGAAGAATAAGATGACATTCCTTTAGTTTTTTTGAGTAATGTTGATAAAAGTCAAAATGAAATTGAAGCCGATTACCAAGCTTCAAAGTTTTTTTTTTTTTTGATAATGGAGATTCGAGTTATGGAAGTTCGACTGTATATGACTTTAAAGCGATTGAAAAATTCAAATGTCTGTTAAAAATTTGTTTGTAGTCTATTTACTAATATAATCGTGATATTTATACACCCTATTTTACAAAATTTTTTAATTTTTATTAATTATGGAAGGATTTTAGTTTCTTTATAAATTGCTTACAAAATACTAATTCTATACTACAATTATAAGATCATAGCTCTTGTGGTATAAAACATGAAATAAATTAATAAATATATGTATAAATAAAATTACAGTCGGTTAAACTATGCGGCTTTAAATTAAGAGGCTCAATGAAAAGGATACATAAGCACATTTAGATGATAACAACATGATTAAAATTAATAGTTTACAGTTACAGATTCGAATATCTAAAAACATGATATTTATTTGAAGTACATATCGATGATGTCAATTGTGATAAAATTAAAGAAATAAATTCGAAATAAAATTCGCATTAAATTTCAACACTTTGGATATTCCTTAGCATTCATCCTTTCCTATAAGGATGTCTGTTTAATATTAATTTTTACGAGCTTAACTCTTTCCCTATGAACGCTACATGTGTGATATTAAAAACTAATCCCTTCTACGAAACAAATATTTTGGTTGAGATATTCAACTCTATTGCCACTTGTTTATTCAACTTGAACCCCATTGCTAGGAAACTTTCAAGTGCTTAATGAAATAAAATTGCCGGCTTATTGTCGATGGGTTTGCAAAACTGTTGCGTCCATTTTCTGTTTCTTGTTTTTGATTTTGTTGTTTCATTTATTTGGACATTTTTATTTGTTTATCTTAATAGAGATACATATGTATCTACATTGTACATATGTACGTACAAATACATATAAACAAACATTTGTATTAATAAATACACATATGTATGTATGTATGTACGCATATGTACATATGTATGCATCATATTGTAAATATGTTTAAAGAGTTTATTGTTTTGTTGTTATAATTGACGTCATTACATAATCATATGGATTTTATTTTGATACATGAAAATTGATGTTTGATGTATGTATGTATGTGTGTGCGTTTGTGTACTAGTAAATGCTTATTAAAATTAGTATGTATATAAGATTTGTATGTATAAGGTGTAGTAAAGAAAAATCCATTTTGTATGAAAAATAAATCTTCTTTTGACATCAGTAGAATGTTACCATACATACATACATACATACATAATTGGTCATTACAACCCTTCAGTCAGGATTACGACCTAGTTTCTCACACCACTTATGTTGTGTGTGTTAATCTTATACATGAGTGGTGGGACCTACAGTTTAAAGTCGACTCCAAACGTCAGATTTTTGAGAAACTTTTCATGGCAATTTTATTTACTCTCAGAGTTTTTGCCAGAAATCTGCTGAGAGAAAGTCGCCGAAGAAATACTTTTTGTAATTATGTTTTGATGTCTGGCCTGGGGCTCACCCTGGCTTTACGTCTAATAAGCCAACATACTACCTACTAGACTACGGCGACTTCATGTCATGCATAGAACACTTTTTTGCATCTATGATAACTTTAGCTAAGTGGCAGTCGTCGAAATTAAAGTTGCGCATAATTGGCTGAATAGAAAAAAATAAAATCATAAAGTGTAGCCGATTTTTTCTGGTGTTACTTTTTTCAATCAATCCGTGCAGAGTCAAACATTTTTCTAACAGCCTAGGAAGTATTTTTTTGTGTAAAAACTTCTAAAATCGTTCTAACGCCCCAAGATTGATGATGATTTATACATGTATTATGGCTTAATTTTCCGACCAAATTTGCACGCGGTGAATGCTCTGATTAAAGGGGCTAGTTATTCACAGACAATTCTTACTCTGCTGTTAAACTCTCTCTAAAGTTGGAAGTGTATGAATAGCTTTATACGCATATATAGTTACATTCAAGAGAAATCCTTTTCTTCATACAATATACTTATTATTTACATGACCTATGTATATCCAAGCGAATTAAATACAAGCCTCAGGTAAGGGCTGCTATATCGACCTATCAGCAGAATATTACAAAGTGCTTTAATGAAATTAGCTGAATTTTGTTCGTGGTGGAATGGCCAGTGAAACGAACATCGCATTACAGAGATAATTCATTACTTAACCGCACCAGTTTTTCCAGGCAGGCAAGAGACAGTCATTTCTCCCTTTTCTTCTATGCACTTTATAATACCAAAATATTTCTAATAATTTCTCATTTATGATAATCATATGCTATCATATTCTATAGTATGAATTTTAAATTGTGTGAAACTGTTTAATAAGTAAACTTCATCGTTTTTCGTATCTATTTATTCGGCCACTACTGTTTGTGTAAACATACGCTTATAATTCTGACATCTGTTGCTTTTACTTTCATACTCAACTTTATTAGTCTGACACATGTACATAAATAATTATATTTTAGATTTTATTTAATTTTTTCTTTGCATTTTTGTTTTCCTTTTTAATGACAAAGTATGCGAATTAAAGGTCATGACGACTGACAAATACAATTCCATAACGTCTAAAAATTTTTGGTAAATTTACATTTGAATTAAGATACGATACCTTGGTAGTATGGCGGATAGGATGTGGCCCACGAATCTCACGCTAATACCAACAAAGATTCTGGTCTGTCACAATTCACAGAGAATAAAATCTCAATTATTCAGCCGGTAATAAATATAAAATAATTTGGACTTGTACTCATATTAATAAAGGAATAAATAAGTTTCATAGTCGCCGCAATCTAGCAGTTAGTGTGTTGGCTTATTAGACATGAGGGCGTGGTTCAAATCCTTTCTATGACATCTCGAGGACAACGAAATGTGAAAAAAATATAACTTCGGCGATTTCCTCTCAGCAGTGTTCTGGCAAAAAATCTGATAGTAAATAATATTTTCGTGATAAGTTTCTCATGACCAATTAAATAAGAAGTAAGTAAATAAATATTGGCAGTGTGTTGTATAAATTTTTCAAATGTTAAATACATAATTATCAAATATGGTATAATTTAAAGAATGGTTATAATTCTAGTCGTACTGTGTTTTATATTTTTCCCATATACTGTATATGTTTTGAAAATTTTACTTTTTTAAAGATGATTTTGTTTTGATTGTGATGGAATCTAAAAATTCAAACTTATGACTCGTTTGAAATCTTTACTTGAATATTTACTTGTCAGCGAATTAATTCAGGGTAAGCGTGCAAACTTTTGCAATTATAATAATACAGTACAGGAATGACATCATACTATTATTAATTATATTAACTATCTAACAGTTGTAGTCAGCATTTTATTCTTAAAAAATTATTGTTTTCTAGATGATAACGAAAGTATTGTTGCTTCCAGCAGGGACTTCCTGAATGTTAAAGTTGAAGAGGGTCATCTTCTTCAATTTATATTTGTTAAATTAGAAATGTATTTGTATTTGTATAATCGGCTCTGGAACAGTTGACAACTAACACTAATTATCATCGAAAAGTCATTTTTAGCGTTGAGGCCGATTTCTGAATGAATGGGTTTACAAAAATATCGTATTTGGTGTGATATGAATCCAAACGAGATCCAAACGCGTCCAATACATCCTGAAAAAGTCTCTATTTGGTGTTGATTTGGGGCTGGTGACGTCATCGGTCTATAAATCCAGGCCATCACTGTCAACGGCGAGCACTATGGGTCAATGATTACCAAATTCTTTTGCCCTAAATTGAATGATATGGACACCAAAGACATATGATTTCAACAGGATAGCGCTATGTGGCTTACATCTCATTCCATATTGAATATTCTATACGAGCGTATTAAGGGGATGGTTGGTTATGGTATGTTTTTCTCTTTCTCTTTAAACGAACGTGACCGCGGAAGTTCAAAATATTAAAACCCATAGTGTTTTGATGTACTTTAAGCACGTTCAACTTTTGAATATTGAACATTTTCCAAACTCCTTCCTAACTGTTGGAATATCGATATCTTTCAGTAACTGTGAGACCGTAATGTACCAAGTATTACTGCCATCATCTGTAAGATATTATTTTTCGTTTTATCACACTATTTGTTAAATTTCAGGAAATTTAAAAAAATTGTTTTGGTGAGAACAGTAAAAACCAAACCATTCTGCAGAATATCAATTTTAATTGTTAACGCATGCGCCGTAGTATTATGTGAAACGCTTAACGCGTTCTAATGCCAACGATTTTAATGCTCATTGAAATGGTAGATTCGGAAAAAATTATGCAAATTAGCTGATAAATACCGGCAGATGTTCTAGATCAGAGTTCATTCGTAAATAGAATATTCATTTATTTATTTATAAGAGCACTTCTTACGTTTCGTGCAAGTGCAAGTCGAACGGTGGTGAAACGTATTTAAAATCAATCGAAGCCAATATTTATAGGGTCTAAGCGGATGCTAACTAATGCATAACACCTCTGTAAAATTGAGAATGAACAATTTTGTCAAATATATCAAATCATTTTGTAGTTCGGCATCATCACTTCTTATCAAGTCGTTCTTAATAGCTTGTGACATAAGTCACTCCATTAATAGTTTCCTTGAGCTGATTATAAGAAATTTAGATTCAAAAGAATCTATTTTCAAAAGAAAGTTATGGCGCCCGTTATAGATTTTCGATTTTTTTTTTGTGATTATTATTTAATAATTTTTAAATTCAGCCACTTTTGGTTTAAAATTATTCGCAATTCAATACTAAAAATAAAAATCTAAGAATTTTCAGATTTAAATACAATCTAAATACATACAAACATATGTTCTCCAGATTCCCATTAAAACACACGAATACATATGCATGGATGTACATATATATGTTTGTTCGTATACATATATATAAAGACACATATGTATGTATGCATATGATTGTATGTACTCCTGCATATGTAAATATTACTTTTTTGTGCGACTACATTCACGAGCTCTAGTTCAAAACAATCCAAACGAAGAAAACAAAAATTTTAATTGAAAATAAACTCAAGGTTTCATGTATGTATGAACGATAACAACAACAACATCGAATATAAATTGAAAAATATATGCATATATGTATGTAAATTTAATTTTCATTATTAACAATTTTATTATTATTGTTAAACTAGAACAACAATAAAATAATGCAACTGCTGAACATTATTTAGGTTACCATATGGTTGTGAAAAACGAACATCAACGAAAAACACCAATCGCCTGTTAGCAACCTGGAATAATCAGAGAGACAGAAAAGGTGCAAAAATAATTTTTAATAGAAATGCAACAACAACTACTATTCCATACATCCCCATGTAAAAGTAAACACATACATACAACAATTTGTTGAGATACTAACTGACAGTGGGTAAATATTTTTAAACTTGACAACTTAAAAACAAATAGAAGAAGTATAAGCAAATAGGAGAAACATAGAAATAGAAAACGAAGAAAAATTACAATAAAAGCAAAAGCTTACATATATACATGTATAGAGGTGATGACGTCTAAAATTTTGCAACAACAACTCTGTGTGAAAGATGATAAAACAACAGAAAGAAATAAAAATAAAATGAAACAACCACCATTTGTCACTTTGCCATACAGCCGAACCAGTTTGAAAGAACATTTTTTTTTCGTTTTTATTATTCTAAAACATGAAGAGAGAGAGAAATCTCATTGATTAAATAAAATAACAAAACATGTTGTCATTATAACGAAAACCCAACAACAATAATAATTAAAAAAAGGATAAAAGATGAATGAGCATGAACACTCACTAACACCACCTACCACAACTCTTAAGATTGCAGACACGCGCTTTCTTTCTGTTCATTCTTTCATTTATCACGCAATTCCACTCCTCTCCCCCTGCTTTATTTCTGTACGATTTCAACACAACAGAGACTAAAGAATTATGTCTCACTGGATTTTTTTTTTTGGCACAAAAGAGTACAAATTTATTGTAGACATTAGAACTCGAACCAAACCAAAGAAATGTTTGTTTATCTTTCGTCGAAGAGTTGCCGCAATACTATGTTTTAAGTGAAAAGTGCCAAAATACCATTATAGTTCTTAAAAACTATGTAGAATAGTAAGAAAAATCCATGACTGCTGCACAAATGGTCCACAGATAGTAAATACGACATGTGATAACCGCTTTAGGAAAGACTGGATAACGTAACTAAGGGTGATACCTCTCTGTAAAGGAGAATAAGTTCCTTTAGTTGTAGTACAGATGAAAGTCTGAAACATAGAGTTTGAAAAGGTACAATCGTTAGTTAGCATCGACATCAAAAGCTATAAGTTTCAATGAAAGATATAAGTTTCATTAGAGATATCTAGAGCCACAATAAAATCATTTAATGGACAGATCTTACCTTCCAGTATGAAAGACTTTATGGAAATTTCTCAATAATTCTCTCAATAATTCTCACAAGTAGTGAAATTTTGAAAGCAGAAGAGAAGCTTCTGGATGTCTTGTGGTGTCTAAAAACAAACAAAAAAACTTTCGTAGATTAAAAGAAGATTCAAAACAAGGATAAGTTTCTTATGCGACTGCTTGTTAAAAAGATTATTTAACAATAAAATAACTCTAAACTCTTAGTTCAACTTTGTGTCCGATCATGTTGACTTTTAGCAAAGATTTAAGAACGGCATGACAACCCGTTATCAGGATTAACAAGTGGAAATGGTATTCTCTTTCACATGCCTGATTACCGAAAAGCTTTCGTGTGCAGGAGAAAAGCTTTCACAGCCCATAATGGCCTACGAGAAACTAAACTAATGGCAGTTTTGTTCGGTAAGCATAGCAGTCTAGTTATTGTCAACGGAAAAATAAAAATTATAAAAATTATTACAGAAATACTTATTTATTAAACCGAACGAAACAGAATAGAATAAAACAGAACAAAACGAAAAAGTAAATTTCGAAAAATAATAAATTTCTTAACGAATTAACGAATCAAATTTCACGAAAAAATTAATTTAATAAAGTGTGGTATACTTGCAGGCGTACAAAAGCAATTAAAAATTTTTGTTCATTGTAGAAGTAGTAAATGTGTGAATGCGTTGTGTGCTTAAAAGACAGTGAATATACGAAACGTAAGGATAAAAAGAGAAGGGAAAAATAAAAGAAAAACGAATAAGCGATTCTCTTTTTTGGCTAAAGTGTCAAAATTGAGTTTCTGTCATTTACCGAAAGAAACGAAATAGGAATACAAGAAGTATTGCATACTTTTAGACGAAATCATTAAAAATACTGTGATTTTTATTATCATCACTTTAGTTAATAATAGAAACAAATTCTATGTAATAACAACAATAACAGTAAAAAAAATAAAATTGATTATTCTAACAATAAAAGAAAGAAAAGAAGAGAAAAAAAATTTGTCTTTCCGCGTAATAAGAAGAAACAGTAGAAATAGTGTAAATCGCCATTAAAATTTGGCATTAAAAGTCAGTGACAAAAGAAATCACAAATAAAAAAGAAAACGTTTTCACTGAGAGACATAAAAACGCCGTAGGAAAAAGCAAAGCAAAGCAAAGAAAAGCATTATTTCTGTAAAAAACGCGTGCAATGATTTTGACAGCATGCGTTTACCCAATAACGGGCCTGCTGTTCGTATGCATTCTCAGCATAGCTGGGATCTGGTCGGTGGAGGTTAAGGCCACACAGATAGCAGAAGGTGGCTCTTCTCATGTTCGTCCTGTAGCCAGAGGAAATGACGTCTTTACAAGCTCATTTTTGGTTCGTTTCCGACGCAGTGTTGATAATGATTTCGCTCATAAAGTGGCCAATAAATATGGTTTTGAAAATCTGGGAGCTGTAAGTATTTGCTTTTAATTTTAGGAAAACAAGAATAAAAACAAAAATAAAAAAAAATCAATAATTCAGTCTAAATTATGCTTTTATGTTTGGAGAACTAAAATAAAACCAATACTTGGCATGTTTGGCATGTGGGAAAAATCAATGAATTTATATTGTTGTTGTTGTTGCTACAAGTTAAGTGGTTCTTGTTATGGGACTGGGTAATACAAAACAGCAAAGCAAACAAATGATCCAACAATGGAAGAAATAAAAGACCAATGTTTCGAATTCTTTAAAATTGTTTGATTAACGAAAAAGGTGAAATGCATCGTACTAAAATAAAACACAGACATAGTCAGAGGATTAAATAAAAACTTATTGCCCTGTAGTATGTTAACAATATTGATACGGCGGATTTTTTAAAATTTAAAAATATTGGCACCACTTGAAATCCACCAAAAATATGATTTAATTACTTATGTAAACTATTCCCAGCCCATTTGACCATCAACATAAAAACTATAGCTTATCCTGGTCGCATCAACTGCATTATATTTCTTTTGCTGGCCTCTGCTGCTGAAAATTATTTATTTTCGTCAATTATTTTTTTAGCAACACATTTGAGACCGTGTATAAAGAGTTTCGTTTGGCTAAAAGGATGCAACAGTCAACCACCATATGCTAAAGTCGAACTTATGATTTTAAGCCATATTGTAGACCATTTGATCTGAAATTGCAGAGGTTAAAGGGATTGTGAATAAGTTCTTCTGGATTCACGAAGAAATTTTATTACGCACAACCATCTCGGTTGATCAGATCTGGTGGTGTTAAAATGACATCAAATATGTCATTGTTGTCCGAATTAGACGGCGTTGACATAAAATGGATATTTCGACATCAATTGACTTTAAATGACACAAATTTTTTAAACGAATCGGACGTAAAATCTCTAACTTCCTTTAGGACGAGAAATGACAAAATTGTAAAAAAAAAACTCAAATAAATATAAATCACCAGAATCGAAGGATTCAATAGAAAAGCTCCTCCTAGTAATTATAGAAATGATTGGGAGGAAATAAATTTAATTCCCTTGGGCCAATTGAATGCCTAGGGGGAAAGAAAGAATTTTTTATATTTACGTTGTTAATATACGAAAATTGTTTTTAGACCTGAAGAGATTTTAAATGTAAAGTAAATAAAATTACACAACAGGGGGCGGGATATATTTAAGCAATTGCCATTACATTCGTTGAAAGAAGCTGCTGCTTATTTATTGCTTATTTATTGAAAAAAAAATTTTTTTTAGGTGTCGTCTAAGGAAGACACAACAATTTTGGAAGAAGAACAACTTCAACAGACTTTTAGACTATTATTGCTATACGGCAACAGTTAACGACACGAAAAGGGGAAAATACGTAGGAACGATGACATGTTTAAAATATAATCAACATAAAAAACATTTTTTCTAGCAAGTCCTCGACAAATGATTCTTGAGTTTGATCTATTCTTTCACTCACTTTAAGTTTTTCCTGTTTTTTTTTTTGATAATCAGCCTTCACTGCGTGTGAGCAGGCTGCCAATTAGATTCTAATCTTTATCAATTTCGTTCTACAACATTCGTTTACGTTGTTTAATTTCATAATCAATAGATATTTAATGCCTTTGTGCTGTTTGAGATAGTGTTGTGGTAGAATATTTTCATAATAAAAGACTCGTTGCCAAGGGGGAATATTGACTATATGCTTGAGTTAAAAATTGTAATCTTAAACATTCGCCACACTTGCTGTACAGACTTTGTACTCTTTTGCTACATTCCAGTTCTGTGTGACATCATCGATGTCGTAGCCGCCATAGTCTAGTAGGTAGTGTGTTGGCCTATTAGGCGAAAGACCTCGGTTCAAACCCCAGGTCAGACATCAAAACGAAAAATATGAAAAAAATATTTCTTCGGCAGTATTTTTATATGTATATTATATTATATTGAACACTTTGAATACTAGACTTCTACATTTGGTTGCAATTCGATTAAAATTCAACATGAAATTGTTGTAATCATGGTTAGTTGATTATCGCCTTTGACTTTCAAAATATTTCAAATAACTTTGTTCAAGAATTTATGGATATAAATATAAAATTCAATTTAACGGATAATCAAGTTTCCAGCTTGTTATTTGAGATCAAAGTTTCGGTAAAAAGAACCATCGGTTTTAGAGACTTTTGCAAATCCTACGTAGTTGCGAGCGTTTAAGTTTAATTGAAAGAAAACTAGACTATAAAGAGTTCGCGCATATATTAAAAAGTATCTGGGGCAATTGATTTCCACAAGCTTTCTTTAAAACAGAGAATCAGGTGGAAATCACTTCGTGCGTTGGCTCGACTTTAAGCCTTACATAGCTTTGCACACATTTCTGATTCGAAATAGATACCAAATAAAAAAAGAAAATGGCCGTAGATTAAACGGTTATAGCAGTTCAGCCCCATATGCTTTATCAAGACGAGCCGATTATTGACAAGCTAAATATGATTAAGATCGGAGAGAAATTTTCTGAATTTTTCTAATAAGTGACTATAAAGTAAACAAATTTGAACAAAATTTAAGTACATTTCTAGATTAACGAAATTTGTTGATTTTATCTTGTTTTGTTTCACTTTTCGGGTAATCGTGAGTCATGAGGTGTTTTCTCTCAATATAAAATACTTGTGATATGGTCTCTAATACTGTCTCAAATTATCCTTTTTTTCATTCAGCACAATTATAATAATTTGTTAAGCAGAATTTCTAAAATGTAACATTTTATTTTTATTTTATTTATTTTATTAATTAATTAGAATTAAATTACAAATTATATATCGCAATAGCTATGAGCTGAGTAACATAGCCCTTATGCTCGGTGTAGTGTAACAGATCAGAGTCGCTGGTGGGAATCGAATCGTTAATAGTGTAGCACACTATCCATTAAACTAGCGCGGCATTATATGTATTTCAATTGCGACTTTAGGAAATGCGAATGTGTATGTACTAATCCTCTATACACAGATTAATGGATTAAACTAACATTTTCTGACTGCGTAAGATTTTTGATTTTCAGTACCTGCGCTGCAGAACTATAAAATGAAGTTTAATGTCATATTTTGATGTGTTGCTGAGTTAAGTAAAATAAAATACATATGTACGTGAAATTAATCAGATAATAAAAACATTCTCGGCGGATGACGCCTAAAGTCGTCATTTAAGATTTTCCCTTGGGTGCAGAAAAATGGTAAAATATGTCATTCTAAATAAAATGATTTGCGAACCGAAAACAGGTTATATTTGCAGTTTTATTTTATATTGTGGAAAGAGCGTTAGTTCGGAAAACACCATCTTGACACTTTTGAATCCATACTTGAACAAATGGCATCATATGTATATACACAGATAATTATTACAAATTATAAATTATTATAAAATTGTGATATGCAGAGATACGTTACAAGCGAAGAGGTGAAATTATGATACAAGTATGGAACAGTAAAAAAAGCACAATATTTAAATGATCTCTACTATTCATAATGCCGACATGTTTGATTCTCATCAAATCGACCGAAATAGCCAACTTTTTATCAAGAAACCGCACTGCATCATTGATTATAATCAATGCATGAATGGTGTCGATATTGCCGATCAATATCTTGCCTATAAACCCATCTTCAGAAAAACTCTCAAATGGACTAAAAAGATCTTTTTCTACTACCTTCCTGATTGCGCCATAATAATTCATTCCGTATTTATTGAATACTGAATTCGCAATCAAAAATTAGATTTCACGATTTCATGCTCATATCACATTCTAATACCGAAGAAGCAACCAAAGAGCCCTCAACTTCTACACGAACGGGGCGTTTTGACTCAACAAAAAGGTTATCAGGAAATATAAAACATCATAAATTAATGAAACTTTTAAGCAACGGTAAGGCTGTGAAAAAAAGTTGTCGTGTATGTTGTTCGCACAAAATACGGCGAGATACGTCATAAATGTGTAGGAGCTGTAAAGCTCCCCTACATATTGAAAATTGTTTTCACTTACATACATACATACATACATAATTGGCCATTACAACCCGTCAGTCAGGATTACGGCCTAGCTTCTCACACCACTCATGTTGTGTTTTCACTTACAATGAAATGAAATTTGAAAATTATTGAAAAATATGTAAATAACTATAATAACACGGTGCGATAGTCAATATACATCCAGCTAATGAAATACGGTAATTTTAGTCCGATTTTATCAAACGAAGTGTCAATCTCATCACGAGATAATGCACCTTCAGAATGTCATCACTCATTTCATATTTTTTTAATTAAAGTTTGCTACTATGAATGGACAAACTTGAAAAAATATGAAAAAAACGCATGCCAAGTTTACTTCCTCAAACCTCATAGAATATTAAGTCGAACAATATATATACATATGTACACTGTTTTAAAGGCCCATCTTTCCTCTTTCTAAGAAAGTTTAAATTTAGGAGATGGTTTCAGAAACGTTTGTGTAATCAATAAATTTGTCCGTAAAGTCCAAAATAACAGTTTCCGTCAATTAAAACAAGTTTGGAGGGTTCGAGAAAAATAAAAAAAGTCTTTTTGAGTTCTACTCAACTAACTGAACAACTTAGACTAGGCAGTTACTCGGGTATATTTAATTTTTTGTATTTTGTCGCATAGTGTAATTAACAAAAATATTTAGAAGTATAATTCCAAACCCCAATGTTGTGTATAATCAAGTCCTTTGCTGCCCTCTTAAAAATTTAATACAGAAATATTAATTACATAAAAAGCTTTGGCAATTTTTCTAAACCAATGCGCGATTGTAAAAATTGATAAAAAAAAACGGCGCCGTACCCATAGTAAGCGAAGCCAGCAACGCTCCGTCGCCAATCTGTTAAAACATTGCTAGTATAGTCCATTTCAATTAAAACTTGAACTTGAACTAAATTATCGTTAACTAATGGGTCTCTTAATTAAATAGTCTTTCTTAATTTTTTTTTAATGTTTTAAACAATTGATTGCTTTTAACTATTAAAAAGACTGTTTATTTAAAGATCGATATTAAAATAGAATGTATTTTTAAATATCGCCTTTATTCCCTTGTCATTGGATGACAGGAAGTATAAACGTTTGTGAACAAAAATTCGTTTTTATTGTTATAAATTTTTATTATGTTAACAATGCCAAGCAAAAAGCGAGAATTCTAATCATGGACGCAGAGGAGAAATTTATAAAAACATATCCATTCAATCCCTTTGTGTTATAAAAAGCACTTTCACTTCTTTTATCGTTTTGTGCATGCAGAGTCATTGTATTGTTACTTTTACCTTTGTTATTGCTATTGTTGTTGTTATTTCCTTTCATTATTATCTTTATTAGTATTTTTGGGAGGGAATTGGAGGTTAGTTTATTAAATAATCAACAGGTGTTTGGATTTTATTTTTACATTCCTAGGAGGAGAAGTGTAAGTGTTATCGATTATTTTCCCTGATTATTGGGTGTAGAGAAATCAAAAATTTGCGTGATTTTTGTTTTTGAAACACTTACCAATATAATGTTTCGCTTAAGTGAAATGTTAAATAAGAATTGCAACCCACTATAACATTTGCTCACTGGCTGACCGATTGTTTAATTTGAATCAGTTGGTAAATAATAATGACGTACAATTCTATTACGTAGATCTTTAATAGTCTCGTAATTTATGAGTACGAGGTTTTATTATAGTAGTTATAGATGGCAATATTACATGAACGTAGTAACAAGTAGTTGTTGTAATAATTTTTTTTATTTTTTATTTTTAAGACCAATACTCAGGGGATGGTTCATACTCATGCCGTGCATTTTGTTTGAATTAGGAAAATTGATTAGGTGAAGTAGGAAAGAAGAGAGAGTAGTGTTTGAGGACATTAGATTTGAATCTTTTTATATTATAAGTTACAGAAAAGACCTCTGCAGAAAGAGATTTCCAGATACGGATAATCCGACTAAAGAAAGAATTTTGTCTGTAATGTAGTATGCGATACGCTGGCCAATCGACCGCATTCGGATGTGCTCTGCGAGAATGACGGTTGTTACGTAAGAATAAAAGATTTTCGGGAACAAGTGTCCTTATCTCGCTAGAGCAAAATCCGTTATCCTAGCGATAGAACAGTGAAACATAGGCCGCATTGGGACGACGCTCAAATGAATCAATAGAGTTGGATACCCTACCGTAATTAATGAGCACCTTCGCCCTCTTCGGTACGCGGTCGAGAAATGTCGAAATAGACTTCGAAGCACCGAACCATACGTGAGAGTTGTATTCCATTCTCGGTCGAATATAAGTTGAATAAATAGTAAGGAGATCCGATAAAGCGGAGAATTTCCGCGCCGTTTTAAGAAAACGAGGCACTTGAATGCTTATTTCTTTCTTTTAATGATCTGAGCTATTAAAAGAATATGTACGACAAATATTATTGTCATCTGAAAAAAAATACATAGGATTAGAAGTAGGAGGAAGAATAGCGTTAATGACAATAAAAAATAAAGTTGAAGATAGAACAGAACTTCTGAGTTCAACCTGAACTTGTATAATGCGATTGAAATGAAAATTGTAATAAAAAAGCGCTGATAAGGTGACTTCAACAAGTTATGTTTAAAATTAAGAATTATTTTTAATGAAAATAATACTAAATGATATATGTATCCAGTAATAACGGATTTCATTCAATGAAAGTTTTTAATATTGCAGTTAAATTGAGTTTGAAATAAAAATTTATTGATTACTTTTTAAGGGTACGAGTATTCATAATCGTAATCAATTCCATTCAGTATATTTAAATTGTATGTCAAATTCAAATTAGTTGCTTGAAGTACTTGCGGCGGATCGCCTTGATGATAGGACAAACACCACTAAAGCGAGGCTTGTTCTCATATATTTCAAGATTACTGGTTCAAACTCCAGGTCAGACATTGCCAATAAAAAGAAATACAAAAACAAAGAAAGAATATTACTTCGGCGACTGTCTTTTCTGCAGATTTCTGGCAAAAACTCTGAGAGTAAATAAAATTGCCATGAAAGAGTTTTTAAAAAATCTGTCATTTAGAGTTGACTTTAAACTGTAGGTCCCGCTACTTAAGTATAAAATTAATACACACAACATACGTAAGTGGTGTGAAAAACTAGGGCGTAATCCTGTCGACAACAGTTGAAAGTCTAAATACTTTGCTATTTAAGTTTGCATGCAAACATAACATTAATAAGCTAATGACATTACTGGTATGTGTTGAAAGTGGATACATGTTGTGAAATTTAATTGTAAGTTCTTTCACTATATATATTCTTGTGTTTTTTTTAACGATCCAGTATTACCTTCCACTATTTGTTTATACGTATCATGGAGTTGTCCGGTACGATTTCAATTCTTTCATATACATGTATTTTGCACATACATATTACTTACACTTTAATAACATTGTCGGCTGATTTTCTTGATAAAGTTACAGTATAAAGGGACCTTAAATCAGTTGCCTAAATCTAACATTTCTTAAAAAAAACGCATATATATGCCAACGTAAACAGTCTGATGAATGATTTTGAAATCGAATGTTCGTGGCTTCGCCTTCTCGAGATCTCCATAAATGTAAACATCGTTTGTTTCACTGTTGTTTGTGTATTTTGTTTACGTTGTTTGTTGTTGCATTTTTTGTTTACGTGCTTCTCCCCTTTTTTATACTGATGTTGTTGGCATATTTTTATCATGTAAACAAGTTCATTGTTTTTGTTTTTGTAGCTTTTGTTTATCAGTTTAATGTTAAACGATGTAACACCATTTCCATTTTCGTAACAATATTGTTACGTTTTTACCTTTTTAAAAACGTTTAAAATACGAGTTCGTTGATTGCAAACAAAAATAAAAACAAATATGTATTTATGTATTTAGTTTCAATTAAACTCTTTATTGTTTGCACTACTTTTGTGTGCCACCGTATACAACTTGACGAATACAACAATAACTGCTTGTTCGCTATTATTCTTTGCTTACAACGCAGATCTTTTCAACGGCGATCTTCAAACCACGACTGTTCTTGTCACACGCAATGCGTCTTCACACAACACTGACTGAATTCTTACCACAAAATACAATTCTTACTACTCGTAGCCTGCTTTGTCTTGCCTTTTTATATACCCACGTAATCAGTCTGATGAACGTTCCTGAAAGTTTTCGAGAGTTCTATCGCTACTTCATTGTTGTTTGTGTATTTTGCTTACGTTTTTTGTTGTTGCTTTATTTCTTACTTGACTGTCTCCTTTTCATTTAAAATTGATGTTGTTGGTATATGCAAGCAAATTCGTTGTATTTGTTAGTGTAGCTCTTGTTAACCATGTTAATGTTGGAGGATGTTTCCATTTTCGTAACAATACGTATAGTTATTATCAATTTATGGTAAATAGTGAAATAATTAAATTTGACTTAATATAGTCTTCCCTGCGGAATTTCCTAATATAACTTGACTGTTAGTGTTCTCATAAAATAGTGTATAGCTATGTGTAGGTATTCTTGAAGATGTTTATTAAACAATATCCACACTTGTATTGTGTTTCTAAATTCAATTTGATATTCGAGCATTCGTTTATACCATATCGGCTGTCTGTTTAAAAGATAATATCGACCTGCGTCTTAGGATGCAGCATGTGTGTAATTTTAAAATGTATTTGACGAGTGATACATTTGCTTTGACCGTAATCATGATTACAACCACAACACAATTTTTCAAAACATTACACAATTTAAGTGTGACTTTGGTTATTATAAACACAAGTCTTACTAGCGCATATAAATACTCGTGATTTAGTTTTCGTTAAAACTCCAACCATTTAAATATTTAGTAGGAATCATTTTTGTTTTTTTTTTTTGCTTATTTGATTATCTTAATATGTCTGTATGTGTTTAAAACTCATGTATATTTTCATGTAATACAATTACCAAATAATAGTAAAAAATGAAAATAAAGTTTAAATGCGATTTTTGTTACTATTTTTGTGCTAAAATTTACAGTTTTTTTTTATGGCCCATTAACATGAAACGTTGCAAGCCACAATTAAATTATCAAACCATCAATTTAACTAAAGGCCAGATCAAGACTTTTTATGGCCCTCGATGTCGAGTGAAGGTTAGTATCATTTCGTGTTTATTTGCGCTTTGGAATGTTTTTTATTACTCGCATGAGTGGAAAATTTATTTGTAGTACAGAATTACATGAAAGTTAAGTGAGTGGCATTCTTAATATGAATTTTAAAAATACAATTTTTGTGACGTTCTTGTATTTGACAATGCCTCTGTCAATATTTATAGAGTTTAACACTCAAAATTGTATACCTTTGGTCCCTGAAAAATCACTTTTTATATACAGAAGTATTTCTTAAAAAATTGAGAAATGCATGAAAAAAAAACTAAATTTTAAAGTTTAAGTATCTTTAACGTATCTTTAAACAAGGAAACCTAAGATCAGAAAATATAATGAAAGTCTCATTTGTTTAGGAGAAACTCATATTATGGATGTAATTGGGTTTCCTCACTCCTTAGGTCCACATGTTTTTGTTTTCACGTAAACATAGAGGTTTGTCAGTAGCATATGAAAGCATACATTTGTAACTCAAATTGACTTAAGTCAGCTTAGGCTGTTATTGCTGGTGACCACACAGATATTTTCACCAATTTGCCAATATACTCTAGGCTATGCTATGGTGTGCTTATTGATGTTTTTACATGAAGAAATTTTGTATACACTTTCACAATATGATTCTGAAGAAAAACTTTTGTTTTTTGATTGAATTTTGAGGAAATTAAGTTTTCGTAAAAAATATGCACAAATTTGCTTGATATACTGAACATTTAATCTAGAAGGTGGCTTATCAAACCAGAGGTCAGACATTTCTAACGAAACCAAATATGAAAAAATATTTCTTCCTCAACTTCCTCTCAGCAGATTTCTGGCAAAAACTCTGAGAGTAAATAAAATTGCCATGAAAATCTTTCTCAAAAATCTGTCGTTCGGAGTCGACATTAAACTGTAGGTCCCGCCACTCATTTATAAAATTAACACAAATATGTAAGTGGCGTGAGAAGTCAGGTCTTAATCCTGACTGAAGGGTTGTAATGACCGATTACGTATCTATGTACAGAGCTTTTAAGTAATGATGCCTTGTCCAGAAAAGTTCACAGTCTATAATAAAGCACAGAATTTCTTTAAATTGAAGCCTTTAGTAGAGATGAATGTAGAATTTAAAACTTTTTCATTTTTGAATGGTAAGCTAAATTAAATTTTGCCAGTTTGATTTCATGCTTAACACGAATATTCTCCATTCAAATTAGCCAGTAGTTACGAACCACTACGCAAAGAACTGTTCTGGTAAGGTTGCCAAATAATAAAATTTTACCACCAAAAAACTAAAATTTTTATATGTTTACGTTTGTTAGTTATTAACTATTGTATCAAGTTAAGTTGGTGTAGATTCAGATTTGACCCTTACTTTCACCTGGTCGTGCTTGGTATACTGTTTCTCTTTTAACTCCATTGTACTCAACTTTTTTTTGCAAAGGGAAACACAAATATAAATAATTGCTCTGCAGAAATGAAACGAGAATTGAAGTTATTCTGACGCAAATTCTATTGTTGCATTAGAAGTATGAAATAAAAAAAGCAAAAAAGAAAAGTAAAATCTTCAATGGATTGGTATTTAAAATATCGTTGGAATTGTTTTGACAAGATTGTTGGAAATTTTACAAAAACTATGAAAATATGGTTGTGCAAACACATTTATTTGACTTCTATTACGTTGTAAAATATTTGATTATTGAATAGAATATTTCTCTTTAAATTCAAAATAAATACAATAACTTTTTAGATAAAGTGGATGAAGAAAAAAACAACAAATAAATGATTTGAAGAATTTATTGATCATAAACAGAATGAGCCTGTACAGTACAAGAACGGCACTGTTGTAATCAGTTCGGATTAGTTGCGTAAAACAGAGAATATGCTTAGATTCATGATAGTTCCAGTCAAGCGGTTGGAATTGACGAGAGGTCACTATCGATCGAAAGCCTAATTGATTTAGAAATTGCTGACCTGAGACAAAAAAGCTTTAATACAAACAAAAAAGCAATACAAAAATGTCAATAAATTTTTTTTTTTTGGTTTTGCTGACGTTAGAATTTTTAACAAAATATTGGAGTTAATGAACTTCTATTGGAAACAAGTCAGTATTTTTTCTTGCAAGGCCACATTTTAATAAATCTTCAAACTGTATAACGTATTGTTACGAAAATGGAAACGGTGTACCATCGCTTAACATTAAAACGATAAACAAAAGCTACATAAAGAAATACAACGAACTTGCTTGCATATACCAACAACATCAGTATGAAAGAAAAGGAGACAGACAAGTAGGAATAAAAGCAACAACAAACAACGTAAGGAAAATACAAAAACAACAAGGAAGTAGCGATAGAGTCCTCGAGAGGGCGAAGACACGAACATTATACTACAAGAAACTTCATCAGATTGTTTACGTGAGCATATAAAAAGGCAAGACAAAACAGGAAACGGGTAGTAAGAATTCAGTCAGTCTTGTTTGAAGACGTGTTGTGTGTGAAGAGAACAGTCGAGGTTTGAAAATCGCTGTTGAAAAGATCTGCGTTGTAAGCAAACAGTAATAGCGAACAAGCAATTATTGTTGTATTCGTCAAGTTGTATACGGTGGCACACAAAAGTAGTTGAGAATAATAAAGAGTTTAATTGAAACTAAACACATATGTATTTGTTTTTAATTTTGTTTTCAATCAACGAACTCATATTTTAAACGTTTTTAAAAAGGTAAAAACGTAACAGTATAATAAAACCAGTCGGTTTGTTTATTACTCTATAACATTACTTACATACATACATACATATCGTTAGTCTCATTCGTAAATGTGTTAAGTCCCTTTTTTCAAATTTTACAGGAGACACAAAAAACCTTGCGGCTTTGTCAGTTTTTAAACTTTGTAAACTTTTTAAACGCAATTATTTTTACAAAATAGCTCTCTTTAAATGACCTAGATCAAAAATTAAGAATAATTAATAATTAATATTCGTGGAGTTAGCACGTGCTGTTAATATTTTTCGTAGTTTTATGGACTTAGTGTTTTTGCAAACCACAAAATTACAACAAATTTAAACTACATACTGACATTTTTTTTGTCGTAAAATATGTATTTGGTATAGTGTTATCGTTTTACATTAAAATCTCAATTTTGGAAAAAAGTGGACTTAGCGTCTTTACGAATTATACTAACGATATGCAATTGGTCATTACAAACCTTCAGTCAGGATTGCGACCGAGCCTCTTATAATAGTACTTACAGCCACCCAAACAACCGTAGCAATGTTTAGCTAGTTTTAACAAATATAAGTACAACAACAAAACTATGGCTTCAATCCATCTGATATTTCGTCTATTTGTTTATTGTACTCTTGTTTACAACTACCGTAGCAAAGCATATGTAATATATGCAAACGTATGTATGTATTTAGTCATTGCGACGGTTTTTCGATTTAACTTTTTAATTCCATTTTATGAATTTTTGGGCTAAGTGTTCTATGAAGTCGACCTAGTCTAGTAGGTAATGTGTTGGCTTATTAGACGTAAGGCCACGGTTCACACCCCAGGTCAGACATCAAAACGAAAATATGAAAAAATATTTCTTCAGCGACTTCCCGTCAGCAGATTTCGGGCAAAAACTCTGAGATTAAATAAAATTGCAACGAAAATGTTTCTCAAAAAAACTGTCATTCGGAGTCGACTTTAGGTCCCACCACTCGTGTATAAAATTAACACACACAAATTGAGTGGTGTAAGAAGCTAGGTCGTAATCCTGACTGAAGGGTATGTATGTATGTATGTATGTTCTATGTAGCCTCCTCTGGCAGTAACTACAGATCCTATATGGAGCAGCATGTTGTTCACTAAATTTTTACAGATCTATACTATTGCACGTTGTTCTTACAGGTTTTTCGAAATGTTTTTAGAGATGTTAAGGTCGGCTAATTGGGGCACCTTTCCAGCGGTTATCATAGTAAGTTTAGCGGTATGCTTAGGGTCTGTAATACGAATTTTTCTCCAGTGGTAGGCAAGTTAGTACTTGAAATGTTTGCGTAGTATTCAGTGGCCTTTGTACCAACTATTCTATAAACTCTCTTGCTCATCACGCAACGCTATACCTATACCATCAGCGATCCACTGCTAGACTTTAAAGTTAAGCTGACTTACTTTGCTAGCAAAGTTTTTTCTAGTTTCAACAAGTAATTCTAAAAAGATCGACTAATAAGAGAAAAATTAGTTTTCAGTGGTAAGCCATTGAAGAATGACAAATAATGATAAAGACTGAGTGCCCTGGTAGTCCAGTGGGTAGTGTGATAGACTATTAGGGTAAAGGTTGTGGGTTTGATTTCCACCACAGACTCTGATCTGATGAATCTTTGTGTGAGGAGCTATGCCGTAATCCTGACTGAAGGGTTGTAATGGCCAATTATGTATGTTATGTATGTATGGTAGGCAAGTTAGTACTTGAAATGTTTGCATAGTATTGAGTGGTCTTTGTACCAACTATTCTATAAACTCTCTTTTGCTCATCATGCAACCCTATGCTATCAGGGATCCACTGCTAAACTTTAAAGTTGATCTGATTTACTTTGCTAGCAAAGCAAAGCAAATGATGAATTTTTGTAAAAATCTGAGTACAATAGCCGTATGATTTCAATAGGCTTTCTTCTCTAGGCAGAGCGGCGAAAAAAGTCAACAACTCCTTAAATATTTAAACTGCAAATGGCCAAATAAGTGGAGAGTGTTTGTTCTTTTACGTTCTCTTCCTCTTAACACAAAAACTCAATAAATATTGAATAAAAAATTTACGCAATATGCCCTTTTAAATTTTAATACAATTTAAATAATTGACTGACATTAGCTCATACGTTGTTCGGATACATTCCAGAAATTTTTGTTCAGTGCTTTGGGATGCAATTTTACCAACCAGACTCATATTAAGGACTGAAGTAAATCAAGTGCTCAGTGCTCAACCAATGCCACATAATCTCTCACATTTTTGTTGTTCATCGCCATTCATGTTGCAGGCAATAAATTATTCCTGCTGTTGTTAGTTGTTGCAACAAGAAATGTAGTGGCATACAGCTGAATAAGCGAATGTATGCATTGTGGAATGATAAAAACCGTCATTAATTTATGCATTCAACTAGAGGCAGCGTAGAGTATGAATGTCGGTAGAAGTATATGTCTTGTGCATCATTTATTAGCAGTTGCAGAATATTTCCACAGCATTACGCAAAAAATAATGAAGAATGACGGGCGTATGGAAGAATGAACTTTCGCGCACAATGGCAACGTGACATTTCAACAATTTATTCGTTTTTATTCAAACACGACTATTAACATTTTCCATTGTTTCTGAACTCTCAATGTCTCGAGAAGTTCGCATTTGTTTGGCAGATAAGTTCACTCGATAAGTACATGATTGAAACAATCAATTTGGTCCAGTCGTTAATCCGACTCTCATTTAGTAGTTGAATAAGAGGGTGGGATTTACGATGAAAATAAATACTCTTTCTTTTCAGCATTAAAAATAAAAAGAAAATAAAAGAGAAATTTGCTTTGATGGCGTTCACTTTATCATCGCACATTACTTTGAACATGGATTTGTTATCGTTATCGTCATCTTTTCTGCGTTGCATTTTAATTATTTCAAGCAAAAAAAATTAAACTTTTAATGGAAATATTTGCTGTGAAAAAATTAAATATTTTTTTTTATTTTATTTTAAATGAATTGTATTAAATCCAAATTGTGAGTTAATACGGTGTTCAAATATGCACCTTTATTGCGTAAATCGCAATAAACGCCATTATTGAGCACAATATTTCATATAAGGTTTCAATTAATTATTGCGCAATAAATACGCAAATTGTTATAATATTGAGTAAAACTTCAAAATGCAGCACTGTCATAAGTGTTAGTTTTGCTCTTCACAAGAAAATGTAAGATTTCCAGATGTCCAATTAAAAATTGAAATGTAGTGATAAAAACCTTAAAATTCCTACAATGCCGTCCATGGTTTGGATTGGATACCATTATAAGATCACAGTAACATCTTCCCCTTTTCCTCTAGCTCATTGTTTGAAACCAAACCTTAAGTTGTAGATTTAAATATTAATTTAAAAACTTGACTATTATTTGGGGAAATATCCTCTATTGAAATATTAAAATATTAAATTGAACTATTAAATATATTGAAATATTAAATACATTTGTATTTATTTTGCGGTTTTTTATATTCAATAAAGGTACTTTTTTCTATTAAAAATAATTTAAGTATTATACATACATGGTAAAAGGTGTAATAAGTACGCATAGTTTTTGTAGAATTACTTTACAAAACTACTGATGACTAATGATGCCCTAAAACTGATATGTTTATTTGTTTAATTTAAATTAAAAACAATCAAACTGATTTAATAATTTAATCACACAACTATTGTACAATTTTGATTAGTTTCCTCCTTTAACAACTATGCCAGAGAGAATTATTAAATTTGTCTTTCTGATATGAAGACTTACCCGTTAATAGAATAATTGGCTCATTTGCCAATGTCGTCAATATGGTACAAAGTTTCAATTTGCATTTAGAGAAAAATGTTCTGTTGTTGAATATAGTCTCCAATCAAGTGATATATGAAACTTTCTTCTTCTAGATTTCAATCTTCTGTTGTCTTATTGAAAACGAAATCCTATTTTCTATTCCCCTCATTTAGAACTGTTGGTAATATTTTATAATTTTCTATTGGAGACAAACAAAATTGAGTCTCATAAAAACGTGAATGTATCCAGCTGCAAACATTCATACTGCATTTGTGATGAAGGAAAGGAAAGATAATACAATATATACATATAAATACATACATAAATATACATATGAATACGATGTTATATCGTTAAGATCAAATAGACATGTTGCATAGGATAATTGTTTTTTATTTCAATAAGAATAAATTATGTAATGAGTAAGCGATTATGGAATTAATTTTGTAATATTAATTACTACTGTATCGTATTGTATTTTATCTAAAGAGTTTAACAAAAAATTTATGTTTTTCGTGTAGTTACATACATTATTGGTCATTACAACCCTATAGTCTGGACTACGACCTAGTTTCTCACACCACTTATGTTGTGTGCGTTAATTTTTTTTATACATGAGTGGCGGGACCTACAGTTTAAAGTCGACTCCGAACGACAGATTATTGAGAAACTTTTCATAGCAATTTTATTTGCTCTCAGTGTTTTTATCAGAAATCTAATGAGACGAAGTTGGCGAAAAAATATTTTCTTTATATTTCGTTTAGTTTGAGATGTCTGACCTGGGGTTCGAATCGTGGCCTCACATCTAATAAGCCAATACACTACCTACTAGACTAGACTTGTATTTTATCATTCATAAATTGTGTGCTAGAATTGTGTGCTAATCTGCAAGTGTAATGGTTGTAGGTTCGATTCCCACCAGAGATTCTGGACTATTACAGTGTCTTAAGTTTGTAAATTGTAATTACAAAAAAAATTTACCCCCATTTTTTGCATACATACTTACTGCCTCCTTCCCTTCTTCTGGATTCTAACACAGTGCACTGAGTGAATAGAGATCATAGCCTAAGTGTCATAGTCTCAGTTAAATAAAAAACCTGATAAATTTCTGTTCGCATTTGGGAAAGAACTTGTTTCTTTCGTCAACAATTGGACTATCTTACCTAAGTTTCGCATTCATATTCTCTGTTTTTCTTTCTACAACAAATCTGGCTTAAACTTAAAAACATAATGATTTCTTTCATTTCGGCCCTAGAAAAATAAAACTTAATTTTGTATTTTCTCCAACTATTTTACTATATGTAAATACCACCTTTAAAGGTCCCTAATGCGTTCTGTTCTATCCGTCTACGCCGTAAACGCCTATCACTGTCTATATAAGTACTATCAGACGAATACTCAGGCAATTATTAATCATGAAAATTTCTAATCCTAATGTATAGAGTTGTTGACAAAACCAAAAGCAAAAAAATGATGACAATAATAATAAGTGGGGAAAAAATATATGTTAAGAAATCATTACAAGTAAAATGATATGCAATTTTATTTTTCGATAATCGGAATACTCACAGGAAAGTGTTTTGTGTTACTGTTTGTCTTAAAAAAATAATGAAAAACTAAGTCTGAAGTGTTTAGTTTTATAAACATTAGCACCTATTATGAGAGCTATTGTGTTAATTAAAAGTAAAAACTTTCACCCGTTTAACTACGTGCATATATACATACATACATACATCGGCTGATACGAAATCACAAATTTAAACACGGACATGGATGCGAGCACATTATTCTTGTATAAGTTTTCGCTTAGATAGCAACTATAATTCTCTTCTCTTTATTCTTTTTTTGTCGTCTCTCTTTCTCTTTTCTACATTTATGTATATGAATGTGTGTACATATGTAGGTATGTTTGCGTAGGTAGTTTCATTTTAATACCATCAAAGGACTTTTGTTGTTTTACTTATAAAGACCGTGTGCACGTTGCTATTACATTATTTATCTGTTATGATATGATGAGTAAAGTTTAATGATTACCGGGAAATACATCCAACAACATATGGTTGGAACTGTTTGTTAGTTGTAAAGGATTTTATAAGGATTTAATCAGTTTTTATTTTTATTAATAAATGAAAAATAAACTTCATGAGAAGCACTCGTTTTATGTTCTGGAAACCATTTAAAGATTACGAATGTACTTTTAATGCCTTTAAAAGGACAATTATTTTTAATGACGGAATAATTGTTAAACAAAAAACGCAATTTTAAACCAAAATGTCACTTTTTTTTTGATTTTCTTTGTTTGATTACACGGTGCGACAGCCAAAATACACCCAGCTAATGGTTGCGAGTTTTGTTGAGTAGAACTCAAAAATATTTTTTATATTTCTCGAACCCTCCAAACTTGTTTTATTTGACAAAAACGGTATTTTTGATTTTTTCACACAAATTTATTGATTACTTAAATATTTTTTAACCTATTTTCAAAAACGAGAGAGAAAATGGGACAGATGAGCTTTTAAAATGATATACATAAACATATGGTTATAACTTATATGTTATGAGTTTAGATCAGGTGAACTTGAAAAATATGATTTTTTCTCATTTTTTCAAGTTTAGCTATTCTTAATTGCAAAATTTAATTAAAAAATATAAAATAAGTGATGACATTCTGAAAGGGCATTATCTTGTGAAGAGATTGACACTTCTTTTGATCAAATCGGAAAAAAATTACCGTAGTTATTATTTAAAAAGTCTAACAGCCATGTTATATTTTTTATATATGCCATCTTATCAAATGAACTTCCAGTTCAAAATTTTTTAAAGTTTTGATGGATCTTGGTTGTTTATCGCAAAATGTGTCAAATTCACGTTTGCACGACTACCAGAAGTCGGCTAATAATTCCGTTTTTTGCAAATATGTATTATTATTTCTATTTGCGCAAACATTGTTCAACTTCTGGTGGTCGCTCGGACGTGAAATTGACACATTTTGCAATTCAATCAAGATTCATCAAAACTTTTGAAAATTTTTGAAATAATAGTTCATTTGAAAAAATATATATACATATGTAAAATATCACTCGACTGTTAGACTCTTTAAATAATAACTCCGGTAGTTTATATCGTTTTAAAGGTCCATCTCTCTCCTATCTAATAAGGTTTAAATTTTGGAAATTGGTTCAGAAATATTTGTGTAACCAATAAATTGTGCGTCAAGTCCAAACAAAAACAGTTTTTGTCAAATAAAACAATTTTGTTATAGATTCGTATCATAAGCACATTCACTTTATTTCGTCTCTTGATATTTTTTGACTTGTTCTCTGAGTCACAGAAGTGGGAATTTTTTTTGTAATATATCTCATTTCACTACACCCTATGGCATATTATGTGTAGTAATTAAATCCATAGGACGATCAGGCGTCTTAAGTTTTCAAAATGTGTAGGTTAGCAATGTTTCTCACCACTACACCCAGTACGCAATGCCACAGAGTACATTGTATCTAGCCAACGATAGATGGCAACGCTGTTATCCTTGTATCAGCTACAACAGTTTACTCCTCTACAGAGTTTGAATTAATGAAATTGAAGCTATGCAAACAGTGCAAGCTCTATTCAAATTAATTATAATTTATATTGTAGATTAAATCAAAGGTGAACGACAGAATTGTTAAACAGCATAAAAATATGTTCAGTTGTAATCAAATTATTTCACAAACTCTTAAAATTCTGTAAATAAAATGTAAAGCAAGTAGCAGTTCAAAGGACTAAGTGAATTTCGAAACAAAGCTTTTATAATTTTATTGTATTTTTCATGCCTTCTATCCATAGAGTATAACAACAAATCATTGGATTCTTTTAATTAAAAACAATTTTTTTTGAAAATCTAATTTCACGCTAGTGGCACGTGAAATACTTCATTACAATGAAATTTCAACGTACTTTTTGTGATTAAATTTGTAAAAGACAATTTGAAAATGTTCCCCTCATAAACAAACCGATATGCACAGATTTTGATTGCCTTACGCCATAGTCGTTACGTTATACGTTTTATGATATCTCCACCATATCTCCTGCGGTTCGAATGGAGCTTTTGCTTTTCGAATTTTGATTTTTCATTTGACATAATAAAACTCATACGCAAATTTATAAAACTTTTGTTGATAAAAAGAAGAATTTACGACCAATCACATTACTTTTTATCTTATCAATTCGACCTTTTTTTTGTATCGATAAAAATAAGAACAGAAACAAAATTCGTAAAAATACACCGAGTACAAGCATAGCGGGTGATTAATAGAATAGAGTCCATACACTGCTGAATATATCTATCAGATTAAAAGTAGAAGGCTATGTTGAATTTTGTTTAAATAAATTTTCTAAAGACAAATGATTTCAAAATTTCACAACTTCAAGCAATTCAAATGATGTTTTGGGTAAAATTGCTGTAAAATATTGCGAGTGAAACAAGGCATTTTTAAAATATTGTTATGTTTTTAACCTTTTAAAAACGTTTAAAATATGAGTTCGTAGATTGCAAATAAATAAAAAAATAAATTTGTGTTTAGTTTTAAATAAATTCTTTTCATGGCAATTTTTATTTACTCTCAGAGTTTTTGCCAGAAATCTACTGAGAGGAAATCGCCGAAAAAATACTTTTTTTGTATTTTGTCTTTGATGCCTGGCCTGGGACTCGAACCCAGGCTTTTGCGTCTAATAAGCCAACACACTACCTACTAGACTACGGCGACTTCAATAAATAAAATTCTCAATAAATAAAAATTTATCGTTCGGAGTCGACTTTAAACTGTAGGTCCCACCACTCATGTATAAAATTAACACACACAACATAAGTGGTGTGAGAAACTAGGACGTTGTACAATGGGTCAATTCGACCTCCGGGTACTGTACTTGTTTTAAATGAAAAGTACACGTCCTCTAACCTAACCTAACCTTTAAATAAATTCTTTATTGTTCGTACAATTCCGTGTGTCACTGTTCGCAATTTGATTTAAACAACAATAATTTGTTTTATTTGTTATTCTTCTGTACACTCTTTTGCGTAAACACTAAAATTTGTTCGGCAGATCTTTATAACGGAGATCTTCAAACGATTATTCTCTTCACACGCAACGTGTCTTTGTACAAGGCTGACTGAATTTTTACTGATCCCGTTGCCTGCTTTGTCTTGCCTTTTATATCGCTGGGTAAACAGTCTGATGAATGCTCTTGAAGGAGAATGACTTTGCCTTTGCGAAATCTTTATAAAAGTAAACATGTTGTTTACGCTATTGTTGTTTGTGTATTATGTTTACGATTTTCCTTGCATTGTTGTTGTTGCCTGTTTGTTTACTTGCCTACTTGCGTATCCGTTTTTTTTATACTGATGTTGTTGCTATATTTTTGTTTATTCGTTAATCATGTAAACAAGTCTATTGTTTTTGTTTTTGTAGCTTTTGTGTATTATTTTAATGTTAAAAGATAACACCATTTCCATTTTTGTAACTTATTTACTGTACTTAATTGGTCATTAACAACCCGATTAACGGATTTCGGCCTGCCGCAATACACACTTCCATTTTCGTAACAATATGTCAAATTTCGTTCGCCACTTTTTATATTCTAAAGTTGCGTGTTCAATTGATTTGAGGAAATTTTTTTAAAAAATTCTTTTTATTTTCAATTTTTCTTTTAATTTTAAGAGGCCAATTACAGAAACATTTCAATTATTTTCAATGTATTTCAAATCAAATATTACGGAAAGTCTTTTAATCTTAAATCATAATCTTTTACAACATTTTCCGCACGTGTACATAAATTGGTTTATACATGAGAGTATCGATTGATTGTTTGTTGCTGCTGCAAATGAAAATTTATGTTCGACAGTTTGTGTATTACGATTATGATATGATTTCGATTATAAGTAATCATTATTATTTCCGTCGTTATGAGAGTCTTACATTTTATCGATTTTCATTCACAATTTTCTTTTCACAGAGTTTCTGACACATGAGTTGGCGTTCTCGCACTCATTCACTTTCCGTTGCATTACAAAATACACATTCTAAACGAATTGTGTATCTTACCAGTAATTACTTGTAATCAATTGTATTTGTTTTTACTCATTTTTTTTTATTATTTGTTTTGATTTATAACCGTTGGTGCGAAGTTCATATTCATTCATATTTTTAATCGAATTGAAGAGGATTACCTGCTGTTTTTGGGTGTTTCAACAAAAATGTTTAGATATTATCAACAGATTTCATTTATGAAAGAAAAGGCAACAAAAACAAAAACAAAAAAAAATGTATTTGAATTACAATGAATTTTTATGACTGTCAAAAAAGATAAACACATTTCGCAAAAGTACTCCAATAATGTGGATATATGGTGGATATTTTATAAATCATTGTATCGCAATGTGGTTCTGTTATAATGTTTAAAGATGGGAAATGAACATAATTTGAATAGAAATTATGGAAATATTATCGATTTGTCTTGGTACTTGCATTGTTGTCCTACGAAAATTTCATTTTAATCATTTCAATCATCTCTCATCAGCTCAATGTCGCTCTAGTTTTTTCTCATCTTGGAGATTACATTATCAAATTAATTCGTTGAGTATATGCGTGACCATTTATCATTGATGACTACCTTTTGCATTCTAATCCATTGCAATTCCAAGTAGAATCTATCTCCGTTTACTAAGTATTTAATTTTTTTGTATTGTTTTATTATTCTTATATAGTAAAGACATACGTATGTGTGTATGTATGACACAATCAAGAGTACTGTTTTTACATTTCCTATGAAAATTTAGACTTTGATGGCAGATTGTTTGACACACTCGCATTATTCTTAGCGCAAAACAATTCAGAGAGCATTTTTTTATTTTACAAAATGGTATGACATTAAATGTCTGTTAATTACACATAATACAACTGGTCAGTATTACGATTTAGTGTCTCACACCACTTATGTTGTGTGTGTTAATTTTATACATGAGTGGCGGGACCTACAGTTTAAAGTCGACCACGAATGCATTGCATTGCAAATTCTGTTCAAGCAGTGGTCTGGCTGACCTGGTTATTTTACGCTGCGTTATGTTACTCAGCTCACAAAATATTAAATAAAAACATGCTGTTATCATTCATAATTAATAATAATGTTAAAAAACCTTCACGTTAAAATAACGTATGACAAGTCAGGATTACGACCTAGTTTCTCACACACTCACTGGCAATTTTATTTACTCTCAGAGTTTTTGCCAGAAATCTGCTGAAAGGAAGTCGCCGAAGAAATGTTTTTTCATATTTCGTTTAGTTGGAGATGCCTGACCTGGGCTTTGAACGGAGGCCTCACGTTCAATAAGCCAACACACTACCTACTAGACCACGGATACTAAGAACGTATGTCTGATAGCTAAATTTATTTTATATTTATATTTATTATTATATATTTATCATAAAATTTATTTTATATTATTGGGATTTAACTTTATTAACATATGCAGGATACGCAGGATATATGCAATACAATATTCAAAAATGTTTGAAGGATAGTGCTTATAAGCGGTGAATTTTTATATCGAAATCCTACATCTGAGAGCAAATAGTCAAGTGTCATTCAAGTTGATAGAATTCTGTTTGTCTTATTGAAAACACTGGCTGGATCATCTTCTACAATTCGATGTGGTGAACAAAGTTTTAATTTGCTGGACACCGTGTCACTTTGGAATCACTGCGAAGGAATTGCTGAATTAAATGGATTCACAGCAGACTTTATGGACATAGTCAAGAGTCATATTATAGCACTAACTAGGCAGCTTAGTAGCAGAAGAGGTTTACAAATTATGAAAGGCGAACATTGATGGATTGCAGGTTTTCTAACAAGAATCAATTACGTTGTGTCAGTTGGTTACGTTTTCTGGATATGGAAACAGAGAGCAGCCTCTACCTCGAAAAGAATAAAACTATAAGGTGTGTCCATTATATGGAATTGCATTGCGGTGTTCAACTTCTTACTGCTTTTTCCAACAAATCTGTGTATTAAGTTAATGGGGGATATAAAATGCCAATGGCTCAAGATTTGCTAACTATTTAGAAACTTTTCAAGAAACTGGTGACCCGTCTGTTGATACTTCTCAAATTATGTCACATATTTTAAATGCAACAATAAATTCTACTGTGGAGAAAACTGAAAAAAAATTGATGAAAAACGAGTTAACACCTTGGCTAAATCAAAATTTACAAGCTCTTATATTTTATAAGAAAAATCTTTTGAAACAGAGGAAAAAACGTGATGTTGAAAGTAGATTAAAAAGAATTAGTAATGTAATCAAAAAAGCTTGTAAGCAGTCTATGAACAACTTTTATTACAGTCATTTAAATCAAATACAACAGGAGCCAAAAAAATGTTGGAAATTTTTAAATGAAAATCTTGGAAGAAAGTCAAAGAGTGAAATAAAAGTAAAAGACGCTGACGGAGAGTTTATTTTAGACAACCATCTAAAGAGTAATTTGTTTAACCAGTACTTTCTTCAAATTCCTAAAACATTAAAACAGCAAATTGATTACTTACCTGGTGACTCGTATAATGCTCTTAGAACTTTAGGTCAATGTCAAAGCATCTTTAATTTTTCATATACCACAGAGCTGGAAATAGCTGAACAAATCTCAGAACTTGATGTTACAAAAAGCTCTGGGTCTGACGGGATTTCAGCAAAAATACTTAAGGTATGTAAAGATGATATTTGTCCATATCTTTCAAGAATTTTTAACAGAATGATTGACACTTCAACATATCCACATGATTTAAAAATAGCAAAAATTATACCAATACCAAAGGAATCTAAAGCTACACTGATAGAAAAGTTTCGACCAATTGCCTTGTTACCAATAATTGACAAGATTTTTGAAAAAATACTCTACAAACAGCTTTCTTCATATTTTGAAGTCAATAACTTATTATATAATTGTCAGTATGGCCTTAAAAAAGGATGTGGTACAGAAGAAGCGGTTATAAACGTAATTAATAACATATGTAAAGGTTTGGATGATGGTTCCAGTGGTGTTGGTGGTATATTCTACGACTTGTCTAAAGCGTTTGATCTTGTGGATCACAATATAATGATAAATAAACTTGAATACTATGGTGTTAATGGACGAGACTTGTTATTGATACGGAGTTATTTGGAAAATAGAAAGCAGTATGTTGAGGTGAATGGTGAAAAAAGTTTTATTGGTTCCGTTGAATATGGAGTTCCTCAAGGAAGCGTATTAGGTCCACTTTTATTTAAAATTTATGTAAATGATATAAAAAATCTTCAGGTGTTTCGAAAAATGTTTATGTACGCGGATGACATAAGTCTTTTTTATCCTTATAAACATGAAACTGCTTTAAAGGTTCATATGGAGTACGATGCTGCATTAATTTCAGAATATTTAAGACTTAATAGATTGAAACTAAACGCTGAAAAAACTAAAATATTGCGATTTAGACCGTATTTAGTTCACGATCAAGTTTTTGGCATTTGGGTAGATGGAAAACAAGTAAATGAAAGTCTTTCAACAAAATACCTTGGTGTGCACTTACAGAGTAATCTTTCATGGGATACGCATATTCAGAAATTAAAATACAAAATATTATCTGTAATTGGTCTACTATATAAGTTTAAGAATAAATTCAACACGAAAACAAAGTTGGTTATATATCAGGCTTTAATACACAGCCATTTAAACTATTTGCCTATTATATATGGTCATAAAAAAACCAATGAATTTAAATCTCTACAGAGAGCTCAAAATAGAGCATTGAAAACGGTTTTTAATTTGCCTCTGACGTATTCAACAATACCTTTATATAAGAACATAGCTTTAACCATTCTTCCTGTACATGGCTTACACAAAATGCAACTTTTACTTTATGTTTTTAAATCTTTGAATAACATTGGGCATCATACAATAACTTTTTCCAGAAATCAAACAGCTTTCAACACAAGGAGTAATTCGAATTTAAGGGTAGCACGATGTCGATTGGAAACCACAAAACAGCGGGTAGAACACATTGGTAGTTTGGAGTTTAATAACCTTCCTGAGAATACAAAAAATATTGTTCGAATCTCCATTTTTAAAACAAATGTTAAAAATTATCTTTTTCAAAATTTAGAAATGCTTCTTTTGTGATTATTAGTTTGATCTCAGTTAAATTCTTATTTATTTTTTATTTTGTTTTAAAATTTGTTATTTTCTTTTTTCTTTTTTTTTTATTTTAAAATTTGTTATTCTTTATTTAAAAAATATACTTAAGTTTATATAATTTTTATTTGCCAACTCGCCTCAACAATGTCTTCAAGACGCAGAGGCACAACATATTGTAAAACAATTATTATGAATAAAGAATTAAATAAAAAAAAAAAAAAAAACCCTTTCAATTAAAATATACCCATAAAAAGAAATACAGAAACGTTTAATCGCACGAATGATGCAGCTATTGAACAGGATCAATTTCGGAAAGAAAGTTGTCACAAAATGGATGCATATAAACGAATTTTATTTAAATCAATTAAGAGTATGAAGCACAATTTTTAGCGTTTATATGCAGAAAATGCTTAAAAACGGGTTGCTTATGTTGAAGCAAAAATTAAAATTGCATAAGTTTCAGTGCTACTAAGCGGGAAATTCTTATATCCGGGAAATATTGTATTCAATTTATCTATTTGCCTATGGAGAGTTTTTACATTTCTTTTAAAATTAAAAATTTATTAACAGTGATGATTATATTTGTCTTTAAAGGAACAAATGTAAAATAGCATGAACACAAGCTTGTTCTTCAACATCTAAAAGAGACTAAAAGTATGCAAAATAATAACCTGAAGCAACTCAAGAAAATGACTTGGAAATACTAACTTAGAGATTTAAGAAAAAAGGTTGGATTGGAAAAGGAAATTTTTAATATTTTTTATTTAAAAAACGTACAATAATTTAAAATGTTTGAAAATGTTTGGTCTTGCCATATTTAGTGTGGATGAAGTATCGAGTTTACTTAAGAAATAATGTTAAAGAATTTTTCTTGTAAAAACATTGGACTTCCTTGTCTATATTTGATAGTGTCAAAACTTGTCGAACATTCCAATTGACTTTAGAGAATTGCTTATTTCTTAAATGTAATGAAACATATGTATGTATGTACTTTCAAACCACCATATTCGAAACCGTCGCTGAGTTTAGCGATTGCCAATTGGCTTTGTAGTCTGGCTGCACACGCTCATTGCGATTGTTTACGTTTACTGGCTCGAAGACAGTTTTTAATTACGAAAATTAATATTTAATATTTTTTACATTCAACGCTACAGTTTCTGTATGGATGAGTTAAACTCTTTAAATACATTTTTTTTTGCAAAATTATACTAAAACTTCATTTTATATTACATTTAAAGAGTTAATGTTGCCACATGATTGTTACAGATTTAATGTACAATAATTCGTATTTTCTTCATATTAATCATACGCCATGTAGTCGTCTACTGCATATGCAAACGCTGTTGCTGTTGCCGCAGCAGCAAGTCTGACTGTGGCATTATTTTTTCACTCTATTATGCTCTATTTGGAACACAAAGCAACATGTTGCTTTTTCTGCACGTCGCCTTAAATTAATGTTAATTACTCTGTTTCACTGTGTGAGTGTTTGTTGGATTATTTTTGTACACTGTTTATGGTATCAGAAACACACACGTGTTTGAAATGAACGAGGATTGTTTGAGAAATTTGTACTTTTTGGCTGTTCAAAACTATTATGATCATAATATTATAAATTTTAAGCATTTTATTTTATGACTATGCTACTGTCCAGTCATTAAATTTGTTTCCATTAAATGTTATAATTATTCGAAATCAATTTTAGTTCAGAAAGGACTTTGAGATATTAATGATAAAAACAAATACTTGACTTTCGTTAGTTCAAAATGAGTGAATTATTTATATAATTAATATCGGAGTACAGAGCTTAATCACAAAAAGTTTCATAAGTTTCTTGATTAATTAGAGCGTTTGCTTTGAAATTATTTTCTAAATTGACTAGACAATGTCCGTTACCTATAAAGTTTAAAATTATTGACATCTGAAAATGTCATTCTTTATTTAAGTATATTAACTTTGAATCATTTATCTCGACTGTCATAAATATAATAAAATTAATACCTGCGTAGCTGATTTGTTGCCTTATGTTATTATTTGTGCCTGTATGTATTCCTTTAGCGAAAGGTGATTATATTGATTCAGGAAATAAACAAACGTAACCATATGTTTTTACCTTTTTAAAAACGTTTAGAATATGAGTTTGTTGATTGCAAACAAAGTAAAAACAGATATGTGCTTTGTTTCAATTAAATTCTTTATTGGTCGCACTACTTTTATGTACCACTGTTACAACTCCAACAATGATTGCTTGTTTACCATTCTACTTTATACTTCTGTCCGCGCAAACACTAACAACTCTTCGATAGATTTTCACAACAGCGATCTTCGCACCACGGCTGTTTACGTCGCAAGCAACGTGACTTCACACAAGACTGACTGAACTTTTACTACTCCTTGTCTGCTTTGTCTTGCCTTTTTATATGTCCACAAAATCAGTCTGATGAACATTCTTAAAGCGGAAGATTCTTGTTTTCGCCTTCTCGAGAATTCTATCGCGACTGCATTCTTGTTTGTGCAGTTTGCTTACATTGTTTGTTGTTGCTTTCGTTTAGTTGTCCATCTTCTTTTCTCATGCTAATGTTGTTCCGAACTGCCACCTCGTTGTGCGATTCGCACCAGCTTAAAACCACCCCCGAAGTCTTATGATAGCAGCACAACTTTTAGAAAGTATGCTAAGTTATCTACAAAAGATGATGTCTTATTAATCATCACAGCAAAGCTGATGATTAAACAAAAACTGAAGAAAAAATAAATTAATTTAAAAAATAATCATTATTTACTTATTTCTCACACCACGAGTGTTAGGAGTGTTAATTTTAATATCGATTTTGAACGACAGATTTTAGAAAATCTTCATGGTAATTTTATTAGACTCTGCAAGTCGCCGTGGTCTAGTAGGTAGTGTGTTGGCTTAATAGACGAAAAGCCAGGGTTCAAGCCCCAGGCCAGACATCAAAATAAAATACAAAAAGTATTTCTTCGGCGACTTCCTCTCAGCAGATTTCTGGCAATAACTCTGAGAGTAAATAAAATTGCCATGAAAAGTTTCTCAAAAATCTGTCGTTCGGAGTCGACTTTAAACCCCGCCACTTGTGTATAAAATTAACACACACAACATAAGTGGTGTGAGAAACTAGGTCTTAATCCTGACTGAAGGGTTGTAATAACCAATTATGTATGTATGTAAGAACTTTTTGCAGAAAACTACTGAGAGCAAGTCGCCGAAGGAAATATTACAACCATATTTCGTTTTGTTGGAGATATCTAAAGCAGGATTTGAACTACAGGCTCTCATCTAATAAGCTAACATACTACCTACTTGACTAGGGCAACTTCTAAATCATCATTGGCAATTAATAAAATTTCTTTAAGCCTAGTTCTTTTAGTGAGCTTTTGGTATCAAGGCAACCAATCCAACCCAACCTAACCTAGTTATTTTTGAAATAATAATGTAAACATCATCGATCTAATGGTATTTGAATGTGGAAAAATATTTTGGCAAATTGTAAATACTTTTCAGCAACTAGTTTTGCTTTACTTACAAACATGTAATGTTTGTTCCCAGATTTATTGTATAATAACAGCTTTGAAAAAAACCAATTGGAGGAATTTATATCTAAATTTGTATTATTTTTATTATTAAAGTGCCTTTCAAAAGTTATAATCCCTAAAGAACTCTGTACAAGACACGGGAATTTCATTTGAAAAGCGATAGGAAATCTTTTTTTTTATAATTTTGCTTTGTGACAAACGGAATCATATGTATGTTAATCACATGCATGTTATTTTATATAATGAAATTTCTCTAACAACTCTCGTAAAAAATACATATACATACAAAAGTATACGAATGTTGATTGTACGCGGTCTCCATTAAATAGTTTTTTTTTCCTTTTTCGTTAATGTAAATGCTTTTACGCCCGCATGCAAAATGCCAGCATGTCAATGTCATTTGACACATAATAACACGTTATGGTAAAGCATGAGAGAAAAAAATATTTTAAAAAAATAAATACAACAAGAAAAAAGTAGGAGACTATTTAACATGAACATTTAATGTGCCAAATAATACAAGAAAAAAGAAATTGTGAGAAAGGGTAGTCAATATGACAACTTAAACGAAAAATAACATGAAACAACATTTCTCAAGTGATTATAACTATAAAAGCGTATGTGCTGGTAAAACATACCTCCATATGTATGTATGTGTAGAAAAAAATAATATTAAATGGTATGTCGTGCATTTCTCCATAGAAAATGTTAGTCTAACTTGTACACCTAGGCCTTGAGATGCGTGCTACTTGTGGCTTTAGGATATGTATTCGAATTCTTGAAATTTCAATTGTAAGAAATGTAGTAAAAATGTATATTTCTGTTCCAGGATTTTATTTCATTATTTCAAATTATGTTAACAAAGGCACAAGTGCGGTTCCGTGTTACAGCATAGTGAGAATAGAATTAAAGGATTTTCACATTCCTTTGGGACACATATAAATCATGAAATGTACACGAAACTTTTGTTCAATATGCTGAGTTTACATACATATGTATGTGATACAATATTTTTTTTAGAGGGGATTGTTCCTACGTATGCACATTATTCTATGGTAATAACTTGGTCGTTGGACTTTATTGTTTTGTAAGTGAAAGAAAATACTGTGATGAGTTTTTGGAACGTGTGCTACTATTTCGTTAAGATACACTCAAATACTTTTGAAAAAAGTAAAGTATACGAATCTTATCTTTATTTAATATTATACGGTGTTCAGCTATACACATTTATTGCGTAAATCGCAATAAACGCTATTATTGAGCTCAATATTTCATGTAAAGTTTCAATTAATTATTGCGCAATAAATAAGCAAATTGTTATAATATTGAATAAAACCAAAAAAGATAAAGTATATCCATATTCTTTGATAAAACTTAAAATGCATCACTGTCATAAGTATGTTCAGTGCGCATATTATAATTATCCGAACACTTTCTGTTGATATTTGACAACTAAAATATCAACAACGACAAACAAAAAAAAAAAAAAAACAAACAAACAAAAATAAAATAAAATAAAAACAATGTTATTGAAACTACCAGCTGTTTCGTTTACCAGCTGTCAAATGAATATTGAATAAGCAGCTGAACTGCGTATATTTCTATGTCTGAACACTTAAAATATTGTACTCAATAAACCGAATATTAACTAAATAATATGAAAGTGAACATGGAAGGAGAAGGTGTAGTATATAAGAAAACGTGTCTAAGAGGCCTCGAAGTAATATATTAAATCTTGATTACTATCAAAACAGTAATTGACTGCTTTCTAGAATGTAAGATTTACTTGTGATTGACTCTGGCAAAAGGTAAACCTTATCAACGGGGCTAGAGAAACTTGCTACAAAAGTTGTAAACAAACGAACATTGTTCCTTAACCTTTTAATGAGCAACTAATAGGACTTATGTACTTTCCATAAAAAATCCTAAAGAGGATTCTGCCTACAAAGTGATGTCTCGCATTTCAGTACAGTAGAACACGAAGTTATCACACTTTGGCTGAATGGCTTCTGTAGAAGTTTCGCTACAAATTTTTCAATCAAAATAAGTTATTTTGTTTAATTCAAATTTGCTTCACGATGGCTTAAGAATGATACCAATCCTTATCGGAGTTGGAATCAAACTGGCATTGTTGTTTATTCTTTCTATGAGTGCCTAGCAATTCGTAAGGCCTTTAGGAAAGAAAATACTCTTTACATTTTTTATTATTTCTTAATAATATGAAATTACACTCTGCAGAATATTAAATGCAACTTTTTAATTGCAAAGGAAACTGCATTTAAACAACAATTTTTAAATGCTAATACAATTAAATTTGAAATTGTTTACAAATTAAATTAAATCCACCCAAAGGGCTCTTAAAACCAACAAACGTTTTCGAGAATAACCCCCAAACGTCAAGTTAGTGTGGCAAATGAGAAACAATTTTTCATTTCTAACATTTCCAATAGCAACAAAACTCATAATGTGGCATCAACATAATGAACAAGACTTTAGTTTTCACCATTATTATGCAACATACACTCACTAAAAAATATTTAATTTGCATACAGTGCGACTGTAATCCGAGAAGTTTATCAAAAACAGCTGCTGCCATTGGTTTCGAACTGCTGTGGTTGTGTTGAAAACCTTTAAATATTCCTTTTATTATTCCTCGTTGTTGTTGTTATAGTTTCCCTCTCTGTTTATAACCTATAACAGCAACAACAAAACTGTGACCTATAAAACTACAATATTGCTGCAGTACAATACACTTGTTGGTCGTCGTTTCATTTCATTTTTATATTCGATTTATATTTTCTTTTTCTTTTTTTTTGTTTTTGTTTATTTTCTTTTTTTTTTTGTTTAAATTTCGATTACAGTTCTACTTTCTTAACCTGATAACATTGTTTGAAAAAAAAAAACGAAAGGTAACTTAGAATCTTTCACATTCATGTGTACATACTTAGATATGTACATGCATACTCATTGCATTCAAGAAATCTGCTTAATTCTAGTTCTAGTTCTAGTTCTATGTGCAATGGATGGGCGCCCTTTGGGATACATCATAATAATTGAGGACAAAATTATATTCGATTACAATATATAAATATTTCGATTACATGACGTCCAATAGTTTTGAATTTTTAGTCAATAATTTGTCCTTGTAAGTAAGTAAGTTTGTTTTGAATCAATCGAAATAAATTTCACTAGAATTTGATCTCTTTAAGTATTTTCTCAACTGGTGAAGCTGACGTAATGTAGTAGGTAGTGTGTTGGCTTATTAGATATAAGGCCTCGGTTCAAACCCAAGAAAAAATAATTCTTCGGTGACTTCCTCCCAGCAGATTTCTGACAAAAACTCTGAGATTAAATAAAATTGCCAAGAAAGGTTTTTCAAAAACCTGTCGTGGTCTTACGTCTAATATGCCAATACACTACATACTAGCCTAAGGCGACTTCAATGAATATTCTTTCCGTGGCTGCCGTTGTAAATATTCATTATTTTGTGAGCTGACATAAAAACCTTTGTAGTATCACTAAATCACGTCCTCTGCTTACATTATAAGTATAAATATGGAAAAATTTGGAAAGACGAATAGTGATGACATTTTGTCATTCATCACCCTTACTTTACTATCATAAATGGCTAACCAGTAAATGTTTTTTTTCCATTTATTATAAATATTCTGTTAAATATCATTTCTCTGGCATATTGTATTCACTTTGAGCTCAATACCACAATGAATGATCGGTATCGGTCTTTGTAATTTAATTTAATTAAGAGAGTTAAGTTTATAAATAAAATTTAAATTTCCTGTGTGTTAAATTCAATTACATACATATGTATCGTTTATATGTACATGACCAGGTTTTATAATTGAATATATTTTGGACGTAATTACACATACGATAGTGTTTTACTTATGGTATATACATATACATACATACATACATAGTAATAATAACCAAATTTTACAATTTTTTCATCAGATTGTTAGGTTTTCATCAGCATAGAATAGGTTTCTGACTACTAAACAATTATATTTAATGCCAGCAGATTTCTGTTTCTCAAAAATATGCCGTTCGGTGCCGACTTTAAACTGTAGGTCCCGCCACTCCTGTTTAAAATTAACTCTCATAAATGGTGTGAGAAGCTAGGTCTTAATCCTGACTGAAGGGTTGTAATGACCAATTATGTACTTAGGTATCAGAAATCAGCAATGAGTATTCAAAAAGATGAGTAGATTCGAATCATACTCATAATTTCTGATGCTTATACGCATTCATACTTATTTTAATATTATACTCATACTACTCATATTCAAAGTTTGAAGTACTCATCGTGCTCATACTTAACACTACGCACGATGTTGTTGCTTTCGACCCTCCTTTACTCAACATTTACAAAAATCAGAAAATAAGTATGATTCCCAAACGAACAATACTCACTAGAAAGTTGTGTGATTGCTTTGCTTGCTGTCTTTGTCTTTTTCGTTCTTCTTTTTTGTAAATGCAACAACAACTAAAACTGTAAATTTTGATGAATGATTCGAATCACTCGAATCAAAGACTATAAACAAAGACTATAAATATATAAAGATGTTGCACACAATGTATTTAAAATTTAAAAAATTTTTTGCTTCTTTATGATGAGGGGGGTAGGTAACAGGGAAAGCAAAATCTTCGTGCTCACTCTCATGTTAACTGAGAGAAAGAGAACAAAAAGTAACATGTACTCAGAGAACTTATTATACTCAGAGAACGTATTGTTTTCTTCTCTAAGCATTTGCCAAATAAAAAAATTAATAAACTAAAAGAAGTCTTGTTTTCACAAAATTTATGTGCAAATAACCTGTGGGAAAGAAATGTTACCGTTTGCTTTATTGTAGGGTAAGAATATGTGTTTTATTGTTGTAGAAATGAAACTATATCGATTCGCACCGAATTATAATGTTATTTTTTAGACTATTCAATGTGTGTACTTACCATATGTAATTTTATAGACAGTTTAATTATGAATTTCTGCCTCTATTTTTGTATAGAATGAAGTTGTAATAAAAGGATTCCTTTTTTTGTTTAGTATTTATTAAATTTATTTATCATTTTAATGTTTTAATATATTAACTTTTTCCACACTGGATGATTTGAATTTATATGTTTCCCATGTAGAATGCTTCCGCAGTAAAATAACAACTAATAAATTGAGCATCTCCATTCTGTGTTTATAACATTCGTTATCAAACCAAAAGGAATAAATTGTATTTTTGGTACAACTTACGCATTGCTCAACAATTAATGTTTTTATGTTTTTTACAGCTTTATTATTTATATATACAGTGCATGACAAAACAATGGAAACTTGTTCAAAAATTTATTTATGTGTTACAATCGGACGAAAATTTAAAAATCTTTTTAAGAAATCGGCAAAATATTAATGCCTTTTATTAATATACACTGTTATTAACATTTCTGTATTTTAAAATATATATAAAAAGACTATAAAAAAATTAATTATTAAAAAAAAAAATAATTCTATTCACATATTTGATGTTGACAAAACAATGGAAACTTTGGAAACTTTTTTAATTTTTGAATTATATAATTCATTTTTATACATAATTTTAATATACAGAAACGTTAATAACAGTGCATATTAATAAGCTCCACAAATGTTTTGCCGATTTTTAAAAAACATGTTAAATTTTCGTCCGATTGAATACATTTTTGAAAAAGTTTCCATTGTTTTGTCAAGCACTGTATATATATTATATATATATTATATATATATATATTTCTACGGTTACTTTGGTAAACCAAAAGTTTAAAATAAATTGCAGTAAAATTTGTTTTAAAATAATGCTTAAAAATTTAAAATTTTAATATTTAATCAATGTATGTAATAATTAAGAGATTATTTTCATAATTTGCTAGTTTTGTTTCTCTCTCAATCTGTAATTCCAAAAATTTATTTATATAATAAAGGTTTTTTAATTCGGTGCGAATCGATATAGTTTCATTTCTACAACAATAAAACACGTATTCTTACCGTACAATAAAGCAAACGGTAACATTTTTCCCACAGGTTATTTGCACATAAACTTTATGAAAACAAGACTTCTTTTAGTTTATTTATTTTTTTATTTGGCAAATGTATATATACAGTGGGTTTACCAAAAAAATTTTTGTTATGAGTAAGAGAGAGAAAATATGTTGAGAGAATTTATTTATTACAGCCATAGAAAAGTGTTAGTAATATAAGCTATTTTTATTTTCATTACATCAACATATATATGTAAAGCTATTTATCTTTGGCTTAATAATTTTAGATAAATAAAAATAAAATAAAAAATCCAATTATTATTAAAAGAACATAAAGTTATCCATCTTTGGCTTAAAAATTAGGCCATGTTTTTTAGATAAATAAAAGGAATAAAAAACCCATTTTTTATTAAAAGAAAAAAAGCGAGCATTCCAAAGGTTTAAAAAAATATACTATGCGACAAAATAAAAAAAAATTAAATACGCCCAGCTAATGACATAAACCATTTTAAACATAAAATATTTTTTGAGTGTTCTCTGAAATAAAATGGTAAAACACCTGCTGCACATGCGTTCTTGTCGAAGTCTGAACGACAACTAAATTAAACACAAGAATGCGTGTGAGTTCTCTCTGCACAATTGTGCTATGAAAACTTCAACATACATATACAACATACGCATATGAGAATAAATTGCTTAAAGAGCACAATACGTTCTCTGAGTATAATAAGCTCTCTGAGTATAATAAGTGGCAGTAGCCGTACTGCCATCAACAAATTTAGCACTGGCAGTACAATGTATGGCAGTGCAACATTTTTATATATTTATAGTCTTTGCTCGAATCCTTTATGAGTATTATAAATGTTTTTCTAAAGTTATGAATCTGAATGAGTAAGCGTATGTATCAAACATATTTCGAATGTTATGAGTTTGAGGTCAACGTTGTACGCTTACTCATAAATCAATGTTGTAGTGAGTACGAATGAATCAGAGTAGTTGAATTTCAATACTGTTGACTTACTCATACACAAAATTTCATGAGCACTTATGAGTAGCGAAAAAACCATTCATTGCTAAACTCTGGTATGTATGTCGACCTAAATAATCCGACATTATTATAGATAGCTCCATTAAGTTTCATAAGAAATGATAAAAATGAGTACGAGATGCTTTCAGAATTACACAATAATTACTGAAATTATTAGATCAGTTCCTGTGAGTAGGGTAGTGCGTTCTCAAAAAAATTTCAATGCAAATCTTGATTACTTGCACTAAGAATAAAACATTGTAGAATATTGAATCTATTGAACAATAGATTTTAAGTAGATTTTCCGGAACTGACAATATACGAGCACATTAATAAATGATAAATAATTTGGCTAGTAAATGTCTCGTAAAACTTGTTTTTATTGCGAACCGAATAATATAAACTAAACAGAAACATAAACATTCTTACAAGCAATGAAGGAATGGTTAAAGGTTTCTTTAATTAATTAACTTAAAATCTTTCAATCATTAAATGGAAACACTTGATATAAAACTCAGAGTATTTTATTGTGAGTTGATTTGGACAATATATACGAGGGATATTCCTTAAACATTCACTCACGCCACTTCGATGATGTTTAATTATAACTTCGATAAAGTGGAGATATAATAGCAACTGGACGGTATTTTGCAGGGTTGTAATCCACGTACCATATAGAAATTAGCTTAACTTTAATAACAAAGCCGTTAAAAAGGGCCTTCTTCCCGAGTTCGCATACAAAATTTTAGTCAAGATTTGTGTCTCCGCTTACATGAATTTCTCTACATAGGGATGAAAATTTTCTTTTCGCTTTTAGTTGAAAAAATATTTTTAGCGCTGGTGCTGCTGTTTAATATTAAAATTCAACACTTTCGCAAACATTTTCTTTACCTCAAGCGTGTTTAAATGATTTATTTTTACTATCTGAAAATAACTCTGTAATTGTGTTTCATTCACTCGTAAGTTAATTTCCATATAAAACTGATTGTAGTCCAACAGTTTGAGCGTGGGAATGTTAATATCATCGAGAACGTTGAGATTTGTGACAGAATTTTCAGTTTTAAAAACCTACTGGCTGTTGTAAAATGCATAAACAGCTTGTAATCGTAGTTGTGCATACATTAGTTTATCGAAGCATCCTGTTGTCATACAACACAACCCAAGGCGACAATTTTTATAATTCTGTTTGCAGTATTTCGAAACAACAGTATTGCTGAAACAACAGCTTTAATAGGTAATAAAAATATCGCGACTATTTTTGTCAACGGTTATTACGCTGCAATCGTTTATTATAGAGCGTTTCAATTCGCTTTAATTTGAAAAGATTATTTAACTCGTAATTTTTTAATAGCATTTATCTTCTTCTTCCTACTATTTAATGCTCTGAACCAATGTAAAAACAACAGATTGATATTCAATAAAATAAATTTAATACGATGTTAAGAACGGATTCCAATAAAGCAAAAAAAAAAAAAAAATTTTCTAGAAACATGATTTTAGTAGGATAGAAAGTCAGGCACTCTTTAAAACGATACATTGGAACTTATTTACATATTTAGAGATCAATTTTTATTATTATTATTTCTTCAGAAGTTTTTTAATTAAAAAAAATTAAAACCTTTGGTTTCTCCCCAAAGAATCCGTCCAACACTCTCAAGTCTCTATAGAGAGGAGTCAACAATGCCCATGATACGAAGGTTAGGCAAACTGACCTCTTTTTGAGAATGAGTAGGATTCAATTAATAATGTTCCTCACTGGAACACTTAATACAATAACGCCCTACATTTTTAAAAAGTGGTTTGTTTATAGGCAATGACTGATGACAGACCTGTCATCTAAGGACCTTCTAAGGTTGTAATGGCTTTACGGTTCCATTTTAGGTATTCTTACGTTAACTATTGAACATATCTTGTTTATAAATAATAAATTCTCTTGCTTCACGGTAGTCTGAATCAGTATTCTATTTTTATTGTGTGTAAATATTAGAAGTCGCCGTAGTCTAATAGGTAGTGTGTTGGCTTACGGTGAGGCCACGGTTCAAATCCCAGGTCAGACATTTCGAACGAAACAAAATATTAAAAGAATATTTCTTCGACGACTTACTCTCAGCGGATTTCTGGTAAAAACTCTGAGAGTCAATAAAATTGCCACGAAAACTATTGGTTTTGCCATTCATGTACAAAATTAACACACACAACATAAGTGGTGGAAGAAGCTAGGTTGTAATCCTGACTGAATGGTTGTATTGACCAATTGTGTACATACATATATATATATATGTATGTGTATTTGTAAACCTTCCAACAAACATAATATGGTACATAAATAATGAAATTTAAAAATGTCGTTTCTCTTGATTTTTCACTTTGTAAGTAATCGCTCGAAGCGACATACTCGTATACTAGACTATACTTGAATTGTTCATAAATGATTCATATTTTTAAAATTCATTAAATAAATTGATTATTTTGGCGTTGTGCTAATATTAAATGATGAACGATATTCTAATATATGTGAACACAGATGTATACCCCCACCCAACCGAAAATAACGTAATTAAAAAAATGTGATTTGAAATAATATACATATGTCCGTATGTATATGTACATTTCTATTTCTAAAATTTTCATATGTTTTTGTTGTTGTTGTATTTCACTTCACTGTTTACGAAGTCATCAAATACGTCCGTTCATCTGTGTGGGTGAAGGTGACATCTGTTACATTTTTAATTTTGTTATTCCGTTGTTTATTCATTCATTCACAGTTCAATAAGTGTGAAATATTCTAAACCATACACACGCAAATACATAGTAAAAAAAACAAAATGTTGAAAAGATGTGAATGTGTTGGTGTTTATTTGTTGTTGCGAAGCAAAAATAAATCATTTTATGCAAATTATTTGACAAATTTAATGCAAAATGCTAAAGACAAACACCGAAGCGAAACCAGAGACTGATGCTATGTCCACACTATACCCCTTTGTCCTTGATCTATATTTGTGTTAAAAATTTAAAATTTGTATTTGAGAGATAGCAACAGAGTAGCATATGGTTGAAAATGTCATAATTATCAATTTTAAACAGTTTATTTTTGCGTACATACATACATAATGGCTTCATAATCGATTTTATTTTAGAATCTTTTCGATTTCAATAACTCATCGGAGTTAATTTTATAGTCAATACTTTGGATTTTTCAAGTATTAAATTGAAAATAAATATTTTTCTTTCAAATTAACTAAATAAGCTTTTATTTACAGAAATTATTTATTATTCAGAGTAATTACTATATTAAATTTTGTCTACCAATTGGTAAGTGGAATTATAAATGCTCATTCAATTTTGTGAAATAATGATCGTGGTGTGCGTAATTATTTAATTGTTTATGGTAGTCCAAGCTTAAATTATATTTACTTGGTCTTCCTTCAAATTTAAGTGGATATAAATTTGAGAAATAGTGATTAACTTGTCTGACAGTCTTACAATTTAGTTAAAAACTGTCTTGGTCTACTCATTACATTATTTTATTTTTAACGATTTTAACAGGGCATAATAATCGATAAGATTCCTTCTTAATAAGTTCAGTATGGCGTGTTCGACATTTAAATAAAGCACATCGAAACTTGTTTTGATGAAACGATACAAGTGTTTCAGCATATTGAAAACAAATCAGCTTTAATTATTCATTTATTAATTAATTTAATTTCCATATTTATTGTTGGTAAAGTTACCGAGCGATGCATTTAGAAAGTTCAAGTAACTTGCATTAGATTACAAGGAGACAGGAGTGACATAATTTATAAACACACTATATTGAGAACAAATACAAAATGTTATCCACATTGTAAATACTTATATTCAAATGAAAATTGAATATTTTATACTCTTTAAAACTAACTGTAGAAAAGCGATTGGAAATTTTCAGAATTTGGCTACATTCCTTTAAAATTTAAAAAAAAAACTTTAAAAACAGACAGCATTTTAGTTAGTATTGGTTTTAGAATTGAATAAATTTTATTTTCATTATTTAGATGTTATGTTTATTGGATTATTATTCCGCTATTCGTTGAGCGTTTCAGCGCGGTTTAGTGTGGCAATCCTGTTAGCGTCCTTGAATGCCTGCATCATCTGGTTATCAAAATGCTTTGTACTTATCTGCGACTTCCTCTCAGCAGTCTTCTGGCAAAAGGCTTGGAATAAATAAAATTGATAGATTGATATGAAAAATTTCTCAAAAATCAGTTGTTCGTAGTCGATTGTAGATAAAATTAACTCACACAAAATGGGTGGTGTGAGAAGCTTGGTCGTAATCATGACTAAAAGATTAAAATGACCAATTGAGTAAGTTAAGAAATTAAGATTTAAAAAAATTTAAACAGCCACAACTGTATAACAATTAAAATGAAAATCATTAGAGCATATACGAAACTAATAAAACTCTTGAGGAAAAATATAATCTCTACCCTGGATGGATTAATTCACTACTTGAAAATAAGTCCTGTCTATGCCAATTCATATAAAAGTATTTACATACTTATGTACAATCTATAAAGGAGTAAGATGTGAATGATAAATTATTGGAAAAAAATTACTAAATTATAGTAATTAAATACTATATTATTCTAAACTTTAATAGAGGACCTTAGAAATTTAAATTTCCTTTTTAATATTAGGTTCATTTACATCAGGGATTACCATTTCATAGCACAATTGTGCAGAAAGAATTCACACACATTGCTTATGCTCTTTTATTTAGTCGTCGATCAGACTGCGGCGAGTGCACATGTGAGCGGATGCTATTACATTTTTTTCAGGGTTACACCCAAAAAATATTTCATGTTAAAAAATAATTGTATTAAAATCCAGTATCTTATATATTCTTAAAATATCTTTTGATTGCTTTAATAGTCAAGTAAATAATTTAGATGTTATGAATAGAGAAATACTTTTTTTTTATAGACGTAAAGTAATATTTTGGAAAAATTAAAAAGTTGGTTATTAGTAGGAGAGGCAATTTATGAACCAAAATTAGATGCCAACAAATATCTAAAAAACTTTCCCTAATTATTAAGTCAAAGATACATAACTTTACGTGTGTTGATGAAATGAAAATCTAAATAGCGTATATTACTAACACTTTTCTATGACTGTAAACTCTCAACTTATTTTCGCTCTCTTACTCACCAATAACAACCAAAAAATTTTTGGTAGTCCCTGATTTACATACATAATTGGTCATTACAACCCTTTAGTCAGGATTAGGACCTAACTTCTCATACCATTTATGTTGTGTGCGTTGATTTTATACATGAGTGGCGGGACCTACAGTTTAAAGTCGGCTCCGAATGACACGATTAGGATTAGGTTCATTTATGTACACAAAAAAGTGTGCAATATTCAATATCGGTTCATATACATATTCTTTTCATTTTTGGATCAACATGCGAAATTTTTTTAATTTATAGTGCGCGTGCCAATTGAAAGCTTAAAGCTACTCGTCTAGGAGAAATCGCATTTTTTGAGTCCTAATATTATTGAAGTAAATAAACGATAACATAATCGGAAAAATACCATAAAGGTCATATAAAGGTTTCTTACACATTAATGTACGTGACTGTATTCATAACATGTAATTCATTCAAATGAAAAAAGGGGTATTTTGCTCTGCAAATAAATTAATGAGCATTCGGCGTTGATTTGCTTCAATGTTTTTAATTGTATGTTTGTTTTAAGCCAACTCAACTTTTTCGATTAACGATAACGATAAAAATCAAATATGTTCACAAACATATTCACATATCTAATTGTAGATTTAAATAATTTATAAACAATTTCAGAACGAAATTGAAGACATTTATGCCTGCAAAAGATAAAATTGTCAATAGAACGAAATGGCGAAAATTTAAAACTAAAATCTTTTTAAATTAATCTTAAGTATAAATATCGTATGTTAAAAGCATACTTTTTTCTATAAGAATGCAGAATATCTGCTGTTTGCACGTCTCTGCTTTATATGGTATTTCCTCTTAATCACAATAAAAGTGAGTGAAAATAACTTATTTGTGTTGTTATAAACAAAGCCATACAATTTAACTGCTGACCATTATTAGAGTAAATAAATAAAATGACAACAATAACAACAACAAACTCTTTGACAAAGGTAACTTTATTAACTAAATGGAGAGAAAGTAAAATACTTTCATGCTGTTGAGTTGCTAGTGAGAAAATATTTAAAAAAATTTTGTTGTTTCTCTATCCGTTGCTGTTGCTTTTTTAGTGTATATGCATTGTATAAGTAAATATTTTTATTTAATGTGTTTATATACATACATACGTAAGCATTTATGTATACACATATATTTAATATGTGTAATCATTATTATGCTACATATGTTATATTTTATACCGTTATATACATACATGTGTACGTATGAATATCTGTGCCAATATTTTACTGTCAACACTCAGGATAAGGTTGTTACAATCCTAAATTCCATCGTGTATTCATTTTCACTGTGGATGCTAGTGGTTGTGGTTGATATTGTGATTTCATCCAATCATGTATATACTGATGTGAAAAATTATAGGGACACCGATGTGACACACATAGATTTAAAAAGAATGCAATTAAAGCGAGTAGACTTTTTCCACTATAATGGCCATTATTACAACTTGACGTTAAACTTGGGTTTAGTTAAAGGTACTTTTAGCTAAAGGGAACTGTTAAGTTACCTTATTAGAACTTACAGATAAAATAAAGTTAACTTTTTCAAAAATATGGCAGTGCCGGAGCAATAGTGATAACACTGCTCAATTAAACAAGTTTTTTTTAAACTCAGTGGCTTCGTTTTTTTGTTATATTTGCTCACTTTGTTTATAATTGAAGTTACCATATTGAAAATAATATATAATATGGCAAGTTCAAACATAACCTTAATTTTGAAAGTTACCAGCAGGATGATTTTCCCTTTAGCTTAACGTTCACTTCTATCGTCCACTTTTAATAAAGAAAAACAATTTATCTGCTCGGTAAAATCCTCCCTTTAGTTAATGGCAAGTTGTAATAATGGCCCTAAGTAGACTTTAAATTTACAAGCTGTACCCATGGTACCTACATACATACATAATTTGGTCGTTACAACCCTTCAGTCAGGATTACGACCTAGCTTCTCAACCCACTTATGTGGTGTGCGTTAATTTTATACATGAGTGGTTGGACCTACAGTTTACAGTCGACTCTGAACTACAGATTTTTGAGAAACTTTTCATGGCAATTTTATTTGCTCGCAGAGTTTTGCCAGAAATCTGCTGAGAGGAAGTCGCCGAAGAAATATTTTTTCATATTTTTGTTTTGATGTCTGACCTGGGGTTTGAACCTTGGCCGTACGTATAATAAGCCAATACACTACCTACTAGACTACAACCACTTCAAATGCTATTATTATTGTTGTCACTGCCTTTTAGAGCATCCGAAACTTCTTGTCAAATTTATCCTGTGACATGTTTCTCAATAAATATTTTATTTAATTTTAGCTAATTGTGCACATTTTGTATCACTGTTAACCAATATAGGACTCTATTTGGCGGATTTTATGCTAGCAGTGTCATCGGTCCATATACCTTTGACAACGACGTTACAAACGCAAGCACTAGGGGTAGATGATTATTACCTGCTTGAATTATATGATCCGGACCAGAGATCAGCAATGAATCGTTTTTTCTCTACTCATAAGTACTCATCAAATTTTGAATATAAACGAGTCAACAATATTGAAATTTAACTAATCTGATTCATTCGTACTCAATACAACGTTGATTTAGAAGTATGAGTGCAATGAGTATGAGTACAACGTTGACATCAAACTCATACCATTCGAAATATGTTTCATTTATAAGCCCATTTATTCAGATTCATAATTTTTTTAAAAATACTTGTAATATTCATAAATGATTCGAGTGATTCGTTATTATTTTAGTATTCCTACTCAATCATACTTATTTTGTGATTCTTGAATATGTTGAGTTATGCAAAGTCGAAATCAACAACATCATACGTATTGTTAAGTATGAATATGATGAGTTTGAATATGAGTAGAGGTTCCATGGTATTAAAATAAGATTGAATGCGTATAAGTATCAGAAATTATAAGTATGATTCATTGCTGACCTCTGATCCGGACACAAACAACATGTGGCTTCAACAGGACGGCATGCCGCAATGGTTTTTTTGCACGAGTGATTGTGGGAATGGTCGTCTCACGTGGATGTGTTGTAATTAGCTAACGAGTTAATGCGATTTGTCCCTGTTAAATCTTTTATTATGACGTTTTCTTAAGTCACATGTGCATATGAGTAAACCACAAACCACAGTGGTCCCCAAAAATAAACATAACTCATGGCATCCGTAAAATTTATCCTGTCTTATGCAAAAGTAATTAAAAATTTGACATTTCGGACGCAATCCACCCACATAAGCTGTGGTAGAGATTTAAACGATGGTATATTACACATATAAATACATTAATAGATCTTTCAAACGAATAAAAAATGTCGATGGAGGACTAAATAAGACAAACAAAATCTTTAATAGAGACCAAGCAAAAATAAAAAAGGGACTAGTAAAAACCTAGAAATATTGAAATATCATTTGAATCATTTAACTTCTGTTGGAAGCAAAAGACTATTTTTCCTTGCAAAACGATATGTAACAGAACTAAGGTTTCGTCTTTCTAATGGATTAGTTAACTGTATTATTAATAATAAAAACTTATTTAATAGGTCATTACAACTCTCTTTTAGTCAAAATTTCGACCTTGTTTCTCACACCAGCCTTATTGTGTGTGTTAATTTTATCAATGAGTGGCAAGCTTTTCATGGTAATTTTATTTTGCTCTCAGAGGAAGAAAATATTATTTCAAAATGTCTGAACTGGCATTTAAAACACGAGTTCTCGTCTAATAAGACAACACACTACCTACCTGATTACGTCGACTACAATAATAAAAACGGCCGGCTTTAAAAAACTCTTATAATAACATTGTCAAACATTATTTAAGTAATAAAGCATTCAAATCGTTCTCTGATCTGAATCGAAAGCATGCTGTTGTAAATACTCTACAATAGTTTTTCATGCCAATTAGCATGAATACGAGTTAATACGGTGTTCAGATATGCATCCTTATTGCGTAAATCGCAATAAACGCCTATTGAGCTCAATATTTCATATAAAGCTTCAATTAAATATTGCGCAATAAATACGCAAATTTTTATAATATTGAGTAAAACTTAAAATGCAGCACTGTCATTAGTGTGTTTAGTGAGGATATTATAATTAACCGAACACTTTTTGTTGATATTTGCCAACTCAAATGTCAACAACGATAAACAAAAAAAAAAAAAAACAGATCAAAAAACAACAAAACAAAATAAAAACAATGTTATTGTAACAGCCAGCTGTTTTGTTTATCAGCTTTCAATTGAATATTGAATGAGCAGCTGAACTGCGTATATTATTATGTCTGAACACTTAAAATATTGTACTCAATTAACCGAATATTGACTCAATAAAAGTGCATCGCTGAACATAGTATAAAGGGGGAAAATTTAATTAAGGAGCCACCGGAAAAAATTGTTTGATGTCAATCATATTTCATAAAAAGACAATTAAAGTTATGACTCTTAGTAGGCACAATGCTCAACGGTAGTTTGTAAATGGATTCTGCTGTATTAAAAGTAAAAATAGTTCATTGCGATAGGGTGTTAGTGAGATCTTAGCAGCTACTATTTCCTACAATTATTCCGTTTTACTTACTCTGCCATTTCCATGTTCAACATGATAAAAACGAAAAATTAATTTATATTCATGAAGTTGGCGACGATGACAAGAAAGAAAAACCAAAAAAAAAGTACTTCTGATTATAAAAAACATGTTTAACATGGGTTCAGACTACCACAGAGGATAACAAATCCAATCAATTTTAATGTATTTTATTTTTAACAACACGAGTGATTTTTTTATTAAAAAAATATATTTTTCATGTCTCCCTTGTCTATTGAAATGAATAAAAATCTTAAATATAATATGGAAATGAGACAAAAACTTAATTCAAATTCAAAATATAAATAAATCTGGGGTAGACTTGGCATGATAGAAATAAAACTGTGTGTACTTGAGACCAGTTCTAGAACAAGTGAGGATTTAATGTTCATGTTATGATCATTCTTTATCAATTTTATTATTATACTTTAGATATCCTCAATCGTTCTTTGATCATAAAATCAAATACAGTTCAAAGCCTGGTGTGAAGGGAGTAGAATATTGTACTGCCGAGGCATTGCTTAACTATTTCACGCGAGTCCTTTGAATTGACTTTGGGAATTATGTGTTGTCTTCAGACAAAATATATAATTTTTACTCGTACGGATCAGAGATCAGCAATGAGTATGCAAAAAGATGAGTAGATTCGAATCATATTCATAATTTCTTATACTTATCCGCATTTATACTTATTTTAATATCATACTCATACTACTCATATTAAAAGTTTTAATTACTCATCATATTCATACTTAACACTACGCATGATGTTGTTGATTTCGACTCTCCTTTACTCAACATTTACAAGAATCACAAAAACAGTATGATTCGCGTACGAACACTACAATACTCACTAGAAGGTTGTGTGTTTGCTTTGCTTGCTGTCTTTGTCTTTTTCTTTCTCCTTTTTTGTAAATGCAATAACAACTAAGCCTGTAAATTTTGACTCCAATCATTTATGAGAATTATAAGTATTTTTCTAAAGTTAGAGTAGGCGTATGAATCAAATATATTTCGAATTGTATGAGTTTGATGTCAACCTTATACGCATACTCTGTACTTATAAATCAATGTTGTAGTGAGTACGAATGAATCAGAGTAATTGAATTTCAATACTGTTAAATCACTCATACTCAAAATTTCATGAGTACTTATGAGTAGAGAAAAAAACGATTTATTGCTGATCTCTGGTACGGATGTACTTTATTATGGAGACAAAAGAAATGAAGAGCTCGATCTCAAGTAACGGTTATGAATGGTGTACTACAATGGTGTAGTAGGAAATAATAAATTAGAGAGGGTATTTAAGCATGTAAAGAACAAATTCACCAAAAGTTCGGAATAATTTTTACTTCCAGCAAGTCAATCAACCCAATCATAGGGCTGCTAATGTCAAGATGTGATTTGCCTACCAAAGTCCTCACAGGCTTAATACTCTTGCACAAAGACCTGATATGATATGATAAGAGACTATTTAGGAGATTATCTGGAAGAACGGTTACGTAGTCGCTAAACCTGCAAACATGCTGCATGCATGAGTGCATGGCGGCAAATATCAACAGAAAACTCTAAACAAAACTGGTACATTCAATGCCAAATGGGTTACACTGAGTGCTTGACCTTAAAGGATATCCTGCTTAATATTGGGTATAAATTTTAATATACTTAGACTTTTGCTGTCCACTGTATATTGTGTAGAATATAAAATTCTGGTTTTCGGAATAACCCCTAGTTCTACAAGAATTGAAAGGACATCTTTAGAATGTATACATTTTGAAAGTTTTTATTGTCTAGAGAGGAATAAAAGAAACAGAAAATAATATTTGCGTAATGTGCCTTGAAGAGAAACAAAAAAAAGAAATTGTACAGCATTTTTTTGCGATTGTACTGATCTTATAAAATATGGGCAGCAATATTGTGAATATCGATACCTTCATGTTTTACTAACGAGAATTTCGAACTTTAAGAATATAACGTTGAATGAAAATTATTACGTTAGCATTTTCATTGTTTTGGTCAGGTTTGATTCTTATTCCGATTAAGAAAAAAAAACCCAAAAACCTTTTGGAAAGCATACTCTGGTTTCTGGATTAAAAATCTTGTCGCCCTGTGGATTTATTTTCATTGGTTGAAATATGGTGAATAGGGCCAAATATACATGTTTAACTTCGCTATGCTTCTTTCGAGTATATGGAAATCCATTAATAACAGTTCAAGTTGCCAATTTGCCATTAATAGTTCGGGTCAGCGTTTCATTTACTTTGGATAGTCAACATTAGCTCACAAGCTTATACGGTGTTCAGAAATGTGCCTTTATTGAGTAAATCGCAATAAACGCCATTATTTATATAAAGTTTCAATTAATTATTGCACAATATATACGCAAATTCTTACAATATTGCGTAAAACTTAAAATACAGCACTGTCATAAGTGTGTTTAGTGAGCATATTACAATTAACCGAACACTCAAATGTCAACAACGACAAAAAAAAAAAAACAGATAAAAAACAACAAAACAAATTAAAAACAATGCTGTTGAAACTACCAGATGTTTTGTTTACCAGCTGTCAGATCAATATTTAATAAACAGCTGAACTGCATACATTATTATGTCCGAACACTTAAAATATTGTACTCAATAAATCGAATATTGACCCAATAAAAGCGCATATCTGAATATAGTATTAGGTTATTCTAAATTACTTTTGCGATAATTTATTAAATTAATATCTTTTTTTTTAATATGTTTAATAATTATTATTTGTATGTGGACACGACATATGCTGGTTTAGATAACGTCTGTCATCTTTAAAGACTTTTATAAAAATAAACTTTTTCCCCAACAACTTTTCCTCAAACAACTATCATTTTGTGATTTTCCTTTTCCCAAACAACTATCATTTTGTGGTTTCTCTAGAATAGAAAACTATTTCCATTAACCGCAAACCAGAAATATAATGCTTTAGACGGATGGTATACGCACGCACACATACACACACAGAGAGAGACCCAAAGTGCCACATATCAAACTCCATTGTATGGTAGAAAAATGTCAAACGGACATCTTTATGCTCTAAATGACAATAAAAAAATGAATATAAGTATTCATGCCCAAATAATCCGTTTCACAAATATTTCCTTCAGCTCATTCTAGCAGAGGCAGTGTGTGACAATGTAAAAATAAGTTGACGTTAATGTATCACTCCAAAAGGCAACATAAAAAATGATAAATTACGTGTACTTTTCATTTCATACATCATGGCACCGATGTGATCTGTACTCACTCTGGGAGTATTGTTTAGAGAATTAAAAAAAAATCTTATTTAATTGAAAGAAAGTCTGGCAACTCTGTTGAGATTGTGTGTGTTTTTTGAAGTGCTCTTTGTAAAAGTTTTATATTTGTGATTTTTAATTGTTTAAATTAAGTTTTAAATTTTTTATATAAGTGTGTTGGAAGCCGTTTTTGTTGTTTTCTTGTTTTTTGAATTTTTGTCTTAAAATTGTAAGTTTTAATTTTTTAATTTGTAATATTAGTTGTATCATTTCTAGCAAAACAAAAACAAAAAATTGCTTGTTTTAATTATTTTTTGTTTTTGTAAGCTGGTTACGGTTTATTTGTTTATTTCTTTTTTCTTTCTATCATTGTTCCTCTTTTGTTTTTTTTTTCTTTTTATTTTGTTTGCTGCTTTGTGTATTATTTTTTTTTTTGCTTGTAATTCTTACTTATTTATTATTTATTTTTGTTTTTAAACTTTTATATATATTTTTATTATTTTATTTCTTTTTATATAGATAATTTATACTGTTTGTTTTATTTATTTATTTAATTTATATTATTATTATTATTATTATATTTAATTTATAAAAATGAATAATTTTATGGCAGCAAAGTGCATTGTAAAGAAAGAGGGTGAACGCCAGATTTCTTGCTGGCTATGTGATAATTTGTTTCACATTAAGTGTGTTGGTTTGCTTCCTCGTACCACGGACCAATTAGTGGATAGTTCCTTAGGTCTACGTTGGTGTTGTCCTAAGTGTAAGGTGGTGGACATCCAATTTTATAAATTTTTTATGGGGACTCGTCGTGAGTTTACTGAGATGCACACTGAATTTGCATCTCTTTCTGCTAGATTTCGTCGGTTTGAGGAATTATTTTCAAAATATGGCCTTTTGAACGAATTGCTTGAATCGGAAAGGGTTCCAGGCCCTCTTTCTTCTGAGGCTTCTGGGCATGTGGCGCAAGTTTCTGTACCAAGGGAAACTGCGACAATCAACACATTGTCCACTGTTACTCCTATTGTGGACATTTGTCCATCTATTGCCGATAACCCAACTGGCAGCTCTATACTGAAGTCTGCAAATTTAGTTGAACTGAGTCCAAAGTCTACTCTATCTCCTTTACCTCTAGTTGATGTCACTTCTCATGCATCTTCTAAACCGTCTTCTGTTTCGTATTCATCTGTAGTGTCCGCCAGTTTAGATACTTCTGCTCCAAGGGAATTGGTTGTAGTTAAACCTAAAAGGACTATTTTTGTGTCTCGTCTTTCATGTGATACTTCGGTCGATGATATAAGATGTTTCGTTAAATCGAAGATTAGGGAACCTTTTGAGTTTGGTTGCTATAAGATGAGGCCATCTTTGAATAGCAGTATTTCTTCGTTTAAATTGTATGTTCCCGATGAAAAATTTGGTGAAATTGTTAATCCTGCGTTTTGGCCGCAGGGTGTATTGGTACGGGAATTCGTATTCAGGCTGGGCCAACGAAGGAAGGGTGCTAATTTGCCTGGTCCTATTTCTCAAAAAAAAAAACTAACTTCGAAATTTATTTTCAACATTTGACTCTGATCGAAATGTTCAAACATACATTGCGGAATTGGTTTCTATATACCATACACCTGGACCACATTTTTTATCTTATGGCTTGAAAAACTGCATCTTAATCACTCAACTTAAGAAAACAACCGCACAAAACTAAGTCACTGTAGTTACAATTGCATGTGCCAGTTTAATAACTGAAGCTTTAAATACGCTGGCAATACTTTAAGGTGCTTAATTAAATTAATTTCATTTGAAAAATAAAAAAAAAGACACAAAACTATATTGAAATTGTTTTAGACGATAAGGTGGCACCGGAAATTGCATCTCTATACGCAGTGTACATATTTGACTATGATATCGTATGTCCAGCGTAATACTATGTTCAGATATGCACCTTTATTGAGTCAATATTCGGTTAATTACGTACAATATTTTAAGTGTTCAGGTATAATAATGTACGCAGTTCAGCTGCTTATTCAATATTCATTTGACAACTAGTAAACAAAACAGCTGGTTGTTTCAACAACATTGTTTTTATTTTGATTTTTTTTTGTTTGTCGTTGTTGACATTTGAGTTGTCAAATGTCAAAAGAAAGTGTTCGGTTAATTGTTATATGCTCACTAAACACACTTGTGACAGTGCTGCATTTTAAGTTTTACTCAATATTATAACAATTTGCGTATTTATTGCGCAATAATTAATTGAAACTTTATATGAAATATTGAGCTCAATAATGGCGTTTATTGCGATTTACGCAATAAAGGTGCATATCTGAACACCGTATAAAATTAATTATTGTGAGACCATAATTTCAAACTGTTGTTAGAAAAAATAACTCTCATCTGTAACGTTAATGATTTCGAAGGCAAGGAATTCAAAGGAATTCCAAGATGAATTGTTTAAATATTTCTCTTGGAAATTTGCACATACACACATACATATGTACCTTTCCTTAACACTTTTTACATTCCAATGTCAGTACAAAATGTTTACTGAGGCGGTTTTCAGACAGGCTAATTTTAGGCATTGGATAAAGAATTCAGAATTGAGTTGCACACCTAATCTTCCATTATTAAAGGTATTGTAAATAGATATCTATTATTAAATTTATACTTAACTATAATAGTGATTCATGAGCAATACTGATATCATTAATTATTATGCTGTATTATCTTATATCGATTGTTTAACCTTTAGAATTTTCAAGTTAATGTGCGCTTGACTTTGATAATAGTTTACCATCATATTTTTAAAAGTTATTAAGTTTGTCTTAATATTTCACAGTAACTGCATAGTCATATATTACATTGATGCAATGCACAGTAAGCTAATGTAGGTTAAAATTAATTTTAAGGACAGTGATTTTATTCTAAAACAAACGTTAGCTTTAAACGAATTTATGTAAAAATATGCCTCTTTAGCTCAGTGGCGGAGCACTGGTATTGTAAACCAGCAGATTTCTAACCAAAAACTTTGAAAGTAATAAAATTGCCATGAAAAGTTTCTCAAAAATCTCTTGTTCGGAATTACAGTTTACATCCCGCCACTCATGTTCACAAAACATTTTCGTTGGCATGTCATGCTATTTTCTAATTAGAAAAGCTTTTCAACTTTTTTCAGCTTTTTCTTGTTGAAATTTCAAATCTCTTTCAAGTGTTCAAAAAATTATACATTTCAATCGTTTCTGTTTGTTAGATTTTCTATTTTAAAAGCAATTTTCTAATGCAAGTAAATCAATGATTTTCCTATAAAATATTCATAAATTTGATGATTTCATTTATAAAAATTTATGAAAGCATACATACATACATATGCATTTAATTCTTTTTTTGTTTTTGTGCTGGATTTTTTGCGATACTGTCGATATACATAAATAGATCCTTTAGCCGATATGTAAAAAAAGGACAAAAACAATTTTATAATGAATAATAAGAGATACATACATACATACATACATAGATGAATAACCTTCGTTATATAATAAATTAAGTTGATCACAATAAAAGAAAATAAAAAGAAAATTTAAAATAAAGGAAACAAAAATAACCACGAAATTAAATCAAAACCACATGAAATAATTTTCCTCACAAGATATGAGCAACAAATGGGATAAATTTAAGGCTACTGCGGTTCGAACCTTTCATGGTGGAATTTTGTATTCAAAATAAGAGTAACAATGACGACGACAACGACGACAACGCCGACGAGAACGAAAACGCCAGAGACAACATCGTCACCAAGCAACCATAAGAAGAAGATGTCAAGTCATGCCTTTGAAAAAAAAAAAAACCAACACACACACACTCCCGGGAACAATCACAAATGATTCCACTTGACTGCCTTCTGGATGTGCATGTGCGATAGTTCCTATAAAAGAAAATAAAAAAAATCTGAAATTATGTGTGTGGGCGTTTAGCGTATTTACGACTAATGATGATTACAATCTGATGTTTTAGATGAAAAACGAACAGAGTGTGAACGTACGAATGTTTAGAAATGTATTTCTTTTGTTTTTATTTTTGTTATTATTGTAGCTCCTATAGGGCTTCAAGTATCACTCAATGTTTGAAATTCTCCACAAGTATTTGAATATTTTTTCCCAATTCGACTGTCCTCGTGTGCGAACGTTTTTAATTGCAATGTTAAGTGTTCTAATGTATTTGAAATTGTAATGATTTGCGGTAATATAATACGATATAAAGGTGAATAATTGTGATATAAGTAATGGGAATATTTAAGATAAAGTTCTGTTAAGTTTTTTTTTATTTCGTTGACAATATAAATCGTTTGTTTATAATGTGAAAAACGTCTTCGCATCAAATATTTACCACTTGCAGCATAGAAACACCAGGATTAGCAATATTTTGGTTTTGTACGATTTAGGTTCAACTCAACCGGAAGAAAACTAGTAGAATTGATAAAATCAATAGCAAGATGCTTTTAGTGCTACCTCTTATACTATATCGGGTGGGCCATCTATTGGCTTAAATTTGAACCATCGGTTATTTCGAATCTGGCAATACTTATATCATTCTATTCTGTCACAAAATTCAGTATATCTCAACTGAACGTAATGAATCGATGTACGCTTAAGCAACGTTGCGATTTATAAGAAATTTATTTCCAAAATAAAGACATTTGGTCGGAAATTGGACGAAAATGTCGTACAAAGTTTGGTCGCAGAGAAGGACCAACAGTGCCCGGAATATGCAAGTTTATTGCTAAAGTTCGTGAGACTGATTTCATTGTTGCGGTCTTATTGTTGTCATTTTCAAGCAATCGGAGGTCGGAATGAAGGAATGAAGAGAGATATATTGATATTGATTAACTGTTGGGAAGCTGAATTGAACGTTTGTAAACAATAAAAATGGGTTTATGGTACTTTCAGATGAATGCAGCAATTAAGCTTCTTGTTACATGCAGGTAGCAGTCATAGAAATGTTTAAATCTCTGGAGAATATTTAGTTATAAGAAATTGTCTTTGCTTCACGTACAGAAAAAATTCAAAGCGCCAAATCAGGATTTTCAAGCAACGTTATATGTCAAAAACTCGAATGTATATAAGAACCTCAGGGTGCAATCGACTAATCACAGAGATTTGAATAAGCTCGTATTACAGCGATATCTCCTGGCTCGTAGCACATTGAACTACCATGGCGGCATTCTTTTAAAAAAATGGGTCACTGCATAACATTGTTACGAAAATAGAAAAATGTAAATACTGGTGTTTTGCGTTTACATCGTTTACATAAAACTTAAAAACGAAACCTACAAAAACATTGAACTTGTTTACAAATGATCGCACTGCGTAACACAACAACAAACGTCAGCATAAAATAATGATAAACAAGTAAACAGAAATACAACAACAAATACTAAAAGAATAAATGTAAACAAAATACACAAACAACAATAATGGAGCAAGTGAAGGCAAAGTCACGAACATTCGCCTTCAAGAAAATTCATCAGACTGTTTACGTTGCCATGTAAAAGGCAAGGCAAAGCAGGCAACTGAATAGTAAAAGTCACCGTATAACCGTTATACGGTGGTAAAAGTTCAGTCAGTCTTGTGTGAAGATCTCCATTACAAAGATCTTTCGAACAATTGTCTAGTAATTGTTATTGTTTATGCAAAGGGTGTAAACAGAGGAATAACAAACAAAGCCATTGTTGTTTTTAAATCAAGTTGTGTACAGTGGCACACAGAATTGTTCGACCAATAAAGAATTTTAATTAAAACTAAACACAAACTTATTTCTATTTTATTTGCAATCTACGAACTCATAAATATTAAACGTTTTTAAAAGGTAAAAATATAATAATATGGTTGGAAATCATCAGTACTTGAGGCTTTTGGAATACTTCATTCACTGTTTCTATAGATCGAAGATCTACTTTTTACAGGCAACTTAAAATTTATTGACTCAAATTATTAGGCAATTCGTTTTTTATTGGAAACCAAAATTGTAACATTGGAGTTTAAGCATTAATTGGCTTAAGTATAAATAAAGAATGTTTTTTAAACTTTCATTTACATGCAATTTCATAATTGATTGTAGCTATATAGCTACTTTGGTTTCTGTATGGGGTTATGCCTCAACAAATCAAGCAGCACATTACAGTAAACGGCGTGAGGTAAAGACTTTTTCAGACCTGTTGACATTTAGATTATATCATCTATAATGCTCTAACTCATCTTTCCGGGGCAGGAAAATAACTTAAACGTTATTTTTTCATAATTTAAAATTTCAATTGTTCTTAAATCTGATGATAAAGTTCCGTTGCTCAAGAGTGTCATCTAAGGACTCGATTAATTGGTCCTTAATGATCTCATATTGAACTTAAGTTGAACTGAATGTTAAAAACTTAATTTTTAATCGGTTTCGTATACGTTTTGGTTTTTTTTTTAATATTCCATCATCCATGCAATTCTATTTACATAGTTTTCTTGGTTCTGTTTTGCGTATAATTAAGCGCTAATTTTAATGTGAAAACGTATCACCATTGCAGTATTATATGCGATTACAGCTGTAATCTAAATCGGATATTTCTTTAGTTTTTAATCATTTTAACGACGTTGTGGCATAAACAGTTGAACATTTTCTTTATTTATGGTAAAAAAAATAGATAGTAATTGAGCGGAAGTGTAAAAAAGACCGCGATAATTTTCGAAAGCAAAATGAAATGGTTTCAGTATTTTTTTCTAACTAAGTAAACAACTAAGTTGTAAGTTGTCAGTTATAATAGCCTAGGTTTGAGCGTATTATAAGGATAGTGGTGACCATGATAACAAGTACTCTTATAACTACGTCATCCAAGACATTGTTTACCGGCCTTATCTGGCTACTTAGACATGTTGGCAAAACAAGTAAGTACGAGCAGGGTAATGCGACTAAGCACTACAAGATCATGAAAGTGTAGAAGCTGTAGTCATGACAAAATCTTGGTTATAGTTGATATGAATATAACTATCAGTGTTGAAAAATTCAGTACTTTTGTACTTTTTTCAGTACTTTTTCATTTCGAAAGTACCACGGGGGTACCGTACACTTAGTACTTTTTTAGTATTACATATTTTATCGTTTGCACTTTTCAACTATTAATGGGTTATCAACATGTACAATGTAATGCTAAAGGTAGAACTAGTCTTTAGCCCCGGTTAGCCCAACGGCCACGCAACGTACGTTCGTTTTTAGAATACGAAAAGCAATGAGAACGCTTGCCTAACCGTAATGTAATTTATATAAGTATTTAATTTGCTCTAAATATGCTAAAATAAATGTATGTACATTCCGTTACATTCCTTTGGCATTTGACTAAACGGTGCTTTTACGTTCTATTACGTTCCCAATCAGTCTTCATATAGCCTTAGTTTCTATTGTAGTTAAACACTTGCTACATTTTTACTTGCAATATTGAAATTATAGAATAACAATGATTCATAGACATTTTATGTTAAATTGTAAAAATAATTTTTCATTCACTTTTGGTTTTGAATTTATAAACTGAATATAAATTTTTATTAAACATTAAAAAATATTGTTTTATTCCAAAACCATAACATAAAATTGTGGCGACGAGGACAATGGCAACAGATCCTAAAATCCTTGAATTACTCCAAAAACAAGGAGAAATCTTATCAAGATTATCCTTAAGTGTTTCAACAAATCAGGAGGAATTAATGGACAAATTATCGAATTGTATAGCAGAATTCTATTTTGATCCAGAAAATTCTATCACATTCAACGTGTGGTACAGCCGTCATGAAGATATATTTCTGGTGGATGGTAAAAATTTAGATGACGCAGCTCGTGTGAGACTTTTAATGAAAATATGTTGCTTACATTATTCCCAAGAATGTTAGGGATATTTCATTTGCAGAATCAGTTAATATCCTAAAAGGTATGTTTGGCACACAAGAATCAGTGTTTAGTTTACGGTATAAATGTCTACAGACTGTAAAAAAACCTCAGGAGGATTTAATATCTTACGCGGCTCGCATTAATGAAGCTTGTGAACAATTTAAACTATCCGAAATGAATTCCGATCAGTTCAAATGTCTAGTTTTTGTTTGCGGGCTCCAATCTCATTCAGATACGGAAGTTCGTATGAAATCATTAGCTATTCTTGAGGATGATTCAAATCAAACAATCAACAAATTGGTTACCAGTGCTCAAAGGCTAATAAATCTTAAACGGGATACTGCCATGGTGGAAGAAAGCACACCAGTGTCCATTAATGCCGTTAATAAATCAAATTTTCAAAAATCAAAACAAGATGGCAACAATAAGATTCCAAAAACCCCATGTTGGAATTGTGGCGCCATACATTACGCAAGATATTGCACTTTCCTTAACCACAAATGTAGTCAATGTAATATTGTTGGTCACAAGGAAGGGTACTGCAAATCTACAGGTAAAAGTAATTCATCACAAAATAGTTTTTCATATAAAAAGAAAAACAAGAAATATAAGAAAAGTTCAAGTTCTCCAAAATCGAATGTAGTTCAAATCAATAAGATATCTCATGCTTCCAGGCGCAAATACGTCATAGTTAATATCAACCCTTCGGTATCTATTCAAAACAGTAATTGGTTTGATGTTAAACTACAAGTAGACACAGTCTCAGACATCTCAATGATAGTTAAATCCCTGTGGATAAAAATGGGTAAACCAGGAAAACAGTTTAAAAATTGTTTTGTAACGAGTGCTTCCAATAATAAAATCAAGCTTCTAGCCGAGTTTGATTGCCAGGTCAGGCTAAAGGATGAAGTACGGGTATGCAAATTGTCAGTTGTAGAATTTGATACGCTTTTAATATTTGGCACTGATATGTGTGATATTTTTGGTATCTGGGATCAACCCTTAAATAAAATTTGTTGCCAGATTAAACAGACTACAATCAACTCTAATACGTTACACGAAATTAGAAATAAATTTGCAGATATCTTTCAGGACACTCCAGCAAAATGTACTAAAATGAAAGTACAATTACATCTAAAAGAGAATGCTAAACCCATTTTTAGAGCCAAAAGACCGGTGGCATATGCAATGCTTCCATTGATAGAAGACGAAATTAAACGGTTACAGTCACTAGGAATACTGTCTCCTGTTGATTTCTCAGATTGGGCAGCACCCATTGTTGCTATTAAGAAGCCAAATGCTAAAATTCGCATTTGCGGGGATTATTCAACTGGATTAAATGATAGCTTGGAACCTCACAAATATCCACTTCACCGCCCAGAAGATTTGTATGCAAAAGTGGCTAACAGTTGTTTGTATACACATATTGATCTTTCTGATGCTTATTTACAAACAGAAGTCACACCAGAATCCGCCAAACTTCTAACAATCAACACACATAAGGGTTTGTTTACATTCAACCGTTTAGCTCCTGGTGTAAAAAGTGCTCCAGGTGCTTTTCAACAAATCATGGATACAATGCTTGCGGGTATAGACGATGCAGCAGCATACATAGACGATATAATTATTGGTGGTACTACAGTTGAAAAACACATAGAAAACGTCAACAAGGTTTTTAAAAAACTACGTGAGTACAATTTTCACATCAAATTTGAAAAATGCAAATTTTTCGCAAAAGAAGTCAAATATCTTGGCAACATAATGTCAGTAAATGGATTACGGCCCGATCCTGACAAAATCGAAACTGTTTTAAATTTACCAGCTCCAAAAGATATATCAGAACTAAGATCGTTTTTGGGTTCAATTAATTATTATGGTAAATATATCCATCAAATGGCTAATCTAAGAGCTCCACTTGATAATTTATTGAAGTCAAACACAAAATTTGAGTGGAATTCCGCATGTCAGAAAGCATTTCAAGAATTCAAGATCCTATTACAATCAGATTTGCTGTTAACACATTTCAATCCGTCACTGCCAATCAAGGTTGCAGCAGATGCATCAGGTAAAGGTATTGGTGCATTCATTTGCCATATTTATCCAGATAAGTCAGAGAAAGTTATTGCTCATGCTTCTCGTACACTTACACCAGCAGAAAAAAAATATTCTCAAATTGAAAAAGAGGGTCTGGCGTTGATTTTTGCTGTAAAAAAATTTCATAGATATATATATGGTCGACATTTCATATTGTGTACTGATCATAAGCCGCTTTTGACAATTTTCGGTAGCAAATCTGGTATACCGGCTTACGCAGCAAATAGACTTCAACGTTGGGCATTAATACTGATGATGTATGATTTCAAAATCGAGTACGTTAACACCAAAGACTTTGGTTGTGTTGATGTTTTATCAAGACTCATCGATTAAAATGGAAACCTGACGAAGATATCGTAATTGCCTGTACCAAATTGGAAGAAGATTGCTCGGAAATGCTAACTGAACACTTTAGCTCACTTCCAATAACATTTAAGATGGTTCTGCAAGAAACAAATAAATGTAAAACATTACAATCAGTCATATCAGCACTTAATAATGGATGGACCAGAAAGGCATCAAACGAACTTGCGCCGTACTATGCCAGAAGAACGGAATTATGTGTAGTTCAAGGTTGTCTAATGTATAATAATAGGATTGTAATACCTTCCAAATTTAGAAGTTGTATTCTAAAACAACTTCATAGAGGTCATAAAGGTAAAGAAAGAATGAAATCACTAGCAAGAAGTCATGTTTACTGGCCAGGAATTGATGCAGACATTATTAATTATGTACGAAACTGTCATCAATGTGCTGTGATTTGTTCTGCGCCAGTTAAACATACTCTACAATCATGGCCTTTAACAAGTAAACCTATGGAACGCATTCACATAGACATTGCAGGCCCATGTAATGGATTATATTATTTTGTTGCTGTTGATGCTTTTTCAAAATGGCCAGAAATTTTTGAAATATCAAACATTTCATCAGCAACTATTATTTCTAAACTTACAGAAATGTTCGCTAGATATGGAAATCCAAATACCATTGTTTCAGATAATGGTAGTCAATTCGTAAGTGCACAGTTCCAAAATTTTATTAAAAAAAGAGGAATATTGCATTTGAAATCTGCACCATATCACCCACAATCTAACGGTCAAGCTGAGCGATTTGTTGGAACGTTAAAACGCGCTCTTGCGAAACTCGAAAATGAAGGGACAAGTAAGGAAAATTTGGAAACTTTTCTTCAAACTTATAGATCAACACCAAAATTAGATTCAAAGTCACCAGCAGAACTGTTTCTAAATCGAAAAATTAGAACCACTTTGGACTTATTAAAACCACAGCAGCCAATACACACTGCTCGGAATGTTCGACAAGAGACAATATTTAACAGAAAACATGGAGCAAAAGATAGAAGTTTCAATTCAGGAGAAAAAGTATATGCTCAAGTTTTCAGAGCTAATAAATACATATGGGTAACCGGCGAAATAATTGAACGTATAGGAACTGTTAACTACAATGTATTAGTAAATGATAAAAATAAACAAAGACTTATACGTTCGCATGCAAATCAAATTAAGAGAAGGTTTGGTAATGAAGATCGGATAAATTCTACACATTTATTATTGGAAATGTTTGATTTACACAACACTTTACCAATCAGTCAGGGTTGTAAATCAGATTCAAATTTAGATATACTTAATCAATCATCTTTAGAAAATAATCAAAATACTGAAGAAAGTAATGGTACACACAATCAACTTGAAGAGGAATCTTCATTTCACTCTACGTCTGATTCAATAGAGTTTGACTCAATTCCAACAACTTCAACGGATAATTTAGAAGTTCCCAGGTCTAAAAGAAACCGTCAACTTCCTAATTGGATGAAAGATTATAAAACTTTTTAAACAAAGGGAAATATTGTAGTTAAACACTTGCTACATTTTTACTTGCAATATTGAAATTATAGAATAACAATGATTCATAGACATTTTATGTTAAATTGTAAAAATAATTTTTCATTCACTTTTGGTTTTGAATTTATAAACTGAATATAAATTTTTATTACACATTACAAAACATTGTTTTATTCCAAAACCATAACAGTTTCTCTATTCCATTTCCATTTTTATTTCTATTCCATTCTGTGCCTGTATTAAGTATAAATAAATATTTTTGCAAAAGTGCCATTTGATGCAAAAAAGTACTCTTCCATTTATTATTCAGTACCATTTAAAAATTTCAATTTTGCAACACTGATAACTATTGACTACACTATAAGTGAACCTGTTTTGAAATCTAACGATAATTAATAGATTATTTTATAATAATAGTTTTCAACTCCCAGACAACCCAGGCAAGCGTGGAATTTTTTGAGAACAACTGAATCTTAGATTGTCCCTTGCACAACCCAATTGAGGTAGCAATACTATTCAAGTTGAAATACATACATACATAATTGGTCATTACAACTCTTCAGTCAGGATTACGACCTAGTTTCTCACATCACTTATGTTGTGTGTGTTAATTTTATACATGAATGGTGGGACCTACAGTTTAAGGTCGACTCCGAATGGCAGATTTTTGAGAAAATTTTCATGGCAATTTTATTTACTCTCCGGGTTTTTGCCAGAAATCTGCTGAGAGGTGGTCGCCGAAGAAATACTCTTTGTATTTTGTTTTGATGTCTGCCCTGGGGCTCGAACCCTGGCTTTACGTCTAATAAGACAACACACTACCTACCAGACTACGGCGACTAGCAAGTATGGCTGTACGAGTATGGCACCAGAAGTCATCACGCTGATAATTGCACGCATCAAATTGTCGGTATCAGCAGTCTTTTATGGCTCCTTTGCTGGTGTCTGTTATTATATTGAAGTATTGTTTGACGTCAGTTCATTTGATTGTAATACCCAGCTGAAAGAGAAAATATTTGAAGTTGATTATCGATGGGGTTGAAACAATTGGATGATAATTGATGCAGTCAACAAGTCTATAATTTCTATAATTTAATAAAAGTTTTTGTCATCACTATTTCTATATTTTAGTGCACAAATAACTAAACATTAAATACAAATTTTATTTTAGGTCACCCCGTATTTATAATGTTATTAAATCTTACTTACTTTATTTAATTGTCCGTAAACAACCCGATTAACAGATTTCGGCCTGCCTTAACACATCCTCCCTGGCGCCTCTGCTTCTTGCGCGTCTACGCCAGTCGGCCACACCAATCGATGACAGGCCTTCCTCGATTTGGTCCTTCCAACGCAAACAAGGTCGTCCTCTTCGCCGACTTCCGAAGATCCCCGCATCAAATACCCATCTCGCCGGATCGGATGCGGCATTCATCGCCAACTTGCACTGGACCGAAGATCTCACGTAGGACTTTTCTCTAGAATACTCTCAAAGCTGTTGCATCAGCGCTTAATAGAGTCCATGCCTCTGCGCCATAAAGAAGCAGGTCTTGTAGAGTATTAGTTTTGTCGTACGATATAGGTCTCTGCTACTTAATTGCCTATTGAGGCCATAGTAACACCTGTTGGCAAGAGTGATCCTGCGCCTGATCTCCAGACTGACATAATTTTTGGTGGTAACGGCGGAGCCAAGATAAATAAATTCCTTGACCATATCGAAAGTATAGTTATCGGCCGTTATCTGAGAACCAATACGCCGCACGTCTCTACTTGTCGATAAAATATACTTCGTTTTGCCCTCATATACTGCCAGACCTATCTTAGTAGACTCCCGTTCAATAGCACTAAAAGCAGCAGTAACATCTCGCTTGGTACGCCCTATTTCAGAATAAATCTCATAATTTTATTTTGTTGTATTTGAAACCTATTCATTTGGGCATTATTAAGTGTAAATAGAATTGTAGGACTATAAAGAAAATAAGGTTCAATTATCGACCGATAAATAGTTAATTTATGCCGTTTGCTAACATATTTACATGATCGATACATAAACCCTATGTTCCTAGCGATGTTACTTTCAGCATAATCAACATGATCATCCCATTTAAGTTTTCTATCAATAATGATGCCTAAATATTTCATTTTATCAACCCTTTCAATTTGATGCTCCTTAATTTTCAGCCTTATATTATTACATTCTTCATATATATTTCTATTAAATATCATATACTTAGTTTTATCACAGTTTAATTTTAGCTTATTTTTACATAACCATCTATATAATTCATTTAAGTCAGCTTGAATATAATTTACAGCATCAATGAGGTTTATATCACTAATATACATATATAAGAGCATCATCAGCAAACAAAACAATTTTACAATTACTTAAACATTTCGGTATATCGTTAATATAAATCAAAAAAAGTAATGGTGCCAGAATAGACCCTTGTGGCAGACCAATATCTACTATCTGTGGCGATGATATCACATTTCCTATTGCCGTGCGTTGTTTTCTATTGCTTAAGTAGTTCTCAAACCATTTTAGTTCTTGGGCTCTTATACCGATCCGCTTCAATTTTATCAGCAATATACGTCTATCCACAGTTTCAAATGCTCGCTTCAAATCTAAGAAAACTGCTACCACTGCTTGTTTATCTGCCATCAAATCTTTCCAATCCGCTACAACCATATTCAACGCAGTTTCGCAAGAGTGTTTAGCTTGAAAACCGGACTGTTGATTAATAATGGCATCGTGTTGGTTTAGGTACTCTAACAATTGCTCTTTCACTATGCTCTCTAAAATTTTTTCATCTGATGGTAATGTATTAATCGATCGCAATTCTTCTGGACGTGTTGTGTTTTTAATTTTTTCTATTTGTACCACTGTAGATATCTTCCATATTTCAGGAACGTAAGCAAGCCGTAAGCAATTATTTGCAATGCCGGCAAAAAAGTATGCCGTATACTTCATTGACTCTTTTATGACACCTTCAGAAAGCAGTTTTTTACCTCCAGTCTTGTTTTTAAAAGCCTTTACAATATTTTTTGTATGTTTGTAGTATCTACTTGTTTAAATTTAAATTCGTTGTCATATGTCTTTATTTCAGATTCTTCAAAATCTCTTTTCTCAATTTCATTATTGATATTAGTGATACTATCTATAAAATAGCTGTTCAACGATTCCGCTAGTTCAAGTTCTTTTTCCATCCACCGATTATTTATTATTTGTATCATGTTAACTCTTTCTTTTAAATATTTCCACATAAGTTTTTGATCGGCATACGCCAAGTTGATTTTACTTTCTAAATATTGTTTCTTTTTTATTTTTATTAGTTTTTTTGTATGCATTTTTTGCAACATTATACTCTGTCCATTCACCTGTTCTTTTAGCTATGTGAAGGAGTTCATATTTTTTCCTATTCAGATGCGTTAGTTCGTGATCATACCATTTATTAATAAGTTTCTTGTAAGAAAAGGGTATTCATTATATGTATTTACAAGCACAGCGTTAAAATTTTCCACTCTTTCATCCAAGTTACCATAATTTAACTCGTTTAAATTAATAAGTCTTAACAATGCCATTAAATTGTCCTCATTATAATATTCCCAACACGTAATGTTTATTGGAAGTCTCATCCTTACTTCTTTTTCCACCGGCACAGAGAATTCTACAGTCTCATGGTCCGTTATATTACAACTATTTAAGCATTTAGTTTTCACTTGATGATGTTGAATAAAGAAGGTCTATTTTAGTACTGGAAAATTCCGTAACGCGAGTATCAAAACTTCTAAGCTGTTTCATGGCCATGGATGACAAAATATTATTTAATTCTGTTGTATAAGCTGTGTTATTATTAATATTTATGTTGAAATCACCAATAATTATATTATTATTACATCCTTCAAAATATGTCTCTACCGTACTTTTTAAGTACGTTAAAAATTCCGACTTGTCAGTACTTGGAGAATGATACAGTACCACAATCTGCCATTTCGTTTGAAAATCCTTCAATTATTATTAATTATTTTGATCAAATGTTTTATTACAAATTAAGCTGTATTTAATAGATTTTATATATATATATATATTAATACACCACCAGTATGACGAGAGTGTGAATCATAACGAATCATATTGAATGTAGAAATGCTAATTTCAGCGTCCTCTATGTTAGTTGTTGTGCATGTTTTGAAACAAAGTACGATATTTGCTTCTTGAAGTGCAATAATTCTTTCTAACTCCTCTTTATTCGCTACTATACTTATACTTATATTAACATATATACACTTGATCACATTGCTGTTATATTTTTTAATATTTTCTGTATTCTCTTTTGTTTTGGCATTGTCATAATTCCGTAATTGTTAATATCCAATTCTATATTTCTTTGCATCAAGCCTGTTTAAATAAGATGGACAGATGGACATAGTATCATGATCTTCATTTAAACCTAAATTAAATTTTCTATTGGCACGTATACAATTGATACACTTATTTAATTGGCTTTCATTACATTCGGAATGTCTATGTTGACCATGACATTTAACACATACTTCATCGCTTGTACAATTTGCTGCCTTATGATTAAACCCTTTGCATCTGAAACATCGTAGTACTCTGATTCCATCGTACACCTTACAACGTTCCCAGCCAATGCTAATTTTTTTCGGTTCAACTTCTGCAATCGCATTATAATATCAATGTCGTCAGCATACGCAAGCAATTGTACGCTTTTTTGAAAAATAATGCCATTACGATGCACTTCCGCCTTCCGCAGAACACTCTCCGTGACGAAGTCTCATGATAAGGGATCGCCTTGTCTGAAACCTCGCTCGGTATCAAAAGGTTCCGAGATGTCCATTCCTACCTTGACGGAGCTGCAGGAATAGCTGCAGGCTAGCGAGCTCAGACATTGCGGCAAAAACACGATCCCTTATGGGGCTATCGCAGGCTGCCTTATAGTCGACAAAAAGGTGGTGTGTGTCGACATGTTTTTCGTGGGTCTTTTCCAGGATTTGACGTAGTGTGAATATCTGGTCGATGGTGGACTTGCCAGGTCTGAAGCTGCACTTAAAAGGTTCAATCAGTGTTTTGACGAGCTGCTTCAGTCGTTCGACCAAAATACGCCTGTAAGAGCCTTATATGCGATAGGGAGAAGGCTTATACCTCTGTAGTTGGCGCATATCGTAGGGCCTTCCTATTTCAGGACAGGCACTAACGTTCCAGTCGTTGGGCATTCTTTCCTCTAGCCATATGGGTGCGTGCGCCCTACCAACTCATTACATCCGATCATAAACAATTCAGCGGGGTGGTCATCTGGACCTGCAGCTTTATTGTTTTTAAGTCGCATAATCGCGACCCCTGAATCTCCACACCGTCATCATCGATCGGGTTCTGTACATCATTTCTAAAGGCGGTATTGGTATAGTCATCGCCTTGTAGCAGAGTAGAGAAGTGTTTCCTTCACAACCTCAGCACCCCCTGCGCATCTGTTACCAGGTTTCCATTATCATCTTTGCAGGAATTAAATCTTGCATTATAATTTTTATAAGTACGTACATACGGACATATGAATATTTTATTTGGTCTTGTGGCCTATTTTCAATAAATAAGTTAGTAACTACGTTTTTGCCAGATTCTAATAAAAAAGTACAAAGAGAGAGAGAGAAGTAAAAAGGAGCAAAAATATAATATGAAATTCCCTTAAGGATATCAGACACGTCCTTTCACACATACTTACGAATACATACATACATATACTTGTATATACATGCATTAAGATGACTGGCTGGTAGGTTTCTAATAAATATTTTATAAGAACGTTTAAATGCTTTTCTTTTCTATTCTCGTCTCTATTTCTTATGAACACATACATAAAAAACGAAAACCTGTGATAAAAAGGAAGAGAAAACTTTTCAATCACAAACCCACATATGCCTGCATATGAATAAAGACAACAATATGGAGATATTTATAAGAAAATATATGTAAACGTACTTACACATACGCTTACATATGTATGTATGTATTGTTGTTGTATTGTTATGTGCGATTGCACACACTCCAATTTTATCCTTATGTTCTGTTAATTCACCATTTAGTTGCCATATGTTCGTAATTTTTCTTTATTGTTGTTTTTACTTTTCTCCCGTTTTTAATTCATTTTCTATTCGATTTAATGTAAAAATTATACACTCTACATAATATAATATTCATAACTCTGTTTATACATATATACATTTATATGTATGTATATATGCATATATATATATATATTGCATGTACAAGTATTTGTTATTGTCATCACTGTCAGTGGCGTTTTAAAACGATAAGTACGAAAAATGTAATGAAATGAAAGCACTGCACTGCAGCTAGACATTTGGGCTACTGATCTTTGATACAGAATGTTGTCTAGAAAACGTGTTTTTTATGAAGTCACATATTATGTTACCATAATTATGGTCAATGTTAATTTGGCCATTGATCAGAGATTGTTCACACCACGACAAAATAAATTTGATTTAATCTACGACCAAATAAAAGGTTCCCGAGAAAATTCGGTAACAAGTTGTTGGTAGATGTCGAATTACTTGTTTGAAATCCATCGCGTTTCAACTTCAACGACTTTCACGACGAAGCATAACAAAAGTTGAGAGTGCTTAGCTGAGAAATTTCAATGTATTCACCACATAGCATCACCTTCGATCGCTCATTTGCATAAATTTAAATTCTCCTAGAGGCAAATCGTAATTGAGTCAGATTTTAGAACCCAGGAGTCCAGTATAACGGGTTTACGCCTAAAATATAAAAAACTTTACCGAACAAAAGGGCACATATTTGGTTTAATAATGTCCGTTTCAAACATTAACAAAAGCAGTTCAATTTTTGGTCTAATTTGGAACCGAACTCTCTGACAATTTAGTCTCTCTCTCTGCTGAGAGGAAGTCACCGAAGAAATACTTTTTTCATATTTCGTTATGATGAAAATGCCTGACCTGGGGTTTGAACCCAGGCCGCACGTCTAATAAGTGAATACACTACCTACTAGACTACGGCGACTATGGCATTAATGTATCGAAATGAAAAGTTAAAACCGCGTTATGTAGTGTAGTGGCAGTATTATTTATTTAGCTTAGCGAAACCTCCCTGACCTGACTTAGTTATAAATATGATCTTCAAAAATTATTGCATATTTGTCCTCTCAAAGGTTTAAAAATCTTGGACAACAAAATTAAAAGAATGAAAACTAAGGTTTTTTAAGAACTAAAAGGCATTGAGGAGCCTGATTTACGCTTTAGCCGTTATTAAAGAAATCATGTAAAACATGGTGTCCTATATCGATCGCGCTTAAGGGTGTTTTTTTTGTACAAAATTTCAAAAACATATTGTAAATTAAGGTAAAAACTGCTCGTTTGATTTCAAAGGCATATTAAAATAAAGTGAAAATATTTTTTATTCTATTTTATCATGAAGGTAAAATCGAATATTGTTGCTAAATTTAAAACTATCACAACAAAAAACAACATCAATCATCTACTAAAATGTCAATTTCGATTGTTTTGTCGATTACATTTAGCCGCAGGTTATGAGTTCACAGGAAATTTTATTTTCAAATTATTCAAATAAAAATAATTGATTTATTTTAATACATATTTTACTTATTGAACAGAAATAGCCTCTAGGAATAAGTTGATATATTTTGTTTGCTTTTTTATTGAGTTTTAATATAAAGTTACAAATAATAAAAACATTATGCGGCAAAATAAAAACAAAAACAAAAAACGAAATACACCCAAATAATGAAATAGTGTAGGTTGTGAGTTTTTTTGAGTGGAATTGAAAAATATTTGTTTTTATTTCTTGAACCCTCCAAACTTGTTTTGTTTGACAAAAACGGTATTTTTGATCTTTTCACACAAAACTATTGATTACCCAAATATTTTTTAACATATTTTCAAAATCCAAAGTTTTTGAAAAAGGGAACAGATGAGCCATTAAAATGGTATACATAAACATACGGTTTATACTTACATGTTATGAGTTTTGATTGGGTAAACTTGGAAAATGTGATAAATTTTCTCATTTTTTCAAGTTTATCTATTCTTAATTGCAAAATTTAATTAAGAAATATAAAATAAGGGATGACATTCTGAAAGTGCATTATCTTGTGAAGAGATTGACACTTTATTTCATCAAATCGGACAAAAATTAACGTAGTTATTATTTAAATAGTATAACAGTCATGTTATATTTTTTATATATGTCATCTTATTAAATGAACTTTCAGTTCCAAAATTTTCAAAAGTTTTGATGGATCTTGATTGTTTATCGGAAAGTGTGTCAATTTCACATACTATGAACGGACAAACTTGAAAAAATATGAAAAAATTTAGCATTTGTCAAGTTTACCTCATGAAACCTCATAGCATATTAAGTCAAATAATATATATGTATATCGTTTTATCGTATTAAAGTCACATCCCTCTCTTTTCTAATAAGGTTTAAATTTTGGACATCGCACTATGTGGCATTTTGCCTCAAAACCTGGCAAAAGTTAATAGAAGCGTTTTATGAGCTAATGGCTTGAATTTTTTGATAGTGTTAGTGATAATTAGGCCCAAGGATGAACCCAATTTTTGGTTCAAATCGGTCCGTGATTTCGCCTAGCCCCATACAAATTCCCCTCGAAATTGCACTTATTTACACATAATTATGGTAATTATGCAACAATCAATTTAGTATGGATTAGTTCTGTGTACTAAGAAATCATGGTGTAAAGTTTGGTGAAAATCGGATCACATTTGACCCAAGTCCCCATATAAAGTCCCCTTTAGAAATTCACGTTTGCGCTTATAAATGGCTTAAAAACATCGGTATCGTGATGAAATTCGGTATGAACGTGTATTTTGTAAATCTAAATCATATTACCAAATTTTGTTATGGTCGGTCCATAATTGCCCCTTGGTCCAAAATAGGGCCCCTTAAGCAATTATAATTGGCTTAAAAATTTTATAACCTCGATGAAATTCGACATAAACATGTTAAATATGAATGTGAACCATTTATGATCACATTTTCATGTTCATCATAAGTGCCCCTAGGTACCACATACGGCCCATTAAGAAAATCTAACATACATCTCATATTGTTATAATAGTCAATATACATACATATGTAATTAAGTTTTTAAACTTCTATGATAATTAATATTTATTTATAATATTTATTTTACATTATTTAATACTTAAAAGTGAAACTAACTACAATCGTTGAAATCGTTATCATTTTTATCATCAATGTCAGGAAGGAGTAATTTAATAGTATCTGATGAAAATGCTTTTCTATTCCTTCGCGATTTTTGTGTACTTCAGCTTATAAAAGGGTCACTGCTTAAAAGTAACTTATTCAGGACATCTCGATTGGTATCGCTTCTACTGAATTTTCTAGCATAATTCGTACGCCATATGGCTTTATTACACTGCGTTAAATTTTTTTTTAATTTTTCAAAAAAAAGCAAAATTTTCAAAAAATCGCCAAAAAAAAAATTGCGCAAACTTTTTTTTTTGTTGCTGAATGTAGAGAGTTTTTATTTTCTTGTGGTATATAACATTAAACTACTAAAAACTACTTTCACCTTTAAAATCCTTATCTTTTTTTAGGAAGGGTAAAAAAATGTGAAATTTTTATTATTTTTAAATTTTGAACGAATAATTTTAACATTAATATATGAGATATATATATAAAAAAAAACTGAAAGTAGCAGTTGCTCATACCTTTCAAATAAAAGAAAAAATCAATATAAAACCTCTATTCGTTTAGCCACAAAAAAATATCATATAAACCTATTACAATTTCAAAAAAACACCAAAAACGCATTTAATTTTCTTCACTTTCCTGACTTTGACATCGTCTCAAATCTACAAACCTCAACATAAAGTCGTGAAAGTTCACTATATAATGCAGAATTTTGTTGTCTATCGAACTGCATACTTAGTTTCTTAAATTTCTTAAAATTCATTTTTGCCTTTTTGGCCAGCTTTTCGGGGTAAATGCCACATAGTCGGTCAAGAAATGTTTGTGTAACAATTTGTGCGTAAAGTCAAAAAAACAGTTTTTGTCAAATAAAACAAGTTTGGAGGGTTCAAGAAATATAAAAAAAATACATTTTTGAGTTCTACTCAACAAATCTCACAACATACACTATGTCATTAGTTGGGTGTATTTCATTTTTTTTTATTTTATCGCATAGTGTAATTAATTAAAAATATTTAAATCATAAATACCATAAATAACCTCTACAAGAAACGAAACAGAGTGTGCAGCTCTTTCCATAAGACTGGATTTTTTTTTTATTTTTGTGCTGAAATGAATGACGAAGCATATGACGTACGCTATTGTCCACATAATTTTCTGTTAATTTTCATGTCCTTTGCAAATTGTGATGTTTATGCTCTTATGGAGTTATCATTCGCATTGAACTTTTTTACACTCAGCTGATTCTTAAAATCAAATGCTCCCAATTTCGTTGTTTCCTTATAGCAATTACTCTTGTAAACATACAATTGAGTGACAATTTTTATTTTTGAATATTTATTTATTTATTTATTTAATACAATACAATTACAAATTATATTTTAATTAGTATATACGAGCTGAGTAACTTTGACCATATGCTGGGTGTAGTGTCACAGACCAGAGTCTCTGGTGGGAATCGAACCAACGACCTCACGCTAATAGTCTAGCACTAGACTACCAGGGCACACTATTTTTGAACATTAAAATGAAACAGTTTAAATGAAATTAAAAACGAAAATAATTTTATTTTACTAAATTCGAAGCCATTAATAACAAAATCTTAAACGATAACTCATTAAAATAAATTTCTATTTGCAAAACTATATTCAGTGTTTCAACTTAAGTGGACGAATGAATGAAATGAGAAATAATTTTCTGTTTCATTAGATATTCTCTTTGGCAGTTAATTTTTTTCAATCTGTTAATATATTTACTAGGAAGGAATGCTGCTAGGATTAATATTATCCCATTCTTCCTGAATAATATCACAGAATGCCTTAAACTGTCTAATATATTATTACTCACACATTCTCTATGGAGCTTAAATCGCCACTCGAGAACCGTGATATATTTCTCTTCAAACCAAGACTCAAGAGTGTGCATGTGGTATTGCCTTGTTGAAATGTGCATGTAAGTGCCAAATTATCAGTATAATCGTTAATGAAATTGTTCTGTGGAATATCTTTAAACATTTCCACATAAGATTTGAAAAAAATATTTCTTCGGCGACTTCCTCTCAGCAGATTTCAGGCAAAAAATGTGAGAATAATCAGCGTTACCATTTGCCAAGTTTTCCCTTTTTTTGTTCCAAGTTTTTTGAGATGCGGAAAAAAGTTTGCACTAAATTTGTTTTCTAACAAAACAAGTTTTTACGATAAAATTCAATTTAAAATTTTTTTTCAATAAATTCAATAATAATAACAAGAAATATTATAATTTTTAAATAAAATATTGTGTTTCCTTTAAAAATTCGGTACTTTTGTAAAAAACTAGTTTTTTTTTTGTAAATAAAAAATTTTTTTTCCCAGATATATAAAAAGTTTTTCTCAAAAAATTACTGGCAACGCTGCACATAATATAAGTGGTGTAATAAGCTAGGTCGTAATCCTGACTGAAGGGCTTTTTTATGTATTGATTTGCACATTTTTCGAATAGAATTATTGATTCGCAAGAATTCAAACTGAATTCTGCTTATCCTAAACGTTGAGTTTAAAAAGTTGAGGATGAAATGATCGGCATGCAAGCTATGATTTGGGGGAAATCCCCTTCCTTTTGATTAGAAAAATATTTCTGGAAGTATTTTGTGTATGATGTTATTATTAAAATCACTATTAGAATTTTGAAAGACCATGCCATACATTTTTTTGTTGCTTTTTTATTTATGAATATGAATTTTTGCTGATGCTGCAATTTAACGATTTTTTGATAAATTGGAATTGGATGAAAAATTTAGTCTTTAGCTTTCAGTCACTTTAAGCGGTTGTGTAGTATAAAAAAATTCTTAAAAATAAATTTAAATGATGTTTAGTTGTGGTTGGCTGCCTATAAAAATTTTTGTAAAAGCGAGAATCAAATTCTCCTTAAAAGTTAAGGTTAGATGGAACATAACATACAACAAATTTCCATACTTAGTTGTGGCTTTTTGGGGGGTTTAAACAAAGCAAAATTTAAAAAAAAAAAACAAATGAGCCACAAAGTTGATTATTAAAATGGGAATAAAGAACGAAACATTATTGTTGTTTTGACGTCTTAAACAAAAAAGAGGAAGAAAAAACAAATAAAAAAGGAAAGTTGTTTCAAAGTTAAAAATATTGAAATGCGTGTGAACAACAACTACAGTGGCTTACAGCTAATTTCAGACAGAAACTTTAAAAGAAAAATTAAGTTCATATGATTTCGAAACGGTGCAAGATATTAAAAAACAAAATTAATTGGAGTTTATGGAACATGTTCAAAAATAAAATAAAAATGGAATGAAAATTAAAGAGAAATGGGCAAAAATAACCCCCAAACTACTAGAAAGTAAGTGGAATCCATGGAAAAAGAAAGAGAAGAATGGTCATACTAAATTTAAAAATTAAAAAAAATCATTAATTAATCATTGAATTTTTTTTTATTTACTCTCAGAGTTTTTGCCTGAAATACGCTGAGAGGTAGTCGCCGAAAAAAAAAATTTTTTTTTATATTTTCGTTTTGATGTCTGACCTGGGATATGAACCGTGGCCTTACATCTAATAAGCCGTCACACTACCTACTAGACTACGGCGACTACATATTATTCTACAAACTCTTATTCAAATTTTTTCTAATAGCTTGCTTTGTTTGGAAATTATTTGAACTTAATTTGTTTTAAAGGTGCTGGTTGAATTAACCTGTGAGCCACTGTACATACAATATACATTTGTACATACAGATTCATTTATACATACACATTTTCCCTTTTTTGTATGAATATTGTGAAAGGAAATTCCTTTCTAAAAGGGAAAATTTCAGTTTAAAGCATAAATAAGCATAAAAAGTAAAAATTCAAATGAATAAATTGTGTCTACCATACGTATATATTGATTGTATCTGTATTTAACTTTTTCCTTTTCCAAATTGAGTTCAAATTGAGTATAATAAGTACTTTATTATGTGCATATTTCTTTTATACTTCAATAATCTTCTTAAGGTCTTAGCTTAAAGATTTTCATTTTTAAATAAAAATTTAAATTGTTTCTGTGGCAAATGTGGCAAAATTCAAAAGAAACAAATTTGAACAGCCTAGAGTACAATATTCTTTTAGGAAGAAACTGTTTCTTGCGAAAAGTCTTGACACAGTTATATAATTCATGTCATCTTATTAATTTTAATTCACTACATTTTAATTACATCAGATGACTTGTAAAAGGACTTAATTTTACTCGCTCGTCTCTTTAAGATTTTTATATATAACGTTTACGTTACTTACTTACTTACTTAATTGGTCATTACAACCCTTTAGTCAAGATAAAAACTTAACTTCTCCCACCATTCATGTTGCGTGTGTTAACTTAATCCATAAGTGGCGGGATCTCCACACAGCAACATGATATGATTTCCTTTTCATTGGAATTTTATTTTACTCTGACGGTTTTTGGTAGAAAATTGCTCAGAGCAAGTCACAGAAAGAAATATTTTTTCACATTTCATTTATTCGAGATGTCTGTGCCAGCGGTTGAATTCTCTTCTAATAGGCGAATACGATACCTACTGGATTACGGCGACTCAGTTAAGTTTCATCTTAGTAGTATATGAGATAGCGCGATAAGGTATCGTGTTTTTGGCGCAATGTCTGAGCTCGGTACACATGCGAAGCTGATAAAGCTATGCAGAATGACGTTGAACCTTTTGATAAAGTGCAAGGTTTCAGACAAGGAGATCCCTTATCATGCGATCTCTTCAACTTCGTCATGGAGAGTGTTCTGCGGATGGCCGGAGTTCATCGCAATGGTACTATTTTTCAAGAAAGAATCCAATTGCTTGCATACGCTGACGACATTGACATCATAGGGCGTACCAAGCGAGATGTTACTGCTACCTTTACTGCTATTGAATGGAAGTCTACTAAGATGTTTTTGGCAGTAAATAAGGGCACAACGAATTATGTGTTATCGACAAGTAGAGAGTAGAGGCAATTGAGTAGCAGCGGCCTCTCTCGTGCGACAAAACTAATACTCTAGAAGACGCTCATCTACCCGTGCTTTTTTATGGCGGAGAGGCATGACCCTGTTAAGCACTGATGCAGCAGCCTTGAGCGTATTCGAAAGAAAAGTCCCACGTTCGATCTTCGGTCCAGTGCGAGTTTGCGATGATTTCCGCATCCGATCTAACAGTGAGCTTTATGAGCTCCTCAACGACATAGACGTTGTGCATCGTATTAATATCCAGCGACTGCGCCATATCGTTCGAATGGTGGAGGATGCTCCGGCGAGACGGGTATTTGATGCGGGGATCTGTGGAAGTCGACGTAGAGGACGAGCTTGTATGCGTTGGAAAGACCAAATCGAGAAAGCCCTGTCATAGATTGGTGTGACCAACTGGCGTAGGCGCGCAAGAAGCAGAGGTGACTGGAAGGATGTATTGTGGCAGGCCGAAATCCGTTAATCGGGTTATTAATGGCCAATTAAGTAAGTAAGGAAGTGTATGAGAAAATCAAGAAACTGAGTAAACATATGCTGATATCGGACGCAATCTTGATATCATCGATTTTATTTTATAGTTTCAGATGAATTATTTAAAGGATCGTTTACCCAGAAATTTCACAATAATTTTAAAACAACACTGTCTGGAACCACTTGAATAAGGCTGAATAAAACCAATGGTGTGTCGATGAAAGCTGATCACAAACATCTATTATAGACAGCTCGCCAAACTTTTAATTCACACTTACACTATCAACAACTGCGTAATCGAAAAGAAGCAGTCGTCCAGTTGTTGGGTGCTTGTTTAAAAAGTTGTTTTTTGCAAACATCGTATAGCTATTGATTACAATCTGTTCTCATCTAAAAGGGAATAATTTTGTTAGCGATCGATCTCTACAAACGTATAGGAACAAACCGTGCACATGTCAAGTCAAACGATTATTAGCGATTAATTTTAAGTAATTATCTGTTAACTCATCGTGCATCATCGAATTGGGTTTTAAAATTCTAAGGGCCATTATTACAACTTTCCGTTAACTAAAGGGAGGATTTTAACGGGCAGATAAATTGTTTTTCATTATTATAAGTGGACAATATGGTAGAAGTGAGCGTTAAGATAAAGTGAAAATCATCTTGCCTTTAACTTTTAAAGGTAAGTTTGTGTTGAAATTTGCCATATTATATATTATTTTCAATATGGCAACTTTAAATACAAACAAAATGATTATATACAATATAAAACAAACCCCGTCGTTGCCACTGCGTTTAAATAAAACTTGTTTAATTTGAGCAGTGTTATCTACATTGCTCCGCCACTGCCATATTTTTGAAAACAGTTAACTTTATGTTATCTGTAAGTTGTAATAACGAAAATAAGTTAAAAGTAACTTTACAGTTCCCTTTTGCTAAAGCTACCTTTAACTAAACCCAAGTTTAACGGCAAGTTGTAATAATGACCCTAAGACGTTTACCTTAGAGAATGAATGGAAGAAATGCTTTTTTAAAATAAACAAATATTTTTCATTTATTTATTTATTAGAATACAATGACAAATTATACCATAATTATTACGATCTGATTAACTAAGACCATTTGCTCGGTGTAGTGTAACAGACCAGAGTTTCTGGCGTGAATCGAACCTACGACCCTCATGCTAATACTCTTGCACACTACCCACTAGACAGCCAGGGCTCCCATAATGAAGATATATTTCGATTAAGTATGTAGTTGTATGTTAGCGATGACGCTTTGGATTTCGAATTTGAATTTAGGAATTGTTTCAGGTTTATTCGTATCAATACGAGGTTTGAACAAAACTCAAAAGAAAATAAACTAAAAACGCTCGTCTTTAAATTGCATGATCTTTTTGATTAGTTATCATCTTCCTGTAAAAAATTCCGTTCTTTCACTGCAATCTCGACCACATCTGCAATAAAGTATGGTCCAACCACGTCGCCTGTTTAAATTTGTCGACAATTTGTCTATGTGCGAATTAAATAAATACCTAATTGCAGAAGGTACAATATGATGACAAATTTCACTCTTCGATTTATATGGAAATTATCCATTTTTGGTGTTGGTATTTTCTCACACCTGCATACATACATACAAACTTTATCTATTAATAATCAAAAAATGTTCTAGAATGGGCATGTACCATATTTTGCCTTGTCAAGGACGAAAAAAGCTCCTTTAAAATTTCGTAATTATGTCCATTGAAGTGAACACGTTTGTATATTAAGAGCGTAATGTGCATGATTCTGTCTGTCTGTATTGTTATTTCTGGAAACAATTTTAATCATGGCAAAAATTTCTTCTCATTAAAATTGTATTTTAATTAATTAATAATTAATAAATATTTTCATGCTGCAAATAGATTATTAAGAGTAAATATTTTTAATTAAAAATTATTTATTCATGCGCCAGTGTTCATTTAAATGTTAATTTTCTTGCTATTCTTTGTTTTTCAGAGAACTTTTATTATATATTTCGATGAAGTGTACATTTATTATTTATTATTGATTCGAGTAAATATTTATTATTTAGGTTATTAATGAAAATTTTTCTTTCGTTTTCATTTCAGCTGGTGGGTGGCCAAGGCCACGAGTATCACTTTAAACACCGAACATTGCCACATGCTCGGTCCCGTCGCAGTATTCCACATACTCGTCTATTGAAGACACATCCAATGGTAAAAACGCATTCATCGAATTTCTATTTTACAATCTTATGCAAAAAAATTTAAATACTCATATGCAAGAGAGTAAAAAGAAAAAAAAAACTTTTAAAGGGCAGGTGGAAATAATAAAATATCGTTAAACGCAAAGAAAAAAGAAAATAAAATAAAAGGTTGTGATGCAAACAGCGCCTTAAGAGAATCGTTCTAGAAAGTTTAGAGTTTCAGGTTAATGTCTTTGAGAAACGATTTTCGAATTGGATGAAGCATACATATCTTGTGAAAAAATTATGCAGTAAACATTTTGAATACTACAAGATCTTATCTACACATATAGACAAAGAGTGTCAGATAGTTTTATTTTAACTAAAATTTTGTAAAAATTTTCTTTCTGATGATTTGCATCCTTTATTCTTAAAGGCTCTGACTCCTAAACTTTTGCCTTACTATACTTACTTGTTCAATACAGTTCTGACTAAGTCTTCTTTTCCTGAAAGTTGGAAACTGGCTAAAATCCTTCCCATTCCGAAAACTAATTGTGAGTTCAGGCCAATTGCAATCCTTCCTTTTTTATCCAAAGTATTGGAGAACATCATGGCCAGACAAATCGATGAATATCTGAGGGGCCACAATTTCTTAACGGTTAATCAGTCGGGCTTCATGAAAGGTAGGAGTTGTACTACCGCTCTGGTAAATGTAGTTGAGGAACTTAGGTCGGAACTTGATGGGAATAGTGTGGCGTTCTTGGTTCTGCTTGATTACTCTAAGGCTTTTGATACAGTCGATCATGCGGTTCTATTGAAAAAGCTCCGAAAACTGTTTTATTTCTCCGAAACTGCCTGTAATCTAATTTATTCTTATTTGACGAACAGATTTCAGAAGGTTCATTTCAATGGCAAAGTTTCGGATCCACTTACTATTAGTAGAGGTGTTCCACAGGGGTCTATACTTGGACCTTTGCTGTTTTGCATGTATATAAATGATCTACCTGATGTTTTGGTTAACTGTAATGTTCACATGTATGCTGACGATGTGCAGCTTTACACATATACTCCAAGGGAGAATATTTATTCTTGTTTGGACTACATTAATCGTGACTTAGCAAGGATTGACGGATGGGCCTCGGCCAATGGACTATGTATCAATCCTTCTAAGTCTAAATGTATTACACTTTCGAGAACAAACGGATCATTTGTCATACCTGAATTGAGTATCAGGGGAAATAAAATTGAATTTGTCAGGTCGGCTACTAATCTGGGTATTGTCTTTAATGACAAATTATCGTGGTCTACCCATATAAGTGTCATTGTTGGCAGAATTTATGGCATGCTTCGAAATTTGTGGGCTGTCATAGATTCAACTCCTTTTGTCATTCGCATACAACTTGCTAAAACGTACTTGATTCCGGTACTTTTATATGGATGTGAGATATACGCAAATTGCAGTTATGATGACAACCGGAAACTTAACCTGGCGTACAATAACATAGCCAGGTATGTTTTCCTTAAGGGGCGTCGGGATCACATTTCTCATTTAGCTTACCTGATTCTTGGTATCAAATTTGATAATCTCCTGAAAACTAGATGCCTCCTTCTACTTCATAAAATAATTTACACGAAACAGCCGAAGTATTTATATTGTAAAATAAAGTTTGCCAGATCCCACCGGGGTGTGGGGATTATACAGCAACGATTCAGGACTCTTCTGTCTCAGCGACAGTTCTTTATACACACCATTAGTCTTTGGAATTCCTTACCAAATAACATCCAAAATCTGGGCAATGCAAACGCGTTCAAAAAGGAGTTATTTAAATTATTTTCATAATTAAAATTTTTATCTCATATTTGTAAATTTGGTGATTTTATTTTTTATGTCATCATTATTATTGTTATTATTATTATTATTATTATTACTATTATTATTATTATTATTTTTATACTTTACCTTATCAATTTAATTTAATATTTATATACATAATTTAACTTTCTCTAATTTTTTATATTTAATTAATGTTAATTTTTTATACCTTATTGATTGTAAACATAGCACTGTCACTTATAAGATTTAGTATCTTGTTGTGCTATGTAGATCATTATAAATCAAATAAATAAATAAATAAATAAAATAAATAATTACCAATTAAACTTCTGTTAATAAAAAAATACTTCCATAAATTTGTTATATTGATTATGAAACCGGTGTTAAAATATAATTTCAGTCTAATAATAATGGGTTGTGCTCAACTATAACTGACTTGCCTGGGCAACCGTATAACAAACTTTATTTTTTTGACGTTTGATCATTGTCTGATGTAGAAAAGTAATGCACAACAAGCACAACAATTTTGCAATTGCAGCCTAAGTTAAGCTGCATGTGTTTTAATTATAATAAACACAGCAGCAGCAAAGCATAAGCAAAACAAATAAAAAATAAACAGTTCATGCCACTAAAACGGTTTTTAGCGTTATATTTCATACATCGCGATTTTAAAATCTCTATTTTTTGTATTTTATTGTATTGACAGCATTAATCCTCGGATTGCCAGCACAAATCCTCCCACTGTGAGCACTAATTCTCTCACTGGTGCGAATATATCTAGAATTTAGTCCAAAAGCAAAGCGGAAGAATCATTGTTTGTGGTCGCCCAGCTATCAGAATTTTACTACATACATACATAACATACATAATTGGCCATTACAACCCTTCAGTCAGCATTACGGCCTAGCTTCTCACACCACTCATGCTGTGTGTGTTAATTTTATGCATGAGTGGCGGGACCTAGAGTTTAAAGTCGACTCCGAAAGACAAATTTTTTAGAAACTTTTCATGGCAATTTTATTTACTCTTAGGGCCATTATTACAACTTGTCGTTAAACTTGGGTTTAGTTAAACGTACCTTTAGCTAAAGGGAACTGTAAAGTTACCTTTAACTTATTTTCGTTATAACAACTTACAGATAAAATTTTTCAAAAATATGGCAGTGCCGGAGCAATGTCGATAACTCTGCTCAATTATACAAGTTTTTTTTTTAAGGCAGGCTTTGTATTTTTGTTGTATATGCTCATTTTGTTTAAACTTGAAGTCGCCATAATGAAAATAATATATAATATGGCAAATTCAAACATAAAGTAACCTTTAAATGTTAAAGGTGGGATGATCCTCCCTTTAGCTTAACGATCACTTCTATCTTATTGGATACTCATAATAACGAAAAACAATTTATCTGCCCGTTAAAAACCTCCTTTAGTTAACGGCAAGTTGTAATAATGGCCTTTAGAGTGTTTGCCAGAAATCTGCTGAGAGGAAGTCGCCGAAGAAATACTTTTCATACATATTTCGTTTTGATGTCTGACCTGGAGTTTGAACCGTGGCCTTACGTCTAATAAGTCCACACACTACCGACTAGATTAAAGCGACTTCAATTTTATTGTGAAACTGTATATGCCACTTCTGTCCTACTATATGTCCGTCTCCTATAAGAGTATGTCGTTGCTAAGCAATTCCAAATATCATAGAGTTTACTAGTACTGTTTAGAGAGCAATTAATTTGGGAACTGCCAACCATTCGATTTGTCCACTATTAACCACTCTATTGCTCTGGTTTTTACAACTATTTACATATATGTAATGGCCTGCATTGCCTTTATAAAACAATTCTCCATTACAACATTTATACTAACGCAAGCTCGTCTCAATGTCTTGTCCCTCTGAGCTGTCCTCAAGAATGTTAGTATTTACAAAGGATTTTATAATATCTATGGATCGATTATGTGTGGAATATTATATTCAATAATAATAAATATTTATCAATAAGAAAAACATCCTAGGTATCGATAAATTACAACGTGTGTTTTTAAAATATTGATGTATTTCGTTCATCACCAATTAGATTGTTTATAAATGTATCTCAGTTTGTCATCCCTTCAACATGAATTCCTAATCAATTTGTTATTTTGAATACTCCATTGGGTATAGCAATTTTTTTTAAAAATAATTCAAATGAAATTCCATTGAAAGCATTCAAACCTTTATACATATTTGCCTCAACATTCCAGACATGAGACAATTTAAAATAAATTTTTCAATTTGACTCTGATGCTGCAGTGACCTTTCAGAATGATTAATTATACAATACATCCAATGAATGTTTCTTCAGCGTTTAATAACGAAGGCTAAAGGTATTATATGTAGATTAAATGCAAATTTGTTTAATACTTTCCTAATGTAAACGAGTAAGGGACAGGATGTCAGGTGCGGAACTGTAAACGATGACTGCTAGATGTTATATTGTATTGATGAAAATAAATTGTATTTCTTTTATTAAAAATATGTAAATAAATATACATATGAAAACCTGATGCTTTACTGGATAACTAATTTCTCAACATGTATGCTAAAAACGAATAAATATTTGCAAGACTAAGCATTTGATAACGAATAATATTATTTTGGTTTTGTCAATTCAACAGAACGGAAATTAAAATTTTATAAATTAACTAAAGTAATTGATAAGCTACTAAGTCTTCTAGTGTACACATATTCACGCAATGCAGTTGTAATATTCACATTAGTTCAAGACCTTGGCTATTTTCATTTGGGGTGATAGCCATTTAATAGCCATTTAATGTGATAACCCAGTATTCTCATATGCAACTGCAACAGAAAATATTTCCATTGGTACTTGTGACACCAATGTCTGCAGCCTTGCTTTCATTTGGTTTAATATTCCAGTTCTTAGTCCAAACGACAACTTCCTCTATGAATACTTTTAGTTTACTGATACACTCATTCAGACTGCGGGGAATTAAAGCAATACTTTGATTTGTTAAGCAATGTCGAAAAGTATTATTCTGTGAACTGGATCAAGATTTCAGAACCAGTATAGGGTGTTAAAATTAAAAGTTTAAATTTAAAAATGCAATAAAACAAAAACAGTTTGCATCGGCTTATTAAATGTAAGGCCAGAGTTCAAACCCCAGGTCAGATATCAAAAAGAAAATATACAAAAAATATATCTTCGGCGACTTCCTCTTAGCAGATTTCTGGCAAAAACTCTGAGAGTAAATATAATTGCCATGAAAAGTTTCTCAAAAATCTGTCGTTCGGAGTCGACTTTAAACTATAGGTCCCGCCACTTATGTATAAAATTAATGCACACAACATAAGTGGTGTGAGAAGCTAAGTCGTAATCTGAAACTGAAATGTTGTAATGGCAAATTTTGTTGTTGTTGTAAAACTGATATCAAATAAAAGAGTGCTGGATTTATTTGTTGCCAGAAATCTGCTGAGAGGAAGTCGCCGAAGAAATATTTTTTTATATTTCGTTTTGATATCTGACCTGCGGTTTGAACCGTGGCCTTACGTCTAATAAGCCGACACCCTACCTGCTAGACTACGGCGACTTCATATCATTTTTATGTTCGATAATTATTGACAAACATCAAACTTTCGGTGTTCAATACTACCGAGCTTAACGCCGCACTTTGTGCTTCAACCCTAGGACTAACAACCATAATACTATATATGAAGAGAGTACCAACACCATTGGATGGCACACATTAAAAGAAGTCTAGGATATTTGACATTCTTAAACATGTGATTCGAATAGATTATTTAAAATTCAATTACTTTTGGGACCTTACTGTGTATATTTTAAGAACTTTTAAACCGAAACGTGAGATTCTTAAATGATTCCTTTTTGACCCAGGCTTATGCCTATCGGCATAGACTTAAGCTTAAATGCTTACCGAAATCTACACTGTAAACGGTGAAAATACGGATACGTCTATTAGAACAGTTTAATTATGGGTTTTTGTTCAAGTTCCTAATTGGAAACCAAATTTCTACGGGGAATGTTTTTCATATACTGAGTACTTGGATATTATCTTTTAATTTTTGCTATTGTACTCCAGTGGTTATCGCGAATTCTTCACGTTAAGTAAGTTCTTTCCATTTGGAAATTTTCGATTTCAATTTTGTGTCCACTAATGCTGTTCCAAAACAAAACTTTGGGTGCTATTGTGGAGATGGATCCACAGCAGACTTTATAGGAATAGTCGTGAACGGTATTGTAGCATTAACTATGTAGAGAGTCAGGTCGTTGACCCGCCCGAGATCTGCAACTGAATTACAAGTTTTCTATCAGTAAACAATTATCTGAGATTGCGTTGTCTCAGTTGGTTATGTCTTTTGTCCACTATTTCCAATATATCTACCATATGGCGTTAATGATGAACATTAGTTTTCAATCGCTCAAGAGCTGCTATTTTATTAGCATAACCCTATCTCTTACACATACATACATACATACATAATTGGCCATTACAACCCTTCAGTCGGGATTACGGCCTAGCTTCTCACACCACTTATGTTGTGTGCGTTAACTGTACACATGAGTGGTGAGACCTCCGGTTTAAAGTCGACTCCGAACGACAGATTTGTTTGAGTAACTTTTTCATGGCAATTTTATTTACCCTCAGAGTTTTTGCCAGAAATCTGCTGAGAGGAAATCGCCGAAGAAATATTTTTTCATATTTCGTTTTGGTGTCTGACCTGGGGTTTGAACCGTGGCCTTACGTCTAAAAAGTGAACACACTACATACTAGACTACGGCGACTTTCTACCACTTAACATATCCCCATAAAATGAAATCCAGAAACGTTTAAATAAGTGAACGTGGAAGCTAGTGTGCCAATAGTACCAATTTCGGAAAGCAAGTTGTCTCAAAGCGGGTGCATTTTAAAGGAATTTTTATTTTAAGTGAATTTAAAGTATGAAGTACAATTTTTCGCGTTTATAAGCGGGGAATGCTTAAAAGCGGAATGCATATATCGAAATAGTTTCAGTACATTTTGAAGCAAAAATCAAGATTGCCTATGTTTCAGCGGTACTAGCAGGGAATTATTATATCCGGTGTGCTTATAACCGGGTAATTCTTTACTGAATTTTATAACGTGTCAGTCGATTTTCAAATTTGTTGCATTACGCCGCGTTTAAAATTGTTAGTTCACCGTACACAGTACAGATTAGTTGTGTTCAGTAAATTGGTTCTACGATGCTGTTGCTTTGCTAGGTTGAGGTTTTATATACTATAACAACTACACACAGAATGATTAAACAAAATAAAATGTAAACTCTTTTTAATTAAATTGAATTAAATTTAATTTTAGATTCACACAGCTATTCAACAACCAGGCTTCAAACGTGTGAAACGTGGTTTACGCCCAGCTGTTCATGCAATTCATGGCCTGAAATTCGATGCCACTTATAATACTCAAACCAGTACAGAAAGTACTGAACCTACAGATCCTTATTTTCCCATGCAATGGTATCTAAAGAATACTGGTCAAAACGGAGGTAAAGCTCGTTTAGATTTAAACGTACAGGCGGCATGGGATCAAGGTATAACTGGTAAAAATGTTACCACCGCAATAATGGACGATGGTAAGTTTATCAACAATGAGATGAGATTGATTTTCATTTTTAATAATAAAATGAAATTAATTTACAGGCGTCGACTATATGCATCCTGATTTAAAATTTAATTATGTAAGTACTTATTGCTGTAATTACATATGTTTGTATGTATTACGTATTTTTTTTTTCGCAATTTCCTCAATTTGCCTGAAGCCATGAAATGTGTTGTTTAAAAAACGTTTTTTTTTTTGTAAATTCTACAGACAATGAAATTCATAAAATTTTTCTTTTTATTCATGGCATAAAGTTAACAGTTAGAAAAGGGAGTACGAATGAATGAAAGTAAACGAATAATGATAATAAAAATGGAAATTATTTCTTCACTTTCCTTTAAACACATTTATTCATCTCGAATTTCTGCTGTACAATGCTGTGAAATACGAAATAAAGAAAGTAGATAAGTAGATAAGAAGATACGCATTCAAAATCGGCTTGAGATAAAATCGCCTTAAATTTATAAAAATCGGATTGTTTCTATCTAAGAAAGTGATTACATCTCAGAACATGGCATATTGATATTGTCTTTTGCCTTTTTAACGCTAACAAATGTTAGATACCAGATATAAAAGAAAATTATATTTAAAAAATTGAATTTACTTCGTGGCATATTATTTTGCCACCATTAAATTTATTTTAAGTTACTAATTTGCATATTTGATTTGTTATTATCTCTTATGTTTCATGTTTTTCGTTAAATATGTAATATAAAATCAATCTATAGAACGCTGAGGCCAGTTATGACTTTAGCAGCAATGATCCGTTCCCATATCCACGTTACACTGACGATTGGTTTAACAGGTGAGTACAGAAAATATTTTATTTTATAAAACATAATGTTAACGATTGACTTTGACATGTATGATTTAGCAGCCGGTGGTACCTTTAAATATGTAAAGATATAAATTGCCATTACCATAAAATATGAAGAGCATTGAGTTCTACACAATGGACATAAAATAAAAAGTTCAAAAGTTTAAAGGCGTTAATTTCTAAAGCCATTAGCTTCACCTCTAATTAATCGAAAACAATCTTAATTAGTATTAAGATCAGTCGCTGTGATCAAGCATTTAGTGTATTGCAGAGGTCAGCAATGAATCGTTTTTTCGCTACTCATAAGTACTAATGAAATTTTGTGTATGAGTGAGTCAACAGTATTGTAATTCAACTACTCTGATTAATTCGTACTCACTACAACGTTGATTTATAAGTACATGTTGCAATGAGTATGCGTACAACGTTGACATCAAACTCATACCATTCGAAATATGTTTGATTCATATGCGTACTCATTCAGATTCATAAATTTAGAAAAATATTTATAATACTCATAAATGATTCGAGTGATTCGAATCATTCATCAAAATTTACAGTCTTAGTTGTTGTTGCATTTACAAAAAAAAAAAAAGAAGAAAGAAAAAGACAAAGACAGCAAGCAAAGCCAACACACAACCTTCTAGTGAGTATTGTAGTGTTCGTACTCGAATCATGTTTCTTTTGTGATTCTTGTAAATGTTGAGTAAAGGAGAGTCGAAATCAACAACATAATGCGTAGTGTTAAGTATGAGTACGATGAGTACTTCAAACTTTTGAATATGAGTAGTATGAATATGATATTAAAAAAAAGTATGAATGCGTATAAGTATCAGAAAATATAAGTATGATTCCAATCTACTCATCTTTTTGAATACTCATTCCTGATCTCTGGTGTATTGGCATATTAGATGCGAAGCCGTAGTTCAAACCTCACCTCAGAAATCCTGAACTAAACGAAATATGAAAAATATTTCTTAGTTTTCTTAAAAATCCGTTGGTCGGAATCGACCTTAAATTGCAGTTGCCTCCGCTCATGGATAAAATTAACACACACATGATGAGTGGTGTGAGAAGCTAGGTCGTGACCAATTAATTAAATAAGTAATGTTAACTAAAGTGGAAAAAGTCGCACTTACAATGTATTACAGATTCTATATGACTCAGGTTTAAACAATTGCTAAACGAACGTGTTTAAGTATACATGGGAGAGAGAAGTATGCATAATAGTGCTTGTCGTAGTTATAGGCATTAGAAAAATACATCGATGTTGCAAAGAAGCGTGGAATAGTTAATCGTCCGCGAATCAATAAACAATACCAGTATTATGTAAAATTATGGGATTCTGGAAATATTTCTCTTCCACTCTTGCAGTAATGACAAAATGGTAAAATATCGGCCAGTTTACAATCATTCATGAATTAAAGAGGTTGTTGTGTTGTATCAATTTCAATCGGATATAAGTGCTGTATACCACAAGAGCTCAGATTAGGTACAGAAAGTCTTTCGCAAATTGTGCTGCTAGTCACTGAAAAGATTTGAGATATTTCTCAAGAAGATTTTGCTACGTATTTCAATGAAGTGTTAGTTTTATTTATTATTGTGCTCAACTTATGGTGGTTTTTTTTATTTTTTTCATTACTTTATGGATTTTTTCATTACAGTTGTTATTGTTATTGTAATTGAATACTATAAGCGTCCATAAAAAGCGTCTCAAATCGGTTAGATCAGTTGTTTGAACACTTTTGAGACACATTAATCTTTAAGTCGCCGTGGTCTAGTATGTAGTGTGTTGGCAATACCATGTCATTTTTATCCACGGCATGTATTAAAATTAAAGAGGCAGATGTGTTCAACGTATATTTCAAATGGTAAAATATAATTTTCAAGATATTTTAGAAAATTGAAATAACGCTTCAATCATTTCCTTACTATTCCTTAGAAATCTTTTTTGTAAATTTTAGTCTATGTACAAATGGGAGCGAAGGTATGTAAATATAATTGCCATGAAAAAACTTCTCAGAAATCTGTCTCTCGGAGTCGACTTTAAACTTTAGGTCCCGCCACTCAGCTAGGTTGTAATCATGACTAAACGGTTGTAATGACGGATGTATGTATGTGTGTGTATTCAACTACACGGTGCGGCAGTCAAACTACATCCAATTAATAACATAGTGTAGGTTGTGAGTTTTATTGAGTAGAATTCAAAAATATTTTTTTTATATTTCACGAACCCTTCAAGCTTTTTTTATTTGTCAAAAACTGTATTTTTGATCTTTTCACACAAAATTGTTGATTACCCGAATATTTTTTAACTTGATTTCAAAATCCAAGGTTTTTTTGAAAAGGGGAGAGATGAGCCTTTAAAACGGTATACAATCAATCTCTGCACGACAGAATGCACTTTAAGAACGTCACCACTTATTTTAAATTTTTTAAATACAGTTTGATGCTATGAATGGACAAACTTGAAAAAAAATGCAAAAAATTCGCATTTGCCGAGTTCACCTTATCAAACCTCATAGCATATTAAGTCAAATAATATATATATATGTATACCGTTTTAAAGGCCCATCTCTCCACTTTCTAAGAAAGTTTAAATTTGTGAGATAGGTTCAGAAATGTTTGTGTAATCAATAAATTTGTGCGTAAAGTCGTCAATTTTTGTCAAATAAAACAAGTTTGAAGGGTTCAAGAAATACAAAAAAAAAAAAATTTATTTTTGAGTTCTACGCAACAAAACTCACTAATTAGCTGGGTGTATTTAATTTTTTTTATTTTATCGCATAGTGTTTTTATTCAATTCTTATCAAATTGTGTGTTCCTTAATGTTCGCTCTACATTTGCGTTCCTATAACTACAACTAGTGGATCTACTACAATTTTTGAATTTAATTTTTTTATAATTATTTTTTATTTGATGAAATGTTTTCATGGTAATAAAAGTAGTATCAAATACCCAGAATACTTCTTTATTTTGAGATTTAACCAAAGATTTCCAACTTCATTTATGCTACAAGTCATTACAAATTAAATTTTCACTATTTTAAGTGAAGTGAAAAAGAAAATGTATGTATGTATGTGTGTAGCACAATTTAGTTGCCTTAACGATAACCCAAAAGTAATTATTATTCTTCGTTAGAAGAGTAACGTTGCTATCCTTTCGGTACAATGCTGAGAGAGAGAGAGAGAGAGGACTTAATGTGTTATTATCCTTTCGTAAGCATTGTTTAGCTTAGTTTTTCCATTATTTGTTAATTTTTTTTTTGTTTTGTCACCAGAATTGTGAGATTTTCGTTTAATGTGTAACCAAGTATTTGATGGTTTTTTTATTTTTATTTTCTCTTCTATTTTTAGTCATGGCACTCGGTGTGCTGGTGAAGTTGCTGCTGCCAGAGATAATGGCATTTGCGGTGTTGGCGTGGCTTATGACAGTAAAATTGCTGGTAAGTAAGGAGTGGAAGTATGTATGTATGTATTGTATGTCTTGTATGTTTGGAAATGTGTTTCCATTTGGTTTGTGGCAATAATTGAAAATCAAAAAAAAAAACAGAAAATGGAAAATAAGATTTAATTGTTTACATTCACTTTTAAATGAGCAGCCAAAACAAGTGTGGCAACTGTAAACGGTTTCAGTTAAATTATTTCCAATGATCATTAGCCCATCCACGTCTTTAGGGCTGTAGCCGGGATTATTTTTTTAATATTTTATTTAACATTTTATCACTCTACACAAAGTGTTTTAAATATATTTTTTATTGCAAAAGTCGCCGTAGTGTAGTAGGTAGTGTGTTGACTTATTAGACGTAAAGCCAGGGTTCGAGCCCCAGGCCAGACATCAAAACAAAATTACAAAAAGTATTTCTTCGGCGACTTTCTCTCAGCAGATTTCTGGCAAAAACTCTGAGAGTAAATAAAATTGCCATGAAAAAGTTTCTCAAATGGCTATCGTTCGGAGTCGACTTTAAACTGTAGGTCCCACCACTCATATATAAAATTAACACACACAACATAAGTGGTGTGAGAAACTAGGTCGTAATCCTGACTGAAGGGTTGTAATGATGTATGTATGTATGTATGTATGTATTATTGCAAAAGAAATGCACGATATTATCGTTATTAATATGTACTCTGATGGTCTAATGCTGAATTATTTACGATTTATTTATTTATACGAACAATTTGAAATATTTAATGCTGAAGAATAAACTGAATTGAATGAAAAGTAATGCCTCAAGCCGACAGAGAAGAAGTTTGTATATATAATTCATTACTGACGTAACATAGAAAAGGTGTGAGATGTGAAATTGGGCTTTTCGAAATCACTGATCTTACAGTACATGTCACCTTATCGAAGAGTCCTTAGGATATATTCCTAGTGCACTCGCTAACGCATCTTCGAGAAAAAATTATCTCGGGTTCTATATTTCAAAATTGCATATCTTCGAAAATCGCAAGTGGCGTGTTCGGCAATATCAGTTAATTTTAGAAACACTTTGAGTTTTGAAAACTTTTCCAAATTCTTTATACACTGTTGATCCATAATTGGTTGCTAATATAAATGTAGGTGATGGTCCACTTAAGGCCTATTGTGATACCACAATTCATTCTACTCGGGGGTCAACCAGTCCAAACCATTACAAGCCCGGAATAAATCCTACTATTGTTGCAATTTTTATATTAGAAAGCCCGGTTAAAGATGTCCGAAAATGAGAACTCAGAAACCACCTTCTATTTATGGCAAGAGTCTCTTCTTCCTCCTCAGACCCACAGTTCATGCAGAAAACATTATTTGGAATGTCGAGTCTTTCGGCATGTCTACCAAAAAGACAGTGATCTCGACTCCAACATATGTTGACAGTTTTAGCTGTACAGTATGTTTAGTTTGTTTATAAGAGTCATAAATAAGACATTTCTTGCATCAAATTTTGTGTAAGAAATGCAATTAAGTGCCCAAAAACATTTGAAATGCGACAGTGGCATACGGCGAGAGTGCTCTGAGTAAAAAATATGTACAAGTTTTTCACAGGTTTTCGACTGTTTTTGAGTGGAACTCAAAATATTTTTTTTGTATTTCTCGAACCCTCCAAACTTGTTTTGTTTGACAAAAACTATATTTTTGATCTTTTCACAGAAAATTATTGATTACCTAAACATTTTTTATACTATTTTCAAAATCGAAAGTTTTTTGAATAGGGGACATATGAGCCTTTAAAATGATATACACAAACATATGGTTCAAGCTTACATGTTATGAGTTTTTATCGGGTAAACTTGGAAAATATGATTTTTTTTCTCATTTTTTTTCATTTTTTTTTAGCAGTCGTTATATTCTTATATGCTATCTAATAAAATGAACTCTTAGTACACAAATTTTCAAAAGTTTTAATGGTTCTTGATTGTTTATCGCAAACAGTGTCAATTTCACGTTTGTACGACTATCAGAAGTCGGCTAATATTTGCGTTTTTTGCATATATTATTATTTCTATTTGCGCAAACATTGGGTAACTCTTGCTGGTCGCTCAAACGTGAAATTGACACATTTTCCGATAAACAATCAAGATCCATCAAAACTTTTGAAAATTATTGAACTGAAAGTTCATTTGATAAGATAAAAAATATAACATGACTGTTATACTCTTTAAATAATAACTACGGTAATTTTTGTTCGATTTTATAAAACGAAATGTCAGTCTCTTCACAAGATAATGCACTTTCAGAATGTCACCAATATTTTTTTAAATTAAAGTTAGCTACTATGAACGGACAAACTTGAAAATTTATGAAGAAAATTCGCATTTTTCAAGTTTACCTCTTCAAACCTCATAGCATATTAAGTCAAATCACATATATATGTATATCGTTTAAAAGGCCCATCCCTCTCCTTTCTAATAAGGTTAAAGTTTTGTATATCGGTTCAGAAATGTTTGTGTAATCAATAAAAAAAAACAGTTTTTGTCAAATAGAACACGTTTGGAGGGTTCAAGACATATAAAAAAATTAATTTTTAAGGATTCAAGACATATAAAAAAATTAATTTTTAAGTTCTACCCAACAAATCTCACAACTTACACTATTTCATTAGCTGGGTGTATTTAATTTTTTTTATTTTGTCGCATAGTGTAATCGATGGAAATATTGAAAAAGCAGATCAACCCGATCGTCGAGTCACAATTAGAGATGTTGCGGAGTATGTCGACATATCGCTTGGCTCAGGCTATGAAATTTTATCGAATATTTTCGGCATGAAGCAATTAACAGCGAATTTCGTTCCAAATTTGCTGAATTTTGACCAAAAAAAAAAAAACGCATAAGCATCACTTAGGAATTGCTGAATAAGCTCAACGTTTCAAGTGAAATTATTATTACAGTATTGTTATTAATTTGAATTTAATCAAATGGTTCTAAATTAATTTTGCCAAATATTCAAATGTTCCATTTACATACATACGTATGTATATGACAGCCAGATGCGACAATTTTTTGATTGATATTTTAAACAATTGACTTTTTGAACGTCATCCAATTTATCTAAAGGGAATTTAATCGTCACTTATACCCGAGCTAAAGTTATTTTATGATGGTTTTCGTTTTCATTTGGCTTTAAACTATTGTATGGAGAATTTATTAATGCATAAGGGATACATATGTCACCATAAATATACTTATGTATGTATGTTCTAATCAGGTTATCAAGTTTTACATGAAAAAAGAAAAAAAAAATCCAAGAAATATTATTTCCTGATAAAACTTGTTGCGAATTGTCTGAATGGCAAATTCAGTTTTTTTGTTTTTTCTGTTGTTTTCATCAAAAGGACTTGATAGAAGCCTTATCTCGAGTGACTCAAAGTAAATGTTTGCATTTGATTTCATATGTGAAGAGGTTTTTTTCTCCATTCTCCTGATACTTACCCTAATAACTTAATGTGTGTAAGCAGATACATAATATGTGTGTTTTCCCTCATTCACATTCACATTCATTCAATAACTTTTTTTTTGTTTTTAATCATTTTGGATTGAACGTTTCCTAATAGTTTATGACATGAGCAAATCAAAGTGTTTTATCTTAAATTCTAATATTTATGACAAATATGTACCGCATATGTATGTATGCATGTGTGTCCGTACATACCACACGTGAATAATAATGGTGGTGTTTGTGTGTGTATGTGTTGCGTTTTTATTAACATTTAATATTGTGCTAACGGTATTTAAGTTGATGTTAGTCAGCCATACCATACAACCAATAATGTATTGGTGTTTACTGTGTAGGTTGGTTTTTCGTGGATACATTTATTAATCACAGAGTATTGTAAGTGGAAGAGTGTCATGTTAGTAAATAATGTGTCAATAAATAAATATATTAGCGAGAAAGTGATTTTTATTATCGTTCTGCAGACTGACTGAGTGGTATGTATGTAGAGGAGAAAAAAAAGAAATCCCTTTTTAATATTTGTATTTGTGTATGGTAGTTATGAATTTGTGTTACAGTGCATGCAGGGGATGGGGAGAAGGCTCGTAAAGCGTATTTTATTGATTGAATTTCACTTATATGTATGTGTTGCAGGAATACGTATGTTGGATCAACCGTACATGACTGATTTAATTGAGGCAAATTCTATGGGCCATGAACCTCATAAAATTCATATATACAGTGCATCCTGGGGTCCTACCGATGATGGCAAAACTGTTGATGGTCCGCGTAATGCTACCATGCGTGCCATAGTGCAGGGTGTTAATGAGGTAATAATGCCTGTGGCCTTGTTGCTTAATATTGTTTAATTGTCGATTGTAAATAAACCAACGTAACTATTTGGCTTTGTATGATTTTATGATCTTTAATAGGGTCGTAATGGTTTGGGTAATATTTATGTGTGGGCTTCAGGAGATGGTGGTGAGGAGGACGATTGTAATTGTGATGGCTATGCTGCTTCCATGTGGACAATTTCCATTAATAGTGCCATAAACGATGGTCAAAATGCTCATTACGATGAAAGTTGCAGTTCAACATTGGCAAGTACATTCAGTAATGGTGCCAAGGATCCTAATACTGGTGTCGCAACCACGGATTTATATGGAAAATGCACAACAACGCATTCAGGAACAAGTGCAGCTGCCCCAGAAGCAGCTGGTGTATTTGCATTGGCTTTGGAGGCAAAGTAAGTTGAATAGATTAAAATTACTATTAAAAGCGAATGATCAACTGCAAACATTTTTTTCCAACAGCCCTCAACTTACCTGGCGTGATATACAACATTTGAGTGTTTTAACTTCCAAGCGTAACTCGCTATTCGATGCCAAAAATCGTTTCCATTGGACAATGAATGGCGTTGGTCTTGAATTCAATCACCTTTTCGGTTTTGGCGTTTTAGATGCTGGTGGTATGGTAACATTGGCTAAACAATGGCACACAGTGCCAGCAAGATATCACTGCGAAGCTGGAGATATTGAGGACCCACAGTGAGTTTTTAATTTTGCCACTCTTTGGAAGAAATTATAAGTTTTTCTATGTACATTTTTTAGCCCAATTTACTCTGGTCGTTCGTTGTTTTTGGAAATCAAGACAGATGCTTGTAAAGGAACCGACACAGAAGTAAATTACTTGGAACATGTGCAAGCCGTCATATCAGCGAACGCATCAAGAAGAGGAGATTTGGAATTGTTTTTGACATCACCAATGGGCACAAGGTAAGCTTAAACTTTACTTACTTTCTACTGAAGCAAAAATATTTAATTACAATGGAGCGATAACTGTTTTTTGGTAACTAATACCCCATGGTACAAGTACAACAAGTTATGGTTTTGAGGTAGAAAAAACGGCTGGTTCTTAAGAATATGTCCTGAATATTTAACACATTTGACGCTTTAATTTTTATACGTCCCATGGATAATTATGACACGGTATTGCCGCTGTTACGGCCTTTGCTTAAGATTAATTACAGCCACATTTAGGTATTGTATGAAGTTTTGAAATGAGTCCGTCACTTCCTAATATTATACCTCTTCATTAAAAACTACTAAAGCGTTTGAATACAAATGATCAATTTTATTCTAATCTTTTAAAGAGCGTATAGAATTACACATTAAAAAAGAAGAAAAACGATATCAAGGATAAGAATCTATATCGATGACATAATCCTACGTTCCTCTATGGAACTTAACTTAAAAAAAGTTCCACAAATTTCTAAACGGCCTTTGTTTTCAAGGGTATTTGCATCACGGTACTTAGAGATTAACAATCTCATATTTTTGTTAGGTGCTGACAAGATAACATATTTAATTTCTTTCACAATTGTTGTAATAGCCTAGTAGTTCGGGGTCATAAGAATAACAGGCAAGTGGTCTGATTGCAAATCCAGTGTAGCTTCAATTTGCACTGGAAATATTTTTGGTCGCTTCCAAAACATATTTGTAGATATTTGTCTTTCGGCAGGCTATCAAATTTGTTAACTCTTCAATATAAATGTCTAAACCTATTTGAGTTATTGTTTCAAACAACACTCAACTTTTAAGTGCAACAAGTAGGGTATTCGTATCAGAGATCAGCAATGAGTATTCAAAAGGATGAGTAGATTCGAATCATATTCATAATTTCTGATACTAATACGCATTCATACTTATTTTAATATCATGGAACCTCAACTCATATTCAAAGTTTGAAGTACTCATTATACTCATACTTAACACTACGCACGATGTTGTTGATTTCGGTTCTCCTATACTCAACATTTACAAGAATCACAAAATAAGTATGATTCGCGAACGAACACTAAAGTACTCACTAGAAGATTGTGTGTTTGCTTTGCTTGCTGTCATTGTCTTTTTCACTCGAATCATTTATGAGTATTATAAGTATTTTTCTAAATTTATGAATCTGAATGAATAGGCGTAGGAATCAAACATATTTCGAATTTTATGAGTTTGATGTCAATGTTGTACTCATACTTATTGCAACCTGTACTAATAAATCAATGTTGTAGTGAGTACGAATGAATCAGAGTAGTTGAATTTCAATACTGTTAACTCACTCATACTCAAAATTTCATGAGTACTTATGAGTAGCGAAAAAACTATTCATTGCTGATCTCTGATTCGTATAACCAGGTGTCAGAGAACTAGGCAGCAATGGCTTAAATACATCTGCATTGGTCTTGGACTATGAAAATCCTAGAAGTACTCCCCTTCGATAATGTAATAAAATTTTGCTTTGCTTTGTTGCCTGTTGGTTCTTAGAACAGCGCCTCATTGTATTAGTAGTTGGAGGGAACTTAATTTCTATGCTAACTTTTAAGAATTTTGATTTATTAAACATCGTGAATATATTGAGATTTAATGAATTAAAGATTTTGAATTATCGATTCCGGTTTTGGTTTACAAAACAAGTCGATGATTAACTCAATAATAACTGTAACTTTTTCATCTTTTAATATAAGAAATATTAAGAAGGCGCCCTAGTCTAGTAGATAGTATGTTGGATTATTAGACGTGAGGCCACGGTTCAAGCCCCAGGTCAGACATCTCCTACAAAACAAAATATGAAAAAAATATTTCTTCCGCGACTTGCTCTCACAAGATTTCTGAGAGTAAATAAAATTGGCATGAAAAGTTTCTCAAGAAATCTGTCGTTCGGAGTCGAATTTAAACTGTGGGTCCCACCACTTGTGTATAAAATTAGGTCGTAATCCTGACTGAAGGGTTGTAATGAAGGGTTGTATGTTAATCGCTCTCGATTCCTGTACTTATATTGAAATTGAATAAAATTATTGTCCAAGTATATAGAGATTGGTGCATTCTCTGACAGGTACACTTTGACGAGCCTTTTATATGAAACTTTTATCGAAATGGTTTCAAATTTTGCTGAAATATGTACTTTGGAAACTAAACAATGTGTTGTGTTTAATACAATGTGTTATTGCAGTCCAAAAGATTGATATTTTCTGATGAAAAAGTTTGTATGCAGCAGCAAAATGGTTCGATGGTTTGGACGCACTAATTGCTATAATATGCTCACCACTCATTGACATTTAAATAAGTTGTAAAGGCAAATCAATGAAAGCATTTTTGTTGAATGATGATTGCTACCAAATTAATTGGGTTTTCAATAAGAAAAATTGGAAAAAATGAAAATATTATTTCTCAATAACAACGCATGGACTACCTTAAAACCAAATTATAAAGTAGAAATTATCAAACTCGAACAAAAAAAATATTTCTTCTCAAATTGGAAGTATTTTTATGACATGCTAATGTTAAAAAAAAATTAATGTTAATTTGCAAAACATCGTCGCATAGTATCAAAATTTCCTAACTAACCAAAAATATCGAATCACTAAGTCATTCGTTCTGAGAACTATGAATTCCATAAGCAAAATAAAATGCAAAAAAATGCACGAATTATTAACACATTCAACTGAAATCAGCAAAAGTTTGTACTGAAATAGTTGGACGAATTTAATATTTCTTAATATTTAATTTTAAATTGTATTGTAAAAGCAATTAAAAATTTTTAACTTTCAGATCAATGATTCTATCACGTCGCACTAATGATGATGATCATCGCGATGGTTTTACGAAATGGCCGTTCATGACAACACATTCTTGGGGCGAATATCCTCATGGCACCTGGAAATTGGAGGTAAAATCTGTGTTTTAAATAAAACTGTAGAAATTAAAAAAAAAAAACATTAAAAAAAATTACTTACAGGCTCGTTTCAACTCAAATCAACCGAGGTCTGGTTGGCTAATAGATTGGTCTCTAGTCTTGCATGGTACTAAAGAGGCACCATATCGTACACTTTCACCAGCTTCTCCTCATTCAAAACTGGCTATTGTTAAGAAAGCTCACGAGGAAAAGAAAATGCAGTAAATTTTCTGCAATCGAAAGATAATTTTCCAAAAAAAGAAAAAATTTACAAAAAACCGAAAAACCGAAAGAGAAACGTCAAAACTAAATCAGGGGCTTTACAGAAATACATACAGACATATGTATATAGTTGATTGAGCCACCTGAAAAACATAAAAATAAGAAACAACAACAATAAAAACTAATTAATTGAAATCAAATTTAATTAAAAAAGACCCATAATACCAGAAAACAATAACGAATAAATGATTACAACAAAAAATATATCATTAAACAATAAATATTTCTATACATTTACATATGTATGTATGTATGTATGTATGAACAGAATTTAGTAATAAAGGAAATTTAAGAGAAGCCATCGATATATCGAACACCGAGAGATATATTCTCTTATTATTTAAGTTAAAATTGAAATTATTTTTAATTTTTATTTCTCGGTGTTAGCAAAATAAAAAAACAAAAAACAACAAAACATTTTATTTTAAAACATTTGAATTTGAATTTTTGAAAATTTACTTTATCGTGGAAATATTCTATTGTTTTTAAATTTATTATAGAAGACAACAAATAAAGTGTTTGGCTGTGTCTTGAGTAATGCCGATTACGTTTTTAATTGTTAAATATTTTGCCGCGAACCTTACACGTTAGTATTTCTTAAAAGCGAACTTCATCGTTAAATAATACTGAAATACTGAATTTGACTTTTAATTAATTGAAGATTTCTAGTCTATAAAAATGCTACAATTTCTGATTATAAAATTGAAAACTAATTTTAGCAGATTATTAGAAAATTCATTACATTCAATTTTCATTCGATTAAATATTTTATAGAAGGAGAATGATCACTAATTTGCTAGAAATCGTGAGAGTGGATATTTATCTCCAGCATTTCTTTTAAAATGTTTCAAATTGTGAAGTTCCACGTAATTACGATTACTGAGTTTTAGCATCCTTCAGCAAATTATATCACCAGAAATATAATAAAAAACAGTGTATGTTTCAGTAATAATTTCTTAGCGTTAAAGCTTCCAAATGATTTTAAGTATATCGCCGAATCATTTTCAGCATATCCTTCGAAATACTGCATTTAAATTTTTAAGTTCTGATGAGAAGTGTAATTTCCTAAAAATATGTGATGAGAAGTGCAACCTCCTAAAAATAAATGATAAAACAAGGAAAACAATTTGTTAAAATTAATCTAAAGGACTACTTGAAGATTTCCATTGTTTGGAGTTAATAATTAAATTATCATAATTAGTAATTAATTTGGCAAATTCATATTACTGTTAAGTAATCAATTAATTTGTGGCTACTAATGTATCACAAACAAATCTTGTCAATTTGTTTAACGGTTTTTGTAAATTCATTATGTTAGTCTTCAGAACTTTTACACTGAAAGAAATTTATGGCATAATTTCTAATTATAATTGCTAGTCTACTTTTTTTCTTGAAGCTTAGACCTTTTGTGTACAAGGTTGCTGCTATTCATTGTTAACTTTTAAAATAAAACTTTTTTCATTCTTTTTTAATTTTATCCATTTATAATTATTTTTTTTAATATAAATACTTCTTTTAAGTACCAATTAATTATATAATTTTAATTAAAAGCCTTATAAAAGAGAAACTTCATCTTAATATGGTGTACTAAATTATTAATACAGATGATTATTAATTATCTTAATTTAAACTTCTTTGAAATTAAAATTTTAGCAAAAACTTCGATAAATTTAATTAAGCACTGTCTGAAGTCATGGTAATTTGAAGTTTTTCGCAGTGTAATTATTGAATGATTTACACAAATGTTTAGAAAGTAAATTAAAATAATTTAATGCTTAAATTAAAATAAATTGGCAATCATAGCCTTCTTCTTTCATTCTATCGTAGCGAGCATTAACAAAAACAATTTTCCTTTTTCTTTAATTATGTATTGAAACTTCTAAATGTATTACAAGATACATATAATATATGTTAATAAAATATTAATTATCATTAATCTTAAGTTGTTATTATATTCTTTAATATTTCCAAAACTGTGAGTTTAAATTTGAAATAAATAAATAAATTTCTTTTTTTTTAATTTAAATTTATTAATGTTTTTAATTTTATTATTTTTTATTAATTTATAAAAGTGAATAACTTTTTATTTTACACTCGTTATACTGGAAATACTGGTCCAAAAAAATTTCTGCCTAATTTAATATGAAAACGATATGAAAGACACTGACGTGTATAATAAATAAAAGAATTTATCCCCCAAAAACGCACATGAAATTCAACGTATGAGTTTCTAATAAAAAAACATATTCTCCAATGAATTTTTTATTATTTTTCATTGATTTAAAAATATTTTCTGTTTGTATTGATTTTCTTAGGAAAAAAAAATCAAAAATTGATCTGTTATAGTTGTTGACAAAGCATATACACAAAAATAAAAAAAAAATTAAATTCTCTACTGACTATAAATGTATGTAAAATGTATCCAGCTCTGTAAAATAATTTGCTTAAAATAAATTATGGAAATAAAATAAAAATATTTATTTAAAACTATAGAAAACAAGTCGATACATAGACAAACTATAAAAAAACTAACTATAAAAATCTATTCTAATTTTAAAGAAAAAAAAAACAAATGTGTGGTATATATTTATAAAATATAAACTATAAAAAATAAAAAAAAAACTAAAATAAAATACTAAAATAAAAATAAATATGAATTATTACTCTACAAGAAGATATCATATATAATTTAAATGTGTATGTATTTAATTAAACACTCTCCTTAACCCCTTTTCATTTTTATTAATTATGATTTTAAAGTCCTATTTTTTATTATTCTTCTTTACTTTCGGGGGCCAAACATAATTATAAAAATAAAAATAAAAATAAAAATAAAAATAAAAAGAAAAAGAAAAGAAAAGAAAAATATGTATATTTTTAGTAAATCTATCAACTCTACAAATTAAGTACAAGCAAAATGCCTGCAAATACATAAAATAAAAGAAAATATATTTTAAATAAAATTAAAGAAGGAAAAGAAAAAAATATTCATAATTCTAAATAATAAAATTGTTAAAGTTTATGGATGTTAAACTCATAAAATGAAAGAAAAAACAAAAAAGCAAAAAAATTATTATAAATGTGTATTATAATCAGAAAAATGTTATGAATTATAAATTAAATAACAATAACGTAAATAAATATAAAAATATTTTATAAAGAAAAATTAAATTAAAATAGAAGAAAAAAAAAAATGAAAAAATGAAAAATAAATTAAAAAGTATTAATTTACATTGTACAGCAGTATATTCAATATTATCGATATACAAACATAAAAAAAAGAAAATTAACAATATTATATATATATATACAAACAAAAATAATAAATATATATACATACATATAAAAAGAAATAAAATTCAAATAAAATTAAAATAAAAGATTTATGTAACGAAACGTTATTTTAAGCATTGATGTAGCAAGAATTCATATAAATACATACGTACATATATTGATTATATATAAACAAATTACAATTATTACTTAATTTAATACACAGAATAAATTCTTAATAATTTGCAAAATAATGAAAAATTAAAATTTTAAAAACAACAACAACACATACACATACAAAAACCTACACACATACATATATATTTATATTATGAAATAATTAAAAAACTTTTCTAATTTGTTTACAATATTTTTTGTGTTCTTTTTTGTATATTTTTTTAAGTTTTGTAAATAAATTTTTAATATAACAACTATCCTAACAATGTGATGCTTTTCTTATTAACTTTTCATCGGTTACAGTTACATATCTACCAGAGATCAGCAATGAATCGTTTTTTTTGCTACTCATAAGCACTCAGGAAATTTTTAGTATGAGTAAAGTGTGAATTAGCCACACGTAACGTAACGTACCGTAGAAAACGTTCTCTTTTTAGCATATGGAGAACAATGTAAACGATTACCGAAACGTTCTCTCTCGTTAGCAAAACGGAACGATCTGTATAAAACAGAATTCTCCCACGTTTTTACGTGACATTTGAACATAAGAGAGAAAACATGAGAGAGAGTGCAGTGTTGCCACGAAAAAAAAATATTGTAACCAACATTTGTGAAAAAATCACCAAATAAGGAAAAATATGATCAAAATTAAATTTGCAGTTTTTTTATTTTATTTTTTTTCAAATTTATATTATAATTGAGAAAAAAGAAACAGAAAATAAGAAAACGAAATTATAGTCTCATAATTAATTAATTTTAACAAACAAAACAAAAGCTATTTTTATAAGACAAATAATAACCAAATCCGGAATAATCTACACATTGAACAAAAAACGGCAACACTGATGATGAGTCTGTATACCTATTTCTATGCATTGTGTTGTGTTTGTTTGTGTGTTGCTTTGTGTTCTGTTTCGTTTTTATTTACATTCTTCGTTGAAATATGTCCCGTTTTGAACATTTCTATAACTACACAAACGTTTTTAAGGCTACGTACGTTACGATTTTACGATTCTTACGCTTGGGTAACCAAGGCATAAGTCAACAATATTGAAATTTAACTACTCTGATTCATTCGTACTCACTACAGGTTGCAATGAGTATGCATACAACGTTGACATCAATCTCATACCATTCAAAATATTTTTGATTCACAAGCCTACTCATTCAGATTCATGATGGCTGGATGACAAGTGGCTAACAAATTGTGCTCTTATAAAACAAAAACTGTTTCAGTGAGAGAACGTTCAAATTTACTTTTATATTTATAAAACTTTGTTGTTGCGCATTTAAGGGTTAAATGAAGAACTGTTCTGTTCTTCTATTATTTTAGTTAAAAAAATAACCAATTTTCGTCTAATACTGACGACGTCATTATAAAGATACATGATAATGTTATTGCATTTTTAAGCCATTGCAATATGCCTTCATGATATAATCATATATCAACTGTAGTTGGTGTAATAAAGGGTCCGCCAAATAACTTTTTTTTTTGAAAATGCTTCAAAAAAAAAAGCTACTGAATATTTTCTCAAATTTCTTTTTTTTATTTGAAAGTACAATCCTTCCGGTTAGTAATGGAAAATAATTTCATTCAAATGGCTGCCTCGGCTGGCCATGCAGTAGCCTACACCAGAAGATGCCGATTTTGGCAAAAAAATCATCTTTTCAGATGAAGCTCATTTTGATCTTGGCGGGTATATAAACAAGCAAAATTGTCGCATTTGGGACACAGAAAACCCGCACGCATACATTGAAAAGCCGACGCACCCAAAACGAGTCACTGTTTGGTGTGGATTTTGGTCCAGAGGCATAATTGGGCCATTTTTCTTCGAAAATGAACAAGGAGTGGCCGTTACAGTTAATGGCGATCGCTATCGGGCCATGTTGAACGAATTTTTGTTCACAAAAATTGAAGAGGAGGATATTGGCAACATTTGGTTTCAACAGGACGGCGCTACGTGCCACACAGCCGAAGCTACACTCGATGTTTTGCGCCCTGTTTTTGAAGATCGCATTATCAGCCGCAGAGCTGATGTCGTTTGGCCACCTCGGAGCTGCGATTTGACACCGTTGGACTATTATTTGTGGGGTGCCGTCAAAGATAAGTGTGACGCCGACAAGCCAGAAACAATTGACGCTTTAAAGGACAATATTCGTGAAGCCATTGGTGAAATACAGCTGCACACAATCGATAATGTGCTTAAAAATTGGACCGATCGTGTAGGCTACTGCATGACCAGCCGAGGCAACCATTTGAATGAAATTATTTTCCGTTATAAACCAGAAGGATTGTACTTTCAAATGGGAAAATATTCAGTAGTTTTTTTTTAAAGCATTTTCAAAAAAAAAGTTATTTGGCGGACCCTTTACATAGTATGCTGAAGTCGCCGTAGTCTAGTAGGTAGGGTGTCGGCTTATTAGACGTAAAGCCACGGTTCAGACCCCAGGTCAGACATCAAAACAGAAATATGAAAAAAATATTTCTTTGGCGACTTCCTCTCAACAGATTTCTGGCAAAAACTCTGAGTGTAAATATAATTGCCATGAAAAGTTTCTCAAAAATCTTTAGTTTGGAGTCGACTTTAAACTGTAGGTCCCGCCACTCATATATAAAATTAACACACACAACATAAGTGGTGTGAGGAGCTGGGTCGTAATCCTGACTGAAGGGTTGTAATGATCAATTATGTTATTATAGTGTTATTAGGCCTTGTGTGTACCCTAGTTTGGACTGTTAAACAGCTTACATTGCTCTTTTAACATTAAGACTAGATGGCCAAAACTTGTTTAGTTAGTGTCACGTGAAAAACTAAGAAATAAATAAAATTGGCTTTATAAGCGTAAAAGTGCTTGAGATTATATGGATTTTCTAAATGGCGGGATTTTATTTAAGTCTTATATTATTCAATATGCGGTAAGAAGAAGAAAAAATTAATTTTTGTAAGACCAGTGACATCATTTATGCTTTAAAAGGGAATCAATTTAAAGTTAATCAAAATTAATATTTTAAGAGATATTCATACTTGATGTTACGACAGTGGTGTTGTCGAGCCGAAACGCTCCGGAACGTCGTTCCGGTACATCCTTCTTGGACAGGAACGCGTTCCGGAACTAAAGATGATTTCTGATAACGAGAATTGGCTGACGTTTTGAAAAAAAAATAGAAAGATTTGCTAATTTTTTTTTGCTAATTTTTGACGAATTTTTATATGTATTTTTATAAACAAGGATTTGAACCGAACCCGAACCCGAACCGGAACAAAAACCGAACGAACCGGCTTGTTTTTCCGAACCGTGAACAGGAGTCCGGAACGCGTTCCGGTAAAAAAAAAATTAGCACAGCACCACTGTGTTGCGAAATCTAAAAACAGTTACTCGGTTGAATGATACTTTTATTTACTTGTAGGAATCGAATGATGGAATAACAAGATGCTTATGTGCGTACAAAGCTTAGCAAACTATTTAATCGTTGTAAACACACAAGAGCCTGAGATCACCGTTGGGTAGATCTAATCGGTTACAACAGTGAAATAAGACTATCTAAATGGGAATCTAGAAGAAGATTTTGTGACTAGGGTCCTGAGTGGAAACATTTGACAATTTAGGGTCCTACACAGGAATTGGTAAAATACTCCGGAATTTTTCTTTTTTAATATGTACTAAGAAGGTGTTATTGAATGATCCATTTCACTGCAATGACAGTGTTGCATGTGGACATAAGCGGTGGGGATATTTCTGGAAAGATATATTATTGGCTTAAGCCGGAAGACGGCGCTATTTTTCCCGTTTTCTTACAAAGAAGTCTGGAGACATTAATAGGAACCCTTTTTACAATTTTTAGAAATATCCTTAGCACACAATGTGGACCAAAGACCCAATGAACTATCTAAATCTGAAAGAAATATTGGCCTAATAGGCTTTTTGCTAAGAACTACGTGATACATCACCGTATCAGGTAAAGTATGTATTTTAATGTTGCACTATTGCATCAGTCTCAGGTTACGTAGAGGAAGTAGAAAATCTACGGAAGGTGCACTTCATTGTCTGGTTTCGAATACAAAGAAGGCTAAGCGTTCTTGAATGTCTAAAGTGCGTTTAATAACAACAACAATTGCTGCATAGATTTGTCATAGAAGCTGAGCATCATAACAGAGCAGAATGGCTGCTCCGTGAAGAATAGACGCATCTGAGAAAATTCCTTTATTTTGCAGTACGCAGCTCTTCACAACGAATTTTATGTATATATGTATGCACGCATAAGTTTATATTTTTCATTGTCGATTACATGTCCTAACATGATTGTTTGTTTTACTTGATAGCTGTAATTAGACGACATTCAGACAATCGAACTTGAGCTAAAAATAGCCAACACAGGCGTGCAAAACCGTTTACAAAACTGGATTTTATTTATATGATTCCTACTCCCAAACCAAAAACGGAAATCGTCGGCTGTCTACCATTTTGGAGAATGAAGCCAGGCGTATACTAACAAAACTCCAATAATATTTCATAAGGGGTTTAAATTTGTGTGATAAAACTCGGAAGACTTAGGAGTAGGGTCTGAAAGCTATGTTCTCTGAATGTTGAATATGTAATGCAAACTATTATGGCTGTTAATAACAGGAAGTATTCAGCAGTCGAACAAGAACATTGAAGTCGCCGTAGTCTAGTAGTGTGTTGGCTTTTTAGACGTAAGACCAACGTTCAAATCCCAGGTCAGACATCAAAACAAAAATATCAAAAAAAAATATTTCTTCGGCGACTTACTCTTAGCAGATTTCTGGCAAATACTCTAAGAGTAACTAAAATTGCCATGAAAAGTTTCTCAAAAATCTGTCGTTCGGAATCGACTTTAAACTGTAGGTCCCGCCAATCATGTATAAAAATTTACACACACGACATGAGTGGTGTAAGAAGCTAGGCCGTAATCCTGACTGAAGGGTTGTAATGGCTAATTATGTATGTATGTAATTGAAACTGAACTCTATAATTATAAAAACAAGATGAAAATAAAACTGTATTATTTTCAGTTAAAAAGGGAATCCCCAAGTTTTGATAGCATGGCGTGAACAAAACAAAAACGTAATTTCAAAAAATTTTAAAAAATAAAAATTAAAATCTGGAACCCAAAACAACACAACTTCGAAAATCTAACGACGCATAGTGAAAATTAGTACTAATTCAGCAGCGACGCAACTTCGAAAAAACGCAAAGCGAGGTATGGGCGTAATATAACACCAAAACTGCTTTTAGTTATTCGGATTTTTGAAATTTTGGAAAAAATTGAAAAATTTGGGACATAAGAGTCTCTGTGGTATTTTATTTTGCAGCTCAAAAGAAAAGCGCAAATGTGAGTTAATTCTACATATGTCCACAAGTATATGTTCAACTGAATAGGTACTTCTATGGTAAACTACTATTTTAAAATACTTATTTTCTTAAATAAAAATTTTATGCTAACATTCATAAATTCGTGTATTGGTTGATCTTCACTATTTTATGGTATTAAATTGTATGGGCTATTTTTGTTAAACAAAGTTGTTGAATCGAAATCATGGCAATATGCAATAAATTATCGGGTTTTCAAATAAATATAATACTTGTGCGAATAATATTTTCGACCACTGTACGAAAGCTGTTTTTATGCTTTTTATATTCGTAATGGTGTTTTCACCCACTGTACGAAAACTAAAAAGTTCAATAAGCTTTTTATGCACAAAACAACACTTTTTACTACAACTGAATTAAACTTATTCAGCATATCTAAGCTTTTAAGCAATGTTAAGTGTTTCAAAGATGAATTTATTTTTTGTTTTGTTTTTTGGTTTATTTTTAGTACGTAGTTGGGCTTTTCTTTAATAAAAATTTAGGAACATGGTAGACTCTTGAGCAAAATGATTTGACTCGGGGTCCGTTTGTTTAAAAAAATGGCATTCCGTTGTATTTTTTCTTTCTGAAAATTTTAGGTTTTTTGACTAGCATTGCATGGAATACATGGCGTTTGTTAATTTTTTCTTAAAGCCTCGATTTCGAGTAGTTATTAAATTGAAAACGTTTTAAAATAACAAATTTTTAATCAAAAATATGCACTTTAACAATATATTGTTACGTTTTTATCCTTTTAAAAACGTTTAAAATATGAGTTCGCAGATTGCAAATCAAAATAAAAATAAGTATGTGTTTAGTTTTAAATAAATTCTTTATTGTTCGCTCAATTCCGTGTGCCACTGTTCGCAACTTGATTTAAACAACAACAATTTGCTTTATTTGTTATTCTTCTTTACACTCTTCCACGTACACACTAACCATGTGTTCGTTAGTTCTTTACAAATCACCATTATTCTCTTCACACGCAACGTGACTTTTCACAGAAGACTGACTGAATTCTGTCTGATCCCGTTGCTTGCTTTGTCTTGCCTTTTATATCGCAGGGTAAGCAGTCTGATGCATACACTTGAAGGATAATGACTTTGCCTTCGCGAAATCTCTATAAATGTAAACATGTTGTTTATGTTGTTGTTGTTTGTGTTTTTTGTTTACGTTTGTCCTTGCAGTGTTGTTGTTGACTGTTTGTTTACTTGTTTATCCCTTTTTTATACTGATGTTGTTGCTATATTTTTGTATATTCGTTGATCATGTCCACAAGTCCATTGTTTTTGTTTTTGTAACTTTTGTTTATCATTTTAATGTTAAACGATAACACCATTTCCATTTTCGTAACAATATTGAAGTGCTCTATAGGTCTATGAGGACGAAATGATGAACTTAGAAAAATTGTTTTTAATTATAGTCGGCTACCATTTACGAAACACTCATCTATCAAATTTATTACTACTGTCTGTACTGTACTGTCTGTATATTGTGCAAGTCATTAAGGCTATTTGAGAATAGACAATATTTAAGAGCTAAATATTGATTTTAAGTGAGGAACAGTAGTAGCAATGACAAGAACAACAATATAAAATATACCTTGTCACTGGCATTACAACATGGAAAACTGTACCAATAGATTAAATAAAATATACGTTCGTTTTCTTAAACGCAACTATTTTACAACAACTGTTTTATTGGCTCACACTCATACCAGATGAAAAAACCAACATTTGTAGTATAACTACACTGTGAGACATTTTAATAGACCAAGTAAAGGTTTACAGGTAATTATTGTGTTTGTCAAAGAAATTTTATCTTGCCGAGTATTCTTAGATATACCACATTGATGACGCAGATTGTAGTCAACTATCTTGGCATTTGACTGGACCTTAAACTGACGTTCTGGGCTCAGATCCAACACGCTGCAACCAAAACCGCTAAGGTTACCTCCTTACTTAGTAAGCTTATGGCCAATATTAGTGGTCTTGTACAGAGACAACGCAAATTGATGATGGCAATTACGGCAGTGAGATCTGGGTAGAAGGATTAAAGGCCGACTGTAGAATGAACATTTTATCATCGGTACAACTAACCGCTGCACCGGCATATAGGACTGTATCTAAGTCAGCAGTACTGGTAATAGGTGGTGTAATACATATATGTAGGTCTACAGGCAAGCGAGCGGTAGAGGGTGTGGGAGACTAAAAACGTGCACGGAGAGACAGTAAATGTCGACGATGCCAGAAAGCGAACCATACAACACTGGCAAGAGTAATGGAACGCTGAAGCAAGTGGTAGATGGACTTCTCCCAGATATTATCAGCTGGATTGCGTGGAAATTTATTGAGCTGTTATCTAGACACGGTTACTTTTGTAAATATCTGTTTAAAGTGAGGAAGATGACACGACCAAATTGCATTTTATTGTGATAGATGGAGTTTAGAAAGAACGAATCTTGGGGCCAAAGTCGGCGCGTGTACTGTCGAAAACTTCTGCTATATACTTCTGAACAGCAAAGAAAATTCGAATAGCATAGCCAGTTACACTGAAGCCTTGCTGAAATCTAAGAAACTTGACTTGAATGAGAGAATTAGAATGGATGTTTAAATACCTTTTCAGATTTTGTTGCGCAATGGTTATAAAGCGGCCAAATGGCGAGAGGGGCTCAACTTCGAAGTAATACTACAGTAGTTCCGGAGTGGGCACAAAGAGTCCAAAAGAGGAGAGGGAGATTTAGTGGGTGAGGGTGATAGTGACGACTTCCCCTATGATGCTCCTCCTCCGCGAAAAAAAGTACTTAGATCTGCTAATTACAAATTAATTCTTACAGCCAACAATTTTGGCTAACAAAACACAATTAAAATTAATTAGCTTTACTTTGCTCTTGGTAATCATAAGTATCTCTATTTAAATACGTTTAAAGATTGATTTTGATTTAAAAACGAACACGAAAAACATCGAGGAATAAATAATTCATATTTGCAATGAAAATTCACTTCTTTCAATAGCCAAGCTCGCAGGCGTTAACGGAGAAACTGTTGCATTTGTTATAAAAAATATGAAAAACTGAACGAATTTGCAAACTTTAGCTAAACAAGTAAAATTGTATGAATTTTCATAAATTTTCCTTAAATTTTAGAAGAAAAAATATTCCAAAAAGTGGCAAGAGGAAGAGGTTTTTAAAAATATGTTTCCTGTTTAATGAAACATATGTGTTGATTGATTTTCACAGTATAGGACAATAATTTTATTTTACGAATAGAAAAAGAAATGTTAAGGAAAAATTCCGTGTGTAAATAAATCGAAGTAAAATTTTAAGAAATGCCATGACTGACGACCTTCTCAACACTGCTATTTATTTGAATGAATATTTTGAAAAAATAAAAAAAATATTTACGGATACCGAACAAATAATATCCAGTCAAGCTAATCCACGAAATGCCCCGGAGTCGTATTAAGTATTTAGAAAAAAAGTATTTGACAAAAAGTATTTCAACAGCTCAAGAACAAAAAATTAATTAATAAGAGAGCACTGTGAGCAAATTTAAAAAGCAGTCAACAGATAACTTACAAAGGCCCGAATTGATGGAATTCCAGAATAAATAAAAAAATTGTTAGAACGTGGGTTGACTCTTAAAGTGCAACAACGGGTAATAATTCTTCCTTAACAACAAAGTCCGGTGAAACAAAACATATGAAAACTGTCAATTACGAATGATTTGTTACATCTGACGATTATATTATTATTATGACGAATGTAATACGGTTCTTCAAAAGTTTTTTTAAATTATATTCGAGAGGTGTATAGATTGCATGCTTGTATCATTCGGATACGAGTGTTGAGAAGGGAATTTGCAAAACAACTTTAGACATTGCTGCATTCTTTCGTGCATTTTACATTTTTTTAATAAACTCTCCCTCTTATACGTAAAGACACCAGAAATATTCCAGGCAATAAAAAAAACTGACTTCAGCGACATTATTAGATTGACTATATGTTATCGAAATTGGCTATTACATACATACATAATTGGTCATTACAACCCTTCCGTCAGGATTACGACCTAGCTTCTCACACCACTTATGTTGTGTGAGTTAATTTTATACATGAGTGGCGGGATGAAGAATTTAAAAAAGACTCCGATCGACAGATTTTTGAGAAAGTTTACATGATGGTTTTATTTACTCTCAGAGTTTTAGACAGATATCATAGTTGACTTTGAACTGCAGATCAGCGTTGCCACAAAGAACAATTTTTCCCTACCAATATTCTTTCCAAAACCTACCAAAATTATTCCAATCCTACCAAAATTTGAATTTAAATAATTATAGATTATTGAGTATGAAATTTTTTATGACGTTTTATTGCTAAAATTAACAAAAGAATTTCATATATAGTATGTATGTATGTATCACATTTAATGTGTTTAAAAAAACAAAACAATTCATTTAAAAAATGTAAAAATAAAGCAACATAAACATAGTGTATAAAATTAAAGCTAAATACATAACAAATTCATCTTTAACATAAAATTAACATAAATAATTTGTTTAAAAATGTTTAATATACTAAATATAGTATATTATATAACAAAAATTATATTTATAATAATCAGGTATCGTTGAGATCTTTTTTTGCAGACCACACATAACGCGGTTCAGACTTGCATGTAACTTCTTTACATATCATTATGTTGTTTATTGTGCTTTTATCGAACTTATTTCTTAGTTTTGCTTTTATTAAACTTAATTGAGAAAATTTTCGTTCTGTAGCTGCAGAACTATGTGGAAGAGAAAGCAAATTAAAAATAAAATTACGTAAATCACCATAATAAAATTCATTTAAACCATTTTTAAATGTGCTTACATTGTCCCACAATTTATTTATGCCAAGTGTTATATCTAAAGATATATCACTTAGAAGTAAGTTCCATTGCATTACGATTTTATCTGGATCACAAACCTCTAAACGCTTAAATTTCAGTATCAAGGGCAATATATTTATTTTTTCTTTCCAAAGGCAAATCTTATTTTAATTTGGTTTAAATATTCTATATAAAATTGTAGAAGATTTGATTTAATTTCCACTATATCTTCCTGATCTAAATTATTTTCCAAAAATACTTCGGCTATGTTTGTCAAGAATTTTAACGTCAAGGGATTCGCTTTTATTTAAAAAAATTACTCATAATTAATAGAAAATTTGACTTAATATACGCGCTTATTATTGGTAAAATATATGATAAGAACAGGAAATAAGTTTTAATTTTGGTTCCCATTGAATTTGCTAATTCTGCTGATCGAATGCCATTAACTTCTAATTAACATGAAATAAAATAAAGTCTTAGACTACACCATTGTTCGATGAAATTACACTAGAAATTACACCTTCCACACATGAAAGCCATCTTGTTGAACAAATGCCTAAAATTTTATGGGGCTTTACGGAACAATAATCTTGAAATTCATTGAATTCAGTAATTCTTTTTGGGCTATGGGGAAAGAAACTATAAATACCTCTACAAAGTTGTTCTATATCATTCAGTAATTTTTTTGGAAGCATAACTGCTGCATAAATGCAGTGAATGGCAAGAGCACTTTATAAAAAAATTTCTGTTTCACTATTTAGCAATGTTTTTAAGCTACAAATATTGCCCGCCATAACGCTTGTGCCGCCTGTTGCCAGCCCTATTAGATTCTTAATTGGAATGTTCGATTCAAAAAAATTCATTATGACATTGTAAATAGATATCGCATCAGTTTTATATAGTTCCAACAATGCTAGAAATCTGTCATGAATAATTTATGCACTGTCGACAAATCTAGCAACAAGAACCAAGCATTTTTTTTTATTGAAACATCAGTTGTTTCGTCAACTATTAATGAAAATTTTTTGGCTCGAAGAGTAGCAAATGTTTTTTTTTAGACTTAAAAATATATAATACTCACAACTTTAAATCTTACAGATATTAATTGTATTTTCCTACCAAAAAAAAATGAAATTTGAAAAAACCAACCAAAATACCAATCGTAGCATTTTTAAATAAAAACTATCAATTTTGGTCCAATTGGACCAAAACAGCAATGCTGCTGCAGATCCCACCACTTAAGAATAAAATTAACACACGCAACATAATTGGTGAGAGAAGGTAGGTTGTAATCCTGACTGAAGGGTTTTAAGGACCACTTATGTATGTATGTATGTATTGAATATAGAGAGTTGTACTCTAATTTTGAATAACTCTTGATTGAGTAATCGATATTGCCGTTAAATAGACAATGATTTTAGTATATATATATAACATTAATACAGTTATTATAAGCGGAGTTCTTTTTTATACAATATTTATTTTAACATTTTAAAATTTGTTAAGTATTTAATTTTGTTTCACAGTCATCTTATTCATTTAGTGCGTGCTATAAATTTTAATATGCATCGACAAATTCTTCATAGCTTTTGTATCTTTTCTTACAGAGCACTATACAAAAAGAGAATTAATGATACCAACGAATGCTATTTCAGACTTGCCCACCCAATGAGTAGGGTTTATTATCGTACGGAAATACAATGCACAGTGAAGAAGAAGAAGAAAAAATGAACAATTAGTCGGACTATTTATCATTTACAAACATAAGCGTTCGGAATGATTTATGATTGACCATTTCGTAATGCCCGGCATTTCCATTCCGCACCAAAGTTGAGTTTCTTTTCATACATTTCTAGCAAAATATTCACTTGTTGGTATTTTTAAGCGGGTCAACACTATACGCGTTTTTTTTACGTCTTAAATTTAGGCCAAAAAGAAATTATTTACACACAGTTTTATGTAAATTTAAGGGTATGGTCAACACATTGACAACTAACTATTACGATTGAATTCTGCGTGTTTATTTTTATAACAAATATTAATAAATATGAATGAATATACAATATTTTAATATTAATAAATACAGTGTGACACAAAAAATGTGCACCAGCGAATTATGATAAAAATGCTTTCACTTATAGTAGTTCTGCAACAATAATAAAAGAAAGAAATATTAAAATACTGTGTTTCAAATATAACCAGACGTCGGCACAAAGAGAACATGATAAAAATGTGAGTGTATTTGTTAGAGGCATGTGTATAACCCAGAGGAAAATTGTTAGTAATATTTTTAAGTGTACTTATTAACCTAATAATATGTACATATATTTAGTGGAAAATACAGAAAAAATGTACAGCGGTAAATCCGTAAAGACAGCGTATTTAACTTGACAAATATTCTCACAAAAATCGCGATTATTTCTCATTAAATATTAGTGAGTCTTACTATAATATTTCTTTGGGTGTATAATTGAAACCTGAAAAAAGCGACATGAACCTTCTTCTTTGGAAGCTGACAAACAACTGAATCAGTGTTGCAAAACTCAAATTTTGAAATGGTACTGAACTGTAACTGAAAGAGTACTTTTTTAAATCAATGGCACTTTTCTAAAAAAATACATATGTACACACAAAAAATGCAGATCTACTGGTAAAAGTCGACTCCGAATAACAGATTTTTCAGAAACTTTATCGTGACAATTTTATTTACTCTCAGAGTTTTTGCCAGAAGGTAGTCACCGGATATATATTTTTTTATATCTCGTTTTGATGGAGATGTCTGACATGGGGTTTGAAACGTGGACTCACGTCTAGTAAGCCAACACACTAACTACTAGACTACACACGGAATAGAAAAACTAACGACTTATTCGTATTCCTCACATGACAAAAACACCTGTTTCGGAACGTAACAAAACGTAAAGCCCCAGTTATGCTACCGTAACGGAATGTAACCGCAACAGTAAGAAACAGCTGATCGTTTTTGTTATGTATAAAGCAATACGAGTGGTTATAGAAATGTAATGTAACGTAACCGGAACGTAAGAATCTGTAAAAAATAGAATTTTCTTACATTTTTACGTGACATCTGTTTAGCAGTGTTAACAAAATGTCAATATTAAAAACAACCAAAACTGAAAATTGTAATTATAAACAGAATTTACATTTTGTATGTATGTTATGTTTGTCTGTATGTGGAATTCTCTTTAAATAAAACTTCACATATTTTAAAAACCCAATTTATAATTTATTTCATTATTAACTTTTATAATTTAAAATAAAAATAAACACTATTTTACTATTACATTGTGTAGGTAGTGTTTATTTTTATTTTAAATTAGAAAAATATAGTTATAGATTTTTAATTAATTAAAGCGTTCGAAAAGCATTTCACTTTCCTTTTATTAGAGAAGATAACTACGTTTTAACGTTTGTACAAATTTAGTTTCCGAAATACCTGACCTGTTTCTGTAAAATAAACGATTTCACTTGCTTGTCTATTTATATGGAAAATACAATCAAAAGCACTCAATTTTGTGTTTGTTTTCCTCAACACAAACTAAATTGAGTGTATTTGTTTGCGAGAAAGTTAAATTGTTTGGCTTACAGAAACAGTACATAAAACTTTAAATAAATATGAAATCGTTGAAATGAACCTAAAAACTCTGTAGTGATAACACTGGTTTACAGCTGAATAAAGGAAAACCAAAAGGTGCCATATTAAATGTGATAAAAAGAGTAAAACCGAAATTTTTAAAATCTGAATTAATATTAAGTTTGTTTAAAAACCAATAATAAAAATAGTAAAATAAAAACACAAACCCAAAAACATGTCTTCTGTATCCATATCTGGATTTGTCTCTTAGTTTTTGCAATTTTTATTTCTTTATTTGTTTTTGTTTATTTCTTTTACTGTTTTGTTTACCTAAAAACATATGATTACGTTTTTACGTTTTATAATTGATTTTACATTTTTACGTTCCGTGCACATTACTGTTACATTGCGTTACATTACGTTCCGGTTGCATAACTAGGGCTTAAGTCAAACGTCGATGGAACGTAATGTAACACACGTTCGTTTTTAACATATGAAGAGCAATGCAAATGCTTACCGAAATTACATTACGGTTCGGCAAGCGTTTTCATTGCTTTTCGTATTCTAAAAACAAAGGTACATTCCGTGGACATTTGGCTAACTAGGGCTTAAGCCTAATTCTAGCGTTAGCATTACGTTGAACATGTTGCTACTGCATTAATATGTAGCTGAAAAGCGCAAAACATAAAATATGTAAGAATAAAAAAAGTACTGAACGCGTGGCGAGGGAACTGCGGTATTTTTGAAATGACAAAGTACTGAAAGAAGTACAAAAGTACTGAATTTTTCAACACTGAACTGAATACATTTTTACGCTGTTCTTCACGAACATTGTTGATGTTCGTGTCCTATTTGTATAAAAAGTCGAAGAGCCCCCGGGTGCTATTAGTGCTGACGTCTGAATATTACATCAAATAATACCAAGATCTCGAGGAGTCAAAACAAAAAATATTTCATTTAGTAATTAATTTTCAAGTAACTATTGTGAATAAAAACAGAAAAGAGAGCACATACATATTTTGAATAATGAATTAAAAATTACAATTTCTTGTCTTCAAAAACTTGCATTGCATTGAGAACGGAAAGAAATACATATTTTTAGGAATGAATTTTTCTTTTTCTTCTGGTAAACAGTTCACCAGTTGCTGAAATGTTACAGAATAGAATTTAAATGCAAGAATCCTATATATCAACTTCATACATATCAACACACTTCTTGGACATTTTCGTTGTGCGTACTGTTTAATATGTCAGTCTCTTTAAGCCCCCGTAAAGAAGATATAAAGTGTTCTGTTAAGATGTGTTCACGTTGCTACCCGGTTAAATATTTAATTGTTAAATTGATTTAAATTCACTTGTGAATAAAGCGTTTAATTCTTGTATGCTTTCACCCATAAAATAGGGGTCATTAACAGCAGTTAAGCTACTTGTCTTACCAACTCGATTTGATAAATGCTGCCATTATTGCTGCCATTATTAAAAATGATTATAATATACATGAGTGTGTTTGTCTGCATGTGTAACCCCATATAAATAAAGACAAAATTGAATTGATGAACAGAATTTAACATCGTTAACCATAAATACCCTCTAAAGTACAACACATTTTTTGAATTAAATTTTTATTTTTCTTGTAAGCAAAGAGTTTGATAGCTAGTTTGATATGAGAATAGGTGTCGAATTTACTTTGAGTCACATCAAACCATACCTCAGGCTAGGAAAGGATGTATAACTAATAACACGGTGCGACAGTCAAAATACACCCAGCTAATGACATAGCGTGGGCTGTGAGTTTTGTTGAGTAGAAGTCAAAAATTTTTTTTGATATTTCTCGAACCCTCCAAACTTGTGTTAATTATCAAAAATGGTATTTTTGATTTTTTCACACAAAATTATTGATTGCCCAAATATTTTTTTAATTTATTTTAAAAATCCAAAATTTTTTTAAAAGGGTACAGATGAGCCTTTAAAATAGTATACATAAATATATGGTTCAAACTTACATGTTATGAATTTTGATCGGGTAAACTTGGAAAATATGTTTTTTTTCTTATTTTCTCAAGTTTAGCTATTCATAATTGCGAAATTGAATTAAAAAATATAAAATAAGTGATAAGATTCTGAAAGTGTAATGTCTTATGAAGAGCCTGACACTTTGTTTGATCAAATCGGTAAAAAATTACCGTAGGTGTCATTTAAATAGTATAACAGTCATGTTATATTTTTTATATACGTCATCTTATCAAATGAACTTCAGTTCAAAAATTTTCAAAAGTTTTGATGGATCTTGATTGCTTAACGCAAAATGTGTCAATTTCACTTTTGCACGACTACCAGAAGACGGCTAATATTTGTGTTTTTTTGCAAATAGTATTATTTCTCTTTGCGCAAACATTGTCCAAATTCTGACTGTCGCTCAAACTTGAAATTGACAGATTTTGAAAAAGACAATCAAGATCTATCAAAAATTATCAAAATTTTTGAACTAGAAGTTTATTTGAAAAATATATAATTGGTGATTTTTTAAGAGCTATAGGAAAATTTTCCAAAAAAAAACACATAAAATTCAGAAAAATTCATGAAATCTTTATTTGAATCGATAGTACGGTCCATATAATTTAATGTTTGAAGATTATTTCATGCAAATGTTGACCGCGACTGCGCCTCAAATTGTCCATCCGCTTACTCTAATTTTGGCATACTCTTTCCAACATTTCGGCCGGTATCTCACGAATAAATGCTTCAATGTTGTCTTCCAATGCGTTAATTGAAGCGGACTTGTCTGTATAGACATGGGCTTTAACATAGCCCCACAAAAAATAGTCTAAAGGCGTTAAATCGCACGATCTAGGCGGCCAATTGGCCGGTCCCGAACGTGAAATAAAATGTTCACCGAACTCGCCTCTCAATAAGTCCATTGTTACGCGTGCTGTGTGGCATGCGGCACCGTCTTGTTGAAACCACATGTCATGCAAGCATAGCTACCAGATAAATGACGCACCAAATCGTCAAATATTTGAGAAGAAATCGTCAAAGACGTTTATTGAAATCGTCAGAAAATCGTAAAAAAAATAAATAAATTAAAGTTTTTAAAAACCAAAATTATTTCTATTGTAGTAAAACATATAAAGTCAATGTATGAGTATGTATACATATCTGAGTTCAAAAATAAAACATTTAAAAAAAATTTTGTTAGAAATTAAAAGCTAGCGTCCCTCATCTTCGCCTATTAATTTTTTTTTTCCAAAAATGGAGAAATTTTATATCACTTTCAGGAAAAAAATTTTTAAGGTTAAGGTTTAAAACAATCTATCTAGTGTTGTTTATTGACACATAAGCACAGCAATAATATTGCATCATCTTAATCTATGGGTGGTGTAAATATTAAGGAGTCAGAAGTTCTTGAAATTCTGAGCATAAAAATTCAGTGTAATGTTGGCTTCAGCCGACACATTTTTCAGTCCCTTCAGTTCATTCTTAAGATCTTATCATCTGATCTTACTATTTACACTATTCATTTATACTATTTATGTGGTCGGTGCCTCAACGTCTATTTTGAGGTTTTTCGACCGTGTACAGGAGAGGCCGTAGTACCTCGTTAATGACGGTAGTGTATCCAACTCCATTTGTGTTTCACTGTTCTCTCACTACTACAAAAGGATTTTGCTCAAACGAAATAAGGGGACTTGTTCCCGAAAATCATATATTCCTACGTAACGCTCGTCTTTCTTGGCCAGAACATCCGTTTGTGGTCGATTGACCAGTGGATCGCACACTGCATTACAGAAAAAGTATGTTTTTTAGTCGGACTATTCGTATGTGGAACTCAATTCCTGCAGAGGTCTTTCCTGTTACTATAAAAATATACAAGCCTAGTGTCCATAAACACTGTTCTCTCTTTCCTTCTTCTCATGACATATTTTCATATTTCTAAACACAATGCCATCCATCCCCTGAGTGTTGGTCGTATGAAAAAATTAACGGCGCTCCGATGGTAATATTAGAAGCTGAACTCGAATTTTTAAAATTGTCTCCAAACGGCAAGTGATAAATTATTCTCAACTACAAGGTTATTTAGGAGTTGCAATTTTTTGGCTTTTAAGGGATTAAAAAGGCATAAAATTCAGAAAATCATCGCAGGTATTCGAAGGTAACTTAAAAATATAATAATTTACTCCTTGTAATTACTAACATAAATTTCCAGTAGTAACAATTGCAAAGTAAATATAAAGCTTAAAGTGGCTTTTAATGTACTAAAGTAAAGAATATGATGTAAATATTTAATTTCCAAAAATCGTCATAATAAGGGCATAAATCGTCAAATCGTCAATATGATAATTTTGGAGCTCAAAATCGTCAAAATGACGATAAATCGTCAAATCTGGCAGCTATGCATGCAAGTCAAGCTCTTGCATTTTGGGCAAATAAAAGTTGGATATCATCTCACGGTAGGCTCGCCATTCACAGTTACGTTACGATTCGCAGCATCTTTGAAGAAGGACGGTCGAATGATGCCACCAGCCCATAAACCATAAAGTTTTTGCAATGCTTCTGACTGATCTTCACGCCAAAATCGACAATTCTGCTTATTTACGTATCCATTGAGCCAAAAATTAGCTTCGTCGCTGAACACAATTTTTCGATAAAGAAGTGGATCTTCGGCCAACTTTCCAAGAGCCCATTCATCAAAAATTCTGCGTTGCGGTAGGTCGTTCGGCTTCAATTCTTGCACCAGCTGTATTTTGAATGGCTTCACACCTAAATCCTTCCGCAAAATTTTCCACGTTGTTGAGTAACAGAGGCCCAATTGCTGCAAACGGCGACGAATCGATAATTGATGGTCATCATTAACACTGGCCGATACAGCTGCGATATTTTCTTCAGTTCGCACTCTACGTAAGCGTGTTGGTGATTTAATGTCCAACAATGTAAATTTGGTGCGAAATTTAGTCACAATAGCCCGAATAGCCGTTTCAGTCAGTCGATTAAACTGACCATAAAATGGAAGAAGCGCGCGATGAACTTTCTTAACAGAGCAGGCATTTTGATAATAAAATTCAATGATTTGCAAGCGCTATTCGTTTGTAAGACGATTCATGGTTAAATTATAGACCAAACTGAAGATGTTTGACAGTGAAACAAAACACGAAACGTGCGTGAGCTATTTCAACCGGTGTTGCCAAAAAGATAATGGCTTAAAAATCAGCCGTTATATGTATGAATAATAAAACTCGACTGTTAGAGTGTTTAAATAATAACTACGGTAATTTTTGTCAGATTGGAACAAAAAAGTGTCAATCTCTTTACAACATAATGCACTTTCCGAATATCATCACGAATTTTATATTTTTTAATTAAAGTTTGCTACTATGACTTGAAAAAATATGAAAAAATTCTCATTTGTCAAATTTACCTCATCAAACCTCATAGCATATTAAGTTAAATAACATATGTATGTATATCGTTTTAAAGGCCCATCCCTCTCCTTGCTAATAAGGTTTAAATTTTGGACATTGGTTCAGAAATGTTTGTGTAATCAATACATTTGTGTGAAAAGTCCAAAAAAAAAGTTTTTGTCAAATAAAAAAAGTTTGGAGGGTTCATGAAATATAAAAAAAAATATTTTTGAGTTTTACTCAACAAAACTCACAACCTACTCTATGTCATTAGCTGGGTGTATTTAATTTTTTTTATTTTGTCGCATAGTGTTATTTTAAAAAATTAAAATTAAAAAACACCCACTTTATCAGTACTTCCTTTATAACACATACATATGTACATAATTGGTCATTACAACTCTTCAGTCAGGACTACGACTAGGGTTGCCAGCCTGGCTGGACTTGGCTGGATTGTCCAGCTTTTTTGATGCTTGTCCAGTCTCAAGCTAAAATTTAATTTGTCCAGCTAAATAGATTTTTTTTTAGTACACTGCAATAACTTGGGCAATAATTTTCATGTTATCTTTGTCAAATATAATAATATTTTATGTAATATTTTTAAATAATAATGTTGATAACAATGGATATTTTAATAAAAATTATTTACACAAAACCAAAATTAACATTTTCTCAGTATTTTTTTATGTCCAGCTTTTTTTTTTGTTTTGTCCAGCTTTTTCAAACCTAATGTCCAGCTTTTTACGAACCGAAATCTGGCAACCCTAACTACGACCTAGCTTCTCACACCACTTATGTTGTGTGCAATAATTGTATACATGAGTGGCGGGACCTACAGTTTAAAGTTGACTCCGAACAACAGATTCCTAAGATACTTTTCATGGCAATTTTATTTATTCTCAGAGTTTTTGCCAGATATCTGCTGAGAGGAAGTCGCCGAAGAAATATTTTTTTCATATTTCGTTATGATGTCTGACCTGGGGTTTCAACCGTGGCCTTACGTCTAATAAACCAGCACACTATCTACTACACCACGGCGACTTCATAATGCAGCATTCCTTTAGAATGCAACATATAAATTCAAAATTATTGAAATATAGCCCCACAAAGGCAGAATGAAATTTAAATTTTTATTATAAGACCAATACTCAGGAGGATGAGTACTATACATGCCGTAAATGGTGTTGGAGTAACAGGAATATAGTTATAGGAGAAAGGAAAGAGGGGTAGTGTGCGACAATTTTTTTGTTTTTTTTTTAAATAAAAAACCTTAGTCACTTTTTTCTCGAAAATTGCTTTTGAATTCTCACTTTCTTATTTTCTTTTTCCTACTGCACTTGATCATACATAATTACTATCAACAACAAGACAATTACAAAATACCCAAGGTCTGTGGATGGGAATTGAATCCACGACTTCCACACTTGAAGTTTAGCTCACTACCTACTAGTTTGTGAAATACTTTCAATATTATATGACACAAGTATATGTGACATGCAATATATTCTCCCATATTTCGTAGAATATTTTATCCCACATCATGTGTAGCTAGCTTCTCGAACCTCTGCACTCATGAGTAATCTTCACATTCATATGTATGTATGTATTTGCCGATATCCCTCTTCTCCGAACACCCTGCGAATTGTAGTCAAGTGCTGTGCATGTGATATCATCATGGAACTACATTAAGGTCTGGTCATTCTACAACAACTTGCTGCGTGTGATTTCCAAGACAATTAGTTGTTGCCACGTGGATGCCCTCAGAGATTCGTTGCTTATCGTGTTGGACATTACAATTATCTTCCAAAAGCATTGATTGATAAGTGTTTGAGGAATTTCCAGTTCAGACGTTCTACATATCGAAAACACTACAAGTTATACATTTTCAATTCGAAATTATACATTTAAAACAATAAAAAAATAAATAAATCAATGAATTCATGCACAATGCAATTGGCGTTGGTTTAATTTTTTTTATTTTTTTTTTCAATTGATTATTTTGTTATTTCCAGTCGCTAAATAACGAAAACAGAAAAAAATAGAAATACTTGGGGCTGGAAATTAAACTAAAATAATAAATAAAAGAAGAAAAAAACGTAACCAATTTATTTATACTCTTTTGATTTTTTTAATATCGAAATACGTGCATCGAGGAAAAGTGCTTTAGGCATTTCCATTTAAAATTTCGTTGTTTTTATTTATCTTTTCATAGGATAAACCTCAAAACATAAGCATGAGTTACTACTTTTGAAAGTGTGTGGAATTGCAGTATTTACTATAACATGAACATATAATTGGAGGGTGAAGGGACAATTAAGTGATGGTACGACTAGTTTAATATCAGGAAAGATTCGAAGAATAGGGAAAATCTAAAAGAATCGCCATATTTATCGCACTACCGGTGATTTATGCATCAAATTTGTTGATGTTTTAATAACACCGTGCGGCAGTCGAAATACACCCAGCTAATGATAAAGTGTAGGTTGTGAGTTTTGTTGTTGTCGTTAGAACTCAAAAATATATTCTTTTTTATTTCTCGAACTCTCCAAATTTGTTTTATTTGACAAAAGCGGCATTTTGGATCTTTTCACACAAAATTATTGATTGCCCAAATATTTTTTAACTTATTTTTAAAATTCAAAGTTTTTTGAAAAGGGGAATAATAGGCCTTTAAAATGGTATACATAAACATATGGTTAAAACTTACATGTCATGAGTTTTGATCGGATAAATTTGGAAAATATAATTTTTTCTCATTTTTTAAAGTTTAGCTATTCTTAATTGCAAAATTTAATAAAAAATATAAAATTAGTGATGGCATTCTGAAAATACATTATCTTGTGAAGAGATCGACACTTCATTTGATCAAATCGAACTTCTGGTGGGCGCTCTATAATTCTGAAAATTTTTCAGTTGTGCGTAAAGTCCAAAAAAACCAAAAAAGTTAGAATAAAGCAAATGAGCGTGAATACGATATAATTAGCCGTTATATCCCTACCGATTACACAGTGTGACAGTGAAAATACACCCGAGTAACTACATAGTCTAAGTTGTTCAGTTAGTTGAGTAGAACTCAAAAACCCTTTTATTTTATTTATCTCGAACCCTCCAAACTTGCTTTATTTGGCAAAAACGGTTTTTCTTATTTTTTTATTTTAAAAATCCAAAGTTTTTTTTTTTAGCAAGGGGAGAGATTAGCCTTTAAATCGGTATACTTAAACATTTTGTTCAAACTTATATGTTATGAGTTTTGATGGGGTAAACATGGAAAATATTATTTTTTTTTCTTATTTTTTCAAGTTTGGCCAATCTTAATTGTACAATTTAAAAAAAAATATAAAATAAGTCGTGATATTCCGAAAGCGCATTATCTTGTGAAGAGATTGACATTTCGTTTGATAAAATTGGACAAAAATTACCGTAGTTACTATTTAAAGAGTATAACAGTTCATCAAATAAAGTGTCAATCTCTTCACAAGATAATGCACTTTCAGAATGCCATCACTTATTTCATATTTTTTAATTAAATTTTGCAATTATGAATAGCTAAACTTGAACTTGAAATGAAAAAAAAAAAAAAATCATGTTTTCCAAGTTTTCCCGAACAAAACTCATAACATGTAAGTTTGAGCCATATGTTTATGTATACCATTTTAATGGCTCATCTGTTCCCTTTTTCAAAAAACTGTGGACTTTGAAAATTGGTTAAAAAATATTTGGGTAATTAATAATTTGGTGTGAAAAGATTAAAAAAACAGTTCTTGTCAAATAAAAGAAGTTTGGAGGGTTGGAGAAATATAAAAAAAAATATTTTTGTGTTCTAGTCAACAAAACTCATAATCTACACTATGTCATTAGCTGGGTGTATTTTGACTGTCGCACCGTGTTATTATTCTAAATTATAGAATAAAAATTTCTGTTTTTGTTTTACTTTGAAGGATCACAATTACAGATATTAGATAGACAAGTAATAATGTAATAAATGTCGTAAATATTTTTTTGGTGCGTACTATATTGACTCACTAAATAGATGCATGAGAGTTGAAATTTAAGCTCTGACATCTTAAAAAAGGTATGCTCACCACACCATAGTGGTCTTCTAACAAAAACTATGAGATAAAGTTTAATGAATGACATGAAAGGGTTTTTCAAATGAACGACTGCTCAGGGTTGACATTAAACTGTGGAGCCCGCATTCACCACAACACACTAAGAAACTAGTAGTGAGTACTAGGCTAAGACTTTAGTGTGAACTTGTTAAATTTTGAGTGAAACAACCCGTATAACCTTATAGTAGAAAGAAACATTTGTAAACGGGTATTAGCGATTGTGTAAACGGGTATTAAGTACGGCTCCAACTAACTATTCGGTGGTAATTACACCAGCTTTAAATCAATACACTAAAAAAGAAGATCAAAACTTGTCAACTTACCTAGTTTTGGTCTGCCATGGAAATTGCCATTCAAGAGTTTGTCTGTGAGTAGATTCCATATTAATGGTAAGAAACAGTCTTTGAGGGAGCACTCTATGGTTGTTTTGATGCCTTTTATTTGGTCATTTGCGTTTTTTATAACTTTTCGTTCGAATGCTGATGACATAGGATCTGTATCCTTATGACCTCGTCTGTACTGTATCTAGAAAAACATAAATGGTCAGCTCCTTGCTGTATAAGGACTTAATGGCTGCCATTGTATACAATAGAGTTGTTCCTGCATATTTAAGCTTCAGTATCCTTATAATGCAGTGGCATCTGCCATAAAACTACAATCTATAATAGTTAGCCACCGCTTTCTCATATATCTTCAAGGTCAACGATGTCAATTGGTTTATAAGAGTTTGAATATGTTAAGTATTGTTCTACACATAGTTCCTCTATGTTCCTTTGTAGTAGAATAGGTAAAGTTATCATGCCTTCCTGGACTTTGGTAGGGTAGAAAGGCACTTAAGCATCTCCCTGTTACAAAAATAAGCCCCTATCTTCCTATTTTAATTGTCAAATTGTCTGAATTACATCGCAGCTGTACATTTTTAACATAATCTCTTCACAGCATTATGTTCCTTATAAGAGTTGAACCGGAAATCGTCTATTTAATCATTTCCGTGTTACAAACATAAGTCTCTACCTCTATATTTTAATTTTCTAATTGTCTGAATTACATCTCAGCTGTATGTCGTTAATTATGTTATTAACTATGTCATTTTCCTGGAGAGTGCGTTCACATCATCGTATAGTTTGTAACCTAAATTTCCTTATAAGAGTTGAACTAAAAAGCTTATAAGCTAACGTAAAAAAAACGCTCGTTGTTGATGGTTTTTGGGTTTTCAAGGTAGCCCATAAATATTGTTACGAAAATGGAAACGGTGTAATATCGTTTAACATTAAAATGAGCAAAAGCTAAGCAAATGAATACAACGAAGTTGTTACAAGTAAACCAACAACATCAGTATGAAAGAAAATGAGATAGACAAGTAAGCAAGAAAGCAACAACAAGCAATGTGAACAAAATACACAAAAAACAATGAAGTCGCGATAGAGTTCTTGAGAAGGCGAACACATGAACATTCGACTTCAAGAACCTTCATCAGACTGTTTACGTGGCGTATGAAAAGGCAAGACAAAGCAGGCAACGAGTAGTAAGAATTCAGTCAGTCTTGTGTGAAGACGCGTTGTGGGTGAAGAGAAGATCTCTTCAAAGAAGAATAACGAATAAAGCAAATTATTGTTGGACACATTAAGTTGTAAACAGTGGCACACAAAAGTTGTGCGAACAATAAAGAGTTTAATTGAAGCTAAATAGCAATTTATTTTTATTTTGTTTGCAATCAACGAACACATATTTCGAACACTTTTAAAAAGGTAAAAACGTAACAATACATATACCATTCGGATATCATAACATACTGAAGCCATAATCTTACCAGCCGACTATGCGTCTTTTTATGCTTAGGAGACGGTTTACCACGTGCAGTGTATTCAAATGATGAGCTTTTTAATTTTGATATGAAGTGTTGGAGCCATTTGTTATCACATATCGACATACAAATTGGAATATTTTTTGTCCTGGAACAGTTTCAAAAATGTATTTCAAATCATAATAAATTAATGGTTTTGTCCAGAACAAAATTATTGTGTTCCTTATGACCATTTGAATTTCTATCTTTTTTTTTATAAAATTAATACGTACTCGATCTCTTTGCATTGAATCTTGTATTCTGATTGATATCGTATACCATATATGCAAATGAGTTATTTAAACCTGTTCGTGTTTTTTTTTCAATTTCTTGGTTCCCACATCAAAATTCTTTTAATTTGTATTTCCCGTGTATGCTGTTAGTAGATGCAATGCTTCTTCTTATTTTATTGTAACCAAAACCTTTGAGATCAAATCCACTGATTTGCTCATTTAAATATATTGTTTTCATTAATATTAATGACTTGAAATTGGAGGGAAAAAAAAACTTCTCATATTGTTATGGATAAGCCTAGGTAGGGCTGGTGTTAATTTGATAGTCGTATTAAAGTATTAAAATCTAGTGTGTGTGTGCCTCTAAATATTTTAAGTTTTTTGTAAGCAATTTAACAGGGGGGATCAAACTCAATTTGTGCGTGTGTTAATAAAATTTATTTAAATTTTTTTTTTCATTTAAATCAAGGTTAAAATACTATTCAGATGTAGAGGAATAAAGTTGTAAAGATTTAATTTACAATTTTAAATCATAACAATTATAATAAGAGGCTGTTATACTACATATTAAGATATGCCAATATTATTGATATTTAAAATTAACAATTTTATTCGGCTAGCACTTCATTTAAGTTGAAATCTATTGTTAAAAGTATATGAAAATTAGACGCTTAAAAAGATAAATGCTCGAATCTAAAACGCTTTAATTATACGAATCTGAAACAGAAAGTGGAGCGTGCTTTTGTTCACATTAATCGTACAAACAAAGGAAACTAATTCTTCAATGTATCTTCATGGGAGTTGTTGGCGTATGTACCAGGCACACTCGAATTTAATATTTACACATTTTATACATCTATACGATATGATTATTTATTGTACTGTTTTAAATAAATAATATCTTCTTCACAATTATTAAGAAGTATATAGCATTTATAGTAGCAATACAGTATCATAAGATATTTGAGTTGATCATTAGGTTAGGTTAGGTTAGGTTAGAGGACGTGTACTTGTCAATTAAGACAAGTACAGTACCCGGAGGTCGAATTGACCCATTGTACAACGTCCTAGTTTCTCACACCACTTATGTTGTGTGTGTTAATTTTATACATGAGTGGTGGGACCTACAGTTTAAAGTCGACTCCGAACGACAGATTTTTATTTATTGAGAAACTTTTCATGGCAATTTTTATTTACTCTCAGAGTTTTTGCCAGAAATCTACTGAGAGGAAGTCGCCGAAAAAATACTTTTTGTATTTTGTCTTTGATGCCTGGCCTGGGGCTCGAACCCAGGCTTTTGCGTCTAATAAGCCAACACACTACCTACTAGACCACGTCGACTTCAATTGATCAATATCTAATAAATTCATTCTAATCACTCTTTAATTTGAGTAAAAATCTGCAATTCATTTCTGTGATAAAAATTATGTTATTTCACACGCACACACATACATAGCCTACCTTTTTACACCACTCATGTTGTGTGTGTTAATTTTATACATGAGTGGCGGGACCTACAGTTTAACGTCGATTCCGAACGACAGATTTTTTAGAAACTTTTCATGGCAATTTTATTTACTCTCAGAGTTTTTGCCAGAAATCTGCTGAGAGGAAGTCGCCGAAGAAATATTTTTTTTCATTTTTCGTTTTGATGCCTGACCTTGAATACGAACACAGGCTTTACGTCTAATAAGCTAACACACTACCTATTAGTCTACGGCGACTTCACATACATATTTAAGTGGAACTAAATCAGAGGTTCTTTTTAATATAAACGTTTTCTAAAATTTCACACGCTACTGCGTCTAGCCGCTTTCACAACTGATATTAAAGTTATCATTATTAAGCCTCTAGGAGGAGAGAATGAGTGGCTGGACGTACAATTTAAAGGCGACACCGAACGACAGATTTTTTGAGAAACTTTTCATAGCAATATTATTTACCCTCATAGTTTTTGCCAGAATACTACTGAGAGGAAGTCACCGAAGAAACATTTTTTTTTATTATAAGTATTAAAAATACTTTAAATTTTCAAATTAAACAAAATTATTACAAATAATATTTATAATTTGTTGGTAATAAATTGTATAGCTGTAGTCCTTTATAAAACAACGTTTTCTGCATCTGGGTTGAATTTACTCTTTGAATTCGAAAGTCGTCGGCATTCCTCAGCATATAAGGTTGGCTTTCTCCCACATATTTAATCTGCTCGCATAGGTATTTAGGCGCGTCACCATTCTTCATTTTCTTAACAAACATTAAGGTGTTAAACTGTAATCTGTGTTTTATATTCATCCATTTCAGATCGTGGAGCATTGTATTTATATGCGTATACCGATCGCATTTTAATATTACCCTCATTGCTATATTTTGAAGTTTCTGCATTCTTGTAAGTTGAATTGCGGTACTGCATGTATAGAATATAGTGGAATCGTATGCAAAGTGCGATTTAATTATGGTGTTATGAATAGTTACTGCTGTAGATTTTGATATTATCTTTCTAATTCTCTTCAGGAAGCCAATTTTCTTATATGCATAATCGATGTGTTCGTTTAAGTTTAGTTTTTTGTCAATTATACAACCTAGAAAAGGTTGCTCAACCTTTTCTATTACAGAATCATATATTTTAAATACTTCGTCAGAATTCATGTTTATTTCCATTATTTTTGTTTTGTTCTCATTTAATTTCAATTTATTCATTTTAAGCCATTCATTTATTTTCTGAACATCGTATTTCATGATATCTTGGCATTCCCTATCGCTATTTGCCACCGTATTTATAAGAGTGTCATCAGTGTACAATACAACTTTGTATCTTTCCAATACTTTTGACATATCATTTATATATAATATAAACAATAAAGCACCTAATATTGAACCTTGTGGTACTCCGAAATTATTAATCGCTTCCTCAGACACAGTATTATTCAATTTTGTTGTTTGCGTTCGGTTTTCAAGGTATGACTTGAACCATTCTAATTCAATTTCTCTTATTCCATACATACAAAGTTTCTTTAGCATGATATCTCTGTTAATATTCTCGAACGCTCTTTTAAAATCAAGAAATATTGCCATCATTCTATTTTCCTTTTCTACGGCCTTCCATTCGCTTATAACATAATTCACTGTAGTTTCGCATGAATGCTTTTTTCGGAAACCTGATTGTTGTACAGATAATATACCATGATCTTCAATAAACTGATCAATTTGTTTCTTGACTACTTTTTCCTATATCTTTTCACATACCTTAAGTGTATTTATTGGTCGAAATTCATCACATTTTCTTGTCTTGGGCATTTTTTAATTGGTGTTATCATTGATCTTTTCCAATTTTCCGCAAATATACCAGTCTCCAATGATGTATTAATTATTCTTAGCAAAACATTTCCTATTATATTCCAATTATTAATTATAATTTTATTTGAGACACATTCATGGTCAGGCTTATCCTACATCTGCTTCACAATGTTCTCAAGTTCTGCAATGCTTATCCTACGAAATTTAAATAAATTGTTCAGTTCACACGTTACCTGACTAACATATTGAACTTCATCGATTGACTGTCTTATGGTAATTATACTATCAATAAAAAATGTGTTAAACTTATTTACTATACCACAGTTATCACTATATTCTACCTGGTCAAATATCACAGACTTAGTTAAATTTTCTTTCCTATTAAGTACTGTTTCCACATTTGCCTCTGTGTACACGCATTGTCAATTTGTGTATTTATGTTACTGTTTTTACTACTTTCAATGTGCACCTTGTATCGATTCCTAATTCTTCTATATTCAGCCCAAGCTTGACTAGAGTTCTCAATTTTAGCTTTGAAATATTTTATTATTTTCTCTCTCATCATTGCTTGCAATTCTGTGTTGTACCATTTATTAACTTTATTATTTAAATGTGTCCGTTTTCTAATTGTTAATCTCTGTATTGCACTTTTCAGGCCGCTATCAAATAAATTAACATTTTGATTCAAATCCTTGTAATCGTCATATTTCATGGTGTCCTTCAGCATACTTATCGTATCTCAATACATTTATGGTTTTTGCCTCGTTGTTCATTTTGCCCATTCCCGCTAAAGATATGTTAATAACCTCATGGTCAGAAATTTTGTTCGAATTACAGTTTTCTGATGTTATCTCATAATTATTAGTTATAACGTAATCTATTATAGTGCTTGAATTTTTCGTCACACGAGTGTATTCATTGATTAATTGTCTAAGGCCATTGTCATTAATTATACTTCTATTTCTATATAAGGAGTTTTTTTCCAGTCTATATAAAAATCTCCGGCAATCAAAATATCACAGTTATCACAGATTTCCTCAATCGTCTGCTCAAATATATCACAGAATTCGGATTCGCTATAGCTGGGCGATCTATATATTGCACCAATTAAAATGTCGTACTTGTTATAAGTAGCATTGCAGAATAACATCCAATATTTTAAATCGTAATTTTTTTCAATAGCCTTTGTAACATTCCAGTGCCTTTTAAAATATAAAATAACTCCTCCTGTTCTGGATGACGGGGATAACGAACATATGTTATCATAACCATGTAATGAAATTTCCTCTTCTTCTATATTTTTAGTCAAGTGTGTTTCAGACAATATTAAAAAATCAGGATATTCTGTTAACGCAATCACTTCAACTTGATTATAATTATTAATAAGACCTTGTACATTTGTATATATTGCACGTATCTCTTTTAATTGTTATATCGTTAAGCCTATATTTCTCATTTTGATCTTTAACTTTCTCATCCCATGTTAAGCCTACTATTTACGTTGGAGCAATTAATACACTTCATTATTTTTTTCTGACTTCCGCAGTTTACTGTTCTGTGTTGACCATGACATTTTAGACATATTTTCTGGTTTTTACAATCTCTCGCTAAATGATTGTATCCTCTGCATTTCATACACTGAACGATTTCAGTTACAACTTTCCCATTCAATATTTAATTTTCCGTCTTCCATAATTTTTCCATAGGCTTCATTCATCTACTTTTAATCTCACATTAAACATGGTTCTATTACCTCCCTACGTATTTAATGTTAGCCGTATCTAATTTATGATTTTGTTTCCTTAATTTTTCTATTAATTCATTCTCATTATAGTTAAATGACATACCAATAATTTTTATATTTAACGCATTCTGGTTTGGGATTTTAATCTCGTACTGTGTAGATAATTTCTCCTGAATTGCATTTTTAATCTTTTCTCTTTCCTCAGAATTCACACTTTGAATATCAATTGCTCCACTTCTAGCTCCGCATTTACTATTTTTAAATTATCTGGGCTTACATTATTTAATTCCTCCTTTGTTTCTACAATTGATTGTTTTTCCTTGGGTTTCACAATTATTGCCAAATTTTTATTTTTGCACTCGGCAACCCTTTATTTTTTACTGTTTCTGTTTTCTTTTTTCATAAGTTGTCTGTGTGTGTGTACCTTGTTTACAGTTTTCATTTATAACTTTCTTAATTTCTTTCCATATGTTCTCGTTTTGTTCTTCTATTGATTTGCAAAATTGTTTGTAGCTTTTTTCAAATTCGTTAATATTACCAATCAATTTTTTAATTTCCTCAACATTTTTCTCACTCGATTTCTGAATTTTAATCATTTTATTTATTCTTTCCTCAGATCATTTTTCAATTGCTTCTAGCAAATATTTAATTTAATTTCCGTTTTCCTTAAGTGCGGCTTTAAATTCTTGTTTGTATTCCACTAAGTGTTGTTTATTTTTGTGCACCTCATCTTGAACTCCTTTTAACACCAAATCAATGTTTTGTATGTACATCAAGCAGTCGTGTAACATGAATCAAATAAAATTATTCTCATCCATTATTTTAGCCGAATATTGGTCTATTCCTGCGCATTTCTTTGACAGGTGATACAAATTCTCACACACTTCACTTTCTCCTCTTATTGCTGTTCTGCATTTACTGCAGTCAGCCATTTTTGTTTATTTATTTATTTTTTGTTTTTAATTTTTAATAAAATTAGATTTTATTTTAATTTCAAATTATTTTTAATACAATTCAATTTCTACGAATTGTTTTTTATTTTTTTATGATTTTTAAATAGTCTCATCTATTTTTTATAACCAATTATAATTTTATTTTTTTAAATTTTCAAGAGGTTTTTATAAACACTTCTATTACTTCACAGAGTATGTTCAGTAAAAAACTTCTTTTTGTTCCAATTACATCATTATTTAACAGCCATTTGAAAATTAGAAAGAATATGTTTAATTTACGTTGTCAGACGTATCGTGTATCGTAAAATAATTAGATATCGTGTGATCGCATTAAGAAACAAGGCGATTTTAGAATTTACGTCAAGAACATGTAACTTTTAACCTCTTTAAGAAGTAGTCACAACACAAACGTCAAATATAAAATAATGATCGAATCTATGTTATTAGACATATACATCTTTGGATGAGAGGCCACATTGTGTGCAATGCAATTTTGAGTCCAATTACAATTACAATTTTATCTATTTAAATATGTAAAGAATAGGAAATTTGGAATTTCTTGAGAAGAAGTTCAGTTTCAACCAATTTTATACCATTACACTTAGCCAATATGTGGTGTGAAGGTGACTACGGTTTCTAATTTCCAAAGTCGGTATCGTCTAAAAGTACACTAAAAATTGTAAAGGCTACACATAATCAATCCGTTATTGATGAATGTAGGACTAATTACTATACGCCGACCGTTTAATATTATTCTTACCAGGTGGACAGTGTGATCCCTCACTGTTACTACTCCCCGAGCCATCAGTTCTGCCTGTATAGATTTTCCAGTGCATTGAAGTTAAAAGGTGCTCTTGTTCTTATTTCACATCATTTTTCGAAAATGTTTTATTTATATCCGGACCACTATTCTGATATTTTTGTATCATTAAACACCATACGCCAAACTGTATAATCCTTTATTAACCTTTGAGCGAATTTTTCTATTTTTACAGATTTATTATTTGAAAAACTTCAAGGCTTTCAAATCATGAAGCAATTAATGTAAAATCATTTCTCCCGATATGTAATGGATAGACTGGCATCGTGAAGAATGAATGCTGATCCCGTATTAGACTATGGAACAAGGCACAGATCTAGGCAAATGAACAGCTTAAATGGATCGAGTTCGTTTCTTTATCTTGAAGATTTTTAATTTCTTTTTTATCTTTATAAAATTGAAACAGAAAAAATAATGAAAACGTATGAAATTCACATTTCGACTTGTAGTATAAAAGATTTACGTTTGATGTACTTTTGGGACACTAGCATTGAAGAAATACCACTAGTCCTAGGCTCCCAAGTCATCATTAACACTATCAAAATCATCAACATTTGTTATAAATGTATATTGCTGTTAAAGATAGTCGATTTTCTTCTTATCGCGAGAGTTCGAAAATACTTCATTTGAGAATGATTTAATAGTGATCGTATAAGTCTAGGGGCCATTATTACAACTTGCCGTTAACTAAAGGGAGGATTTTAACAGGCAGATAACTTTTAAGTTTATGTTAGAACTTGCTATATTATATATTATTTTCAATATGGCAACTTCAAATTTAAACAAAATGAGCATATACAACAAAAAAAAAACGAAGCCCGTCGTCACCACTGTGTTAAAAAAAACTTGTTTAATTGGGCAGTTTTATCGACATTGCTCCAGCATTGCCATATTTTTGGAAACAGTTAACTTTATTTTATCTGTAAGTTGTAATAACGGAAATAAGTTAAAGGTAACTTTACAGTTCCCTTTAGCTAAAGGTACCTTTAACTAAACTCAAGTTTAACGGCAAGTTGTAATAATGGCACTAAGTTTCGCATAGAGTGACTGTCATTTAGTTGTTACAACTCGTATTTACTTCACTCCGTTTTTTAGACAACCGTTTATATGGAAATCATAATTGGAGACTTAATAAAAAAGAGTCTGTTTCGAACATTGTACGAATAATCAATTCATGGGGAGTTGCATAAAATGTTTGCTAAAAATTTAATAGTTTATGATAAATAGAACGATTTATTATTAAATATAATGTCTGAGTTTTTTTTCAAACTTAGATTGTCTGATAGCTAAGAACTAATATTAAATTAACAATATTTACTTGATGAATTAACTTAAATTTCTAATTTCTAGTTTTTGCTGGAAGATAAGCATTTATTGCCCTGGCCACATCGTCAATAGAGGCAACATTATTACTAGTATTGCCACTTAATATCGTATCGTCTCTCTTAGATGAGAAATCTAAAACGGGAGAGACAACGTCGTTGGACACGCGAGATGTTCCACCCAAAGTGTCGTATTCACGTTGGATAAGTTGTTGAGCATGAATGGCATCCTCCGGAGTGCGATATTTAACAAAATGTACTTCTGGTTTTGACTGAATTGTCTGTTGAATATTCTGCAATTGATTAGACAAGTCACCGACATCTGTTTGTTTTGTCAGTACGTAAATGGCTGTTTTCGATTCAGCAGTTTGTTTAGCCAACTGAAGAGCAGCATTTGTGAGGGCGGTATTTTCAGGTGCCTTAATGAAAATTACACGAAGATTTTTACGCATTTCTGCAGCTAAACGCTCGACAGCTTCAACATCATTAAACTCTTCTTCAGGGGCAGAGTATGAAAAGAATTCCTTATTGTAGTTTGGCTCAACGGGAGACTCTACAATTTCCGATTGTAATGTACCTGTAGAGGATCCATGAGATCTATTGTCAGCGCCAGACCTAATTCCACTAATTCTGCTAGCTTCGGTGGCAGATGTTCTTGAGGAAGATGCAGTAGCAGAGATTGAGTTTCCTCGGTTTCTGAAGCGACTTTCAAATGCATTATGCGATCCAGATGATCCGTAATTATAACCAAGTTTCTCAGCTTGTGAAAATGCGAAACAGAATAAGATCTGCAATTAAACAGTCAAGTTAAAAATGTATGTAAAGATTTGTTTTTCGACATGTTTTTTTCAAAAGACAGTACAAATATTGGAATATTTTTTTTTCATTTTACGTTTCAGATTTTTCACTTTTTATTAATGTTTGTATTTTATTTGAAAACCATTTGTTGTTTTTAAATATTTATTTCAAAAACATTTAAATATTTATGTGTTCTTGATACACTTTGTAATTTTCATTTAAAATAGTTTCCTGTAATCACTTACGATAAATCCACGCATTTCTTATTGAAAGATATTCTCGTAATAAAACTGAGCAACGAACGAACTAACGAACAAAGATATTTAAAAGACGTTTAACTAAGGTTTAAACCGATTTTTAAGCATGCATTTGATTTTATATACAAAATTGGTGCAATTATTCAAAGAAATAAAGCAAACCCTATCAAAGAAACCAACATCATCAATTTTATTACAATTTTACAGCAACACAATCGATAATAATAACGAGTCAAGGAGAAATTTTAATCAAAATATTGCAAAATTACGAATATGACATCTCTTAACGCGGCATATTAATCAGTTTATCTTCAAACAAATCAAATTTTTATGATCGAGCGTACATGGCTATATTAAACCCTATAGTATAATGCTACATATATACTATAACTTAAAAGAAAAAGACGAAATCTAAGGACAATTGATTTAAATTTGATTCAATTAAATTAAATTTTATGAAATTATTATTTTTCCTAATACAATACACGGAATAAATAAACGGATAATTTTTATTAAAACTAAGTATTTTTTCGAACGAAATACCGTAAACTCTCCATATGTTCAGTCCTTACAGCCCTTCGAAATATATTTGATTAGTGCCAACACATATGATAAGAGCAAAAATATTTCAAACAATACTTTGTTATCTTATACGCTGTTCAGATATGCACCTTTATTGCGTAAATCGCAATAAACGCCATTATTTAGCTCAATATTTCAATTAATAATTGCGCAATATATACGCAAATTGTTATAATATTGAGTAAAACTTAAAATGCCGCACTGTCATAAGAGGGTTTAGTGACCATATTACAATTATCCGAATACTTTTTGTTGATATTTGACAACTCAAATGTCAACAACGACAAACAAAAAACAACAACAAAACAAAAATCAAAATAGAAACAATGTTGTTGAAACAACCAGCTGTTTTGTTTACCAGCTGTCAAATAAATATTGAATAAGCAGTTGAACTGCGTATATTATTATGCCTGAACACTTAAAATATTGTACTCAATTAACCGAATATTGACTCAATAAAAGTGCATATCTGAACATAGTAAAAAAAAATTGAACTATTTGATTAGTTAAGGGAAGACTATTAAAGTTTTATTATTATCTGAGAAGAGATCATAAGTCACACTGTGAATTCGTCTAGATCAAAAGACTGTTACTTTTATTCAGGAGAAAGGTGGTTACATCGAACAACAATAATATTTTTTGTAGCTTGAAGTGGCACCCGCTTAAACCAACTGGTAGAAATTATCAGTTCAGAAGTTTAAAATTTATATGTGAAGCGTAACGTAATTTTAATTCTATATGGTGAACTGTGCATCCATTCGACCTTTTTTACTTGTAAATGATGAATTAGACACGTTAAAGTAAAGTCAAGTGCTGTAGAAGAATTGAATGAAATTTGCAAAAGGTTCAAGTAAATTGTATGAAACGAATTCACAATTTTGATTGACAGAAATGACAGCAACCAAGGCCATTGCAAACTCACAGAATAAATCTTTGCAAAGGGATAAGACCGATTGGTAAGGTCAATTAAATGTCTAAGCCAAAAATTGGAGTGTGTGGCAGCTTTACGTAAAAACTTTTATTAAAAATGTAATGAACTTAAGATTCCCTGTATTCTGTACAAAAATTCTCAACACTGTAAAGAAGCATGCCATTCGATACATGATCCATGTTAGAAGACAACTATGAATTATTCAAAAAATTCTTTTAAATTACATGACACAATGACGCCTCAAGCCGACTATTAAAAGACAGGCGAGAGTAGATAAAAACAACCTCATGAGTTGAACCAAGAAAGACGGCAGAGAATGCAGTCGTAATAGGAAATGCAAAAGAGAAATTTAAAGTCACAAAAGATCTCAAAGGGTGTAAAAGTGTACGTAAAACAGACAGCGAAACCGATTTCAATGCTTTCGAAAACTAACCGCCAAAACATTTCCAATGGACACTTATGATAAATACTTAAATAAGAAAAAATTTAAGTTGAAATACAGTGTAGAAAATATAAATAAACTCGTACACTGGATATAGGATAGGCAAATATATAATTGATGACACATACATAATTGGTCATTTGAATCCTTCAGTCAGGATTACGACCAAGTTTCTTACACCACTAATGTTGTGTCCATTAATTTTATACATGCGTGGCGGGACCTACAGTTTAAAGTCGACTCCGAACGACAGATTTTAGAGAAACTTTTCATGACAATTCTTTATTTATCCTCAGAGTTTTTGCCAGAAATCTGCTGAGAGGAAGTCGCCGGAGAAATACTTTTTGTATTTCGTTTTGATGTCTGACCTGGGGTTTGAACCGTGGCCTTACGTCTAATAAGCCAACACACTACCTACTAGACTACGGTGACTTCTTCTCAGAGTTTTTGCCGAAGAAATATTTCGTTTAGTTGCATATGTCTGATCTAAGGTTTGAACGGAGGATTCGCGTCTAATATGTAAACACACTACCTACTAGACTACGACGACAGGGCTAGGGATACCTATTGTACTACAAAATGCCATCATAATTATAGGCTTTGTTGCTTTCCAATATTTGTATACTATGATAAATCAGAATACAAATTCGGTGCAAGGCTTCGAATAAAATATAAATCAAAAATGGAAACTGATATTATAACCCATTTAACTAAAGACTCGCATGTTGGTTTAATAGGCAATCTTAATTACAAACTGATTTACAAATATACATTGTATTTATTTATATTGAATATATTTTTCATTTCAAAATTTGACTGTTCATCAAATCATGCACGGTATAGACATCATCGGGCAATGCAAAGACCTCTGGCAGTTTAAGTTAACTGCTTTTTTTGACCTGTCGTAGGATATATATAAATTCGGTTAGGCCAATCGTTCGTCTTTTATGTTACAAATATTCAGTTTTTTTTGGAACTTTTTCTCTTTTATCTGCCGCCTTAAGACAAGTCATTCGGTCGTTCGGTCATTCATCCATTTTTTCTGTGATCTCTTAGTCAGTTTTTATTTTTTTTTTTTTGGTTTATTTGTTTCGCATAATAGCCAATGTTAAAAAGTCAGTCATGTTACTTTTGTTTTCGATTTTTTTTGCTTTTTTTGTTGTATTTGATCAAAATTAATTTGCATATATTTAATCAAAATAATTTACATAAGAATTGTTTTTTTTTGTTTTTATTTATTGTGACAAACGAGATCGTATTGTGTGTTTTCTTGTTTTGCCCGATGATTTACTGTGAATTGTTACACGTTCGTATTGGTGTTGGTGTTGTTAAGTTTGAAATAATTTTTACACGCCCTTACGTCTGCCTCACTATACATAGGTTTTCCCATTTGTGTGTCCATTTACAAGTGTTTTAATAAATCGACATTATGATCAAAGGCGTAGAATTGCCTGTAGCGTTTATAAAATGATTAAAATAATAATTTTTATTAGTTTGAGCATTAACTTTATGGAAATCACATTATTTGTCAATAATGAAGACACTACAGTTGGCCAGTTGTTTGTAAAGCAGTAGCCTGTTAAGATGTTAAGGGGTTTCTTATGAAATGAGTCTGAAAGCTACATCAACTAAATAAGAATTATTAGAAGAATTATTTTTAGTTTCTGGCGAGTTTAACTGAAACTCAAGAAACTTTAAAATACGTGATGTTTCATTTCACAGTCTGCATTGTGATTTCTACAAATGCCCACTGATAGGTATAATATAAGTACGTACGATAAATATTTTCTCATCATTTGTTTACATAAATAATTGGTCAATTCAACTCTTCAGTCGGTATTACATTATATATAAGTGGCGAGACCTACAGTGTAAAGTCGACTCCGAACGACAGATTTTTAAGAAACTTTTCATGGCAATTTTATTTTTACTCTCAGAGTTTTTGCCAGAAATCTGCTGAGAGGAAGGAAGACGCCGAAGAAATATTTTTACATATTTCGTTTTGATGGAGATGTCTGCCATTGGGTTTGAATCGTGGGCTTACGTCTAGTAAGCCAGCACGTACCTATTAGTCTAGTTATTTATATTTAATACACCTACAGAACAAAAACAGTTGATTCGGAACGTAACAAAACGTAAAAGTCCCGTTTAGTCACGTCGATGGAACGTAATGTACGTTTGAACGTTTGAAGAGCAATGAAAATGCTTACCGAAATTACATTACGGTTAGGCAAGCGTTCTCATTGGCCTTTTGTATTCTAAAAACGAACGTACGTTCCGTGGACATTTGGCTAAGGGGGGCTAAAGCTAAATTCTATTTTAGCATTGCGTTGAACGTGTTGCTGCTAATGCATTGAAGACATATGTAGTAATAAATAAGTACTAAAAGCGTAGCGGGGGTACTGCAGTATTTTTGAAATGAAAAAGTACTGAAAAAAGTACAAAAGTACTGAATTTTTCAACACTTTATAGATTCTAGATTCACAATTCTATGGAATTCAGAATCATTGATTGGATTCTCTAAATTGATTTATTTTAAAATTATTGATTGTCCTGATATTGTTACTTCCGCTAGTTTTCATTCTTCCATTCTCCTTTCAATTACTCTCTTTGTAGTCAGAAGAGTATCATAATCAAAATTAAAGTCTTTGTTTTCAAATTTATTAAGTTACTCTTATGCGCACTCGTTAGCTGAGAGCATTCGTTGTAATTATTATTTTTGCGTAGCGAGACAAAAACTCTAAAACTTATGGTTCCATGAGTACCAATAAATTGTTTAAGTATGTACGAGACCGTATGGAGTAATAAAATTTAATTTGTTAATTGGTTTTTAAATCACTAATTGAATACGAGTACATTTAATTGGATAAACAAATGATTATATTTGCAATAAATTTTGTTTACTTTGCCAATGGGATACTTTTTTCTTTTCATTTACTCTTTTTGTATGTACAACAATAAGTACAACAGATTTAAGCACCATTTATTGAATTAAATTAATTTGATGATAATATTGTTGTTGATTATAATAGAGATGACGATAATGATGACGATGATGATGAAGATGGAATTTAATATCTCTCATCGTTATTTATATTGAAAAACTCATTATTGTGTCTCCTCTATCTGGCTTCTAGACAAATAGGCAGACAGACGGCTGCATAACATTCACAAATATTCACAATTTTCCAAAAACAAAACAAAAAACAAAAAAGTATTCATTCATGCGTTTATCCATTCAGCCATTATTAAATATGAGTTTTACCACCCACAGTCAAAGTCATCTGTCAGCATATAACTGGCAATGATATCTCTGACCGTCTGCATGTCCGTCTATGTGTGTGTGTATGTATGTGTCTGCAATTGTGTTGAAGTGATGAAATAAGGGAAATTAAAAGTAATTGTTGGGTAATAATAGTTGCCATTTAATGATTGTTTCTGTTTTTTTTTTGCATTCAGTATGCTTCGCAATTCATTTTATCGTTTTGATTTCTTTTTTGTTTGTTTTTTTTTTGTATTCTGTTCTGTTCGTCTTATGGTCTTTTCATTTCATGACCATAGAATTTTATGACAACGATAGATGTGGGAGATCTTAAATTTTATTGTGATCTCTTTCAACACTTCTTTGTGACTATGTAATGAATGTGTTTTCTACTGTTCGAATGGTGTGTGTGTGTGTTGGTGTGTAATAATAATAAGAGCAAAAAAAAGTGTATTCAGGTAAGAAGTTATTGGTTTATAAAAGGCTTGCCCAACATATGCTATTTAAACCGCATTTAACGAAAGCGATACAAATTACAAATTTATGTACAATACTTACTCTGGTAGGGCTGAATAAAAATTCGTTTTCGGCTCTCAATTTTATTATTCAATTGGATTTTGTCTGCCATACAAGAGGAAACAATACATAAAACTGGACGTGAATTCAATTGCAATTGTACGTGATTATTATTGTTGTTGCAAATACACAAAAGTTACAATATTGCAAACGGAACTTTTTTATCGGATAATTTCGTTCAGATTGCTATCTTTGCAATTATTATTTTTATGCTAATCAGCAGTACACCAAAGAAGGAAATATTAACTGCACATCAAAACTTAAACTTCTCTCTGAAAATCTTCAGACAAAAAAACTAAAAAAATTTTACATTCTTTAAAAGTGGGTTTTAATTAGGACACGGCTATTTTGAAGTAGCCTAGATTCAGTATGTTGGCTTACTAAACGAGTTGAAACGTCAGCTCTGGCAATCTAAAAATATTTATTTCTTACGAGAGAAGCCTTCTGTTCAAGTGATTACAGTGCGAGCTCGATTTTCGCTACTAGAAAGAAATCTAACCCGTTGCAATTATCGAAAACTTACAATAGTCGACTTTCAAAACAACAAAACAAAAATCTAACCTTAAAAAATGACGTTCAATTGTCAACATCGACGTAGTACGCAAATGTCTTAAAAAATAAAAAAATAACAAATTTCTTGTTACTTCAACCTTTGCTTCGGTGTAAGAAACACACGTGGACTGTAAGAGAGAAAACATATGTATAAAGAAGCAGTAAAAAGTCTTTGCGACATCATTGAGGTGTAATTTTTTTTTCCAAATGGTAATTTTAGTCTAAATATGATCACTTTGTCAATGCTACGCGACTGAACAAACAAATACTGAAGAAAAAAGCCATGTAAATGAAGAACAAAAATAATGTTGCAGCATATATTGGGATTCGTTTTTAAAATAAGAGTTTCATTTGCAATAATCGGAAGTTGCGATAGTCGTGTTTTCACTGTACATTAAAAGAATTTCTCAAATTTCTCGCTGAGAGACTACTTTAAATTGTAGGTTCCATCTGTCATGAATAAATTTAATATGTACATGCAACATGTACGATATAAGAAGCCAGATGGCAACCCCATACTAAATAATGTTGACATGTGGCTCTACCAGTAGCGTAGAGTAGAGTAGAGTAGGTAGAGTCTACCATAAGCTTCCTTTGTCGTCTAAAATAATTCTAAGGTTGTGTAAAGTTTTTTAATTGTGACTCTCGATGTTATGAAATAGTTTTGGTAAGTTTTTTTTCTACAATAAACACAATATGTTGAGATACATACATACATAATTGGTCATTACAACCCTTCAGTCAGGATTACGACCTAGTTTCTCACACCACTTATGTTGTGTGTGTTAATTTTATACATGAGTGGCGGGACCTACAATTTAAAGTCAACTCCAAACGACAGATGTTTGAGAAACTTTTCTTGGCAATTTTATTTACTCTCAGCGTTTTTTGCCAGAAATCTGCTGAGAGGAAGTCGCCGAAGAAATACTTTTTGTATTTTGTCTTGATGTCTAGCCTGGGGCTCGAATCCTGGCTTTACGTCTAATAAGCCAACGCACTACCTACTAGACTACGGCGACTTCTTATGTTGAGGTAGGTAGAAGAAAAGCTTGCTGGTTTGATCATATTTTACCCCGCTAGGACGGAAAAGGTGACTAAGATAATAAAAATATGCAGCCAACACAAAAAAATAAAACTGGAATAAGTATGTAAAACGTCGTGGATGAAAATTAACTTCAAATTTATCTGTAACTCAATTATACTCGAAATTTCAGGTCGAACGGGTTAAACGTAATTAATTTTTAAGTTAAGCTGTTAACTTAATTTACAAGGAGTATCCATGCAATGTTTTGTATGATATTCTGTTGAAAATTGCCAGCACTGGCATGGTAACTTCTCTCCTCTCAAGCTCATATGCCTGCTCATTGCCGCGAATTCCCACATGCATTGCTATCCGGTAGAGAGTAATCGTGCCTGTTATACCTAGCTGATGCGGTTTTGTAATCTCACAAGAGTCTAATGCTCAAATGGCGTCCGGACTGTGTCCTGTTCTCTGTATCTTCTATACAAATTGAATTGAATACACTTTTAGTATATTCAAGAATTCCGTTTGGGATGGTGTTATCTTACCCGGGAATTGAGTATTCTTACATATAGGAAGTTTTTTGTTTGTTGTAAATGGTACTCAGGTCCACTGACATGTATCATAAACTTAAGGCATTTTACAAAGAGTCACAAAGAGTTTCCTCAACAATCTTAGATGATTTTTAAACCCTCATTTGAGCGGAAAGCTTTGTTCAGTAACTAATATACATACACCCATACCTCGTTTTGCTTTTTTTCGATGTTGCGTCGCTGCTGAACTAGTACCAATTTTAACTGTGCGTCGTTAGAATTTCGAAGTTGTGTTGTTTTGGGCTCGTATTATAATTTTATGGAACGACTTTTGTTTCTAATCGCGCTATGCTATCAAATCTTGGGGTTCCTTTTCTAACTGAAAATATTTCATCTTTATTTTCATCTTGTTTTTCTAATTTTAGATTTCAGTTTCAATTAAAGTGTTATAAATTAAGTGATTTTTTTATTTTATTTTAATTGAATTTGTTTTTTGTATGTAAGCAATAAAATTTTGTATTATTTTTGTTTTTTAAATGTTTATTTTGTTCCATTTTCTTTTTTAAAAACAGTATTTTTATAAGCCTGGAACCTCTTCGATCTTAACATGGTTTGCTATAGAAAATCATAATTCACTTTGCGTCGTTTCAATTTGAGTCGTGGTTTTTTTGGAACATAACCACGAGGCGAAGTGATGTATGGGTGCACTGTCGTATTGTATAAAAATTTAAATTTGGAGGTGTTTTTAAAGGTTTAGGTTTTAGCTCCATTACCCTTCTCAATCTCAAACAAAATACCAAAAATACCAAAAATTATCATGTGATTATCATTTAGCAAATAAAAAAAAAAACATTTACTCTCGTTGATGGTGAGCTCATAAATTACGAAAAAAAGAGGAACTATTATTATAGAGTACTGTTTAACATCAATCTGACCTAATTAAACCGTTAGTGGGGCCATGGTAACCTAGTGGGTAGTGGTCTCGAATATTAGCGTAAGGGTTTTGGGTTCGATTCCCACCAGAGATACTGGTCTGTTACACTACATCGAGAATATACCCCATGTTACTCATCTCGTAATAATTAAATATAATTTGTAATTGTATTTAAATTAACAAATAAATAAACCGTTAACACTCGAACATGTTCTGTTAAAATTACATTAAAATTTCTTTTAATTCACATTGTGTCTATTCCTCAAAATGAAAAAAATTTATTTCTTTTTTTCCTTTAAATACCAACCCTTTGAGGTTGTAGAAGTAAAAAAACCGAAAAAATGAAATATTTTCAATATTACTGTGAAGGTATGTATGTATGTGTGTGGAGTATGTTAACTATGTGATGCCATAAATTCTTAAATGAATTACAATATTTTGTGGATTTAAATGTTCAATCTTGTACGAACTGATATTAAATTGTCACTGTTTAATCGTTAAGCAAAAGCAACTGACGTAAATCTCTAATTAATTGACATTTTTTGGTTAAACGTATTAAACGTCGATGGGAAAAGCACCGCAGCAACACATATGAAACTGTACGAAGCAGAGTTTATCAACACGATATAAAATAGAAATTAAACATGAACGTTGGTTAAGGCAAAACCAAACTAAAGATGAGATAATTACATGTAAACGAATATTTGTGTCTGTGTTTAGTACCTGCGTACAAGTAAAATGTCAATGTTAGTTCGAATCTGTGTGTGTGTGTGTTTATATAGAACTTAATGCAGACATTATGTGGTTAAGGTAAAATACTCTTATTCTTCTTCGAACAACTCTATTTTAAGTTTAATGTTCATTCAACATTTATTCTTAAAATCTATTGAATGTGCAGATTGCAAATGTAACAGGTTAATCTCCAAGTAATGTTTTGAAAATGTCTCTTTAATTGAAGCATTCTATGCGGTTGAAATTAAGTAACAAATGTTTTTACAATCAACACTTTAAAAGTGTCATTTGAATTAATTTGCAAAGGAATTGAGAGAAATTTCTTGCAATCAGATGAAGACCTCATTTAAGAGCGAAAGTGAAAACTTTTCCGTCTGTTACACCAGTTATAGAGCCTTTGGCACTGTAAATAAAAATACATAATCGAAGTATTTACTTCTTTACACAAATACTGGGACTCATATCGAGATTAATAGGTTTTCTAGCCAATTCCGTAATTTGGTCTGGTATACTGTCATTCAGTAGCACTGAGCCTTATGGATCTATGTTTATGACATCAAAAGCCCTCTCGTAGTCAACGGTAATTATGAAAAGTAATGAGAAAAATTCCGCCGATTGCTTTAAAATTATTCGTAGCAACTTGGTCCTAGTAAACGTGTTATTGTATAATCTAATCATTTAATAAGATAACCTTTTTTGTTGGATAAAGTGATTATGACGTATTCAATGCATCCTTGATGTAGAGCCGGATGTAGTTAGCCAGAACTGAAAGAGTTTTGAAAATTTCTGATAGAATCATATCAGTTCATAGTTTGTGCCATTTTTAACATTGAAATGGAATTTTTTTTTGTTGGAATATTAATTTTACACATGAGTGGCGGGACATACAGTTTAAAGTTGACTCCGAACGACAGATTTTTTGAGAAACTTTACATAGCAATTTTATTTGCTCTCAGAGTTTTTGCCAGAAATCTGCTGAGAGGAAGTCGCCGAAGAAATATTTTTTTTTTTTATTTTCGTTTTAATATCTGACCTGGAGTTTAAACCGTGGCCTTACGTCTAATAAGCCAACACAACACTACCTACTAGACTACGATGACTTCGAGATCACTCATAAGTAAACACTTTTTTAATAATTCGATGACACATGTATGTCATATGCATTACTATAGTGTTCAATAATATGAATAATTGGCCAATTCGCACGACTTTGTATTGTGTATGTTGTATTGAATACAATTTTTGTTTGTGAACACCCGGAGTTATACTGTATTGTGTTATTCATATTCCAAATGTCAAACAGCAATAAGAAGAAGAATATCAGTATTCATAAATTGGCTTTCAAGCAATAAAATGAAAAATACTACGGAAAAATGTAAATTTTTTAATTGCATACACTATTGTATTGTCATCCAACAATACACACGAAACAACGATACAAAGGCTTTTGTGAATTGTCCAAATGTTTATAAAATGAAACAATTCAGTTGATTGAAACGTTTTCGACCTAATTAATAATTTATACGGATTAAATGCTTCGATTAAATGTTTAAAATAATAATATTTGAAAATGTCACGCTTTTTTTATTAAAAATTTTATAAATAAAATGGAATTTAATTTTTTTAACGCAATGGCTCATTCAATGGATAAATAAACTAAGATATACTATGGGATGAAAGAACACTTAACCGTATGGGGGTGAATGAACCCAGAAAATCAATGACTAAAAAATTAAAAATGCACAAAGAATTGTTAAGAATTTGAAATGAAACCAAAAAAAAAAAGAAATAATTGTACAAGAAACAAACTGTATGCTTCTGTTAAAGAATTGATGGAGTATAAAAATCACAAAAATCCAAAAAAATGAATTGAAGAGGTGAAAGGAAATTGATGGTAACGTTAAAGCATGTTCAGTAAAATCTTCTATGAAAATAGAATTTAATTTAGAAAGTTTTGTTCTGTAATTTTTACTACTTACATAATATCTTGTAATGGAGTAAGATGTAAATAACACGATACGGAGAAAATCGTAATTTGTACTCAAGAGATGGACGACGTACATGAAATAATAACGAGTCATAGGTAGAAAAACAATCCAATAATGCAGTACTAAACATAATACACATTTGTAGTACATATTTATGTTAAGAAAACAAGCCCACAGATAGCAGGTACGGCTGCTTCAATAAGAAACATTCGACAAGAATGAATAAGAAATGAACAACAAAATACAGAAAAAGAAAATTATGATACGACTGTATGATACCGTACTAGAGAGGAATTCTTTGAAATGTTTTGTTTATTTTATAATAACTAGCGTTGGCTAACGATTTCAAATCCGTTATAGTGAATGCATTTCATTTCAAGTTAATTCACTTGCTGTTTTCCTGAGGCGTTATTAATTATGGATAATTTTTTATGCAAACTCTACCCGTTGTCAGGCCTCGCATTCTCCCAAATGCTTAGCATTTCTGTAGTATATTATTACAAACATGGAAATTGTGTTACATCGTTTAACATTAAAATGATAAACAAAAACAACAGCAATGAACTTGTTTACATGATAAACAAGTAAACAAAAACATACCAACAACATCAGTATAAAAAAGGGGATAAACAAGTAAACAAAAATGCAACAACAAACAATGTAAACAAAATACACAAACAACAATGAAACAACGTTGTTTACATTTATGGAGATTTCGAGAAGGCGAAGCCACGAACATTCGACTGCAAGATCATTCATCAACTGTTTATGTTGGCATATAAAAGGGAAGACAAAACAGGCAACGGAGTTAGTAAAAATTTAGTCAATCTTTTGTGAAGACGCGCTGCGTGTGATGGGAATAATCATGGTTTGAAGATTTTCGTTATAAAGATCTGTCGAACAATTGTTAGTGTTTACGCAAAAGAGTATAAAGAAGAATAACAAACAAACCAATTGTTGTTGTTTACATCAAGTTGTGAATAATGGCACGCAGAGTTGTGCGAACAATTAATAATTTATTTAAAACTAAACACAAATTGATTTTTATTTTATTTGCAATCTACAAACGTTTTTAAAAGGTAAAAACGTCACAATATTATATACACTCTGTATGTTACAAGCAAGAACACGAACACAATATATCTCGGTTGTTTGTGTAAGATTTGGTTATAAAATCTTTCCAACCTTTAAATGAAAATTATTTTCGAAATCAATTTTAGCCCCTTGAATTAGGGAAAAGTAATAAAATGCAACATAAGAGTAATGATGAAACTTGAGAGAAAGAATAGGTATTACAACTTAATAATGATTTTGGCATCAGCAACGAAATCATAGACGTTTGCACTCCATATGAGAATACTCATCCTGCCATTCTACCATTCTGCCTGTGGTCATTGGGACTGTGAATAGACAGACACTGAAACATATTGTACAAGATGGCTAGTGAAGGTTTCAACAAAAGTTGGACAACAACAACTGCAATATTCATTGGAATTTCTGCTTCATTAAATGTATACGAATACAGCAACAAAACGTTATACAGGAGTACAGAGAAGATTAAATGAGAGTTGGCGGATGAAAACAAAAAAGGTGAGAAAGAATGTATATAAGAAAACCATCACATTCACAGTTATTGTTATGCCGTAAATTATAGTTTGTTTTTGTGTTTTTCTATGATTTTCCTTTTTTTTAATAATTTTGTACCACAAGTTTGAACTTTAATTAGTTATCAATTCAATCTTAGTTTAGTAATAAAATTAGAAGAGGCTTGAATCGTTTGACAAGCAATACTAAGTTATTTTCCACATTTAGTATAATTAATAGTGTGTGGATGCCCTGGTAGTTTAGAGGGTAGTGTGCTAGACTATTAGCGTGAGGGTCGTGGGTTTGATTCCCACCATGGTCTAAGTTACTTAGTTCGTATGTAATTATAAAGTATAATTTGTAATTTTAATTTAGATAATAAATAAATAAATACTAATAGTGTAATGTAGTTTTTGTAATTTTTAGCAATAGAAAGTGCAGAAAAAGAGAAAAACAAATTAAAATCCGATTAATAAAATCTGCTTTCTAAAAAGTATCTCGATTATATTTATTAACGGAAAATATTTATTTTCTATTAATATAAACGTGTCATAATCAACATATTCATAAGAAAAGTTTCTTTATGTCTATGCAGTAAATTTAACGCTAATTACCCACCAACAAAATCGCGTTGTGTAATCTTGTTTGCTTTTCAACCATTAAGCCATTAGTCAAATTCGTTCATGAACTGGTGATGAGACATAAATTAATTGAAAGCAGAATATATTTTAATTATCGAAAGTAGCATTCCTGAGCTTTAAAAATTTTTTAAAATGTGCAATTTCGATAATTCCTTTCTTTTATTCTTAACGTTAATAAATTTTTAGTGGACTAATTTCTGCATACTAATTTACTCAAATTCCGTTAAATAAACTCTTTCAATATATTTTTGTGATGTTCGGTACTCCCGGTTAATGTTGAACGAATTGTGATTAGGTTAGGTTAGGTTAAGTTGGAGTGGTAGCTTTGATACCAAAAGCTTACTTGACCACGCATAGCGGCCCGTTGTGACACCACAGGTAAACGCAGTCCCTGTACTGACCAAGTTCTACCAAACTGGGGAAGAAGAAGAAGTTGGTCAGTGCAAGGCCTGCACATTAAAAGCACGACTACCCTTCACTGGAAAACCAGCCCTAAAGTTTGATAAACGAAGCTATATCCTTGACATTCACAATATTTAGAGAGTCAAAGAACCTATATCTGCACCTCGCAAGAGCTGGGCATTGACAAAGAAAGTGGATAACAGTCTCCTCTTCCTCAGCGGATCTGCATCTACAACAGAAGTCGTCAAATGGGAGCTGCATCCTTTCCGCGTGTCTTCCCGTAACACAATGACCTGTAAGCATGACTACAGTGATGATGTTACGACCAAGTCCGAGTAACTGGTTGGTGAGCCTTATATTCATCAAGGGAAAAGTGAGTCCAGCGGTGGAGCAGGAATCCTCATTGACCCAGCTTGGGTTGGCGTCTGATCAGAAGACGTGTGGATACACAGCCAGAATAATTTATTATAGTAGTATATATCAGTAGTTACCGTAGTCTGGTAAGTAGTGTGTTGGCATATTAGACGTGAGGCCCCGGTTCAAAGCCCAGATCAGATATTTCCACAAAACGAAATATGAAAAGATATTTCTCCGGCAACTTACTCTCAGCAGATTTCTGCCAAAAACTCTGAGAGTAAATAAAATTGCCATGAAAAATTTCTCGAAAGTCTGTCGTTCGTAGTCGACTGTAAATTGTAGTTCTTGTATATAACTTACACCCACAACATAAGTGGTGTGAAAGACTAGGTTGTAATCCTGACTATAGTGTTGTAAATACCAACTATGTATGTATGTATGTATGTACAATGTAATAATTAATTATTATTATTTTTTTTCGTGATAATTTCAGCGCAATTCTTAGATATTTCAAATGATATTTTTTTTTTACTATAAAAATGATTTTAAAATTGTCTGGATATGCTTAATACCAATTGTAGTGGTAAACACTGTCTGGCCTAAATTAATTTACTTTTTTAAGCAAAAATTTCTTAAGACGTCAGATATTATTAATTGCCTTATAGTCAGTTTTTATGCTCATTGAAATATGCGCGGATGTTCACTAATTTGTTCGGAAATCTTGAAAGTATACAACACCTACGATAAGCCAGGCTATACTCCTACAATATATGGTTACTTCAAATAATGCGTTGATTCTGTCGTTACATTTGAACTGTAATTATAATTGCAAACAAAATTTATGATTTCTCTGAAAATAAAGTCATAGAAAAATAGTGCACAAAAAAAAATTAAATTAAATTTAACAATAATCCAGCGAAACAAATCGATACCTATTCACTGTTATAATCGATCCTTATTCACATTCGGCAAAATGTGCGATACATTGGTGGTGGTGGACAAGGTGAATTTAAACTTTGGATTACTTGTGATTTGTTTGTACTACTCTTTCTACATTTGGAATCATTCTTTTACCATTTCCATTGCCTCTGTCTGATTTATCACTGTGACCTACAATAAGAAGCTTATGAAGGAAATGGAAAATTGCTTTGCAAAGTTTAATAACCTATTCAGGTATAATGCCACTCTATTAAAAAACATATAAAAGACGCTTTTTTTACACATACTTATGTATGTATATAACTATTTGTACGTGTACATATTTTCCAACAATTACTTTCTACCGGATATTTTTCAATTTAATGAAAAAATAAAAATTTTTCTTTTGTTTCTCTCTTTTGATGTTTTTAGAATATACTCGTATGTAAGTGTATGTGTATGAATGTACATAAGAAACTGTGAAATGAAAGCCGTATAAGAGTAGAAACGAAAAGGAAAAGATTTTAGATGAAAGGGAAGAGAGTAATATATTGTGGGGAATAAAAATCGATCGTTTAAAAATAGCAAAAGAGACGCAAGTTTCATTGCTCAATAAAAAAGGCAAATCTGTGAGCAAAACCACCATTGCATACACATTGCATAGCAACGTTTTTCATGGCAAAATGGCGAAAGAAAACTCTTCCTTAAGCTAAAACAAAAAAAAATAATTAACACTGGAACAAGAATACTTATTAAAATCTAATGAATTTTAGTAAGAGTCACCCAAATACGGAGTTTGAAAAAAAATTAAAAAACTCGTGCAAACACGGAAGATGATTCCGATTGGTTTGCGACTGTATGTCCAGTACTGACATAAGTAATCTGCATTTTATGGATAATGAAATGCACGAAGCAGAAAAATTTGGAATTAAAGATAATTTTGCATTCTATTAAGATATTGAAGTCGCCGTGGTCTAGTAGGTAGTGTGTTGACTTATTAGACGTGAGGTCTCGGTTAAAATCCCATATCAGGCATCTCCAACTAAACGAAATATGAACAAATATTTCTTCGTCGATTTCCTGTCAGCAGATTTCTGGCAAAAACTCTGGGAGTAAATAAAATTGACATGAAAAGTTTCTCAAAAATCTGTTGTTCGGAGACAACTTTAAACAGTAAGTCCCGCCATTCATGTATAAAAATTAACGCACATAATATAAGTGGTGTGAGAAATAGGTCGTAATCCTGACTAAGGGGCTATAATGACCAATTATGTATGTATGTATGTATTAAGATATTGACTATAAAATTACTGCAAAAACTAAGAACTTTTGATTCATATACAACTGACGTCGGCACAAAGAGAACATGATTAAAATGTGACTGTAGTTGTGAGTAGAATGTGTATAATCCAGAGGAAGATTGTTAGTAACATTTTCAAGTGTACTTATTAACCTAATAATATGTACATGTAGGGGAAAAATAAAAAAATGTACAGTGCCAAATCCATAAAGACTGCTTAGTTAACTTGACAAATATTCTTCCAAAAATGGAAATCATTTCTCATTGTTATTAGTGAATCTTATTGAATATTAATGAATCCTATCGTAATATTTCTTTGGGTGTATAATTGAAAGCTGAAAGAAAGCGACATCAACCTTCTTCTTTAAAAGCTAACAAGGAACTGAATGCATTTTTACTCTCTTTTTTACGAACTTAGTTGTGATGCTCGTGTTCTATGTGTGTAAAAAACCGAAGAAGTTCGGCCTCCGGGGGCTATTGGTGCCGACCTCTGATATACAACTATCTTAAACTCTTATAGACGCCTACTCAGTAGCATGACTTGAATATAACAGGGCAATTGTGGGAAGCGGAAGTGTGTACCCGAGGAAATTGAATACTGCTCAAACAAACGTAAAAATAAAAATGATGCCCAATACCACCTTATGTTTCTCAAAACTTTGGGAATATAAAGCCAAATCACATACATGCAGTGGTAACGAAGTTTTAAAATATTTGTTTAACATATTTTTTTTTGTAAATTTTTTATTAAATTTACCACACGTACCAAAAAAAAAAAAAAACACTTAATATGCGATAAGGTGTATAGGTATCCTCATTGAAGATATTTTAGTTGAAATTATTTCCAAATTTAAAAGTTTCCTTTCTATGAACAAAGTGAAATACTATTGGAGAAGTGAAGAAACATTTTTTATCTTTAAAAATTCAAGAAGAATCGATGTTACAGACATTTTTGGAACTGGCAATGGTTTTAAGTTCAAAATATCTGATGCTCGCCGAACCTGACACTAGTAAGCAAAAAATAAAAGAATTAAACAGTGTTCCAAGATAACTTCATCTAATTACAAATTTTTGATATAAGATTTGAGATATACAGTGGACAGCAAAAGTCTTAGTACTCCAATATATTTTGACAAAAAATGTCCCCACAGGCTTAATACTCTTGCACAAAGTCCCGATATGACTTCAAGAGAGTATTGAGGGATGCTCTACTAAATACAACGGATAATATTTTCATATATTAGGCCTTTGAATTTTAAATTTACTCAGGGTTCTCATTGGGGGTACCTATGGTGTCATCTGAAACTTTTCCTTATTTTTCTCTTGTTTTATGAAAAACATTAAAAAAATTGTTTGTTTTATAATAAAACAGAAATAAATTAATAAAGTAAATATGTAAACTATTCATTTTTATACAAACTTTTGACTAAAATTCATGAAATTCATGTCCTCTATATGATATACAAACTGATAACTTTAGCCAAAGGAAGGTTTACATTAAAAAAAAGTAGTAGCAGTCAATGATGCATGTCCATTCTAATGAAGGATCGAAACCGTTTACAAAATCTACAGTTATTAGACATTACAACAAATTTAAATCAGTTATCACTTTTTAATTCCAGAGTAGCGTTTTTGGTTTTGCTTGATCACACCAAGGCCTTTGACACAGCCGATCACAAAGTTCTATTGAAAGAAATCCAGGAACTGTTTTATTTTTCTAATTCTGTCTGTAATCTAATTTATTCTTATTTAATAAACAAATTTCAAAAAGGTAATTTTAATGACAGTATTTCAGATCCACTTAATATTAGTAGAGGTGTTCTCCAGGGGTCAATACTTGGGCATCTGTTGTTTTGTATGTATATAAATGATATACCAGATGTTTTAGTTGACTATAATGTTCATATGTATGCTGATGATGTGCAGCTTTATACTAGTACTCCTAAGGAGAATATTAATTCTTGTTTGGATTATATTAATCGTGATTTAGTAAGGCTTGACAGCTCGGTCTCAGCTAATGGACTATGCATCAATCTGTCTAAGTCTAAATGTATTATACTTTCGAGGACTAACAGATCATTTCTCATACCTGAAGTGAGCATCAGGGGAAATAAAATTGACTTTGTCAAATCTGCAACAAATCTGGGTATTGCCTTTAATGGCAGCTTATCGTAGTCTAATCATATAAGTGTCGTTGCTAGTAGAATTTATAGTATGCGTAGGAACTTGTGGACTGTTACTGATTCAACTCCTTTTGCCATTCGTATGCAACTTGCTAAAACATATATAATTCCTGTGCTTCTGTATGGGTGTGAAATCTTCGCGAACTGCGATTGTAACGACAACCGAAAACTTGACTTAGCATTTAATAATATATGTAGCTAGATATGTCTTTGTTAAAGGGCGTCGTGATCCCATATCTCATTTAGCTGAACAGGTTCTTAGTATAAAAATTGATAATCTCTTGAAGATTAAATGCCTTATTCTACTTCATAAAATAATTTACACGAAACAGCCGAAATATTTATTGTTTCGAATTAAGTTTGCTAGATCCTACCGGGGTATTAAAAGTATTCAGCAACGATTCAAGACTCCTCTGTCTCAGCGACAGTTTTTTATACACACCACTAGTCTTTGGAATTCCCTACCAAATTACGTTCAAGATCTAGGCAATGCAAATGCGTTCATAAAGGAGTTATTTAAATTATTTTCATAATTAAAATTTTTACGACATTAGCTCCCTATAACTTCTTATTTATAAATTCTGTGATTTTATTTTTAGGTTTATATCTGTGTTATATTTTTTTTCCTACTTTTTTCAAATACTTTTTTAAGCTGATTTTTCTAAATAGTACCATTTTTATACTTTTATAATTTATTATATTTCAACTCTTTTATTTATTTCTACAGTATTGTTAGTTTTTTAAATTCCTATATATTATATTTTCTTTATATTTAAATTTTATATTTATATCAATTTTGTATTTTTTACCTAATTTTTTTATATACTATATAATTAACGTTAATTTTTTATATATTTTATATCTTATTGATTCTAAACATAGCACTGTCACTTATAAGATTTATATCTTATTGTGCTATGTCAATTATTATAATAAATAAATAAATAGATAAATAAATAAAGTTGCATTATGGTTTTGTATTATATTTATGAAATTTAGTACCAAACAGAAATCCTCCGATTATCGGTACTTTTTAAGAGTAAATTGGTGTATAGTCTGCAAAAATCGTAAATATTTTAAAAATAGTACTTCTCAAAATGTTTCAGATATGTTTAGTTTGTTAATTTCATGAGAAATATGTTGGTTGAAACCGCCATGCGGGGAGCTATATACGCTCATAAGGGTTAAGGTCAATCTCTGATTATTTTTCGTTGTATCAGAATAAATAAGTAAATTTATGTTTTTCATTTTACAATTCCTTAGATAATTGCCCATATATGAATATTCTAAAAATACCGATAAAGGGTAAAAAATTTTTATAAATAAATTGTTATCACACACAATTTATTTCAAAACTATTAAGAAGAAATTAACTGCTCGATCTTATGATGATGTCAATGAATACAATGAAAACATTTAATAGTTGATGTTTGTGCTAAGTTTGTTCATTTGTAGATCTGCAAGGCAAATCCCATAGAAAGCATTCGTCTTCGTATCTTGTCAAAAGACAAGAGCTAGGCTTAAAAACCGTTTTTGGTTAATATCTAAAAACATCCTAGCAATGGGAATGGCATTTACTATATGAAATTTGAAAATGTTCACATTTGTAGAATAATTAATCTTGTTGCGAAAACAAAATTAACATTTCTTTTACATCTATAAAAAAAATTAAGATAATCAAATAGTAACACAACAACAAAGTAATTACATAAAGGTATTATAAAATGCAATATTACTTACTTACTTAATTGGCCATTAACAACCTGATTAACGGCTTTCGTCCTGCCGTAACACATCCTTCCAGGCGCCTTTGTTTCTTGCGTGCCTACGCCAGTTGGTCACACCAATCGATGATAGAGTTTCCTTGGTTTGGTCCTTCCAACGCAAACAAGGTCGTCCTCTTCGTCGACTACCGCAGATCTCCGCATCAAATACCCGTTTCGCCGGAGCATCCTTCTCCACTCGAACGACATGGCCGAGTCAGCGCAGCCGCTGGATGTTAATACGCTGTACAATGTCAATGTCGTTGAGGAGCTCATACAACTCACGGTTGGATCGGATGCGGAAATTATTACAAACACTGGTCTGAAGATCTTTCGTAGAAATTTTCTTTCGAAAACTCTCAAGGCAGCTGCGTCAGTGCTTAATAGGGTCCATGCCTCTGCGCCATAAAGAAGCACGAGGAGGATGAGCGTCTTGTGGAGTAATAGTTCAATTGCTCATTGAGAGCACAGTAGCACCTGTTGGCGAGAAAAATACTGCGCTTCATCTGACATCGTTTTTGGTGGTAATGGCGGAGTCAAGATAAACAAATTCCTTGACGATATCAAAAGTATTGTTATCGGCAGTAATCCGAGATTCAATACGCCGCACGTCTCTACTTGTCGATAACATATACTTTGTTTTGCCCTCATTTACTGCCAAACCCATCTTAATAGACTCCCGTTCAATAGCACTAAAGGCAGCAAAAACATCTCGCTTGGAGCGCCCTATGATGTCAATGCCGTCAGCGGCATATATGGATATACTTTCCTCTGGCAGTATTTTGTATATAAGTTTAAAAAAATCACAAAAAGTGCAAAACAACAGAATAACCATAACAAATCAATACAAAAATTATAGAAGTTGATAGATAAATAGTGAATGAAATTCATACATACATACATAATTGGCCATTACAACCCTTCAGTCAGGATTACAGCCTAGCTTCTAACACAACTTATGTTGTGTGCGTTAATGAGTGGCGGGACCTACATTTTAAAGTCGATTCCGAACGACATATTTTTGAAAAACTTTTCATGGCAATTTTATTTACTCGTAGAGTTTTAGCCAGAAATCTGTTGAGATGAAGTCACCGAAGAAATATTTTTTTTTCATATTTCGTTTTAATGTCGTTTCTTTTTGATGGCCTTACGTCTAATAAGCCAACACACTACCTACTAGACTACGGTGACTTCATTAGTAGCAAAAAATCGCAAAGATAACGTTTTAAAATCATAATATTCGTTACTATTTTGAGTTCACCTTTTTATCTTGTTTTTGTAAAGCAATTCCTTTCCATCGGTTTCATTTCATTTGCAATTAAAACGAAATATGAATTCAATCTGCATAAATTTAATTTAATTTACCACAATTGGAAAAGAACACGTTTTTAGCATACGTGTTTCAGTATACAGTCTTTATCCTGGTAGAATCTTAAAACCAAACTTATTCACTCTGCTGACCAAATGCCGTTTTAGTATATTCGGGTTCTCCTCCACTTACATCCTTTTCCAGTAAAACAAATTTCTTCAACTCATTTCTTTTTTGCCGGGTATTATGTTGTGACTTTTCAATTCTTTTAAGGATTTTATCCATACTTTGTGAGGATCGTCAGTTTAGTTTCGTCACAGAAAATCAAATCATTTTAACAGTTTTCGGACTGTCAAACGTTATCGTAAAAACATGTTCATGACAATCCAGTCCTGGAGATTTTTTTTTGTTTTTATATACATGATTGGTATTACAATTCTCCTGCCACTTAGGTTGTGTGTGACCCACAGTTTAAAGTCGACTCCGAACGACAGATTTCTGAGAAACTTTTCATGGCAATTTCATTTACTCTCAGAGTTTTAAGTTTTGTAAACTGAGTTTATTGGTCTCTTTACAGTAGGAAGACCTCGATTTGAATTAAATAAATTAATTTTTGCCAATAACCACATAGCACAGTACGTTAAGAAATAGTTTGAGGATAAAAATATTAAGACAGACTGACTTCAGACGCAAATCTGATCGAGAACTTGTGTTAGATAGCAAGAACAGAAATTGAAGGAAAGTGTCCCATAAATTGTGACTGATTTGGGAATAAATTCAGACTGCGGGCTATGATTACTGCGGGCTATGATATACTGATTTCGGTATGGCAAAGTGATGTGCGGAGTCAGAAAAATATTAACCATACTGGGAGAATATTAGAACTTAAATTAGTGCAAATGCATTGTTATATTATTGTTATTATTATTTTTAATATTTTGAAAGGAAAATAGGGATTCTTTTCTCACAGGGTGAATTTCAATTTTAATTCGACAAAAATTTTAAAATAAAAACAAACGCAATGAAATTTGTACTTATGATATGTAATATGAGAATAAGTGCAGCAATTTTCTAACTTTATTTCCTTACTATCATATTGTTGTCCTAATTAATTTTGACATGACTGTATGTTTTTAAAGTCTTAACCCTGGACGGTTACTGTTCGTCGAATCGATGAAGCTCATTTACTCTTTATCATATAACTCTTAATGTATAAAAATGAAGAGGAAACGTCCAGGGTTCATAACAGTTACCTAGTTTTACTTAATTAAATGTCAAAATAAGTTTAAAAGGCCGAATTTTTAAAACGGCGGAAGAAAAAACACAGTGCAGGGCTGCACTTTTTTCTCGTTTTTGCATTTTACAGAAAGTGTGATGTAAACTTTTAATAGCATTCGCTCTGTGTTATTTTTTCCGTACTACGCATCAGAGATTAGCAATGAATCGTTTTTCGCTACTCATAAGTACTCATGAAATTTTTAGTTTGAGTGAATCAACAATCAAATCAAATCAATCAATCAATTCAACTAATCTGATTCATTCGCAATCACTCCAACGTTGATTTATAAGTACGGGTTGCAATGATTATGAGCAAATGAGTATGAGCAAACTCATACCATTCGAAATATGTTCGATTCATATGCCTACTCATGCGGCAGTATGCTCCCTAGGGGAGTAAGAGGAACATATATATATATGCCTACTCATTCAGATTCATAAATTTAGAAAAATATTCGAATCATTCATCAAAATTTACAGTCTTAGTTGTTGTTGCATTTACAAAAAAAGAAGAAAGAAAAAAAAACAAAGACAGCAAGCAAAGTAAACACATAACCTTCTAGTGAGTATTGTAGTGTTCGTACGCGTATCATACTTACTTTGTGATTCATGTATACGATGAGTCGTGGAGTGTCGAAATCAATAACATCATGCGTATTGTTAAGTACGAGTACCATGAGTATTTCAAACTTTGAGTATGAGTAGTACGAGTATGACAGTAAAATAAGTATGAATGCGTATAAGTATCGGAAATTATGAGTATGATTTGAATCTACTCATCTTTTTGAATACTCATTGCTGATCTCTGTTACGCATATCAAGAGTAACAAAGAAAATGTGTACTGTAGTGTTAACTTTATTTAAAGCTAATATACATATATTCGATAATGTTATTTGTTTTATTACTATGGTATTGTCAATAAATTTCAATTATGTTTTAAAGAAAAGAATTTTGAAAGAAAAAAATGTTGAATTAAAAAAGAGAGAACAGTGATAAAATAATTGACATATTAATTTGATGTTCATTTATTTTGAATATTGAAGGGAAAATACACATTGAAAATTATAATCTAATAATTAGAAAAGAAAATTTCAGAAAATGTTTCCTTTGTTATACCATAAAGAGCACGCACAGTGCGGTGAACAATATGCTCATAGAGTTAAGCAAAGTACTAAACAATACAATATACTGTGCAAAGTTTGTGCTCAAAAAATATCTCTTGATTAAATTGCTTCATTTTCCTGCTGCGCTCTCGGTCTATGCACCTAACTAGTTAGAAGTGTTAGTGCAAGTCGCCGTAGTCTAGTAGGTAGTATGTTGGCTTATTAGACGTAAGGCCACGGTTCAAACCCCAGGTCAGACATCAAAATGAAAATATGAAAATATTTCTTCGGCGACTTCCTCTCAGTAGATTTCTGGCAAAAACTCTGAGAGAAAACAAAATTGCCATGAAAGGTTTCTCAAAAATCTGTCGCTCGGAATCAATTTTAAACTGTAGGTCCCGCCACTCATGTATAAAATTAACGCACACAACATAAGTGGTGTGAGAAGTTAGGTCGTAATCCTGACTGAACTGTTGTAATGGTCAATTATGTATGTATGTTATGTATGTCAGTGCAGTAGTAATTAATACACAATGTGGAAATTGCAAAAGAGTTACTCTAGTTAAAAACAATTGCTAGAAATATTTTTTCGTAATGTATTGTTAATCAAATCGATATTTACATTTCATTTTTGTATTATATTAAGATACTTACGTATGTAGTACATAAATCAGATATCAGGCATTTATTTTTAACGATACAGAGTCACAAATGGAGTGGTTTAATAGCAAAACAGGTCAGGTCATTTCATTTTAGCATTGATACTGAGTATTGAATATCCAATATCGGAAACATTTTCTCAGTGTCATGCCAGCTAGAAGAGTTTGGTAATATTTCGATTATAATTTTTTTTGAATCGTAGGTACCTTTTTTTGTTAATAATAATGAGATGCTAGTAAATATATTTCGTTTACAACTTTGTATTTATAAGGTATAACGTTTTAGGTCATTGCTACATTGTAATTTTTATTAAAATTTGGAGTAATTATAATTGACCTTTTATTTATTTGATTGAAACAATACGTAATTATTGAAATTGCGTACAAAAATAAAGTTCATGTAACAGTTAAGGATTAACCTGCTAACCACTTCAGCTTTAGTACAAAACATTAACCTCCAAGTTAACAGAGACGTCATGCAGTATGACGTAAACAATTCCATGTAAAAGGGACGACAAATTTTACGTAAATGTATTACAGTCCCTCTCATAATTCTTGTACTTTTAACCTGAATTTTTTTTTTATATAATATTGGTTTTGAAAATGATATCTAAAATAAATTAAAAAAAAAATAGTGAGACCATAAGATTGCAGCCAAATGCTGTTATTAACAGCGCCATTGTGCCTTTCACAGCAATTGCTTGTCAGGAAAATGTTCCTCAACGAGTAAATGTTGTAAAATAAAAACGAAAATTACACGGTGCGGGTGACAAAATACATCCAGCTAATGACATAGTGTAGGTTGTGAGTTTTATTGAGTAGAACTCAAAAATAGTTATTTTTATTCGAATTCTCTCGAACCCTGCAAACTTGTTTTATTTGACAAACACGGTATTTTTGATCTTTTCACACAAGATTATTGATTTCCTAGATATTTTTTAACTTATTTTCAAAAGCCAAAGTTTTTGAAAAGCGATCAGATGAGCCTTTAAAGCGGTATAAACTTACATGTTATGAGTTTTGATCGGATGAACTTGGAAAATAAGATTTTTTTTCATTTTTTCAAGTTTAGCTATTCTTAATTGCAAAATTTAATTAAAAAATATAAAATAAGTGATGACATTCTTAAAGTGTATTATCTTATGAAGAGATTGACAATTCGTTTGATCAAATCGGTTAAAAATTACCGTAGTTATTATTTAAATATTATAACAGTCGTATTATATTTTTTATATATGTCATCTTATCAAACAAATATTCAGTTCAAAAAATTTCAAAAGTTTTGATGGATCTTCATTGTTTATCGCAAAATCTGTCAATTTCACGTTTGCACGACTACCAGAAGTCGGTTAATATTTGTGTTTTTTTGCAAATATTATTATTTCTCTTTGCGCAAACATTGGCCAACTTCTGGTGGTCACTCAAACGTGAAATTTACACATTTTCGGATAAAAAATCAAGATCCGTCAAAAATTCTGAACATTTTTGGAACTAAAAGCTCATTTGAAAAAATATATAGTATGTATATGAAAAATATGACTCGACTGTTAGACTATTCAAATAATAGTTACGGTAATTTTTGTTCGATTTGATCAAACGAAGTTCAAATCTCTTCACGAGATAATGCACTTCAGAGTGTCGCCACTTATTTCATATTTTTTAATTAAAGTTTGCTACAAACTTGAAAAAATATGAAAGAATTCGCATATGCCAAGTTTACCTCATCAAATCTCATAGCATATTAAGTCAAATAACATATACATGTATATCGTTTGAAAAACCCATCCCTCTCCTCTCTAATAAGGAAAAATTTTGGACATCAGTTCAGAAATGCTTGAGTAATCAATAAAGTTGTGCGTAAAGTCTAAAAAAACAGTTTTTGTCAAATAAAGAAAGTTTGGAGAATTCAATAAATATAAAAAAAATATTTTTTAGTTGTACTCAATAAAACTCACAACTAACACTATGTCATTAGCTGGGTGTATTTCATTTTTTTTTATTTTGTCACATAGTGTTATTAGTAGTTATTTGATAACACTTAAAATATTTAAATATGAAAAAGTATATGTTTATTTAATAAATATATATGTAGATAGACTCGGTTAATTATATGACTTTTGTAATTATTTTCTTTTTTCTATTTTAATTATTTTTTTTTATAATTTTAGTGTACAAGTGTAAATTATCTGATTTGTTTTGGTGGTTATTTTAATATCATTTCAATGCTGCACGCAATAACCAAATATTTTCATGAAGAATTGAACAAACCTACATATGTATAACGATAAAATAATTGTAATAAATTACAATGTCTTTTATCTATTATTGGTTACTAATGTGTCCTTTGACTTTTTCAAAAGTTATTAATTTTACTGACCTCGAGCATTTGATTTTATTTTTTCAATTGTTTTTTCTTTTGCCGCTTTTGAATATTTTAATTTGAACACGGATTTTGAAGGGTTATTGTTCTGTATTCATAAGGAAACCTTATTTAATATGTTCTAATAAATCCAAATTAGTGTTTGAATAGAATTATTTCGATACATAATGTCTGTATACAAAGAATAATAGTAGAACAGCAGTCAGAGTATTGCAATAAGAACTGCGACGTTGAACACGGTGGCATTGCATGCTCAAAGATTTTTATAAAAACTTCCTAAGATTTAACAAAGCTTCGAGAGCTTATTGTCTTCAAATCCTTATTTAGAATGAATACAGGAAGAATGGCACAACTACGTCTAAGACTGCAAAACATAACTGATGAATCATGTATTTCACTGAAAACAGAATTATTACATCAAAGTGCAACTATATTTGAATCTGAATAGACGCCTTACAGCTGAACGAAATTTCGCATGCCAAATATATAATGACCACAGGCCGTCGTTCACTAATGTGATGCTGCTTTAAACCTAAATAATAAAATGTTATTGATTATTTCTTTGCAACAATAAATCAAAAAAATTAAAATCAAACTTCTATGGATCTCAAGCCACTTTGGCATCACAAGTTTCGAGGCAGCTGATCAAACTGCAAAGTCATTACACAACTCACATATTTATTTCTAAATCCAAATAATTCTTAATTAGATGTCCTATAACGAAACTTAATAATGGCATTAGAACGTAAATGGAACGTATACAATCTACTTTCCAAATTCTTCAATCCAACAAAATAAACCTTAGTCCTGCCAACTTTAATAAGCTGTCTAGAAAACAAATGTTTCACAAGGCCATGTTTAACACATACACGTCTCATGCTATAAACACAATGGACGCAACATTTGAGTCACAGCAATATTACAATTGCCGTCTCAAGCAAGCTGCATGAGCAATAATTATAATAAAGGGTGCAGGGGCAAAGTATAAGTAAAACAAAAAAAAATAAAATAAAATAAAGAGTTCATTTATTCTTTATCAATGGTGCCACTAAAATGTATTTGCGAGTTCTTAATAGTTATACTGTACGTATAGCGTCTTTAGAACCTCTATTTCATTCATGTGGGAATGAAGTTGCGAGTGAAGAAGAGCGAGTAGTGAGCGGCAGTGTAGAAGAAGACGCCGAACGATTAAGACGTGTGACGGAAACCGTGATCTATTTTATTTCATTTATATATTTATAGAAGCCATTTTTGTTTTTAAAAGAAAAGAACTTTTGAATTATTCTGATTTTGTAATATTTAATTATAATAAATAAAAATACCATATAATAAATAAAAATACCACAAATTTGGGGGCTCAACCGGGATAATTGAGTGATGCGTTAAATGTAAAATGAACAAAGAAAAATTTTGTGTGTGTATCTAGAGAAAATACAACAATAAATGAACAAAGAAAAATTTTGTGTGTGTATCTAGAAAGAATACAACAACAGCAACGACGTATTAGTGGAAAAGACTTATCGAAACAAAATTGCTAACGACGATCACAACGAATTGTTTGATTTGTTTTCTTTGTGTGCTTGCAGACGAAAACAGTACAAGAACAACAACGACGATTACGACGCATTTTTTGTTTTTGTGTTTTTGCTGACGAAGAGAGTAAAATATCAAAACGAAAATTAACGACGATTAGGACGAATTATTTCATTGTGTATGTGTGAAGAAACGTGTATGGTATTGAAACAAAGACGACGTTTATATTTTTTTTTGTTTCTGTACATGATTAACGACGAATACGCAGTTAACTTTGCCACACGAAGAGAGAAGTGAAATACAAGCATAACATTGAAACATCAAGTTAGTATAAGTTAGAACATGTCATCGTTAGGAGATTATGAAGCAGTAAGCAACAATTTGAGGACGGCTAAGCGGGCTGTGGTGGTTGCCTTACACAAATTTATATATGGTATCGAAGGGGATCGTGACAACAGAAAACGTTTACGTGCTTTTGATGGTTTCCATTATGATGAAACGAATAGTCTTTTCGTGGAAAAATTGGGATATGTTAAGGACAATTTGAGTACAGGCGATTTAGTTTCCATCTGCAACCTACTGGGTATTAGTTACGACGCCGATAATTTGTTTAAGCATATTTTTGATAATTTGCGAAGGGGCATGATGTTAAAAAATATAGAAAGTATGGATGAGAACGACGAGTTTAACGACGATGTTAATGACTGTAACGAAGGTGATAATGATGTCAACAATCATGGTAATGAGCGTAAAATGATACGTGCACACAGTGACGCTAGTTTTGGTGCAACGAGTAGAACATTTGAAAACGTACCGCTAGCAGCAGGTCAGAATTTGCCTAAGTTTTCCCTGAATTTCCGCGATATCGAAGATTCAGTTAGACCCTTCGACGGTAATGGTAATCTTCCGGTGAACGTTTGGTTGGAGGAATTTGAGGAAACCGCCTCTATTATGTGTTGGGATGATTTCCAAAAATTTATTTTTGCCAAGCGTTCATTAAAGGGTCTAGCGAAATTATTTATAGCTGGTGAGCGTGGCATTACGACTTGGCGTAAATTGAGATTGACATTGATCGATGAATTCCAGACAACGACGAACAGCGCACAACTACATAAGATGTTGACAGAAAGAAAAATCAATAAAGATGAAAGCTATCAGGAATATTTCTTGAAGATGAAAGAACTGGCTTCACGTGGTAACATTGAAGATGACGCCTTGATGCAGTACGTCATAGATGGTATACGAGATCTGACTGTCAACAAATCAATTTTGTACGGTGCAACGAATTTAAAAGACTTCAAGCAAAAGTTAAAATGCTACGAAATTATGCAGGAAAAGGCGAAACCACAAAACGACTTTAAACGAATGCAACCTACCAAAATGCAACCGAAGGACGTCAAAAAGGAATTATGTTTTAACTGCGGCGAAAGAGGCCACAACTCCAAGAACTGCAGCAACAAGGACAAAGGTACGAAGTGTTTTAGCTGTAATAATTTAGGACATATTTCAAAACAGTGCCCTCTTAAAGTGGAGAAAGCTAACGTTCGACATCTAATAGCCGATGATATTATGCACAAAAGAATAAGATTCTACGAACAAGAGTGGCTAGCATTATTTGACTCAGGCAGTAAATACAACGTTGTAAGCGAGAAAGTTTACAAAGCCCTGCAAAAGCCGAAACTCGATAAATCGAATTTTTATTTGATAGGATTCGGTAACAACACCAACAACAACAAAGTAAAACCTTTAGGTAATTTTAAAAGTAAGGTTGTAATTGACGATGAGACATATGATCTGACATTTCATGTCGTGCCACATACCTCAGTAGATGTAGACGTTATACTCGGCAAGGAATTTTGTTCGTATGCATGCGTGATTATAACACCTGATGAAGTCAAATTCGAGAAGATCAAGAAAGACGACGATTGCGAGGCACATAGTATGATGTTAATAGACGCTGTTGAACAGAATGATGCCGATTTTGTTGATATTAATGTTGTCGCTAAACATGACGCCAAGGTTAAGGTGATTGATTTGGTTCAAAATTACATGCCGGATAAAAGTAGAACTACAAATGTCGAGATGAACATAATTCTGAAGGATGACACTCCAATATTTTCGAGACCGTGCAGATTGCCTATAGCAGAACGTAAAGCTGTCGATGAACAAATAGATAAATGGCTGAACGAGGGGATAATAGAGCATTCAGAGTCTGAGTTCAGTAGCCCCGTGGTTATGGTAAAGAAGCGAGATGGTTCATTAAGACTATGCATCGACTATAGACGAATCAACAAGGCCATAGTGAAGGATCGATATCCCTTACCCTTAATCGAGGACCAGTTGGACCGACTCCAATATGCCAAGGTATTTAGTACAATTGATTTGAAGAACGGATTTTTTCACGTTGATGTAGCCGCTCCAAGTCGGAGGTATACGTCGTTTGTTACGAACAGCGGTCAGTATCAGTTTTGTAAAGTACCTTTTGGACTCTCTAACTCACCGGCTGTTTTCCAAAGATTTATAAATACGATATTTCGCGACTTAACCCGAAGAGGTATTGCGCTGCCATATGTAGATGACATAATTATACCTGGTAAAGATGAAGATGATGCTGTCGAACACCTAGAGGAAGTTTTAAGTGTTTGCAAAGACTACGGGCTCGAGTTAAATTTGAAAAAATGCTCATTTTTGAAGAGACGAGTAGAATTCCTAGGCCACATTATAGAAGATGGGAAGGTGTTGCCCTCACCCTCAAAAATTGATGCCGTAATTAAGTTTCCTGTACCGACCAATTTGAAGCAGTTACAAAGTTTTCTGGGGCTCGCGGGCTATTTCAGAAAATTTATTCCCGAATTTTCACTAATTGCAAAACCATTGAGTGACTTGACGAGATCTAATGTGAAATTTGAAATGAATGACCAGCAAAGCCAAGCTTTTAATACTTTGAAGAATATATTGAGTAAGGAACCAGTGCTTAGTATTTTTAACCAACAGTATGAGACAGAGGTACACACAGACGCTTCCATTGATGGCTATGGTGCCATTTTACTTCAAAAACTACCCGACGACGACAAATTTCATCCAGTCTACTATATGAGTAAGAAGACGACAGATGCGGAAAGAAAATATACCAGTTATGAATTGGAAATACTCGCCGTGGTTGAAGCGTTGAAAAAATTTCGCGTGTATCTACTAGGTCTCCATTTCAAAATTGTCTCAGACTGCAACGCATTCACGAAAACTATGGAAAAGAAAGACTTGTGTACCAGAGTTGCCAGATGGGTATTATTGTTACAAGAATTTGATTACGAGGTCGAGCACCGAGCTGGAACCAGAATGAGGCATGTCGACTCTTTAAGTAGACACCCGATCATGACTATAGGAGAAGACAACACCCTGATACGCCTAAAACAAGCTCAAAGACGTGATGATGAGTTAATGGCGATAATAAATATTCTACGGGAAAAAGACTCTCATGATAATTATTTTTTGAAAGGTGACTTGCTGTACAAACTGGTGGATGATTATGAAGTGGTAGTGGTGCCTAATGGTATGCAGCGCGAAATTATAAGGTGTGCTCACGAGAAAGGTCATTTTGCCCACAAGAAGGTAAAGGAGCTTATTCGACGAGAATACTACATTCCAAAGCTTGACGAAAAAATTGAATTCCATATAGCCAATTGCGTACACTGTATAGTCAACAACAGAAAGAGAGGCAAACAGGAAGGTGAATTGCATCCCATTCATAAGAATAGCGAACCGCTTCATACTTACCACATCGATCATCTTGGTCCATTGGAGACGACAAGTAAAAGGTATAGGCACATTTTCGCAGTTATCGACGCTTTCACCAAGTTTTGTTGGCTGTATCCAACCCGCTCAACAACAGCAAATGAAGTCATAATGCGATTAAAAAATCAGAGTATAGTGTTCGGAAATCCAGTCCAAATTATTTCCGACAGAGGTTCCGCTTTTACCTCCGAGGATTTTAAAAAATATTGTGAAGAAGAAAATATTCGACATCACCTCGTAACGACAGGCTTACCAAGAGCAAATGGGCAAGTGGAGCGACTCAACGCCATTATCGTACCAATTTTAGCTAAACTCAGCATTGACGACCCAACGAAATGGTACAAATATGTTGATGATGTCCAACGGATTATTAATTCAACGTACTCAAGAAGCATAAATACATCTCCGTTCGAGCTGATGATTGGTGTAAAGATGCGTACTAAACAACAACATGAAATTGCTAGAATACTCCAGGATGAATTAATTTCAAGTTTTAATAACGATCGTAGCGAATTCCGAAACGAGGCAAAACGACAAATAGCAAAAGTTCAAGCTGAAAATTGTAAAACATATAACCTACGACGGAGAAATCCAAATAAGTATGTCAAAGGCGATTTAGTAGCAATCAAACGTACCCAATTTGGTCCAGGACTTAAATTGAAGGCAAAGTATTTAGGTCCATATGAGGTGACAAATGTGAAAAGAAACGACACCTATGATGTTACGAAGATTGGTCTGTCAGAAGGTCCAAGGAACACGACAACTTGTGCTGAATATATGAAGCCGTGGTATTCCAGCCTAGACGATGATGAATTCGAGGCGAATTCAGCGCAGGATGGCCGAAGTGTGGGAATGAAGTTGCGAGTGAAGAAGAGCGAGTAGTGAGCGGCAGTGTAGAAGAAGACGCCGAACGATTAAGACGTGTGACGGAAACCGTGATCTATTTTATTTCATTTATATATTTATAGAAGCCATTTTTGTTTTTAAAAGAAAAGAACTTTTGAATTATTCTGATTTTGTAATATTTAATTATAATAAATAAAAATACCATATAATAAATAAAAATACCACATTCATGCTATTGTATTTGAGGAATACTCTCTTTGTAACGACTAATAATAACCTAAATGCGTTGTTGCTTGTTGTCGCGTGCCCTTTAAATTAACCATTTCGATATACACTCATGTATTCTATTTTTAAGAGATTGCTGTGCTGAAAATGGTTCGTCTATTTTTTTGATAACATCACACATATTAGTATCACACTATTCGATGTTTTTCAACTTACGTACATCGATTTGTTGATCTTTTGAAAACTGCGACTAATGGTACTTTCTTACTTACTTAATTGGTCATTACAACCCTTCAGTCAGGATTACGATCTAGTTTCTCACATCACTTATGTTGTGTGCGTTAATTTTATAAATGAGTGGCGTGACCTACAGTTTAAAGTCGACTCCGAACGACAGATTTTTGAGAAACTTTTCATGGCAATTTTTATTTACTCTCAGAGCTTTTGCCAGAAATCTGCTGAGAGGAAGTCGCCGAAGAAATACTTTTTGTATTTTATTTTGATGTCTGGCCAGGGGCTCGAACCCTGGCTTTTCGTCTAATAAGCCAACACACTACCTACTACACCACGGCTACTTCTTCACTTCACTGCAACTAATAGTAGTATTAACAAAGTCTAGCATAAACAAAGTTATGCACATATACACTCATGTAAGAAATACGAAGACGACAGCCATTGTTGCTAGTGCTCTAACCTTATATAACCCCGTGTAACATACATATCTATAGCAAACAAAAAAAAATCGCCCAAAGTTGTAAAAAAAAACTATGCTTTTGTGATTTAAATGTTCATAACATTATCGGAACACACTTTTTCTAAACTTCGTGTACAATAGGCTCTTTAGAAGACGGTATTATTGAATTACATGGAATTGAAGTTTATCAAACATAGAAGTGAAAAGTCTCCGTTTTTTGAATTCAAAACTATAAAATATTTTAAAAAATTCAACATGATCTCCTGCTTTTCTAAAAAAAAAACCCTATTGGTGAATGGGTAATTTTCGGTATTCCATTATTTGTTGTAAATTAATTGGCCAATTCACACGACTTTGTATCGTGTATGTTGTATTGAATACACTTTCTGTTTGTGAACGCTCAATGCTATGCTGTATTGTGTATTTCGTATTCCAAACGTCAAAAGAGGATAAGAAGAGAAAGATCAGTATACATAATTTGATTTTCAAGTAAAAAAAAATAAAAAATATTACGAACGAATGTAAATTAATTGATTATCTGTGCGAAAAATATAATTCTGAAATGTTAATTATTGACTCAAGTTACACAGAAAATATTTTGTATTTTTATTCTTCTTCTTGGTTACTGACATTTACATAAACTGATCGGATTTTTATATTAAAATTATCAGCAACAAGTAAACACTGTTGTATTTTCGTCCAACAATACACGCCATACAACGATACAAGGGCTTGTGTGAATTGCCTAGCTGTAACATAAAATAAATATTTATGTTCCCTTGAAAAAATATAAATATGTTGCTGACTACAATGGTACTGATATTGCCAATGTCCTAAGGAAAGATAACAAAGTCAAAGACCAACATTAGAAGATATAATAAGGCAAATAAAAATTTTTGAGTGCCTTTATGTTATTGGCGAGTATAATCGACATATGGGAGACGAAATTCTCATACATAGCATTATGAGCAGATACAAAATATAGATACGCAGTAAAAGATGGCAAGTCCGGATGTTTTATCACTTACTGGATCCAACCATGACAAAATATTGGCTACTATATTGAAGAGTGAGAACGTCAAAATACATTGGGGGGTAAATACATATATGCCTTCAGCAAGCTTGGTTCAAAACCTAATATAAATATGAAAAACTCTTTGTGAAATTATATTCTTGTTTTTGAGATACACAGTATGTGTTAACTTTAAAATTCTTTCGAATCAAAAATTAATTCTGAGTGAAAGAGCATAATAAGTGTTTGATGAGCCACATCCGAGTCTATAAAGATTTTTAAAGTATTTAAATTATTTTACATGATTGGTCATTACAACCCTTCAGTCAGGATTATGGATCTAGTTTCTCACATCACTTATGTTGTGTGTGTTCATTTGTATACATGAGTGGCGGGACCTACAGTTTAAAGTCGACTCCGAACGACAAATTTTTTAAGAAACTTTTGATGGCAATTTTATTTACACTCAGAGTTTTTGCCAGAAATCTGTTGAGAGGAAGTCACCGAAGAAATATTTTTTTTGTATATTTTCGTTTTGATGTCTAACCTGGTGTTTGAACCGTGGCCTTACGTCTAATAAGCCAACACACTACCTACTAGACTACGGCGACTTACTAAACCCTTTTGGTGTTTTAAAGTATGTATAATTTGTTCATGCATTACATATCTACATATCTACCAGATTGTTCCATGTCATTCAACTTGTTTTCAAAATATTTAAAACGAAGAAATGAAAATAAACAAAAACAAAAAACATTCCACTGAAATACTAATCTAATCGAAAAAAACTAAAGAAAATTGAAATTGGATTATGAAGAATTTATTTAATTCAAGAAGAAAACGTATACATACATACATACGTATGGATTCAATCGTATGGGGGCAATCTATCTACAGATATACAAAACGTTCTAAAGGCAGTAGCAGAACCACATGACCTCAAAATTGATGGAACAACCAACCAGCCAGCCAATGACATTTAAATTTGTACGTGTCCATCACATGCAAATACTACCAAATAGTTTTGAAAAACAGCAGGCAAAAAGCCAAAATCTATGTATGTTTGTAAAACACTTGAGGATGAATCGAAATGAATTTGCAAATGTGTTTGTGATTTGCCAATATTAAGTTAACATTTGTCTGGTATAGTGGGCGGTGAAAGTAAAATATCGAAATTACATATTAAAAGGATAGCCGCATGATTTTCGGGTTTATCTAAGAGGATAAACTTGATGACTGCAGGTATACATTATTTTTACTCGGCACTGTCACTTAATGCATCTGTAAAGTTTGTCGAGCATTAAGAAGATGAGCTTGCTTTCGGGTAAGTGAATAAAGACGAGTATGTATGTTTTTACAGTAGTGGCGTGGTGTGTGTGTGTGTATGTGTTATTGTATTTAACTTTAACCTGCAGGTGTATTCATACATGATACTTTTGAAATTCAATATTCAGATTGGTTTTGTGTCCGCTATTTCATCTTCTATTTCCATTGACTAAATCGCATTTATTTTTAAGTGCTTGAACATACAAACGACGACTACCTGTGTGCAGTTAAATTATAGTTTTACAGTTCGAAAAGAGATTCTTAATCGGTACTGCATAATACATTAAATTTCCTAGTGAATTACTTTTCTAAAAACGATTAATTTTTGTTCGTTAATTATATACCATCTCCCATTGTATTATCTTGGACTAAATTGGATTGTATGTCAATAAATTCTGTGTAACCAAGAATTCTTCCTATCAGGCTACCAATTGTCGAAATATAGGAGAGAAGATGTCCTGTGGCAATCTCTTTTGTCTCATCATTACAGTTTCAGAGGAATTAATTGTGAGGTATTCGCACCTTTCGTGTGCGTCTGTACTGCTCCGTTCTGACTGCTAACAGGATTGAAGAATTTGGAAAGAAGGCTCTAATGCCATTATTAAGTTTTGTTATAGGACATCTGATTAAAAATTATTTGGATTTATAAATAAATATTTGAGTTGTATAATAACTTTGCAGTTAGATCAGCTGCCTCGAAGCTTGTGATGCCAAATTGGCTTGGGTCGATAGAATTTGATTTTAATTTTTTTGATTTATTGTTGCAAAGAAATAATCACATTAGTGAACGACGGCCTGTGCACATTACATATTTGGCATGCGAAATTTCGTTCAGCTGTAAGGTTTAAATTATTACTAAAGCTTCAGATTCAAATATAGTTGCACTTTGATGTAATAATCCTGTAACGTCCCTAAGATGGACTCTGGTTAGTTTACAGCAAATCTTGTTCTGCATATAATCATAGCGGATGAGATTTTTCGGGACTGTATGCAATTATGTTCACTGTCTCTTGTCATCTAATTAACTTGTTTGTTATCTGCATTGAAATGTTTTTTTCAAATATAAATTTTTTAGAATTTTTTGTTGTATTAACTTCTGCAAATTCATTAACTCTAACAGGGGTAGCCTTTGAATGTTTCGCTATCTCCTTTAGAGATTTTTGTTTTTCTTGGACAATTTTAGCTGCGGGATCTAATGGACATGGCGTATATCTGTTTGATATACTCTAATGCATATTCGACTTATTGCCGCCTTAGTGATTTCGATTATGTTAATTATATTCCAGTTTATTTTGTTATCCGATACAATTCCATGATATTTAACGGATGGATAGAGTGAAAGTTATCCTGTTTTTACTGGGCATAGATGATATAAATATTCTGAATTCTTTTGTACTAACTAACTAACTAACTAACTCAGCCAACACAGGAGTTACCTTTCATTTCGCATTCGTTGCACAATTTCATTAGTAATGTCAGCGCAGATTCCAGAATATACAAAAGTAAAGTTGGAGCTCCACCTGTAGTAGCTACTATCACGTCATCTGCAAAAGTAGTTATCATACAGCATGTTTCACTAATGGCATTCAGATTTGGCAGTTTTCTAACTGTCCGACTTTACAGGTGTATAGTATTTTTAGTTAAAATTCGGTGAGATAAAGGCTTTAACAATTCATTTGACCAAAATACAAAACCTATTGTTACGATACCTAGTTCGGCTGCGCACAGAATACGATATCCATCCTTGCTTAGTCCTCAAATCCTACACACAAACGCATATCCGATCCTGAAGACAGTTGGATAGCTGCAGCCTGTGAGAGTAATGAAGATTATTTACCGTTCGATGCAATTGATCGTTGTTGAAGACAGTAGCGTTGGCATTTTCACAAGTCTAGAGACCGATTAAGTGTATTCGTTGCTTTTGGTTCCCTTCAGTCAGCTTCTCACACCACTTATGTTGTGTGTGTTAATCCACAAGTGGCGAGACCTACAGTTTAAAGTTGACTACGAAAGAACGATGTTAGGGAAACTTTTCATGGTAATTTTATTTACTCTTAGAGTTCTTGCCGGAAATCTTCTGAGAGCAAGTCGTCGGCAAAATATTTTTCAAAATTCGTTTTGTTCGAGATGTCTGACGTTGGATGTGAACCCTCTAATAAGCCAATAAACTTCCTATTAGACTACGGCGAACGTTGACATTTACAGTGTACAAAACACGTTGTGAAAGGGTACCTTTAGAATAGCAGAATACACTATTAAACATGGTGAATAGATGGACCTACACAAGAAGATATTGTTACGTTTTTACTTTTTTCAAAACGTTTAAAATATGAGTTCGTTGATTGCAAACAAAATAAAAATAAATTTGTGTTTAGTTTTAAATAAATTCTTTATTGTTCGCACAATTCCGTGTACCACTGTCCGCAACTTGATTTAGACAACAACAATTTGCTTTATTTGGTATTCTTCTTTACATTCTTCCGCGTACACACTAACAATTGTTCGTTAGGTCTTTGCAACGGACATCTTCAAACCACGATTATTTCCTTCACACGCAGTGCGTCTTCACACAAGACTGACTGAATTCTTACTACTCGTTGCCTCCTTTGTCTTGCCTTTTTATATGACCACGTAATCAGTCTGATGATGGTTGTTGAAGTCAAACGTTGGCGTTTCGCCTTCTCGAGAACTCTATCGCGATTTCATTGCCAAAAAAAATTACAAAAATGGATAAATTAAGTTGTTGTTTAATTTTACAACGCACATAATTATCAGATTTAAGCCAATATAGGTTAGTTTAGGTTAGGTTAGGTTAGGTTAGAGGACGCGTACTTCTCAATTAAGACAATATAAGTTCAAAATAAAATTTATATTTCGTTTATATTGTGCATAGAGAAATACGTTTTGCAGTTAGAGAAGTCGTTAAATCTGCGAACAATCAAGTAGTGCCATAAGACTCTCATATTCAACATATTGACACTCATTTTAATAGACTTCTGGCTTAGAAATTATACAAAAAAGCGAAGTTAACACAAATTAAACGATAATTCATTGAAATACATAGATTAGTTGTAAGGACCTCAAAACCGAAATGGGATAGTAAATTTCTGTTATACAATTAATTTGGTCAAATCAGATATGGTAAGATATTTTGTCAAATATGTACATGGAAATGTTCCATGTATTTTCCGTCAAAATCCCCTGACACGTAACGTCTTGGACTGTGTCTACTAAACTCAACATATATGAATGTTTTCAGATATAAACAATTCCAAAAACTGATTTTATTCTTTGCGCAGATAAAGTATAAAGTACTTTTACTAGTGTTGATAAAAGTCAAAGATTGAGAATCACTTTAGTTCTGTAAATACATACGATATACGATAAATTTATATTAAAATTCAATATATTTTGGAAAACTTTCAACAGTTGTGTATGACGATGGTAATAAGTTTAAAAAGTTACTTAAAAATCACCATAAAATTTATTTTTTCTTTTAGAAATCATGCACGTATTGCCCAGTAAAAGTACAGACTACTACAGTAAGGCAAAAAAAAAGTCAAAAAAAAATTTGTGAAAAAAATGAAGTCGTTAAAACAACACTTTATGAAGTTGTATAAAATTTTATCGATCATTAAAAAGTTTAAAGGTGTTCCGCGTAATTTTCACTAGCACTGTTAAAATGTTGAAAACAATTTTAAATATGATTTTAAATGATACTTAAATACTGATTTTTAAATGATTCTTAAATGCTAGAAAATACTCCTTCATTTGTGCAGGGAAAAATCAAACTAAAAAATAACATGTTTTATATCGCAAATGTTCTTAAAACCTAATAGCGGAGCCAAGTTCCGAATCAATTTTAAATGATGGGGGAATGTCTTTCACGCGGAGACATATCAAGTTTTTTATCGCTCTGTCACAGCATCTGCAAGACCTAAGCGCATGTATGTCTATTGGCTTTGTGTTATGTGCAGATGCTGAAAGCCAGTTAACACTAATAATTCAGGTTCAGGTTCAGGTTCAATATTTGGAAAGGTACAAACCTTTTTTTATTTTTTTAAAGTAATTTTCATAATTAATTTATTTTTCGTGCCTTCTTTCTTTAAATATATTCTATATGGCGACATAAAAAATTTCAGGACTGAAATCATAAATAGTCAACACTGTTTTTGCTTTTTTTACCACAGTATAATGCATTGTGCTCTCAAAGTCCGAACATTTACGAACGCTCCAGAAGCGTGCTATGTATGCTGTTTCATATTACCCGAGAATATATGTACACGATGGGTCAATACACAGATCTTCTGACGCACTAACTACAACAGCTGATCAATTCTGCATTCTCTGAGAGTCGAAATTCACTTATTTTGCTAAACTTTTATCTTAAGAATGTAAGAGATTTTGTAACCCTGGTAACGTAACAAGAACATTTGTTGCAGGTTGCTGAAATTGGCGATTGAATCGAAAAAAAGGACATAAAAACGAGATATCCCTTAACCCAACAGCAGCTTTCGATTTACTGAAAATAAGATTTGTCATGATACATATGAATTGTGTTAGCCAGCGACGAATGCACGTACGAAGTGGGTGTATTATTATTTTGTCCAGATGTAAGAAATGAAATATTGTTACGAAAATGAAAAAATCTAGATACTGGTGTTTTGCTTTTACATTGCTTAACATTAAAACTACAAACAAAAGCTACAAAAACAAAAACAATGAACTTGTTCACAAATTATCGCACTGCGTAATATAACAACAAACACCAGCATAAAAAATGATAAACAAGTAAACAAAAATACAACAACAGACACTACAAGAATAAATGTAAACAGAATACACAAACAACAATAATGAGATCTAGAGAAGGCGAAGCCACGAACATTCGACTTCAAGAACATTCATCAGTCTGTTTACGTTGCCACATAAAAGGCAAGGCAAAGCAGGCAACTGAATTAGTAAAAGTTCAGTCAGTCAAGACGCGGTGCGTTTGAAGAGAGTAATCGTGGTTTGAAGATCTCCCTTACAAAGATCGGACAATTGTCTAGTAATTGTTATTATTTATGCAAAAGAAGCAATTGTTTTTGTGAACAGTGGCACACAGAATTGTGTGAATAATAAAACTAAACACAAACTTATTTTTACTTTATTTGCAATCTACGAGCTCATAATTTAAACGTTTTTAAAAGGTAAAAATGTAACAATATTATATGCGATAAATAATAATAATAATTTTAAAATTAAAAACAAAATTTAACGTTTACCTTAAAAGTTCTTAAACATTTATTATTCATGAAAGTTGATTGCAATGAATTATACTTTTTTGAGACATTTTAAATGAAGTCAGGTATCTTTCAATTTATTCAACTCTCTAACAACAGAATCACACTTTTATTTTTAGGCATCTATAGTTTGGAGTATTGCTTATTTGGTATAATCCAAGGAAAAGAACTCTTACTTATTTTTTATTATCCAGAGCAATAAGAGTATCTATGAATTGATATGCTTAAGTCCCATATGCTGTATTTTGTTTTAGCGTTTATAGATTTTAATCACTACGCACAGAACATATTTAGATTTTACTAAAAGATGTTTTTAGAACAGTTTATTAGCTTAAATTTAGTTGAAATAATTATTAAAATTTATTTTAGCTTTAAAGGGGTAGTCTGCGACAAGTTAAATTTTGGTTTTTTTTATGACTAATGTAAAACATTATCAATTTTTTTTTGTTGAAGTATTGTTTTTCATCAAATATCGTTGTAAATCACAATTTTTTTATATTAAACTTATCATACATGCATGAATATGTAATTGTGCGAATCGAAACCAAGTTCTCGGCACTCTTAGTGCAGTACAACTAGGCTACCTGGCCTCCCAATTACTGAAACTAAAACTATTATAAATCAAATGCTTAGAATATAGCTGTTTTAATTGACTATATTTTGAAGTCCACATGATAAAGACAAAGAAACTATAGATTTGGATTCTTTTAAAGGCAATTCACATATTCCATAGGCAAAGCTCTTAGAAGTCTTTGATTGCATGAATACGGCTATAAAAATTTTGAAAGAGGAAAGAGTTGAGTTGGCAAAAAGAGCAGTAAGTTCAAACGTTAAATATTATTATTTGAAATAAGAGAACAAAATATCCCTATCATATCATAGAAGAGGATTATATTATATTTATTATTGTAGAACATTCATAAAATCAGTGTATTAACCCCTGAATTTAATTTGTAAGGAAATATTTTATTTCATCGTATTTTTTTTTATTAATACTATTTTATAAGACATAAGATATAACTGTTTTAAGCTCCTATTAAAAAATAATACTATATAGTACATATGTATAAGCAATTTAAAATTCAATTTATGTCGCCATTTTTTATCGAACCAATCTCGACGTATATGGAGGGATTATTGTACATTTTAGCCAAGTATTGTACAAATAACTTGCAATTAATGTGTTCAGGAAGCTACACTACTAACTGCCATAAACTCAGGTTATTTAGATAACACACGACTTTTTAAAGATCATTATTTAGATAAAAAATAGCAGGGATCCCAAATAAAAGATGACTAAAAGTGTCATCTGTAGATTATCAAAGGGAATTTTATGGACTCAAAAATAAATGTAATATTTATGGATAAAATAAAAATTTATGAAGTGAAATGAGTCTGAAAATAAATATAGAAAACTCCATTGAATGAGCATTAATAATGTAAACCACAATGACCTTTTCATACACCAATAGAAAATACAAAAATGCAAAATTTTTGTTACCTTCAATCATCGGTCAGCATCTGGCATAGGAAGAGGTAATTATTTGGTTCATTAGGCTTTTTAGGTTAATTCGAAAATAATTCTTATTTCAGTGTGTATTAATGGTGGTTTCTGAAAGTTTCAGCTCGTTGGCTTTAAAGACCGATGCTGATTGTCAATATTTTAACGATTGTCTTTATAGAGTCTGGTGCGTCTTGTCATCAAAAGAGTCTGTATCAGAGATCAGCAATGAATCTTTTTTTCGCCACTCATAAGCACTCATGAAATTTTGAATATAAATGAGTCAACAATATTGAAATTTAACCACTCTGATTTATTTGTACTCCCTACAACGTTGCTTTATAAGTACAGGTAGCAATGAGTATGCTTACAACGTTGACATCAAACTCATACAATTCGAAATATGTTTGATTCATAACTTTAGAAAAATACTTATAATAATACTGACTCGAAATACTGACCAAAATTTACAGTCTTAGTTGTTGTTGCATTTAGAAAAAAATAAAAAAGCAAAAAAAGACAGAGCAGCAAACGAAACCTTTTTGTGAGTATTTTAGTGTTCGTACGCGAATTATACTTATTTTGTGATTCTTTTAAATCTTGAGACATGGAGAGTCGAAATCAACAACATCATACGTGTTGTTAAGTATGAATATGATCAGTACTTCAAACTTTGTAGTAGAGGTTCTATGATATTAAAATAAGTATGAATGCGTAAAAGTATCAGAAATTATGAGTATGATTCGATTCTACTCATCTTTTTGAATACTCATTACTGATCTCGGGTCTGTATGAAAGGACATTTCTAAAATATGGCAAATTTTCTCTTTGCTGATACCATACCGACGATCCCTACAATCTCACTAAACTGCAAAAAAAAATTTGTTGCACAAAATCTTAGACGTCCTTTTACAATCGATTTACTGGAAAATCAATGCTTTTTAACAAAGGGGGGAAAGAATGAGTTCTAAAGCAAATTTCAGACAAGAAAAAGAAAACACAAAAAAAAACATAGAAAGAGTAAGAAAATAGTTTGTCGAAAACATCCGTTTATTGGTTAGTCGTTTAAGAAAATGAATCTCGTGACTAAAACAGTTTTCAGTTCTTTAAATGATTTTTTAAATTCTTTATGAATGTACGTAAATATGTACATATGTACATACATGCACTACATTCTTCTAGTATTGTTGCTTGTCATTCGTATTTTTAAGTTCCATTCGTTTAAATTCAACTCACATTCCTTCTGTCATTATACCGGATGTGATGATACGACATGTTGAATACGTAAGTAGCGTCTCTTTTCTCATTTTGCTCAATTCGCAATTCTATTACAAACATCTTTTGCTCTTCACATATCTATCAGACACAAAAAAACTGCATGTATGTTAGGCATTAAATGCAATGTTTTAAGAATGCGGGTATCTCTGCCAGTAGCTTTTGTTTCTTTCGAAAAATATTTGTTCGTTTTTTCTTTCTTGACAGGTGTCAGGTTGTATGTTACTGCTCACAAAATTTACGTTATTTTCACTGGAGATATGTATTAGGATCATTAAAATCTACTACTAATCTAATGAATCCCTGAAAATCGCATTTCTTAAAGTTATGGAAATGTAAGGTAGATTCCCGTCAACGGGTAACATATCGTGCAATGTTGTTAACATTTTCTGGCCAGTTGTTCATAAGATGGATATTAAAGACATTGGAGGCATCTTAACGATATAGTTTATTTGAATGCAAAAACGATATTTGATGCCTAAGCAAAACCATCATACAATCGAAAATATCAAAAAAGACCACTTCGTTTGACCGAAAAGTTCATTAGTTTGTTCCATTCAACACTATCCGACAAAATAAAAAAATAAAAATACACCCAACTAATGACATAGTGTAAGTTGTGAGTTCTGTTGAGTAGAACTCAAAAATATTTTTTTTTTATTATTCTTGAACCCTACAAACTCGTTTTATTAGACAAAACAGTTTTTTTATTTTACGTACAAATTTATTGATTACACAAACATTTCCGAGCCGATATCCATAATTTAAACCTTATTAGAAAGGAGAGGGCCTTTAAAACGATATACATATATATTATTTGATTTAATATTCCATGAAGTTTGAACTGCTAATATTTTTCATATCATGAACGGACATAGTGGCAAACTTTAATAAAAAAAATATGAAATAAGTATTGACATTCTGAAAGTGCATTATCTTGTGAAGACATTGACACTTCGTTTGACCAAATCGGATTTTTCAAGTGAACTTTTAGTTCAAAAATTTTCAGAATTGTTGATGGATCTTGATTGTTTATCGGAAAATGTGTCAATTTCAAGTATGAGCGAAGTTTCAGAAGTTGGCGAATGTTTGCGCAAAGAGTAATAATAATATTTGCAAAAAACCTAAATATTAGCCGACTTCTGGTAGTCGTGTAAACGTGAAATGGACACAATTTGCGATAAACAATCAAGATCCGTCAAAACTTTCGAAATTTTTTGAACTGAAAGTTCATTTGATAAGATGACATACATAAGAAATATAACACGACTGTTATACTATTTAAATAATAAATACGGTAATTTTTGTCCAACTTGATCAAACAAAGTGATAATGCACTTTCAGAATGTCATCACTTATTTTATATTTTTTTAAATAAATTTTGCAATTAAGAATAGCTAAACTGGAAAAAAATGAAAAAAAATAAAAAAATTGGAAAATATTTTCCAAGTTTACCCGATCAATACTGATAACATGTTAGTTTGAACCATATGTTTATGTATACCATTTTAAAGGCTCATCTCTCCCCTTTTCAAAAAACTTTGGATTTTGAAAATAGTTTAACAAATATTTGTGCAATCAATAATTTTGTGTGAAAAGATAAAAAATATCGTTTTTGACAAATAAAACAAGTTTGGAGGGTTAGAGAAATATAAAAAAAATATCTTTGTGTTCTAGTCAACAAAACTCATAACCTACACTATGTCATTAGCTGGGAGTATTTTGACTGTTGCACCGTGTAATTAATAATTTTATGTACAAAATAAAAAATTAGCGAAAGATTAATAATCTAAGCCGTTTGGAAATGGGTTCAGGAAAGCTATTAAATGACTACAAAAAGTACTTATTCGATAATCTAAAGGAAAAGTTATATTCTAATGCACTCTAAGTGAGTGATAAGAAGAAGAGAGTGAGAAGAAAATATTGGGAAGAACTTTGAAATCAAAGCTCCAATGTCAAGGAAATTTCAAAATAAATATACACATGACACTACTAAGAATCGATTAACGCAGATACACAATGATATATGCCTTGGATTTTTTGTGAAGGAAAATTTCAGCTTCCTTCATTACCACCAGAATGTATTTTGCAATATATTTGGAACTATCGGAAATACGAAACTTGGTGAAAATCGTGATGTTCATTATATTTTTAAGCAAGACAACGCGGTTGTACATGTTTTGATACGTACACAGTAAAAAATGGTTTTACATATTTATTTATTTATTCATTTAAGCTAATTATACATTACAACTTAGAAAATACATGCAAAAATATTTTCAAACATGGAAATATTACGTACATATATAATTAGTCAGGGTGCCCTGGTAGTCTAGTGGGTAGTGTGCTAGACTATTAGCGTGAGGGTCGTGGGTTCTACAGTGGACTCCGAACGACAGATTTGTGAGAAACCTTTTTAATGGCACTTTACATTTTACTCTCAAAGTTTTTGCCGGACATCTGCTGAGATGTAGCCGACGAAGAAATATTTTTTTTATTTTATGTCTATTTTGATAAGAGTTTGAATTCAGATAAGCAGGAATAGTAAGGTTTTTAAGCGAAATCAATCATGTTGAAAAATTTTTTGTTTCCAAAAAAAGTGACCAAAGTTGACCTGTAAGTTTTAAGTTAAACGGCTCATAGGAACAAAATTATCTTGTCACTGCATATATACTTATATATGAATCTATAAATAAAGCCAGAATGGTAACTACCCTACAACTTTCAGGGTGGGGGGTTTATATTAGGATTCCATCCAAGATTAGTAGAAACTGTTTTAAATTTATATAAGTAGTATTCAGGTTCCCAAGTTTAGCTATTGCTCTGTAGTTTGTGACATCACTGTGGCTTTCTAAGTTTTTCCAGCGATTCGGAAATATTCAAAATTTTAAAGAAAAAGTTATAAAGGAGAGTTGGATCAGCTAATACGCCTACATAATTTATCAGAACGCAATTAGAAATGCGATCTAGGCCCGAACTGTAACAATTTTTTATTTACTTATGACCAGACATCGGCACCAATGTTTCCCAGGGGAAGAACATCTTCGGCTTTTTACACACATAGGACACGAACATCAACAATGTTCGTAAAAATGCATTTAGTTGTTTGTCAGCTTCTAAAGAAGAAGGTTCATGTCGCTTTTTTTCAGACTTCAATTATACGCCCAAAGAAATATTACAGTAGGATTAACTAATATCAATGAGAAATGATTTCGATTTTTGGAAGAATACTTGCCAAGTTAAATATGGTGTCTTTAGGGATTTAGCGCAGTACAATTTGTCTATATTTTCAGCTCACATATACATATTATTGGGTTAATAAGTAGACTTGAAAATATTAATTACAATTTTCCTCTGGGTTAACACATGCCTGACGCAAAAATTAGTGTTTTATGCGATTAGGGACCGACTCACAGGCGAACCCATACATCGACCTATTTTTTGTATCATTATTAAACTCCTCGGTACAGCGATTATATGGCGATTAAATGATGTGCATTTCTAAGCGTGAGAACTCTCTTGAGAAGTCTCTTCCAGTATTTTCTAGCTACTATGAACACTACGAGAATAAGAATATCACATTTCAAACATACTTAACCCTTAGCAAACCTTACTTAAAATTAAATGGAAATAAAAAATGTTAATTTTGAACTCTCGTTGCATTACCAATAAGGCGAAGGATATTATAAGCTTCAAACGGATCTGAATCTAAAATATGTAACATTAAAGGAAAGTTGAATTTAATATTTTGAGTAATAAAAAGCGTTTGGGGTACGTCAGAATTCATACGGTTACCATTGAATCATAGCCACCACCTAAAGCTGTTGTGTTTTATTATTAACACAAATTCGAATTTCTATTTTATGTTTGCAACATTTTCGACAGAATGGAAATGCGAGGAAATTATTATAGTTTTTAACCCAACAAAACCGAAAACATTTCCAATATCGTACGCATATCGATAATTCTATTTATCATTGGTTAAATAGTGCGTTTCCATTATAAACAAAACAACAAGTTTTGCGCAAAACAAGTTTATGTGTTGCCATTATGTTTCAATATTTTTTGATTTCGAATTAGTTTGACATTTAGTATGTTGTAAAGAAACAAATTGGCAAACAAATTGTGTTGGAATAAAAAAATTCTAAAAAATATTTTTAAAATGCAAAATTCAATTGAATTTCTTTTAAAATATATTGTTACGAAAATGGAAATGGTGTTTTTATATCGTTTAACATTAAAACTATAAACAAGAATTACAAAAACACATGATAAACAATTAAAAAAACATGATAAACAAGTAAACAAAAATATACGAACCACAACGCCATAAAAAATAATAATAAGAAAACAAAAATACAACAACAAACACTACAAGAATAAACGTAAACAAAATACACAAACAACAATAATGAAATAACGATCTTGAAAAGCGAAACTACGAACATTCATCCGACTGTTTACGTTGCCATATGAAAGGCAAGGCAAAGCAGGCAACCGTGTGAAGAAGCTGTGTGTTTGAAGAGAATAATCGTGGTTTGAAGATCTCCATCACAAAGATCTTTCGAACAATTATCTGGTGATTTGTTATTGTTTATACAAAAGAGTGCAAAGAGGAATAACAAACAAAGCAATTGTTGTTGTTTACATCAAGTTGTGAACAGTGGCACACAGAAGTGTCCTAACAATAAAGAATTTATTTAAAACTAAACACAAATTTATTTTTAGTTTTATTTGCAATCTACGAGCTTATATTTGAAACGTTTTTAAAAGGTTAAAAACATAACAATATTGTACATAACAATGATATGGAAAACTAGTATTAAATAATATTTTAAATAAGACAATTTTGTACCCACGTCAACTATTTGCAGAAGGTTAATGGAGAAAGCATTCGTTTTAGTTTTTTATATTATTCATTTTGTTACTGTTTATTTTTTATTTTTCTACAGTGTTCCACAGACAGTTTTCGACATTTTTTGGAGCAAAACTAGTTTTTCTTACACACCTGTCGAACACTAAAAATGTATGAAAAAACAAGGTGCAAACAACTTGTTTTGCGGACCAAATCATGTAAATGGCAACGTAAACTCGAATATTAACGTCAATACGCGATAATCAAGATTGTCCAAAAATGGTATTGTAATCCTTAGCGACAAAGCTGTGAAGTATTTGAGACTTTATATAGACAGAAGGCTGACATGGACTTGGAAAGCACACATAAATGCTAAGACAAAACAATTAGACATTTTAATGAATGTTCTGGCTTCTTTTAGCTAAGGCTCAAATTTTCATGGAAAGTATTAGTTTGTAAGACTGGGTGCCCTGGTAATCTAGTGGGTAGTGTGCTAGACTATGAGCATGAGGATTGTGGGTACGATATCCAACAGAGACTGGTCTCTAACACTACACCGAACATAAGGTCAAAGTTACTCAGCTCGTAAATAATTAAATATAATTTGTAATTGTATTGTATTTAATAAATAAAATAAAATAAAATAAAAATAAAATAGTTTATAAGACAATATTAAAAAAAAATTATTTTGTTCTAATATTGAAATTGTGCAGGGACATCAAAGGTCCTGAATTCAATAGCGACAGCACTATTTTATGTTGCTTAATGGGGCACCATTTGTAAAAAACGTTATTAAAAAATAATCAGCAATTACTTACAAAGGCTCATCAAATGCATTACCAATTACGATCTCAGATGACAGTGATGGTGTCAAAAGATCTTCTTTTTATTTATTTTCAAAACCAAATAAAATATTTCTTTAAACACTTTATAGTCATAGCTGCCAGATAAATAAAGCATCAAATCTTCAAATAATAGAAAAAAATCGTCAAAATCGTTCATTGAAATCGTAAAAAATCGTCAGAAAAAATATATTAAATAAATTGAAAGGTTTTTAAAAAAAATTATTTTTATTATAGTAAAACATTTAATTCAATATACATATTTTAGTTCAAAAATAAAACATTAAAACACCTTTAACATAAAAAAATTTAACAAGTCGATGCGGTTGCAATCCCTAAGTTTTAAATATTTTTACACAATATTTCTTGTAAGGAATTTCGTTTAAGTTTTATGGAATTCTGTTTAAGGAATTTAGTTTAATTTAAATTAACTTGGCTTAGTACTCTCTCTACGTTATCTGAAGAATGTGATAATGATAATATTTCTTAATAAATTTAGTCAAGGCTGAAAATCAAAAGCTACCATCCCTTATTCTCATTTCTGATATTTTTTTTTTTCAAAAATCGAGAAGTTTTATATCATTTTCAGGAAATTTTTTTTTAAGGTTTAAACAATATATACCAGTGTTATCAGAAGCTCTTGACTTTCTGGAAAGAAAATTCAGTGTGATGTCAACTAGAACTGACGCATTTTTAGTGCCTTTGCAAGAAATTCCTATTCATACAACTTATATCCGACCGACAATAGAACACACTCTCATGTATGGGCCGGTGACTCAACGTCTATTTTGAGTCATTCCGATCACGTACAGAAGAGAATCGTTAATGGCGGTAGGGTATCAAACTTTATTGATTCATTAGAGCATCGTTGCAATTTGACTTGCGTTTCACTGCTCTATTGTTAATACAAAGGATCTTGCTCAAGCGAAATAAAGGAATTTGTTCCCGCAAATCATGTAACACTCGCGTTTCTCGGCGAGCACATCAGTTTGTGGTCGATTGCACAGTGGATCGCACAATGCATTACAGACAAAATTTGTTCTTTAGTCGGACTATTTGTATGTGGAACTCCCTTCCTGCAGAGGTCTTTCCTGTCGCTCATGGTAAAAAAAGTTTCAAGTCTAGTGTCCACAATACTACTCCCTCTTTCCTCCTTGGCATAACATATTTTTCTAGTTCCAACACAATGTACTGTATGAGTAGAAGTCATCCACTGAGCGTTGGTCGTACGAAAAAAAAATAATAGCACTTGCTTTGGGCTCCCTAGGATTATGTTAGAAGCTACATTCGAAACTTTAAAAATGGTCTGTAACGGCAAATGGTAAATTATGCTTAGGTTAGGTTAGGTTTAGGTTAGGTTAGTTATTGTAAAAATTGATTGCACGTGAAATATTTTATTACAAAACAAAAAAAAAAGGAAATTAATTTGAAATCTTAAAAACAATTTTATCAAACCTTAATATTTTCATTTTAACTTATTTTCCTTCTCTTACTTTTTATTTCTGCTCCTCCATTTCGATATTCGTTCATTCAGAATGACATTGTTGCGAAAATGGAAACGGTGTACATCGTTTAACATTAAAATGAGCAAAAACTACACAAACAAATACAACGAACTTGTTACAAGTAAACCAACATCATTATGGAAGAAAAGGGGATAGAGAAGTAAGCGAAAACGCAACAACAAGCAATATGAACAAACTACACTAATAACAATGAAGTCGCGATAAAGTTCTAGGGAAAGCGAAACCACGAACGTTCGACTTCAAGAACCTTCATCAGACTGATTACATGGGCGTATAAAAAGCAAGACAAAGCAGGCAACGAGTAGCAAGAATTCAGTCAGTCTTATGTAAAGAAAACAGTCGTGGTTTGAACATCGTCGTTGTAAAGATCTACCGAACAGTTGTTAGTGCTTACGCGAACAGAAGTGTAAAAAAAATAGCGAACTAAACAAATTGTTGTTGGATACGTCATGTTGTAAATCGTGGCACACAAAAGTAGAGCGAAGAATAAAGAGTTTAATTGAAACTAAACACCAATTTATTTTTATTTTGTTTGCAATCAGCGAACTCACATTTTTTAAACGTTTTTAAAAAAGTAAAAACGTAACAATATTTAAAATATTTTTTTTTTCACACACTTATTGGTTGTACCGAATATTAAAATTTTAATCTGAATTACAATTGATATTAAAACGTAGATATTTTTGAAGTATATCAAATTTACAACTCATTTGTAGAAAATGTAAATCAGGTTTCAATATTCCATATGAAATTTGAATTTTGTTTTTCAGTTGCAAAAATTTGCATTAAAACAGGGGATGTAAATCTAATCGAATGAACAAAAAAAAAGAAACTCACGCTTGTAATTAGAGCATACATATGTACGAATTAACCCAGTTTGAAGTTTCATTCAAATGCGATTCTATTCTATTCTATTCTGTTTGGTTTTGCCATATTTTCTGAAACTCAATTATGCACAATTTACAGATTTGCAACTGAATTGTTTACATCGTCATTTATTTATGCGTTTGTTAATATATGTACTCATGTACCATATTTTTGGAAAAGAATTCATTTTGTTTTGCGAATAAAAATTCAATGCGCTCAGCTTGGTTTAATGTTTAGCTTTAGGAATTTTAAAAAGTTTTTGAATATTTTCTGTTGATGCTATTGTTTCCGGTTGTTGATGATTTTCTTTTATTAACATTTCCACATAATAAATGCACACGAATACAAGTACAATAAACCAGAATATATTTGTGGTAATAGAAAATACAGAAAACAAAAAATAATAAGAAGGAAAAATCCAAACAGAAACATTAAAAATTAGAATTTTTTTTACTAATACCAGGTATGAGGTTACATTTTGTATGCAGCATCAGAGAAAAGTGAAAAATATGCACATACTGTTAGTACATTTGGGTATCTTTATTGTTACCCAATTATAAGAATTAAAAAGAACTCGATTAAAATTTTATTGTTTAAATTATTTTATTTCATTCGATTAAAACTATAAAAGAGGTTATAAGAAAATTTACGATGTTGAGTGCATCGCTGCCGACAGGAAAAGAGATCGAGAAAATTCTATATTTTATGCAAGTGCATGTGGTTTATTTGTTTCTACATACCGGTTATTACGGGTACTCAGTATTTGGCATTTTATAGTTACATGGCGCCACATTCCACAGGGTGCCACATTACTCCCCTCCCCTTCGAATCTAACCGGGAGCTTTATGCGTCTTCCACTTGCTGTAGTTTTAGAAACGGGTTCGAGTAACTCGGTGCTTGATTTATCAGACGAACTGGCACTGGTAGGACCATCTAGAATCGGCGGGTCTGAAGTTGAATAACGACTGGAAGCTTCTTCGGGAATGAGACTCTGACACTGGACGAAAACAAGGTTTTAAGCGGTCGATACTAATATTTGTTTTGCGACCCCCAACAATTACTGTGAAAAACTTAGGAAACCGTTTTAAAACAATATACGGGCAATCGTAGGGATGAGTTAGCGAGGGACGAATCGAGTCGTTTCGAAGAAAAACGTGCGTTGATTACTGGAGTGATGAGAAGTTTGTTTTGGTTGAAGATTTTTCATCAAGTTTCGAAATTCTGCTACAAAGTATGTATGAAAGAAAAGGAGAAGACAAGTAAGCTAGAACGCAACAACAAGCAATGTGAACAAAATACACAAAAAACAATGAAGTCGCGATAGATTTCTAGAGGAAGCGAACCTTCATAAGCAGCGTTACCGTTGAGCGACTAAAGTCGCAATTTGACACTTTTCCAGCGACCCCTCCACTTTTTGTGCCCCCTTACTAAAATGAACTAAATCTGACACTTTTCAAGATTTTTGACCCTTTTTTCCTCTTTTTTAGAAAAAGTATTTTTCCTTTTATTTACATTTTTTTTCTTTCTTTTATTTACATTTTTCGGAACAATCAGCTTTCAAATATAATTGTTTATATGTATATATACAAAAGACTCTTGCTTTTTTATCTTTTTTATTTACATATTTTTTTGTTACAATAACAAAATACACGTAAAATTTTTACTCAAAGCACTTCAAAGTAAATTTGCAAATATTTGACAGCCCAAACCATATAATAAAAACAACAGGCAAATTTTGACAGCCCAAACCAAATAACAAAAACAAATTGCCTGTGGTTTTTGTAGACGTTTGTTGTACAACAACTAGTGTCGCTACTTTATTAATTTACTTTGAGCACTTGCTTGTCTTTTGTAAACAGCACAAAAATTACAAAATATTGAAAACAAAAAATTAGTTGTTGCAGAAAACACGATTGGTTGTTGCAGAAAACCCAGAATAAAGGATATGAAAATGGACAAGTGAGTAGTAGATGATCCAAGATTAAAAATTCGTTATTAAATTTGAATTTTAGACTAGATATAGACTAGATTATATATTAGACTATATACAAGACTATAGACTAGAGTATACTTTGGTATCTGTGTTAACAATTTCCTGGTTTGTGTAAATTAATAAAAAATCTCAAAAACCAAAAAGGTTGTTAAATACTTTAAAGCGTCTTTCAGAGACCTTTCATGCGATACCAAATTTTCGTATATTTTTTTTTTTTTGTAAGAAATATGAAAACATCATGAAATATTCAAAAAGGATCTTTGATCCATCTCATCATTGTTTTTTCGATTACTCGAAAATATAAATTAGTTTTGGAATTATAATTGTATAACTAATAGTAATAACTTTAAATGTTAGGTTTTTGTTAAAAAACAAAAGAGATCAGCCGTCATCTAGTCACGAAAGTCTTGTGGGAGATGACAATAATATAAGTTTTTCGGAATGCGAAGAGGAAATTATTTCATCATCATCAGATGAATCAGTTCCTGTGAAGAAGAAAAAAAATTACAACCAAAAAAGTATTAATTAGAAAATATCTTAAAGAATGGGAAGGAAGATATAAGTGTCTTAATCAGGATACGGATACTAAGAAGCCAATATGTATTGTTTGCAAACAGCAATTAATCCCCCAGCGAAACCATTTAGATCGCCACGAGAAAATTACAAAACACATAGAAAATATGAAAATAGCTGGTAAAACTTCAGAAATGCAACTTCAAAATTTTTTGCCAAGAAAAAAAAACACAAAATTAAATAGAGAAGTTGCAATAGCAGAAATAAAACTCGTGTTGCGAATGATAAATTGTAATCACTCGTTCAGATCGATGGAAAATCTGATGAAAATTTAATGCAACAATATATCCTCATTCTACAATTGCAAAATCAGTAAGTCTTTTTATTTTTGTAAATGTTTAAGATAATTAATGTCTTCATTACAGGTAACTTGCGGGCGCACCAAGTCCAAAGAAATTACAAAGTTTCTTGGCAATGAAGGCCGAAAGGATGAAAAAAGATTTTTTCAGCCTTATAATTGGCGAAACAACCGATATAGCAACCGAAAAATGTTTGGTTTATGTACTTCAATTTAACAAAACCAAAGGGAGCACTGTGGGCAATTTTTTTCGACTATTACAACCAGCCAGTGGATCTGGCGAATGTATAGCCAATACAAAATACCATTAAATTTTTTTATTGGGTTTGCAACAGACAACCCATCAACGATGATAGGGAAAAGGAATGGTGTAGCAATATTGTTAAAAAATAAAATACCAAACCTTTTTCACACTGGCTGCGTTTGCCATTCTCTGAACTTAATAAATAGCTCATCATTGACATGCATTCCTGATGAAGTAGAGCAATTACTTCGGAATATTTTTAAATATTTCAGAAGTTCAAAACGGCAAATGGAGTTTAAAGAACTCCAAAGTATATTTGATGTACCTGAACATAAAATTTTAAGACTAAGTGACACCAGATGGCTCTCTTTTGAGTCTGTGGCACTATGGACATTGGAGCAGTGGGGAGTTTTGCAACATTTCTTTCTACAAGCACAATTTGAAGAAAAACGTGCTTCCAATTTGAACAAAATTTTCGAAATTCAGGAAGGTTTGTCTCCTACTACCAAAATTTATTTAAAATTTTTAGTTTATATTCTCAATAAAATTAATAAATTTAATAACAATTTTCAAAGCGAATCTTCTCAAATTATATTTCTCACATCCAGCAACAAAGATATTTTGTTAGAAATTTTTTCAAATTTTTTAAAAAAAGAATTTATTAATAATATATAAATTGAAGACATAGATTTTAAAGAATTAATGAATATATATATAGGCCATGAGGCTGAAGCAGATTTATGTTCCGAAAATATATCAAATAATTGTATTATTGAAATTAAAACAAATATTTTACATTTTTACCAAAAACTATCTAAGGAGATAGTATCAAGAATTGATCTTAACAATAAAAAACTTTCAGTTTTACAATATTTAGATCCTTACTTTCTAAATTCAAATGAAGAAATTAATTACTTTGATTTAGTTTCAGAATACAATAATGTAATCAGTAAACCTGATATATTTATACAATAATTAAAAATATTAGAAACCAAAATTAATGATAAATCATATGAAAATATCTTTAAAATTACAAATCCAGAAGAATTAATAATTATTTGTATCCTAATTTATATGAATTTGTTACTTACGTATTTACTCTGCTCTGTTGTCGAATAGGTTAAAAGTGGACACATGCGAGTCCATGCTTTCGGCACAAAATTTATTAAACATGGACCTGCAAAATTGGGTGCCTGACGATGAACTTATAAAAAAGTACAGAAGTAATTTATCAAAAAAAAAAAAAAAAATTTAATCGAATGTAAATATACTAATATAACTGTGAAAAATATATTTAAAACTCATTTTGTAAAATATATAAACCAAAACAAACATGGAAAATTAAGTAATATAGTCCTTTTTGACATTGAGAAATATCGCTGCATCCTAATTTCTAAGTATTTCAAAGAACTGCGAATAAATTACACAGACTAGTTTATAGACTTGTTAATAGATTAGTTAATATAGAGTAGATTTATAGGTTATTTAATAAACCAGTTCAAAGACTAGTAGACTACTCCATAGACTATTTAAAAAACTAGTTCAAAGGCTATTTAATAGACCAGTCCACATATATAGTAGTCTATAGAGTAGTAAATATATTATACTAGTATATGATATAATATATTGACCAGTCTATTGACTTCTGTGGTCATTTAAATAGCATTTGAACTAGTTTTTTAAATAGACCATGAATTAATCAACTGTATTAGTCAATGGCTTATTCGATCGACTATTTTATAGACTACTACTAGTCTATGGACTGGTGCATTAAATAGTTTATAAACTATTCTATTGATTAGTCTATTGAATAACCTATAAACTATTTTGTGTAATTTGATTATTTTTGTTGTTTTGTTTTGAAAAAAATCTAAATTTCAGTATTTTTATTTTTCATGATTGAACAATAAAGTTATAAAAAATGTGCCTTCCATTATGCTATATTTTTTCATAAAATTGTGATATATTATGGCATATAAATAAATAATATAATATAAAATGTAAAACTATGTATATATCATATTTAACTTATTACAAAATGTTTCTATTTACTTCTAAAATGAACCGTTGTAACAAAATTAGTATTTATGTTTAACTTTTTGATCTCAGTTTGTTTAATACAAAATTTTTCCAAATACTATGTACTCTAAGTCTTGTCATACCTTAGCGTAATTATTTGAAATGTATGTACCTTATTGACTTCATATCTTTTAATTTATTACAAAATTAGTAATTTTGTATAATTTTGTATTTATTTTTAATGAACTGTTTTTTTAGTTATAATAATAGTTTTGTTTTGTGTTTTGTATTATAATATAGTGGGTTAGCAAAAAAAGTTTTATTTAATGGAATTTTTATAAATTTAAAAATGCATTTTTTATTTTTGAAATTTAAATGTCCTAACGTTCATAAGTTTGAATGAAATTACATTTTAAAGCTAGAAATAAAACATATCAAATAATTTAAAAAAATTTAAAATTTTTGTTTAGGCTTATTAATGTTTGGCTAAAAATACGTTTCTATTATAAAAAAAATTGGAAAAATTATTAAAAAAATAAACTTATTATATGTTTGTTAATGTACATTACAAAATCCAATAAAAATTTATTTTTTTTATCTGTATTAGTTCATTTTCTTTTCTTTTAAAAATGTTGCCCCTTTTTACTGCCAAAATACCCTTTATGTGCGACTTTTTTTTTTCAAAATCCCCTTTTTGTGCGAGTTCTTAAAAATTTCCAGCCGTAACGCTGTTCATAAAACTGTTTACGTGGGCATATAAAAAGGCAAGAAAAAGCAGGCAACGCGTAGGAAGAATTCAGTCAGTCTTGTGTGAAGACGCGTTGCTGTGTGAAGAGAACAGTCGTGGATTGAATATCTCCGTTGAAAAGATCTTTACAACGCAGATCGCAAAGAAGTATAACGAAGAAGCAATTATTGTTGTATACGTCAAGTTATAAAGTGGCACACAAGAGTTGTGCGAACAATAAAGAGTTTAATTGAAACTAAAAACATATTTATTTCTATTTTGTTTGCAGTCAACGAACACATATTTTAAACGTTTTTAAAAAGGTAAAAATGTAATAATATGTTTTCTGGCAATACTGCATACAACACGGAAAAAGATTTTCACAATACATTCTCATAAGTTGTATAAATAGAGAGAAGAGCGGCGCTGTCACGTAGTCGTGAGTAGTCAGTCATAAGACGTGAGTCTGTAACCAAGAGTTGTACTAAAAAGTGCATGTTAAAGACGGTGGTATTGAACACTGAAAAGTTCCATCTGTGTTAAAATAGGTCATGAATAAAATTGAAGTGTGTTGTTAAAGAAACGAATAAAATTAGAAATCTTCGAAATCCGCGATAAAAAAACGTTTTACAAAATTTAAAAAACTTAACAATATGAACTTAAATTGTACAAATTTTGTAATTAAGGGTAGACTTTACCTAGAGTAACATTCTCTTCTATTAAGTTAAATAACAATGAGTTTTAAAATGTACTTCGATTTAGTAACGATGCTTTTACAATAAAAATACTATGCCAATTTATAGGGTGGTCCATCTATCGCTTTAAATTTGAACCATCGGTTATTTCGGATCTGGCAATACTTATGTCATTCTATGCTATCACAAAATTCAGTATATACTCATACCTCGCTTTGCGCCGTTTCGTTTTGCGTTTTTTCGAAGTTGCGACGCTGCTGAATTAGTACTAATTTTTACGGTGCGTCGTTAGATTTTCGAAGTTACGTTGTTTTGGTTCGAGTTTTATTTTTTTTTGAAATTTCCTTTTTTTTCTAAAAGATGACACGAGTTTTCTTTCTAATTGGGCCAAGCTATTAGAATTTGTGGATTATCTTTCTAACTGAAAATAAGACAGTTTTATTTTCATCTTGTCTTTCCAATGTTAGAGCTCAGCTTATTTAGTTTTTTTTTGGATTTGCTTTTGGCGTTTATGTAATAAAATTTTATATTATTTTTGTTTTTTAAATGTTTACTTTGTTAAATTTTTTTTAAATAGTATTTTCGTAACCCTGGAACCTATCTTCAATATTTACATAGTTTGCTATAGAAAATCATAATTCACTTTGCATCGTTTCAATTTGCGTCGTGTTTTTTTGGAACGAAATCACGACACAAAGACGTTCCCCTGAACGCTTGAGCAACGTTGGGCCAGTCATTAGAATGAAATAATATTCCATTTCTAACCGGAACAATTGTATTTCACAACAAAATAAATTAGGCAAAAATTTTAAAACGTTTTTATTTTATTGAATTTTTAAATTTAACTTTTTAAATGACCAACCCTTTATTATGCAGTATCGACGCATTATACTATATCGTTTAACTAGCTACAACTGTATGAATCGAAAATTGGAATTCTTTTGTAAAATAGAATTTGGCACGAAACTGAAATGTATTAAGTTACACAGAACGTATAGATTTAATAACGGTTGAGAATAACTTTCAACCAAATTTACATTTTTTACTTTATATATTCTTTGCCTAATATTTAAATAAATTCAATTATTTGTATGTAAATATAAATATCAGCACCAAAATCGATAGTCTTTGGACTGAGGTTAAGTTTCAATCAATCCCTAGAAATAATCCAATTTTCAAAGCGGTAAAATTAGCCCAATAACACACATTAATACAATGTATACAATATAAAAAAAAAAAAAAAAAAAAAGATATGATAAATGAAAACGACGGATAAAATAAAAAGAATAAAGAATATAATGTGTGTGGTGCTCCCATTATGTACACAACATTCCATTGCATTGATTTTATTAAAAATGTTCACACACAGGTTAAAAAGTTTACATAGGCAGTCAGGTTTAAATATTATACTATGGTGCACAGTGGTCCAAATGCTCAATCTATAAATCATATATCATCAATATAAACAATTAGAGAGAAAAAATCAAATGTATATGTGTTTGTATGAGTGTGTGTATGTATGTAAATTTGTTTTTTTGGGGTCTGTTTGAAGCCTAAAGACGACAAAACGACTGAACTGATTTTCCTAAAATTTTCACACCGTATTTCTGTATGTGTGGGTGGAATTATAGGCTAATTTTTATTCAAAAGTTTAAAATGGGTGAAGTGCCACGCCTACCTTAAAAATTAAGTATTAAAAGTCTTATATCATGGAAACTGCAACAGCTAGAATCTTCGAATTCAGCATGGACAACTACCTTGCTGCAAAATTTCTTTTTGTTGTTTTAAAAGCCTTTTAGCAGTGTGATCTACCAAACTTTGAAGAGCTATCTCTGCCGATATTTCAATAATTCTAAGATAACCACTCGAATAACATTCTTCTTTGGCAGCCAAAACTTTATGGTATGAAGGGTAAATATCAGCTTTATAATTTTTGGCACCTGCACGTAATAGACTATAAGTGTGTCTTGTATATCCACCATCGACATACAAAGCAAACGCCTCCTCATTTGTGTAAGGGATTGGTTGTGGAGAAGAAAAGATAATTTTTTTACTTCTAATGCTTTAGAGGGAGAAGAATTTGCTTGTTCCAGCAGCAAAAGTCAGTTCTTCTGCCGACCAAGTCTCTAATAAAGGAGCAACATTTCTACACTTTGTTCTCTCAGTTTTACATTAAAATTCCTTAGAAGGCCTGCCATAATTGGAGGTCGAAGGTCCATCCAAGCATACTTCAACACGAGATGATGAAGAAAATTTAGGTGGAATATTAAAATACCCTTCTAACCAATATTTATTTTTATCTTCGAACCTACCTACCTTGTTCGACTGGCTTGCACCCACTTTTTCGTTAAAATGCATACAAACATTCGATCAGATTGCCTTACTTTTCTGTAATAGCTATCCGTTTCATCATTCTCAATACCAATCTTAGCAACAACGTGTTTAACAACAGCATCAGTTATCTTAGTTAGTTATTTTTCATTACGCCCAGTATTATACAGCTCTTTTCTTGTAATGGACATGTTAAACTTTAAATGAAATAAAAATCGTTTGGGCAAAATCCGGCAGCTAATTTTTTAAACATTAAAAAGCTACATATATACAGATGACGACAACATAAAAACTAAAGCTTAAGTACGATAAATTACCATTTGAAATTCTAATTGAATTCGGACATTAAACAAAAATTTCACATTTAAAACACACATGTACATAATTGCATTTTATTTATAAACAAAACATATTTTATGAAAAATTTAAACAGTATTTATTTACTCATACCTTTGTTATATTAATTACACGAACAAATTTTTTTTAATTGTTCTCATTATTTTTTCACAACAATTTCGCTCGCACTGTTAAATATCACTTGAGATATTAATTTTTTAGCAAAGAAGCAATTACTTGTGTTTGAAGCAATATATCAATGCTAGTGTAGCTGTTTAAAGAAAGAAAAATATTCCGTTATGTGCTTTAGACACTTGTCAACATATTACCATACAAAAAATTTACTTCTTAAATATTTAAAAAAATGACTTTTGTCCGGCTAGATTGGGGTTTTGGACCACAGTGTGGTGTGAGGATCTACCATATGTAGACACGCAAATGCACATTTACACCCAAGTGTACCTATTTAGACGGGAAATAGACCCACTAAAAACCATTTAAATGCAAATAAGTTTTAAAATGAATCTGACCCATCAAACAGAACAGAGAGACACAGAGAGAGCACAAGTAAATATACCAAAACCTAATCTATGTATATTTGTATAAGCGACAGTGCACCATTTAAACAAAAATACTTGTACGAGTATTGGTGAAGTTGCTTTGCCTTTACCTATGAAATGTTGTTAAATGAACAGGTGTCTGGCTATTAAGAATATGCTCCAAAAAATATCCACAATACGGCAATGGCAACAGCAAAGAAGAAGAGAAAATATTTCAAGAAGGTTACAGCCGATGAACGCCGACTTTATTATACCCCTCAAACATTCTGTGTATACCATCTACTGTGCAACAAACAGAATCATGTGTGGCTTCTACATGAAAAAATGATGCCTTATTTTAGAAATGAAACATTTTGTTGCTTCAAACGAAACTTTTGTGGATTAAATTTTATTTCAGTTTAGTGGTAATAATCTATGATTACTAATCATTGATTAGTATTATAATTCAAAAAGCAATTTAAAATTTTTTCTTTAAAATGTTTCAAACACCAGTACAGACACAGTATGCCTTTATTATATGTGTAGCGATGGTTGTAAAAACTTAAAATGGGACGCATTATACTTTTGCAACTGACGAGTTAGTAGGTGGCTGGTTTAATGGTTGAGTGGGTAGGTTGTTTCGCTTTTCGCTTGGTGGTTGCTGTGTTAATTTTCTTTAGGCTTAGGTCGGTTCATTCTTTCTTTTTTATTTTTCCTTTCTTTTAATTTTGCGGCTCAGACAGTTTTAGTTATTTTTTTCTTTGTTTGCATTTTTATGGTAAAAAGCGATCATTGTAGCTTTTCAAAAATATTATTTATTTCGTCTTCTACTGTGTTTTAACGTTGAAGAAAAATAATTTCCATAAATTAAAATAAAATATAACGTCTTACGCAACAGAATATAACGAATAATCTTGAAATTACAAACGTTTATGTTTTTAAATTCAAAAAAAGGTTTTGAAACTACAACTTTTGGAAACAGAATAAAAGTGCTTATGCAGTCCGAATACTTTTTGAATTATTGCCATTAGTCAACTTTCATTTCGCAGCTGGGGTTAAATACGTAAATTAAAGAAAAAAGAAATTTATAAAAATAATGCCGACCAGTTTAGTTGAATAGTGTAACTTTACCAGAATGATAATTTTCTTACGAAGATGTCTTAGTCCTGAATTCTAACAATAATGGAAATATTGTGGAGTAATCGAGATTTGTATTAAATATTAAGTTTGTTTTTATTTAAATAGATAAGTTATTCTTCTATTTTACGATAAATAAACGTTTTACAAAATTTAAAAACGTCACAGTATATACATACATATGTTTTTGATATTATAAAATAATGTAAATAATAAAATCTTTGTAATGGAGATCTTCAAACCACGATTATTCTCTTTAAACACACTGCGTCTTCAAACAAGACTGACTGAACTTTTACTGACTCACTCGTTGCCTGCTTTGCCTTGTCTTTTATATGGCAACGTAAACAGTCTGATGAATGTTCCTGAAGTCGAATGTTCGTGGCTTCTCTTTCTTGTGATCGTTATTTCATTATTGTTGTTTGTGTATTTTGTTTACGTTTATTTTTGTAATGTTAGTTGTTATATTTTTGTTTACTTATTATCATTTTTTAATGCTGGTGTTTTGTTTACTCGTTTATCATGTAAACAAGTTCATTGTTTTTGTAGCTTTTGTTTATATAATTATTGTTAAACGATGTAAAAACACCGTTTCCATTTTCGTAACAATATATTTTAAAAGCAATTCAATTCAGTTTTCCATTTTAAAAATATTTTCCAGATTTTTTTTTTGTTTACAACAAACTAATTTCGAAAATTCGAAATCAAATACTATTGAAACATAATGACAACACATAAACTTGTTTTCCGCAAAACTGGTTGTTTTGTTTATAATGGAAACGCAAAATTTAACCAATTTAACCCCTTTTATTGGTCAAAATTAATTATAGCCAAACGGCTGGACCGATTTCAATAATTTTTTGGTATTTGATTTTAGGAAGTCTCTTAAAGGGGAGGAAGGGACCATTAACTTTTTTCATACGCTCAGAAAAAAAAATTAGTAAACATAAAAATAAATTAAACTAACAATCAGTTGTAATAGGTTCCCGGACCCAATCCCGATCTAGATTAGTACATCTTATTTGGTTTCATTAACCGTTTTTAAGTGTACAGTAACTTTTAAAAATAAAATTTTTTTTTACAAATTTAAAAATTAAGCAAAATAAGTTATGTTTTAGATTATTGTATTCAAAAATTTGATTTTCCAGTTCCAAATTGTCAACTATATTTAAAAAATATGGGTTCAGAACAGCACTCGTTTCCATTTCTTCTTCTTCGCTCTCCGAATTCTTCTTCATTCCTAGTAGTTGGATAACTTCTATTGGAAGCTGCAATTTTTGTTGGTGTTTGTTGTTTTTTAGAAGTGTCCAATGTTCGATTGAAAACGTCTGTTAAGTTATCTACCCGACTGCTTTTCCAAGCATGAAACAATCTGTCTGATTTATATATTTTATGGCGCGATTCAGAGGCATCCTCACCAAAGCATCCAACGGGACGTACAATCGATTCAATTATTTGACGCGAATGGAGCAGGACTTTATGAACATATATTTTCGGAACAACCATTTTCGTTAATATATGACAAGAAGTGGGCATATACAGCTGCTCTTTTATTAATTTCGAAATGTTTCTCTTGTCATACATTAAATAACTCACAGTTTTTCACACTGCTTTTACCTGAAAAAATGAATTTTTTAATAATTTTTTAATATATTAATTAAATTAAAAATTAAAAAAACTAAATTTATTAAAGAATTAAACAGAGGTTGAGTTTGTGAATTTTAAAATAACTTTAAAACCATTTTTTTTTGTAAATTTCTTAAATTTCTTTTATTTAAAATTATATCTTAAAAACATTAAAATCGAAACTGAATTTTAAAATAAATAAAAAACTAAAAATAATATTAAAAATAAAAGATCCGAGTGTTTTTATTTAAATATTATAAAAACATTCTTACATACATACAACATAAAACAACTAATAAAGTGACAGTTAGTCAATATAAATGCAAAATTCAAAAATATATGCCTACTTTGTTATATTTTTATTTATAATAAAGCAAAAATCACTGCTTTTTCAAAAATTTAAATTTTGAATTTTGTCCAAAAAAGGGTTAAAATTTCCTATAGTGTAATGATGAATATAATTATCGGTATGTACGATGTTGAAAAAGTTTTTTTTTTTGTTGGGTTAAAAACTACAACAATTTCCTCGCATTTCCATTCTGGGAAAAATGTTGCAGACGTAAAATAGAAATGACAATTTGTGTTACCAATAAAACAGCTTCAACCGGTGGCTATGATTCAATGGTAATCGTATAAATACTGTGTACTAAAATCATATATTTTTTAAAAAATTTAAATGAAATTATTTTATTGGTTACACTCACTTGCGCTTTAAGTCTGCTTAAACTTCAAAGATGATCTGAGGGAAGTGTCAAGCATTGACAATGGCAGTTTGAGTAGCTTCATTAGAAGTTTCGTGTAGTTCGGGGACTAACGAATAACGGAGAACAATGGATCCTATGCGGTCCATCCAACTTCCCTGGATAGGCAACCACCTCTACCTACCTTAGCATTCAGTTGAATATTATTTTACTTTTTTATTTAATATTCTATTACCAGTTTCTTGTCACAAAAAATAGTATTTTTTGGTATTGCAATTGTCCAAAAAAATAAAAATCGTCCTTTATTTTTGGAAACTATTTCTGGTTTTAAAACATTCGATTGGAGTGGATCTATTTTATTGAACAGCTTTGTATGCACGTTATAGAAGTGAAGAGGATTTTGTTAAGTTCATTGCAACTTAAGCTCATGCTAAATTAAATAGAAAGATTGAATAACGTTTAGACAAATTCCCCACAAAAATTTAACTCTTTTTCTGCAAAATACATACACTTTCTTCAAAGCTGGAATCTGCTTAAAAATATTTTTACGCGATTTTTTTTTTGGTAACTTATCTATCGTGTAAAAAGAGGTTTAATTTTAATTTTAATTTTGAAAGTGTAAACAAAATCAATACGCATAAATATTTTTATAATTGAGTGGTGTTTGTTATTGCTATTGCAATTACAAGATTTCATAGAGGACCTGTTCTAAAATTAACAATACCAGAGGCTAATAAGTCGAAGTCGCCGTTGTCTAGTAGGTAGTGTGTTGGCTTATTAGACGTAAGGCCACGGCTCAAACCCCCGATCAGACATCAAAACGAAAATATAAAAATATTTCTTCGAGGACATCCTCTCAGCATATTTCTGGCAAAAACTCTGAGATATAAAATAAATAAAAATAAAATTGCCATGAAAAGTTTCTCAAAAATCTGTCGTTCGGAGTCGATTTTAAACTGTAGGTCCCGCAACTCATGTATAAAAATTAACGCACACAACATAGCTGGTATGAGAAACTAGGTCGTAATCCTGACTAAAGGGTTGTAATGACCAGTTATGTATGCATGTATGTACTTTGAATAATTAAATTTTTGAAAGTGTTTATGGCACATTGTGTGCTCAAGCAGATTTTAAAGATAAATTTCATCGCATAACATGTAAATCTTTTTATGATTAACTGGCGTTTGTTATTACTGCTGGAACCGGAAGCTGGCAAATGAGACTTATTCTAAAAATATGAGTACTAAGGCTAATAACCTTATGGAGCACATTTAAACCTGTTTTGTATGTATTGCTATAGACACAATAAACGCAACGCAACAATCTTACAATTGCAACCTAAGGTAAGGTGCATGCGTATTAATTATAATAAATACAGTGGCAGTAAAGCATAATAGTTCCACTAAAACGTAGCTAGGTGATATATTTTATACATCGCGATTTTAAAATCTCTATTTTTTGTATGTATTGTATTGACAGCATTAATCCTCGCATCGCCAGCACAAATCCTCTCACTGTGAGCACTAATTCTGTCATTGCACACTGGTTTCCCCCATAGGCCAAAAATCAAAAAAAGTTAGTTTCTTTTTCTAAGCTTTATTGCACTAAATTTATTGACAACACTCTAAATTTTATGAATATAACAAATTTTGTTGTTTTTTGCGAGATTTAATATTTGCGTCATTTGAAAGTGGAGGTATGTTTATATTGCATATATTGTGGTGGCATAGTCCTACAAAAAACTTAAGTTTAATTAAATAATTTTTCGTGTTATTGTGGCAGAAGTCTCCAAAAACCCAACGCAAATAAAATTTTAACTTGTTTTCTACCAAATTAAATGATAAAAGTTGCAAAAATTTAAGCCCATTAAAAATCCCTGAAGAATACTTTTTTGACCTTTTCAAAACACACGTTTCTTAAAAACTAATTTTTCACGTAGACTTTTAGTTATTTGGCCCTCATCTGCCCACAACTTATTACACATCAATATGTAGAGTTTTTATCCCTCTTTAAATTAAATAATATTCTGGCTGCGGGTTTTTGCATATTTTCGCATATGGATGTGAATTGCATAGTCAACCACGAAAAATAATAAAAAAAATTGTGTAAAAATGAGGAACTTTATTTTAAATCGAAAATTGTTGCACTTTCTCCCACCGAAATAAATAAAACAAAACAAAAAATACATATAACGCATGACGTAAAACTGACCATGGTTGACGGCAAAGATTGTAACGCTCTTACGGAAACGTCATCTGCAAAATGTTACATATTTGGTGCCTTGCCTACAGAAATGAATGACATTGAAAAATGCCTCGAGAAAAAAGTAGATGAAGCTCGTTACGAATTCGGACTCTCACCATTACATGCCAACATACGATTTTTTTAGCACTTCATTCACTTATCGTATAAATTAGAGCAAAAAAGGCCAGTAAGAACGAAATGTCAAGTGTTTTGACGAGAAAACAATTTATTCAACAACAATTTCGGGCCGAAATGGGACTTTTGGTAGATAGGCCAAAAGCTGGTGGTTTTGGAAATTCGAACGATGTTAACACAGTGCGGAGATTTTTTCAAAACGTCGATCTTTCATCAAAAATAACAGGAATCGATAACGACATTTTGCAAAGATGTGCCACAATTCTCCAAGCTATAAATTCTGCCAGAAAACTCATTGAGGAGTATCCCTGGTACTACCTCCCTCCATCGGTACACAATATTCTAGTCCATGGAGCTGAGGTGATTAAGCATGCATTAGTGCCCATAGGTGAATTATAGGAGGAAGCAGCTGAAGCTGAAAAATAAGGATATAAAACAGTTTAGATTGCAACATACAAGAAAAATATCGCGCACTGCTACAAATAAAGAACTTTTAAATAGGTTCCTTTTAATTTCATATCCATGTATTTCTGGAGCCCGAAACTTACCAACAAAGAAAACAAGTAGGTTAAGTCAATGAGTTTTAAATTTGCTTAATATTTGATATATGTTAATATCTTATTTTACTTTATTATCTTACATTATTTAATAATATCTTTTACTGACTTTTATAACTTTGTATAATGAAATAAAAATTTCCAAAAATATTTTAATGCAAACGAATTTTCATACTTTATTTCAAAAATTCTTAAAACAAATCTATAAGCCAATTAACCCTTCAGAGATCAAATGGCTACTTTGGCTACAGTTGTTAAAATTTTTTCCTAAAAATTTGCATGCTTTAAGCTCTTAGGACATGCTATGGGCTGACCAATTTTGAAGACCCTAGCTTTTTTAGTTTTGGAGACATTGATTTTTGACCGCTTGTTCATATAAGGGAAGCCACTGTGCATTGCTGGGAATAAATATAGAAATTAGCCAAAAAGCAAAGTAACAGAATTTTTGATTATTGTCGAGCCGGCTTTAAAATAATCACTGTCATATACACCCGTATATTCTACTTTTGAGAGATTGCAGCGTTTACTGCGCTGCGTTTATTGTGTTTATAACATATCTTTGAATATAATTTATTTGTCTTTCATTTAGAATTTAATGCTGCTCGCTAGTTGAATACGCGGATACAAATTTCACATTTAAAAATAAGTATTATTTTCGTAGCTCTTACGAAATATGTTGTACAATGTTTCTATTTTCATTTCCTCACCTGTAGTAAGTTGATAAAACGAGTTGCCAAACAAATTGAATGGAATGCGTCTATGATAGCATCATATGCAAGATACGATAATTTTCTTTCGAGTACCATAGATAAGTCCAAGCTGTTGCGGAAAACTTTTAAAGTCATACGCAATATTTTTGTTTTAAATCTCCAACAACCAGTTGCATTTGGATCAAAAGTCACAAGCATGCTTGTATAGGACAGAGCTTGAATTTCACTATCAAACACACGAAAGAAACCATCCAACAAGAGATGTGGAGGAGGAATGCCCGTCTCTAATACTCCATCTGGAAGTGTTTGTTGTTAATCACTGCCATATTGCATGTGTCCATATTAGTTCGCCGTTTGGGATTGTATTACACGGAATGTGTTGGTCAACAGAATCCTCTCTATAAATATAGAGCTTCAAGACGAGCATGGAAAAGTCTTCTATTTCTTGGCAGAAGAAAAGAAAACAAAACTCACATGAAACTAAAACAATACGAATATGCTTACAGTTTTGACTTTCGCTCATTCATTGGCCTTATTTAGCCATCTAGTCAAACGTTCATTTGGGGAACGGGACAACTGTTTGGCAAATTGAGATGCAGTCAAGTCAAGTGGCTATTTCAAGCAATAATTTCAAGTCACGTCTACCATGAAAAATGAGATTCTTTTCTATAACAAGTTCGGTTTTATGTACTGGTTCTGCTGCTGTCCTGGCATCCTGCTGTTTATTTACGAAACGTTTACTGGTTCTTATGTGGCACGATGATTGAATGACTTTCCCCATCACATGCATTGCAACAGTGGAGTGGTGGTAGTGGTGTATGCAATATTTATGTATCACTACTAAAACGCCATTGCCAACGGGATCTAAAAAAAATAAAAACAAAAACAAAAACAAATACACCTTCATTGGTTACATGCAATTACATTGATTAAATTGGCAAACTTGGCTAAATGAATACGTATTGATAAATACTAGTAAACGTCCAACCAGCTATGGGTTTTTTTTCTCTGTACACATGCGAGATCTGTCTTATAAGTAAATAATCTCGAAAATGTATTTAAAAGCGTTATTCTTATTCAAATCAATTCTTTAAAAAATATTTTTCTTTCTTTACATTTCCAATTGTAATTGTGTAGGTGTGATAAAAAAATTTGCCACTTGGTTTATCAGCGAAATATCGATGCATATTCCAAGGCATCTTCAGTAGATGTCAGAACCAGAACTGTCTCATTTAAAGAGTAATACTCTGATTACTTAATTAGTGTGGTGAGACTTACAGACCAAAAGGTTGTTGAGACGAGACCGCAGAAAGTAATATTTTTTTCTTTTTATTGAGATGTTAGAGCTAAAGTTCAAACTTACGAACTCCCGGCTAGTAAGCCAACATTCATTGAGATTACTAATCTATGACAAATAATTGCGATTCTACCTAAATCTGTAGCAGAACCATATTTTAGGTAGAATCGACTACCATAATTATTATCAAACTGTTATGCTTTATTCTTAATGTTATGAATGTCAGTATTATCAGTATTAGTCAGTATAACGTTTAACAAACTAAAATAAGTCTTACAATTAACAATCAATACAAATCATACTAAATTGTGCTCACATGGAAAATTTTACAGTAAAACGATTCTAGTTCACTGGGTTGTAAGGACTAAAAGCAACTTCATCGAAATATTAGGTGGGCGATCTATCGCTTTAAATTTAACCCGTCGCACAATGTGGCATTTACCCTGAAAAGCTGGCCAAAATGGCAAAAATGAATTTAAAGAAATTTAAGAAACTGAGTATGCAGTTCGATAGACAACAAAATTCTGCATTATATAGTGAAGTTTCATGACTTTAAGTTGAGATTTGTAGCTTTGAGACGATGTCAAAGTCAGGAAAGTGAAGAAAATTAAATGCGTTTTTGGTGTTTTTTTGAAATTTTAATAGGTTTATAAGATATTTTTTGTGGCTAAACGAATAGAGGTTTTATATTTTTTTTTCTTTATTTGAAAGGTATGAGCAACTGCTACTTTCAGTTTTTTTGTATATATATATATCTCATATATTAATGTTAAAATTATTCGTTCAAAATTTAAAAATAATAAAAATTTCACATTTTTTACCCTCCTTAAAAAATAATAAGGATTTTAAAGGTGAAAGTAGTCTTTAGTAGTTTAGTGTTATATACCACAAGAAAATACGAACACTCTACATTCAGGAACAAAAAAAAAAAAGTTTGCTCAAATTTGCGCAATTATTTTTGTCGATTTTTTGAAAATTTTACTTTTTTTGAAAAATTAAAAAAAAATTAGACGCAGTGTAATAAAGCCATAGGCAATAAAGCCATATGGCGTACGAATTATGCGAGGACATTTAGTAGAAGCGATACCAATGGAGGTTACTTTTAAGCAGTGACCCTTTTATAAGCTGCAGTACACAAAAATCGCGAAGGAATAGAAAAGCATTTTCATCAGATACTATTAAATTACTCCTTCCTGACATTGATGATAAAAATGATAACGATTTTAACGATTGTAGTTGGTTTCACTGTATTCAATAATGTAAAATAAATATTATGAATAAATATTAATTATCATGGAACTTTAGAAGCTTAATTACATATGTATATCGACTATTATAACAATATGAGATGTATGTTAGATTTTCTTAATGGACTGTATGTTGTACCTAGGAGCACTTATGATCCGATCATAATAAAATGTGATCATAAATGATTCACATTCATATTAAACATGTTCGTGTCGAATTTCATCGGGGTAATACAATTTTTAAGCCAATTATAATCACTTAAGGTGCCCTATTTTGGACCAAGGGGCAATTATGGACCGACCATAACAAAATTTGGTAATATGATTTAGATTTACAAAATACACGTTCATACCGAATTTCATCACGATACCGATGTTTTTAAGCCGTTCATAGGTGCAAACGTGAATTTCTAAAGGGGACTTTATATGGGGACTAGGGTCAAATGTGATCCGATTTTCACTAAACTTTACGCCATGATTTCTTAGTACACAGAACTGATCCTTGCTAAATTTTATCATGATTGTTGCATAATTACCATAATTATGTGTAAATAAGTGCAATTTCGAGGGGAATTTGTATGGGTGCTAGGCGAAATCACGGACCGATTCAGTTGGGTTCATCCTTGGGCCTAATTATCACTAACACTATGAAAAAATTCCAGCCATTAACTCGTAAGACACTTCTATTAATTTTGGCCAGGTTTTCAGGCAAAATGCCCCTCTGTGCGTCGGTCATTTTGAATCTGGCTACACCTATGTCATTTTATTCTACCACCAAATTCTCCATTGAATGTAATGAATCGATTTACGCTTGGGCAACGTTGGGATTTATTGGAAATTTATTTCCAAAACAAAGACAATTGGACGGAAATTACACGAATATGTCGTACAAAATTTGGTCGCAGAGAAGCAATATGCCAGTTATTGCAAAGTTCGTGTTGATGCGCAGAGACGTGAGCGTGGTCGTACAGTGCGTATACCCGAATTGAACATTTTGCGAAAAGATCTCGATATGACGCCTTACAAAGTTCAATTGGTTCAAGAGTTGAAGCCGCATGACCATCCGCTTCGTTTTAACTTTGCTAGGGCCAACGAGAAACTGCACGATGATGTCGATTTTGCTGAAAAAAAATTATCTTTTAGGGTGGAGCTCATTTTCATTTTGGTGGGTGCGTTAATAAGCCAAATACCCGTATTTGGGGCTCAGAAAACGTGATCTTACAGAAGCTAACGCATCCACTACGAGTGAGCTCATACAGCTCACTGTTGGATCGGATGCGCAAAACATCGGCTACTATCACTGAACCGAAGATCTTACGTAGGACTTTTCTCTCGAATACTCTCAAGGCTGCTGAATCAGTGCTTAATAGTGTCCATGCCTCTGCGCCATATAGAAGCACGTGTTGGCCATTGTAGAGCGGAGGCATCATTGGCCCATATTTCTTTGAAAAAGAGCATGGCGCAACCATTGCGGTCAATGGAGACACCTATCGCTCCATGATAACCGATTTTTTGTACCCGCTTTTCATGATATTGATTTGAACGATGTTTGGTTTCAACAGGATCTCATGCCAGAATCGATTTATTGCGTCAAACGTTTGATGGCCGTTTAATTAACTGAAATGCTGATGTCAATTAGCCGTTAAGAACCTGCGATTTGACACCGTTGAACTATTTTCTGTGGGACGTCGTTAAAGAAAAGTGTTATGCCGATTTGAGCATTTGAATGTCAATAGTCCTGATATTGTTGCAGGGCTACGATCCTAGGGCTACGATCCCATATACTGCGGCGGCAGCCTTATAAATGAAATAACATTCGATTTCTAACCAACAATTGTACCACTCAACAAATAAAAAAATTTGTAAAATATCAGACTTTTTCAGAATTTTTGTTTTATTGAATTTTTAAATTTAAACTTTTAAATCACCCAACCTATATAAAAATACGCGAAGAGTTTTCCGTTTGTGCGATACGGAGAGCTGCAGAATATTCTAATCTAACACTTTAATGTGTCCTAAAAACCTCAAATTAATGAAATTTTAATAGCAAATGTAATCGAATTTAAATTCAAAATTTTTAAAAGAAATAATTTTTCCGAAAGAGTAATACTTTGCGGCCCTATGCTCCCTAGATGAGTAAGAGGAACATATAATAATAATAATAATAATAATAATAATAATAATAATAATAATAATAATAATAATAATAATAATAATAATAATAATAATAATAATAATAACAATAATAATAATAATAATAATAATAATAATAATAATAATAATAATAATAATAATAATAATAATAATAATAATAATAATAATAATAATAATAATAATAATAATAATAATAATAATAATAATAATAATAATAATAATAATAATAATAATAATAATAATAATAATAATAATAATAATAATAATAAAACATTTCGATTAACATCAGTGTATAGATATTTGAAATTATATCTTATCGTTACAACATTTTCCATATTTACGTAGTAATCAGACCGGTACTAAAGTCAAAACTTGCTTTTATGAAGCTTTGCATTCCCTTTTAATTTTTAAATAATTTTTAAAGAAATAAAAAGACTGTTGTGTTGTGTTATTCGAAAACTCTTTATTTGTTTTGTTTTCATTTGAAAAATGATTCCAAATAAAGACGATAATTATCGCACAACTCTCATATATGATGTACAACACTTATGCAATATATTCTTAAATGTTTGTGTTTGTGTTTGTAAATGTGCCTACTCATATCAGCATACATGTGTGATTTGTATAAGTGTACATATATGTACATTCATCTGCTTGTATGTTTGTATGCATGTTTGTGGTTTTCTATAGTTTTTCCCATAGGTTGGTTGATATGTAATGGGTGGGTGGGTGTGTTTCAGTTCGGTTTAATGCACTCTTTCTGTTGTTTTAAACGTCCGCATTCATGTATGAGACCATCAAATTTATCACAAACACATGTACAGGCCAATAGCACACCATACACTCACACATGGATAGCCTATGTATTGTATGTATGATATGCATGCATAAATACCCATATAACCATGGTCTAGTGGTCTTTATTGCCATGCCATGTCATTTATATTGTCACAGAGAGAAAGTAATAAAAAAAAGACATTTTTAAATCATTTGTACTCGTATGTATGTGTATAATGTCTATTATTTCTGATGATATGTTGCCTCTTTTATATTTCCCGGTCCATTGAAAACTTTTTGACATTTATTTAACCACATTTTGCCATTCAATATTATTGATATTTTCCAAGACAGCACAGATAGAGAGAGACATATTTTCCAAAGTAAAATCCTGTAAAATTTTTGTATTTGAAAGAAAATACATACATACATACTCGTACGTGTATAAGCAGGTTTCTTTTTTCACATCAAAGTAAAATGTTCGATACGTATGGTATGTACATACATACGAGTACATAAGTATATTGTACTTTATACGGATGTCATGAGCATTCGAAAAACAAACATTATTGTTCAAGTAAGTAATTGACATCTATCAGATGACAATTTCACGAAAATAGTTTCGATTAATAAATATTTTGTGTTTTATGTCATCACTGAAATTAAATAGAATACATGTGGAACCATAATCGGAAACTATGTTTTATTAGACATATTAGTAGTACAAAACATTACGGATATATTTTAGAACAAAAAAAAAATAAATAAATAAAAAACAAACAAAAACAAAATAGTTACTACAAAAAATAATTACAATAACAAAACAACAAAGATATTGTTACGCAAATCGAAACGACCTAATATCGTTTAACAACAAAAAAGATAAACAAAAGCCACACGATACAAATACATACTAACACTAAGAATACAATGAACGTGTTGGTTATCTAAAGCTGCACACACACATATGTACAACGAACCTGGTTGCACCTGGTACCAACAACAACATGTATGTGACAAAAAGGGATGGACAACGTAAGCAAGGTACACAAACAATATTGTACTAGGAATAGAACTCTCGAGAAGGCGAGAACACGAACCTTCCACTTCAAGAATGTTCGTTAGACTGGTTGTGTCGGACTATAAAAGGGCTGGACAAAGCAGGCATCAGTCAGTAAGAATTCAGTCAGCTTTGTGTGAAGTTGCGTGTGATCAAAACAATTCGTGGCTGTAAAGCGAATAATTGTGTGAACTAGTAAAGTGAATCAACAGATTATTATTGTTGAATCGTTAAGTTGTAAACGGTGCCACACAAAAGTAGTGTAAAGAACAAAGAGAGTTTAACTAATATTAAACACATTCTTGTTTGTACTCTGTTTGCAATTAACGAACTCATTTTTAAACGTTTTTAAAATGGTAAAAACGTAACAATTAGTGTCAGAAGTGGGATTGTGAAAATCCAAAAGTAAAAATAAATAAATAAATAAGAAAACAAAATAATTAAAATGAAGCTCACCGAACTAAGAGTGGAACGACTGAAACGAGAGTTGTGTAAACTAGAGCTGCCAACAACGGGCACGAAGAATGAGATGCAAAGGCGATTAAGGGAACAACTGCAACTTCAGGGCATTGACATCGATTCTCACGAGTTCGAGGTTGAAGAGGAACGAGAGGTAAAGGCCCTGTAACCCCTAGCGGTATCGACATAAATTCGTTGCTAGCCGCTATGATGGAAAAGATGCAAGTATTAACGGATGCACAAGAAGCTTCTAGAGCGGAGAATCAAAAGCTATTTGCTGATGTACGAGAAGCTTCTAGAATCGAAAATCAAAAACTTCTATCTGAAGTGCAAGAAGCTTCTAGAACCGAAAATCAAAATCTTCTGACTGAAGTGCAAGAAGCTTCTAGAATCGAAAATCAGAAACTTCTGGCTGAAGTGCAAGAAGCTTCTAGAATCGAAAATCAGAAACTTCTGGCTGAGTCGCAACAAGATAGTGAATAAAGAATGGAAAGAATGCAGTCAGCAATTATGGAACAAATGGAGCATAGAGAACAAAAATTTTTGTCAAAAATCGAGAATAAACTTGAAGCGACCACAGAGAAGCTGCACGATATACATAAGTCGGTCAGCAAAAGAATTACCAGCGTCGAAGAGAAGGTGTCAGACTTGGAAAAGTCCGTTGACGGAAAACTAAACATAATGGAGGAGAAGATCAACAACCTCCAAAGCCAGCGACCGGAACCAGTGCGAGTAGTCTCAGAAGGTACCGGCAGGATAAAACCACCTTGCTTTGATGGTACCTCACCGCTATCCGTATTCAAATTACAATTTGAGACAGTCGTCAGCAGAAACGGATGGGACGATGGGGAGAAGGCTCTAGAACTAATTTTGGTGCTAAAAGGTGTCGCAGCTGAAATTCTAGAAACCCTGCCAGTCAGCTGCCGAAACAACTACAATGAATTAATGATGGCATTACAGCGGAAATTCGGTGATGAGCACAAACGAGAGCTGTATCGCATGGAGTTGAGATGCCGAGCGCAAAAGACTAACGAGTCATTACAAGCCTTTGCAATGGAGGGTGAGAGGTTGGTGCAGCTTACATATCCAGGAGAAAACCACCCGTTGATAGACAACATTAAGACCGAGGCGTTTGTCAATGGTATACGTGACCCTGACATTAAACTAGCTGTATGTTCTACACAGAAGACAACCTTTGCAGAGACCGTGGCCTTCGCACTAGCTCAAGAGACCGCTCGCACAATTTCAAGACCACCAGTTAACAAAGTGCCAAAAATGGAAATAGTGGAGGAAGATGAATGCCTTTTAACTAAAGTTAAGGAGATGGTGAAGCAAGCTTTGGAAGAAAACGGATAAAAGGCTAAACTTAAATGTTTCAATTGTGGAAAGAGCGGTCATTTCCAAAGAAACTGCAAAGCGCCACGCAGTCCCCGTTTAACTAAAACGAGCTAGCACTGAGGGGCAAGTGCTGGCTCCCACAAGCGAGGGCCCCACAGTCTCAATATCAGTGATGCAACAAAACAACAACAACCTTACGGCGTGCGCGTACATAAATGGCAGGCAACACATCTTCACTATAGACACCGGTGCGACGCAATCTATCATCAGACCAGATGTACTGAAGGGAAAGTGTGTGTGCAATGTAAGGCTTCGGACAGCCTCTGGAGAATCTGCCACCGTCCACGGAAAAACAGAGGCGAAGGTGATGATAGCCAACATTAGTGTAAGTCACGTCTTTATTGTTGCCGATATTGTGGACGACGTTATCATTGGTGCCGACTTTATGATAGCTCACGGTATCAATTTGAATATGGGGCAACAGATAATGAGTTGGCGAAACGTGGAGATACCTCTTGACGTCGGATACAACCATCAAGTGCACGCCAGGAGGATAGTTGCTGTCGTGCAACCAAAGTTATCTCCTCAGAGTGAATCATTGATATGGGCGCGTATAGAGGGATACTGTGAGAAAAAGCCCTTGTGGGTTGTGGAACCAGCAGAAATACAGACGGATTTAATATCAGCAAAGGCCCTCGTCAAATCCACAGAACAGAGAATAGTCCCGGTGAGAGTGCTAAGTCTATCAGGCCATGAAAGAGTCATCTGTAAAAACTCAGAGGTGGGCCAATGTGTTCCAGTAGAGGCGGTAATAAACAGCGAACAAACGCCGCAATCTGCCGAAATGTCAGCCAAGTATCGAAAGGAATTTGGTGAAAATGTGGAGAAATGGATACAGGTTTAGCAGCTGCAGAGAAAAACATAGCCAAAAAGCTGCTAAAGAGGTATGCTTTCGCTTTCGCCACGAACAATAGAAGACAAGGAAGACCAGCTATGGTCAAGCATGAAATTGATACGGGCGAAGCAAGACCGATAAAACAGGCGCCCAGAAGCACACCACTGGCGAAGCGTAATGAGGTTAAGGAGTTAGTCGACGAAATGAGGAGAAGCGGTGTAATCGAACCATCATCGGGTCCGTGGAGCTCACCTGTAGTTTTAGTCAAAAAGAAAGATGGCAGTACAAGATTTTGCGTAGACTACAGGAAGCTGAATGATGTCACCAAAAAGGATAGTTACCCGCTACCAGGAATTGACGACGCTAGCCGGAACGAAGTGGTTCTCCACATTGGATTTACAAAGCGGGTATTGGCAGGAGGAGATTGCAGACAAAGACAAACAGAAAACTGCATTCAGCGCGAACGGTGGCTTATGGCAGTTTAAAGTTATGCCATTTAGACTCTGTAATGCTCCGGCCACATTCGAGCGGCTTATGGAACGTGTACTCAAAGGGCTGCATTGGAAGACTTGCCTGGTATACCTCGATGACATAATAGTGATGGGCAGAAATTCGACGAACACCTCAAGACCTTGGGAGAACTAAAATTAAGCGTGAAGAAATGTGCATTTTTCCAAAAGCAGGTGAAATATTTGGGGCATCTTGTCACAGCAAATGGCATATCTACCGATGAAGATAAAATACGAGCAGTAAAGGACTGGACTCGTCCCCAGAATCTTCATGAACAACGCAGCTTTTTGGGACTATGCACATACTACAGACGCTTTGTGCCTAACTTTGCCAGCGTGACTGCAAGCTTGCATGAACTCACAAAGAAATCAAAGGCGTATCAATGGAGTGAGTCACAAGAAAAGGCGTTCCAGACACTAAAAGAGCTATTGTGCGCTGCACCAGTTTTGGCGTATCCGGTCCCAGTAGAAAAATTCATCTTAGACAGTGATGCTAGCGGATATGGTATTGGCGGCGTACTTTCCCAAGTGGTTAATGGAACAGAGAAAGTCGTAGGCTACTATAGTCGCACATTGTCAAAGCCTGAACGGAACTACTGTGTGACCCGACGAGAGCTACTTGCAGAGCTGGAGTGCATAAAACATTACCATAAGTACCTATATGGCCAACATTTTCTGCTAAGGACTGATCATTCCGCACTGAGATGGCTGCTACAATTCAAAAACCATGCAGGACAGCTAGCACGTTGGATTGATCGCCTCCAGACTTACGACTTCAGCATTGAACACCGAAGAGGCATAAAACATGGGAATGCTGATGTTCTCTCTCGGCGACCTTGTAATTTGGAGTGTAAACATTGCGTGAAATCTGAACAGAAAGAATCCATCGTTGATATCCGGCTAATGCGGATCGAAGCCAACGAAGACTGGTCCGAAGCGCAAAAAAGTGACCCAATATTGGCGAAAATAATAGTAGCTAAGAAAGAGGACAAACGACCCACCAGAAATGAGATATCCGCAGAAGGTCCTCTTACAAAAGCATATTGGGCACTATGGGACAGTTTAAGGTTGATGAACGGGTGCTTATATATACATTGGGAAAGCGCTGAGGGCAAAACCGCATCTAACCTTTTAGTAGTGCCTTCCTCCAAAATGAAAGAAGTGTTAAAGGAATTCCATAATGGAGCTAGCGGAGGGCATCTTGGAGTGACAAAGACACTAGAAAGGCTAAAACAACGTTTTTATTGGGTTGGATGTCAACAAGCATTGGTGGATTGGATAGCAAACTGCACGCAGTGTATTGCAGCTAAGGGTCCAGTAAGAAGAAGTGGAGGTCAGATGCAACAATATAACTCAGGCGCACCTTTCGAGCGGATAGCGATGGACGTAGCAGGCCCTTTTCCAGTCAGCAATGCCGGAAACCAATATGTTCTCGTCGTGATGAACTACTTCAGCAAATGGCCGGAAGTATATGCCATACCCAATCACAATAGTAAACGTTTTCGTGAACAACTGCCGCTGCGGGGTTCCAATAGAACTACATTCCGATCAAGGCAGAAATTTCGAGTCGGCTGTATTCCAGAAAATGTATGAACTATACGGTATTAAGAAGACTCGAACGACGCCGCTTCACCTACAGTCAGACGGAATGGTAGAGCGATTTAACCGAACCCTGGAGGAATACTTGCGGAAAGTAGTGAGCGAGCAACAGAAGGACTGGGACGAACACATTCCGAGGTTTCTACTGGCGTACCGATCTGCAGTCCATGATTCAACATCTAGATCACCCGCCAAGGTTATCTTTGGGACTGAAATAAAACTGCCCGGTGAATTAGAGTTTGGTGTTAAGCCCGAAACAGAGAGGGACGAAACATACACTGGAAAAGAAGAAAGCCTGAATGAACTTCATGAGTTTGTGCGCACCCGTATAAAAATAGTCAGTGATAGAATGAAAGCCAGGTAGGATAGAGCAGCAAACACGGAGGGCTTTCATGAGGGACAAATTGTTCTACTATACAACTCAAAGCGGAAGAAGGGATTATCTCCCATGCTACAAACCAGCTGGGATGGACCGTATAAAATAAGTAAACGGTTAAACGATGTCGTGTACAGGATACAGAAAGCTAACAGCTCCCGAACAAAAATGAAGTTCGTACACATAGAGCGACTGGCAAAATATGGGAAAAGAGATAATGAGCCTATTCGGGACGAACAGGCTTAAGTGGGCGGCAGTGTTACGCAAATCGAAACGACCTTATATCGTTTAACAACAAAAAACGATAAACAAAAGCCACACGATACAAATACACACTAACACTAAGAATACAATGAACGTGTTGGTTATCTACAGCTGCACACACACACATGTACAACGAACCTGGTAGCGCCTGGTACCAACAACAACATGTATGTGACAAAAAGGGATGGATAACGTAAGCAAGGTACACAAACAATAATGTACTAGCAATAGAACTCTCGAGAAGGCGAGAACACGAACCTTCCACTTCAAGAATGTTCGTTAGACTGGTTGTGTCGGGCTATAAAAGGGCTGGACAAAGCAGGCAGTAGTCAGTAAGAATTCAGTCAGCTTTCTGTGAAGTTGCGTGCGAACAAAACAAGTCGTGGTTGTAAAGCGAATAATTGTGTGAACTAGTAAAGTGGCACAACAGATTATTATTGTTGTTTCGTTAAGTTGTATACGGTGGCATACAAAAGTAGTGTAAAGAATAAAGAGAGTTTAACTGATATTAAACACATATTTGTTTTTACTTTGTTTGCAATTAACGAACTCATATTTAAACGTTTTTAAAAAGGTAAAAACGTACAATATTATGGGAGTAACAAAAAATAAATAAAAATTTTGATACAGATTATGGCATACGTTGAGCACTATCCCTACAAAGGCCAAAAGCCAAGGCGAATTGGAATAATTCAAACTATCACATGAAATCACATGAAATGTCCTCTATGCACTGCTCCAGCCTACCTACTAAAAAACTTTCAAATTAATTTAAGAAATTAATTAAGATTTCAATTTTAATAAATTAAGGCCCCCTCGTTGCTGCCGAATTTCAAAACAGCTGTTTTAGCAGTGGTGAAGTTCCCGTGGTCTAGTAGGTAGTGTGTTGGCTTATTAGACGTGACGGTGCAAAGCCCAGGTCAGGCATCTCCAACTGAACGAAATATAGAAAAATATTTCTTCGGCGACTTCCTCTCAACAGATTTCTGGCAAAAATAAAATTGCCATGAAAAGTTTTTAAAAAATCAGTCGTTCGGAGTCGACTTTAAACTGTAGGTCCCGCCACTCATGTATAAAAATTAATGCACACCACATAAGTGGTGTGAGAAACTAGGTCGTAATCCTGACTAAAGGGTTGTAATGACCAATTATGTATGTATGTATGTGTACGGCAGTGGACAGCAGGAATATCAGAGAACTACTTAAGCTCGACACTATAACGGTTCGCACTCTAACAGGAGTTCTAGTCTATTGACAATTTCGCTGACGTACACGGTCTGCTCTAGCAGGGTTACTGCAGAGGTTGCCATGATGTAGAGGAAACGGAGTCGGTGCAACACCTTTTATGCAAATGCCCTGCACTTCAGAACACATGTCATCGATTTATGGGTGACAGAATGATCGAAGATCTGGACATGGTGGCGAACGTGACACTAAGGGAAATGTTCGGTTTTATCCGAAACTGGGGGTGGCTAAAACTACCACTAATGGATCATGACAAAGGGGCTTACCTCCTACTAGGCAACATAATGGGTCATATGGCCACCATATGAACTTGCCAGTGAACGATAAGCTATCCGCTAACCTAACCTTAGACTTCAGAAGCTTATAACAATCCATTTTTCTTAAACTCGAAAGTCAAATATTGCCAATTTTCTTACAACTAAGTCAACAATAAATTTTTGAAGTGATGTGGGCATATACGTAGTAATTGCAGTTTAAAAAGTGTGTGTGAAACAAAAGACATTGTTACGAAAATGGAAACGGTGTACATCGTTTAACATTAAAAGGAGCAAAAGCTACACAAACAAATACAACGAACTTGTTACAAGTAAACCAACAACATCAGTATGAAAGAAAGGCAATTAAGCAAGAAAGCAACAGCAATCAATGTGAACAAAATACACAAACACAGCAATGAAGTCGCGATAGAATTTTCGAGAAAGCGAAGACACAAACATTCGATTTCAAGAACATTCTTCAGACCGAGTAAGTGGACAAAAAAAAGATAAGACAAAGCAGGCAACGAGTAGTAAGAATTCAGACAGTCTTGTGTGAAGACGTGTTGCGAGTGAAGAAAACAGTCGTGGTTTGAAGATCGTTGTTGCAAAGATCTGCCGAACATTTATTAGTGTGTACAGGAACAGAAATGTAAAGAAGGATAACGAATAAAGCAAATTATTGTTGGATACATCAAGTTGTAAACGGTGGCACACAAAAGTAGTGCGAACAATAAAGAGTTTAATTGAAACTAAACACATATTTGTTCTTATTTTGTTTGCAATCAACGAACTCATATTTTAAACGTTTTTAAAAAGGTAAAAACGTAACAATAATTTAGCATTAAGAGCCAAGTCTATAGTTGAATTCAATATATAAACACTGAAGATGATGCTGACAGAAATGATGTGATGGAAGGCAATGTGATGTAATGAAAATAGCCTTACAATGTTAGGTTAGGTTAGGCACATAATCATACACAATTTTTCTACTGACATTGATACTTTAAATGCATGAATATGGTTCGGGATGTAAATTTAGCTGACAATTTAACTCAGTATACTTTTTACTTTCAAGTTTATTTTTGGTTATGACATGTAACATTCAAACTAAACTCTTGCTATTACAGAATATTTAAAATATGTTTTTTTTTTCGTTTTCATTTTCATTTACAGTAATAAAACTAAAGTTATTTATCGGTGCCACCACCACCAGCAGCTCCAGCAACAACACTAACATTTATTTGTTCACTTTGCCCGTTTGTCGTTCAGTGACTTTCTGCACTTAACTACACGGATAAAATGATGTTAACGTCACCCTTAAATCTACAGTCAGTTTTTGATGCCCTGACTCTACGTTAGAGGAATAGACATGAGAACAAATTTAATTGGATGTAATTACAAACAAAAAAAAAATACAAGCGAAAAAAAAGACAATAACAACAAAAAAAGGAAGAAGAAGCAAATCTAATAAAAATTTAAATGGAAAAATTGCAAGAGATCTCTCTCTCTCTCTCTCTCACTCCCTCGCTTTCATTAAGTTATGTCGGGTGGTATGCCCTCTTTTTTGTTTTATTTGGGGGGTGAGGGGGATTTACAACTGGAGGAATTAATAAGAAAAAAATAAAAAAAATATAAAAATAATGATGACAACCAACCACCTTTTATTCATTGTGTTTATTGTTGTTTTTGTTGGATTTTTAATTGTATACTAAAAACCTCTAAGTTGGCCCTCTAATGATGTTTCGCCTTGTTGCGATGTGATGTGATGTGTGTGTATGTGTATCTATTTAATTACATTTGCGCGGGTTTGTTGCTGTGTTGCTGATATCAAAAAGACAGTTATTTCGACTAGAACTTTAAAAATTTAGTTTTTGTTGTTGTTTTATACATTACAACAAAAAGAAAAAGAAAAAAATTAGTGCATGTATACATAATTAAATATGTGTGTGTGTGTTTCCATTGGCTTAGTTCTTCCTTTCGTTTTAGGGGTTATGAATATACAATTGAGGACAAAATTATAGTTCACTTTAAAATTAGAAGATCGATATTGTAGCAACACTGTTAAATAATGTATACAGAAAATGTGTGAAATGTATGTATGTATGTATAAAGAACAAAGAAACAAGTATAGGAAAACTGCCGGTATAGGAATAAGATAGACCTAGAGAAAGTTGTCAGTTTGTAAAAAAAAAGTCAAGGCGACAACATTATATAAAATTCAGAAAAGAAATAAAAAATATAAAAATCTATCTTGCTTTTTGTGGTTTTAATCGTTTACAATATTATAATTAATTATATATATATATACAGTGAACAGCAAATGTCTTAGTACGGCAATATATTTTAGCAATTTCATGAATTTTAACCAACAGTTCGTATAAAAATTAATAGTACTTCATTAATTTTTTCTGTTTTATTATAAAACAAACAATTATTTAATGTTTTTCATAAAACAAGAGAAAAATAAGGAAAAGTGACTCCATAGGTACCCCGAAGGAGAACCCTGAGTAAATTTAAAATTCAAAGGCCTAATATATGAAAATGTTATCCGTTGTATTTAGTAGAATATCCCTTAAGGTCAAGCACTCCATTTTACCCATTTGGAATTGAATGTACAAGTTTTGTTTAGTGTTTTCTGGTGGCACCATGAGCAAGTTTTTCGGTTGACTTTTGTTTGGGGTTTAGGGATTACGTAACCGTTCTTTCAAATGGTCATCTAAATACTCTCTGGAAGTCATATCTGGACTTTGTGCAAGACTATTAAGCCTGTGGGGATGTTTTTGGTCAAAATATATTGGACTAATAATAAGACTTTTGCTGTCCACTGTATTTATCTACAACAATATGTTTACAAATTGTGTTGTAATTATTACGAACGTATTGAGGCTACCACCATGGTACTAGGAAGCCTAATTATATTGTAGGAATAGTAATGAGTACCAAATAAATATTTTAATATAATTATTGTTGTTGACAACATAATTATTTGTTGCTCAGCTAAACTGCTCGGAAAGGGAAAGCGAGAATTAAATTTTATAAATTAAAAAAAATTTGTTTTTGCAGATTTAAGCTCTAAAATATCTGAACTGAAATATAAAATTTTATTCAAATTTTGTTAGTTTAGCTTTTGGATTGAAAAATCGCAATAAAAACAGGCTACGAGACTAATGACACAAAAATTGATTACAAGTTTTTGTATTTTGTTCATGTACATATCCTATAGCAAAATATTAAAATATAGTTATCAAAATATCTCTGGTTTCCAGGTTGTTGATGCTAAAAATGATGATGCTGCCGCCTACGCCAGTTGGTCACACCAATTAATGACAGGGCTTCCTCGATTTGGTCCTTCCAAAGTAAACAAAGTCTCGCCAAAGCATCCTCCTCCATTCAAACAACATGACCGAGCCAGCGCAGCTGCTAGTTGTTAATAAGCTGCAAAACGTCTATGTTGTTGAGGAGCTTATACAGCTCACTGTTGCATTGGATGCGGAAATCATTGCCAACTCGCACTGGACCGAAGATCTTACGTAGGGCTTTTCTCTCGAATACTCTCAAGGCTGCTACATCAGTGCTTAATAGGATGAACGTTTTGTTAGTTTTATCATACGAGGGAGGTCTCTGCTACTCAATTGCCTATTGAGACCATATTAGCACCTGCTGGCAAGAGTGATCCTGAGCCTATATCTCCTGACATCATTTCTGGAGTAACGGCAGAGCCAAGATAAATAAATTTCTTGACTACATCGATGGTATAGTTATCGGCCGTTATCTGAGATCCAATACGACGCACGTTTCTACTTGTCGATAAAATATAGTTCTTTTTGGCCTCATTTACTGCCAGACCCATCTTAGTAGACTCCCGTTCAATAGCAGTAAAGGCAGCAGAAACATCTCGCTTGGTCAACGTCGTCAGCGTACGGGAGCAACTGAACACTTTTTTGAAAAATAGTACGATGCAGTCCTGTCTTCCGCCTTTTCTGAAACCTCGCACAGTATCAAAAGGTTCGCAGAGGTCCATTCCTACCTTGACGGAGCTGCAGTAATTGCTCAACGTCATTCTGCATAGCCTTCAGTTCAGCTTCGCAGGTATACCGAGCTCAGACATTGCGGCAAAAATACGATCACTTATGGGGCTATCGAAGGCTGCCTTATAGTCGACAAAAAGATGGTGTGTGTCAACTTGTTTTTTGTGGGTCTTTTCCAGGACTCTACAGTTATATTTTTAAAATGAAAATTGCGTGGTATGTATGATGCTTTCAGCAAAATTCGTAATTTCGGAAAGTTTATTAGCATTAACATCGGCGTCTTCCAGACTAGAGGAATACATATATGACAATTTGTGACAAATTGTGTTTAAAATTCATCAAAGTGATCCTGTAGATGCCATTTGGTGATATACTATATACGATTTGACATTTGACCATGATACGGTGTTAGATTTGAGTTAGTTAGAGATTTCAGGCAGTAAGCAACCTGTATATAGAATGGAAGTATCGATCAATCAATTGTGTTTTGTAAAGATTTCTTTCTTTATTTTACATTTTTCTTCATTTATTAAGTCACTACATTACAGACAAAAAAGGCTTTGTGACCTTTCCAAGGTTCCGGACAACATTGATACTGTATGAGGCGACCTGTTTAATGTGTAATGCTCACGAAGTACCACATTTATAATAAAAAATAAATTAAAAAAAAATTTTAAATATGAACCCAGGGAGTCTCAATAAGGTTTTCTCATATCTCATTGAATTCTATTCTCTGCTTTCTTTTTCTTAAAAATATAATTTAAAAAATTAAATTTTAATTAATTTTGTTTTTATTGAAATCTTATTATCAAATCGAAAAGGACACATGAAATGGTGAAAACACATTATTTCATTAAATGAACATTAAAGTAAAATGCCATGTTTTGAGTTGCTTAACCAGCTGCATAAAAACCGCTAAATAATTGCACTTCTCTGTAGTTTTCACTTCAAGTAAAATAAAAACGAAAAAAAGTAACAAATGTGATGGTACTTTTGCGGTTAAATTGGTGGTGCAGAAAATTCATCTGAAAACAATTTTTTCTAATTAAACTTATTTGCATTAAAGATAAAAATGTTATAAAATTTAAACATAAAATGCTTGTTTTTTATATCTTAAACGGAAAAGAATCATAAAATATTTAAAAATATAACATAAGAATTATAATTTTAGCAAAAGATTAGGAAATGTAGTAACTGCAACGAACGATACTAAAAGAAAGGAAAAAATGATTTTTATGTAGAGCAGGATTTTTATTTAAGTTAATACGAATACATTTAAACAAAAAATACACGGTGCGACAGTTAAAATATACCCAACTAAGTTTTGTTAAGTAGAACTTCAAAAATTTTTCTTTTATATTTCTCGAACCCTCAAAAATTGTTTTTTTTTTGACAAAAACGGTATTTTTGATCTTTTCACACAAAATTATTGATTACAAAAATATTTGTTAAACTATTTTCAAATTCGAAAGTTTTTTGAAAAGGGGACAGATGAGCCTTTAAAACGGTGTACATAGACATATGGTTCAAACGTACATGTTTTGATCGGACTAACTTGCAATACATGATTTTTTGTATAATTTTTCAAGTTTAGCCATTCTTAATTGCAAAATTTAATTAAATTATATGAAATAAATGATGACATTCTGAAAATGCATTATCTTGTGAAGAGATTGCTGCTACTTTTGTTAAGATCGGTTAAAAATTACCGTAGTTATTATTTGAATAGCATAACGGTCGTGGACAAACTTGAAAAAAATATGAAAAAAATTCGCATTTGTCAAGCTTACCTTATACGGCGTTTAGATTTGCACCTTTATTGCGTAAATCGCAATAAACGCCATTATTGTGATCAATATTTCATATAAAGTTTCAAATAATTATTGCGCAATAAATACGCAAATTGTTATAATATTGAGTAAAAATTAAAATGTAGCACTGTCATAAGTATGTTTAGTGAGCATATTACAATTAACCGAACACTTTATGTTGATATTTGACAACTCAAATGTCATCAACGACAAACAAAAAAAAAAAAACTAAATAAAAACAATGCTGTTGAAACAACCAGCTGTTTGTTTACCAGCTGTCAAATATTATGTCAATATTGAATTTTGACTCAATAAAAGTGCATATTTGAACATAGTATTATCAATCCTCGTAGAATATTAAGTCAATTAATATACATGTGTATGTATAACGTTTTAAAGGCCCTTTCTAATAAAGTTTAAATTTTGGACATCGCTTCAGAAATGTTTGTGTTATCAATAAATTTATGCGTAAGGTGCAAAAAAACAATTTTCATTAAATAAAACAAGTTTGGAGGGTTCGAGATATATAGAAAAATTTTTTTGCGTTCAGCTCAAAAAAACTCACAACCTACACTCTGTCACTATGTTAGCTCGGTGTATTTCATTTTTTTAATTTTGTTGCATAGTGTTATTTATAACCTAAGGACTCTTATCCATTCATTTTCAAATGCAAATGATTTGTTAGTATCTGTCATTAGTAACAAACAAATTTTACAGATGTTGACAAAATTATATTAAATATGTGGTTTTAAAAAAATTCCTCCGAGCTATTATTTGAATTGGAGAATGCAATAATTGACATACCAATAAAATACTTCAACTGCATGTATACATATATGTATGTATGTTTTAAATAATGTTTGCTTTTAATAAAATTAAAATTAAACAATAATTTTCTAAAGTGATTTTTTTTATTGTAGTTCTTGTAGTATTTGTACTTCACTTTGATTCTTTTGAAAAGTGCCAGATTTTCTAGTAAAATACGTTACGATGCCATTAAAATCAAATAAATCTCTACCGCAACACGCCACAAAATCGATTACAATTAATTATTATTAAGGGAAACACATAGAAAATGTCGATTCAATTGTAATTGCGTAAATACATCCTACTATACAAAATGAAATCCAATGAAAATTCTTTCGATTAAATTAAAATCTGTAAATTGATTTGGAAAACGAGCAGATTACGTTGTACGATAATACGAGAAAATTGAAAGAAACCTCAAATGGAAATTGTTTATTTTCTTCTTCTTTTTTTTTTTGTATCGATATTTGAAATGCCAAAGTCATTGTGATATTTTGAAGAGACATTGATTTTAAGAGAGTACATATGGATATAGAAAATAGAAAAGGAAATATAACGAACAAAAGTGAGTTGAAATGAAACAAAATGAAATGAAAAGTGTCAAATATGTACAGGTGTACGTACACGCGTTGTATCCATAACACATACCACCATATACTCCTGCAATTGTGGGTATAGCATATGGTGACATCCGAACATTTGTGAAACAACAACGTAAAGTAAGACTAAATTATTTTGGCACGTAGTTTTTATTATGGAACACGATTTTGTTTTATTTTTGCTTTGTTTTGTTTTGTTTTTGTTCTTATAAAGTCGTGTTTATATTAAAATATCGTGATGTCTTTACTTAATATCACACTTGTATTGTTTCTTTTCATATATAAGACCGTCGTTCCAAAATCCTTACTGCACAATGGGTCACTGTGTGATGTGGGTTGAAATTTATTTATTTTAATCGAAAAATAGGCCATAATGTTTAGTTTAGATTAGGTTTGTTAGCATTAGACCCCAAAATTGGCGGAAACAATATTTCTCAGTAGTGGTAAGAGATCTCCAAGTGTCATCATATAAGTCCCGCTGTCATCATTGAATTTATTTCAAGCAAAAGATTGTGTTTACTACTCGGGTAAAATCTTTTCATTAATCAGCCTTTAAAAACAGTTTTTAATACAATGTAATATCATCTACGGACTCTCCTTACGATCTAGCATAACAGATCCATTTCTATTTAATTTATGGAACCTATTTCAATAAAATAAAGAAGGACTCAGCTGTCTGAGCTGCACTAAAGAAAAGTACTCGTACTAATCCGTGCCAAAGTCAATGTATCGGATAAAAACGAAAGAGGAGATTTAGTTTTTAAATTGTCGATCTTGAACATACGGGACGAATCTTTAATTCGGTATGTAGTAAGGTCATTGACATTGTACTAGTAAGTGACTTTCATGGATAACAGTTTACGAACAGGAGGGCTTCCAACGAATGCTATCTATCGGATCACGTATACATAATGTACATATGTTTTTAAAAGAGGCCGAAGAATACAATGCGACCACTGTTGCCAGATAAATTTGGTATAAAATCGTCAAAACTAGATGAAAAAAACGGCAAAATCGGCAAAATATTTTCGAAATCGTCAAAAAATCGGGAAAAATAATAATATCCAACTTTTTGGTAAAATGTCTGTTTTTATTCTAAGTTACATATACATAAGTAAATAATTCATATCAGTTAATCATTTCTGTACAAAAGTTAAATATAGATCTATACATTGACCGTATTATCTTTGCGACCGTATTAATTTTATATATGGGTGGCATGGTGGTCGGAAAATGTTATCACTTTCTTTATCAAAGTCAGTGTTGAAAGAGTCAAAATAAAATTCGTCATCGCTACTTTCAAGTTCACGGAACACTTCTTTCAATAATTTTCTTTTTGCCATTTTATTAGAGTATTATTTTGAAATATTTTAAGAAGCGAAATCGCCAAATCTAAGTTAAGCACAACTTATAAAATACCATTCGATTTCAACGAATTTCAAAAACTTATCGATTGAGAGCAGACATACGACTAGATCGGTAAAAAGGCTTTGTTGGTTGAGAGCAGACATACGGTCGCAAATGGTTTACACTTTGTTCTATTAAATATAATTAAACATTTATTTATATATATCGGAATTTAATTGCCGCAATACATCAGGTTTTATTAATGTATTAAAAAAATTTGTTTTATTTAATTTTTAGTAAACTTTGGTACACAGAATTCCTTCAATTGTGATATTGTCTAAACGATTTCTTTGTTTAGTTTTATTGATATTTACCTGACTAAATATCCTTTTCACATTGGCGGACGAATGTGGTAGAATAAAAATTGTTTGGATAAAAATTGACAATTTTGGAAATAAAAAGTTTGTATCGATAGTTTTCATTCCACAAATTTGTTTCCAAAAAGTTAAGAAATCCATTTCGTTTTTATTGATTATACTATTGAAATCTAATAATTTAAGTTCTAGAAATTCTGTATCAATGTTTTGCATATCTTCTTCAGATACGAAATATTCTATTCTTAACAAAGTCATATTAACACAATTATATGAAAACAGTGGTGCAAACATATACTTTTAATTAAATCGGCATTTTGAGAGCAAAAATCGGCAAATCGCACTTTGTCTTTTTTGAAGTCAAAAATGCGACCTTTAGGAGTAGGCGACATATTAAGATCAGTATTTTTCGTTAGGTTAGAAAACATTTCAGTTATGCAGTATATGCCTATATAAGGTATTCTGCTGAGAGGCAGTCGCCGAAGAAATATTTTTTCATATTTTCGTTTTGATGTCTGACCTGGGGTTTGAACCTCGGTCTTACGTCTAATAAGCCTGCCTACTAGACTACGGCGACTTCATTGTACAGAAATATCGCAATCTTTGTCATATCATGGCAGCCTTTCCTAATTTATTTGAATGGCACACTGTGACCCGATGGTCTAGTTGGTAGTATAAGTAAGTTCGATTCCCACCTGATACTTTGGGTCTTACTGATTGTCCGACTGTTTGTACGACATTATATATGATTAACTACAATAGTAAAAAGAAAATGGGAATTACTATAAAGTTATTCTGGAGAAAAAAAGTGACTACAGGTATATACCCTAGGGTATTTATTACTCTCTTTCCTGTCGTCCAACACAATGTACATTATGAATAGTCACACCCTGAGTGTTGGGCCCAAGAAAAAAAAGGTAAACTCACTACGAAGAATTGATTGACATAGCAAATGGTCAGAAGTATTCGTACTATTATGCTATTGCATCCACTGGAGGATACATTTTGATTAGAATATATTTATTGAAACATATTTTTATAAAACTGCAATCGGTTGAATTTTTTAACGGTCTTGTAATAATATTTCCACATTCTTTCATACTAAATGCTTGAAATGATTCATTTATCTAATAAATCAACCACACGTTGATTGGCCTTCTGATATAGAGAGAAAAGTATACTTTTATTAATTAAAGTGAAATGAAAGCATGTTCTGATCTGTAAAGCAAAATAATTCATAGGAAATTTTAATGGCCAACTTTATATCAGTTAGTTCAATTACTCTCTCTCTCTCTCTCTCTTTCTCTCTTGCTCTCTCGCCCTTTATTATGTAAACATTTTTAAAACTAGAATATCATTTTGATTCTTATCAGTTCAAATTTAAATTTTCAACAAAAGTATCACATTAAATTGCGTTGCCATCAGTTGTTACTTGAAACTTGAATTCAGCGCAAATTAACTTCCCTACATTACCAGAGATCAGCAATGAGTATTCAAAAAGATGAGTAGAATCGACTCATACTCATAATTTCTGATACTTATACGCATTCATACTTATTTTAATATCATGGAACCTCTACTCATATTCAAAGTTTGAAGAACTCTTCGCACTCATACTTAACAATACGTATGATGTTGTTGATTTCGACTCTCCATGACTCGAGTCACTCGAATCATTTATGAGTATTATAAGTATTTTTCTAAATTTATTAATCTGAACGAGTAGGCGTATGAATCAAACATATTTCGAATGGTTTGAGTTTGATGTCAACGTTGTACGCATACTCATTGCAACCTGTACTTATAAATCAATGTTGTAGTGAGTACGAATGAATCTGAGTAGTTAAATTTCAATATTGTTGACTCACTTATATTCAAAATTTCATGAGTGCTTATGAGTAGCGAAATACGATTAATTGCTAATCTCTGTACATTACACACACGATGAAGTTTACCAGCGATAGTTCAGTTCTTTTTTTGGTTAATTGTGGAATTTATGCGATTAAGAATTCTTTTTCTTATCAGCACATTCATTTTAATACAATACGTATTAAATGTATATCTTCATGGAACGCTTTTCCTTTATTCTCTCATTTAGCATTCGGAAATATGGTTTCAGCCCATAGTGCATTAAGGATAATTCAATACCTTAAAGATACGTAAGCAATAATGAATACAAGCAGGTACATTTTAGATTCAGTCTGTTAATGAAAAATGTGCACAAGAAAGTGCAAAAATCATTTTCTCTTTGAGATGTATACCCAATCTCATACCAAAGGCCTTTAAAGTTATCTTATTTGAGGCATTATTTGAGTGTAGGTCTGTTTTTGTTTTTCTTCCGTTTGGTTCATCTCTCTTTCTATCAGTCTCGGTCACTCCCTCTCTTTTTTTTTTTTTTTTTTTTTTTTTTGTCTTGAGCCGGAGGTGGGAATCTTCGAAAGACACTTTTGTTCCAACAAAAGAGTGCACGATTCACCATCGCTGGTGCCTACGTACTAAACCCACCCCCTACACACTTCAACCACTCTCCCCCCGCGGGACTGCCGTAAGGTATTACTTCGCGGAGGGCTGGTTAGCTTGAAAGCTTTATCACGTTAATTCGAATTTCGCCTCCGTTCTTCCAGTCTTCGGAGTACTATCAAAACTTCAGCCATTCTCTGGCCATATTGACTCCATAAAATCCTACAGTTCAACAGCTCTTCCATTAGCCGGTTTGGTTCCAAATTCGTTTCTCCCGGCCATCTAAATCTGGGACAGCATGTAAGAATATGCTCCGCATCTTCCTCCTCATCTACACAGTTTGGGCATATAGGAGAAGTGTCATGACCAAATCTGTGCAGGTACTTCCTGAAGCACCCATGACCAGTTAGGAACTGGGTCACGTAGTAGTTCAACTCGCAATGTTCGTTCTTCATCCAAGGGGTTACATGAGGGACAAGACGAAATGTCCATCTTCCCTTTAGACTGCTCTCCCATCGTGACTGCCATTTGTGCATGGAAGTCCTTCGTTCCTCCGCTTTTATAGCCGCTATTTGTCCCGGGTGCTCGAGACGGCGAAGGTATATCCTTCTCATTTCATCCGCCAGTATATCTATTGGTATTGTCTTTGCCAATACCAAAACTGCTTCATCAGACACTGTCCTGAAGCCACTTATCCGTCTAATCGCGCTTAGACGATACACCGAGGACAGTATCCTCCTCGTCGTCCCCACTGAGAGTGCCTCCGACCATATTGGGCAAGCATACAGTATTATCGACGTTACTACCGCCGAAATTATTCTCCTTTTAAATGGACCTGGTCCTCCAATATTTGGCATCATCCTCGCCAGTGCTCCCTGTGTTACAGATGCTTTTTCACCGATGTATTTCACGTGCTCCTTGAAGTTCAATCTGTCGTCGATAATCACTCCCAGGTATTTTATCGCCCTCTATCACTCCCTCTCTGTCGCTCACTGTCTGTTTAATGGCGATGATGATGATGATGATGTAGAAGAGACCATAAGCGGGTGCGTCTGGATGATGCCTGTCAATTACATGTGAATTTGTTTCTTACAATGCGAATGACAACATTAGCTTTCAAGCTTCAATTTGAGATAAGATGAGTTGAATTGAATTTGCTTTAACAACCAAACTAAGTCTCCACCAACACTCGTACGTTTGTAAGTTTAGCAGTAAAGGAAACTAGATTTCATTTTAACATTTTATTGAAGACGTTTGAATGTATTTTTATTGGATTACACATACGCACACATATTAGAATGGTTAGTAAACCTTCGAAATTATTACGATGAACACTTGGAGAAATAATATGGTCTTCAATATTCATTATACCCACCACGATTTCCATAAGAGTAAAGAGCAGACATACATATATTGAGTACTGGAGTGCGCTTATTAGTATTATTTTTCATTTTATAAATGCATTCAATGTGTACTTATCTATTATTTTGAAAGCGATGTGGGTATTTAAATTCTCTTTAAATGAAATTGTTTTCAGTGTATCCTTTAATTTGGAAACTTCTACACATATGCCTGTGTGCTATTATTTGTTGGTATTACAACATAACACAGTAATACTGAGAGAAATGCTTCATATTTCAGGATGTTTGTTGGCAGTAAAAACGTTGTGAGTAGTTTTAGGCGCACAAAGTCATACAAAAAAGTGCCTTTAAGTAGATGTAGTAACAGTCATAAGCCATTTTATGATCCTATCGCAATCCTCTGTACGCTGTACAATCTTTCGAGGTGAATTTTAATATCATCCGTGAGTGCTCGAACAGAATGAACTACAACAAGTGCTTCGATGGAAATACAGTTGTAAGTGACAGGTCGGAGGTGTTAAAGTGGAACGAAATAAACGAAATATTTTGGACAAAAAGAACAAAAACAAAAAAAAAAAACAAAAAACGGAAATAAAATGAACAAAATAGTATGTAACAACGTTACGGAGAAACGTACGTGTCAAAATGTCATATGCCTTTTTTTCACGCATACAGACACACTCACTCACACTCACACAAACTCACGCAAACACACATACTTATATTCATACATACATTTTCACAAAAATTATAGTCTGAAGGATTTTTCTAATGTTTCGAAATTAATTTTTTAGCAGTCCTTATATTTCTTGGTACTTATTTATTTAAAGTACTCACACAGACTCACTTTCACATACGTACATATGTATGTACATACATACATACAGGTTCATCTGTATGGAATGGTTTAACAAACGAATTTTTATTCTGAAATTTGTGAGCGTGTGCATGTTTAGGTGTTTGCTAGAATTCAAGTAATTCTTGAAATGTCTCATTATGCTGTATGGCTGCTGACGGGGGGCGGTGGTAATATATACTTGAATTGAGTGTTCAGCTGTATGTTTTGTAATGTTACCGCCATATAATTTGGTTTATTGTTAATAAAGTTTAGAGTTTGTGAGTGAAGAACGGAGAAAAATAAAACGAAGAATAAAAAAAAACCATTATGGATTGCATTTCCTTTAAGCAACTCAACAATTTTCCCTTCATTTACTCTGATCACGATTTATGTGAAACGTTATTTTTATATTTTTAGTAAATTATAGGACAAAAACCGTTTGCATTTTGGGAATCCCTACTTATCACTGTACGTAGTAGATTTTTATTGTTTATTTAAGTTTTTTTTTATTTTCAATTTAGATTGTATGCAAAAATACTTTAAAATTTAATCACTCTATCACGAAATGTTTTAAAAAAATTTCATTCATAAAGAAATCTTTATGTCCATATGAAACTAAGAATATATATTCGCATCACTTGCTAATAATAACTTTTTTATATGTGTACATACATACGTATATACAGAGCTGGACAATTCAATGGAAACTTTTCTTAAAATTTACATTTTCATTGTTAGAAGTCGAAAACCAAAAACAATTTCTGAAGAAACTTAAAAATTTTTTATGGAATTTTACTTTACAAATTCTGTTTGATGTATTAACGAACAAAAGAAAAGTGCATAAAACCTAAAATTGTTTGAAGTCGCCGTAGTCTGGTAGGTAGTGTGTTGGCTTATTAGACGTAAGGCCCCAGGTTAGACATCAAAACGAAAATATGACAAAATATTTCTTTGGCGACTTCCTCTCAGCAGTATCTGGCACAAACTCTGAGAGCAAATAAAATTGCCATGAAAAGGATGTTATTGCTAACTCACCTCTACAATGCCTATAAAGCGCAGAGGTACCTTTAGGATGATATAATGAATTGCTTTGTAACCGAATAATAAATAAAGATTAAAAAAAAAAGTTCTCAAAAACCTGTCGACTTTAAACCGTAGATCCCGCCACTGATGTATAAAATTAACCCACACAACATAAGTGGTGTGAGAAGTTAGGTCGAAATCCCGTCTGAAGGGTTGTAATGATCAATTATGTATGTATGTAATGTTGTTCTAAAATTATGAAGAAAACTAAAAGTAGTCAACTTTGAGGTCTTAACAAAATAATGGAAACTTAAATTTTACTTCAATGAAAATCTTTTTTTTTATCAATAATTAATATTTTGTTGGGGTATCCTTTATTTTTGATAACTGCATCACAGCAACGATGCGTTGACACAGTTAATTTGTCAATTGTTTCCTTTGGTACTTTTTGCCATTCACTTAAAACTGCATCTGATAAATATTCTTCTCGTGTGTAATTACGGCATTTAATTTTGCGATCTACAATTTCGCATAGTGTCTCTGTGGTGCGGTTTTCTTACCTTTTAAAATTTTATCGAATTTTTCTACGTCGGCTACATCTCCGATCCCAAATCTGACCCAACCATAACGAAAACTGTTTTGGAATCCTTGATCCACTTGCTATCCAGCCCATTAGTCCAGAAAACCGCACATTTTTAAATTTTATCGATTTTTGCCCAATTTATGGAGTGTATATTTGGTAAAAATACTTGATTTTTAAACTTGGACTATGGACATATTCATCATTATGGACAATTAAAAATCACGTCCTGAGTATCCGGTAAATGGAGGATCTACTACTACAGTATCGGTGTCAGACTGTAGTCAGTTGAAAATAATTAAACCACCGGCTAGTAAGGTGGTGGAGACAGGCCCCTCTAATCGGCTTACTAATAGTGGGCCAAACCAAAGAAAAAAAACCATTAGGCAGGTAATCGATCGTAAACTCAGCCGAGTACCTCCTGGTTCTTCTAAATCAGGCACTTCAAATAATAATTAGGTCCAGATGACATCCAATCCAATCGAAATCCATGGTTCCTCAGGTATCTCCTGAGGTCTCTCGTATACAGGGGAAACAGTCGAAGAATGATTCGGCGATCTCTGAATCATCATCCTCGGCCTCAACGGTCTTATTCCACCACGGCACAAAAAATCCTCTAAAAGGGATTTGATTGTCAGGCGTTTCGTCTTCAAAATTGTAAATCTGTTTAGTAGTAAATCTTCCCGATTCCTCTGCTGCTGTAGAGGATGGTCAGCCTAAACGGCCGCCCTCGTTTCCACTAAACAATAGAAGAGGATATCCTTACTGGAACAAAACTTTCCAAATATATGCCAATTTATCCAGAAACAAAATTGTACAAAGATGTGGAAAAGGCCACTGTCCAACGGGATGATCCTTCATACCCTACGAGCAGATGCCATTAGGAAAAGTTAGGATAAGCTCAGCTGGTGCAATGCTGACATTTTGAAATAACGAAAGATTTGCAGATAACTGTTCAATGAGGTCAAAAGAAATGGATAATGGGCCATATATAAATCGGTATATAATGGCTTCAAAAGTTTAATCTGCAGCAACGTAGAATGTTCTACATAGATAGGTTGGTTTCGGTTCCTTATATTCGAAATCTTATGGATTTTGGACTACCTTACTATTGGTATGGTTCCCGCAGATTTGAAGATGAACATTGATGTCCTCATGCTAAGGCTTTTCATAATCTTCAGGCTATGTTTACGTTTATCTAACGTTGCGTTAAGCTGAGCATTAAACAAAATTGTTTTTATTCCCAAGGAATATGAATCATCTCATATTAAAGCCAATGGTTTTAGGCCTATTAGGTTATCCTCATTTCTACTTATGCAACGATTCTTGAGAGAATCATCTATATTAGAACATGTCACGGTCCGAGTGCTCTTTGTTGTGTTGTATTGTGTTGTATTGTGTTGTGTGGAGCATACGAGGGGTAAATTTAGGAAGGACACCACACAGAGGTCTATTCTCGCCGATAATATTTAACCACAGCCTTGACATTATGCTGAAGGCCGTGGAAAGAACATTATCCACGACTACTGCCTACACGGATGATGTGGTAAAAGTAACTGTAAAGCAAAGATACAGAAAAATTCTAGAAAAATTGCAGATTATGGAATCTGCCCTTATATTACTATCGAAATGGTGTGGACTGTGAGGAAACCCAACCAAAAACTGTGTTAGTACTGTTCACAAGAAAATACAAAATCCCATAATTTCCTACCTCCAGTATCAACGGAGTAAGTATCCCTCTATTCAAAAGCACCAAATATCTTGGAATGCTATTGGACAGCAAACTAAACTGGAACTTGAATACATAATCTAGTAGCCACTAAGACGGCTACTGATCTTTTTTGCTGCAAGGAGAAGTAGAAACTGTGTCAGTTGTTTGACAAAAGAAGATATACTTGGTACCCTGCATAAGCTACTGTGGTTACAGGGCTGCTACGGTTAATGCATTTCTTCGAAGTTGTTGATTCACTTTTGAAATTATTCCGTTTATTGGTTCCGTGGAGATGAACGCAGACAACGTTAACCTCTTGAAGGTTACTATATGTTTTAATGTGGCCATGTTCTATGCAATTAAGCCATTGATCATTTGCGGTATTCTTCAATGATGATTTTTGTGGGTTTTTTAAACTTTTTTAGTTTGATACCAGTTCAGTTGACTCAAGTAGAGGTTGAAGTATTCTTTTCGATTTCTTATATGAAAGCCAGTATCATTCAGTTTGTTTGCGTTTACGTAACTGTGAATGGCTTTAATAAAGATTTGATAACCTTTAGTACTTTGTGCATAAAAGTTAAATTTTGTTTCTTTAAACTCTATGATTATTATTGTCTTGAATTTTTTCGTTTATATTAAGTTAAGCATTTCGAGTTTTACTACCAGAAATACATAATTTTAAGTGTTTCATCAGCTGTATTCTGGAGTAACGAAAATCGGTTCTGTAAAGGTGGATCTCTACTTTTGTTAATTTTAGGAATCCCATGTATTTTCAATGACTTTGTGTTGTATCTTCGTTACAACACAGTTATGTATCTGTTCACTGCTAACAGGACTGGAGATTTTTGAGCACTATTAATAAAACCGCAGACAATTTTTGTACATTTCCTTTTAGGCCCATCCTCTTGAGATATTAGGTGCACTGTCACCTGGGAATCAATATTGGCAGGATATTGTTTTCCACATAATATTTATTTTAATATTTTATTTATTTATTAATTACAATACAATTACAAATTATATTCTAATTATATACACACAGTTACTAAAGTATAGATACGCTTAACAAATTTCAGAAATTTTTTAACCAATACGTTTTCGTTGAAAATCTTTATAGTTTCAACGATTTTAAGACGGTCTTTTGTATTGGTTAAAAAATTTCTGAAATTGAACTGAATTGTGGCCCTGCACAGGCCCACAAAAGTATACATCCGATGAACAAATTTCACAAATTTCTGAACCAATGCAAAAGACCGTCTTAAAATCGAAGAAAGATGTCAGACAATTATAAAGATTTTCAACGAAAACGGATTGGTTAAAAAATTTCTGAAATTTGTTAACCGTATGTATACTTTTGTGCCTTTTGTGTACAAGCGGAGTTACTTGACAATATGCTCGGTGTAGTGTAACAGTCCAAATTCTCTGGTGGGAATCGAACCCACGCTAATAGCCTAGCAAACTGTTCACTGTACTACCAGGCTACCCACACATGATATTTAACTTCTATACATACGAACAGAAATGATTTTTAATTCATGCACAAGAGGATATAAACATTAAATAAAAACTACGAAAAAACAATGGCTTCATGTTTAGTTCATAAAATGTTATTACAGTAAGACCCCACTTAACACGGACGATACGTTCCAGTAAGTTCCAGCGCTAAACGAAACAGCGTTCGTACTGTGATTGCGACTTCGGAAAATACAGTTGGAATCTTTATTCTGGACAGACTAACAAAAGAGCGTTGAAAAAGATACATACATAGTATACACCGTCGCTATATAGTGCACCGCTTTTGGTTGGTACATGGCCGTTTCATTTGCAAACATATATAACAACAATACAGTGTGCGATTTAGGGGAATCCCAATACTACCGTGTAATCCTGAAACAGCGCTAAGCGGAATTCCCTAACAAATTACATCCAAAAGTTAGGCAATGCAAACGCGTTCAACAAGGAGTTAATTAAATTGTTCTCTTAATGAAAAGTTTGTTACGTTCTTAGCATGTTTATTATATCGGTTAAATATTTATTCTTACTTTCTTACTTTCTTACTTTCTTATACCGATTTTTGTAAATATTTCTTTTTTATATTATTGGAATTTTTTTATTTTTCTAACTTTTTTATTTTCTTTTTATTTCTGTAGTATTGTTAGTTTTTCTAAATTGCTTTAAATTATATTTCTACTTAAATTTAATATTTTAATTAATTTGTTTTTTATATTAATTTGTTATTTTTATTTAATTAATCCTAAGCATAGCACTATAACTTATAAGATTAAAATTATGTTGTGTTATGTTAATTATAATAAATAAATAAAAAATAATAATAAAAATAAAATAAAAAAGATAATATACCAGTGTTGTAAAATTCAGTACTATAGTACATTTTTCCAGTACTTTTTCATTTATAAAATACAATTTCTACAAATACCATTTCTAAAATGCCCCCGCTACACTTTTAGTACTTTCTTTTATCAAAATTTTATAGTTTGCGCTTTTCAACTACTAATGGGTTAGCAACATGTTCAACGTAATGCTAAAGTTAGAATTAGTCTTTAGCCCAACGGCCTCGCAACGTACGTTCGTTTTTAGAATACGAAAAACAATGAGAACGCTTAACAGACCGTAATGTAATTTCGGTAAGTATTTAATTTGCTCTTCATATGCTAAAATACACGTCCGCTCCGTTACGTTCCTTCGACATTTGACTAAGCGTGACTTTAACGTTCTATTGCGTTCCGAATCAGCTGTTCTTGGTTTATACAGTGAACTCGCGAAAACGTGAACACTCGAAAGTGTGAACGTCTCAGAAACGTGAACAAATTTATTTTTCCACAGAGTATTCTAAAACGTGAACAAAATCTGAAAGCTCTAAAACGTGAACACTATTTTTATTTTTTTAATCTGTTTTTAAATTGGGAAATTCCCGAACTACAGTTTATTTGTTTGTTTACTTATGTTTGAACTTCTTTTTCATTGTGTCGTTTATGTATGCTTTGACCTGTTAGTTGCCTAAAGTGTTAACTTTAAAAGATAAAGTGGATATTCTTGAGTTATTGCAAAAGGGTTATAGAGGTAGTGTCTTGGCAAGAAAATATGGAGTTGCCAAAGCAACTGTTTCTTCCATTAAAAAAGAGAAATTAATTATCGTGTAAATATAACACTTTATGGCATTGGAAGGCGTAAAACATCACTGTATCTGTATTTCCAGGAATGGAATAGGTCTTAATAAGTGGTTCCTTCACATGCGAAACAAAAAAATGCCGGTAAGTGGACTGATGTTAAAAGCCAAAGCTTTGGAAATTCACGATCAAATTAAAGAAAATGATTGTGGTTCTAACGCCAGTGACGGATGGTTTCATAAATTTAAGCAAAGGCTTGATGTTCGCCTTCTTAAAATTTCCAGAGAAAAGAGTTCTGCGCAGCCGCAACTTGTTGACCCATTTAAGGAATAGTTAAAAGCACAAATGGAAGAACTCTCTCTTTGTGAAGATCAGCTTTATAATACTGATGAATGCGGGCTATATTTGAAGTAGTTGCCAGATAAAACATATGTGTCATCATTGGAGAAAAGTGCTCCAGGTGCAAGGATGGAGAAAAACGATTAACTTTCATGGACTGTTCAAATGCTTCGGGGACTCACAAACTGGTATATGGAAAATCTAAAAATCCACAAAGTTTCAGAAACTTTACTTGTCCAGTGAATTACAAATTCTCCAAGGCAGTATGGATGACATGTAACATTGTTTATGACTGGTTTCATCAATGTTTTGTTAAAGAGGGGGATTTCGATTGACAAATTTGAAACTGAAAACTTAATTTTTGGCTTTAGGTTACTGAGTTATTGACTAATTAATAAAAAAATTCATTTAAAATAGTGTTTAACATTTTTACTTATTAAAATATAATTTTTCATATTAAATAGGGTCATTTTTTGTTTTAAATTTAGGTACTCGATAACGTGAACAAACTCGAAAATGTGAACTGCCTTTGTAAAAATTAGTTCACGTTATCGTTCAGTACCATTTCAAAATTTCATTTTTGCAACACTGTGAGTTACAGATGACTGCGTAGAGTTCTTCTGATTTTTTTTCTACCCATAGTACATTTGTATTTGGTTTGTCGCAATGACACTTGAGTTAAAACTTGAGTTAATATTTAGTTTCACAGTCAAATAATTTCGATTAAATTATTGAACCTCCTTCACTACACAATGCCTCTTCTTCATTAATTTTTGTTTTTTTCTGCGCTCTTTAATAGTCAAACAGGGAGTTATTTAATGATAAAACAAGAGAATAAAAGAAATTTGTATCAATAAAATATTCTTTAAATATGCATTTAAATGATAATTACTAACCGGTTAAGAATTAATTTAATTGTTCTATTAGAGGTTTAGTTTAGCTTAGTTTTAAAAGCTATTTAGCATTTTTGCT